>CP106713.1:47296986-49696986 GCA_025503065.1 Gossypium bickii
GAAATATGTTCATTTTTCACACACTCAAGCCTAGCCGATTCATATTCCCTCATATAGCAACTTAAGATTTCAATTATTACATACATTTACTACCTATTTTACAACCTTTACAAAAAGGTTTTTTTAGGTGTTTTCATAGAAACACCTTTCACAAAAGTTGTGCATTTAACACCCAAGATTCATTTTCTTCCATAAATTTTCAGAAATCAACATAAGAATTCACATGGAAAAACCCTAGACTCTCCACCAATACACAAAATAGTCCCCTCATTAGCTAGCTTAAGCTTTAGGGGGTTCCAAAAATACAAAATTTATCAAGAAAAACCACTAAAATCACTTACTTGCAAGGAGGATAAGTTGCTGAAATTTCAAGCTCCCAAACTCCTATTCTTGCTAGAATTTTTGGTGGAGGAAGAAGATAATAGGAAAAGATGATAACTTCTTATGTTTTATTTTATTTTATTCAATTAAGTCACCAAAACCCACCTAACCATTGACCTTGTCTCATCCTTGTCCCTATGGTCGGCCAACACACTTTCAATGGCCTAATTACACATTAAGGACCTCCAATTTAAAATTCTATAGCTATTTGACACCTCTAGCTAGTAAAATAAAACTTTCACACTTTATGCAATTTAGTCCTTTTTCGAACTTAAGCATGCAATCACTAAAATTAATGCACCAAAATTTTCATACACTCATATAATCATGCCATAACACATAAAATGATATTAGAACTAATTTATCTGACCTCAAATAAGTGGTTCCGAAACCACTATTCCGACTAGCCCCAAAATCGTGTTGTTACATGAGATGCGAATATTATGATAGCATTAAAAGTATATTTGGCCATGGTGTAATGTTTACTATAGTCTTATATGCTAATGCATATTATGCCTTGTAATATGGTTGGTGTGGTTTAAAATGTGGATGTGTATAGATAAATAAATGGTATGTTTGGTATTTTGTTAAAGGAATGAAATTGCACTAAAGGATGTCTTAATGTATGCTCAGTATATGAGATGAATTATGTTTGATTATGATTTAGGTATTCGAATGCCATGTAATTGATGGTCACATGGTTCGGTTCGTAATTTGATGAAGCACGTGTATTATGGTTTTGATGATTGTTAGTCGGTTCGTAATTTGATTCAATAAACGATATTGGTATGGTTGAATATTGAAGCATGATTTGTATATGTAAAATGACTAGAAAAAGCATGATTGATTTTGGTTGATTATGTGATTTAAATATACGAAATTGACTAGTAGAAATAAGAGGATGGTTATTAATTGAGTTCGAAAAATTTTTGTAAAGGAGATTATATTACTTTGTGCTTGAATTGAAATAAATGACTGTTCTAAGTTGTGTATTTGATCGGTAATGCCTCGTAACCCTAATCTGGTGACGGATGCGGGTTAGGGGTGTTACATAAACAAATTAAGTGTGTATGCAAAAGAGAGAGAGATTCGAAAGTCCTATCTAATGAAGCAGCCGGTTTCTTGTACTTATGTACAAGGAGAACTTTTTGAACACTAACAATTTGAATGAAAATCTCCCCTTTTCGATTGTTTCTCTTTTGCAGGATTTTGACGAAGTGTTTCCGGATGAAGTCCTTAGTGGGTTGTCGCCCATTCGAGGGATTGAACACCAAATGGACTTCATGCCCGAAGCCATCATTCCAAATCGCTCGGCTTATCAAAGCAATTCCGAGGAAACCAAAGGGCTGTAAAGGCAAGTGAACGAGCTTATAAAAAAGGGGTATATATGAGAAAGCCTTAGTCCTTGTGCCATGCCCATGCTATTGGTGCCAAAGAAAGATGGAACTTGGCGCATGTGTGTGGACTGTCGAGCGGTGAACAAAATAACCATTAAGTATAGGCATCCTATACTGTGCCTTGACGATATGCTAGATGAATTGAGTGGCGCACGATTGTTCTCCAAAATCGATCTTAAGAGCGGGTAGAACCAAATTAGAATGCGCGAAAGTGACAAGTGGAAAACTGCTTTTAAGACGAAGCATGGTTTGTATGAATGGTTGGCCATGCCATTCGGTCTAACCAATGCACCCAGCACCTTCATGCGACTTATGAACTATGTTTTATGTTCTTTCATTGGAAAATTTTTTGTTGTTTATTTTGATGATATTCTAATTTATAGTAAATTATTGGATGATCATGTGTTGCATTTGAAAGCTGTTTTGGAAGTCATTCGAAAGGAGACTCTGTATGCTAACCTTAAGAAATGTACCTTTTGCACTAACAAGGCTGTTTTCTTAGGTTTTGTAGTCTGCTTGGAGGGACTTGAAGTGGGTCAAGATAAGGTGAAGGCAATCCGAGAATAGCCCAGATCGACGAGCATAAGCCAAGTGAGGAGCTTTCATGGCTTGGCGAGCTTTTATAGTCACTTTGTTCCTAACTTTATCACCTTGGTTGCCCCATTGACGAGTGTAATTAATAAGACGTATTCTTTTCAATGGAGCAAGGAACAAGAAAATGCTTTCTATGCTATTAAAGAATGTTTAACTAATGCCCCATTACTTGTGTTACCTGATTTTACTAAAATGTTTGAAATTGAGTGTGATGCTTCAGGTGTCGAGATCGAAGCTATTTTGACTCAAGACGAGAAGCCCATTGCATATTTCAGTGAGAAATTAAATGGAGCAACGTTGAACAATCTGGCCTATGACAAGGAGATGTACGCACTGATTCGGGCGCTAGAAACTTGGCAGCACTACTTATGGCCCAAAGAGTTCGTGATACATTCTGACCATGAGGTGTTAAAGTACCTCAAGGGCCAAAATAAATTGAATAAGCGTCATGCAAAGTGGGTTGAATTTTTGGAGTCTTTTCCCTATGTCATTAAGTATAAGAAAGGTAAGGAAAATATTGCTGTTGATGCTTTATCGAGGTGGTATACACTCTCAACTTATTTAGATTCCAAATTGCATGGATTTGTGTTTTTGAAAGATTTATATGCGAATGATGCTGATTTTGGTGAGTTATAAAAATCTTGTGAAAATATTGCTTATGAAAAGTTTTGTAGGCATGGTGGATTCCTTTTTAGAGAAGGAAAGCTTTGCATCCCACAAAGTTCTGTTCAGGACTTGTTGGTGAGTGAGGCGCATAGTGGAGGCCTCATCGGCCATTTTGGCATGGCAAAGAACTTGGCAATGCTTCAAGAGCATTTCTTTTGGCCAATGATGAAAACAGATGTCGAGAGGGCCTGCAATCGATGCGTGGCCTGCAAGAAGGCTAAGTCGAGGATCAAGCCCCATGGATTATACACGCCATTGCCCATACCTGAAGAACCATGGATCGATATTTCCGTGGACTCTGTCCTTGGTTTACCTAGGACCAAAATTGGAAAAGATTCAATCTTTGTTGTAGTTGATCATTTTTCTAAGATGTCTAATTTTATAGCTTGCACTAAAACTTATGATGTTGTTCATGTTGCTAATTTGTTCTTCAGGGAACTTGTTCATTTGCAAGGAATCTCGAGAACATTGTATCCGATCCAGACGTGAAATTCCTTAGCCATTTTTGGAGGTCGCTGTGGGGAAAGCTTGGCACAAAGTTATTGTTTTCAACAACATGCCACCCACAAACGGATGGACAAACGGAAGTGGTTAATCATGTCTTGTCCACTTTGTTGCGAGCTATGATTCAGAAGAATCTTAAGTCATGGGAGGAGTGTTTGCCACACATAGAGTTTGCTTATAATAGATCTGTTCATTCAGCAACTAAACACTCACCTTTTGAAATTGTTTATGGTTTCAATCCTTTGACTCCACTAGATTTAATTACTTTGCCTAATGATCAACTTGTTCATGTAGATGCTAAGCGGAAGGCTGAGTATGTGAAGCAGCTACACCAAAAAGTGAGGGCCAATATTGAGGCAAGGACCAAACATTACATGCACAAGGCCAACAAAGGAAGAAAGCGTGTTATCTTTGAACCTGAAGATTAGGTTTGGGTTCACATGAGGAAGGAACGGTTTCCAGCTCAACGAAAGTTGAAATTATTACCGAGAGGAGATGGTCCATTCCAAGTGTTGAAACTGATTAACAAGAACTCTTACAAGCTCGACCTTTCAGGTAAGTATAACATTAGCGCGAGTTTTAACGTGTCTAACTTATCTCCCTATGATGTAGGCGACGATTTGGAGACAAATTCTTCGAAGAGGGAGGGGATGATACGGCCAAGACCCAAGACTCACCTGAGCTGACATGGATCCTATTGAGCTACCATTAGGGCCGATAACCCGAGCTCGAGCTAAGAGATTCAAAGAGGCTGTTTCGGCTCTAGTTGATCAGGTATGGGGTGAAACTGTTTCGGGGCTCATCGAACGTTCTTGGACAAGTCAACTGAGCATGCCTTGCAACCTCCTACAAGCTCATTTAGCTCGTTCCTAGCTCATTGAGCTTATTTCTAGTCGTTTAACTTGTGCATTATTCTGCTGGAATAAACATTTAATTCGGTCTTAGTTATTTAGTTTAAGTATTAATTATGTTATGATTTGAACAGCTTAATTAAGTATTTTAATTATGTCTTAGTTTAAGTATTTATTAATTAGTTGTTTTAATGTCTCTTAGCTAAGACAAATTAATTACATGTTTTGAGTTAAATTTGTCTTAGCCAAATTTAAGTTTTCCTAGCTGCCGAATTTAAGTTGTCTTTAAGTTGACTTTGCTGAATTTAATTTGTTTGCAAGTACATGCATGGACAACATTAATGAAGGTGTGCTGATGATTACTCTCATCCAAACCAATTCTTAATGAACAGCAAGAGCCAAAGTGAGCTGTTGATTTCTTTTCCCAAGCAACCCCATTGTGAATATCAACAGCCACAAGTGTTTTCACACTTGTTCAAATTGGCTAAAGGTTCCTTTCACACACAAGACCATTCAGTTTTGAGATTTCACACTTCAAGGGTTGCTCACATTTGACTGAATCAATTGCAAGGCTATTGAAGTGCCCAAGCTAACATTTAAGGCTCAAGACTATTCGGCTATTCAAGGCAGCTCCTTAAAGGCTGTTCACATCTCTTAGTCAATCATATCCAGCTTCATTTACCTCCACATTTACTTCAATTAAGCTAAGCTGACCTAGGAGACTACAAGGGATGTTTTGGGAAGGTTCAAGGAAGTTTCAGCTTAATTAAGATGAATTAAGGCTGTCCATTTAGCTTACTTAGTGTCCATTCGCTAGCTATGTTTTTGAGCTATAAATATGAAGTTCATTTGTTGTAATTCAGACTTTTGAAACCTTATATGTTCGATAGGTACACTTGCCTCAAAAATCGTTGTCATAGTTAGTATTCTAGGTTTAATCATTCTTTATATAAATTTTAAGACTCTGACACGCGATCAAGTTTTTGGCGCCGTTGCCGGGGAACTGAAATATTAAGAAAGCTTAATTTTTATTACTTTAGCCATATTTATATTTTTTTTGCAACTAAAATTTTATTTTTATTTTTCTAAATTTTCTTTCTTTCTTTTTGTTCCTTTCAGGTACCTTTAGTTTATGACTAGAAGGAACCCTACAGGACCCCTGCTTTACGACCGTGATATTGAAGGTACCGTTCGTAGAAATCGCAGAGAAATAAGGCGAAGCTTAAACTACATAGACGAAGAGCAAGAAGCTGAAATAAATACCAATCCGTCACCTCCAGAGATGGCCGAACATCATGCTCCACGTACTATGTATGACTATGCTAAACCTAGTTTAACAGGAACTGAGTCTAGTATTGTTAGGCCCACTATTGCTGCAAATAATTTTGAACTGAAACCTAACACTATACAGATGATGCAACAGTTTGTTCAGTTTGATGGTTTGCAGGATGAAGACCCTAACACACACCTAGCGAATTTTCTAGAATTCTGATAAATGGCGTTTTTGATGATGCCATCCGTCTTCAGTTATTTCCCTTTACCCTGAGAAATAAAGCCAAACAATGGTTACATTCTCTTCCACGAGGGTCAATCAATACATGGGACCAAATGACTGAAAAGTTTTTATTAAAATATTTTCCACCGGCCAAAACAGCCAAATTAAGGAATGATATCTCTTCTTTTGTACAGATAGATTCAGATACACTTTACGATGCATGGGAGAGATACAAGGATTTGTTGAGAAGGTGTCCACACCATGGATTACCATTGTGGCTACAGGTCCAAACTTTTTACAACGGTTTGAACCCCGCAACAAGACAACTAATCGATTTAGGCACCGGCGGAACCTTGAACAACAAAACTCCTGAAGCAGCCTACGAGTTTATAGAGGAGATGTCACTGAATAACTATCAGTGGCAAGATACAAGGACAAGGTCAGCTAAAGTAGCCGGAGTTTTCAACATCGATGCAGTGACCGCGCTATCAAATCAGGTAGAATTGTTACATAAAAAAATTTGATAGTTACTATGGTCCTTCGCAGGCACATCCAGTTATACAGTGCAACGCAAGTGAAGGAGTGGTGAATCCTGAGTACCCACCCTACAGATAGGGCATGGAGAGCGAGCAGATGAACTATATGGGTAATAATTTCCGATCTAACAATAACCCTTATAGTAATACTTATAATCCAGGTTGGAAGAACCACCCCAATTACTCATGGGGCGGTTAAAGAAATCAAAGGCAACAACCCTCCCAAAACTTCCAACAACAGCCCTACCCATAGGAAAAGAAGCCAAACCTTGAAGAGGTGCTAACGAATTTCGTAACAGCCTCAGAAACACGTTTCCAGAGGATAGAAACAAAACTTAAGGCATTGACACAGGAACTCAATGATCAAATCGGGCAACTTACTAGGTTAGTTTCTGAAATTCTATCAGAGATTTTTTCTAAAGAAACCGAACAGGTAAAGGCAGTTACACTGAAAAGTGGAAAGGAGTTAGTCGGACCAAGAAAAAATTACCACATGAATATAACAAAGCAAAGAGGAGGAATTTAAGGATGAAACTCCAGTGCGCAAAGAAAGTAAACCACAAATCCCATACCCAGCAAAGCTAAAGAAAGACCGATTTGATACCCAATACGGTAAATTTCTTGAACTTTTTAAACAAATACATATTAACTTACCCTTTGTTGAAGCTATTTCCCAGATGCCGACATACACAAATTTCTTAAAGGAACTCTTGACGAATAAAAGGAAGCTTGAAGAAGTATCAACAGTGGAGCTTAATGAAGAATGTTCAGCCATCCTCCAAAACAAATTGCCAACCAAATTAAAAGATCCAGAAAGTTTTAATATTCCCTGTTTGATTGGTAGTTTAAATATTAAGAAAGCATTAGCTGATCTAGGTGCCAGTGTTAATTTAATGCCTTATAAAATGTTTAAACAACTAGATCCTAGGGAACCAAAACCCACTAGGATGAGTATTCAGTTAGCTGATAGATTTATTAAATATCCTAGAGGAGTTATCGAAGATGTCTTGGTAAAAATTGATAAATTTATTTTCCCTGTTGATTTTGTTGTGTTAGACATGGATGAAGACATTGATGTTCCCTTAATTTTAGGGTGCCCCTTTTTAGCTACTGCTAGGGCTATCATCGATGTGGGTGACGGTAAACTTGCATTAAGGATAGGTGATGAGGAAATTATTTTCCAAATTTATGATGCCATGAGATATTCTAGAGAATAGGATGATTCCTGTTATTTCGTTGATACCACTGATCATATCATTCAAAACTCATTACAGGAAATTATACATAATGACACGATGGAACTGTGCCTGACTCAAGAAGAGGGGGAAGAAAATGAAGCTGACGAGCTGAATTTGAATACATCTTCATCTAGGCATACGAAAAAAGAGAGCATTAAAGTCAATGACAAACTAAAACAAAAAAACTCCATTGATGAGCCGTCCAAATTGGAATTAAAACAGTTGGCGAAACACTTAGAATATGCATTCCTCGGGGACAATTCTACGCTACTGATAATTATCTCTTCAGAGCTAGAACCCAAGGAAAAAGAGGAGTTGATACATGTACTAAGAGAACATAAAAGAGCCATAGCTTGGAAAATCTCCGACATTAAAGGAATAAGCCCATCATTTTGCACTCACAAAATCTTAATGGAAAAGGAATACAAGCCATGTGTGCAACCTCGTGAAAGCCGAGGTAATTAAACTTCTAGATGCTGGAATAATTTATCCTATTTCTGACAGCAATTGGGTGAGTCTTGTGCAGGTTGTTCCAAAGAAATGAGGCATGACGGTGGTAGCCAACGAAAAGAATAAATTAATTCCCACCAGGACAGTCACAGGTTGGAGAGTTTGCATTGATTACAGGAAACTAAACAACGCTACTAGAAAAGATCACTTCCCTTTACCCTTTATTGATCAATGCTAGAAAGGTTATCTGGGCATAAGTACTATTGCTTCCTAGATGGACTTTCCGGCTATTTCCAAATCCCAATAGCACCTGAAGATCAAGAGAAGACAACATTCACATGCCCGTATGGTATGTTTGCTTATTGTAGAATGCCTTTTGGATTATTTAATGCTCCTGCTACCTTTCAGCAGTGCATGTTGGCAATTTTTGATGAACTTGTGGAAGACATTATGGAGGTATTTATGGACGATTTCTCGGTATACGGTAATTCTTTCCATCTTTGCCTTAAAATTTTAAAACGAGTTCTAATGAGATGTGAGGAAACAAACCTTGTTCTAATTTGGGAAAAATGTCACTTTATGGTACAAGAGGGAATCGTATTAGGACATAAAATTTCTAGTAAAGGGATTGAGGTAGATAAAGCAAAAATTGAAACCATAGAAAAATTACCTCCCCCTAGTTCAGTTAAGGCTATTGAAGCTTTTTAGGACATGTAGGGTTTTATAGAAGATTCATTAAAGATTTTTTCTAAAATAGCTAAGCCTTTAACAAAATTACTAGAAAAAGATGTTCCTTTCAATTTCGATCAGGAATGTCTAGATGCATTCAATATTCTTAAATATAAACTAATAAACGCTCCGATAATAATTGCACCTGATTGGAATCTACCTTTTGAACTAATGTGTGATGCAAGTGATTTCGCAGTAGGTGCAGTTCTAGGACAACGAAGAGACAAGCATTTTCAGCCAATCTATTATGCTAGCAGAACTTTGACACCCGCACAGAAAAAACTACACCACCATGGAGAAAGAAGCATGAAATGTAGTTTTTGCTTTTGACAAATTTAGGCGATGATTTATTATTATCTAAAGTCATCGTTACACCGACCACTCCGCTCTTCTATCTATCTTTTAACTAAACCTGATGCAAAACCTCGACTCATAAGATAGATTTTACTTTAACAGGAATTTGATTTGGAAATACAAGATAAGAAAGGAGCTGAAAACCTTGCAGCGGATAACCTCTCTAGGCTTGAAAACCCACATATCGAAGAGCTCGATGAAAGTGAGAAAAACGATTTGTTTGCTGAAGAAAACTCTTTTCTATAACCCACTCTGAGGTACCATGGTTTACAGATATTGCGAATTATTTAGCTGCTAACATCTTGCCAAAAAAACTAACACATCACCAAAGGAAGCGATTCTTTGCTGATGCAAAAAACTATTTTTGGGAAGATCCCTTTCTTTTCTGAATATGTGCAGATCAGGTAATTCGAAGATGCGTTATACGGGCGGAAGCAAGCAAAATCATTGAACATTGCCATTCAGGACCTTCAGGAGGATACTACAGTGGCATTAAGACAGCACATAAAATACTTGAACCAGGTTTTTATTGGCCCACTCTATTCAAAGATGCCAACAGGTATGTCGCTTTGTGTGATAAATGCCAAAGAATAGGTAATATTTCTAAACGTGATGAAATGCCTCAAACATATATTCTATCATGTGAAATATTTGAAATGCCTCAAACATATATTCTATCATGTGAAATATTTGATGTATGGGGTATTGATTTTATGGGACCATTCCCTAGTTCATTTGGAAATAAATACATCCTAGTGGCAGTTGATTACATGTCAAAATGGGTGGAAGCCGAAGTCTTACCTACCAATGATGCTAGAGTAGTAGTTAAGTTTCTCAAGAAATTATTCTCTCGATCTGGAACACCTAGAGCCATCATTAGTGATAGGGGCACCCATTTCTGTAATACTCAATTTGACAAAGTCTTAAAAAAATATGGAGTACACCATAGGATAGCCACCCCATATCACCCTCAAACCAGTGAGCAAGTTGAAGTAGCAAATTGAGAACTTAAACACATCCTAGAAAAAACGGTTGAATCAAATAGAAAAGATTGGGCATTAAAAGTACATGATGCCCTATGGGACTATAGAACAGCATATAAAACCCCCTAGGAACATCCCCATACAAACTTATCTACGGGAAAAGCTGTTATCTACCATTCGAGCTAGAACACAAATCTTTTTGGGCTATAAAATTTTTAAATTACGATCTTAAAGTTGCAGGAAAGAAAAGAATGATGCAGATGAATGAGCTAGACAAATGGAGAGCTGATGCTTACGAGAACTCAAAGCTATACAAGGAGGCAACAAAGCGACGCCACGACGCTCGTCTAAAGAAATCGAAACAATTTGAAGTAGGAGACTTGGTCCTGCTATACAACTCAAGGCTTAAACTATTTCCCGGGAAACTTATATCAAGATGGTCAGGTCCATTCGTGATCAAAACAATTTTTCCTTATGGAACAGTCGAGGTAACTCATCCTACTCAAGGCACCTTCAAGGTAAATGGTCACCGACTCAAACTCTATAATGGTGAAGATTTTAGGGATATGATGGAGGAGCTTCAGCTCCGTGAACCTTCTTTTAGAACTGAAAACAGGGTAAGTCTAGCTTAAGAATTTAAACGAGCGCTTCTCGGGAGGCAACCCGAGCACTAACTTCCCTAACATTGTACTTTTAAATTTTTAGCATCTAACTCCATACTAATTAATCTAATAAAGCGCAGGTTTTACACAACACGGCCTTGCACACGGGCGTGCCCGTAGCCGTGTGGAAGCCAGGGGACGAACCATGGACGTGCCAGTAGCCGTGCACGACAGAGAAGAATTTCTTTTCCCACCACGGGCTGCGATAATATCCCACGCACGTGCCAACTTCCCGTGCGAGGTTACTGACTTGCCAAACACGGGCAGAACACGCCCGTGCCTTCTAACCGTGCCAACATACTAACTTGTCTAACACGGGAGGAGCACGCCCGTATTAAATAACTCTGTGAAGAAGAACACGGGCGTGCCACTTTACCCACGGCCGTGCCCAAGCACCCTGAACGCGCCCAAAATTCAAAATCACGAAAAACACGGGCTAATTAAAACTGGGCACGGGTGTGGCTCCTAGCCCGTGCCCCCACCCCTATTTAAGCAACTTAGCCGCTCATCTTCTCCAAATCAACCCTAAACCAATTTCTCAGCCTCTTTTTTCCCAAATTCGACCACACCCACGGCCTTAACCTTTCCAAAACTCCTTTCCCTTCCCTTCTCTCCAAAAACTATACAAAAAAACTGCTACCACGCCCTTACCACCGCCGTGCTGCAGGCAGTGGATGCCCCCGCCACCACCGTGTTTCCCAAGATATTCACAGTATATGCCCATGCGCCACCACTACACACCTGTGCGAAGCCCGTTCACGTCGTCTCATATCCCAAAACACTGCTGGTCACTCTTACCATTTTATTTTCATTCATTTTAACTATAGCTTGACAAAAACTTCATGTTAAGTTCTTTTCACCATTAGTATTAATCAATAATTTCTTGAAGTGTTAGAATTAATTTGATTACAATATCTTTGTTTAAATTAGTTACTCATTTCGAAATAATCTCTGATGAAATGATTGAGTAGTTTATGTCAGTTTAATTTCTCATATTAGTTTTGAATATTTTTGTTATATTGGGTAATTGCTTTATTTTGGTAGAAAAAATTATTTGAATATAAATTATTTTGTACAATGTCATCATCCCCGAGGAAAGAGAACAGCAGCCCCGAGCTCGAAAAAACGAAAGGGACCAGGCTCATCCTCAGCCAGTGTATCCACTGAAATACGCCATCCGTTCCTTCAATTTCCTCCTGGGGTCCAAGAGGATCATGATAAATTACTATGCACACGAGCCCTTAGCACGGGCAGATGTATCGACTGGGCCGCTATAGAACAGGTCCATCTCGATAGTGACATCCAGACTCTCTTAACCACTGATCCGTGGGAGCAATTCTTCAATATTAACGATCCCACATACCTAGAGCTCACTCTGGAGCTCTATTTAACATTTCAACTTCAAATAGTGATGAGCAATTACGATGATCTGGGCACGATACAATTCCGTCTCGACGGTGCTATACGACAGCTGAACGTGCCACAATTCAGAGCTACTTTAGAGCTTTATACAGACAACTTCGTAGTAGAGAATGACCTTTCAGAGTTACATCGCCATATACATTACAACCCCACCCAATGTTGGCGCAAGATAGCTACCCACTCATTCAATTATGACCCCGGTCAATCAAAAGCAACAGCCCTGCCTTCGTCTCTGAGGTATGTACACGCTATTTTGGCTCATACTTTGACAGGTCGACGAGAGAGCACTGACGTCGTCAATACTTATGACGCCTACTATCTGTGGTGCATGTTGGACGGACATGTTGTAGACCTAGCATATTTTATATCCCGAGCCATTCAACATCAGATGGAGCAGCATCGATAAGGGATTCTATCGATGGGCCCGTATATCACACGGTTGACTCGACACTTTGGCCTCCTTAACACCGACGACCAGAGATCTTCCCTCACGATGATTGGCAGATGGCACCTCAGGGCATCCAGATGATGCTACACATAAGGATGATTAAATATCATCGTGGGACCGACCCTCCTCAGTACTAATTAGCCCCCTCCACTAACGAGGAGGAACCCAAGGACATTACTGACGGTGTCCCACATGAGGCACCAGTCCCGAGCCAGCGGCCCTTCCACACAGCAGCTTCTTTGTCGGATATCTCTGCACGCCTCACCCAGTTCGAGCAGTATTGTACCTAGAAGTTCACTGACACTGCTCGACGTTTTGATGGGATCGAGGCTACCCTTCAACAGCTATGCCATCACTTCCATATCTCATCACCGACACCTCCGCAGGACCCAGCGGATGATGAGGACCTCTGAGTCCTTTTATTCTCCTTATTTTTTTTAGTTTTCTTTTCTTTATTTTTAGTTCTTAGTTTTAATTTTTATTTCTATTAAAACCTGTCGCATTTTAAACTTTTATTTCATCCATGACATCATTGGCTATCTAACATTCGAGTATTGCTAACAAACACTTGCTTAATCATGCCTCTGAGAAATTTAACTGATAACTTTGCAGTTTTAATTACACACTCAAAATAATGAACAAATCAATAGGAGTAATTCAATACCACATAAGTCATCCTCCTTTCACATCCGGCTCAAGGAATCCATCCAAAATTCAGGAAGTGTCACTTTCTCCCTTCTCTTTTGATTTTATACTAATTGTTATTATCTATCTTTGTACATTGAGGGCAATGTACATATTAAGTGTGGAGGGGTGAATAGTTATTTCGAGAAAAAAGTGCCTAACTTTTTGCATGATTCTCAAATCCCTGAATTTAGTCTTGTTCTTAAGTAATTGTCTCATATTACTAATTAGGACGAAATTTATGATGATTTATGATTGTTATTGACATGTTTTTGAGTAAGTAATTGATAATTGTGAATTGATGATTAAATTTGAAAAATACTAGGGAATCAAGCATGACAAGTCTATTTTTCAAAAATTAAAATTTTCTAGGTTGTCTACCTGAATTTGAATATTACTTTGAAATTTGAAATTTACAAGGTTGACATCAAAACACCCACAATTTTTGTGAGATTTTGAGCCTTATAAAAGCATATATTCCTTTTCTTGCTCACTTTATTGATTATGAATGTGTCAACATTGAACTATTATTCTAGAACTTGCCTTGATTATACATGTTGAGCCACAGTTATGATTTGATATACAGAGATGATAAGGGCACCTAGGTTTTAACCCACTCACACCACTAAAGACCCACCTTCATAATTAACCACTAGTGAACCCCGTTGATCCTAACAACCTTTTTATTGACTCACCCGCTAATATTAACCCAAAACCTTTTGTTTTTATCACCATTCTTTTTTACTACCCTTATATCGAGATTTGATTTGATCTGTTGCCTAGCTATGATCTTTATTTTAAATAATAAATTCATTCCTTATTATGTGATTTTTGACTTGTTCTTAAAAATATATATATTCAGTATTAGTATTATAAAGTGAGCTTATACAGTTAAAGTCAATTTATCAAAAGAAGAAAAAGCTCGTATTAGAGTATTAGTATTACAAATTTTCAATTGATGTAATTATTTAGGATTAATTCATTTTTCTAAATAGGTAACTTGTCAATTCAATCTTGATTCTAACCTTCTAATTTAGCCTTTATCCATACCCTTAACCGAAGCCCCGTTACAACACTAACTAAAGACCTTTTGATCTGTTTATCATCTCATTTTATAGTGGCGGAGATTTGATTTTCAGGCAAGCCTATGGGATTAACTTTTCATTTTCGACTTATTGAAGTGCTTAATTTTGAAACTTAAGCACTTTGAGTGATTTGAGTGAATCTTTTGTGAGGATGTAAATCCTTGTCGGTTTTGAATTAAAGGTAATTATTTAGATAAGGGGAGACACCTATGTTTTTGTGCTACAAATATATGACTTTGATTGTTTGAATCTTTAGGACTCTTTGAGTTAAATTATCCATGTATAAATTATCTATGAATTATGATGAGACATTGTTGATAGGAATTATGAACTATGGAAAGTTCGTTTTAATTGTAAGCTGAGAATTTTTCTTGAGGACAAGCAAAAGCTTAAGTGTAGGGGTATTTGATAAACTGTAAAAGTAACATATATTAGTCCTACATTTAGTATGCTTTTGGATGATTTATCCCTTAATTTATGTAAAAAGGTGCTCTTAATCCTTTGTTTTCATGTCTTATACTCAGGAAAGCACCCGAGGATGAAAAGAACGAGAAACGGGCCTAAAACGGACCAAATTGGGCCAAAGAGGAAATCGACACGGCCTGAACTTAAACCCACACGGCTGTGCCACGTCAATCTACTAGAACACGGCCTGATCTCGATTCAAACGGCCGTGTCTCATTAAAGAAGTCCGAGCACGGCCTAGCCACGATCCACACGGGCGTGTGCCATGGCTGTGTCCCTGTCACTGGGAAGAGAAATTACGTTCGGATTTGGATACTTAGGGGCGAAGAAACATATTTCAAAAGCCTATATAAACCCCCTAAGTGTTACCAAAAAGGGGGCGGTTAGCTAGGCCAAGGAGCCAAGTCGAAAAGGTCAAGATTTGTGGGAATCACTCGAAGACAGCCAGTTGATCCATCTCAAGAAGCTGGAATCATACTCAAGACGGCGGATCTCTCCTTCAATTCCTTTAGGGAGTTTTAGGGATTTCTTATGTTTTGTTTTATCTTTTCTTCTGAGATGTTTTCTTTATTTGTTATGAACTAAACCCTTCAGATACCTGAAGGGGATGAAACCTAAGACGAATCTTCTTATCGTTTGTTAAACTATATGATAAATATTTGACTTGTTCTTAATTATGTGTGCTTAATTCTTGTGTTAATATTTCGCGGATATTGATTCAAGTATAATGTTTTTAGGTGGTGGAGCAAAAGTCCCTGCCTATTCATAGATCTAGTATAATTACAGCAGAGTTGTTCGCGCGTCTAGAGATAAGGTGACGAAATTTTGCCGGATTAGGGTGAAACCTAATATGGGAATCCATAGATTGAGTTAATGTAACACCCCAAACCCGGTCAATACACCACGACCGAATTTGGTATGTTACGGGGAAAACGTGTGTGAGGGGTTTGGTTTCCGGTTAAAGATTTGATAGAAAACTCTTTGTTATAGATTGTACTTGTCAAAATCTTGGGCATGATGATTTTAAAAATGATAGTATATTTCGAAAACCCGGGAATTTTGAACACTTAGTTGAACCCACAAGTAAGACAAATTTATAACATTTTAGAAATCTGAGAAAAATTCCTTGTGTTTGCTTAGAAACATTTTAACCTTAGTGTGATTAAAATCTCAAGTTTGGAAAACATTTGGGTGTATTCGTTTTAATGTTTTAGTGTGATACCCGATGGTAAAGTTTAAAGCATATCGCTTTGTAGTTTTTAAAAACCTTTTTTTTTTTTTTAAGTTTTATCCAATATTAATCCAATACTTTGTTAAGGCAAATTTGAAATCACATTTAAGCATATAAATAACCAAAGCATAATTTTATAAGGCCATTTACAATCCCAGCACAACCAAATGAAAATAAAGGAAATAAAGTACCAAGTATGTAAATCAGTGCAAATCTGAATTTATTCATGGCATGGTCACCTCGAGTCCACCCGGCTCCATGTCCGCGATCTAAGTGTCACTGAAATGATAAGGGAGAAGGTGAGTCGCAAGACTCGGTGCATAAATCCCCTCCCGATTAATGCAACAAGAAAACACACATCATAGCAAAGCAATACAATTAATGCACCCCAATCCTAACCATCCATATCGCTTTTACTACCCGTGTGGTACCAAACCACCGGTGGTGCCAAACCACTGGTGACCCAAAGTCACGATATCCATAAGTGTGGTGCCAAACCACTGGTGACCCAAAGTCACGAATAATCCAATGATGGGGCCAACCCATCGTGTGATGCCAAATCATCGGCGCTAATCCCGTGTATCTCAACCGTGGGGCCAACCCCACTGTGGTACGGCCACCACCGGGACGAGACGCATGCTATGAGGTGCCAAACCTCGGTGTCCCAAAGACACAATGTGATACCAAATCACCGGTGACCGAAGTCACGAATCCAATGATGGGGCCAACCCATCGTGTGATACCAAATCACTGGCGTCAATCCTGTAATATCAACCGTGGGGCCAACCCACCGTGGTGCTAAGCCACTGGGACGAGACGCTGAGGTGCCAAACCTCTGGTGTCCCAAAGACACAATGTGATACCAAATCACCGGTGACCAAGTCACGAATCCAATGATGGGGCCAACCCATTGTGTGATACCAAATCACCGGCGTCAATCCCGTAATATCAACCGTGGGGGGCCAACCCATTGTGGTGCTAAAGCCACTGGGACGACGGCTGAGGTGCCAAACCTCGGTGACCCAAAGTCACGGTAATCAATCTGTGGTACCAAACCACTAGAGGTGCCAAACCTCTGGTGTCCCAAAGACACGGATATCATATTCCCCCTCCTCTCATATCACCCAATGTCATACCGACTCATGTACAATATGCAAATCATGTAAATCATGCTAACATGCCCAACATTGCATCTCATAGCGTATACATCATAGATCATAATATTAAGTGAGTAATCAATAGAACTCGCAATGAAACGGACTTACCTGAATCCGTGCACATACCCTATATGGTATCATATCAATCAACCATACTGTTTGACAATCAGGTTTATTACACATATTACTAAGCAATGAGTGTGTTAGTTTACACACCTGTTAAACGCAAGCTTTTAAAACCCAACGAACCGATCTAAGACCCTCAATGCCTTGCTCCTATAATCGGCCAAACATGAACATTAGCCATCTATACCATTCGGCCAAAACCACATAAACCAAAGGGGTTAACGTTTAACCCTTACCTTACACTTGATTTGGTTTCCTACCACATCCCGAACCAATAATGGTTCTTTTGACAATCGGCCTCACCCTAAAATGTAAACAGTTAGTCCTTTGAAACCTTTGACTTAATCAAAACTAAAGTGAATGAACTAATACTACCAACCCTTACCACCACTTACCAACCGATCGCTAACAGGTAAAGGCCTCGCTTGACTGCTTCGAAATCCCGGATGCCCTAAATGAAATCGGTTCAAACAAAGAGATTAACTTCTTATCAACAAAGGTCAAAGTCGGCTCTTAACCTTACCAAAATCGACAAGAACATGGGAGAGGGGAAATGGCCATTTGGCCAAGCACTTACCTAACTCCAACCGATTGAAACAAGAACCCCACCAAGATCAACACCCTTTTAATAATCGGCAAAGAAGAACTACTAGGAGAGAGAAGAGATTCGGCCAACACTTTAAACAAAAAGAGATAAGAATTCGGCTTTAGGTGTTTAACACACTTATGTTCGGCTTTGAGTGAAAAAAAAAAGAGAAAGAAGATGTGAAATGGGAGTAGAGTTTCGGCAATAAGGTTTGAGAAAAGAAAATAAAAATTTGAGAAGCAAGGTGGTATGGTTACGGTACAAAAGAAATGGGGAGAAAACAAATGGATAATCGGCTATCAAGGTTTCAAAAAGAAAAAGAGAGTTTGAGAAGAGGAGAGACTAGTTTCGGTTTACACACATGAAAAAGAAAGGGAGAGAAGTGAACATTCGGCTACCAACATAATTGAGAGAAAACAAAGCAAATTCGGCAAGGTTGCTTGGACTTTCGGTTCAAGAAGAAAATATGAAGAAACTTTATTGAAATTCGGCCAACAAAAGACCAAAAAGAAAACCTTTGTTTTGACACAATGTGACCGAAAATGCACAAAATGCAAAGGGCATTTCGGCACACCACACTCCCACACTTACCAAAATCGGCCACTCTCTCCACAAACTCCCCAACATTTGGCCACTACCTCCAAACACTCCCAACCACCAATTTAAACTAGTTTGAACTAGTCTCCCTCCTAAATTCACTCTCCACCCACCATTTGAACAATTTGACTTGGTCCATGGCAGAGTTTGAACTGCCTACAACTTCTCCTCCTCCATGCCGTCAAAATAAAAGTAAAATTGGGGATTTTCGCAGCTTGAACACAGGACCTCCTTCCCCTGCAAGTGATGCCAAACACAAGCCCCAAGTGGCGCATGCTTTGCCACTTTACTAGCTCAACTCTTGTGCTAGAATTCACCAATTAATGTCTATAAGCCCCAGCTCCTTCAGCTCCTTTCACATGATACTTAAAACCAAAATTTTCCCTACCACTCCGGCTTACAATAAGCTTACAACTAAGCCCCAAACAATAAAATAAACAACATTGCAAACCAAACACATGCAAACAAAGTAATAACAAAAAATAGCCCCTAACCCGGGATATTACAGTTCTACCCCCCTTAAAAATAATTTCGGCCTCGAAATTACCTGGTCAAAAGAGTTGAGGGTATTGCAATCTCATCATATCTTCTGGTTCCCACGTAGCTTCTTCCACGCCATGATTCCGCCATAGCACCTTTACCAAAGGCACAGACTTCCTACGCAGAACCTTCACATCCCGATCTAGAATCTGCACTGGTTCTTCTTCCATGGTCAAATCCGGATGTACTTCGATCTCTTCCATTGCTACGACATGCGATGGATCTGAACGATAACGCCTAAGCATCGAAACGTGAAATAGGTCATGAATCTGACTTAGCTCTGCTGGCAACTCCAGCTGATAAACCACTGGTCCCACTCGTCTCAATACCTTATACGGCCCAATAAACCTCGGACTTAACTTGCCTTTTCTACCAAACCTCAGCACTTTCTTCCATGGCGAGACCTTTAGAAAAACTTGGTCCCCCACAGCAAACTCTATATCTCTCCGCTTAAGATCGGCATAAGACTTCTGCCTATCCAAAGCTTCTTTCAATCGAGCCTGAATCAACTTAACCTTGTCTTCGGTTTACGCAACCACCTCGGTCCCAACAACCGACGTTCACCCAACTCCGTCCAACATGTAGGTGAGCGACACTTCCTACCATACAACGCCTCATATGGTGCCATCTTGATGCTTGCTTGGTAACTGTTGTTGTAAGCGAACTCAGCTAATGGAAGAAACTCCTCCCAACTACCTCTGAAGTCCGAACACAACCCTCAAAGATATCCTCTAAGATCTGTATAACCTCTCCGATCGCCCGTCGATCATGCGGGAAAAAAGTCAGGCTTGAAATCCAAACGCGTACCCACAGCCTGATGCAACGCTCTCCAGAACCTTGACGTAAATCTGGGATCCCTATCCGATATGATCGATACTGGCACACCATGTAGCCTCACTATCTCTGACACATACAGCTTCGCCAACCTCTGAAGTGAGTAGTCCACCCTCACTGGAATGAAGTGAGCTGATTTAGTCAGACGGTCCACAATTACCCAAACTGAGTCCTTCTTGCTTGGCGTAAGAGGTAATCCACTGACGAAATCCATGGTTATCCTTTCCCACTTCCACTGTGGAATCTTCGCTGGCTGAAGCAACCCTGACGGTAATTAATGTTCAGCCTTGACCTGCTGACATGTCAGACACCTCCCTACAAACTCTGTCACTTCTCTCTTCAGACCCGGCCACCAAAACTGCTCTCTTAGATCCCTATACATCTTGCTACCTCCAGGATGCATAGCGTATGGGCTGCTATGTGCATCCTGAAGAATCTTTTGTCGCAACTCGCTATCCTTTGGCATACAAGCTCTCCCCTCAAAACACAGCACCCCATCACTAGACAAACTGTAACCCTCCAAGCCCCTATCTTGCACCTGCAACCTCCGCGCATTCAAAACCTCATCCTCTAATCTGCTTTCTCCCGATCGCTCCAACCCAAGTAGGCTTAACTGCAGCTTCAACGAGAATACTTCCGTCATCATACAAACTCAAATGGGCAAACATCGCCCTTAAGTCCGAAACAACCTTACAGCTCAACGCGTCTGCCACCACGTTAGCCTTGCCCGGATGATATTCAATTGAACAGTCGTAATCCTTGAGCAACTCAATCCATCTGCGCTGCCTCAAATTCAAATCCTTTTGAGTCAAAAGGTACTTCAGACTCTTGTGATCTCGTGTATACTATCGATCTCTCTCCGTACAAGTAGTGCCTCCAAATCTTCGAGCGAAGACTACGCTACTAATTCCAAGTCGTCGTGCGTGGATAATTGACCTCATGTGGCCTCAAACGCTGCCTAGATGCATAAGCTACAACCTTTCCTTCCTGCATCAAAGACACAACCCAACCTCAGTATGTGATGCATCGCAATACACCGTGAATTCCTTTCCGCCTCAAGTTGAATTAAAACAGAGCTTCACAAAATCTTCTTAAGCTTATCGAAACTCTCTCATTGCTTCTCGGTCCAAAACAAATGGAACCCCTTTCCTTAACAACTTCGTCATCGGAGTCACGATCAACGAAAAACCTCTAAAACCTTCTCGGTAGTATCCTCGCCAAAACCCGTAAAACTCCGAATTTCTGCCACTGACCTAGGCGGCTTCCAATCTAAAACTGCCTCAATCTTTCGAGGATCTACCCTAATCCCCTCAGCCGACACTACATGACCCAAGAAAGTCACCTCCCTAAGCCAGAACTCGCACTTACTAAACTTTGCGTAAAGCTGCTTCTCTCTCAGAATCTACAGCACCACTCGCAAGTGTGCATCATGCTCCTCCTCTGACCTTGAGTACACTAAGATGTCGTCAATAAAAACCACTACGAACCGATCCAAAAACTGCTGGAACACCCTATTCATCATATCCATGAATGCTGCCGGCGCGTTAGTCAACCCGAACGGCATTATCAGAAATTCGTAGTGCCCATACCGAGTATGAAACGCTGTCTTGTGGATATCCGCCTCCTTCACCTTCAATTGGTGATACCCAGACCTCAAATCAATCTTCGAGAATACCGAAGCACCCTTGAGCTGATCAAACAAGTCATCTATCCGTGGCAACGGATACTTGTTTTTAATCGTCAACTTGTTCAACTGGCGGTAATCTATACACATCCGCATGGTACCATCTTTCTTCTTGACAAAGAGTACTGGCGCTCCCCAAGGTGAAACACTTGGCCTAATAAAGCCTCGGTCCAACAACTCCTAGATCTGAGCCTTTAATTCCACTAACTCTTTTGGCGCCATCCTATATGGAGCAATAGACACTGGCGCAGTTCCCGATAACAGATCTATCCCGAACTCCACTTCACGATCCGGCAAAAAACCCTAAGCTCCTCTGAAAACACATCAACAAATTCCTTAACTGTCCGGACCTTTTCCACAGTAGACTCCTTAGCCTCCAAGGCATACACATGGACTACATATGCTTCACAACCCTTCCTGACCATCTTCTCAGCTTTCAGAGCAGACACCACGTTGGATAAGTAATCTCTTCTATTACCTATCAAGACCACCTCGTCACCTCACTGCCTTAAGAACCATGCGCTTAGCGCAAGAATCCAACATAGCCTGGTATTTAACCAACCAGTCCATCCCAAGAATCAGATCGAACTCCCCAAACGGCAGTTCCATTAGATTAGCCACAAACACTACCCCTTGGAGTTCTAGGGGTACATCTCTATATAGCTTATCTACGACTACAGAGTGACCTAGAGGGCTAATTACTGTCATCTGCCTAGAATTAGTTTCAGAGTCTAAGTCCATGGTCTCAATTATGCTACTAGCAACGTATGAATGCGTTGAACCCACATCAATCAAAGCAGTATATGGAGAACCAAAGATTAAAAACGTACCGTTTATGACGTCCGGTGTGTCGCCCTCCTCTCGGCGTCTCGCTGCATACATCAACCCAGTGCCGTGCCTCGTAACCACTGCGCTCTCGCGCTGCTGCTGCCCCGCCCGCCGTAACCATTACCTCCTCTGCCATTACCACGACCTCTCTCTCGTGGTAGCGGTCCATTATTCTGAGGCCGAGTACGGCCCGATTCTCGGATCAATCTCAGCCAACTTACGCGGACAGTCCCTCACACGATGATCCAATGAGCCACACTCAATACATCCTTTTCCACCGGCCCAGCATCCTCCCCAATGAGATTTCCCATAACGGTTACACTGTGCGGGTCCCTGATTAGCAGCAACAAACCTACCAGGTTGATTCGGCCCACTCTGTCTAGCCCTTTTCTGAGGATTACCCGACGACCCGTAAGATCCAAAATCGCTCTTATGCCTGTTCCTATCCACATTTTGCCTCACGCATCGCTTAATACCTCGGCTACCTTAGCCTTCTCAACCAGACGGCAATCTCACGCTCCTGCTGTGGCGCAATCAACAATCTTAATTCATCTCTCAGGCCATCCTCGAATCGAACACACCTCTCGTGTTCGGTAGCCACAATGCCCCTAGCATACCGACTTCGACCTCAAGAATTACGCATCATACTCGACCACGGACTTACTCCCTCGAACTAGCCTCGAAATGCTTTTATTTGCTGGCGACGTAACTAGCCCCAATGTACTTTTTTTCGATAAGCGACCCTAAAATAGTCCCAAGTGAGATCTTCTCACGCAACACTCGTCTCCGAACTGGTGAGCCACCACCGGTATGACTCATCCCGAAGAAGCGATACTATCCCCTTCACTTCTCCTCGTGATCAAATGATCCAAATCATCCATAACCCGCCTCCGTTGCCTCCCAGCCAATACTCGGCCGTCTTGAGAGCAACACCAGAAACACCCCGAAAGAATTCGGCCCCGTTTGCTCGGAGTCGCTCCGGTACAGATTTTCGAGCTCCTCCGCCTACTCCAGTTACCCTTTCCAAAACTCGCAGCATTGCCTGTGACACTGCGTCATCCCCATCCTCGATCCTGAAACTCACCACCTCCAGCTGGTGGTTGTACCGGTATCTCATTCTCGACCCTTCACTGCACCCTACTGGTTCAGAAACAGTCATCCTACCCCGACCACGTCCACGTGTATTACGACCACGTCCCCGAGTGCTCATGACTAACGTCTTGATTTATCTAATTTAAAACTATTATGCATCAGTAATTATTCCACTGTTTAAAAGCAAAGTCTTATGAATATTGCTTATTAAAGAAATTTCTGCTTCATGAAGTCCACACAAATTCTATCGCCAGATTTCTAAGGTAATCTACTATTACTAGTCATCCAATCACATCTCTTCCAAAAATCACAAGCAATAGTAAGGGGTACTTACCTGGGCGGATTGGTGCCGGAGACTCGGTGCCATGCCTTTCAAACTATATGTTAAACAAAACACTTAAAACCAAAATTTTAAAACAACATGTTGGGCCTCAGGCCCACAGCCGAGCTTTTGAACTTGGCTCTGATACCACAATTGTAACACCCCAAACCCGGTCAATACACCACGACCGAATTTGGTATGTTACGGGGAAAACGTGTGTGAGGGTTTTGGTTTCCGGTTAAAGATTTGATAGAAAACTCTTTGTTATAGATTGTACTTGTCAAAATCTTGGGCATGATGATTTTAAAAATGATAGTGTATTTCGAAAACCCGGGAATTTTGAACACTTAGTTGAACCCACAAGTAAGACAAATTTATAACATTTTAGAAATCTGAGAAAAATTCCTTGTGTTTGCTTAGAAACATTTTAACCTTAGTGTGATTAAAATCTCAAGTTTGGAAAACATTTGGGTGTATTCGTTTTAATGTTTTAGTGTGATACCCGATGGTAAAGTTTAAAACATATCGCTTTGTAGTTTTTAAAAACCTTTTCTTTTTTTTAAGTTTTATCCAATATTAATCCAATACTTTGTTAAGGCATATTTGAAATCACATTTAAGCATATAAATAACCAAAGTGTAATTTTATAAGGCCATTTACAATCCCAGCAAAACCAAATGAAAATAAAGGAAATAAAGTACCAAGTATGTAAATCGATTGCAAATCAATTTATTCATGGCATGGTCACCTCGAGTCCACCCGACTCCATGTCCGCGATCTAAGTGTCACCTGAAATGATAAGGGAGAAGGTGAGTCGCAAGACTCAGTGCATAAATCCCCCTCCCGATTAATGCAACAAGAAAACACACATCATAGCAAAGCAATACAATTAATGCACCCCAATCCTAACCATCCATATCGCTTTTCTACCCCGTGTGGTACCAAACCACCGGTGGTGCCAAACCACTGGTGACCCAAAGTCACGATATCCATAAGTGTGGTGCCAAACCACTGGTGACCCAAAGTCACGAATAATCCAATGATGGGGCCAACCCATCGTGTGATGCCAAATCACTGGCGTCAATCCCGTATCTCAACTGTGGGGCCAACCCAATCGTGGCGTAATGCCACCGGGACGAGGCGCTGAGAGGTGTCAAACCTCCGGTGTCCCAAAGACACAATGTGATACCAAATCACCGTGACCGGCCAAGTCACGAATCCAATGATGGGGCCAACCCATCGTGTGATACCAAATCACTGACGTCAATCCCGTAATATCAACCGTGGGGCCAACCCACTGTGGTGCTAAGCCACTGGGACGAGACGCTGAGGTGCCAAACCTCTGGTGTCCCAAAGACACAATGTGATACCAAATCACTGGTGACCGAAGTCACGAATCCAATGATGGGGCCAACCCATCGTGTGATACCAAATCACTGGCGTCAATCCCGTAATATCAACCGTGAGGCCAACCTACTGTGGTGCTAAGCCATTGGGACGAGACGCTGAGGTGCCAAACCTCTGGTGACCCAAAGTTACGGTAATCAATCTGTGGTACCAAACCACTGGAGGTGCCAAACCTCTGGTGTCCCAAAGACACGGATATCATATTCCCCCTCCTCTCATATCACCCAATGTCATACCGACTCATGTACAATATGCAAATCATGTAAATCATGCTAACATGCCCAACATTGCATCTCATAGCGCATACATCATAGATCATAATATTAAGTGAGTAATCAATAGAACTCGCAATGAAACGGACTTACCCGAATCCGTGCACATACCCCCATAAGGTATCATATCAATCAACCATATTGTTTGACAATCAGGTTTATTACACATATTACTAAGCAATGAGTGTGTTAGTTTACACACCTGTTAAACGCAAGCTTTTAAAACCCAACGAACCGATCTAAGACCCTCAATGCCTTGCTCCTATAATCGGCCAAACATGAACATTAGCCATCTATACCATTCGGCCAAAACCACTTAAACCAAAGGGGTTAACGTTTAACCCTTGCCTTACACTTGATTTGGTTTCCTACCACATCCCGAACCAATAATGGTTCTTTTGACAATCGGCCTCACCCTAAAATGTAAACAGTTAGTCCTTTGAAACCTTTGACTTAATCAAAACTAAAGTGAATGAACTAATACTACCAACCCTTACCACCACTTACCAACCGATCGCTAACAGGTAAAGGCCTCGCTTGACTGCTTCGAAATCCCGGATGCCCTAAATGAAATCGGTTCAAACAAAGAGATTAACTTCTTATCAACAAAGGTCAAAGTCGGCTCTTAACCTTACCAAAATCGACAAGAACATGGGAGAGGGGAAATGGCCATTTGGCCAAGCACTTACCTAACTCCAACCGATTGAAACAAGAACCCCACCAAGATCAACACCCTTTTAATAATCGGCAAAGAAGAACTACTAGGAGAGAGAAGAGATTCGGCCAACACTTTAAACAAAAAGAGATAAGAATTCGGCTTTAGGTGTTTAACACACTTATGTTCGGCTTTGAGTGAAAAAAAAAAGAGAAAGAAGATGTGAAATGGGAGTAGAGTTTCGGCAATAAGGTTTGAGAAAAGAAAATAAAAATTTGAGAAGCAAGGTGGTATGGTTACGGTACAAAAGAAATGGGGAGAAAACAAATGGATAATCGGCTATCAAGGTTTCAAAAAGAAAAAGAGAGTTTGAGAAGAGGAGAGACTAGTTTCGGTTTACACACATGAAAAAGAAAGGAAGAGAAGTGAACATTCGGCTACCAACATAATTGAGAGAAAACAAAGCAAATTCGGCAAGGTTGCTTGGACTTTCGGTTCAAGAAGAAAATATGAAGAAACGTTATTGAAATTCGGCCAACAAAAGACCAAAAAGAAAACCTTTGTTTTGACACAATGTGACCGAAAATGCACAAAATGCAAAGGGCATTTCGGCACACCCCACTCCCACACTTACCAAAATCGGCCACTCTCTCCACAAACTCCCCAACATTTGGCCACTACCTCCAAACACTCCCAACCACCAATTCAAACTAGTTTGAACTAGTCTCCCTCCTAAATTCACTCTCCACCCACCATTTGAACAATTTGACTTGGTCCATGGCAGAGTTTGAACTGCCTACAACTTCTCCTCCTCCATGCCGTCAAAATAAAAGTAAAATTAGGGATTTTCGCAGCTTGAACACAGGACCTCCTTCCCCTGCAAGTGATGCCAAACACAAGCCCCAAGTGGCGCATGCTTTGCCACTTTTCTAGCTCAACTCTTGTGCTAGAATTCACCAATTAATGTCTATAAGCCCCAGCTCCTTCAGCTCCTTTCACATGATACTTAAAACCAAAATTTTCCCTACCACTCCGGCTTATAGTAAGCTTACAACTAAGCCCCAAATAATAAAATAAACAACATTGCAAACCAAACACATGCAAACAAAGTAATAACAAAAAATAGCCCCTAACCCGGGATATTACAGTTCTACCCCCCTTAAAAATAATTTCGGCCTCGAAATTACCTGGTCAAAAGAGTTGAGGGTATTGCAATCTCATCATATCTTCTGGTTCCCACGTAGCTTCTTCCACGCCATGATTCCGCCATAGCACCTTTACCAAAGGCACAGACTCCTACGCAGAACCTTCACATCCCGATCTAGAATCGCGACCGGTTCTTCTTCCATGGTCAAATCCGGATGTACTTGATCTCTTCCATTGCTACGACATGCGATGGATCTGAACGATAACGCCTAAGCATCGAAACGTGAAATACGTCATGAATCTGACTTAGCTCTGCTGGCAACTCCAGCTGATAAACCACTGGTCCCACTCGTCTCAATACCTTATACGGCCCAATAAACCTCGGACTTAACTTGCCTTTTCTACCAAACCTCAGCACTTTCTTCCATGGCGAGACCTTTAGAAAAACTTGGTCCCCCACAGCAAACTCTATATCTCTCCGCTTAAGATCGGCATAAGACTTCTGCCTATCCGAAGCTTCTTTCAATCGAGCCTAAATCAACTTAACCTTGTCTTCGGTTTCTGCAACCAATTCTGGTCCCAACAACTGACGTTCACCCAACTCCGTCCAACATGTAGGTGAGCGACACTTCCTACCATACAACGCCTCATATGGTGCCATCTTGATGCTTGCTTGGTAATCGTTGTTGTTGTAGCGAACTCAAACTAATGGAAGAAACTCCTCCCAACTACCTCTGAAGTCCGAACACAACCCCTCAGCATATCCTCTAAGATCTGTATAACCCTCTCCGACTGCCCGTCGATCATGCGGGTGAAAAGTCAGTCTTTGAAATCCAAACGCGTAACCAGAGCCTGATGCAACGCTCTCCAGAACCTTGACGTAAATCTGGGATCCCTATCCGATATGATCGATACTGGCACACCATGTAGCCTCACTATCTCTGACACATACGACTTAGCCAACCTCAAAGTGAGTAGTCCACCTCACCGGAATGAAGTGAGTGATTTAGTCGACGGTCCACAATTACCCAAACTGAGTCCTTCTTGCTTGGCGTAAGAGGTAATCCACTGACGAAATCCATGGTTATCCTTTCCCACTTCCACTGTGGAATCTTCGCTGGCTGAAGCAACCCTGACGGTAATTGATGTTCAGCCTTGACCTGCTGACATGTCAGACACCTCCCTACAAACTCTGTCACTTCTCTCTTCAGACCCGGCCACCAAAACTGCTCTCTTAGATCCCTATACATCTTGCTACCTCCAGGATGCATAGCGTATGGGCTGCTATGTGCATCCTGAAGAATCTTTTGTCGCAACTCGCTATCCTTTGGCATACAAGCTCTCCCCTCAGAACACAGCACCCCATCACTAGACAAACTGTAACCCTCCAAGCCCCTATCTTGCACCTGCAACCTCCGCGCATTCAAAACCTCATCCTCTAACTGTTTCTCCCTGATCTGCTCAACCCAAGTAGGCTTAACCTGCAGTTCAGCCAGAATACTTCCGTCATCATACAAACTCAAATGGGCAAACATCGCCCTTAAGTCCGAAACAACCTTACGGCTCAACGCGTCTGCCACCACGTTAGCCTTGCCCGGATGATATTCAATTGAACAGTCGTAATCCTTGAGCAACTCAATCCATCTGCGCTGCCTCAAATTCAAATCCTTTTGAGTCAAAAGGTACTTCAGACTCTTGTGATCTGTGTATACTATCGATCTCTCTCCGTACAAGTAGTGCCTCCAAATCTTCAGAGCGAAGACTACTGCTACTAATTCCAAGTCGTGCGTCGGATAATTGACCTCATGTGGCCTCAGCTGCCTAGATGCATAAGCTACAACCTTTCCTTCCTGCATCAGCACACAACCCAACCCTGTATGTGATGCATCGCAATACACTGTGAATTCCTTTCCTGCCTCAAGTTGAATTAAAACAGGAGCTTCTGTCAAAATCTTCTTAAGCTTATCGAAACTCTCCTGCTGTTTCTCAGTCCAAACAAATGGAACCCCTTTCCTTAACAACTTAGTCATCGGAGCTGCGATCAACGAAAAACCCTCTACAAACCTTCGGTAGTATCCTGCCAAACCCAGAAAACTCTGAATTTCTGCCACTGACCTAGGCGGCTTCCAATCTAAAACTGCCTCAATCTTTCGAGGATCTACCCTAATCCCCTCAGCCGACACTACATGACCCAAGAAAGTCACCTCCCTAAGCCAGAACTCGCACTTACTAAACTTTGCGTAAAGCTGCTTCTCTCTCAGAATCTACAGCACCACTCGCAAGTGTGCATCATGCTCCTCCTCTGACCTTGAGTACACCAAGATGTCGTCAATAAAAACCACTACGAACCGATCCAAAAACTGCTAGAACACCCTATTCATCATATCCATGAATGCTGCCGGCGCGTTAGTCAACCCGAACGGCATTACCAGAAATTCGTAGTGCCCATACCGAGTATGAAACGCTGTCTTGTGGATATCCACCTCCTTCACCTTCAATTGGTGATACCCAGACCTCAAATCAATCTTCGAGAATACCGAAGCACCCTTGAGCTGATCAAACAAGTCATCTATCCGTGGCAACGGATACTTGTTTTTAATCGTCAGCTTGTTCAACTGGCGGTAATCTATACACATCCGCATGGTACCATCTTTCTTCTTGACAAAGAGTACTGGCGCTCCCCAAGGTGAAACACTTGGCCTAATAAAGCCTCGGTCCAACAACTCCTGGATCTGAGCCTTTAATTCCACTAACTCTTTTGGCGCCATCCTATATGGAGCAATAGACACTGGCGCGGTTCCCGGTAACAGATCTATCCCGAACTCCACTTCACGATCCGGTGGCAAACCCGGAAGCTCCTCTGAAACACATCAACAAATTCCTTAACTGTCCGGACCTTTTCCACAGTAGACTCCTTAGCCTCCAAGGCATACACATGGACTACATATGCTTCACAACCCTTCCTGACCATCTTCTCAGCTTTCAGAGCAGACACCACGTTGGATAAGTAATCTCTTCTATTACCTATCAAGACCACCTCGTCACCCTCAGCCGTCTTAAGAACCATGCGCTTAGCCGCGCAATCCAACATAGCCTGGTATTTAACCAACCAGTCCATCCCAAGAATCAGATCGAACTCCCCAAACGGCAGTTCCATTAGATTAGCCACAAACACTACCCCTTGGAGTTCTAGGGGTACATCTCTATATAGCTTATCTACGACTACAGAGTGACCTAGAGGGCTAATTACTGTCATCTGCCTAGAAGTAGTTTCAGAGTCTAAGTCCATGGTCTCAATTATGCTACTAGCAACGTATGAATGCGTTGAACCCACATCAATCAAAGCAGTATATGGAGAACCAAAGATTAAAAACGTACCGTTTATGACGTCCGGTGCGTCGCCCTCCTCTCGGCGTCTCGCTGCATACACCAACCCAGGCTGTCGTGCCTCAGAACCACCTGCACCTCTGCCCGGTGCTCCGCGGCCCCGGCCAGAACCATTACCTCCTCTGCCATTACCACGACCTCTCTGTGGTAGCGGTCCATTATTCCTGAACTGAGTACGGCCCTGATTCTCGGACTGAATCCTAGCCAACTTACGCGGACAGTCCCTCACACGATGATCCAATGAGCCACACTCAATACATCCTTTTCCACCGGCCCAGCATCCTCCCCAATGAGATTTCCCATATAATTACACACATGCGGGTCCCTGATTAGCAGCAACAAACCTACCAGGCTGATTCGGCCCACTCTGTCTAGCCCTTTTCTGAGGATTACCTGACGACCCAGAAGATCCAAAACTCCTCTTATGCCTGTTCCTATCCACATTTTGCCTCACAGACTGTTTAATACCCTCGGCTACCTTAGCCTTCTCAACCAGGACGGCAAACTCACGCTCCTGCTGTGGCGCAATCAACAATCCTAATTCATCTCTCAGGCCATCCTCGAATCGAACATACCTCTCGTGTTCGGTAGCCACAATGCCCCTAGCATACCGACTCAGCCTCAAGAATTCTGCCTCATACTCTGACACAGACTTACTCCCCTGAACTAGCCTCAGAAATGCTTTTCGCTGCGCGTCGACGTAACTAGCCCCAATATACTTTTTCTGATAAGCAGCCCTAAAATAGTCCCAAGTGAGATCTTCTGCTGCAATACTGTCCCGAATCGTGAGCCACCACTGGTATGACTCATCCCGAAGAAGCGATACTATCCCCTTCAGCTTCTCCTCAGCAGTCAGATCCAAATCATCCATAACCCGCTCCGTCGCCTCCAGCCAATACTCAGCCGTGCTGGGAGAAACACCAGAAACACCCCGAAAGAATTCGGCCCCGTTTGCTCGGAGTCGCTCCGGTACGGATTTTCCAGCTCCTCCGCCTACTCCAGCTACCCTTTCTAGAACTCGCAGCATTGCCTGTGACACTGCGTCATCCCCAGTCTGATCCTGAAACTCACCACCTCCAGCTGGTGGTGGTACCGCGATATCTCATTCTTCCCACGACCGGATCCCACCGCGGTTCGAAGCAATCATCCTACCCCACCACCACGTCCACGTGTATTACGACCACGTCCCCAAGTGCTCATGACTAACGTCTTGATTTATCTAATTTCAAAGTTTTATGCATCAGTAATTATTCCAATGTTTAAAAGCAAAGTCTTATGAATATTGCCTATTAAAGAAATTTCTGTTTCCGCAAGTCCACACAGTCCTATCAGTTTCAGTTTCTAAGGTAATCTACTATTACTAGTCATCCAATCACATCTCTTCCAAAAATCACAAGCAATAGTAAGGGGTACTTACCTGGGCGGATTGGTGCCGGAGACTCGGTGCCATGCCTTTCAAACCATATGTTAAACAAAACACTTAAAGCCAAAATTTTAAAACAACATGTTGGGCCTCAGGCCCACAGCCAAGCTTTTGAACTTGGCTCCGATACCACAATTGTAACACCCCAAACCCGGTCAATACACCACGACCGAATTTGGTATGTTACGGGGAAAACGTGTGTGAGGGGTTTGGTTTCCGGTTAAAGATTTGATAGAAAACTCTTTGTTATAGATTGTACTTGTCAAAATCTTGGGCATGATGATTTTAAAAATGATAGTGTATTTCGAAAACCCGGGAATTTTGAACACTTAGTTGAACCCACAAGTAAGACAAATTTATAACATTTTAGAAATCTGAAAAAAAATTCCTTGTGTTTGCTTAGAAACATTTTAACCTTAGTCTGATTAAAATCTCAAGTTTGGAAAACATTTGGGTGTATTCGTTTTAATGTTTTAATGTGATACCCGATGGTAAAGTTTAAAACATATCGCTTTGTAGTTTTTAAAAACCTTTTCTTTTTTTTAAGTTTCATCCAATATTAATCCAATACTTTGTTAAGGCATATTTGAAATCACATTTAAGCATATAAATAACCAAAGCGTAATTTTATAAGGCCATTTACAATCCCAGCAAAACCAAATGAAAATAAAGGAAATAAAGTACCAAGTATGTAAATCAGTGCAAATCTGAATTTATTCATGGCATGGTCACCTCGAGTCCACCCGGCTCCATGTCCGCGATCTAAGTGTCACCTGAAATGATAAGGGAGAAGGTGAGTCGCAAGACTCAGTGCATAAATCCCCCTCCCGATTAATGCAACAAGAAAACACACATCATAGCAAAGCAATACAATTAATGCACCCCAATCCTAACCATCCATATCGCCTTTTCTACCCCGTGTGGTACCAAACCACTGGTGGTGCCAAACCACTGGTGACCCAAAGTCACGATATCCATAAGTGTGGTGCCAAACCACTGGTGACCCGAAGTCACGAATAATCCAATGATGGGGCCAACCCATCGTGTGATGCCAAATCACTGGCGTCAATCCCGTATCTCAATTGTGGGGCCAACCCAATCGTGTGTACGGCCAACCACCGGGGCGAGACGCTATGAGGTGCCAAACCTCGTGTCTCAAAAAGACACTGTGAGATCAAATCACAGGTGACCGAAGTCACGAATCCAATGTTGGGGCCCCCCCATCGTGTGTGATACCAAATCACTGGCGTCAATCCCGTAATATCAACCGTGGGGCTAACCCACGTGGTGGTGCTAAGCCACGACGGGGCGACGAGAGTGCCAAACCTCTGGTGTCCCAAAGACACAATGTGATACCAAATCACTTTGGTGACCAAAGTCACGAATCTAATGATGGGGCCAACCCATCGTGGTGATACCAAATCACCGGCGTCAATCCCGTAATATCAACCGTGGGGCCAACCCACCGTGGTGCTAAGCCACCGGGGCGACGACGAGGTGCCAAACCTCTGGTGACCCAAAGTCACGGTAATCAATCTGTGGTACCAAACCACCGGAGGTGCCAAACCTCGGTGTCCCAAAGACACGGATATCATATTCCCCTCCTCATATCACCCAATGTCATACCGACTCATGTACAATATGCAAATCATGTAAATCATGCTAACATGCCCAACATTGCATCTCATAGCGCATACATCATAGATCATAATATTAAGTGAGTAATCAATAGAACTCGCAATGAAACGGACTTACCCGAATCTGTGCACATACCCCATAAGGTATCATATCAATCAACCATACTGTTTGACAATCAGGTTTATTACACATATTACTAAGCAATGAGTGTATTAGTTTACACACCTGTTAAACGTAAGCTTTTAAAACCCAACGAACCGATCTAAGACCCTCAATGCCTTGCTCCTATAATCGGCCAAACATGAACATTAGCCATCTATACCATTCGGCCAAAACCACATAAACCAAAGGGGTTAACGTTTAACCCTTACCTTACACTTGATTTGGTTTCCTACCACATCCCGAACCAATAATGGTTCTTTTGACAATCGGCCTCACCCTAAAATGTAAACAGTTAGCCCTTTGAAACCTTTGACTTAATCAAAACTAAATGAATGAACTAATACTACCAACCCTTACCACCACTTACCAACCGATCGCTAATAGGTAAAGGCCTCGCTTGACTGCTTCAAAATCCTAGATGCCCTAAATGAAATCGGTTCAAACAAAGAGATTAACTTCTTATCAACAAAGGCCAAAGTCGGCTCTTAACCTTACCAAAATCGACAAGAACATGGGAGAGGGGAAATGGCCATTCGGCCAAGCACTTACCTAACTCCAACCGATTGAAACAAGAACCCCACCAAGATCAACACCCTTTTAATAATTGGCAAAGAAGAACTACTAGGAGAGAGAAGAGATTCAGCCAACACTTTAAACAAAAAGAGATAAGAATTCGGCTTTAGGTGTTTAACATACTTATGTTCGACTTTGAGTGAAAAAAAAAGAGAAAGAAGATGTGAAATGGGAGTAGAGTTTCGGCAATAAGGTTTGAGAAAAGAAAATAAAAGTTTGAGAAGCAAGGTGATATGGTTACGGCACAAAAGAAATGGGGAGAAAACAAATGGATAATCGGCTATCAAGGTTTCAAAAAGAAAAAGAGAGTTTGAGAAGAGGAGAAACTAGTTTCGGTTTACACACATGAAAAAGAAAGGGAGAGAAGTGAACATTCGGCTACCAAGATAATTGAGAGAAAACAAAGCAAATTCGGCAAGGTTGCTTGGACTTTCGGTTCAAGAAGAAAATATGAAGAAACTTTATTGAAATTCGGCCAACAAAAGACCAAAAAGAAAACCTTTGTTTTGACACAATGTGACCGAAAATGCACAAAATGCAAAGGGCATTTCGGCACACCCCACTCCCACACTTACCAAAACCGGCCACTCTCTCCACAAACTCCCCAACATTCGGCCACTACCTCCAAACACTCCCAACCACCAATTCAAACTAGTTTGAACTAGTCTCCCTCCTAAATTCACTCTCCACCCACCATTTGAACAATTTGACTTGGTCCATGGCAGAGTTTGAACCGCCTATAACTTCTCCTCCTCCATGCCAATAAATAAAAGCAAAATGGGGGATTTTCGCAGCTTGAACACAGGACCTCCTTCCCCTGCAAGTGACGCCAAACACAAGCCCCAAGTGGCGCATGCTTTGCCATTTTACTAGCTCAACTCTTGTGCTAGAATTGACCAATTAATGTCTATAAGCCCCAGCTCCTTCAGCTCCTTTCACATGATACTTAAAACCAAAATTTTCCCTACCACTCCGGCTTACAATAAGCTTACAACTAAGCCCCAAACAATAAAATAAACAACATTGCAAACCAAACACATGCAAACAAAGCAATAACAAAAAATAGCCCCTAACCCGGGATATTACAGTTAATGCGATTCTAGGGGTTTTAATTAGAAAGAGATTTCAATTAATCAACTTAGGGTTAGTCATTATTCGCTTCAAGAGAGGGTCTAATGTACATTAGGGAGTCCTACGGATCAAGTCAAGTGAATAAATCGTCTAGTTCAGAGTTAGATAACAAGTGAAGTCTAGGTGGATTCTTCCTAAGGGTATCGTCTTGATCAACTGAGTTTTTCCTCAAGTTATTTCCCAATTCATTCTTTTTGTCTTTGCGTCTTTAGCTTAGTAGTAGTTAATTTAGATTAGATTAGATAAACAATTCCCTTAATTCTTAGGCTAGATAATAGAAAGAGAGTTAGTATTAGTACTTTTAGTTCCTTTAGGTTCGACAATCCAGTTTTGCCTAAACTATACTACTGTTCGATAGGTGCGCTTGCCTCAAAAATCGTTGTCATAGTTAGTATTCTAGATTCGATCATTCTTTATATAAATTTTAAGACCCTGACACGCGATCATCTTACGTTTGAATAATTGCCATAGCCTCACTATGATCTTACATGCGAATGCAGCCTGTCTCCATTGATATTAGGAATTATCATTTTTGTAACTTTTTACAATTCTTGTTCTATCAACAAATCAATTTAATATTAGTAATTTTACATCATTTAAGCTCTAACAGTCATAAAAATTAGAAATATTATTGAGTTCATATTAAATGAACGTACAAGACTAATTTGTAGTAATGGCTCAGAATATCTCAATCAGTGATAGACATAATATCAATTCATTATTTTCATTTTCAATTACACACATCAATATAATCTAACATTATGCAATTAAGTTCATATATTACATTTAAAAATATACTAAAATTAAACCGAACGAACTTACCTGACTAAATTGAAACAATGACAAAGGTACATGGACTATTTGATAATTTTCTCTTTTCCTAAAATAATATTTTTCATTCAATTAACTAATTCCAACGGTAAAATTAACTCATTTTATGCAATTAAGTCCTTTTTAATATTTTACAAAATTACCTCCAATATTTCACTTTTATTCAATTTAGTACATAAGCCTCAAACATGCAATTTAACCATTTTTATTAGAACCCGATTCAGCCAAATCATCTATGACCTCCCAACAGTCCATATTTGTAACTATTTCACCTCAAGTACATGTTATTTGACCATTTTAGCAATTTAGTCCTTAAATGTTAAAATCATCAAAAATCACTTTACAAAACAATCCTATCTAACAACCAAGCTTAATAATTTAACGTAAAACTTCATAAACATCTCAATTTCATCAATGGAATAATCCTCAACATTTGACAGTTATACAAATTAGTCCTCGGGTTAGCTAAGTTAAGCTAATACGAGTTCAAAAACATAAAAATTACAAAAAACGGGTGAGGTTTGCTTACCCAATATGAGAACCAAAGCTCATCGAACTCCCTCCTATGGCTTCTTAGGGTTTCGATTCAAAATTATGAAGAATATGATAAGTTAACTTGTTTTCTTTATTATATTTCATTTAATTACCAATTTACTAATTTACCCTTCTTAATTACTCATAATTTTTAACATTTATAAGCCTAATACTGTCCACTATCCCTTCTAATCATATATTTACCATTCAAGGAGAATTTAATTGCTCAATTGGTCCTTCAATTTTATTAAATTCCAACTAAACAAACTTAATTTTCAATTTAATCCTAACTAATTAGGACTAAATGAGCAAATAGCCCAAAAGTTAGTGGATTTAATAATATTCACCACCGCTTGGACTTTTTGACCCTTGTTTAATTTCCATTTTGATCCCTTTACTATTTTAAATAAAAAGTAATTAACTTTTACCTCTTTTACAATTTAATCCTTTTTTTTTTTTTGCAATTAAGCGATAAATCATCAAAATTACGGGACCAAACGTCAATTCATATATAATACGACTCTGTAAATATTTAATAAAAATATTTGCGGCCTTAAATTACGGAAACGAGGTCCTAATACCTCATTTTCAATAACCACTTGACTTTTGAACCGAACAACTTACACTAACTTTTAATTCTATTGGTTAAAATTCCTCATATCAAAATTCATTATAATTACTATTGACTCATATAATTTAAATATTAATTATATGAACTTACTAGTCGGGCTTGTGACCCCGAAACTATTGTTTCCGACACCACTGAAAAACGAATTGTTACACACATCGCTGACGTGATGAGACTGGTTAGTATATTTATTTTTTGACCCTTTGATTTTTCATTTCTTTTAAAAATGCCCTAGTTTTTTTGTTTTTACAAATCAACCATTTCTCATTTTTTTTAGTCAATTCAATCCCTCACTTTCTTTCTTTTTCTCTCATTTTTGTTCCCAAACTTTCTTTATTTTTTGGTCCTCTCTTTCTTGATTTCTATTAAAAATGTCACTTATCAAACTTTCTTTAAAAATGTCCCTTTGATTTTCTTGAATTCACATTACATAAATGATTTACATAAAAATTATTTTACATTGCTAACATTTCAAATAACTATCAATTTACATAATTTAAAATTTATATTTTACAAAATATAATTTTACATTTTAAACATTCTAAAATAGTTTTACTTAACTTACAATGTATAATTTTACAACAGGAACAACTTTCTCAATACTAAAAAAAATAAAAATAAATGATTTTGTTCAAGACCGACAACATTGTGTCCTACAAATTGAAACATAAATTGTTTAACCGCAACATGAGCAACTTTCTCGGTGCTATTATCTTGTACTCAAATGTTGCTGATATTGATTATTTCACCGTGCGGTTCGATTTGGGATTTCTTAAAACCTTCAAACATCTTGTTGGCTCAGAGAAAACCAAATAATCCACCCGTTGGCTGCATAACCAATTTGAACTCGTTACTGTCCTACCACAGCCAACGGAAAGACTTACATAACCAATTTGAACCCGTTACCGAATAAATTACTGGCAATCAAAAATAATCATTAAACATAAAAACATAAAAAACACCAATCATCTCTATCCACTTCATCCTCTAATATGATATAATTAAAAAAAATTCTCCAACTTAGAGTCATCTGCCATTGGGTTGTGGATATATATAGCTATTTGATCATGTCATTCTATATGGCTCCACCAAATAAAATATTATTTTTTAAAAAATTTAAATTAAAAAAAAACACATTTAAAAAAATATATACATGGTATACTGGTGGCGCCATTTTATATGGCTCCACCAAATAAAATATTATTTTTTAAATAAAAAACACATTTTAAAAAAAACTTGGTGTGGTGGCACCATTTAGAATGACTCCACCCAATAAAAATACTTTTTTTATAAAAAAAAAAATTACACTACCACATACAAAAGTAGTGGCGACCATATTTATTTTTTGACTTCCCAATTTTTCAGAAATAGTAATATTTCTCTAGTATTTATATAAGTGGCGTCATTCTACATGATTCTACCAAAAAATAAATTTTTCATTGGGTTTGCTGACGTGGCATGTTGGTGGCACCAAATTTTTTGGCTCCACCAATTTTTACTATAGATTTTAGGTCATTTATGTGTATAATCAGAAAATTGGATCATTTTCCTAATTAATCAAATTTTTAGGATCATTCGTATAAAAAAAAACCCCTAAATTCACCAAGAAAATATTAGAAGTTAAATCTCCTTCATGGTTGATGTGAAACCAGAAATGGAGAAGAAAATGGATGAAATCAATTTTTAAGAGTTAGAATCAGTAAAAAAAAAAAAATAGAAACCATCTTTACTTTGTTGAAAATCAAAGGATTTTGATCAAGAAAGATTCCCTCCAAAAATTGGCAATAAGAAATGATAAAGAGACTGATGAAAATTGATTTATCAAACTTAATCTTAATGAATAAATTAACAGAAAATACTTGCCAATCAGAAGTTTATGATTTGAAATCAAGCATCAATGTAATTGTTTGAGAAAAGTTGAGAGAACTTTGAGAGAAAATAGAGAGAAACGAAATGAAAGGTGAAAAATGGTTGGATAACCATTCCCTCTTTTATGGAAATAAAGTAATGGGAAATTTGCTTACATATCTTTGGGCAAAATTAAACTATCAAGAGTTAACATACTCTAAATCTAATTTCTACACTTTTAGAAATTGACCCATCAAATTACCTTTTTCACAAGTTAGTCCATAATCCACAATTCTAGTTTCCAATTCCCATCTAATATTAAACTAAATACTAATATTAACTCACTAATAATGAATTGTGGAAACAACCCAATAATCGTTCTTAGAAAACCTCTCTGTTTGACTTCTCGGAACGATTTGGATTCTGAAATACGACACCTTCCAAACATTGAAAAATTTTGAACCCTTCAACATATCCATCTTTCTCACGCTTCTCAATAATCAAAGAAAGTAAACTAGCCACCGTCATGAAAAGACAAGAAAAGTGGATCCTCTTTTCTTAATCCTCTAAAAGTTTTGGGGTATACTACAAAAACGATCACTTTTATTTGCCTAAAATTACATTTTAGTCACTTATGTTTGAAATGTTACGTTTTTAGTCACTTATGTTATCGTTTTGTTACAAACTGGTCACTCTACCGTTAAACTCTGTTACCTTCCTAATGGCAATCCTACGTGGCAGTCTAAAGGGGTTTTAAATGTCAACTTGGATGTCCAGTTACTAGGATGAAAATAGATTTTTAATTAAATAAATTTAATTTGGATTGCTACGTAGGACATTAAAGTTGGCATTCAAAACTTATTTGAATTACCACGTAGGATCACCGTTAGAGAGGTAACAGAGCTTAATAGTAGAGTGACCACTTCGTAACAAAACAATAACGTAAGTAACTAAAACGTAACATTTCTAACATAAGTGACTAATATGTAATATGAGGCAAACAAATAGTTTACCCAAAATTTTAATTGCGCCTTTCTTAACTCTATTAATCATAATAGAAAAATGAGTCGTCATGACGTATTTCACAATGCGAGACACCCAGAATTTGATAAATCCCATTCTCACCTTGATCCCCCCCCCCCCCCAAAGAAACTGCTATAAAACTGTCATAAGATTTTTGAAAGTCTAATTTACAGCCATGACCCCTTTCTTTCACTATTTACATTTCTTCAAAGCATGGAGTGTTTCATGAGAGGTGATGATGGTGTCCTAAACTTTTTTACCCTCAATGAAAGCATATTGGATTAGGAGATGCAATCTGAAGGCATAGGTCTCATGCGACAAGCCATAAATCTCGCAATAACTTTGTACAGAAAGTCACAACACCCTATAGGCTTGCAGTGGTTAAATTCAATCGGCAATTGACCATGGATAAAGAACTTGCATACCAAATTGATCACATCATTTTGACAAGGTATCCCAGGAAAAAACCATCCGAGCCCAGAGTCTGGAGTCTACCAATACAAAAGACTGCTTATTTAATCTCATCAAGAACATTATCCATATCATATGTTGAGTTCCTTTTAAACAAATTCATGAAATGATTGAAGATAAGCCTCCCTAGATGTTGATCGTCCTCAATCTACTCTCCATCAAGTCCTTTGAGTCTCCAAATTGCATTCGTGTGTCAATGGCACATTATTGTGGCATGGAAGAGTCAAGGTGTTCTTATCGCCATTTCATAGCCAATTTACTCTTGGTCGCTAAGCCCAATAGCATTCCTCCCTTTACCACGCTTTGTCAATCTCTCTTGATCTCTTGTGTTCTAGCCTTGGTTGAGGCTTGGGCTTAATTGTTGAAATCTTGTTGATCTCTTTAATGAAGCATCTATCATCCTTTTGCTATTACCAAACTATCTTCAATCCTATGCTTGAAGGTTACGATTTGCAGCGCTCATGTTCTCAAGCATTTTGTTCATGGAAGAATTTCTCCTCTTGGTTCCATCCCTCCGCCACATTTTGCTGGTTCCCACAATTTTGTTCCTCTATTTGAGCTTCCAACGATTTGAGGTCCATTCATTATTCCACCTCAGAAACAAGCGACCTAATTTGTCTGTAGGGTCCACATAGTAACCATTTCCTGAAACTGAGCCTGTTGCGATTCTTCTAGAGCTTACCCTTTCTTTGCTATTTTCCCATAGGAAAAATAATAGACGGACAATGGCGTTTAATAAACTCTCTCAATGCTCTATTTGCCAAGGGCTGTCCAGCCTCTTGACAATCAAAGCTAAGACAGCCACTCAAAGGCAAAACCAGCACGGCAATCGTATTTCTCACATTACAGCAACAGCAAATAAAAAAACTTCATACCATAAAGCTTGATAGAGGTCAACAGAAATGAGAGACGATGAACACAGTTGTCAGTCATTTCATCAAATCGAAGATGGATACATATTGAATCAGAATATATTGATTCTTTTCTTTTTCATATGTTTGATTATCCATTATGTGCCAAACTAAGATGTAGAACACGAATACTAAATAAATAAAGGGTTTTAATAACATTATTAACGTCCATAAAAAAACACCAAATAAAAATCCATTATAAAAACTTTTGATTGTTGCAAAACGATACGAAATGCAAGCAATAAACTAAAAGTCAAAATCTAGTTTTCATTGCCTAGTTCAAACTAAGGGCAGTTGTAATTTCACAGGTCTTGGACGCTCAAACCTGCAAACATGAAAACAATGACGGTAAAGACATATAAGTAACGGGAAAGTAATTTTGAATATGGACATAGGTTCAATAAAAACAAGAATGTAAAAGCGGCTCCTTCATCATGAATTACCTGGAGGAAGAGACTGCTTCAACTTGTCGGCCTTCTCAGCATCAGACACGCAAAGGGTGTACAAGTACTTGGAGCAGCGGACCTTGAACTTGACAACATCTCTGCTTTTCTTGATTTTTACAGAGCGAGCATCTTTCCTTCTAGCAGTGAGAAGGAAGTCCTTGATCTCATGAATTTGCTTAGGCTGTGCATCAGAATACAAATCTTAGGAAGTAAAGCAGAACCAGAAAACATGATATTAAAAGCCTAAAGACCATTATCGACAGGTCAATTAACTGCTCGAACCAAGGAAAACACAAACTAGGACTACTGGAAATAAATAAATAAAAACTGGACATTCATGCTAACCAAACATTCCAACATTCCCAAATATTTCAGCTTAGTTTGTTAAGCAGCAATTTAGTCCAAACTTTTAAACAATCATTTATCAAACCAGACCAGCCTACCATTAAATGAGTTCATCTCACGACTCAAGTTGACACTGAAATCAAAAAAAAAAAAAAAAAAAAACCTCATCAACTCAATGCAATTAATAGCAATATTTTCAAGCAGACCAAGGGCAAAGTACCTCATTGCAAATATTCCAATGAAACAAAATGAGAAAATACATACATTGAATGCACAACCATTTACCAAAGCTTCACAATCCGTAAAACTATAATCTAAGGCAAAGCTCACATCTTTCAAATGTCTCCTAAAATACAGAACCCAAACTATTTCTCAAAATCTTTTAAACCAATTCAAATTTCAACCCATCTTCACTAAGAACATAAACGAAAGAAAAAAAAAAAAAAAAGCAAGCCAACAACATAAAAAAAAAAAATGTAACTGTTACAGGTAAAAGAGGATCTGTAGAACAAACAATCATCATAAAGAAAGAGGCATTGACCATGAAAAAAAATCAGACTCGGAGATCTAATGAAATAAATGGAGAGGGAAAGAGGCTTTATTTTACCATTTTCAACTGAAGTTTTCAGGGGAGCTTCCTCACTCTGCAGGAACACCTAAAAATCAAAGCTCGCAGTCCAACCTTGTGTTTCTTCGTTATTTGATTATATGGAGGCGTTGAAGGAAAACCCTAAAAATAGTTTACTTTGTTACCCGTTTTATCCTTGTTTAAGTGGTTTTATTACTAAGAGTCCGAATCTCCTATCCAGCTGCTGGACTTGGACGGGATCTTTTGCGTAACAGAAATGACCTTATTATGGGCCAAGAAGACCCTTTATACTAAAAATTCAACATTCAATCGAATCAATGTTGAATATGGATTGGTAAAAGATACACACAGTGAATACTCGAATTCAATTATCATTAATTGATTTAGTTGAGATTTTAAAATTTTTAATCACAGGATTAATTTTAATTAACTAAGTGGTTAATCGAATTTATACATTTTTTAAATAAATTTAAAATATAAAAAAAATCCATGATAATTTTTTCCTTAGTTAAAAAAAAAAACATAATAACAACACTAAATTAAAAACATAATAATAAGCATTACATTAAAAACATTAATTTTTTTAACTTTTCTTTGTTTAAGTTTTTTTTTTACGAACCTTTCTCATTTTCTCTTTTTCTTCCGTTGTCTTAGGACAATTCTCTAAAGAGAGATGAAATCTGGATATGGAAGGTTGATTTCCCTTCCAATCTCTCATTAAATAACGCTTCAATATCTTGTCTATGTATGAAGCTTGAGACAATGCTATCACTTCATTCTTTCAATCCCTTAGGATTCGAATACCTAGAATATCTAGAGATGAAGTCCTTCATGCTAAACTGTTGGGTTAACTATAGTTTAACCGATGACAATGTCACTACATCATTCTTAATGAGTAGAATATCATCGACATATAGAACGAGAAAGACCACCTTTTCATCCCTTAAACGTTTATAAACATAAGGTGTATCTACATTTTGCTCAAATCCAAAAGTCTTGATCATTTGATCAAATCTTTGATTCTATGAGTGGGACGCTTGCTTAAGTCCATATATGGATCTAAGTAGTTTGCAAACTTTATGCTCGTTTCTTTTAGTTATATATCCAGTGGGTTGCATCATGTAGATGCTCTCTTCAAGATAGTCGTTCAAAAATATTGTCTTGACATCCATTTGCTAGATCTCGTAATCAAGAGCCGTCGCAATAAATAGTAATATGCAGATTAACTTGAGTATGGCAATCAATGTTTTATTTCTGAGTATAACCTTTTACTACAAATTTGGCCTTATAAGTTTCTACTTTTCCATCTGAGTTTCTTTTCTTCTTGTAGATCTACTTACACCCTATGGGTTTTATCCATTTCGGTAAGTCTACAAGTTCCCACACTGAGTTGGAATACATTAAGTCCATCTTAGCTTTCATAGCTATTTCCCAGAGCTTGGAATCAACATTCTGTATCGCTTCGTCATATGTTGAGACTTAACAGTTTGCTCTTTCAGGTTATAAAGCAAACCACCCTTTGTTCCTTTTGGATATCCTACAAACATACACAATTTTGTCCATAAGTCTAACTTCCTTGCATCTTTATCCAATACGTGGGTCGAACATTCCCAAATCTTAAAATGATTAAGATTCGACTTCCTGTCATGCCATAATTTGTATGAGGTTTTCGATGCTGTCTTAGTTGGCACAAGTCGTTTGTACAGCGTATCCCCCAAAATTTGTTTGGCACCTTTAAATACCTTAACATCGAACGTACCATGTCTAACAATGTTCAATTTCTTCTATTTTCCACGCCATTCTGTTGTGGGGTGCCCGACGCAGTTAACTGAGATAGAATCTCATTCTCTATGAAGTACCCTAAGAACTTATCAGATAAATATTCTCCACCTCGATCAGACCGAAGTGCCTTTATGGGTAAATCTAGTTATTTCTCCACTTTTGCACAAAAACTCTTTGAATTTATCAAAAATTTCACTCTTGTGGTGCATCAGGTATACATACCATATCAGGAATAGCCATCAATAAAGGTTACATAATACTCGTAACCACCTCTTGCACTAACGCTCATGGGGCCACATACGTCATTGTGCACAAGTTCTAGGGGTTTTCTGGCCCTCGTTCCTTTTGCATTAAAAGATCACTTAGTCATCTTACATTCCAAGAAAGATTCATATTTTGGAAAATCAACTTATTTAAGTGAACTTAAGATGTCGTCTTTCACAAGTCTAGCGATTCTTTCTCGATTAATATGACCAAGTCTCAAATGCCAAAGGTACGCTTCATTAGGGTGAGAAGTTTTAAGTATTTTATTCGATATTTTAGTCTCAAACAGTGTATACATCTTTGGTTTAATAAAATAGAGATTATTTGATATCCATCTATTACGGATAAGATTGCGGTTTCTAAATATTACAATTCCATTACTGAAAGTCACAGTCAAGTTGTCTTTATATAAACATGCAATAGAAATCAAATTTCTTTTGAAACTTGGTACATAGAAAATGTCTTTCAAAAATAATCTTATTAAAATTATCAAAATAAAGATGTACATCTTCCACAGCTTCAGCTGCCAAAGTTGCCCCATTTTCGGTCCACAATGATGGACTCTTATATCTAAGATCTTTCTTCTCCTTGAACTCCTGTAGAGAAACACATACGTGATTAGTGGCTTTCGAATTAGTGACCCAGTGTCTATTGAGTCTTCCACTAAACAAAATTCTATCATTAAGAGTTTCATACCTTTACCTTTGGTAGCTAGGCATTCTTTTCACTCTTTACAATTTACCTTGAAGTGCCCTTTCTTGCTGCAGAAGAAGTATTTAAACTTAGATAAGTCTTTTCACTTTTTGGTTCTCTTCCTTTCCACTTGTGGTGGTTGAGAGACCTTAGCCTTGTCTTTCTTAGCGCGTTTTCCCTTCCCTTTTGAGGAAGAAGCAACAACTATATTTTCTTATGGTCTTTGAATCGATTAACTAACGTTCAACATCAACTCATAGGATTGTAACTCTTTTATGAGTTGTGTAAGCGTTAGGTTTTTGTTGCTAAGGTTATATGCGACCCAAAAACCAGCAAAATCTTTGGATAAGCTTTTGAATATCATCTCTATTGGGTGTTTTGGTCCAAATCGACTTCATTGTTTCTTAACCTCGACAAAGTAGCCCATAAAAGTGATCATATGGTCTTTGACCGGAGTGTCAGGCTTTTGTTGGGCATTAATTAAGCTAGTTATAGCAGATTGTTGAGCCAAGGCAGGTTGGCCTCCAAACTTGTCTTCTAGCTTATCTAGAATCACTTTTGTAGTCTTACATCTCTCTAGTTGCTTATATAGAGTGTTGGCCACGCTTTCCATCATATACCAACGAGCTATCTCATCATAATCTTCCTATCGTTTTCTAGCCTTAGCTTGAGTGGCTGGAGGGCACTTAGTATCAAGAACTATTTTAAGTTTCTCACAACTTAGAACAATTATTAGGTTCCTTTTCCATTCCTTGTAGTTTTTTCCATTCAATTTGTATTCAGTGAGTATTTTTAATAAGAGAGTTCTTTCCATTGTCGAACTGAAAGTAAAAACATTCATATATTAATATCTTTGTGTTAAGCAAATGTTTGAAAACGTTTTCAGGAAAAGTTGTTATTCCGAAAAATAGAATTAATACTTAGAGAATAAACTCTCACTATTTTCTAGTAGAGTAACAATATCTTCGACTTCTATTTTTAGCCCTACAGGTGTCATCTATTTAGAGGGGGAAGAGGTGAAAACCTAGTTGAATTGTAGAAGTTTATTTCAAATAAAAAAATGAACTCCTAACTAGACTAGGAGTATAGGGGGCGAAAACCCTAGTTAAATAAACTAGGGTTTACCGTCGCTCTCTTAAACATGAGGGCTTTTGGTCCTCTCTCATATCGAGTCCAATTACAAGTACTTCTTGGATTTTTAACCCAGTACTTTATAATTCAATCCTACTCGATATTTGTTTTTTCTATTTATAAAAAAATATTAAATTAAATTAATTAATTTTCTAATTGAGAAATTTTCTAAACTCAATTCTAATTCTGTTCAAATCATGATGACTTTACCGTAAAAAAATCTATGAGAAAATATATTTAATATTTCTACATTCAATGGATTCACTATGACCAAATGATTTATTTTCATTTTTAGATTTCATTTAATTCGAAAGCCATAAATTCATTTCCAGATTATTTTCATTTTTATGATAACCATATTCATTTCCAAATGTTTCCCATTTCTCCATTTTTACCATTTATATTCATTTTTGTTCATTTGATTCAATATGCAATTCATTTCTGGTTTCAACGAGCTAGCGGAGAGACCGATTAGACATATGCAATTAGGGCTCAAATGATTTATAATTAAGTTTCAACTTTTCACCTATTAATTATAAACTCATTTAGTCACGAAGTCATTCCACTATAGTGTCGTGACTGAGCTCTCCCCAACGGCATGCCATTACGAAAGCAACTCAGTCAGTGCTTGTCCAATGACCTTGTCATAAGTGTGTTAACCTCATAGGATATCCTTAATCTCTCTGGGATAAATCCGTTGTCCCAATATGATTCTATTTTATCTCATGGTAACCATTACATCTTCCTTCATTAAAAGTTAATTACTACCAAATAGTAATCAGGTCATTCATGAAAAAGACGAACGACCTGCGACCACGTTTACTTTTCATCAACCATGTAATGCCAATGAGAGGATATCATTTACTCATGTCTCGGGCTATGAATTCCACTAGAGTGAATGACATTACATACTACAGAAGTCATATACCTAAAGTACTAGCTTTCGGTTCCTTATCTATTTGAACTCAGGCTTTTACTTACATCAAAGTACGAGTCATGCATACATAGTCTGTCATCCACTCAAGATTAAGGTATGCCACACTTTGATTGTCACAAGTGAATAAATCCATAAACGGGTTTAGGACCTATTCTTCTTGGGTCTAGTCTAATGTACTATCAATTTAGTCAGTCACATCTATGTTTCTATCTTCTAAGAGTCATCCGCTCTGATGCCCAAGACAAGGCATTTCCCTAATTGGACTTGAAAGACACCATATTAGTCTTTCAATCATTTTACTCATTTTTTATTAGAGTAAGGACATAATTAGGTTCGTCTACTAATATAAGTTGTCTCTCCGTATTACGATCTAACGACGTAATACCGCTTAGTATTAGTTTAAACATTAGACAACCAATGATCTAATATTTGCTTCTATTTTGCATTACATGCAAAAACCACTTGAGGAAAATATACAAAGGTTATTAATGTAAATCATGAATAATTTTATTAACCAATCTGTTCGAAAAAATTACAAGTGAACATAGACGAAAGTACTGCACTTAGGGCACTAGATGTTGGATCTGGTGCCCTAAGTCTAGTATTTTCATAAATTTAAACTTGTAATTTTTTTTGAAGATATTGGTTAATAAAAAAATTAATTGATTAAATTAATATAATTTTTGTATAATTTTCCTCACATGGTTTTTGCATGCAAAGAAAAATGGAAGCAAATGTTGCTCATTGGTTGTTTAAATGTTTAACTAACACTAAGTCATATTACGTGGTAGATCGTAGTACGAAAAGACAACTTGTATTAGTAGATGAACCTAAACATGTCCTTAGTCTAATTGGAAATGAGAAAAATAATTAAAAGATTAATATGTCATCTATCAAGTCCAATTGGGGAGATGCCTTGTCTTAGGCATTAGAGTGGATGACTCCCAGAAGATAGAGACATAGATTTGACTGACTAGACTAACAGTACAACAAACATGACCCAAGAAGAATAGATCCTGAAGTCGTTTAGGGATTGATCCATTTGTGATGTTCATAGTGTGGCGTACCTAAATCCTGAGTAGATGGTGGACTATGTATGCATGACTCGTACACTTTGACGTAAGTAAAAACTTGAATTCAAATAGATAAGGAACCGAAAGCTGGTGCATTGGGTATACGACTTTTGTAGTATGTAGAATCATTCACAACAGTGGAATTCATAGCCCAAAACATGGGTAAATGATATCCTCTTATTGGCAATTACATGGTTGATGAAAATTAAAAGTGGCCACGGGTCGTCCGTTTTTGTAATGGATGTCTTGATCATTATTTGATAGTGATTGACTTTTCATAAAGGAAGATGTAATGATTACCATAAGATAACATAGGATCATATTGAGAGAATGAATATTATCCCAAAGAGATCAAGTGTAACTCCCCAAACCCAACCTGATTCACAAAGTCCGAATTTCGGGTGTTACTTCACAAAGCTAAACCATTAATGAAAACAAATTGACATTTTAATTATAAACTTGTTGTATGAAAACAAGAGAAGTGACTTAAAATAATGTTATTACAATAGACTCGATACAAAACCTTACAAAATGGAAGTTTACTAAATACAGACTAAAAGGGCGTATTCCTAGACTACGCCACAATCTCCACTTCATGCATAATAGTCCACTCTGCCACCACCTTGACGAACTTCTAGCCTCGTCCCTCCAGGTGAAGTTTCTTTTCAAATACCTAAAAATCAATAAAAAATCTTGTAAGTACATGAGTACTTACTGAGCTCATTATAGCAATACCTTGATGGATATTTTGCAATCTTGTAGGAACTACTATAAGCCAATTATTTTGCATCATCTATTTCGGCGGACAACACCACAGTTTACCATTCTATTATACATCAGCTATCATGCTCTTGTTATACTCAATCTTCCTTATCTAACTAAGGAATCCTTCCAAACGTTTCATAAATCACTTGTCCCATAATAATTCCTTAACAGAACATACCCTCAGAAACCACTACCAATAATCCTTGCTTAACTCATACTCTTATTTCAAATAGTTGTTCACTAACATTTATCTTCGGCGGATACATATATGTTTGGTGAATACTTACATAGAATTTAATACCATCAATTCTTACTCAGACATACCCTGATTTAATACCACGCATATCGTACTAATAAATCACTGCAAAGACCATTCTGATGAATTTCATATCTTATTATACCAGAATCCCATAACTCAAGATAACATTAACTCAGATTCAGAATAATTCTAAAAGAAGATACAATACCCTCACTTCTATATTTACAGATCACCATAACAGATACCTTTCTTAACATACAAATACGTATCTCTTTTTCATGGAAACATTTAAGATTTATTCACTCTTAACCCAGAACATATCCATACCTCATCTTAGCCTTACTTAATACAGAACTAAAGGAATTTACTCATATTTTACAATAGATATAGACATTCATATTCAACCCTTACCAGACATTCCTGACAATTCATGCCACGTAGACCTAACAGAGCACGCCATACAAGCAATCATATAGAACCTCTTGTTTACTATCTTGGCAGGCTTTATAGAACCCATCAGAGGCAAACAAACGATATACCGATCAACATAAGTCTTTATTACAGAACTCGTTCTAAAGTAATCTAATCAGAGTACGTTACAAAGGTAATCTATACAGAGTACGCCACAAATAGCATATATATAGAGTACGCCACAAATGTGATTCATTCAGAGTACACCACAAAAGTTGACAGGATGCCACATAGGCATCCCAAACCTATCGTGTTTATGATATGGATTTGCCTAAACTCACATTGAGTGAGGTTTTTCCATCACCGCCCTGGGACATGTAGAGAACATAACTTCACTCTTACTACTGTTGTACATACAAATGACTTATCATATTAATCATTGACAATCTCATGCAAAAACCTTATACTTACAGTCTTATTGTGTAATTACCACATATAGATTTACTCATTCAAAAGTTAACATGCAGAGCTAAAATTCTTATTCTGATACAAAATAACCACTAATCATAAAAGAACTATAGCTTGTAATGACTCGATAGTTAAGGGCGACAAAAAGTATCATTTTGGGACTCCGTTTCCGTAAATTAAGCCCGTAAATATTTTCATAATATGTTATGAAAATACTTACGGAGTTATAATAGAGGTGAATTAAATTTTGGATAAGTAATTTTCATGAATTAGGAGTTATTAAGGTATAGGAACTAAATCGCGTAAGTTCTAAAAGTTGAATTATAGATTGAAATTAATTAAGGGACTAAAATAGTAATTACACCACTAATTAAATGTTGATGGGGGTGGTGGATTTGTTGTCTTAAAATTTATTAACTAAATTATTCATTATATGTTATAATAGTAGTAGTAGTAGTAGTAGTAGTTGTAGTAGTAGTAGTAGTAGTAGTAGTAGTAGTAGTAGTAGTTGTTGTAGTAGTAGTAGTAGTGAAAACAAAATGAAAGAAAGAGAAAACTTTCATTCTCTTTTTGCATGGAAAATTTCAAAGCTTAAGGGGGGAGAAGAGCACGAACGACCATTGAAAATTTTGAGGGTTCAATCTTAAATTGGTTAGTCAATTTAGTCTCTTTTCTTGTAATTTTTACGTTTTTTGAATCCTGATACTCAGAGCTAGTCGACCCATGTTATAATTTTTAGTATGGTTTAAGATTGAAGATGTTACCATTGTTGATTAGTTAGATTTTTAGGGATCAAATTGATAGATTTTTAAGTTAGGAGTAGAAATGACTAAATTGTGGAGTTAATTATTGATTTTGAGCAATAGAGACCATATTGTTTTTAAAATTAATGGGTGGAATTGAAAATTTGGAGCTAAATTTAGCTTAGAGTGGAATTAGTATAAAAATTTGAGGTTAAATGTGGAGATTAAATTAGTCTTGATTTAGGGACTAAATGGAGGATTAAGCAAATGTAGTATAAAATTTGAAATTTAATGAGAACTGAGTTGTGTATTATTAATCTATTTTAATTATTTTATTCTATAACGAATGTCATTCTAGAATCCTCAAATAATAAGGGGAAAGAAAGGTTGACGTCGAGTAGCTCAGAATATACGGTTTGTGTTTCTATAATCCGAACTAAGTTATGAATTATTGCATATTGAATTGTTTGTGTATGGTAAGTATTTGATGTGAGAACTCTTGTACATTTGGGCTGAATTGAATCAAATATGATTAAAATGATCTAATTATGAATATTGAGAAATGGTGTTGTCAAAACCATTTTAAAATCGGTTTAGAAAATGGGGATCGACTTTAAAAAACAAAATGGGAGTCGCCACCAATCCCTTTTTACTTAGGTGTGATTGGATCACCTTATAAAACTTTTTATTTTAAAACATTTGATTTTGGTCTACGAAAAAAACCAAGAAAATGGGTTCGGGAGTCGGTTACGTACGAGGAAGGGTTAGCACCCTCGTAATGCCCAAAAATTGGTACCTAATTGATAGAATCATGTCCAAATGTTTGGAATTTAAAAAGTTTTAAAATAAGATCCGTTTATTAAAAGAAAAAACAAGACTTGCCTATCTCAAAGAAATAAAACACCATACCCAGTAAGTTAGGATATAGCATCTCATGACTTCAAAACTAAGCACGTCTTTATTTTAGAAAATCCCTATCTCGAAACACAAAATATCATATCCAGTAAGTTAGGACACAGCGTTTTGAATTCCCAAGAATAGGTTTTTCTTTATTATTTAAAACCTGAGATTTCTTTGTTCCGAAGGAATATAAACATCACATCCAGCACGATAGGACACGATATTTTAAAACCTTCCTAATCAAAATCATCTTTTGATTTAAAAAATTTATTAAAAGGATATTTAGTTATTTAGCCAAACGAAAAATCGCAACCCAGCACGTTAGGGCACTATTTCCCGAATTTCTAAACACAAAATCTTGCCTTTATTTTAAAACCTTTAGATGAAATATAGTAATTTTGCAAAAATGTATTTTATTCTAAAACAATGATTTTATGAAAATGTAAAGTAAATCACGGGAAAATATTATAAAATAATGGTAAAAATGGAAGCTAATGGTGGACTAATAAAAAAAATACTATATAACATAAAAAATATTAATAAATTAAGGATAATAATAACAAGAACACGATAATAATGATAATAAAAGATATTGATAAAAATATTAGTAATAATAGAAGTAATAAAAAATAATAATAATGTTGATAAATAAAAATAATAATAACAACAATAATAATATATAATGATTAAACATAATAAAATAATTAGTAAATAATATATATAAAATTTTAAATAAAACATATATATATAGAATATACTAATCATAAAAATTATATGTTATAAATAATATAAATAAAATAGATTATACAATATAATAAATTTTATACAAAAATTAAAAATAATATATAATATTATACTATATAATATACAAGTTAAAATCTAATATAATAGATAATATATAAATTATAAAATAATATATAAATTATAAAATAATATATAAATTATTAAACCAAGTAAATAATAATAATTAAATATATATAAAAAATAATACATATAAATATATATATATATATATGGATTTCGTACTATTAATAAATTAATAAATATAAGTAAATAATATATAATATTTAATAAGGTAAAATAATTACAATATAAAATAAAAGGATAAAAAAATAAAACAAAGAAACAGGGATTAAAATAGCAATTAAAACAGATTAAAAGAACTAAACTAAAACGCGTGTTAAATTACAGGAGTTAAAATGGTAATAATGTCAAATCTCAAAATGGCGCCGTAATAAATTTAACCTTTAATGCAACCCGAGGATTAAAAAAAAACATAGTATAAGCTTTGGGGCCAAATTAAAAAATAAAAAAGAATTTAAAATAAACGGGATTAAAAATAATAAAAATGATGGAGGACTGAAATGGCAATTAGGCCATAAAAAAAAACACGCGGATCTTTGCCTCGGGTCGGGTCAACACGCGGGTTGTATGGCTGGAAAACGGCGTCGTTCTTTTAATCTATAAAAAAACATTTAAAAAATCATTTTATTCACTGTTTTAAAAAAAACTTTGAAATTGTTTTAAAATCCTCTCGGTCCATTGGCCTTTGGCCTGGACTCCGCTCCAACGTGCCGTCGCACACCACCACACGCGCCTCACACGCCTACTCCAACGGCAGTCGAAAGCCCAAACTCCCTTGTTTTTTAATGTCGATCAAAAGGTAGAACACTTTCTGTTTTTTTTTTTTTGTTACTGGAATGTGTGCTGTTTGCAGGAATAAAAAGAAACTAAAAAAACAACGCGAATACAAAAGTAAAAAAAATCACCTTCGGCTAAAAATTTCTGTATTTTTATTTCTGTATCTTTTTGTGTCTCCCTTTTTTACAGGTTTTCATGGGTTTTATACCCATAAAAAACAAAAAGGAAATAAAAAAGATGCCATTTTTGTTGCTGTTATTTCCTTTCTTGTGCAAGTCGAAGCGGAGATCTCGCGACGGAGATGAGACTTGCGTGGATTGTGGCGTGCATTAGTGGCGCAATCGAAGGGCATTTGAAGCGGCGCGACGATTAGACTCCTGTTCTTGCGGGGCCTAGGGTTTTAGAAACCCTAGGTTTTTCTAATTTCGGTTTATGCTTTTGGGCCTTTTGGGCTCTAGTATTGGGTCTAGGTCAATCTGTTTTGGGGTATTGGGCCACTTTAGTGGTTTGGGCTAATGGGTTTGTAAGTTGGTTTTGGGCCATCTGTTTAGTTGAGGCCTGGATTGGGTTGTTCAGTTTAGGCTTAATTTGGGCTGCTGAGTTAGTCCATTTAGGTGTTGGGTTATTTGTAAAAGGACATTTAAATGGACATTTATTTATTCTGGTTTATTTTCAAGCCCGGGCAAAATAGGCTATTACAGGTGTATTTTTATGACCGTTGAATTGAATATTTGTATTGATAAAATGTGGTTGCTATCAATTTGAATATATACTTATATGTGATAATGTACCTATATGAAATTGAGACATTGGTTGTATTGAAAAGTAAAATGAAGCCCTATTAACTATTTCAGGCTAAATCAGATATAGATGGCATACCATAGGATAGGAAAAGTACAGGGATTACTTCGACTTCGAGTCGATGAGGCATTGGGTGCAAATTTGCTTCAGTTTAATCGACGAGACATTGGGCGTCAACTTATTATAGTGTTGAGCGCAATTATTTGCTTCGGATTTATCCAATGAGGCATTGGGTGCCAAATTGGTGTGTTGGTTGGATCCGTGTATTCGTCCAAGTCTGATTCGTGTTAATAGGGAAAATAAATGATAAAAATTGATGTGTTTGATATTGAAATGACAAAGGATTGGGAAATGGAAATGAGATGTAAAATGTAATATGAAATGGTAGATTTTGTTGTGAATATTGATGAATTATGAGCAATGAATTCATGAATTGGAAATGGAGATGAATTATGCCATTGTATGAATTGATTTATCAAATGCCTATGAAATGCTATTGTCATGTATTAGAACTTGCAAGATTTGTTGGATGTGAACAAAGAATGAGTAAATTAGTATTATTGACATGATATATTATATAACATTACTTATTTGCATTTTTACATTTTAATTATTTATATTAGGTTTAAATTGTTTGGATTATAGAAATATCACTGAGTTATACTCAGCGTACAATTTTATTTTTCGTGCTCAGGTTAGGTACTTTTCAGTGTATCGTCGACTCAGCATCCAACAATGATCCCGTTCTCAAGTTTTGGTGATGTTCTATTTTGTTATGGCATGTACCTAGAAGGTCCTTTGAATGATGGTTGTTTTGTTAATGTGGTGATATTTTGAGTTCCAAGTGTAATGGTATTTTTATGATCATGAGGTTGGGGTTGAAGCTATTTCTTGGTATGTTAGTCAAGCTCGATATTTTGCATATGTTTAGCTTTGAACTTGGTAGCCTAAATAGCTAGAACATTAGCTCAATTATGGAAATTCGGTACGAATGAGTGTTTGGATGGTTGATGCTTTATACTAAGGTGTTTGAAAGTATAAAAATGTGGTACCAATAAGGGTATATTGGTTAGGCATTTAAGATGAATTTTTTGGCATGTTTTGAGCATATCTAATGATGTTTTGAATAGGTTAAATGGATAGTAAATAGGTTGCTTAGTGTCTAAGTAAACACAATTTTGTAAACTTGCATTTGAAGGTACAATTAGGTACACATGGCCTGAGACACGGTCTGTCACACGGCCGTGTGTCTTGTTAATTTAAGTGTAGGTTTCACACGGTTTGGCATACAGCCGTGTAACCCAAGTTAGTAAGTAACATGGGTAGAGACACAGGGTGGGACATGGCTGTGTGTCTCAACTTCGAATGCTACATGGCCTGGCCACATAGTCGTGTGACCCCTGTTTCTAAGTTTTTTTTGAAAATTTCCCTAAACTTTTTGAATTGTTTCAATTTAGACTCTATTTGTTTTCAGACTATTTTTAAGGTCCCATAAGTTCGTTTTAAGGGTTGTAAAAAGTATTTTTACTCTGATTTTAAATGAAGTAGTGAACCTAAATTAGGTGAAGTAGGTCATTCTACTAATATCATCGATGATAGTAGGCAGAGTATAATCTAATGCACTAATGCGAATAATTGGAGTAGTATTGCTGCAAACCCAACTTCTAACTTTCAAGAAGGGATAAATAGTGATGATAGTGTAGTTTGTGTAAAATCAAGTTTAGCATTACATAATAGTTCACATTATTAGTTGTTTAAGTTAACGAAATGGGAACACTAAATAAGCGTGTCCTGATTTCTGTATAATAATGAATAAGAATAGTTATCTTGCATTATGTTGAAATTAAATGTTTTGATTGTTTAGTAATGCTCCGTGACCTTAATCCGACGATAGAGGTGGGTTAGGGTTGTTACATAGCTTCTAGATCATTGACGTAAGATACATTCAGACTTAAGGAAGGTATCAGTAAATACCACTTAAGGAAGGGGAAGAAGAAAGAAGGACCCTTTTAGAACTCATCTTTCACATATAAATATGACTCTACTTACTTAGTGGAATTTAACAAGTGTCATACGTTTTAGAACTTGTCTTCTTAATGACCTACAGTTTCTGTGGGAAATATAAATAAGCACCTTCCAATCACAATTATCAAGCTAGGCTAAGTAGTTAATTTCTAACCAAGTTACTCGGATTCTAACTGACACATTATTCCATACAAACCATGTATACTGTACATTTGGCGAATACTCATTCCATACTTACCCTTTATCAATTAACACAGACTTCTCTTTAATATAGCTGAATATCACGAAGTCAAATTCTTACTAACTCATGTGGCGGTTACTATACGCCCACACGTATACGCCAAAATAATCATTTGGGCGGATAACACTATGCTAAACAGATTATTTACTACTATACGCTCAAAACTTTAGACCTACCATATCTTATGAGGGTAACACGCTTACAACAAGGTCATTGGATAAGTACTGAGTAGTTGCTTTCATAATACTATAGTGGAACGACTTCGTGACTAAATAAGTTCATAATTAATAGGAGAAAAGCCGAAACTTAATTATAAATCATTTGAGTCTCAACTACATATGTTCAATCAGTCCCTCTGCTAGCTTGTTGAAACTAGAAATGAATTACGTGTTTGAATAGAAATGAATGGAATGCATTAAAAAAGAGAAATACGAAACATTTAGGAATGATTATGGTTTTCTCCAAAATGGAGAAATGGAATCATTTGGAAATAGATGTAGGTTTCCAAAAATGGAAATGGAAATTGAAATGAAAATGAAAATGCTCCATTTGCAATCCTATATGGATTACCTAAAAATAATCAAAAGAATGGATTTATGTTTTTGGACTGTTTTGAAGCTCGAAAATGAAAATAAACCATTTAGTCATAGTGAACATGTTGAGTTGTGAAATACTGAACATATTTTCTCGAAATTTTACTAGGGGCAAATTGTCAAAATTTTACTAAATATTAAATTGTTTTATATATAAATATTAAATTTTATTTCGAGAAAATAGAAAAACTGAATTAGGTTGGATCACATTACAGAGTACTGGATCAAAAAGACCCAGGAAGTACTCGTAAGTGGACCCAATGTGAGAGAGGCCCAAAACCCCTCATGGACATAAATGGGGCAGAAACCTTAGTAGGAATACTAAGGTGTGTCGTCCACTCTAGTCCTATTCTAAGTAGGATGATGTTTTTCTATTTGAAATAAACCACTACAACTCAACAAGAGTTCTGCATTCTCTTCTTATAAATAGATGACACCGGTAGAGCTACGAAAACAACTTTGAGAGATTATTATTCTGCCGAAAAATAAAGCGAATTTATTCTCAACTATTACATATTTTTTTTAGAATAATAATTCTATCTGTTTTTATTAAGAAGAGAGAATTTTCGTTTTCACCCCAAAAGGAGAGAAAACTTTTTCTAGTTCCGTCTTTCGATTCAATTGGTTCGAGCCCACACTTGAAGCAGCTCATGGTACGAAAATAGCGGAGAAGATCATTTGGTTGAAATACAGGATTAACAAACGTCCACTAAGCCGAAAACATAAGTAATAATTCAATTAAGATTTATTATTATAAATTTTACAAACCGGGTCAGTTTTCAAATTTTTAATTTTCTTCTTTGCAAGAAAATTGTTTTCATACTGGGATTTTTCCTACACCAGATCCAACAATTGGAATATCATGTCCCTAGCTTTTTTTTTTTTGGAATTTCTTTTCAAGGACGAGAGTAAGGACTTTTAGGCGATATTCTGGATAAAGACTTGGTGGAATGTTGAAGAGTGAAGGTGGAGGCTTTGATGTAATGCCCTCAACCTAACTCGATTCATTAGATCCAGATCTCGGGTGTTACATCACAATATTTAACAAATTATCGAAACAGTTGACAATTACTCATTTCTTTAAACATTTTATTTATTATTTTAAATGGAAACTTAATGTCTAAAAACAAAGGAAAGTATTTAAAATAACTTATTACATTAGACTTATTATAGATTCTATATATATTATGAAATTTTATTAAAGACAGACTCTCAGGGCATAATCCTAGACTAGGCCACGTTTCTAATGTATGCATAATAACCCTCTTCACTGCATCATTGGCATACTCCTGGCGTCATCCCTCCTAACGCATTACATCCCACCTTACTTGAAATAAAAATATAACATTTTGTAAGTTTAGGAGAACTTAATGAGCTTTAATCCAAAATATGCCTTGACGGATATTGATTATGATTAATGAACATCTGTGCGCCAACTATCCTTTTTAAACCACTTTCTTCTACCTCGGTTGAATACCACTACAGTTTTGGTATACACATACACGCCAACTATCATACTCTTATCATATCCATATCTTCCTTATCTAACTAACTGAAGATCCTTCCAGATATTTCAAAAATCTCATCGACACATATGTTCTTTTCAATAGAACATACTCTCAGAGCCAACCTCATATAGACCATACCTTAACACTTACTCTCAAACAGTTGTCCTCAAGGATTAATCACGAGCGGATACATACACATTTGGCAAATGTTTACGTAGAATTGAATACCATCAAACTCACACTTAAAACATGCCTTGGTTCAATACCACACAATCCCATACTGATAATGTACTACATAATCCATTCAGATGAATTCCACATCACATTAATTCAAAACCCTATAAACACATGATAACACTGATTCAGATTCCAAATAGTTTCAGAAGAAGACATAATACAACTTAGATTCAACCATACACATTATAGACAAACTTAGACCAATTGATACTTATCTCGTTCATATCTACGAACACACCTAAACCCCAAACTATTAGTTTATCACGACGGATACCCTTTCTGAATATTCAGATACTCATAGATACACATATCTTTTCAAGAACTTTCATTAATTCTTATCCAATTACATTCCAGAACTAATTCAGCCAAACTACTTCAGATGTATCATAATCTTATCATAGACTTACTTGTCAAAGAATACCTATAGTTTATCCAGAACTTACCACTAGGGCAAATAAACACATTCTACCATACAATCATAATAGAGTACGCTATAAAGACGTCATACAAAATCATGTGTCTACTGTCCCGACAGACTTCATAGAAGGTGGCATGGGTTTCTCCCTCACGGGCTTTACATAATTTCATGTATCGTGGTATGCCATTTCAATTCATACATTATTGAAGGCTACACTATGAACATACACACAAACATATCTTGCCATAGGTCTTAGCCATATGGACTTACACACACATTCATGTATCGTGATCTGCCAATCCAGTCTTCATGTTATTAGAGGCTACACCATGAGTGTTTCCAAATCATATCAAAATGCCATGGGTCTCAACCTCATGGTCTTACACCATTTCCATATTGTAACCTGCCAATCTGGTTAGCAATATAGTTGGCCTACCAGATGCATCATAGAGGGACAATTACACAACATTGACTTACCCAGAGTTATTCATATCACTGACTGATTCATACTTTTCCTATCCCCAAACCTTACATGCATAATTAACCATTAACATTCTTTTCCAAGTAGAACTCCATACATATCACGATAAGACATAAATCATTTTTATTCTGTTTCTTACCCATACCGATCATGAGAGATATCATCTTAATTCAATAAAATTCTATTTGAACAGTGCACATGCAAAAGTCAGATTAGAGACTCACCTGTTACTCACCTACAACAGCTCTAAGCTCTAGACTCAAATTTTCTTCCCAAACCAGTAACAACAACTACTTAAAGAACATAAATTCATTGTTACAATTATTATATATACAATTTTACTTATCATTTCAATCGTTGGCAACCTCATGCAAAATCTTTCTCTTACAACTTACTATTCAAATACCACATATTAACTTACTCAATCAGAACTTAACATGTAAAGTTGTAATACTTACCCGGAGATGAAATAACCACTCATTATCAAAGAACCATAGCTTCCAACTTAATGAGGATGTGATGAAATTAGACTTAAGAAAAAAAGAATTAGAGAGTACCACTTAAGGAGGAAGAAGAAGAAGAAGAAGAAGAAGAAGAAGAAGAAGAAGAAGAAGAAGAAGAAGAACTTCTATCAAAACCCTTCTCACACATATAAATATGACTCTTCTTACTTAGGGGAACTTAACAAGTGTCACACACTTTCAGAACTTGTCCTTCTTATTGGCCTACAAATTTCGAGAGAATCATAAATGAGTACCCCATATTTGCAAATATGATACTAGTCTATCTACTTGGTTCCTAACCAAGTTACCTTACAATAAAACTAGCATAGTACTTCTGACAAACAATGTGCGCTATACCTTTGACGTTAACTCATATCGTAAGTACCCTTTTTTTGCTTAACACAATTTTTTCTTTTAAATAAAAAAATTTTAAAATAGAATCCTCACGTACTTATGTGGAGGTTACTATACGCCCACACGTATATGCCAAAATATTAGACCCGTATATCACAATTTTTCAGACAAACTATTTTAGTAGTATACGCTTGAATCTTAGACCCGTCAAACTTGAGGTGTTACATTTGATTTTTTAGAGATCCGTTTTCTTTTTGATACGGATGGCTTATACATCATGATTTCATTGGGTAGTCTAGTTGAAAGATCTACAGGAACATTATTCTTTCCTTTAATATATTTAGAATCAAAGGAAAACTTAGAGAACTATTCAGACCATCTAAGGAGCTATGGGTGAGGGACATTTTTCTACTTGAATTTTAACATTTGAGGGAATGAGGACATATCCATTTCTACTAGGAAATGATGTCCTATTAAATGAAATTCAAATTTTGAGATACCTTTCTTTATTGATAGGATTTCATTGAAAGTGGATTAGTAATAAATTTCTGCATTTGTGAATCTTCCACTTTTGAAGCCACATAAATGTCTCTTGCCATTTAATTCTTCAAATAGAACCGCACTCTAATATTTGTCACTGGTGCCTGTCTGAAGAATTCTTTTTCCATCTGAAGGTATTTGTAATGGTGGTAAATCTTAGAGATTTTGTTTAAGCTTTTGGACTGCTCTTTTTTGGACTTCTTTCCACAGAGGTGAATCTTTTTTCAAAATCTTCCTCAAAGGATTGGTATACTTAGAAATTTTTGGAACAAAGTCCCTAAGATAATTGACAATCCCTAGGAATTGTTGAATATGCTTCTTTGTCAGATTTTCATTAGGAAACTTCAATAATTCTTGTGCAATATGGGGACCAGGTTGATACTTTGCTTCTCTAATGTTCATCCCCAAGAACTCTATATTAGATTTGTTTGTCTGCATATTCCTTTCTGACAACATAATCCCATACTGAAGAACTAGTTGCTTAAACTAATTTAGAAGAGCAATATAGGCTTGTTCATCTATACTATACAAAAGGATGTCATCAATATATATCAATGCATTATCATCAATATATATCAATGCATTATCTGTAATGAGTTGGCAAATCTTGATCATGGCCTTCTGGAATAGTGATGGAGCTATTTTTAGACCAAAAAACATTGCTGTCTATTGAAAATGTTGATTGGGTATGCAGAAACCTATCTTGGGTCTTTCAGTCAGCTCTGTTCCCAGTAGCCAAAATTCAACCTTTAGATTAAATTTAGAAAATATCTTGGCCTTAGCTAGACTGGAAAACAATAAGTTTTGATTGGGTAACAAAAAACTATCATCTTGAAGAAAATGATTAAGTGGATGATTGTTGATCACCAGTCTAAGTTTTCCTCTAGCTTGTTCTTCTCTTTTGTTGACATAGAATGCTTCATATGCCTATTGAGAATTTGAGAGTTCAGTCAATCCTTGTTATTGATATTCTATGCATTCTTGTTCTGCTAACTTTTAATGATCATGATTTATTCCTGTATGTCTTGCCTTTGTGAGATTAATATCTTAACTTTTCTTGAAAAGAAGGGTGATGAAGAAATTTGGATTCTTCCATAATGGCTTGTCACATTTTGATAAAAATTCAGAATGTGAGTCTGCACAAGCTTCATCTTTGAGCTTCTAAACAACCTGTTGGATTTTTCTAACTAGATTACAAACAACTTGGGAATTGGTACAAATGATTCAAACATATTTTTAAATTGGACTTCATCAGGTAAAAATCTCAATTGTTGGGCTTTGGTATATAAATCAAAGCCTACCACAATATCTTTTCCTAGGAGTTTAGAACCCAATACCATTGTTTTAACTGAGCATCTTGGAAAGAACTGAATAATTATAGGCTTATTAATTAGGTGGGTAACAAATGGTTGATCTGCAGCTAAATTAAAAATCTTTTCATAGGGTTTCCACCATTCTATAGGGAGAACCTTTGGGTCATGATGGTTTATACTGCTCTAGTATCCATAAAAGCTATCACCATAATGGACTTATTATACTTGTCCAAGTAAATGTTGATAGGTATATGAGGAAGTAGCACCATTGATGAAATGCTCGATCCTACTCCTTTTTTGGGCTAGGACTTTAACTTAGAACATGTAAATTCCTTCAGATAGATCATCTTTATAATTATCTGAAGCTTCAAAAAGAAAGCTTTGGATTGTAACACCCCTAACCCAAATCTGTCGCCAGAACAGGGTTACGGAGTATTACCGAAGTTTACAATTTAAACAGATAGAAAATTCAAACATTTCATAACATATAGCATTCATGTTAAAAACCAATCATAATCATGCATATTGTCCCTAATACGAGCCCTCAAGGCCCAAAATACATCTTAGAAACAAATCGGGACTAAATTAAAATTTTAAATTTTTTTTGGAAACTTATAAAATTTTCAAAACTACTGAGGTCAAACGGCCGTATGGCCAGGCTGTGTGACTCACACGGACAAGAGACACGCCCGTGTCTTAGGCCGTGTGGGCATTCGAAATAGAGACACACGGCCGTGTCTCAGTCCGTGTCTGTGCCCGTGTAACTCACTGACTTGGGTCACACAGCCAAGCCACATGCCCGTGTGCCAGGCCATGTGAGCATACTGACTTGCATTCTTTAAAAGATACAGGGGACACACGACCGTGTCACCTGGCCGTGTGTCACACATGGCTGAGACACACGCCTGTGTGGACGAAAATAGGTCATTTTTCAAGCCATATTTCTCACCCAATTTGGTACCAACCTAAACACAACAATTTGCATATAACCAAGTCATAAATAGGCATCCAAACCAGCCAAAATCAAGCTTAAAACATGTAATATCATCACATACAACCAATATGCCCTTAGGCACCTCAAATGACAACTTATAATATGAATATTCATGTATTCAATATATCCAAATGTATAACTCACTTATATTCATATTTGCATCCAAAGTTTATCAAGCAAATTTACATAATTTCTTACCAAATTACTTACCTTCCAAAACATATAATTTGATGCCAAAATGTCTTTCACATACCAACATATTTAACTTATATGCCTTACATATCAAGACACCAATTCATGATCAATTCTTCACATTCCAAAACACATATATGAAATGCACATCAGGCTACCTTTTTACCACTCTTCATTCAATTATAAACCAAACCACACATCAACCATAATAAGCAAAATATGCACATATCCAAAATTCCATAAGACAAACCAAACAAGTGGCTAATCTCAACAAAACACATATAAGCCAACATTGGCCAAATTAACCTATACATGTCATTATAACTGAAATTAAACAACCGAATGTACCAAAAGAGCCGATGGATACTGTGATATAGCTCCGACAAGCTTTCAACCCGAACGAGCTTCCAACTCACTAAAAACACAGAAAATAACACAGAGTAAGCATTTAAGCTTAGTAAGTTCGTATGACATAGAGTTTAACTTACCATTTAATCACATTTAAGGTAAGCAAACAAAGCATATCTAAACTCAATTTGGCCAAAAGCTTAAACACATATCCTCATCAACCATGTTAGTCATGTAATTCATATAAATATCAAGAAACATGTATGAGCTCAACAATAATCAAACTTTCCATGTACACATAATTTCCACATCATGTATCTATATATCATGTACAAATCATTTTCATATATCTCATGTAAATACCTATAGTAGTTCGTATTGAGCTCATATAATCTCGTAATAGAACAATGCCCGTTGAACCATTTAGAATATCGTTGGATACGCGGGTAGTACACATTAGGTGTACTGAACTGTAATTTATCAATTCATGTACATGTATATTCATGTGCATGTATGCTCATACGAGCTATAAACGGTAAGCTCCTCCGAGATGAATAACAGTAAGCTCCTCTGAGCTAAATAACAGTAAGCTCATACGATTTGAGTATCGGTAAGCTTATAAGAGTTGAAATCGGTAACCCTAATGACATGTCATTTGTATCCTACGAATTCTTAAACTTCAAACGGGGCTCGGTAATCGTCGTACGTCGTTGGATATGTGATCGGTATTCATATATGATGATAATGCAAATAACATACATCTAATTCAATCAAAACATATAATTATGCAATTTAATGACACAAACTTACCTCGACGAGTGTATGTAGATACGAAGGCGACTAATCTGATATTTTTCCTTTGCCCCGATCTACTTCGTACGAGGTCTAACCAGATCTATACGAATGAATTTATCTCAATTCAATATAATTCATATTTAGTTTAGTCCAATACACATTTTTGGCAAAATTACCATTTTACCCTATGCTTTTAATTCTTTGCAATTTACTCCCTAGGCTCGAAAAATGAAATTCATTCAATTTTATCCCTACCCAAGCCTAGCCAAATTATAAACATATTTATAGCAGCCAATATATTTCACAAATTCACAATTTTACCACACAATTTATCACATTTACTAAATTAATCCTTAATTGATAATTTCATAAAAAATTCCTTTACAAAAGTTGTTTATCTAACAACAAACATTCATTTTCTACCATTAAACTTCAAAACCCTAACATTTTCATTAATGGAAAAACTCAAATACTTTAACAGTTTCACAAATTAATCCCTGGGCTAGCTAGATTAAGCTACAACGATCCCGTAAACATAAAAATTATCAAAAACGAGACAAAACACATACCTAAGTGATAGAAACAAGCTTGCCAAACCCTAAAGAGAAAAAAATGGCTTCTTTTTCTTGGCTATTCGGTTGAAGAAAGAACATAAAATATGATACTTGGCTTTATTTTACTAAATTTTGTCTTTATTTACTTAATTACTTATTTAACCTTTAAAATTAATTCAATTTACAAGTTTACCAAGCCATGACATTCCACTAACACATTTATGGGTTATTTACCATATAAGGACCTCTACTTTAAAGTTCTATAGCTATTTAATACCTTTACCTATTAGAACTCGACTTTTGCACTTTACACGATTTAGTCCTTTTTATCAAATTGAACATGTAAAGGTAAAATTTCTTAACGAAAATTTTTATACGTTAATACTATCATGCTGTAGACCATAAAATAATAATAAAATAAATTTCCTGACTTCGAATTCGTGGTCCCGAAACTACTATTTTGATTTCACTGAAAACGGACTATTACATGGATGGCACATAAGGATTGATCAGTAAATTCATCATCTATTGAAAATAAGGATTCAAGATCAGCTTCTTCCCTGATTCTGTTCCCCAATTCAAACTATATTTGATGGATCATCTTTGCACTTTTTTGTTATTAGGACATTTTTTTTTTTACAAAATGCCACTTTTTGTTATATATATAACAACGTGATGGTTTGATACTTTTGAGAGATTTTTCGGATATGAACTCAATCACCAAGTTTATTGGACAAAAGGGAGTTCATTTTAATTGAGACCAAAATTGGATATAGAAGTTTGCATATGTGTTAATATAGTGTATGCGTATAAGCGTGGATGTGTTCATTTGAGATGATTGTAGTGTAGAAAAAACCAATTTTTTTGGGTATGATATTATTTCTGACTTTTAATTTTTGTATTTTCCCTTTGATATAAGATGTCCGGCGACTCTTAGGCATATATGAAATAGAACTTTCTCCTTGGCATTGACTTATCATCCCACACAAAAGTCTTCAATCATTTGCACAATTTTGTGTGAATTAAAAGAAGAGATATATATAAATAATGGAAAAGGAAAAAGAAATTAATAATTGGATAAATGATGAGCAAATACAGAAGGAAAATAGATCAACGATAATAAATAATGAACAGAGAATGGGTCTTATCTAAATCTGGAAAAGTAGTTTTCCACTACATAATGTTGGAGTAAAGTAAGAACAGAATAATGGTAAGTAAAAGCAAATATATATATATGCTATTCAAGTCACTGGACACACACAAAGGTAGGCAAACATGGGATTTGGTTGGTATTTTTATGTTTGCCACCAATGTCTCTTCTTTGGCCCCCTTTCTCTTTTTCTCTTTATGTCAATTTTTTTTTCCATCTTTTATTTGATGTCTTTAAAACAAACACTTCTGGTTTAACATTAATTTCCAAGAGGATGCATCACATATATTGGGTTTCATTGGACAACTTTGGGTTTTCTTCAAGATAATTCAAAATGATTATATCTAATTAAGAATATATATATTTGAGAGAATATAAAATATTCCAATCTTAGCATACGCAGTTTTTTATCTCCTTTTCAGGTGTGAAATTAGAAAATTTTGGGTGGACTGAAATTAAATTATATATTTTTACAATAGTAAAAATATAATTTTACTATTTTAATAGTTTATATCTTTATAATTTTTAAAGAATTAAATCGAATTTTTATCATTTTTGGGAGCCAAAATATAATTTTACCATTAAAAATTTAAAATTTTAAGGGGCCTAAATGAAAATTTTCTATTTTAAGGGGGCGGGCCCTGCCAACCCCTTAAGTTCACCACTGCTTCCTTTAACAATGTTATGTGTCTTACCATTATACTCAACACTTATTGATAAAAATAAATTATTTTTAAAATTACATATTATTTTATAACAAATTTAAAACATTAACAATTACAATTTAATATATTTAATTTGAGGATTTAAATTCAAATGCTATCGATATTAGATAAATTAAATATATGATATCAAATGGTATTAAGGATAATTATATATGTAGGAAAAAAATCAAGGATAATTATATCATTTACTATATAATAAAATTACCTACTAAATGTCATCATCAGCCATGTTGATCTGGCAAAAGAATCCTTAATTGTTGTTATCTTTTTGTCTGAGGTAATTCAAAGCATTCATTAAAAGTGTTTCATTTTTAGTAATTGTTTTTTAAAAATGAATAAATATATTATTAAGAGTTTAGAGTCGTATATATCAATGGAAACCATACAAACAATGCATTAAATATAACAAAGTTATAAGCCAATAACTAAAATTGGCTCTCTTGTAGGCATGAATAAAAAAAAATATCAAATATAGAATGTATGTAGAATATTTATGTAGAGAGAGGTATGGATATAGGGAGTTTAAAAGCAGTTTGCTCTCTATATCCCTCTTTTGTCTTTTGAATGATTTTTTGGCTCTTAAATTTTATAATAAAATAGTTAATATAAATTTTTATTTAATTTTTTTAACTTTTTATATTATACATTAAATCATTTTAAAATAAATGAAAAAAATAATGTTTGTTAATTTCATTAACATGACATATATGTAGATTGTCACGTAAATGACATGTAAGTATTTAATTAATTTTTTAAAATATTAAAAAATATTTTTTATAAATTTAAATTTTAAAAAAATATTTTTTAATTTTAAAAGATTAATTAAATAATGATGTATCATCTACATATATGCAAGTCAACAAAATTTAAAAACGTTAACTTTTTTTTATTTTAAAGTGATTTAATAAAATATACATATTTAAAAACTAAAAAACTAAAAAAATCAAATAAAAGAATAATTTTTTTAAAATTAAATAAATCTTGAAAACCATCATTAACTGAACTTACGAAACCTATATATGATTTTTTTTTTTTCATTTTTCAAAATTGGTTAAATATCAGGTCCCTTTAATATGTTTTTAATTTTTCACATAATTTGGTCCAAATATTTTTATAATATTCTGAATTAATCCAAATAATTAATATTATTAACTTTTTGATTAAAACATTATGTGGTTATGTATAATTTATATGGTAGGGACTAACATGTAATTTTAGAAAAATAGTTAAAATTTTGTTTTGGTCCTTTTGTTATTCTTAAATTTGAGATTTAATTGCTACACTTTAATTTATAATGTAATTCGATCGTTGTAGTTTTATAATATTATTAATTAGTCCAAATAATTACTATCATTAATTTTTCAATTAAAACATTGCGTTATTATATATAATTTGAATGTTATAAGGGTATTAAAGATGGATTCATAGTTTTTTATTTTTTTAGGTTTACCTTTATATATATATATATATTATAAAGCAATTATCAAAATCTATATATCTTATCTTTGACATAATTTGATCCTTCTACTTATATAACGTCATTAGTTAGTCTAAATATTTTTTTTTTTGAAATGAATTTCGATTGGATTTATTAATGAAAAGGAAAAGAAACCAAACAAACATTGGGTCCGTTAGACCCAAAACCTAAAGAACAAACATAAGCCCAATGAGGCCCAAGGGAAATTAAAAGTTGTCAGAACAAAAAGAAAAATCTGGAAACTTAAAGGAAATAAAAATGACCAACCTAATCCTATCAATTCCATCCAATCGAAAACAATATAGCTGGCCTCCATTAAAATCTGACATTTCAATTTCCAAAACCAGCTAATACTCGATAGCGTGAATCAGAAAACCTCCAATACCTGCTATCTCTTCCCTTTTTTGCATCGTTTGAACTTTTAATCTAGATCCCACCATGCATTCTCCTCTCCTTCTCTGGAAACTTGCCTTATCGACGCTTCATTTTCCTCTCCGTCTCTGGAAGGTTGGTTAACCAGGACCCCCTCCATTTCCTTCCCTTTCTTGCTGAAATCGCATGAAAACCCCCTCTCTAGTTCCATTCCCTTCTTGCTGAAAGCGCATAAAAGCTCCACCTGCCAGATCCCTCACCCCTCCTAGTTGTCGGCGTCCAATATCTCCTATTCCCAGATCTGGCGCTTCATTATCTTCTTCGTCTCTGGAAGCTTGATTAACTAGAACCCGATTTCCATTTCCTTCCCCTTCTTGCTGAAAGCGCATAAAAGCTCCATTTGCCAGATCCCTCACCCCTCCTGGTTGTCGACGTCCAACATCTTCTATTCCCAGATCTGATGCTTCATTATCCTCTCCGTCTCTGGACGCTTGAATAACCAGATCTCGCTTTCCATTTCCATCCCCTTCTTGCTGAAATCGAATGAGCACTCCATCTTCCAGATCCCGTACCCTTCTTGGTTGTAGGCATCCAATATCTTCTATTTCCAGAACCGACGCTTCATTTACCTCCCTTCCGGGCTGATGACTTGTGAAAGCTTCCTTTTCCAAGTATATTTCCTCCTCTGTTCTTAATGTCTCAACTGCTATGTTGTGGGCTTCTCCATTATCTGTCCTGTTAACAAACCGGAAATAGCATTGTTGATAAAATTGGCTTTGTCTCTGTATATCACAAATAATTGCTCCTATCACCGATTTATCAATTTCTGCTGAATTACATTTCTTAATAACAGACTTAGAATCGCCTATTATTGTGACAGTCTGAAATCCTATCGAAATTCCTAGCTTCACTGCCTGTAATCCTGCTTGCGCCTCTGCCATAAAAGGGGATGAAATTTCAGAATGAAAAACAGATTTTGAGGCGAGCCAATCATTCTTTTCCCCCCGCACCACTAAGCCTGAAGCTGATTTAGCATTTCTAATGTCAAAAGCAGCATCAAAGAATATGGTGGCCTTTGTTTCTGTCCTCGCTTGACTCTGTCAATTTACAGATACAGAGGTATATTTTCTATCATTAGCCCTGTCAAGCTCTTCAATATAGTTTGTAACTCGTAGTGATAAGTCTTCTCTTGTTATTGTTTTGTTCTCATGTATGAGCTTGTTCCTTGAAAACCATATCATCCACACTGCACAGCAAATAAACGGTACTGATTGTAGCTTCCTCTATCAAACACCCAGGTAAACCAGCTCCACAACTCTGTAATATTCAAGTTAATAACCTATGAGATGTTAAGATTTTGCCATAACTCTATTGATGCAGGGCACTTCCGGAGAACATGATTACTGTCTTCTTCTGTATTTCGGCATCTGGGGCATATATTATCGTGGGCGACTTTCTTTAGCTTCAAATTGCTAAGAGTTGGAATGAAATTCCACGTAAATCGCCATATTGTAATACCAATTTTTGATGGGAGCTGTAAATTCCATAATTTCCTATAGAATTTTTTTACTTTCGACCTGTAATAATAATTCATTAGGATCCATATCAGCCTCCTGTAATAGTTTATAGGCGCTCCTTACTGTAAATTCACCTGAGTGCTCCCCTCGCCAAACTTGAAAGTCATAATGTTCAACTTCTGTTAGGGGAATTTGGAGGATCTTCTGCGCTATCTGTTCTAGAAAGGTAATTTCAATCAGCCCTCTTTTCCACATTCTTGTAGTAGCATCGATTAGTCCTGAAACTGACTCTATCTCTGTGTTGTTATCCCTTTGTTCTAAACCATGAAGGACTGTACCAGGGATCAACAGTCATTCCAGACTGAGATACGGCCACCTTTGCCAACGCGCCAGCACAAACCATCCTTCAGTAGCTTTTTGGCTGCCCATATTCTTCGCCAGGTAAGAGAAGGTGAGTTTCCCAAACGTGATGAGTTCAATATTGAATACTATCGATGCCAATTTTTTTTAGGAACACTATTCCAACAAAAAAAATATTTTATCATGATGAGTTCAAATAAATTTTTTTAAGAAAAAAAATTTATATAAACATTTTCAATGCTATTTTTATTGTTATATGACTGGCCAATAATTTTTTTTTTGATTAATTCCAAAATGTCATACCAGTGATTTTATTAGAATGATTTTAATAAAGGTAACAATTAGGCCTAGATTTTTAAATCCAAAAAGTAGATAGTCTAAATTTCTAAAAATAAAAGTAGGATTAGAATATATTTTAGCCTTCAAATTTGCACTTATTAATTTGACACAAATAAATAATCAACACAACGCAAAATGTGCGAGTCATATTAGTTTGTATTAAAAAAAATCAACCTATTAAATAAGGATGGTGGAAGCTTGTCGAACCTAAGCAATTTAGGGTGTGTTTTTTTTTTTTGAAAAGTGCTTTTGAAAGTTAAAAGTGCTTTTTAATACCATAAACAATAAAGAATAATGTGCTTTTGAAGTAAAAATCATTTTTTGAATTAAATGACATTTTTAACCATAATTTATAATCCAAAGCATTTTATTTTATATTTATATTAGGTATACAATTACTTTTATATTAAAATTTATTTCAATTATAAAACATCATATAATTAGATTTGTAATAATTATTTTAATATTTAAAAAAAGTTTATATATTCAAATTAATTTTGATAAAAATCCATATTAATTGTTTAAAAAATATTTAAATTTTATATTACATATATCAAAATATTAATAATATTATTTTCTTAATTTTTATTGAAATATCATAATATTAATAAATTTTAACATCATTTAAATGTATTTTTTATATTTTACCATACCATGTTTAAAATAGACATTTTATTTTTCAAAAGCATTTTTTTACCTTAATACTAAACACATAAAATCTTAGAACAAAACTATTCATCCTTCTACTTAGTGAATAATGAGAAGTTAGTCCCTTCACTTTAATTTGTCAAAATTTAATTTTCCTACTTTATAAAAGCTGAGAAGTTAATCCAATTAAGTAACAATTTTAAACCTTTTCGATTGTTCACCCGAAAATCAGCTCAGCAATCTATATGCACGTAATTAGTAGAAAACAACAATTCAACAATTTATATGCAACAAATTAGGAAAAATTAATAGTTTAAGTTTGTATTTTTACCAATAACTGGACTAAGTTTTTAGGTTTTGTAAAAATATGATGACCAAATTCTAACATCTTAAAGTAAAGGGACTAATTTTTCAATTTACATAAAATAAAGGGATAAAATTCAAAATTAGACCAAACAAACAATATTGAAAACAATTCAAGATTAATGCTTTGTTTTAATGTATGGTGAGAAGAAACCAACAATATTAGTTAAAATATAGAAAAAATCATTTAATTTTCGAAAACATATATATAAACATTACTTAGTACAAACTTGTAAACACCTCTACTAATAATTTCTAGTTTTTTTTAATTATTTAATTTATAAAACTATTTACTTAACATATATATTTTTTTCATTAGCACTTCTCGCCCACTTTGCGCATACTTTTTTTTTTTCATTTTTTATTTCTCAATAGTTAATAATTTTTATTATTTTTCACTTTATCATATTTTTAATATTTTTAGTTACTTTTCCACCACTGGGTATCCAATTGCTAGTGAACTTTAAAGGTTTAATGCATTAAAATCCGACATGAAGAGAATTTTTAATCATTTGACATCTAAATGAAGCATAATTATTTTCATTTCATGTTTGAACAACAATTAAAATAAGCAGTTTGAAGTAGTATAACTTTTTGGTATTGACATATTTAATTTTTTAATAGCTTATGATTTAATATTAATAAACAACAAATGATAAAAGAATTTTGTGGTAAAGTTTCTTATCCCCATCTTTATCTTTTAAGAATATTTGAAGTTGTTGGGGAGCTTGTTTATAAAGGCTTTTATGTGATAAATACACAAGATAATTAATGAGATAATTTTAGTTTTTAAATGAGAGTTTAAAACTTATCGAAGCTAGATAATCACTTTAAGAGGTCTATAAATAGACAACAATGTGGCGTCACTTAGTGAGCTTCTTTGGAGTGTCTTTGTAAACTATTTTGTTGAGTTCTCTTTGTTGTATTTTTTTGGTGTTTTGTTCAATACTCTTTTTAGTTATTCTTTGGAGAGTTCTATAATTTGTATGTAAGATTATTTTGGGGAGAGTGATTTGTAGCAATCTGATTCATTGTTGGGGCTGCAAATATCTATTGTTGTAAGAGTAGTTTGGGCTTTAGCCAATAAGTGATTTGGTTGGATTGTTAAATAAAATCATTCTTTGAGCGACGCTTCACAGACTTAGGTTAATTTGAACTATGTTAACAAATATTGTGTGTTGTTTCTCTCCTTTCTTTACTTCTTGTTTTGCCTTATTGATGAATCTATTCTATTCCAACTTTTATTCCAGCAGAAGTTAGAATGAAACCATCTTATACAACTGCAAACCAAGTTATTTGTTCTAACATATGTTCAAACAATAGTTAGAATAAAGTGCAACTTGAAGGCTTTTTCAATTGATATGAAAGTAGGATTCAGACGCACTTGAAAGAGATTTTAAACTACGGTTTACAATAATGAATTCCAGGAAGAAATGTTGTTTTATCTCACGTTCGGTGATTAAAACATCAAATTCAAACAATGACAGTGATGTTTCTTTCAATGGCCTAGAGGGTGCTGTCAACCATATGTTGAAGAAAATGAAAGTGTTGTGTCGATGGAATGATTCCTTGAAGGGAAAAAGGTTATCATTCTCAAAGAAAGGCCCAAAACCATGGTTATAGAAAAAGATAACGTGATTTTCAATCTTACAAAGGCTAACGAGATGCTTGATGAGACTATAAGAAAATGTAACACCCCTAACCCGTATTCATCATCAGAATATGGTTACAGAGCATTACCGGACTTATTACACAAATAAACATACATTTCTCATACGTTTTTCCATTTCAAATATAAACCATTCACAATCATACATAATGTCCCTAATATAAGCCTACGAGGCCCAAATCATGCTTTAGAAGTTGTTCGGGACTAAACCGATAACTCAAGAAATTTTTGAAAAACTTAGAAAATTTTACAAAATATAAGGGACACACGCCCGTGTGGCCCAGCTGTGTGAGACACACGACCAAAGACACGCTCGTGCCATAGGCCGTGTGAACATTTAAAATGAGATCACATGGCCGTGTCCCAGCCTGTGTCCGACCGTGTGTAACTCTCTGACTTAGGTCACACGGCCAACCACACGCCCGTGTGACCAGCCCGTGTGCCCTTCGAAATGGCCATACATGCTTGTGTGCCAGGCCGTGTGCTAGGCCGTGCCAAACCTGTAGGGTATAATGACTTATGTCACATGGCTAAGTCACATGCCCGTGTGCTGGGCTGTGTGGAGCATACTGACTTGGTTTCTAATTAAACACCAAGGGACACACGGCCGTGCCACCTGACAGTGTGTCACACACTGCTGAGACACACGCACGTGTCTCTGCCCGTGTGGACAAAAATAGGCTATTTACCAAGCCATTTTTCTCACCAAACTTGCATCCATCTAAACACATCAATTGACATATAACATAGCATCAATAGACAATCTAACCAATCTCAATCAAACCTAATTCATGCCATTTCAATACCAACATTTACAAAGCACACAAGTACCACAATATGCCATTCAATTTCATACCAAGTTCACATTCTCAAATCACATAAATGGTCACTTTTATTTATGCACCAATTTGCCTAAAATCGCAAGCATACCAATTCTCAATTATCAACTATTTAATATTCAATTTACCAATTCATAAACAACCATTCACCACAAGCATTTACATGGCAACTACCAAATGCATAACATATCAAAAGGCCTTTCCCACATATATACATACATCACCAAACATGCCCAAATAAGCCAAATCACATGGCTATACACATAATAAACCTTTCATCATTTACAAGCCAACTCAAATGGCTAAATCCATTACTAAGTTATACCAAAACGACCATAACTCCTATACATGCCATACAACCAAATACATAAGTTTTAAAGGTACCAAAGTGAAAGCTTGATAGTGTGATGAGATCTCCGACGATTCTTAAATCCAAGCAAGCTTCGATATTCACTATAAAACACGAAAAAGTAAACAGAGTAAGCTATAAAGCTTAGTAAGTTCGTATAGTAATAAACTCAACTTGCCATAAATACACAATTTAAACAATTAAATATACCAATATACAACTCATATTAATCCACAAACCTATCACATAATCATTCATAAGGTTAGGTGTGAAATTCACAAGTTTCTTCGATTCAAAGCTTATACAGTTCATGTACATACCTGTACCATCTCGTACAAATCTCATACTCATACATATCTTTAATATACCCATTGAACCATTTGGAATACTATCGGATACTCGAGAATCTCACACCCTAAGTGCCAATACATAGCCAAAGCTATCTTAATCTCATATCACATATAATGCTCACTCTCGAGCTATCAATGGGTCTGCTCACACAAGCTGACGGTCATGACGTAGCTATACAGTGCTGCTCACACAAGCTGACGAGAATTCGCAACACATGCCAGATAACTCAGCCACCGGTAGGACGTACGGATTAGCACCCAAATCACATAACCCCTAATGACATGTCATTCGTATCCTAATCTATTCCTAAGGTTCAACCGGGATTTCTCATTGCCGAATATTCATCGAACATTTTTGTACAATCATTCATCAACAATTCAAATATAAAGCATTTAAAACACAATTATAATAATGCTTATTAACTTACGAACTTACCTCGATTCACAAAAACGATGGAATGAATCGATTAATCCAACACTTTGTTTTTCCCCTGATCTAGATTAGAACTTCATTTTTCTTGATCTATATAATATCAAATTCAACCTATTCATTATTCGTTCTACTCAATTTAGCCCAAAATGCATATTATGGCAAAATTACACTTTTGCCCCTAATATTTCAATATCTTTACAATTTAGTCCTTATATTATAAAATTACAAATTCATGCAATTAGTTCCCTACCCATGCTAGGCAAATTTCATATAGGCCCATAACAGCCCATATTTTTCAATTATTTCACAATTTAACCATAAAATTTACACATTTCACAATTTAATCCCTAATTGGCAATTTTACCAAAAAATCACTTTACAAATGTTGTTTTATCTAACAACAACCATACATTTTCTATCATAAAACATCAAAATACACCAATATTAATTAATAGAAAAACCCTAAACCTTTAACAAATTTTCAAATTAGTCCCTGGGCTAGCTAGATTAAGCTACAACGATCTCAAATATATAGAAATCATTAAAAACAGGACGAAAAATACTCACGTGCAAGGCTAGGAGTGAAGGTCGAACATTTGAGCTTTCATGGAGGTTTTATGCTTCAAAATTTTGGTGGTATCATCCATTAAGGAAGATGATACTTATTTTTTTCTTTTGTTTTAATTAGTTTATTTACTAAATTACTAAATTAACCTTATTATAAAACATTAAAAATCCACTTAACCATGCACATAAATGTCAAATAGTAATATTAATGGTTTAATTACCACATAAGGACCTCCACTTTAAAGTTCTATACCTATTAGACACCTTTAACTAATATAACACAAGTTTTATACTTTACGGGATTTAGACCTTTTTATCAAATTAAGCACTCAAACGATAAAATTTATTAACGAAATTTTCTCACAATCATTCTATTATGTTGTAAACATTAAAATAATAATAAAATAATTATTTTGACCCTGTATTTGTGGTCCCAAAACCACTGTTCCGATTTGACTAAAAACGGGTTGTTATAGAAAAAAAGGTGAAATGATTGCTAAAAATGAGCAATATTTGAATGATGTCAAAGCCACTCTCAAGAAAAATGGAAGCCAAAGTGAGAAATGTGACAAGATCTTAGCTGTTAGAAGATTCAAACTTGGCCATAGTGAACTTGATTACCCTAGTAAAAAGAAAAATAAAAAAACACATGTTTGTTACCATTAGGGAAATGTTGGACATACTAGATCTCATTGTTACAAGTTGATGAGTGAACAAAGAAAGATAATTAAATTAGATCATAGACGATTTGGTTACATCAATAAAGGTAAGGAAACTTTCACTTCTACAGTTTTTGTTAAAACTAAATATATGGGTTCTTCTTCTCCTTATGAGACAGGAAACAATGATTTTTGAAAGATGGTTTGCCATTATTGTTGGAAACTTGGACATATTAGACCTCTTGTTTCAAGATTATGCGAGATTGGAAGAAGCTGGGATCTATGGAAATACTTGTTAGGACAATGAATGGAACTAGGAGACCACAACATAAAGAGATTTGGGTGAGAAAGGATTAAGCACATTTCAGTTATAAAGATTAACAATTTGTTAATGCTTGTATGGAACATGAAGATGCAACTCATGAAGATCATATTGATATTAACAATTTGTTAATGCTTGTATAGAACATGAAGATGCAACTCATGAAGATCATATTGAAGATTTATCAAGCATAGACAAACTTCATCTAGATGTTGTGGAAAAGATTATTTTTGTTCAACAAGCTACAACCCCTATTGCTAATGAGGTAACTTTTAATCTCACCCCTTTAAACAACATAAATCAATTTGGTTGGGGATGAATAGAATAAGGAGGAGTAATGATACTGATTTGGTGATATTGACTACTTTGGTTTATAATTATGGTTGAATTTTTTTTTTTTGTGCTTATGAAATGATTCTTGACATAGTGGCTGCATTTTTTTGGGCAATTTTTTTAATTTGGTTTCTAGCATGATTTAGTGGTGAACATAAATACATGCTAAGAGGAAAATGAGTCGAATAATGAATAAAACGTTTATGTCCCATATTCTCTTACAATAGAAAATAGAACAAAGTAGGATGTAACAGAGTAGCAGACTTTGGTTGAAAGATTGTCTTAAAAAATGAAAAGTGGGAGGAGAAGTAAGAACTGAGATGATTGATGCATTATGCTTTGCCAAAAGTAGGAGACTTGGTGCAACAAATGGAATAATATGGTTAATAGTTTTTTATTTGATTTAATGAGAGTTTCTTTTTATTTGATGGTGCTGACTTATGATAGTTATGATCAACTTATTTTTCATCTTCTATATACCTTGAATTTATCTTTGATGACGTTAGTGCATTCTTAGTTGATTATGTGATGAACAAACAAGTGTAGTAGTTAATATGGGGAGTGGTTGTTCGAGCATGGTTCTAACTTTTAGGGAGAGATATATTCTAATTCCTTTGCACCATGTTTGGTGGGGGGAATGGAATAACACTCCTCCCTTGTTCACTGAATGGTATATCATTCTTTTGTTTGGTTGAATGTAATACTCATTCAATGTAATGGCTATTACTTCCCTATTCTTTGTCTTCCCGTAATAGTTATTCTTTGGTATCATCAAAGAATGGCTATTCCATGCAACTTTGAATAACAAAACAAAATTAATTTTCAGATTAGTCCTTTAAAACTTGGACTCAGAAAATATAAATATAAAATATTTGAAATATTTTAATATAATTTAATATAAAATATTTCATTTCAAAATATAATTTAAAATAAATTTTTTTAAATATTTTAATATAATTAAATATGAAAATAAAAAATCTTTTAATATAATTTAATATAAAAATAATTATATTAAGGATGTTATTAAATTATATATTATTATTTTTATTAAATTATATTTAATAATAATTATATTAAAATTTAATAACAATAACGATAATCATCTACTTTAACCAAATCTGCTAAGGGTACTCTAGTCATTTCAATTTTTTTCCATATGCTATTACAACATCTATTTCATTCAACCAAATACAAGAATACTATTATAATTCTATTCCATTTCATTCCACCAAACTATTAAATTACTGATTACGATTCTATTCCATTATAGCCCTATTCCATTCCAGTGAACCAAACGTACAGCTGGTTTTTAACTTGTTTAGATTGTATATTAATAATTTATTATAGGTTTTGTCAAAAATGCCAAAGGGGAATATTGTTAGTAACTTTGACTGTTTTGTCCCATTTCATATTTGAACAACAGTTAAAATAAGCTATTTGGAGTAGTCAAGGCGTTTGGTGTTGGAGTGTTTGACTTTTAATAGCTTATGATTTAATAATATTAAATAGAAAATGATAAGGGCATTTCGTGCTAGAGTAAAATATGATCATCATCCATTCGATTGTCTTAGAAGAGAAGGAAAGAGTTTGAGCTATTGAAGTTTCTTATCTTTATCCTTCTCTTTTAAAAGTAGAATATGATCGTCATCCATTCGGTTGAATGAATCATTATTGAGGTTGTAAATATTTATTGTTGTGAGGGTAGTTTAGACTTTAACCAATAAATAATTTAGTTAAATTATTAAATAAAATCTTTTTTTAAACAACACCTCGCAAATAAAAAATTGTTGATCTAAACTGCATATTAACCCATATTGCGAGATATTTCTCTCCTTATTTTATTTTTTATTTTACTTTCTCGATGAATCTGTTGTGATCCAACTTCCGATCCAACAAAAGTTAAAATGATAGTGTAATATACAACTGCAAAAAAGTTATCTGTTCTAATAACATGACCGCCTAGAGACTGCTAATGTTGAAGTTTATTTGTTTATTTACGTTTTGGTCAGAATGTTGTAGATTCTCTAATTTCTTTTTTATATCTTAATATTAAATTCTCATATATAGTGGATAATAATTTTTTAATTATGGAATAAAGAATATGATTGATGTAAACCAATAAGATATGCATAAACAGATATATGCTCTATGCTACCAACTAAGAAATGTGATAGGTGGGACTTGTATTATCAATTAAAAGCTGATAATTAATTAATTGGTGAAGTTTAGGGTTCTTGGGCAGGCTTTAGTTACATGCTTATTCTTTTTTCTAGGTAAAATGATTTTATTGTCATAAAAAGTCTGCAAGTGCGGAACAAATACGTAGTCCACGGAAAAACAGAAATTAGATCAAATTTCGATTATTAACTATACTTTTACAGATTATTGATTTTCTCATTGGCTCTATCAAATTTCTATAACCACATCAAAGGATAAAGAACATGGGAACAGCTTAGAATAGAATTAAGTCTATGTCTGTAGTTCATCCCTAAACAGGTCTATATGTTGTAGTAGAAATGATTTTTTTTTTAATTTAATAGTTGAGATTTATAACAATGTGTTTTTTTAGCTCAACAGTGTATGGTGTAAAATTGACATTATTTTGAGAAAAATGAATCCATTAAAGCTGATACAGAATTAAAAGAAATTTTAGCATATTGGTGCCAATCTTTTTTAATACTACCAAAACCTTCTATATATAAAAAATGGAATTAATGATACATTTTGCACATAATACTTTTATATTTTTATTGGAAACCTATAATACATAATTTTGTTACAAATTTATAAGAAATTGATGAAGGAAAAATGACACAGGGAAGGGAAGGATTGGGATATTGCCATGGAGATGGCAGAGGCACAAATTCAAACACCTTCAAACAAGAATAATGATCTAAATCAGAAAAAGGAACATCACAAACTCCAAAGCATAAAGCTGAGAAAAAAAAAGTAGACATTAAAGAAAAAACAAGCATATATGTAAATACATTTATGATTTATATATGAAATGATCAAAAGAAACATATGAAAGGTAATGAACTCCATCTGCATGTTTTGACTTGCTTCCAAATTCTTGCATAAATGCAGTGCAAATTGATTCAGCTTGAAACCATGGTTGTAGTTGTGGTCAAGTTTTTAGGGTTTCCATGCGGATACCCATACTACAGGTTCTTCTTTCCATGTTAAGTAAAGTCCTGTTTCATTTTGATATGGTTGTGCGAGTGCCCATCCGGGCTTGTACCTTTTTAGCAATGCCTTGACGTCGTCGACAACATCGTCGCTAAATCCGACCGATGAGAAAGCTTCTTTGAGTCTTTCGGACCATTGGCTCCCTCTTTCTCTTCTCTCACGCTCTCCTTCACTGTCTTGGTCATCGTCACAAGCTAAAACCCTAACTATGCCCCTAGAGCACTCCCTCTCCAGCATAAGCTTCTCATTGCTGGTTGGGGTGAAGCTTTCTTCAAGCATTTCAAAGTAGACTGTGTAAAATCTCAGGCATTCTTCAAAGCACTTGACGAAGTCGTATCGAGTGCTTGAAAAGTCAGCTTCTTCCTCAACGACGGTTACGACTTTAGGCCCCAGCGACCGGAACATCCCGATCACTGCAGCTCTTCCCTCGACGGGGACTCTTCGCAAGGCTCCCATACAATTCACCGCGACAGCTTCATCTTCAACAACACCGAGTGCCTCTTTTGTGAGTTGGCCCAAATGGTTTAGCCCACTTACTACATTAAACTCAAAGGGTACACCCATTAACCTCGCAAACTTCTCCATTCGCTGGCTTATTTCTTTCATCACCGATCTTACAATATTAGCAGTGACCACAACAGTGAGCTTTAAGTGTGGGGTGTCATCGTTTCGAGTGGCCAAGGCTTCGAGCAAAGTAGGCCATTGAGTGCAAAGGGTATTGCTTATATCGATGATGTGAAGTTTGGGCTCACCATCTAAGGCTTCCAGAATTGCACCATTGGCGGCTACGTGACCGAAAGTTGTCCATGGACTGACCTCTTGGAACTTAAGGATTAGCTTCCGAGCTGAATCAAAGCAGTGGCTCTTTTCTGCGACTAAAGTTAGGGTTTTAAAGCATCGTTGTCCTGACTCAGTGGCCTTACAAAACAGTGCCTGCAAGAAATACGATGCTAGTTTCTGATCACAGTCTCCATAAGGGGAAGCCAGTTCGTTTAGCATCCAAAGAAGTTGATGGATTTTGCTAGAATCCTTGTCGGAGATGGCTCTAGCACATTCCTTTAGAAGCCTTGATGCCCATTTGTTACCCGCCGCACTAGGCTCCCCGTCACCGCCGGCCGAGTAGTCCGATGAACGGCTGGTCGACGTGTGGCTAGTCTGAGGCTGATGATGATGGTTGTTGTTGTTATTGCTGCTGCTGCTGTTGTTGTACATGTCTACCGCTACAGATGACCATTGCTCCAGCTGATCGACCGGTTGAAGTGGAAGGATAGAGTGGTGGCTCTGCAGTTTCGAGTGAAAAGAGTTCTTATGATGTCCTCCATGGCTTGGGGAGGCCCCCTTTGACTCTTTAGAAATCTTTGCAGAACTCAATTTCATTTGAGTTCAGAAATGGCCAAGTACAAAGCTTTGAATTCTGAAATATTGCCCATACTATTATATTTAGGGTCATTGTCGTACTATGCAATATATCTACCATATGTATTTGGCTTTGAGTATCATATATAAATAATTTTCCAATAAACATATTAGTAAGGTATATATAAATATAAAATGGTGGAGTTATGCTATAGTGATAAGCAACTATATGGTTTTTCTATGCAATTTCTAATTATAAATTATAATGAATCCTATATTTATTTAAATTCACATTTTGTAATATAATTATGACGTCAAATATTCTTGTATGGCTTCATAAAAAACATATACTTTCTTGTATGCCTTTTAGTGTTTGTTACTTATTGTTTGAAAAAACTATGCATTGGTATGATTTAGAGAACTGCAAAGAATTGATGACTTTGCACTTTTTTAACCACCATGACATTTTAAACAAGAACTTTCTATTTTTTTTTTTCAACGGAATATTTCATTGAAAAAATTAAGTTTTTTCTTTATAAGAATTTTCTCATTTGATAAGGATTTTCGGTGACAAATTCATCAAATAATTTGAGTTTTTCTTTAAAAAAGAAAAGCTAAAGTCCATAAAAAAATATCTACCTTCGCACCATTGGAGCTCCTACACTTTCTAGATGATATACCCAAACATTTTACATGGTTATAATTTTTTCTGTTGAGGCAAGCGGTAATGATTGAAGTTGAGTAACATTATGCAGTACCCATTGCAGGTTGCCACTGAGACAGTTAAATTACTTGCCTTATTTGAGTTTGCAATTTAATGACGGGAATCTTTAGACCTATAAATGTATTGTTATTTTGAAGATTCTATTTTCTATCTATGAAAACCAATCCTTGGATTTTGAAGACTGAACTGAATTCAAGTGAACTAATTCAACCTTTGGAATGTGAAGATTTGATCGAGATTGTATTGTTGATTTTGGAGAACATATCTTCGATTGATAATGCTTTGAATGTTTTATGTTGTAATTGCTATTTTCAAAGAGTTACTTTGTATTTACTTAGATTCTATGTTCACAACCTGAAATTGATATATGCTTTGAGGCTTGTTTAGGTTATGCATGCGAGCTTATTAGATCACTTCAATTTGTTCATTGAGGAATTGTTTTGTCAGTAAGTGTAAACTGTATTGTAAAATTTGAGTGTTTACTACCTAAGTTTTTAGGGAGAGGTGTAACACCCCTAACCCGTATCCGTCACCGGATTAGGATTACGGAGCATTACCGTACAATAGGAAACATTTTAACAATGTTTCATTCACTAACATAAACATGTCATATATCAATCATACATGCACATTCCATCGCTAAATCAATCCCTCGAGGCCCTAGAAATACCTTATAAACGATTCGGGAATAAACTGAAAACACTAGGAAATTTTAAGAAAAAGTTAAAAAAATTGAATACAGAGGTCACACGGCCGTGTGCCTCACACGGCTGAGACACACGCCCGTGTCTCAGGCCATGTAACCTTCGAACTAGGGGCACACGGTAGTGTCCCAGCCCATGTCCTCACCCGTGTAACTCTCTTAGTAGGGTCACACGGTTGTATCACACGCCCGTGTTCCAGGCGGTGTGCTAGGCCGTGTAACTTACTGACTTGCATACAAATGAACCCTCAGATGACATACGGTTGTGTCGCCAAACCATGTGCCACACATGGCTGAGTCACACGCTCGTGTCTCAGGCTGTGTGGACATAAAGTTTCCTAAAATCAAGCCATTTCCTATACCATTTCATGCATAAACCTTTAGGCCTTTTTTTTTTCTGCATATAATCAAGGCATCAAAACCCTATCAAAACATTAATATAATGACCATTTCAAGAGTCCTAAATCAACTAACCAATATCCCTTTCAAGGCACCTCAAATATAATCATCAAAACTTACCTAAACATGTAACACCCCAAACTCGGCCCATGCGGTATGATCTAATCTGACATGTCACATGAAGAAAGCGTAAAACATCGTGTGATTCTTACTAAAATAGGTATTACTTGGTTGTGTTTAAGTAAACAAGTTTTGTTTGTAAATATTTGATAAAATACAGCTATTTTGAAAGATCGTTTGATGAGTCGAAAATCGAGGTAGAGAGCTTTAAAACCGTGACTTTTGAAAATGTCGTAGATAATTTTGAAAGAGAATCCGAGTTAAATCATTTGTAAAAGTTTGCTATAAAATCCATTTACTAATCAATTTTGGAAACCATTATTTATATTTTTAGAAAATTCCCTTTTAAACAATTTAAGAAAAAAAAAATAAAAACATCCCAAACATAAAGCAAAATAAAAATAGTCCAGAGGCCTTATTACAACTTAAAAACCCAAAATAGTAAAAGCAACTAAATAATACGGAAAAGAAGTTTACTAAAGTCTGAAAATAACATTCCAAAAGTATGGCCTCCATTGAGTCATCCATGGCCCCAAGTCCTCGTCACTGAGCATTACCTACAAGGGTTAAGAAAAAGAGGGAGTGAGTTACAAAAACTCAGTGTATAATCCCTTTACCGTCATCAACTGGGCCTGAATCCATATAGCAATAACTTGGGCCTAAGCCCATTTACAATACAATATTAAAATGAAATGTATGAATGTATGCAACCCAACCCATCCTAGTAATCCGTCCGCTACACACCACCCGTACCATCCCATCACACCTGTAGGGATCAAGTCAACCCACCCCGCCAAACACTCCAATCGCAGGAAGTTGCCATTTATAACATATTTTGATTGTGGCCAAGCCACCAGAATCATAGTGAAACATAATAACAAACATTTTTGTGGCAATGCCACCGGGCTACACTTCTCTTCAACATTTTTCCTAGTCCATGCGAAATTATGTAAATGCGACATACATAATAAAGCATAATAATTACAAATATAAACAACAATCATTAATCCAGAGATTTGTTACGATAAAATCGACCAATTATAGAACTTTGTAATACGGCCCACTAAAGCATTCTAGCAATTTGGCCCATAGGGGCATTTTCGTAAATCGGCCCATAGGGGCATTTTCGTAATTCAGAAATTTTACCCATTAAGGGTAATTCGATAATCTCGCAACCCAGGGGTATTTCGGTAATTTACCCTCCAAGGGTATTTTGGTAATTTTGCAACTTAGACTTAACTACTAATTTGGGCATAAAAATTGAAACTGTCCATCCGCGTCATACTGACTAAATTGACTATAACTCGAGTTAGGAAGTTCGAAATTTATATCCGTAAATTTTCTTTGAAACTAGACTTATATATCTTCTTACTATAAGTTTTCTAGAATTTTTGGCTTAGCCATTTAGTACAGTTTATTCATTAAAATTCCCTTGTTTCACTGACTAATGGTTCTGACCTCTCTTACCCTAAACTCAAATATCTCACTGTACAATTTTCATACGTTGCTACCACTTGTTTCTTTTGAAACTAGGCTCACTAAGGAATCTATACATATAAATTATGAATCATAATTCACTTTGTACAATTTTAAATGATTTTTCCAAGACAGAATAGGGAACCACAAAGTCATTCACAACCAGTCTCACTAAAATTAAAATATCACAGAATATAAAATTCCTCTTCCTCCTCTGTTTCTTTCATATAAAAATAGACACAGCAAGATTTATTTCTATATCTTATTCACTTTCTAATTCCTTTTCTCCTATTTTTCGTGATTTTTCAAAATCAAGTTACTGCTGCTGACCAAACTGTTTCATTACAAGATATGGTTACCACTACGAATATACGAACGCCCGAGTGGTCACGGATGCCGGTTTTCAGTTTTCTTCGGTATTTCGACCGAATCACAGAACATGTCATGCAAACTTTCAGAGAGGTATGAGATTACACACCATTTCAAATAGGTATTCGGAAGGGTACGGGATTACACACCTGATTTGGATTTCCTAAAGAACCACTCTTCGTTGACCCTAAAAATAAAATCGATCAAAAGTTAGCCTCGATTTCTTAAAGGTTCCAAAAGCCCAAAAGTACTCACTCACAAGAGTCACTTACCACAATCGCGATCCTTCCCTACTAGGTTCTAAAATCCAGCCTTGCACCTTGGCTATTGCAACGAGTTCCTAAAGTAAATAAGTGATGTACCAAAGGGGTTAGCCTTCATCCAATATTCGGCATTTCCATAAGAGCAGGAGGTTGATATCATCACCACAAAATAGAATCACATGAGCAGCTCAAACATCGAAATAAAGAATAACATCTTACTACCAATATTCGGCTTAATCACCCACTGACCAATCAACTTCCAAAACCAAGGCTGAGAGAAAGATAAGTAGTAGCAAAGGACGGCTTGATTCAGCCCTTATCAAAAGAGAATAAGAGGAGTTTAAAATAACAACAAGTGGCTAAGTTCGGCTTAGTCAAGTCAAGAGAAGAAAGAACAAACAACATGAAATAAGAAGAAAGAACCTTTACCTTAATAATAGGGGTGAACCGAAATGAATAACACGGTTTGGCACTAGTAGCAAGACAACAAAGAAGGTTCGGCTACAAGTAATATCGATTTAAGAGAAAGGAGAAAAAATGCATTGAGGGTTTCGGCCAAAACAAGAGAAAATGAGGTGAACAAATGGCTTTAGAATTTCGGCATACCAAGGGAAAAGAATTGGAAGAGAAACACCAAATATGCTAAAAAGAAAAAATAGGCCTTCTATGCACCAAATTTTACCAAATACCTTAAGAAATTTGGCACCCTAAGTCTCCCTTTCAAAACCGTGTACTACCTTACCAAAGAGATGTGTGTGTTGACCAAAAATTCTATCCTAGGTAACTCCTAATATTTGGCCAACATGTCCCCCTCCCTTATCCCTTTCTTTGATTTCCTTCCTTCCTTTTCCCTTATCTTCCTCCTTACCATAATCTTTAGTCATCTTCCCATAATTAAAAAGTCTTCCTTACCATAAATAGGACCATGGCCGACGCATGGAAGTGAAGCACAAAAATAAATCCAAAATTTTGCAATAGATGGGATTCGAACCTTAGACCATTAGTACACTACACACGCCACTTTCCACCTTTACCAATAGACTCCTTGTGCTAGCAAAATGTACACTTATTTCCTTAAGCATTGAAGCCACTTACCTTCTCTCCTTAAAGTGCTTAAACACAAAAATTTACCTATAGTCTAACTTGAACCCGGAACTTCCTAGAAGCCTCGTAATTTTCCAAAATCACCTTCCTAATAAGTCCAACTTGAAATAATGTCAAAAATTTTAAACACTCCTATACCCAAGATCCAATGGGCCCAATCCTACTAGGCCCAATTTCTGGTCGTTACAAAACATTCCAACTTTACCTAATTTCAAATAACAATTACTAGTTCAAAACTTACCCAAACATGCCACAAGTTGACCATCATCATACCAATTCAAACATACCATATGAGCCATTCAAACATACATCACAAGTTAGCCAAAATGACACAATCCAACAAGGTATCAAATGGTACCAACCAAGAAAACTTGCACAACTTATGCATACCAAATCATCCATTAAACATTCAACTAAACATCATTATAAGTCCACCTATACATGCCATTATAACCTTGGCCAAAACATTCCAAAAACTACAGATATTTATGCTAGATAGTGTGATAGATCTCCGACGAGCTTCCAAACCAATCGAGCTTTTGATAATCTATAAAACATAGGAAAGAAACTACGTAAGCACTTAATGCTTAGTAAGTTCGTAGAAAATAGAACATAACTTACCATTTCATTTGCATAACATAAAGTATAAGCATAATACAACCCAAACCACAAGCTTGGCACAAGCCTATATATCATCATTAGTACACAAGTTAGTGTGATTGTACATGATTCAAATGAATTCATCCATAACAAGAAGCTTTGCACATGTTTTATATAATTTAGATCATTATTCCTTTCCATAGATTCATGATACATCATGAAAACTTACCCTTTTCATTTCCTTTTCTTGCTCATTGAACCATCAAAAATGTCATCGGATACTCGGGAAAGCTCATACAAAGTGTGCTTAAACATATAACCATAACCTTTCCTTTACATCATTGCTCACACGAGCTGTGAAATGGGCTTGCTCACATGAGCTGTGGGTCGGAATGTAAGCTACACGATGCTACTCACACAAGTTGTGGAGTGTCCGTAACAAATGCAGGACCACAGCCATCGGTAGGACATTCAAGACCAGCACCCGAAACATGAAATCCTTAATGACATGTCATTTGTATCCTACGAATTCCAAAGATTCAATTGGGACTCAACATCCGTTAATTCATCATAGCTTTAGTAAAATTATACATCGATCCATTTATATTAAACTAATGTAATGAGCATTTGAATTACCGATGTTAATTCAATAACCGTTCATACGAACTTACCTCGACGACTAGGGGTGTAGAAACAAAGTCGAACTAATACGAGGCATTAACTTTTCCCTGATCTAAATTTGTACGTGGATCTAAATAGACAAATTTCAACACATTTAATACCTCTAGTATTCAATTTAGTCCATATTTCATATTTATGTAAAATTACTATTTTGCCCATAACATTTTAACTTTTCACAATTTAGTCCTTAAGCTCATAAATTGAAATCTAATCATTTTAATCCTCCATTCAAGCTAACCAAATTCTCTAGGGACTTAAACCAACCCATACCAATCATCATTTCATAAATTTAACATGAACTTTTACTATTGTTACAAATTAATCCCTATATGTAAATTTCTTCAAAAAATCACTTTACAAAACTTGTTTATTTTTCAACAAAGGTTCACAATCTATCACTTAATATCAAAAAGCATTCAAAAAAAATTCATAGAAAGTCCCTCAGCCTTTAAAAATTTTGCAAATGAATACCTGGGCTAGCTAATTAAGCTAAAACGATCCTGAAAACATAAAAATAATTAAAAAGGGACAAAACTACATACCATGCAAGTGAAACAATGCTTGGTTGAACCCTAGCTATGTCTCCATTAAGCTAAAACGATCCTGAAAACATAAAAATAATTAAAAAGGGACAAAACTACATACCATGCAAGTGAAACAATGCTTGGTTGAACCCTAGCTATGTCTCCATTGATGAATCGGTGGAGAAGAAACAAATGGGAGGAAATGATGATTTTTTACTATTTGTTTTTATCTTTATTACCATTTTACCATTTTGCCCTTTAAAAACATTCAAAATTTCAATAAAACCTTGCCATGAATATCCACTAACTATAGAAATGGTCTAATTACCATCTAAGTCCACTCACTTTAAAGTTTCATAGCCATTTGATCCTTTTAACTAATGGAACTCTACTTTTACACTTTTTACAATTTAGTCCTTTTCACATAATTAATCATACAAACATCAAAATTTCTTAACAATATTTTAATACGACCTTACTAACATCATACATTAAAGTAATAATAAAATAATAATTTAGTCTTCGGATTTGTGGTCCCAAAATTATTATTCTAATTTCACTTAAAACGGGCTGTTATAGGAGGATTTGGAGGTGAGTGTTCTAGACTTTAAGTACAAAGGTGTGATCTCTATACTTGGGGAGTGATAGTGTGAATCACTTGTACTTGTGATGAAATATTCTGAATTACTCACTGAGCTAGGCTTCGCAGATGTAGGGAAACTAAACTATGAAACCAAACCTTAATGTTCTTTGTGTTTTTGTTTGCACAATGTTTTGCAATGCCAAGATGTAGTAGCCTTTACTTTAAGTTTGGTTTATGAAACTAAGTTGATACAGATAATGAGTTTAATGGGGAGTTTTTGAACTTATACAAGACTATGCTGGGAAAATGAGAACAGGTGTATGAGTTAAACTCAAAATTAACTCAAGAGAATGCTCAACTAGAGGGAGAAGATAGAAAGCTGATCAAACATGTTGAGGCTAAGAAGCCTTAATTGACCAAAGAGTTGGAAAATCTTTTAAACACCAAGATGGAGTTGGCTGAAACTTTATTACTTCTAGAGAATTCCAATACTGGAAGTAGCAAACTGGATGAAATACTTTCGTTTGGTAGAAGGGATCTAAGAAGAAGTGGACTAGGATTTGTTAACAAAGGGAAAGCTGAAACACCCCAAACCCGGCCCACGAGCCTTGACCGGATCTGGTATGTTCCTCGAAGAAAATCGGTTCAAAATTCTTTTATTACCTTGGAAAAACTATGTGTTTGGAGAGAGAAATTATTTTTGGGTTGGGCTTGAGTTGAAAACAAGTTTGTTTTATATTGAAAACCCATTTATTTCAAGTGACAAAATATTTAAAGTTTATTTCAAATTAAATTTGCTTAGTCTTTAATGAACAAAAAGTTCGTGACATGATAAATAAACAAAACAGAAATGAAAGAGTTCAATATGGCCTTATTACATCAAATAAAAACCCAAATAATTTTAAAGTACTTAAATGAAATAAAATTTCCAAATCAAATAAAACTTCAAGCTGAGCATGGCCACCATAAGTCCTGCCGCCCCGGCCTATCACCTGAAAAATGTTCCCACAACGGGGTGAGTCAACAGACTCAATGTGTACACAACACTAAATCATAATAGAATCAGACATAACAAATATTACACATTCATATCATAGCATAAAAATTATGATGCATTCCCAAACCCAAACCTAATAAGCCATCCGCTACACTCCCCCGTACCAACCTGTACACCGTGGGGACTACTAAGTCGACCCTCCTTCCGCTACACTCCATATCGCGGTCTTAGGTCACCGCATTTGTGGTCCTAGGTCACCACATTCGATATCGCGGTCTTAGGTCACCGCATTCAGATTCGCGTGGTCTTAGGTCACCACATTCAGATACCACGGTCTTAGGTCACCGTGTTCGTGGTCTTAGGTCACCACATTCACTTCCCCTTTCAATAACCCATATGCCCCATTTTGTAATATGCATTAATATGCCAAAGTTCACATTCTTATTCTCATGTTACAAATAACATATTTCATATTCCTAGTAGGAGTAGGAAACGTACCTAAGTACTTAGTACCATGTTAGTACCTTAGCCACTTTCTTATTCTTAATATCAATATTTTAATTAGACATAGCCATAAAACTTATTAAGAATTAGTGTGGGGTACACACCTGATTCGCTTAGCAAATTCCTTGAGATCTTGAAATCTGATCTATCGCCTAGATCCTTAATCCCTACATTTGATTAATCACTTACTAATTTAATAAAAAGCCATTCAGCCATAAATCCAAATCCTAGTAGGATTAGTATACTAAAACTTACCTTGTTGCCGATTTGATAATTAATCAAATCCCGGAAACTTGTATTCTTCCCCTTTGAAATTGGCTAATCACTAGATCCCTTGAATCAGTTAGTTTTCGGCTTAAAACACATAAAAATAGATCTAACTACTAAAATAGGCCTTGGCTGAATATTCATAGTCACTTACCTTAAGGATCTTAAATCCCAAATTATCCCTTGGTTATAGCTTCAATAAATCCCTAAACCCACATGTTAGATCAACTTCTAACCTTTAATCACAATCAATGGCCCTTGGCCGAATGTCAGATATGACTTACCTTGATGGTCAAATCCCGAAGATCTTTTCCTTTATAGTCGACTATGGCAAAAATCCCGAAAGAGTCCTTCCAAATTTCGGCAAATAAGAATATTGATGGGATTAGTCCTAGATTTCGACAAATCTAAAAGAAAAGAATAGAAATCAAAACTTGTTCTTACCCTTTCTTGAAGAAATCGACAAAGACACCTATGCTTGAAGCCCTCAAAGATTCGGCTTTTGATGGATTGGAAAGAAAAGAAATTGGCTAATGGTGATATCTTGAATTTTCGGCTTTGGCTAACAAAAAGAAGAAGAACAAATGCTCTAGGAAATTCGGCAGAGAGAAGGGTTGAAAGAAAGAATGAATGGCCCTCTTTTCCTTTAGTAGCCGAAATTACTAACTTAGAATCCCTTACTTGGCCATCACTCTTCTATTTTGATAGCTTTATCTCTTTAATTATCACCTAAAATAAAAGATAATTCAGCAACTATCCTTACTTAGCTGAAATTATTAAACTCAAAGTCCCTTACTTGGCCATCACTTCTCCATTATTTTCCTAATTAAAGAATAATTCCTCATTTATCTCTTGAAAATAATCTAAAATAAATCCATTATTTATCCACTATTTATCTCTTAAAAATAAAAGAATAAAGGCTCCTAAATTATAGCCTTGTGCCGTCCCTTGCTGCTACTCTCTACTGCAAAATAAAACTTTTTATTTTGCTTCCCCTGCAGCTCAAACCTTGGCCCAATACCCTTGTATGTGGCGCCATTTCTGGAAGCCCTAAGTGGTATCTCTAGGCCACTTTTCCAAGCCTGTTTGTGTGTCAAATTTCACATACAATTTCTCTTAAGACCACCTTGCTTCATGTCCCTCTTTTAAACTTTAAACTTGACATTTCTAAAGCATTTCCTTACATTTCCAAGACAAGACATTTCCTTAAATTTCCAAGTCATTTCCTTATATTTCCAAGACAAGACATTTCCTTCAATTTCCAAGTCATTTCCTTACATTTCCAAGACAAGACATTTCCTTCCATTTCCAAGTCATTTCCTTACATTTCCAAGACAAGACATTTCCTTACATTTCCAAGTCATTTCCTTACATTTCCAAGTTTCCAAAAATGTTCACCATACATTCATAACACATAAGACATGCCATTTCGTATAATTAAATCAAAAATGCATAGGCCCATTTCCGTGATGTTACGCTTCTACCCCCTTAAAAATAATTTCGTCCTCGAAATTTCTTACTAACGAATAATCGTACATTTTAACTCATCGCACTACGCTTATGCTGCGCACTCTGATCTTAATAGAACCATCATACTTCCTAGGCACAATCTCTAAGTTCACGTCCTCTAGAACTCATTTCTAACGCCGCGATTTAATTTGATTAAAAAGTTTTATGCATCAGAATTTTGTTCCACTTATTAACCGCGAACAATTTTATGAAATAAAGATATTTAGAAGTAGTTCTTTCGATCACACAAAGTTTCAGTTCAAGTTCACTACTCTAATTCAGAGAATCACATTCACATTCATCAACAGAGACACCTTCATTGCTCAATAGAGGCACATTCATTCACCAACATAGACATATTTATTCAGTGGTATCTATCACCTACATTTACTATTCGAACACTCTTTGCCTTATTCCTATCCCAGGGGTATTTTCGTAATTTGTCCTACAGGGGTATTTTCGTAATTTTTCAAAATAAAGTTCCTTGGTAATTTTGTCAGTAAGGGTATTTTGGTAATTTTGTGTTCCCGGGGTATTTTTGGAAATTTTGAAATCCGAGGGCATTTCGGTAATTTTGAAACTCAGGGGTATTTTGGTAATAAACTAGGATAAATTTGTAAAGCTCAATAAATCAGGGTATTGCAGATTTTACAAAACTTTAGGGTTATTTTTGAGAATTTGTTTTCCAAAATGGTGATGTTGCAAAAATTTTGGGAATTAGGGTCATTTTGGTAATTTGCAAGTTAGGGGCAATTTCGTAATTTTCCAAAATCAAGGTATTTTGATATTTTGCAAATTAGGGTTTTTGAACATTTATAAAGTAAGGAAATTTTGATTAAACTATGGGTAGTTTGGACATTTTATAAACCAAGGGCATTTTTGTAATTTCACAATCGGGGTATTTTAGGTAATTTATAAATCAGAAATTTTTCGGAAAAATTTTGTAAAAATAGTTCTCACTAATTAAAAGGGTAATTTTAAGAGTTTTAAAACTAGGGTTTTTATAAAAATACGGCTAGTTCCCTTTCGGGTTTTAGTTATTGTGTTTAGCCTTATGACCGAGTCCTCTTGGTTAGGGTGAACCGAAGCTACGCACCAGGTAGGATTCCTGCGAAGAGGAGGTGAGTCACTAGGACTGCTTAAGTACCAGGCTCTTCCGAATCTAATCGTAGACATGCGCACAAGGGTTATCACACCTTAACTCGGTGACTAGTCATAGGTTTGTTTAGTTAAGCACTTAAGTCTTATGTAAATGTGGGGAAAACTAGTCCTAGGGTTCAAGTACCTGTCATACTATTTCTACGTTCCATACCTACCCTTCTACAGATCATACAATAAATCAGACAGATGATTAGGAGTGTAACATCCCGGTTTAGGGGTTATGCGTTTGGAGCATAACTCGAGTTTTTAGCAGGCTTATGGGAAAGTCGAATGAATTTTAAGGAGTTTGGAGAACCCTAGAAGGCAAGGGATGACTTAGGAAATTTTTGAATTTTAGTGTAAAGAAGGGGAGCTTTGGCGTTAGAGGTCTTAAAAGAAATAATGGGAAGGTTATGACGCAAGAATGGCTTTGGCGGAGTGGCATGGGGGCGCTACTTAGAGCATGTGGGAAGGTGACGCCTTAAGGTCTCAGGTTCGAATCAAGGAGGCAGCAAAGTGGTTTTAATTTTTGGGTTTTGGTGTTACAAGGAAGGAGGCCTTAAAAGGAGCTGGGGCGAGTCTTTGATACAAGCAGCACCTTGGCAAAGTGGTTCCCGTGCGCCACTTAGGAGTTGGAGGTGAAGATGGGCACTGGTTCGGGTGGCTGGAGCAGCATTTTGCGTGATTTATTTTTATATGTGGTGATGGGCTTGGGTAGGAAGGCTTTAAAGTTAAATGTTGGGGGCTTTATGACATGAAATTCAATGTGGCCGAGTGGCCTGGGGCATTGGAGGAGAGGTGTGCAGCAGTAAGGTTCCAGGTTCAAAACAAAAGAATTGCGTTTGGAGTTTAATTTTTATTCTTTTTGGCAGCAGATTTGAAGGTGTTGGATGGCACATGGGAGCTCCAAATAGATAAGATTAAATTGATGTTGTTTAGTCCTTTTTGAATTCTATTTGGTGGGTAAGTGATAATCTTGCTTTATTTTATTTATTTTTGATAATTGTGGGATTATTTTACTTAGTTTAAAATTAGTAAATAGGAGATAATGGTTGTTGTTGGGTTATTTTTGATTTGATAAGGAGATAAAATAGGGATAAAATAGTTAGGGAATTGGACTAATTCAAATTAGTTTGAATTAGTAGGTGATGGCCGAATCTTGGCTTCTTCATATGGGGAGTGACCGAATTCTATAAATAGGGGTAGAGTGCCAAATTATTCTTTTAGTCTCTTGCCAAAATTAGTATTTGTATCTCCTAAATTGCACTAGTAGCCAGAATGTTCACTTGAACCCCTAAACCTCATTTTGTCTACTTCTATTTCTTTTGTTCTTAAGTGAATTATTCACCCTTCCATATTTATTTTTATTTTTATTTTTATTGTGTTAAGCGAAACCTTACCCTCCTAAACATTCCCTATTCACTTTGTTCTCCATTTTAATTGTTGACCGAATACCAACATTCTCCCTCTCATTTCTTTTGGTTTTCTTTCATCACTTTGCAAGCCGAATCTCTCCCTTTTATTGTCGAAATCTCCCTTCTCTATTTGTTTTCATCTTGGCTGAATAGTAGAGTGGTGCTGTCGGCATTTAGAGCTTGTGGGTAAGTATATTCGGTCTTAAGTAATCGATTTATGAGTTTTTTATTTTAGTGGCCAAAACCGATTGGTTGGCCTTAGTTGTTGGTGTGGCCGAATGTTCTCTAGGGCCATGGTGATGTGTTTCGTTTTTTTTGTAGCTAGCACCAAGGAGCTAAAAGGGATTCTCTTGGGATTTCGACAGATAAGGTAAGGTGAGGGTAAATATTCGGCCAAGGGGGCCTTTTCATGGATTCTTGTTGTAGACCGATTCTAATAGTGGTGTACAGGGATTTTGGCAATACCATAGGACCATTGGCGTTTCAGGATTCAGGTAAAAGTGGGTAAGTGATTCTTTGGTATTCGGCCTTAGGCCATTGGTTGTGTTTATGGGTTGACCAAATGGTGACTATGGTTTATAGGGCAGATCGACAGAAGCAAAGGAAGCTTTCGGGATCTCAGTTCATTCGGTAAGGATGTTAGTAAGTGATGTAGTTTTGTTATTAGTTGATTATGACTTCGTTGATTAATCGTTTGATCCTGATTAAGTGTCATCGATGGATGCGAGTGCCAGTCAAGAGGGCAAAGGGAAAACTCCCATCCCGAAGTTCAAGAAGAGGTCCATTTCTGCTGTACGAGATTGGCCACCGGGGTGTGGGCCAGCAGCAGGAGAAAGCTACAGGCAAGTAGCCGTAGTTTCGTTGAACAATAGCATCGGGATCGAGGGTTTAGAGCTTCAGGTCATAAGGTGTGTAGTTAGCCATTGTTTCCGGGATTTGTGTGATACATGCTCGTGTTATTTGCTTACTAATAAATGCAGTGGCATATGTGAAATGGATACCCTTAAGAGGTATGATGATGACCAGGCTAGTAGCAAATTGGTTAATCTGTGATAGTTGATTTTTTTTAATATGTGAGTATGCCTATGTTGTGATTAGTATGTACATGCATCACCTTGTCATCATATCATGTTGCATGTGCATGGGTGGGTTACGAAAGAAGGACTGGGTGTACTTCGAGTATGTGGTTGATGTCAGCTTTGTGCTACATCGTGGATTGGCGCTGACTGAGGTCACGTTGTGGACTCTTTGCGATTAAGTTCGCGTGGTTACCTTGATTGATATCGGCTCTATGCCATATCATGGTTGATGGGTTGCTGTGTGCCCCATCGTGGTTTGATGTTAGCTACGCGCTACATCGTGGATGGCATTGGTTGCCTTTGGAGGGAAAAGGAGAGGGTGATTCGATAATCCCCTGGTGTGTGGTAGGCTGGATAAAGGGGTGTGTAGCGGATGGACCTAGGCTTGGGTTGGGTTTCATGATTGCATGGTTCCGTTTATAAAATGACATGGAAATGGGCCAAGCCCAGTATAACTGGTGGATTGGTATGTTATGGGAACATATGTGGAAATGGGCTAAGCCCAGTGACCTGTGGATTTACAAGAAAAGGGGTCTAGCCCAGTACTTGAAAATGATCTGATTATGGGCCAAGCCCAGATTGTGGTAATGTCTGAATACATTTATATGTTGCATCTGTTAATTGGGATGTTATGTGGCTAGCATGTGGGTGGATTTCGATGGTCTATTTACACACTGAGTCTGTATGACTCACCCAATTATTTGTCCAACATCGCAGATAACAGGATGATCGGACCGGGTTGGAGTAAATACAAGGTGGCCCATGCAGGAGACGTTTTAAATATTTTTATTTTAAGCATTTTAATTTGAAGTACTTGGATTAATTATTTTGTAATAAGGGCCTTATTATTGTTATTATTGTTATTGCTATTTTTGATATTATTTTATATTATGTTTTACTTAAAATAAATTACTATGTGAAAATGATTTTAATTGTAGCAATCTTTTATTCAAAGTATATGTATTTTTACACCAAAGTTTTAATATGGGTTATTTTATAATAACAAAGTTTTAAGTATAATCAAAAATTTTCATGTTTATTCAAAAGTCAAAGATTTTGCAACCGTCTTTCCGCAGTGACATAACCAGATCCGGTCAAGGCTCATGGGCCGAGTTCGGGGATGTTACAAGGAGTACTTACCTGGTGGACTGCAGGTCGGAGACTTAAGTGCCATGCCAGAAAAACCTGCTTATTTCCAAATATATTTTCATAAAACTTACTTGGGCTCGATTTGAAAATGTTTTGGGCCTTAATCCCAAGGCCGAGAGTTTAAAACTGGGCTCTAATACCAAATGAAACACCCCAAACCCGGCCCACGAGCCTTGACCGGATCTGGTATGTTCCTCGAAGAAAACCGGTTCAAAATTCATTTATTACCTTGGAAAAACTGTGTGTTTGGAGAGAGAAATTATTTTTGGGTTGGGCTTGAGTTGAAAACAAGTTTGTTTTATATTGAAAACCCATTTATTTCAAGTGACAAAATATTTAAAGTTTATTTCAAATTAAATTTTCTTAGTCTTTAATGAACAAAAAGTTCGTGACATGATAAATAAACAAAACAGAAATAAAAGAGTTCAATATGGCCTTATTACATCAAATAAAAACCTAAATAATTTTAAAGTACTTAAATGAAATAAAATGTCCAAATCAAATAAAACTTCAAGCTGAGCATGGCCACCACAAGTCCTGCCGTCCCGGTCCATCACCTGAAAAATGTTCCCACAACGGGGTGAGTCAACAGACTCAATGTGTACACAACACTAAATCATAATAGAATCAGGCATAACAAATATTACACATTCATATCATAGCATAAAAATTATGATGCATTCCCAAACCCAAACCTAATAAGCCATCCGCTACACTCCCCCGTACCAACCTGTACACCGTAGGGACTACTAAGTCGACCCTCCTTCCGCTACACTCCATATCGCGGTCTTAGGTCACCGCATTTGTGGTCTTAGGTCACCACATTCAGATATCGTGGTCTTAGGTCACCGCATTCGACATCGTGGTCTTAGGTCACCACATTCGGATACCACGGTCTTAGGTCACCGTGTTCGTGGTCTTAGGTCACCACATTCACTTCCCCTTTCAATAACCCATATGCCCCATTTTGTAATATGCATTAATATGCCAAAGTTCACATTCTTATTCTCATGTTACAAATAACATATTTCATATTCCTAGTAGGAGTAGGAAACGTACCTAAGTACTTAGTACCATAACATGGTACCTTAGCCACTTTCTTATTCTTAATATCACATATTTTAATTAGACATAGCCATAAAACTTATTAAGAATTAGTGTGGCGTACACACCTGATTCGCTTAGCAAATTCCTTGAGATCTTGAAATCTGATCTATCGCCTAGATCCGTAATCCCTACATTTGATTAATCACTTACTAATTTAATAAAAAGCCATTCGGCCATAAATCCAAATCCTAGTAGGATTAGTATACTAAAACTTACCTTGTTGCTGATTTGATAATTAATCAAATCCCGGAAACTTGTATTCTTCCCCTTTGAAATCGGCTAATCACTAGATCCATTGAATCGGTTAGTTTTCGGCTTAAAACACATAAAAATAGATCTAACTACTAAAATAGGCCTTGGCCGAATATTCATAGTCACTTACCTTAAGGATCTTAAATCCCGAAATTATCCCTTGGTTATAGCTTCTATCGAAATCCCTAAACCCACATGTTAGATCAACTTCTAACCTTTAATCACAATCAATGGCCCTTGGCCGAATGTCAGATATGACTTACCTTGATGGTCAAATCCCGAAGATCTTTTCCTTTATAGTCGACTATAGCAAAAATCCCGAAAGAATCCTTCCAAATTTCGGCAAATAAGAATATTGATGGGATTAGTCCTAGATTTCGACAAATCTAAAAGAAAAGAATAGAAATCAAAACTTGTTCTTACCCTTTCTTGAAGAAATCGACAGCACCTATGCTTGAAGCCCCTCAAAGATTCGGCTTTTGATAGATTGGAAAGAAAAGTAATTGGCTAATGGTGATATCTTGAATTTTCGGCTTTGGCTAACAAAAAGAAGAAGAACAAATGCTCTAGGAAATTCGGCAGAGAGAAGGGTTGAAAGAAAGAATGAATGGCCCTCTTTTCCTTTAGTAGCCAAAATTACTAACTTAGAATCCCTTACTTGGCCATCAATATTCTATTTTGATAGCTTTATCTCTTTAATTATCACCTAAAATAAAAGATAATTCAGCAACTATCCTTACTTAGCCGAGATTATTAAACTCAAAGTCCCTTACTTGGCCATCACTTCTCCCTTATTTTCCTAATTAAAGAATAATTCCTCATTTATCTCTTGAAAATAATCTAAAATAAATCCATTATTTATCCCTTATTTATCCACTATTTATCTCTTAAAAATAAAAGAATAATGGCTTCTAAATTATAGCCTTGAGCCGTTCCTTGCTGCTACTCTCTGCTGCAAAATAAAACTTTTTATTTTGCTTCCCCTGCAGCTCGAACCTTGGCCCAATACCCTTGTATGTGGCGCCATTTCCAGAAGCCCTAAGTGGCATCTCCAGGCCACTTTTCCAAGCCTGTTTGTGTGTCAAATTTCACATACAATTTCTCTTAAGACCACCTTGCTTCATGTCTCTCTTTTAAACTTTAAACTTGACATTTCTAAAACATTTCCTTACATTTCTAAGACATTTCCTTACATTTCCAAGACAAGACATTTCCTTACATTTCCAAGACAAGACATTTCCTTACATTTCCAAGACAAGACATTGTCATTTCCTTACATTTCCAAGACAAGACATTTCCTTCCATTTCCAAGTCATTTCCTTACATTTCCAAGAGAAGACATTTCCTTACATTTCCAAGTCATTTCCTTACATTTCCAAGTTTCCAAAAATGTTCACCATACATTCATAACACATAAGACATGCCATTTCGTATAATTAAATCAAAAATGCATAGGCCCATTTCCAGGATGTTACAAAAGCAATCATGGAGAGTCCTAAAATGTTTGTCAATTAATCCAAGTAAAGTGAAACAAGTGAATGTTCAATCAAGGCTATGATGATCAGTCTGGTAAGAATGTATTATTTTGGTAAGTTAAGGTATATTAGACCAAGATGTTTCAAGATGCTACATGATTTGAGGTGGAAATGTTTAGTGCTAGCTGAAGTGCCCATTACATGTATTCATTCTAATGATAGAAAGTGAAACATGTGTGGAGAAAGAAGGAACCAAAGTGTCTTCTTGTAGCTCATAGGTCTTTGAAGGTTACTTATGGAGATTTTTCATATTTTGATAATGGGTGTTCCAGACACATGAATGGGAATCAAAATTTCCTTATTTACTTTACGAACTGTCCTGGTAGTAAAGTTACTTTTGGTGATGGAAAGAAATGAAGTATTTATGGGAAAGGTACTTTAGATGCTTTTAGTCTAGCTAGGCTGTTAGGGGTATTCCTAAACTAGATAGAGATGTTCCTAAAGTTCACAGAAATTGTTTAAAGGGTAAACAACACAAGGAGAAGCATCAGAGAGTCTCACAAATCTATACATAGATTTGATAGGTCCTATGCAAACAAAGAGTATTGATGGCAAGCACTATGTATTATTGTGTGTGGATGACTACTCAAGACACACATGGATGAGATTTCTTAGAGACAAGTCTGATACCTTTGAAGCCTTCAAGAAGCTGTGTAGAACCTTAATGAATGAAAAAGGGTTGAGTAATAGGCATGACTAGAAGAATAAGGAGTGATTGTTGGAAAAATCTTGTTAAGAAAATGGTTTACAATCATAGTGGAAGTTTAATTTTTTTTTTCAAAACTGAGCCAATTTGTACTATTTATAGCAATAAACTTTTTATCGAAAAGTATCTGTACTTTGTGTGAGACAGATTCGAGTTGGTCTTGACTTTCAATTGAACGATGTTCTCCATTATCTGCTACCACAAATTGCAATGAGTGTTGACTCGAGTACCATAAACCAAACACAGAATAAGAAATGGTATTACTATTTTTTGTAGGAAAGTAATTCTCTCAATAGAAACCAATAAAGATCGTAATTTCTAGGAAATAGAATTTATTCTTAAGTAAATAAATTACCACTATTTTCTGGTAGAATAATGATAACTCAATAATTAAGAAGTGTGTTAATTAGGTTAATCGACGCCATCTATTTATAGAGAGAGATAGAAGAATCCTGGTTGAACAAGCCCTTATAAAAAAATATTTAAATAGAAAACACTCCCCAAATCTAACTAAGAGAGGGGTGGGCGACACACCTTAGTAAATATTACTAGGGTTGTCGCCCTTTCATGTACATGAGCCCTTTCATGTACATGAGGGGTAATATTGGGCCTCTAATATATTTGATCCAATTATATGTGTTCCCTAGATTTTTGATCTATCACTTTATAATTCAGTCTAACCCAATAATTTTTTTTATTTCCCAAAATAAATATTAATTAATTTAACTAAATTAATTTCTCAATTAAATAATTTTCTCAACACAATTCTAATTCCGTTAAAGTCATGACAACTTTACCATAAAAGAATCTATGATGAAATATATTCAATTTCCTTATTCAAGGAATTCATAATGACTAATTAATTTAATTCTATTATCAAATTTCAATTAGTTAATTATGATTAATTAAATAATAATTTGAAAACTTTAAATTAATTCTCAAGTCATTTCCATTCATTTTTGTTCATTTGGTTTTACGTGCAATTCATTTTTTATTTCAACGAGTTGGTGGAGGAGACAGATTGGACATATATAATTAGGACTCAAATAATTTATAAATAAGTTCCAACTTTTTACCTATACGAAGTTATTCCAGTTTAGTATCATGATGGAGCTCTCCCTAATTACATACCATTACAAAAGCTACTTAATAAGTGCTCATTCAATGACTTCGTCATAAATGTGTTACCCTCATAGGATACCCTTAATCTCTTTGGGATAAATTCGTTCTCCCAATATGATCCTATTTTATCTCTTGGTAACCATTACATCTTTATTCATGAAAAGTCAATTATTATCAGATAGTAATATAGTCATTTATCACAAAGACAAATGACTCGTGACCACGTTTACTTTTTATCTATCATGTAATGCTGAATATCATTTACCCATTAGTTGGGTTATGAATGCCAGTATTGTAAATGATGCTATATACTATAGAAGTCATATACCCAACACACTAGCTTTTGATTCCTTATCTATTTGAACTCAAACTTTTACTTACATCAAAGTATATGAGTCACAGATATATAGTCCATTATTTAGTCAGGGTTAAGGTATCTACACTATGAACGTCACAAGTGTATAAGCCTATAAATGAATCTAGGATCTACTCTACTTGGGTCTTGTCCAATGTACTCTTAGTCCAGTTAATCACATTTATGTCTCTTTAGGTGATCATCTGTTCCGATGCTTAAAAGAAAGCATCTCCACATTTGGACTTGATAGATGACATATTAGTCTTTTAATTGGTTTTCTTGTTTTCGATTATGCTAAGGTCATGTTTAGATTATCTACTAATACGAGTTGACTTTTTGCATAACAATCTGACCATGTAATACTGCTTAGTATAAGTTAAACATTGGAAAATCAATAGTCAATCTTTGCTTCCATTTTGTTTTACGTGCAAAAATCATTGAGGACAATAAACAAAGAATATTAGTGTAAATAATAGATATTTTATTAAATCAATTTGTTCAAAAAATACAAGTATACAAAGATGAATATATTATACTTAGGGAACTAGATCTAACAGTGACCATGGAAAAGAGTTTAAGAATGATGATTTTGCATATTATGAAGATGAATGGATCAATCATGGGTTTTCTGCTCCAAAAAATCTATAGTATAATAGAGTTGTTGAATGCAAGAACAAAAAAATAAAAATAAAAATTCAAGAGATGGTTGGTGATTAAGTTACTTTTTTAGCTTTCAGATTAAGTAGATGAAAGATGGAAATTTTCTTTCACAAGTAAATCATGCCAAGAACCTTGTCAAAAAGTTTGGGCTGGAGAATGCTAAGACAACTAGGACACCCATGGCAATTGGTGAGAAACTATCTAAGGATGAGAAGGGAGTGCCAACTTTAGAGACCACTTATAGAAGTATGATTGGTAGTCTCTTGTACCTTATTGCTAGTAGCCCTAATTTATCATTTAGTATCAGAGTATGTGCTAGGCATCAAGCAAGTCCAAGAGAGTCCCATGTGATATGAAAAGGATAATTTGATATGTCCATGGAACTACTGATTTGGGAATTTGGTTCTCAAAAGATAGCACGAAGAGTATGGTTGGACATAGTGATGCTAATTAGGTAGGAAACATCGATGATAGGAAAAGTACATCTGGTGATTGCGTCTACCTTGGATCAAATTTTGTGTCATGGTATAGTAAGAAGAAACCTTCTATCTCATTGTCTATTGTTAAACCTGAATACATTGTTGTAGAGAGTTGTTGTGCTCAATTGCTCTGGATGAAGCAAATGATAAAGAATTTTGGTATTGAATTAAACATGAATACTAATTCGTTTGATAACAAAAATGCCATTAACATTTCCAAAAATCTAGTACAACAATCAAGGTCCAGTCCAAACATATAGACATAAGGCATCATTTTATAAGGCAGCTAATTAAAAATGATGCGGTTGAGATTAAATTGGTGTCTACAAAATATCAACTAGCTGACTTGTTCATTAAACCATTGGATACAATTAAATTTGAGCACTTGAGGACCTCAATTGGCGTGTGCTGAGTTTGAATAACTCGAATAGTTATTGAAAGGCATCAAAACATAAGCTCTTGATGTTGTTTTGAGTAAGGATATTTTTGGGTTCCAAAATTTGTTGAAAAGTATCTTTTCTGATACATGTTTCTCTCACCAAATCTTGGAGGGAAAAGGCGTTTTTTAAAATGGTAGCGATCATTCAAATGCATTAAACTTATATTGGAAATTTATTGGATTTTTATTTCCAAAAAAGTCCTTAAAGGATTGTACAGTGGCCTCTCATCGATTCATATTTTCACATTGAGCTTTGATCTTACTTTTATTCTGTCTTTATTGTTCGCCTCTTAAACTTCTCCCACTAAATGGCAAGAATGATGACTTCTTAGGATGAATTTGAAACATTCCAAGAAGTACAGAGGGATGAATGAGAGGGTGTTGCAAAAGTCTGATTAAAAAAAATGAATTAAAATTATAACAAAAGTTTAAAAATTTTCAAAATCGAGCTGGTTTGTGATGTTTATAGCAATAATTTTTTTTCTAAAAAGTACCTATGCTTTGTGTGATACAGATTCAAGTTGATCATGGCTCCCAATTGAACAGCATTCTCCACTATGCTTGTACCCCGAATTACACCAAGTGTGGACTTGAGCAAAACGAACCAAACACAGAATAGGAAAAGATATTATTACTTTTAGTAAGAAAGTAATTCTCTCAATAGAAATTGATAAAGATAGTAATTCCCCAAAAATATAATTTAAAAATAAAGTAAATAAATTACCACTATTTTCTACTAGAATAATGATAAATCAATAAGTAAGAAGTGTATTAATTAGGTCAACCTGTACCATCTATTTATAGGGAGAGATAGAAAAGTCTTGGTTAAACAAGCCCTTATAAATAATACTATTTTAATAGAAAACTCACTCCTACTCTAAGTAGAGTGGAGGTGGGCAGCACACCTTAGTTAATAATAGCAAGGTTGTCACCCCACTCATCTATTATGAAGGGTTTTGGTTCTCTCATGTATTGCGTCCAATTATATATGCTTTTTGGACTTTTAATCCAACACTTTATAATTAAATCAAACTCGATACTTTTTTTATTTCCTAAAATAAATATCAATTAATTAAATTAACTAAATTAATTTCTCAATCAAATAATTTTCTCAACCTAATTCTGATTCCGTTAAAGTTATGACAACTTTACTGTAAAAGAATCTATGAGAAAATATATTTAACTTCCTTATCCAACAAATTCACAATGAATAATTAATTTAATTTCATTTTTGAACTTCAATTATTTAATTATAATTAAGTAAATAATAATCCTAAAAACTTAAATTAATTCTCAAGTCATTTCTATACTTAGTGAGAAAACGCATTCATTTGTGCATGCGATTGATTTCTTTAAATTCATCATTTCATTTATTTTTATTGATTTGGTTCTACTTGCAATTCATTTACGGTTTTAACAATCTAGAGGAGGGACTGATTGTGTAACAACTCGTTTTCCAGTGGTGTCAGAAAGAGTGGTTTCGGGACCACAATTTTGACCTGTCAATCCTTAAATATTAGTTATTTAATATTTATAAGAGTCGTATTAAATTTTGGTTATGAAATTTTAATACTTAGATAGTTAATTAACTAAAATGGACTAAATCGTAAAAACTACAAAAGTTTATTTCTATTAGTGAAAGGTACTAAATGACAATTGAATGTAAAATAATGGATTTAAATGGTAAATATACCATTTATTTATTAAGTGGACGGTTGTAGCATTGATTTTAATGAATCTTTAAGTTAAATAAAAAGGGTAATATAGTAATTTGATAATTAAGTAAAATTAAACAAAAAGAAAAACAAGTATGTTGTCATCTTCCATAGCTATCCACCGATTTTGAAGAAGAGAAAACTCCACTTTTTCTAGCTTAAGTCACAACAAAGCTTGGATTAGTTGATGTAAATGATTTTTGGTCCCGTTTTTAGTAATTTTTATGTTTTTGAAATCATTTTAGCTTAATCTAGCTAGCCCAGGGGTTAATTTTTTAAATGTTTGGAAGATGCCATTGATGAATATGATATGTTTTTGAAGTTTAATGGTAGATTACTATGCTTGGGTGTTAAATAGAAATATTTTGTTGAGTGATTTTGTATGATTTTTAAGTTTAGGGATTTAATTGCAAATAAATTAAAATAGACATGATTTCTTGGAAAAATTCCAGCATGTGGATTGTATTTTGGTGTAATTGAATTTGGTTCATTGGGAATACGGATTAATTGTGAAAATAATCATGTTTTGGTCTTACAGATCAAATTGAATAAAGTGTAAAAGTTTGGGAAAAAAGTGAAAAATTATTAATAGGAAGTCATATGCATTAAATTGAATATTATATGAAATTAAGGTTAATAAATTGAAATAAACTATTTTATAGATCAAGAAAAAGTAGATAACCAAGGAAAAGGGAAAGTTATTCAATGTTATACTGAGCCTGATAAATGTAGGATATGAACAATTGACATGCCAATAGGTTTTAATGCACATGATATGAGTTTGACTTGTGATGAGATGGTGATTATTTGATTCGTTACTATTCATTGAATATATCGAAGTCCAACATTTGTTACGGACTATCATGTTATATTTATAGGGATTCTAGTGTGTTATTGGGGACAGATGTAAATCATTCGGGCATGGCACTTGGTGCCCGGGTGTGTTCTCAGTTGGTTAAGCTCATTTGAGCGATTTGGTGTGTTCTGGATGGTTAATTGTGTATCTGAATCTGTTATATTATTCATCGGGTAGATTTTCAATAATTATATGAATTTCTGATTGATTAACATGAGTTGGTATTGAATAATCTAATATAATTGAATAAACTATTTATTATGTGTATTGATATAAAGACTCACCTGATGAATGGTTGCGATTGATAAAATTATAGTTTATTAACTATTATTGTGTGATTTATATGTTTTTAGGTTAAGTTTATCATTTTAACAGTTGAACCTACTAAGCTCTAGTATAGCTTACTCATATCTTTTCTTCTATTTCTTTGTAGACTATGTTTTGTGGAATCAGGTGATCGGATCAACTCAAAGAATCACACTATCTAGATATCTGGTGGTAGTTTTTGATATGTTTATCTTTGGGTTATATGGCATGTAATAGGTGATTGTAATTTTTTTGGTTACTTGTCATTTGTGGTATTTCTTATACTTGAATGATGTTGTCCTAGTTAGATTTTGCTTCATATGTATATATATTTGATAAACTGTAAAAGTAACATATTTCAATCCCACATTTATTATGCTTTTTGAAGATATAAGCCTTGTTTTATATAAAAAGGTGCTTTTAATCCTTTCTTTTCATGTCTTATACCCAAAAAAGCACCTGAGGATGAAAAGAACACAAAACGGGCCTAAAACGAAGCAAATGGGCCTTCTCACGAAATTGACACGGCCTGGGCCAAGGACCACACGACCGTGCCGCGCCAGTCATCAAGAACATGGCCTGACCTCGACTCACACGGCCGTGCTTCATTAAAGAAATCCAAACACGGTCATGTCTCGATTTGCACGGGCGTGTGATATGGCCGTGCCTCTGTCGCTGGAAAGAGCAATTTCAGTCAGAAAAAGATAGTTAGGGAGAAAGAATCGCATTCCAAGAGCCTATAAATATACCCTAGGTACCACCTTTGAAGGGGCATCAAAGCTAGGCCAAGGAGCCAAGCCGAGAAGGTCAGAGTTAGGGAATAACGCGAGGATAGCCAGTTGATTCATCCCAAGTAGCCGGAATTATACTCAAGACGGCAGAATTCTCCTTCAATCCCGTCAGGGAGTTTTAAGATTTTTCTTATGTTTTGTTTTATCTTTTCTCTTGTGATGTTTTATTTTTACATTATGAACTAAATCTACAGATACCTGAAGGGGGATAAAACCTAGACAGATTTTATTATTTGATTTTTAAGTTATATGATAAATTACTTAGTTTGTTCTTAATTATGTTGCTTAATCCAAATCTAATGTGCTTAGGTAGAGGAGGAATAGACCTGCCTAAGAGAAGATCTAACATAATTAAGCGGAGTTGATTGAACGCCTAGAGATAGGGTTACGAGATTTTGCCGGATTAGGGTGAAACCTAATATGGGAGTCCATTGATCGATTTACTGCTATCCTAGAGGGTTATTATAAGTGAATGAGAGTTCCACTAATTAACCTAGGGTTGGATGTTACTCGCCTCGAGAGAGGGTTTAATATAGGTTAGGGAGTCTTACGGATCAAGCTAAGTAAAAGAAATCATATAATTTAGGGTTAATTAATAAGTGAAGTCTAGGTGGATTCTTCCTGAGGGTATCGTCGTAATCAACTGAGTTTTCTTTCAAAGTTATTTCCCTATTCGTCCTTTTTGTCTTTGTGTCCTTAGTTTAGTCTTTGTCAAAAGCAACTTCACTCTAATTTTAAGGCTAAATAATAAAAAGAAAGTTAGTATTAGTACTTTTAGCTCCTTTGGGTTCGATATCCGGTCTTGCCTAAGCTATACTACTGTTCGATAGGTACACTTGCCTTTAATCATTGTCAGAGTTAGTTTTCAGGTTTTGATCATTCTTTTATAGATTTTAAAACTCTGATTTACAGCGATCAATATTCCTTGGCTATTGGCTTATAAAAGTCTATATGTATGTGTTTTGGTCATTTTGTTCAATGCTACTTGTGAATGACTAGACTATGGTAGAAGTAAACTTGAATGGATTGAATGAAATGGTAAAATTGGCATGAGTTATTATAGGTATTTGAAAACTTTGATTTCAAACTAGTTTAGTATGAAATGTGAATTTGATTTGGTAATTGAATTGTGGTGTCAATAAGGCACATTGGTTATGCATTTAAGTTGTATGTTTTAGTGTGTTTTAAGCTTATTTGAATGTGTATATGAGGTATGAAAATGATTGAATTTAAGTTAGCTTGGTACCTAAGGGTTAGATGAAAATTTACCTTATTTTGGAAGCTTTTTAAGGTGCACATGGCTTGGGACATTGGCTGTCACACGATCGTGTGCCACACACGGCCTCATCACACTGCCGTGTGTCTTCTTGATTTTAAATGCAATATTTTTCATATAGCCTCTGTAACATCCTAAAATTTGAATTTTTATATGTTGCATTATTTTGGTGCTCAGCTAGTTTATTTATCCTATGTGTGTGTTAAAATAGTCCTGAGAAGGTTCGGGATTTATTTGGAATTGGTATAATTTTTGGAAATTAGTACTTGAATGAAATGGAACAAGTGACCTTAAAGCTTAAGGTAATTAAGTGGGCAAAAATTAGCATAATTGAGGTAGTAGTAAAGAGGATATGCACCACATGTATTGTCTTGAGAGGAAAGGTTCGAATCCCTTGGTATGCATTTTTGTAACTTAAAATTTTTGCACTCTCCTATTAAGTGTCGACCAAGCTTTATTTTTGGGTATGTTGGACTTTTAATTTTTATGGTAAGGTGGCTAAGAGAAAAGGCAAGTGTAAACTTAAGGAAGGGAATCATATGAATAAGGTATGTAGGGGGAACACAAGGCACTTTATAAGGAGTGTGTTTTGGAAAGTTTGGAATGGCCAAACTTTGACCTTGGTGTCCAGGTGTTTGGACGGTTTTAAAGGCTAGGGGGTGGCCGAATTTTTGAAGAACTTTGGGTTAGGATAGGTGCTTGTTGGGCACATTTCTTTTTGGTCATTTTTGTTTTCTCTCAAAGCATTTTCTCTCCATCTTTTCTCTCCCTAGCCGAATGCACATTGAGCATTTGTGAACATCTTTTGTTTTTCTTCTTTTGGTCATTTTATTTTGACCATTTGGTCTTATTTTGCCTAACCTCTTAAGTCATTTTCCCCTAGTGCCGAAAACACCAAAACTTGAAGGCCATTTTTCTCTTTTTCTTTTCTTCTTCATTGCCGAATGCTCTCTAGCATCAAACCTCTCTCTTTGCTCCTACTTCATCTTTAAAAACTGAAACACAAACCTCTCATCCTCTATTTCTTTCTTTTTCTTTTCTTCATATTGCTCATTCTTACAAACATATTTTCTCCCTTCTCTTTTCCTCTATGGCTGAATGTTGATAACACCATTTTCTTCAATTTTTCTTCATAGCTGAATCTTCCTCTTCATATTTATTTTCTTATCAATCATTCTTTCTACTCTCGTTTTGATCAATTGGTAAGAACCCTCTTCGATTCTTTATTTTTTTCTTTTTCTTTTGCCGAATCTACATATTGGTTTGGGAGGGTCTTTTGACCGAAAATATCATCCTCTATCTTTCTCTCTTAGACAATCTTTTTCGTCTTTATAGTGAAATAGAGAAAGGTCGAAACTCGGAGTGTTCGTAATCATTGTGAATCGCTAGGATTCGATCCAAAGTGTTAAGGTAAGGGTTTCTATCAAGGACTTCCATATTACTCGTTATTTCGTTAAAGATGGGGTTTACTAATCGATTTTATCTTAAGGACGCTATCGCTCGATTTTTATCCCTTGAATGTAAAGATTTTGTGGTAAGCCGATTTCGCCCTTAAAACCAATAGTCTTAATTTCCAAAATATTAGTTGGACCAATATTCTTTTGTCAATGGAGGCAAACAAGATAGGGTCAAAAAGGGTGGTGAATAGTGTTCAGAAGAGGGGCGGATTCGCTATTCTCTCTAGATTCAAGCGAAGGGCTGTTTCGGCAATTCGAGATTTTCCACCGGGTTGTGGACCCTCATCTGGTGAAAATCAGTTATTTGAGGTTGTTCATAGTTCTGAGCCATTAGCTGTTCAGGATTTTCCAACGGGTTGTGAACCGTCAACTGGGGAGAATCGACAAATAGTTGTTGTTCGAGATTCCGAGGGTAAAAATCTAGACCGCTTACTTTTGCATAGATTTATTTTAAGTGTTAGTGTTTTAATCGAGCGTTATAACGTATTTAGGTATCGACGATCAGGAAAGTGTAGTCCTCATCGTAATCAGGTGTGTAATCTCACACTTATCTCATGGGTTAGATGACTATACCATAGTAAACATTGGATTAAAAATCGCAAAGATGGTGAAATCGGAAAATATGGTATAATTAACACTTTAGTGTTAAGATCATAAAATCGGTATTAAGAATATGGTAAATTACAAAATTGCCCTTAAAGGGGCTAAAGCGATAAAATATGATATTTTGGGCCATATGTGATAAATGAGCCATATGTGTTATTTGATAAATTGGCCAAGTGCGATATGAGATGTGAAATGGGCCAAATTGTGAAATGGGCCAAATTGAGAAATGGGCCAAATTGTGAAATGGGCCAATTTGTGAAATAGGCCAAAATGTGATATAGGCCAGATTGCAATAAATTTTTTTTTATAATGGGCCTTTTGTTGGAATAATTATATGAATGAATTATCATGCATGTTGTATACATGATTGCATGGGTTGGGATACTTGATGAAGAGAAGTTCTAGTAGCTTTGCTACAAAATTCTGATGGCTTCGTGCCCAGTTTGATACATGGCTTCGTGCCCAGTTTAATATATGGCTTCGTGCCCAGTTTATTATATGGCTTAATTGCCCAGTTTGATACATGGCTTCGTGCCCATTTAATATATGGCTTCGTGCCGAGTTTGTTATATGGCTTAATTGCCCAGTTTGATACATGGCTTCGTGCCCAGTTTGATACATGGCTTCGTGCCCAGTTTGATACATGGCTTAATTGCCCAGTTTAATATATGGCTTAATTGCCCAGTTTAATATATGGCTAAATGCCCAGTTTGGTGTGTTGGCGGGGTAGGTGACTAACGCTCCCCACAGATGTGCTGGTTGGTACGGGTGGTGTGTAGCGGATAGAAATTTAGGTTTGGTTTGGAAATTGCATATCACATGCATTCTACACATGTTAAATTGTTATATCTGTAAATGGGCTCAGGCCCAATTAAATGCTTAAATGGTTTTGGCCCAATGAACTATGGTAAGTGGGTTACACACTGAGTTCTAAGTAACTCACCCCGTTTTCTTTCCCTTCTCAGGTAATAATCAGTAATGGAGGCTTGGGCCGGGGATGACTTGTGGAGGCCATACTACGAATGATGGTTTTTATGAACTTTGAACTACTTTTAAGTATTTTTATTTAATTACTATTTGAGTTGTGATGTAATAAGGCCTCTAGTATTATTTTTATGGATGTTTTACTCGTATATGGATTTTAATTATGTTTTAGATACTTAAGTGGGACTATTTTTTTTAATAAATGTTTTCTTTAATTTACGTACAAAAAGGGGGTTTTTCTTAAATATTATTATCACGTAAATTTTTCTATAAGAATTCTTTTAAGAATCTTGTTTTCAAATTTCTTTTGAACTCTTTTAAACTTTTCGTAAAAATTAAACCAATTATTTTCTAAATTTCAATTTATAAACTCTTATGTCTTAAATCTTAGATTTTAAATTAACCTCGATTTTTAAATAAACACCTTTTCCCAATATATTTTTGAGGATCTGTTTTCTTTAAATCATTAGAGGACTAGGTGTATGTTCATTTTGTGTGACATATCAAATCTGGTTTTGACGCATAGACCGGGTTTGGGGTATTACATTTTATGGTATCAGAGCCAGTTTCAAAACTCGACTGTGGTTTGGGTTCAACAATAATTTTCGTTTAAAACTGTTTCGAATTTATAGAATTTATGTTTTAAAGGTAGTATGGCACCATGAGCATCCGGAACCAAGTCAAGTAAGTATTCGTATACTGAATGATTGTTATTGTGATATGATCATAGGAACACTCTAGAACTTCTAGTTTTAGGTGTTGAAACTGTAGAGATTGAGACTATAGGATGTGATTGCAAAAACAACTCTATCTCTTATATCTCATAAAATATCATTAATAAACACTGAAATAGAATTTTGATTCATAAAACTTGTTATCAGATTAAACCGAATTAGCCATTATGAGCGCTAGAGGACTTGGACGTGGTAGACGTGGCCGTGGTAGAGGCCGAGGTGCTAGAGCCGTGTCTGAGGCATCGGGACCTATGCCAAAAATGGATGCACCGGCATCACCTGTATCAGAAAATGAATCCTACGACCGTATGAGGGAAGACATTGCTCTGTCCCAGGCAATGTTACGAGTTTTAGAAAGGGTCGCTGGGACAAGATCGGGGCCAGTAGCTCGAGGATCAATATCGGAGCGGCTCAGATCCAATGGTGTTGAGACTTTTAGGGGTATTTTTAGAGTAGCACCAAATGTTGTGGAATATTGGCTCGAGGCTGTAGAGCAGATTATGGATGACCTAGAGTGTACTGCCGAGCAGAAATTAAGAGGAGCTGTGTCCTTGTTGAGGGACGAGGCGTATCAGTGGTGGCTTACTGTTCGAGAAGGAACCCAGGCTGAACGTGTTACTTGGGATTTCTTCAAAGCTACTTTCTAAGGGAAGTATGTTGGGGCAAGCTATGTGGATGCCCGGAGGAAGGAATTCCTGAATCTGGTTCAAAGAAATAAGACAGTGGTAGCTTATGAGGCAGAATTTCTACACTTGAGCCATTATGCTCGCACAATAGTGCCGACTGATCATGAGCGCTGTGTACATTTTGAGGATGGGCTGAATGATGAGTTACGGGTACAGATAGCCCCACAGCAAGAAAGGATTTTTGCCACGCTTGTGGAGAAAGCCAAGATAGCCGAAGAGGCTAAGAATTTAGAACGTCAGAACCGGGAAAGAGTCAGAGGCAAGAGGGACTTTAAGTACTCGGGTTCTGCTAAAAGGTTCCAAAAGAGGCCTCGGAATGATGAGCCAGCTCAAGCTAGAGTACCTGTGGCTACCAAACAGATTCAACAATGTGCTGACTGTGGGAGACGACACCCCGGGGAATGCTGGAAGAGAACCGGTGGTTGTTTTAAATGTGGTTCTAAGGATCACCAGTTTAAGGATTGCCCTCGACGGACTGATCCGACTCAAGAAGCTCGTAACACTGATGCACAGCCAGTCAGAGGCGCTCAGTAGCCACCGAGAGGCCGTGGACCAGGTCGTGGTGGTAATGGCGCTGGACGAGGTCAAGGTGCACTGGGTCAAGGTAATGGCTTTAGAGGTAACGCGGAGGCGAGACCGCCGGGGTTGGTCTATGCGGTCAGGCGTCGGGAGGATGGCGATGCATCTGATGTGATAACTGGTACGTTCTTCATCTCTGATGTACCTCTTATTGCTTTGATAGATATCGGGTCTAGCCACTCGTATGTTGCTAGTGCCATATCTGGAAATCTGAATATTAGATCTGTGATTACTGATAGAGTGATGACGGTAATTAGTCCTTTAGGACAGTCGGTAATCATGAATAAATTGTGCCTTTAGAAATTCAAAGAGAAATATTTTTGGCAAAATTGATGGAGCTGCCTTTCGGTGAGTTCAATCTTATTTTGGGCATGGATTGGTTGGTAAAGCACCGGACGCACTTGGATTGTGCTACAAAGCGGATGTCGATAAGGACCTTGGATGATAAGGAAGTAGTAATGATAGGCGAACGGAGAAATTATTTAGCAAATGTGGTATCTGCTTTAAAGGCAGAAAAGTTGGTGCGAAAATGGTATGGAGCGTTCCTAGCTTTCATTAGTGCGTTGGATGCCAAGGAATTATCGGTGGAAGGTGTGAGAACGGTGAAAGAATTTCTAGATGTCTTTCCCGAGGAACTTCTAGGTCTACCTCCAGATCGGGAAGTAGAATTTGGCATTGAGCTTTTGCCCAGAACGGCTCCGGTGTCCATTACTCCTTATAGAATGGTGCCAAAGGAGCTAGCGGAGTTTAAAGCTCAAATTTAAGAACTATTGGATCGGGGATTTATTCGACCGAGTGTGTCTCCGTGGGGAGCACCGGTTTTGTTCGTGAAGAAGAAGGATGGGTTGATGCGTATGTGCATTGATTATAGGCAGTTGAATAAATTGACGATCAAGAATAGGTATCCATTACCGAGAATTGACGACCTGTTTGATCAATTGAGAGGAGCTTCAGTTTTCTCCAAGATTGATTTGAGATTGGGTTATCACCAACACAAGGTTAAGGAGGCAGATATTCATAAGACGGCATTCCGAACTCGTTATGGACATTATGAGTTTTTGGTGATACCGTTTGGTTTGACCAATGCACCAGCTGCATTTATGGACATGATGAACTGAGTCTTTCAACCCTATCTAGACCGGTTCGTGGTGGTGTTCATAGATGATATCTTGGTATATTCGAGGAATGAGGAAGAGCATGACTCACATTTGTGCACAGTATTGCAAATACTGCGAGACAAGAAACTTTATGCCAAATTCAGTAAGTGTGAATTTTGGCTGAAGGAAGTGACTTTCTTGGGGCATGTTGTGTCAGCCGAAGGAATCAAAGTTGATACTTGGAAGGTAGAGGTTGTGTTGGAATGGAAATGGCTGAGATTCGAAGTTTCTTAGGTTTGGCTGGCTATTATAGATGCTTTGTTGAGGAGTTTTCGTTGATTGCTGCATCCTTAACTAAACTGTTGCGGAAGGGAGTACCATATGTGTGGGCAGACAAACAACAAGAGAGTTTCGAGAAATTGAAGAAGATTTTGACGGAAGCGCCAGTACTGATTCAACCTGAGACTAGAAAAGAGTTTGTGGTTTACTGTGACGTGCCACACACGGGTTTAGGATGTGTATTGATGCAAGGTGGAAAAGTGGTGGCTTATGCATCTCGTCAGTTAAGGCAGCACGAAGTCAACTATCCTACTCATGACTTGGAGTTGGCTGCGGTGGTTTTTGCTTTAAAGATTTGGAGGCATTATCTCTACGGTGAGAAGTCTATTATTTATACGGATCATAAGAGTCTTAAGTACCTCCTTACCCAAAAGGAGTTGAACTTGAGACAACAGAGGTGGGTGGAGTTGTTGAAGGATTATGACTTCTCAATCGAGTATCATCCTGGAAAAGCTAACGTGGTGGCAGACGCGTTGAGTCGTAAGGTAGTATCGGAGCTAAGAGCAATGTTTGCTCATCTCAGTTTGTATGAAGATGGCAATCTGCTAGCGGAACTTCAGGTGAAGCCTTTGTGGTTAGAACAGATCAAGGAAAAGTAGATATCAGACGAAAAGTTGGGTCCCTTAATTCAACAAGTTGAAAGTGGTGTAATAGGGGATTTTGGATTGAATAAGGATGGAGTACTGTGTTTTTGCGAAAGAATTTGTATGCCCAAGGATTCGGATTTGAGAATAATGATTCTGCGAGAGGAGTATAGTAGCCCCTATGCTATGCATCCCGGGGGAAATAAGATGTATCGAGACCTCCGTTAACAGTATTGGTGGCCAAGGTTGAAGCGGGAGGTTACTGATTTCGTGAGTAAGTGCTTGACTTGTTAACAAGTGAAGGCAGAACATCAATTGCCGTTAGGGTTGCTTCAACCAGTGAAGATTCCATTATGGAAATGGGAACGGATAACAATGGATTTTGTTAGTGGGTTACCCTTATCGCCTACTAAGAAAGATTCCATCTGGGTAATAGTGGATCGATTGACGAAGACTGCCTATTTTCTACCAGTTCTTATGGAGTACTCACTTGAGAAGTTAGCTAAGTTGTATGTATCGGAGATCGTGAGGTTGCATGGGGTACCAGTGTCTATTATATCGGACAGAGACCCTAGGTTTACATCACGGTTTTGAAAAGCTTTGTATGAGGCTTTGGGCACAAAGTTAAACTTTAGTACGGCTTTTCATCCTCAGTCAGATAGTCAGTCGGAAAGAGTAATTCAGATTTTGGAAGACATGTTAAGGGGTTGTGTGATTGACTTCCGAGGTAGTTGGGAAGATTTTCTACTGTTGGCAGAGTTTGCGTATAATAACAGTTACCAATCCAGTATCCAAATGGTACCCTATGAAGCGTTATATGGTCGTAGGTGTCGTACCCCTACTTGTTGGACTGAATTGGGGGAACGGTAGTTATTGGGTCCTGAATTGATATCTGAGACTGAAGAAAAGGTAAAGGTGATTCGAGCACGGTTAAAGGATGCTTCGGATAGACAAAAGTCGTATGCGGATCTGAAGTGTAAGGATATTGAGTTTACGGTGGGAGATCAGGTCTTTCTAAAAGTCTTACCTTGGAAGAAGATCTTCAGATTTGGAAGGAAGGGCAAGTTGAGCTCTACGTTCATCGGACCGTATCGTGTGTTAAAGCGTGTAGGACCAGTGGCTTACCAGCTTGAATTACCTCCAGAGTTGAGTCAGATTCATAATGTTTTCCATGTCTCTATGTTGAGGCGTTATCGATCGGATCCGTCTCACATAGCACCGATAGAGGAAGTTTAGTTAAGGCCTGACTTGTCGTTCGAGGAAGAGCCAGTGAAAATTTTAGATCGAGATGTTAAGGTGCTAAGAAAGAAGTCAGTACCGTTGGTTAAAGTTCTATGGTGTAATCACAGAGCTGAGGAAGCTACATGGGAGCCTGAGGACATGATTTGACAGCAATACCCTTACCTCTTTTAACCAGGTAAATTTTGAGGACGAAATTTTCTTTAAGGGGGTAGAATTGTAACATCCTAAAATTTGAATTTTTATATGTTGCATTATTTTGGTGCTCAGCTAGTTTATTTATCCTATGCGTATGTTAAAATAGTCCTGAGAAGGTTCGGAATTTATTTGGAGTTGGTATAATTTTTGGAAACTAGTACTTTAATGAAATGGAACAAGTGACCTTAAAGCCTAAGGTAATTAAGTGGTAAAAAGTTAGCATAATTGAGTTAGTAGTAAAGAGGATATGCGCCACATATATTGTCTTGAGGGGAAAGGTTCGAATCCCTTGGTATGCATTTTTGTAACTTAAAATTTTTGCATTCTCCTATTAAGTGTCGGCCAAGCTTTAATTTTGGGTATGTTGGACTTTTAATTTTTATGGTAAGGTGGCTAAGAGAAAAGGCAAGTGTAAACTTAAGGAAGGGAATATATGAATAAGATATGTAGGGGGAACACAAGGCACTTTATAAGGAGTGTGTTTTGGAAAGTTTGGAATGGCCAAACTTTGACCTTGGTGTCCATGTATTTGGACAGTTTTAGGGGATAGGGGGTGGCCGAATTTTTGAAGAACTTTGGGTAAAGATAGGTGCTTGTTGGGCACATTTCTTTTTGGTCATTTTTTTTCTCTCAAAGCATTTCTCTCCATCTTTTCTCTCCCGAGCCGAATGCACATTGAGCATTTGTGAACATCTTTTGTTTTTCTTCTTTTGGTCATTTTATTTTGACCATTTGGTCTTATTTTTCCTAACCTCTCAAGTCATTTTCCCCTAGTACCGAAAACACCAAAACTTGAAGGCAATTTTTCTCTTTTTCTTTTCTTATCCATTGCCGAATGCTCTCTAGCATCAAACCTCTCTCTTTGCTCCTACTTCATCTTTGAAAACCAAAACACAAACCTCTCATCCTATATTTCTTTCTTTCTCTTTTCTTCATATTGCTCATTCTTACAAACATATTTTCTCCCTTTTCTTTTCCTCCATGGCCGAATGTTGATAACACCATTTTCTTCAATTTTTCTTCATAGCCGAATCTTCCTCTTCACGTATATTTTCTTATCAATTATTCTTTCTACTCTCGTCTTGATCAATCGGTAAGAACCCTCTTCGATTCTTTATTTTTTTCTTTTTCTTTTGCCGAATCTACATATTGGTTTGGGAGGGTCTTTTGACAAAAAATGTCATCCTCTATCTTTCTCTCTTAGACAATCTTTTTCGTCTTTATAGGGAAATAGAGAAAGGCCGAAACTCAGAGTGTTCGTAATCATTATGAATCGCTAGGATTCGGTCCAAAGTGTTAAGGTAAGGGTCTCTATCAAGGATTTCCATATTACTCGTTATTTCATTAAAGATGGGGTTTACTAATCGATTTTATCTTAGGGACGCTATCGCTCGATTTTCATCCCTTGAACGTAAAGATTTTGTGGTAAGCCGATTTCGCCCTTAAAACAAATAGTCTTAATTTCCAAAATATTAGTTAGACTAATATTCTTTTGTCAATGGAGGCAACCAAGATAGGGTCAAAAAGGGTGGTGAATAGGGTTTGGAAGAGGGGCGGATTCGCTATTCCCTCTAGATTCAAGCGAAGGGCTATTTCAGCAATCCGAGATTTTTCACCAGGTTGTGGACCCTCATCCGATGGAAATCAGTTATTTGAGGTTGTTCGTAGTTCTGAGCCATTAGCTGTTCAGGATTTTCCAACGGGTTGTGAACCGTCAACCGGGGAGAATCGACAAATAGTTATTGTTCGAGATTCTGAGGGTAAAAATCTAGACTGCTTACTTTTGCATAGATTTATTTTAAGTGTTAGTGTTCTAATCGAGCGTTATAACGTATTTAGGTATCGACGATCAGGAAAGTGTAGTCCTCACCGTAATTAGGTGTGTAATCTCACACTTATCTCATGGGTTAGATGACTATGCCGTAGTAAACATTGGATTAAAAATCGCAAAGATGGTGAAATCGGAAAATATGGTATAATTAACACTTTAGTGTTAAGATCATGAATCGGTATTAAGAATGTGGTAAATTATGAAATTGCCCTTAAAGGGGCTAAAGCGATAAAATATGATATTTTGGGCCATATGTGATAAATGAGCCATATGTGTTATTTGATAAATTGGCCAAGTGCGATATGAGATGTGAAATGGGCCAAATTGTGAAATGGGCCAAATTGTGAAATGGGCCAATTTGTGAAATAGGCCAAAATGTGATATAGGCCAGATTGCAATAAATTTTTTTTATAATGGGCCTTTTGTTGGAATAATTATATGAATGAATTATCATGCATGTTGTATACATGATTGCATGGGCTGGGATACTTGATGAAGAGAAGTTCTAGTAGCTTTGCTACAAAATTCTGATGGCTTTGTGCCCAGTTTGATACATGGCTTCGTGCCCAGTTTAATATATGGCTTCATGCCCAGTTTATTATATGTAACACCCCAAACCCGGTCAACACACCACGACTGAATCTGGCATGTTACGGAGTGAAATCATTTTGGAAACACAAGTTTACCGAATACTTTCTAAGAAAAACTCTTTTATCGGTTAAGGTTTAGAAATCCCCGCTTAAAGTGATGTTGAAATCGTGTTGTTGTCATTTTAAAACTCATGCTTGAAAATCCACTTGTTGTTACAACTTTTAGAAAACATACGATACTTGTTAAAAACGGAATGCGATGAGGATAATCAAGTTTAAAACCATTTGCATTTGAAGTTGTTTGCAAATTAAAGTTTGCAAATGCAAGTTGTAAAAACACGAGCCTTGACCGGATCTGGTATGTTCCTCGAGTAAAACAGTTCAGAATTTGTTTGTTTACTTTGGAAAATTTGAGTGATTTTGGAAGAAAACTTGTTTTGTGTTGGTTCAGTTGAAAATCTTGTTCTTTTTGAAATCAGGGATTTATTAAAATCTTGTTTTTATATTCCAAAATCCACTAGTTGAAAGATATGCCGAATTTGTTTTAGGTTTCACCTTTAAATTGGAAATCATCTATTTTTTTTAATGTCAAAACATTTGAAGATTTATTTTAAGAAAGATTACTTAAGCGTTAATTTAATAAAATTTGTATCGTACCAAAATAATTAAAATGCAAGCATAAACAGTTCATACTATGGCCTTATTACATCAAAAACAAAACCCGAATAAATCCAAATACGAAAAAGAAAAAGAAAATAGAAAGTCCAAATTAAAAATAAACTCTGAGCTGAGCATGGCCACCACTAAGCTCCTGCCGACCCGGTCCATCACCGAAAGGTCACACTGAAAAATATCCCACAACGGGTGAGTCAAACAGACTCGGTGTATAACAACCACACTAAGTCCTAATGATTCGAGCATATCGGATCATACATATACATTTCACAATTTACAAATAATGATGCATTCCCGAACCCAAACCTAGATACCATCCGCTGCACATCACCCGTACCAACCATCACACCGTGGGGACTACTAAGTCAACCCTCCATCCACTACACATCATCGAAGGCAGTCACTGCAGACGACGTGCTCATCGCCCTTATATATATATTGTGGCATTGCCACCAGATAAAATTTTGTGACATGAGTCACCACATTCAGATTATGTGACCGAAGTCACCACATTCAGATATTGTGGTATAAACCACCAGATCACTTCCCCTTTCCAAATCACCCTTATGTCCCATGTCATGCAAACCATGCAAATATCATGCCATATTCTTTATTCACATTCTTATAACTTCACATATGTGCCATAACAGATATTTATCATATTATACTCATAGTAGGAGTAGGTTTACGTACCTGAGTACTTTGTACCATTGCATGGTACCTTAGCTATATCTTTCACATTCTTAATAACACATGCATTAAAACAATACCATAAATCTATTAAGACTTAGGGTAGGGCTGCACACCTGGTATACTTAACGAGTTCACTGCAATCCCGAAGAATCCTGATTTAATGCTCTAGATCTTAGTCCCTACATTCGGCCAACACTTAATATTTTAACAAAAGCCTATTCGGCTATAAAACCAAATCCCGAAGGATTAACACAACCAACTTCTTACCTTGCTGCCGATTTGACTACTAATCAAATCTCGAAAACTTAACAGGTTAGTTTTCGGCTTTTAAGTAAATAAGAAATAGATCCTAATCATTAAACAGGGCCTTGGCCGAATATCACATGCACTTACCTTGTGGATCTAAATCCCGAAAATAGTCACTTGGCTATGGAGATGTCAAAATACCTATAGGTATATGTTAGATTCGGTTCAACATTTAATCACAATGAATGGCCTTCGGCCTACACCACACTTCACTTACCTTGAAGAACCAAATCCCGAATATCTCCCTTAGAAGTCGGCTACACTAGAAATCCCGAAAGAATCCTTCATAGTTTCGGCCAAAGACATCAAGGGGATTAGTTCCTAGATTTCGGCTAAAAGAGAGATTGAAAATCAAATGACAATTGATCTTACCTTTAATACTGTAGTCGACTGCTCCTTGTTTGAACCCACAGAAGTGTTCAGCCTTATCAATTGGAAAAGAAAAGAGGTGAGACTTACAAGGGTTCGACAATGGTGGTATTTTGATCCAGGAATTCGGCAATGATGAACCTTTGGGAGGGAGAGGTTCGGCCTAAGTGGAATGGAATGAAAAGGTGAGAAGAAAAAGATGAAGAAATCAGCAACGCTTGCTTGAGTTTTCAGCTTTAACAAAATAAAAGAGGAAAGAGTGACTGAAAGAGAGGCTCAAAGGCTTTATGGATTTCGGCTATTCCTCTTGTACACACCTAGCCGAAATTTGTCACCTAAGACCCCCTTGGCCGGCCAACTCTTCTTCCCCTTATCAAATCCCAAATTTTTCTCCTTATTTTTCTCTTTATCACTTCATTTAAAATAATCGAAATAAATCCTTAATTATCTCCTACCTTAGCCGAAATTTTAAAAGGAATTTGACTTGATCTATACTCCTCTACTCAGTGCCCCATTGCCGTCCACTACTGCTCCTCTCTACTACAAAAATAAAACTTTTATTTGCTTCCCACATTGCTCGAACCTAAGCCCATTTGTGCATGCTTCTGGCGTCACATACTGAGGCCCTAAGTGGCGCCTCCAAGCCACTTAAACAGGCCCATTTTTGTGTCATATTTCCCCTACAAATTTTTCTTGAGGCCACTCTGCCTAGCTTCCTCCTTTAAACTTAAAACTTAATATTGTCTAAGGCATTCTTCCTACATTCTAAAGTCCTCAAAATTCACAAAACACATTTATAACACACAAAGGCATGATACTTCATATAATTAAGCAAGAATGCATAAGCCATAAATCCCGGATGTTACACGATGGTAACATTTGAAAAACCTAAAGAGGTATAGTTTTGAAAACATTGCTTTTTACCGGTTATTAAACAAGTCAATGAATCCAACATATGTATAACATAATCAAAATAAAAGCAGGTAATTAAAAACCCAGAATAATATTTAGTGGCCTTATTACAAAACCCAAAACCAAATTTAAAGAAAATTAATAAAACCGTAAATGTAGTTTAAAGTTGAAACCTGAAATATAGATGCATGGCCACCTCGAGTCCTCCCCGGCTCCATGTCCGCGATCTATGCCTCATCTGCAAAATATAAGGGAAGAGGTGAGTCACCGAGACTCAGTGTATAAATCCCCAACCCGATAGTTCAAGCACTTACACAGATCATCAGTAAAGCATGCAAATCATGCAACCCATAACCTAACCATCTGGTCTCCTTTAACTACCCTGTGTGGTCAAAACCACTGGTGGTCAAAACCACTGGTGACCTTAGTCAAGATTATATATATCGGTGTGGTCAAAACCACTGGTGACCGTAGTCACAAATCAAGTGATGGGGCCAACCCATCTTGGGGTCAAAACCACTGATGACAATCCCGTAATTAATCATGTGGGGCCAACCCACTCTGATACCAAACCACTGGGACGAGTCACAATATCCATATGTGGTCAAAACCACTGGTGACCGTAGTCACAAATATCATAAGTGTGGTCAAAACCACTGGTGGTCAAAACCACTGGGACTCAGTCACAAATAATAATATCAAGACGGGGCCAACCCGCCGTATGGTCAAAACCACTGGTGACAGTCCAAAATAAATCATCCCCCTCCTCTCATCAACACCATCAGCATATCCATCTCATACATGTCATAATATCGTGTAATCATGCAAATAACGCATAGCACAGCATTTAACAGTAACATGGTGATGTACATCAAAAATCACATAACAGGGGACCTACCCGGAGTCCACGCTCTTGCCCACAGGGCAAAATCACTGATTTCAATGGCTATAATGGTAATAAAATAAGCATATTATACTAATAAAGTGTGTAAGCGTTACACACCTGACTATTCTTAGATCTAGCGAAATCCCAAAATGTTGCCTTCACTTTCCTACAATCGGCCAACATCATACTTTTAGATCTAAAGCCTTTCGACTTAATCACAAAATCCTGAGGGATGTGTCGCACAAAAGTAGCACTCACGTTAATGCCGATTTGGTTTCCAAGGAAATCCCAAAACTACGCAATGAACTCCCTTGCAAACGGTCAAACACTGACACACACAAACGGTTAGCCTTCGGCTTCTGAACGATTAAGAAACGGATCTTGAGATGTTAAAACCCTTACCTAGATCGACCACCAAATCCCGGAGATTCACTGTATTCGACTATACTCCTCCCTACAATCGGGTTTAACACACCATTAAGAATCCGAAGGCCATTCGGCCATAACATAAATCCCGAAACCAAAAGGAATTATCGCCTCCTTACCTTAATGACTGATTCGGCCTCTAAACACCACAGATCGGCACCCCCTATTGATGTTAGGGGTTTCGGCTATTAACATGAAACAAGAATGAAGTTTAATACAGATCTTTAATAGAAGAGAAGATAGAAAAGAAGTCACTTACCAAGAGATTCGGCTATGACCCAAAAAGTAGAGAACTTGATTTTAGCACTTCAATGAGGGCTAGATCACATGAGAAGAGAAAGGAAATAAACTAGGAGTATTCGGCCAAGAAGAGAACAACAAGGTTTCGGCTTTTTGAACAATAGAAAGATGAAGAAGAATAATGCAATGGAAAAGAAGGGATTCGGCAAAGGTAAATGAAAGAACATTCGGCGCAAGGGGTTTTGAGAGAGAAAAGAAAAGATGCCGAATGGGGGTGAGGTTGTTGGTTTCGGCTTTGAACAAAATAGAAGAAGAAGAAGTGAACAAGAGGTGGATTTGGCAAAGAGCAAGTTCAGCCAACAAGGAGTGAACCGAAAAGAGAAGAAGAAGAAGATAGCTACTTGAGTTCCGGCTTTTACAAAAGAATGGCAATATTTGGTTCAGCCAAATGCCCAATTCGCTGAAAAGGAAAAGAGAGAAAGAACACTCGAGGTTCAATTTTTAGCACAAAACGCAAAAAGGAGAAAGACCCTCTAAGCTAGCCGAAACACTCCCTTAAACCACCATAGACATCCGGCCACCACCAAAAGACTCCCCAAACCGACTACACTTCCTCCCCCTAGAGTCCATGATTAGGCCAACACCTCAAAGCTCTCCCATTCACTCATTCAAATTGGTTTGAATGAGTCAAACTCCACATTTTTCTCCCTTCCATCCATTCAAATTTGTTGACCCAATCCTCATCTATCCATGAGAGTCCCACCTGAGCACACCTCTCCTTGCTTGTGGCGTAAAAAATAAAGGCACAAAGGGGATTTCTGCAGCTCGAACCAAGGCCCTCCTAGCTCCCTGTGGCGTCACCTCCCTTGTACCTGAGTAGCGCCTCCTTTGCCACTTTACCAAGGTAACACTTGTGTCTACATCTCCCAATAAATTCTTTTAACCCCTAATTCTTCTAGCTCATTCCTCTTAAGTACCTAAAACAAAATTTTTGGCCATGACCCAGGACTAACCCGAGGTCATGCTTAGACCCCAAATCATGCTAAACTAACACAGCAGACATACCACCACATGCAACACATTCAAAATGCAGAGACCCCGATTTAAGGATGTTACAGTACTCCCCCCCTTAAAAATAATTTCGGCCTCGAAATTACTTGGTCAGAAGAGTTGAGGGTATTGCTGCCGCATCACATCCTCCGGTTCCCACGTGGCCTCCTCCGTACCATGGTTCCGCGATAATACTTTCACCAAGGGAACTGATTTCCGTCGCAGAACCTTGACATCCCTATCCAAGATCCGTACCGGTTCCTCCTCGAAAGACAAATTAGGGCTCACCTCTATCTCCTCAACTGGTACAACATGCGATGGATCTGATCGATAGCGCCTAAGCATGGAAACATGAAAGACATCGTGAATCTGACTTAACTCTGTTGGTAACTTGAGCTGATAAGCTACCGGTCCCACTCGCTTCACCACCGTATACGGCCCGATAAACCTAGGGCTAGCTTCCCTTTCCGCCCAAACCTCAACACTTTCTTCCATGGCGACACTTTCAGAAAGACCTTATCACCCACTGCATACTCTATATCCCTGCGCTTAAGATCGGCGTAAGACTTCTGCCTATCTGACGCTTCCTTAAGATGGGCCCGAATCACCTTAACTCTATCCTCTGTTTCTGCTACCAACTCTGGACCCAACATTCGTCGTTCACCCAGTTCTGTCCAACACATCGGAGTACGACATTTCCGTCCATATAGTGCCTCATATGGTGCCATCTGAATACTCGCTTGATAACTATTGTTATAAGCGAACTCCGCCAATGGTAGATACTCCTCCCAACTACCGCTGAAATCCAGAACACAGCCCCTTAACATATCTTCCAGAATCTGAATTACCCTCTCAGACTGTCCATCAGACTGCGGATGAAAAGCCGTGTTAAAATCCAACCTTGTACCCAAAGCCTGATGCAAAGCTTTCTAGAACCTCGACGTGAACCTAGGATCCCTATCTGAAATAATTGATACTGGCACACCATGCAACCTTACTATCTCTGCCACATATAGCTTGGCCAATTTCTAGAGCGAATAATCAACTCGGACTGGAATGAAATGAGCCGATTTAGTCAGACGATCCACTATTACCCAAATTGAGTCCTTCTTGCTAGGCGTAAGGGGAAGCCCACTGACGAAATCCATCGTAATCCTTTCCCACTTCCACTGTGGGATCTTTACCAGCTGCAATAGCCCTCGACGATGGCGATGCTCACCCTTGACTTGGCCGGGCATGTCAAACACTTGTCCACAAACTCGCCACTTCTGCTTAAGGCACAGCCACTAGAACTGTTCCCTCAAATCACGATACATCTTACTGCCTCCAGCATGTATAGCGTATGGGCTGCTATGAGCTTCCTGAAGAATCCGCTGTCTCAATTCAACATCCTTAGGCATGCATACTTTCCCCTGAAAACACAGTACTCCATCACTACCCAAGCTGTAACGTTCGGATTCACCATCCTGCACTTGCAACCTCCGAGCACTCAAAACCTCATCTGTCAGCTGTCTCTCCTTAACTTGATCAATCCAAGATGGCTTTACTTGTAATTCCGCCAAAAGACTCCCATCATCAAAAAGACTAAGGTGAGCAAACATCGCTCGCAAGTCCGCTACCACCTTACGGCTCAACGCATCAGCTACTACATTAGCCTTACCCGGATGGTACTCAATCGAGCAGTCGTAGTCCTTCAACAGTTCAATCTGCCTCCGCTGCCTCAAATTTAAATCTTTCTGAGTCAAGAGATACTTCAGACTCTTGTGATCCGTATAAACTATCGACTTTTCCCCATACAAGTAATGCCTCCAAATCTTCAAGGCGAAAACCACTGCAGCCAACTCCAAGTCATGCGTCGGACAGTTACCTTCATGAAGCCTCAACTTTCGAGATGCATACGCTACCACTTTTCCATCTTGCATCAGCACACACCCTAAGCCAGTATGCGATGCATCACAATAGACCGTGAATTCCTTCCCTGCCTCAGGCTAAATCAAAACCGGAGCTTCCGTCAAAATCTTCTTCAACTAATCAAAATTTTCTTGCTGTTCTTCAGACCAGACAAATGGAACCCCTTTTCTCAACAACTTAGTCAGCGGCGCTGCAATTAAAGAAAAACCTTCCACAAATCTCCTGTAGTATCCTGCCAAACCCAGCAAACTCCGAATCTCTGCAACCGACTTAGGTGGTTTCCAATCCAACACTGCTTCGATCTTACGAGGATCCACCCTAATCCCCTCAGCTGATACTACATGACCCAAGAAAGTTACCTCCTTAAGCCAGAACTCGCACTTACTAAATTTGGCGAATAATTGCTTCTCCCTCAGAACCTGTAGAACCACCCGAAGATGCGCGTCATGTTCTTCCTCAGATTTCGAGTACACCAAGATGTCATCGATAAACACTATGACAAATTGATCCAAATACGGCTGAAACACCCGATTCATCATGTCTATGAATGCTGCCGGCGCATTAGTCAACCCGAATGGCATCACCAGAAACTCGTAATGCCCATACCGAGTACGAAATGTCGTCTTATGAATATCAGCCTCCTTTACCTTGAGTTGATGATGCCCCGACCTGAGATCGATCTTAGAGAAAATCGATGCACCCTTAAGTTGGTTAAACAAGTCATCAATCCTGGGCAACGGATACTTGTTCTTTATCGTCAACTTATTCAGCTGGCGGTAGTCTATACACATCCGCATTGTACCGTCTTTCTTTTTAACAAAAAGCACAGGTGCTCCCCAAGGAGATATATTCGGCCAGATGAAACCCCTGTCCAACAATTCCTGAATCTGCGCCTTTAACTCCACCAATTCCTTTGGCGCCATCCTATATGGAGCAATAGACACTGGCGCGGTTCCTGGCAACAAATCTATACCGAACTCAACTTCACGGTCCGGAGGCACACTCGAAAGTTCCTCTAGAAATACATTAGCAAATTCCCTTACGGTTTGGACATTCTTCATAGTTGAATCATTGGCTTTCAGAGCACAGACATGCACCATAAATGCCCCACAACCTTTCCTAACCATTTTCTCCACCTTCAGTGCAGAGACCACATTGGATAAGTAATCTCTCCTATTACCTATCATTACCACCTCCTCACTTTCCATTGCCTTCAACACCATGCGCTTAGCTACGCAATCCAAACTAGCTTGATACTTTACCAGCCAATCCATCCCAAGAATCAGATCGAACTCCCCAAACGGCAGTTCCATCAAGTCAGCCAAAAACATGACCCCTTGAAGTTCTAGGGGTACATCTATATACAGTTTACTTACTTCTACAGAGTGACCTAGAGGGCTTATCACTGTTATCTTCCTAGAAGTAATCTCAGAGTCTAAGTTCATGGTTTCCACTATGCTACTGGCTACATACGAGTGTGTCGATCCCACATCTATTAAAGAATTATAAGGTAGTCCAAAGATTAATAATGTACCGGTTATGACGTTCGGTGCGTCGCCCTCTTCTCGACGCCTCACTGCATAGACCAATCCAGGCTGTCTCGCCTCTGTTCCAGCTGCACCTCTGCCCGGTGCTCCACGGCCTCTACCAGATCCATTACCTCCCCTGACTGCACCCCGGCCCCTCTGATGCGGCTGACTATCCCTCCTGACCTGTGTACGATTCTGATCCCCAGACTACAACCTAGCTGACCTCTGTGGACAATCCCTCACTCGATGCCCCATCAATCCACACTCAAAGCATCCTTTGTTTCCAGTCCAGCATTCCCCCGTGTGCGACTTTCCACACCGAGCACACTGTGGCAGCCACTGAGCATTAGCAGCAGCAGGCCTAGCAGCTTGACTCGGCCCACTAAATCTACCTCGTTTCTGCTGATTATCGGTAGACCCAGATGATCCAGAATTCTTTTTGTTCCAACCCTTGTCCTGATTCCGTCTCACTGACTGTTTCACCTGCTCAGCAACTTTGGCCTTTTCCACTAAGACCGCAAACTCTCTTTCCTGCTGTGGGGCAATTACCATCCGCAGCTCGTCTCTCAGCCCATCCTCAAATCTGACACAGCGCTCATGCTCAGTGCCCACAATACCATGTGCATAGCGACTCAGCCGAAGAAATTCCGCCTCATATTCCGATACAGTCTTATTACCTTGGACTAAGTTCAGGAATGCCTTACGCTGCGCATCAATATAGCTAGCCCCTATGTATTTTCTCTGATAAGCTGCTCTAAAGAATTCCCAGGTAAGATCATCCGCCATTGCTCTGTCCCTAACTGTGAGCCACCACTGATACGACTCATCTCGCAGCAGAGATACTACCCCCTTAAGCTTCTCCTCAGCCGAGAAGTCTAGATCATCATTAATACGTTCTGTTGCCTCCAACCAATATTCCGCCATACTAGGAGCCACACCGGAGATACCTCTGAACACTTCGGCACTATTAGCCCGGAGTCATTCGGGCACAGAATTCTGAACCCCTGCTCTGACGCCTGCACTAGCAACCCTCTCTAACACCCGCAGCAGTACCTGTGACATTGCGTCATCACCAGTCTGGTCCTGTTGTTTCGTGCCCATAGTTGGCGGCGGTGGTACCTCTGAAACACCCCACACCCGGCCCACGAGCCTGAACCGGATTTGGTATGTTCCTTAAGTAAACCGGTTTCAAAGTTCTTTGTTACTTAGAGAAAATTTGTGTAATTTTAGAAAAATATCGTTTTGAGTTGGGCTTAGATTGGAAAGCCCATTTATTTTATTTGAAAACCCAATTCATTAAGGTGACAAAACAGTCGAGGGTTTATTTTTAAAATAAATTTACTTAATCTTTACTTAATAAAAATTTGTAAACATAATAGTTAAAAATAAAAAGAAATAAAGAAATAGAGAAATCCAACTTGGGCCTTATGGCCTTATTACATCAAACAACTCCCAAACTTAAAATTAAAGTACTTAGTAAAAATAAAAGTCCAAATCTTTAGATTTCTCCTTGCTATGCATGGCCACCTTTAGCTTCCACACCCAGTCCATTATTGCTCATCACCAGAAAAATATTTCCCACAACGGGGGTGAGTCAAACAGACTCAATGTGTACACGACACCAAATCATAATAGAATCGGGCATACAATACATTCAAACATAAAATACAAGTTATGATGCATTCCCAAACCCGAACCTAATTGTCCATCCGCTACACACCCCGCACACACTTAAACACACCGGGGGACTACTAAGTCGACCCTCCTTCCACTACACACCAAATTGCTGGCTTAAGTCACCGCATCGTGGTCTTAGGTCACCACTTTTCGAGATCTGTGGTCTTAGGTCACCATTTTTCGATTCTTGTGGTCGTAAGTCACCACTTTTCGATTCATCGTGGTCTTAAGTCACCACTTTTCACTTCCCTTTCAATATACAACCATATGCCCCATATATTAATATGCATAATATACCAGAGTTCACAATTGTATAATATTCTTATGTTACGAATAACATATTTCATATTCCTAGTAGGAGTAGGAAACGTACCTGAGTACTTAGTACCATAACATGGTACCTTAGCCACGTTCATATTTCCATTAACACATATTTTAATACATATAACCATAATTCATGTTACAAAGTAGTGTGGGGTATACACCTGATTCGCTTAATAATTTCCTTGAGATCCCGAAAGACTGATCTTTGCCTTAGATCCGTTTACTCCTATATTCGGTCAATCATTAAAATACATCAATAAACCTATTTGGCTTAAAAACCAAATCCTAATAGGATTTGTATTCTAAAAACTTACCTTTGATGTCGATTTGATTACTCAAATCCCGAAATAGATCCTTGCTTCCTTGATGCTGTCGAAAATCCTATAAGCACATGTTAGATTGATTTCTAACACTTAATCATCTTTAAATGGCCTATGGCCGAATATTCATATGACTTACCTTGAGTCTTAGAAATCCCAAAACTTCGTTGTACTTCTCCTTGTAGTCGACAACCACTAGATCTCGAAGAAAACCTTCCAAATTTTGGCCATGGAATTCTAAAGGAGTTAGATTCCTATATTTTGGCTGAAGAGAGATTGAAAATCAAATAATAGCTGATCTTACCTTTTTGAATGAAATCGGCAACACCCTTCTGTCACAACAAAGATTCGGCTTTGGCAGAATTTCGGCTTGGTTGGATTGTGTTTTTGGTTTTGAATAAAAGAGAGGGGAGGCTAGGGAATTCGGCTAGAAAAGAAAAGAGAAGAGGAGAGAACCCTAAGAATTTCGGCAGAGCAGAGAAAAAAAGAAAACTGATGAGTATCCCTCCTTCCTTCCTTTTATAGACGAAATTATCAGCTAATGAGTCCCTTACTTGGCCACCACTCTTTAATTTGATAGCTTTATCCTTTTTATCATAAAATAAAAGAGTTTAATCCAGCCTTTATCTCATGGAAATTATGATAAATAAATTCCCTTTTGAAAATACTTAAGATAAATCATCATTTATCTCTCCAATTAAAAAAAAAAATCCTTTATTTATCCTTAATAGCCAAATTTTAAAGAGGATAAACCTCCCTTTTTCTAGAAGCCTTGCCGTCCACTCCTTGGCTTATGGAAGCAAAATAAAACCTCCTTTATTTGCTTCCCAAGTGACTCGAACCCAGGCCCATTCCTCTTGCATATGGCGCCATTTCCATAGGCCCTAAGTGGCACCTTCAGGCCACTTTTCCAAGCCTGTTTGTGTGTCAAATTTCACAAACTTTTTCTTTTAAGGCTACCTTGCCTTACTTTCCTATTTTAAACTTTAAATCTTGACATTTCTACATCATTTCTAAGTTTCCTAAAATTTTCGATCGGCTCTGTAAACTTGCCATTTTCTTACATTTCCAAGTTTCCAGAAATATTTACTTTCCATTTTTGAATCATTTCCTTACATTTCCTAGTTTCCAAAAATGTTCATGTCTATGTATTTCTAGGTTTCCAAAAATGTTCATGTCCATGCATTTCCAGGTTTCCAAAAATGTTCAAAATTTATTCTTAGTACATAGAACATGTCACTTCGTACAATTAAGCCGAAAATGCATAGGCCCTTTCCAGGATGTTACAACCTCATTTTTCGATCCATGACCAGACCCTACCGGTTCTGAGTCTGTCATCCTACCCCTACCTCGTCCACGAGTGTTACGCCCACGTCCACATGTACTCATGTCTGCCGATACGATACGAGCTGATTAAAAGTTTTATGCGTTAGACTTTTCTTCTACTGTCTATTAAGGCACAGTTTTATGAGAAGTTTAATCAGAGATTGTTTCACGAGTACATCCATCCTATAGCTCAAATCTCTAGAGTAGTTCTTACTACTATTTAGTCATGCCAATCATCATAATCATATCATCAAAAAGCAATAGTTTGGGGTACTTACCTGGGTGGACTGGTGCCGAAAACTCGGTGCCATGCTTTCACCACTGTACTTTTTCCCATAAAAGCCTTTCATAAACTATTTTAAAACATTTTTGGGCCTCGGGCCAACAGCCGAGCTGTTGAAACTGGCTCTGATACCAAAATTGTAACACCCCAAACCCGGTCAACACACCACGACCGAATCTGGCATGTTACAGAGTGAAAACATTTTGGAAACACAAGTTTGCCGAATACTTTCTAAGGAAAACTCTTTTATCATTTAAGGTTTAGAAATCCCCGCTTAAAGTGATGTTGAAATCGTGTTGTTGTCTTTTTAAAACTCATGCTTGAAAATCCACTTGTTGTTACAACTTTTAGAAAACATATGATACTTGTTAAAAACGGAGTGCGATGAGGATAATCAAGTTTAAAACCATTTGCATTTGAAGTTGCCTGCAAATTAAAGTTGTAAAAACATCCAGGTTACCTTTATTATCTTGTGAACTTTGTTACCCATTGGTAACGTTCGAAAAACCCGAAGAGGTATAGTTTTGAAAACATTGCTTTTTACCGGTTATTAAACAAGTCAATGAATCCAACATATGTATGACATAATCAAAATAAAAGCAGGTAATTAAAAACCCAAAATAGTATTTAGCGGCCTTATTACAAAACCCAAAACCAAATTTAAAGAAAATTAATAAAACCGTAAATGTAGTTTAAAGTTGAAACCCGAAATATAGATTCATGGCCACCTCGAGTCCTCCCCGGCTCCATGTCCGCGATCTATGCCTCATCTACAAAATATAAGGGAAGGGGTGAGTCACCGAGACTCAGTGTATAAATCCCCAACCCGATAGTTCAAGCACTTAAACAGATCATCAGTAAAACATGCAAATCATGCAACCCATAACCTAACCATCCGATCTCCTTTAACTACCCCGTGTGGTCAAAACCACTGGTGGTCAAAACCACTGGTGACCTTAGTCACGATTATATATATCAGTGTGGTCAAAACCACTGGTGACTGTAGTCACAAATCAAGTGATGGGGCCAACCCATCTTGGGGTCAAAACCACTGATGACAATCCCGTAATTAATCATGTGGGGCCAACCTACTATGATACCAAACCACTGGGACGAGCCACAATATCCATATGTGGTCAAAACCACTGGTGACCGTAGTCACAAATATCATAAGTGTGGTAAACCACTGGTGGTCAAAACCACTGGGACTCAGTCACAAATAATAATATCAAGACGGGGCCAACCCGCCGTGTGGTCAAAACCACTGGTGACAGTCGAATATAAATCATCCCCCTCCTCTCATCAATCCCATCATCATGTCCATCTCATACGTGTCATAATATCGTGTAATCATGCAAATAACGCATAGCACAGCATTTAACAGTAACATGGTGATGTACATCAAAAATCACATAACAGGGGACTTACCCGGAATCCACGCTCTTGCCCACAAGGAAAAATCACTGATTTCAATGGCTATAATGGTAATAAAATAAGCATATTATACTAATAAAGTGTGTAAGCGTTACACACCTGACTATTCGTAGATCTAGCGAAATCCTGAAATGTTGCCTTCACTTTCCTATAATCGGCCAACATTATACTTTTAGATCTAAAGCCTTTCGGCTTAATCACAAAATCCTGGGGGATGTGTCGCACAAAAGTAGCACTCACCTTAATGCCGATTTGGTTTCCAACGAAATCTCGAAACTACGTAATGAACTCCTTTGCAAACGGTTAAACACTGATACACACAAACGGTTAGCCTTCGACTTCTGAACGATTAAGAAACGGATCTTGAGATGTTAAAACCCTTACCTAGATCGACCACCAAATCCTGGAGATTCACTGTATTCGACTATATTCCTCCCTACAATCAGGTTTAACACACCATTAAGAATCCAAAAGGCCATTCGGCCATAACATAAATCCCGAAACCAAAAGGGATTATCGCTTCCTTACCTTAATGACTGATTCGGCCTCTAAACACCACAGATCGGCACCCCCTATTGATGTTAGGGGTTTCGGCTATCAACATGAAACAAGAATGAAGTTTAATACAGATCATTAATAGAAGGGAAGATAGAAAAGAAGTCACTTACCAAGAGATTCGGCTATGACCCAAAAAGAAGAGAACTTGATTTTGGCACTTCAATGAAGGCTAGATCACATGAGAAGAGAAAGGAAATAAACTAGGAGTATTCGGCCAAGAAGAGAACAACAAGGTTTCAGCTTTTTGAACAATGGAAAGATGAAGAAGAATAATGCAATGGAAAAGAGGGGATTCGGCAAAGGTGAATGAAAGAACTTTCAGCACAAGGGGTTTTGAGAGAGAAAAGAAAAGATGCCGAATGGGGGTGAGGTTGTTGGTTTCGGCTTTGAACAAAATAGAAGAAGAAGAAGTGAACAAGAGGTGGATTCAGCAAAGAGCAAGTTCAGCCAACAAGGAGTGAACAGAAAAGAGAAGAAGAAGAAGATAGCTACTTGAGTTTCGACTTTTACAAAAGAATAGCAATATTTGGTTCGGCCAAATGCCCAATTCGCTGAAAGGGAAAAGGGAGAAAGAACACTCGAGGTTCAATTTTTAGCACAAAACGCAAAAAGGAGAAAGACCCTCTAAGCTAGCCGAAACACTCCCTTAAACCACCAAAGACATTCGGCCACCACCAAAACACTCCCCAAACCGACTACACTTCCTCCCCCCTAGAGTCCATGATTCGGCCAACACCTCAAAGCTATCCCATTCACTCATTCAAATTGGTTTGAATGAGTCAAACTCCACATTTTTCTCCCTTCCATCCATTCAAATTTGTTGACCCAATCCTCATCTATCCATGAGAGTCCCATCTGAGCACAACTCTCTTTGCTTGTGGCGTCAAAAATAAAGGCACAAAGGGGATTTCTGCAACTCGAACCAAGGCCCTCCTAGCTCCCTGTGGCGTCACCTCCCTTGTACCTGAGTAGCGCCTCTCTTGCCACTTTACCAAGGTAATACTTGTGTTTACATCTCCCAATAAATTCTTTTAACCCCTAATTCTTCTAGCTCATTCCTCTTAAGTACTTAAAACAAAATTTTTGGCCATGACCCAGGACTAACCCGAGGTCATGCTTAGACCCCAAATCATGCTAAACTAACACAACAGACATATCACCACATGCAACACATGTAAAATGCAGAGTCCTCGATTTAAGGATGTTACATTATATGGCTTAATTGCCCAGTTTGATACATGGCTTCGTGCCCAGTTTGATACATGGCTTCATGCCCAGTTTGATAAATGGCTTAATTGCCCAGTTTAATATATGGCTTAATTGCCCAGATTAATATATGGCTTAATTGCCCAGTTTAATATATGGCTAAATGCCCAGTTTGGTGTGTTGGCGGGGTGGGTTACTAAAGCTCCCCACAAGTGTGCTGGTTGGTACGGGTGGTGTGTAGCGGATGGAAATTTAGGTTTGGTTTGCGAATTGCATATCACATGCATTCTACACATGTTAAATTGTTATATTTGTAAATAGGATCAGGCCCAATTAAATGCTTAAATGGTTTTGGCCCAGTGAACTATGGTAAGTGGGTTACACACTGAGTTCTAAGTAACTCACCTCGTTTTCTTTCCCTTCTCAGGTAATAATCAGTAATGGAAGCTTGGGCCGGGGATGACTTGTGGAGGCCATACTATGAATGATGGTTTTTATGAACTTTGAACTACTTTTAAGTATTTTTATTTAATTACTATTTCAGTTGTGATGTAATAAGGCCTCTAGTATTATTTTTTGGATGTTTTAGTCATAGATGGATTTTAATTATGTTTTAGATACTTAAGTGAGACGATTTTTTTTAATAAATGTTTTCTTTAATTTACGTACAAAAAGGGGGTTTTTTGTTAAATATTATTATCGCGTAAATTTTTCTGTAAGAATTCTTTTAAGAATCTTGTTTTCAAATTTCTTTTGAACTTTTTTAAACTTTTCGTAAAAATTAAACCAATTATTTTCTAAATTTCAATTTATAAATTCTTATGTCTTAAATCTTAGATTTTAAATTGACCTTGATTTTTAAATAAACTCCTTTTCCCAAAATATTTTTGAGGATCTGTTTTCTTTAAATCATTAGAGGACTAGATGTATGTTCGTTTTGTGTGACATATCAAATCTGATCTTAACGCATAGATCGGGTATGGGGTGTTACAGCCTCAGAAAGTTGCATGGCTTGGCAAAATGACCGTGTGACCTCATTTTGAATATACACAGTTTGCGACACGCCCGTGTGACTTTATTTCGAATACTCACACGGCGGGCACACGGGCTGAGACATGATTGTGTTACCCATATTTTGAATTGTACATAGTTTGGCCATGTAACATCCTAGATTAGGGGTTATGCGTTCGTGCCTAATTCATGAGTTAGTAGGTTTTGGCAGTGTTGGAAGTGTATTAAGGGTTTTTAGAATTCTAGGATGGAAGAAGAAAGCTTTGGAAAATTATTAGTTTTAAGTAAAAAGGGGAGCTAGGTAAATGAGGCTTTAAAAGAAACTCCGTGTGAAGCATGACACAAGGAACCATGTGGTAAAATGGCATGTTTTATGAATTATGAATGTGTTATGTGAATTCTAGAAATAAGGAAATGTATGGAAATGTAAGGAAATGTAAGAAATGTATGGAAATGTATGGAAATGTAAGGAAATGTAAGGAAATGTGAGAAATGTGTATGGAAATGTAAGGAAATGCAAGGAAATGTAAGGAAATGTCTTGTCTTGGAAATGTAGGGAAACGTCCTGTAAATGTAAAGAAATAAAGAGGAAAGTGAACATTTATGGAAACTAGGAAAATGATTTAGAAATGATTCAAAAAAGGAAATTGAACATTTCTGGATACTTGGAAATGTAAGGAAATGTCAAGTTTACAGAGGCGATCGAAAATTTTTGGAAACTTAGAAATGACCTAGAAATGACGAGTTTTAAGGTTTAAAAGGGGAAATTAAGGCAAGGTGGCCTTAAAAGAAAAAGTTTGTGAAATTTGACACACAAACAGGCTTGGAAAAGTGGCCTGAATATGTCACTTAGGGCCTATGGAAATGGCGCCATATGCAAGAGGAATGGGCCTGAGTTCGAGTCACTTGGGAAGCAAATAAAAGAGGTTTTATTTTTGCTTCCAGAAGACTGAGGTGGACGGCACATGCTTCTAGAAAGGAGGTGTTTTATTTTCATAAATATTCGATTAAAAAGGTGATAAATAAAGGATTTTTAAATTGAATTATTTTCAAGAGATAATTGTGGATTAATTCCTTTTATTTTTTTTAATGGATAAAAGAAGAGATAATAGAAGGATTATTATTATTAATTCAAAGGATAAAGTTATCAAATAAAGAAGAGTGGTGGCCAAGTAAGGGATTCTGAGTAGTAATTTTGGCTATAAAAGGAAGGAAAGAGGGCTACTCATCAATTTTTCTTCTTCCTCTTCTCTCTGCCGAATTTTTTTAGGGCTCTCTTCTCTTCTCTTCTCTTATCTTTCTAAACCCTCCAAAAGCCGAAAGTTGTGAGAGCATTATTTAGCCATAGCCGAATCTCTGAAGTGGTGTCAAGAAGGATCTGTTGATTTCAATATAAAGGGTAAGGATCTATAATCATAATTGAATTCCTTTCTTTTAAGCCAAAAGTTAGTCTAATCCCTCCTCAATCTTATTGATCGAAATATGGAAGGTGAATTTCGGGATTTCAGATCTAAGGTATTTCAGCATCTCCATTAATCAGGAAGAGAGTTTCGGGATTTAAAGAGTTAAGGTAAGAAACTATAAGATTCGGCAAAAGGCCATGCTTTATTTTTTGAGGATTAGATTAAATCTAACGTAAGGTTATAGGAATTTCGACGCTACTAGGAAAACAAGGATCAGTTTCGAGATTTGTTGGTGTCCCAATCAGCAACAAGGTAAGTTTAAGAATACTAATCCTACTAGGATTTGGATTTATGGCTGAATGGCTTTTTATTAAATTAGTAAGTGATTAATCAAATGTAGGGATTAAGGATTTAAGCGATGATCGATTTCAAATCTCAAGGAATTTGCTAAGCGAATCAGGTGTGTACCCCACACTACTTTATAATATGTATTATGGCTATGTTTATTAATATATGTGTTATTAAGTATATGAAAGTGGCTAAAGTACCATGATATGGTACTAAGTACTCAGATACGTTTCCTACTTCTACTAGGATTACGAAATATGTTATATTTAACATGTGAAAAGTGACATGAATGTGAATTTAAGTATGATATGCATAATATGAATAATATGGGGCATTCGGGTTATATGAGAAAGGGGAAGTGAATGTGGTGACTTCGGTCTCACTATCTGAATGTGGTGACTTCGATCACATTATCTGAATGTGGTGACTTCTGTCACATTATCTGAATGTGGTAACTTCGGTTACATTATCTCGAATGTGGTGTCTCATGACACAATTATCTGAGTGGCTATGCCACGAATTTATATGGGCGATGAGCACGTCGATGGCAGCGATGGCTTCGATGGTGTGTAGCGGAAGGAGGGTTGACTTAGTAGTCCCCACGGTGTGACTGGCAGGTGCGGGGTGTGTAACGGATGGACAATTAGGTTTGGGTTTGGGAATGCATCATAACTTGTATTTTATGTTTTGAATGTGTAACTATTGTATGCCTGATTCTATTATGATTTAGTGTCGTGTACACATTGAGTCTATTTGACTCACCCCGTTGTGGGACCATGTTTCAGGTGATGAACAGTGATGGACCGGGACGGTAGTACTTGTGGTGGCCATGCTCAACATGAAGTTTATATTTTTATGGACTCTTGAATTTATTTTAGTACTTTGAAATATTTTGGAAACTATTTGATGTAATAAGGCCATAAGGCCATGATGAACGATTTTATTTCTACTTGTTGTTTTATTGTGTTACAAATTTTGATTAAGTTAAAGACTAAGTATTTTATTTTTAAAATATACTCTATTTGTTTTATCACTTAATATTAAAAAGGGGTTTTCTAATATAAAAATCCAGTTTGTTTTCAACACAAGCCCAACCCAAACAATATTTCTTTCAAAACACACTATTTTCCTAAAGTAACAAAAGAACTTTGAACCGGTTTACTTGAGGAACATACCAGATCCGGTCCAGGCTCGTGGGCCGGGTGTGGGGTGTTTCAGGCCATATGACCATGTTTCTGAGCTATACAGTTTGGGCTCTGTCACATGACCCTGTGACCCCTGTTTCTAAAATTTTCAAGTTTTTCCATATTTTTCTGGTTTGATTCAAATTAGTCTCTGATTGTTCCCAAACTATTTTTAGAGCCCTGTCAGCTTGTTTTAAGGACCATAAATGTGTTTATGCTATGAATGAATGTTTATTTGAATGTTGTTATTTAAATTAATAAATGAATGGTTTATGATATGTACCGTAATACTCTGTAACCCTAATCCGGTGATGGAAACAGGTTAGGGGTGTTACAGATTGGATATATATATATAATTAAGGCTCAAAAAATTTATAATTAAGTTCTAAGATTTTACCTATTAATTATAGACTTATTTAGTCACAAAGTCATTCCAATAGATTATCATGACTAAGCTCTCCAAAATTATATACCATTATGAAATTTACTTAATAAGTGCTTGTCCAATGACCTCGTCATAAGTGTGTTACCTTAATAGGATATCCTTAATATTTTTGGGTTAAATTCTTTCTCTCAATATATCCTTTTTATCTTATGGTAATCATTACATCTTCATTCATAAAAAGTCAATTACTATTAAACAATAATTAAGTCATTTATCACAAAGACAAAAAACCTATGGCGACGTTTACTTTTCATCTATTATGTAAAATTGATGAGAGGATATCATTTTTCCTTTATTTGGGCTATAAATTTAACTATTGTGAATGGTGCTACATTCTAAAGAAGTAGTATACCCAACACACTAGCTTTTGGTTCATTATCTATTTGAACTTAAACTTTTATTTACATCAAAGTATATGAGTCATGCATACATAACCCATCATCCAATTAAGATTAAAGTATGCCACATTTTGAGCATCACAAGTAAATAAATTTACAAATGGATCTCTGGTCTATTCTAGTTGGGTCTTATCCGATGTACCGCTAGTCTAGTTAGTCATATATTTGTATCTATCTTCTGAGAGTCATCCACTCCAATGCACAAGACAAAGTATCTCTCTAACTAGACTTAATAAACAACATATTAGTCTTTTAATTGGTTTTCTCATTTCTGATTAGACTAAGGAGTTTTTTAGATTATGTAACACCCCATACCTAACCCAGTCACTGGGTCAGAGTTAAGGGATGCCACATTCATTGCTGAAGCAACTACGATTAGTTACAATTCAATATAACAATTCATAAATGCTATTAAATTCATTACACAATCACAATTTGTTTTGCAATCATATCTCATTTTTATACGAGCTTTAGGCAAAATAGCAATATTGGAAACTTGAGAGACTTGTGTTTCTCTCTTTTATAGGGTGCGATTTGAAGCCTACCAGTACCATCTATTTATAGTAAGAGTTGGGAGAATCATGGTTGAACTTATATAAGACAAATAATATTTATTTAATAGAAAAAAAACCTAGCTTCCTATTATTTAGGGAGAGGGATGGCAACCCTTGGTAGAAATACTAGGGTTTGCCGTCCCCTTGTATTCCATATAATAAGAATTGAGCCTCTCTTATACTGGGTTCAATTATATGTACTTTCTGAACTTTTAACCCAATACTTTATAATTTATTTCAACCCAGAACATGTTTTTTTTTTCTATTTCTCAAATGAAATATTATTTGCTAAAATAATTTTAATTAATTAATTTCTCAATTAAATAAAAAATTCAACCCAATTCCAATTTCATTATAATCATGAAATCTTTACTATAAAAGAATCTGTGAGAAAATATATTTAATTTTTTGGATTCAAAAAGACAAATTAATTTAAATCCATTTTTGAACTTTAATTAATTAATTAATAATTTGAAAAATCATAAATTAATTCTCAAGTCATTTCCATAATTAGTGAGAAAATCACATTCATTTCCAAATGTAACTCATTTCTCTAGCTTTATCATTTCTATCCATTTTTGTTCATTTGATACAACATGTAATTCATTTATAGTTTTAATGAGCTAGCAGAAGGATTGATTGGATAGTGGAGGTTCGTGGTGGCAAGCTAGAAGACCCAAATTATGCTTTGGGGTGACTTTTGCAATTTTATTATTTTTCTAGAATGGAATCATGGAAACTTTGGCTGGTCAAGGTCATTTAAATTTTATGCTTTTATTTATGGTAGCATGATGATATTTATTTGATTGCAAATGTATGTTCATACATATATATGATGAGCGTGCCAGATAGTTTAGGGAAAAATGCCACATGTATTTGTCATGCATTTAGTAATCATTCATGATTGAAACCAAACATTAAAAATCTTGCATGTGTTTAAAGATTGAGTAGGAGAAGCCCCTAAACAAGACCTATGCCTCCATCGATGATCTTTTGTCATGGCATGTAATGGACCTGCCCCAAGGTAGACATTATCATGTGGATTTCATAAGGAGATTTCCTAAAAGAAAGAAGAATTATCTTGTAATTGCATGATAGCTGGTCGACCACATTGTAGGTATTATCATGTAATATAACAAGAAAATTTCTTTTAAAGAGGACAACTAGTCACATCATGTCCCTTGGTGAGATTGTCCCAAGATGACTTATTTGTGGTACATGATGTGATAGGTGTTGAGTTAATGGTTATACAGTCAAGATCATTCTAGTTAAGTAACTTCCCAAGAAGCTATGCTTAAGTTAAAATGATGGACAAACATGAGGCGATTATTAGTACGTGTGAATGCTTAAGGAATTGGTTCATGTATTAATTGGATGAAAATGAGTTAATGGTTACACAATCAAGATCATTCTAGTTAAGTAACTTCCCAAGAAGCTATGTTTAAGTTAAAATGATGGACAAATGTGAGGTGATTATTACTACGTGTGAATGCTTAAGGAATTGGTTCATGTATTAATTGGATAAAAATCCATGTTCTTACTAGTTGGTTAAGATTTCTCCAAGGTGACTAAATTTAATGAGTGTAGGAATTATCATTGCAATGACTTACAAATGTTTTCAAGGTTTAATGTAAGACGCATGCATCATCTTAATGCATATCGTAAGTTGCAAAACGTTTCCAAAATATTTACTCAATACCAATATATTAAAAAATTGATGTTTTATTTTTAGTTCAAAAATGACACCTATTCCCTTATTAAACATACTCACTGAGAGAAAATTGAATGGAAATAACTATAAATAAAGAAAAGCAACTTTATGATTGTCCTAAGTTGTGAGAAACTCAAATCATTCCTTGATACTAAATGCCCTCAGGCCATACAAGTGATGTGATTCCGGTCACATCATGTGACTCGACAAGAAAAACCCGAGATTGGCCTAAGCTTGAAGGGCCTAAGTGTGAAATAAAACGTTCAAACAATGCAACATTTTACATGTGGGCGTTGGCTCATGCATGCTGATTTATAATAATTATATAGCTTTTAATTATAGCCTTTTTAATGTGTCTTAAACCATGTTTCATTGATGGTATTTTATAGTTTAGTTAGTTGTTGGTTTAGTTAATTGGTTAGTTGTCGTTTTTATCACATATTATGTTATTCATGTGTGTGCCAATTGTCACATACATTTTTTTTGTGTTTTTTTTTCATAAGTGTGTGATGTGTGTGTATGTTTGTTCAAGGGATGACATGAATATATACATATTTAAGCATGAGAATACTAATTCTAGTGTTTAGTATGTCTTAGCCGAATTATGGGATGATTTGTTGCAAAGGCTTGATGCTTATTTATATTGGTTGTAGATAACCAATATTGGTGTCCCAAGAGTGACCCTTCAACTAACGGAAGGCATGCACACAAGAAGCTTCTAGAATCTTCAAGAACTAGCTTCATTGAAGGTGCATTGTGACCGATCACATAGATGCTCAAATTCATGTCATGTGCATTCCTTAAAGATGAAGAATTCTTAGCATTAAAGAAGGTGCATGGACGGTGGCAAAGGGAGGGAAGAATGTGGCTTTTCGTTCTCCTCATGCACCAAAAATTGGGAGATGAATTCCTAAGATTCATTCTACCCATTCATCATCCCAAGATACATTAAAGGTATCAATTAAGGGGATGCATGTCCCATGCAAGAAGACATTTGATTAAGGGGATTGAAGGAGAATTCAAAGGCTATTCATTCCTGAATTTAAGAATACTTCCTAGCTATGCATTCATGCACGCACCAAGAGGGAAAGGAAGTGTCCATTCGGTTGATGCATGAATTTCCCATGCTCAAGAACCGAATTTAATTTCTTATGTGTGAATGTGTTTAAGGCTAGTGTGAATAATTTTTGTGCCGAATTTGAATGGCCATCTTAGAGCCTATATAAGACTTGTAATTGGTCATTTGTAAGGTTGAAGAACATTATTAATCAAAATATATTTTTCGTGAGATTTGTTTTTCTCTATACGAGTTTGTGGCATTCACCCTTTGTCTTATCATCCCATAACCCATCTCGGGGTGTGACGACTTTTACCAAACCAATATTCGAGTGTTTGTCAAATTTACGAGGGTTCGGTTCCTTTATAACTTCGATTCCGTAAAATATTCAAGTGCTTTAGGTCGCAATTTCCACCATCCTTTGGACCTATTCAAGATGATCCTTCAAACAAGCAATTTTCCAAACTTTCCAAGTCTTGGGAAATCCTAGCATCAAGTTGAGCCTAGAAAACATTGGGATGAGAATAATGGGATAGCTCATTGCTATATTCTGGCAAGCATGACCTGTAATATCCCATTTTTTAGTGGTGTCAAAAATGGTGGTTTCGGGACCACAATTTTGACAAGTGAGTTTGTATTTTTTTATTTAGAGTTACATTAGAGTCGTACTAAATTTTGGTTAAGAAATATTAAGGTTTAAATAGTTAATTAATTAAAAAGGACTAAATTGTAAAATATGTAAAACTTAGTCTCTATTGAATTTTAATGATTAAATGGTTTAATTAGTGGAAGTGGGTGGACTTATACAGAAATTAGCCTATAATGAATCATTATGGTTAGTCAATGCTTGTTTTTGTCTTAAGTATGTGTTATTTTTGTTAATTAAAAATTTAAAAGTGTTAAAACATAAAATAAGTAAAAAGAAAAGAAATATTTTATTTTTACTGTCTTTTCCAGACCACCGAAACTCGATGGGAGAAAAACCTTTAGCATTCGGTCACTTTTCAAGCCTTGCATGTGAGTGGAATTTCATTTCGTTTTTAGTAATTTCTATGTTTTTGAGATCGTTGTATTGTAATCTAGCTAATTGGAGGAATAATTTGCAAAATTGTCATAATTTTTGGGTTATGCCATGATTGAGTTGAAGATGTTTTTGAAGTTTTATGATAGATTTACAAGTTTTGTTAGTGATTAGGACTATTTTGTAAAGGAATTTTTGTTAGTTTTGAGTTTAAGAACTAATATATAAATAATTATATTTTAACATGAAATTTTGTAATTAATTAAGTGTCTAGAGACTATTTGAAGCTGTTGGTATAATCAGTTTTAACTGTTGAGGGTGAATTGTGAAGTTTTGAATAGTTTTTGTTTAAAAGACTAAATTGAATAAAATGTAAAGGTTTGGTGAAAAATGGTAAAAAAATACAAATTAAGGCTCTCATGAATTGAATTAAGTTTATAATGTATGTGAATGTAATAATTGAATTAATTACTATATAGATAAGAACCGAGTCAAAAAGACAATAACCGTGGAAAGGAGAAAATTGTGGAGTAGCCTTACGAGGAAACCAATAGCAGTTAGTAGGTATGTTCATAGTATAGATAATTATATTTATATACTTATAATTGGTGATATTATGATTTGTTTAAATTGTATTGGGATGGAATTATGATATTAATTTGAAATTATAAGACGTCTACAATTAAGTATAGTTGAGAATTGATTATTCAATAGTTATTGAATAATATGGTGAGCTAAAATTGAATTAAATTTAATTGATTTTTAGCATGTGTATGGATATTGTGGAAGTGCCTTGGATTTATATTGTTAAGAATTCTGTTAAGTGCCTGTTTGAACATAGTAACAGATTAGGATACGATTGGCATGCCAATAGGTTATTATGCATGCTTGTACGGGATTGCACTTTGGTGCCTCTGTTACGCATATATGATGCCTTTGGTGTGGTGTTGTTACCCGATTATCCGAGTCAAGTTACTATAGTTCATCAGGCTATGCGTTATTACGACTTATCTACTTGCTTATTTCCATTGCATATCTATGGTGTTATTAAGTGAAAAATGTTATAATGAATGTCTTGTTTATATATATAAATGATTACATTAAGAAAATTTTGTTGATGGTATTGGTTAATTCTTTTGAGAAGGTGTTATTATGTTATATATAAATGAATAAATACTAATATGGTGTGAACTTGTATTTGGTTATCAGGATTTATAAATTATCTTCTTGTTTATTTATCTTGGTTAAGGTAAGTTAAACGATGTTTAAACTAGGGACTTATTAAGCTTCCTAATCTTACTTGTTTGATTGTTTTTTCTTTTGTAGTTATCATTTTACGAATAGACTGGACGGATCGATTTAAAGTTCACACTATCCAACCCTTGTCGGTAGTTTTTGTTCATCATTTTGGGATATGGCATTTATATAGGTTTAAAGTTGTTGTTTTGTAAAGTGTTAAGTTAACTTGTTATATCTAGTTAATGTGGGTGATGCTGAATGTAGGCTTGTGTTAATTTTGGTTAGGTTTATCGTTATGCTATATATATTATGCAGTGATGCATTGAAATGGTAACTTGGTTGTGAATGACCATAACTTTGGTCAATTTTTGATTGATGGTTTTAGGCATGAACAGCTAACTAATATAAAACTTATTTCTTAATTGTGTTTGTTAGGTTGGATGGTTTTTAATTGTGGTGCCAATAAGGGCACATTGGTTGTGCTTTAAGTGGTGTATATGTGATTTTGGGTGGTTAATGTGTTGGTAAATGGTTTGGCTTGGTGTCTAAGATAGGGTTGAAAGTTTGGCTTGAAAATGAAGTCAGTTAGCTACACAAGGCCTGAGACACGGCTTATCACACGACCGTGTGCCACACACAGTCGCACCACATGACCGTGCGTAAATTTGATTTTAGGTGTAGGTTTCACACGGCCCGACACATGGCCTACGACACAGCCGTGTGAGGGTATTTTGAATGTTACACAGTCTGGGACATGGCGTGTGACACGAATGTGTGACCCAACTTTGAAGCAAACACGGGCTGACATATGAGATGAGACACGGTAGTGTGACCCTATTTCAAAAATTACACGGTCTGTCACACGGTTAGTCACACAACCATGTCCTTGGGCACAAAACCTGGGCTTTGTCACACAACCTGGCCAGACAGCTGTGTGACCCATGTTTTCTAAATTTTCTAATTTTTTTTTCAGATTGATCCCTGGCTACTTACAAAGTCATTTTTTGGTCTCGTATACTCGATATTAGGCTCGTAAAAGTATGTATGATATAAATATGGTTTGTTTTGGATTTTTATGTTTAAATGATGTTATGTGTGTCTGTTTTGCTTAGTAATACTCTATAGCTCTATTCTGGAAACGGAGACAGGTTAGGGGTGTTACATGACCAATAACTTTTATAAGCAACCAAAGAGTTGTAAAACTGCCAAAGTGATTCTAGACAGGCTAGAGGACATGTTCGGAGGCCAAGCTTCCTTGTCTTGGTAGGTGGCTATAACTAGTTTGATGAATGCCTAGCAAAAGCTCGACACTTTAGTCAACAACCATATGATTACTCTTATGGGATACTATGCCGAGGCCACAGATAATGAGGTCAATCTAGACTAAAACATTGATTTGCAACAATTCGTTGTAGCAAATTAAACCATTTTCCGTACTTAAGGAGTTCATATAAAAGCAATTTAGTTATGTTTTTACTTAGTTTTTATCTTTAGTTAATAAATAATAAAAAGTGTAAATTGAGCCATTTATATGACCTTAGAGGCCAAAATAAGCCTAAAGGAAGGCTAACGTATTTGTTGAGTGTACATGGCATCATTCTGAGGCATAGGAACACGAGATTGGTCACGATGTTGCAATATGGAGTGCCAATGTTACAACATAGTGAGCAGAGCACTCAAAAGGAGTAAATTGCCTTCAGTGTCGTGACATAGATAGAGTGTGTCACAACACAGCCTTGTATTCTAGCTTGAGCTTGTAAATTGCCATCATTGTCGCAACACAATCGCAACACAGACTAAAGGATGTTGCGACACCGCCTTGACGAGGGGAATTATTAAGCCAAGGGTGTTTTGGCCTTTACAATAAACTTTAACACAAAAACGTCAACCGAATTTGGTTGATAGATGACGACCAACCCTAAGCCTATAAAGAGATGGCTTTAAATAGTTCATAAATAAATTTTATTCGAGTTTTAGGTTATGACTTCATTTAGTTTTATTTTTAGTTTCTTTCTGATTTATTTTGTACTTTGGTTATTTTTATTTGTAATTTTATTCTAGCTTTTATTTTCATCCGCCGTGGAACTCCATTTGTGGATTCATCAACTCTTCATAGATTTCTGTTCTCGCAATCATCAATACATAACAGGATTCTTCTTAAAATTTATTCTTGATCTAGTACTTATGTTTATTTTTTAATCAAGCTTATAACATTTCTTAGATCTATGAGGAACTAATTCTTTTATGGGAGATTAACTAGTGGGTGTGGGAGTAATTAACTTCTATATAGGGTTTCTTAGCAGATCAGCTGGTTGGGATAGGAAGAACTTAAAACTAATAGGCCTGACAACCCAAGGAAATCATCTAGGTGGGAATGAACCCAAAATTGGTATTGCCTATCCGTGGACACCTTGCCCCAATCCAGTCTGGACTCTGAGGTCGAGAGATAAGTAGTTCTTTTTGACTTATTAGTTTAGTGGAAGATTGAGAGATCCTGCTAGGTTAATGACTTTGAATAGAACCCAAAATAAGAGTTAGTTATGATCACCGAAGTGAGTTAGTCTTCCGTCCTTAGAATTGATAATGTGTACAAATTAGTTTCCCGTCTTTATTTTTACGCATTTAAACTATTTTCATAAAATATGATTTTTCATCACTTTAGGATTTCTTGTAATATAATTGAATTAAATTACTAATTATATTTTTAATGTAGAAGTTAGAATTAGTTTAGTTTCTCCTCTTCTACGTACGAACCTTGATGTACTCCAATACTTCGTTGTATAAATCTATATTACAACCTGACCTGTATACTTGTGGAAATCAGCTAACGATAATATATTGTTGCAGGATTTACACTTTAGACATTGATACGTTTGGAGGCGGTCAAACACACAAATAGAGATGGTGTTCAAAAGCTTGTCCAAGGATTTTGTAAAGTCTAGGGCTGCATATAAACTTGGAAAAAAGAATCTGACACTTACACATTTCATGAAAGAATTACAATCCTAGGAATTGATGTTGAATGGTGGTCAACCGGTCCCAAAAGTAGAAGAAAACTCAGCTATTGCTTCTTCCTCTAAAGGGAAGGGAAATCATGCTAAAAGAAACAAGGCTAAGTCCATTAGAACACCTAAAGTAGAAAGGAAGAGAACCAATAAGCCTAAAAATGTATCCAAGTCTAAATGTATCTTTTACAACAAGAAAGGGAACTTCAAGGCAAACTGCAAAGAGTGGAAGGATTATCTAGCCAATAAGGGGCAAGGTATGGAACTCTTTATGTTTGAACTTTGCTTAATGGAAGATTCAATAGACCACTAGATCATTGATTCTGGAGCAACTAATCATGTGTGTGTTCCTCTACAGGGAGCCCGAGGAAATAAAATATCTTAAAGATAAGATTTTATCATTGTAAACCAAAAATGGAAAAAGTTTGGCAATTGAAGTAGTGAGAGATGCATATATTTATTTTGATCATTTTTGGAATATTATTTTCAAATACATTTTTTATGTACCAAGTTTTAAAAGAAACTTAAGTTCTATTGCATGTTTATTTAAAGACGGCTTGACCATGACTTTTAATAATAATGTTGCAATATTTAGAAATCGTAATCTTATTTCTAATGTATGGATGTCTAATAATCTCTATTTTATCAAATCAAACACGTACACACTGCTTGAAATCAAATTTCGAATAAAAGACTTAAAACTTCTCACTCTAATAAGTCATACCTTTGGCATTTGAGACTGGGTCATATTAACCAAGAAAGAATCACTAGACTTGTGAAAGATGACCCTTTATGTTCACTTAAAGAAGTTGATCTTCCACAATGTCAATATTGCTTGGATGATAAGATGACTAAGCGATCTTTTAGTGCAAAAGAAATGAGGGTCATGAAACCCTTAGAACTTGTGCACATTAATGTTTATGGCCCCATGAATGTCAGTGGAAGAGGTGGTTACAATTATTATGTAACCTTTATTGATGATTATTCTAGATATGGGTATGTGTACCTAATTCACCTCCAGAGTGAAACATTTGATAAAATCAAACAGTTTCATGCAGAAGTGGAGAAACAACTAGGTTTACCCGTAAAGATACTTCAGTCTGATCAAGGTGGGGAGTATTTATTAACTGAGTTTTTAGGGTATCTCATAGAGAATGGATTCTATCCTAGTTAACCGCGTCAGACACTCCACAGTAGAATGGCATGGTAGAGAGAAGGAATCGAACCTTGTTAGACACGATTCGTTCGATGTTAAGTTACTCGAAGCTGCCAATTTATTTTTGGGGATATGCTTTACAAATGTCTTGTTATATTTTGAATGATGTACCAACTAAGGCAACATCTAAAACTCCATATGAAATGTTGCTTGGCGGGAAGCCAAATCTAAACCATTTAAGGATTTGGGGATGCCCAACCCACGTATTGGATAAAGATACAATGAATTTGGATTTATGGACAGAATTGTACATGTTTGTGGGATATCTAAAAGGAACAAAAGAGTGGTTTGTTTTATAAACTGAAAGAACAAACAGTGATAGTTTCAACTCATGCTAATTTCCTTGAGGAAAGTTACATGAATGACTTCAATCCTCGAAGTAAAGAAGTACTCAAGGAAATTTCAAGAAATACACAAAGCCATATAGAAATGGTTCCAAAACCAACTCCTAATAGTAAACCTGCAAACAATCAACAACATAGGGTACTTCGTCGCAGTGTGAGGGTCTTTCGCATGCCTGATTTCTTCCAATCTGGTGGAAGTGTTTTAAACACAAAGACTGTCCAACAGAAAGATGATGACCCTTTCACGTATCATGAAGCGATGGAAAGTACTGATTACAAGCTTTGGGAAATAGCTTTGAAAGCTAAGATGGATTTTATGAATTCCAACTCAGTGTAGGAACTTGTAAACTTATTGGAAGGGATAACATGTTGGAAAAGAACAGGATTGAAAATGATTTTCTTACACAACAAAAAATTAAAATTTTGAAAATCGAGTCAGTTTGTGATATTTATAGCAATAAACTTCTCCCAAAATTGCAACTTTGTTTTCAGCTACACGGATCCTTTTCGTTATCAACTTTAAGCCGAATACCTTCTCCTCTATTCTCGTACCACGAACTACTTCGTGTGTTGGTTGAAACGAATTCAAATCAAACATAGAACCATAAATTATTTACTTTCCTTTCAGTAGGAAATAAAAAATCTCTCTTCAATAGAAACAGATAGAATTTTTATTCCGAAAAATAAAATTTATACTCAGAAACAAATTCCCACTATTTTTGGGTAGAATAACATTATTTCGGGCAGGATAAAATTTATCGGTGCCATCTATTTATAGAGAGAAGTGAAACCCTTTGTGAATTAGTAGAAGTTTATTTAATAGGAAAACAACTTCCTAGTCGAACTAGGAGAGAGTGGGGTGGCAGCCCTAGTTAAATATACTAGGGTTTGTTGTTCCTTATAATTAACATGAGGAGCTTTTTGGGCCTCTCCTATATCGGGTCCAATTATAAGTGCTTTTTGGACTTTTAACCCAACACTTTATAATTCAATCCAACCTAATACATATTTTTCCATTTTCCAAAATAAACATCGTAAATAAATTTTAATTAATTAATTAATTTCTCAACTAAATAATTTTCTCAACCCGATTCTGATTCCGTTAAAATCATCACAACTTTACCGTAAAAGAATTTATGAGAAAATATATTTCATATTTCTATATTCAACAGGTTAACAACCAATTAATTTAATTCCATTTTCGAACATCAATTAATTAATTAATCTATGAGAAAATATATTTTATATTTTTACATTCACTATAGTATTCTGATTGAGCTCTCCCTAATGACATACTATTACGAAATCAACTCGATCAATGCTCATCCAATGACCTTGTCATAAGTGTGTTACCCTCATAGGGTATCCTTAATCTCTTTGGGTTAAATCTGCTCTCGCAATATGATCATATTTTATCTCATGGTAACCATTACATCTTCATTCATGAAAACTCAATTACTATCAAATAGTAATCAAGTCATTTATCACAAAATTGAACGACCAATGACCATATTTTCTTTTCATCTATCATGTAATAACAATGAGAGCATATCATTTACCCATGTCTTAGGCTATGAATTCCACTGTTGTGAATGATGCTACATACTGCAGAAGTCATATACCCAACATACCAACTTTCGGTTCCTTATCTATTTGAACTCAGGCTTTTACTTACATCAAAGTATACGAGTCACACATGCATAGTCCATCATCCACTCATGATTAATTCATGTCACACTATGAACATCACAATTGAATAAATCTATAAACAGATTTAGGTTCTATTTTGCATGGTCCATTCCGATGTACTATCAATGTAGTCAATCACATCTATGTCTTTATCTTCTAGGAGTCATCCGCTGTAATACCTAAGTTAATGCATCTCCCCAATCAGACTTCACAAACATCATATTAGTCTTTCAATTAGTTTTCTCATTTCTAATTCGACTAATGACATATTTAGGTTCATCTATGAATATACGTTGTCTTTCCATTTTATGATCTGACCACGTAATATCGCTTAGTATTAGTTTAAACATTAGACAACCATTGAGATAACATTTGCTTCTATTTTGCTTTGCATGAAAAAAAAACATGAGAAAATTATACATAGAATATTAATGTAATCCGTGAATCATTTTTATAACCAATCTGTCTAAAAATATTACAAATTTACAAATGAATATACTAAAATTAGGGCACCATATCCATCAGTCTCCCACTTACCCTAGCGAAGTAGATGAGTCATATTTCGCATTCTCATGCTCTACACATGTAACAACCCTTTTTCAGTGAAATCAGAACAATGGTTTTGCGACCACAAATCTGATGTGAAAATATTTATTTTATTATTATTTTAATATCTACGTTATGTTAGCAAGGTCATATAAAAATTTCGTTAAGAAATTATCATTTGCGTGCTTAATTAAGTAAAAATGACTAAACTGTAAAAGGTGCAAAAGTAGAATTCTAGTAGCTAAAGATATCAAATAGCTATGAAACATTTAAATAAGAGGATTTAGATGGTAAATAAACTATTTCTATAGTTAGTGGATACTCATGGAGTGGTTTTGTTGAAATTATGAATGCTTTTAAAAGTTAAAAGTGTAAAAATATAATTAATGATAAAATTAAATAAGGAAAAGATATCATCTTCTTCAAAGTGTTTCTTCTTCAACCAAATTTGCAAAGGGAGAGTAGCTAGGGTTTGACCATTGTATTTTGCCTGCATGGTATGTGTTTGGATCCCATTTTTATTGATTTTTATGTTTTCGAGATCGTTGTAGCTTAATCTAGCTAGCCGGGGGACTGATTTGCAAAACTATTAAAGGTCTAGGTTTTTTCATGAATTTTATTGCTTTATTTATGAAAAGTTTTGGAAGAAAATGAGTCTTTGTTGATAAATAAACAACTTTTTAAAAGTGATTTTTAATGAAATTATCATTTAGGGACTTATTTGTGAAAATAGTAAAAGTATATCGTGAAATTGTGAAATAATTATTTGTATGAGTTGATATGTGTTCATAGTAAATTCAGCTAGCATGGGTTAGGGATTAAATTGCATAAATTTCCATTTATGAGCTTAAGGACTAAATTGTAACGAAGTTAAAATGTTAGGGGAAAAAATGTAAATTTGAAAAGTATAAATTTTGGATTAAATTGAATAATGTATGTATTAAATAGATTGAATTTTCTTATTTAGATAAAGATAAATCTCAGCTGGACCTAAACCGAGGGAAGGCAAAAGTTACGGATTAGCTCGATTGTATTTCTTCGTCTTAGTTATCGAGGTAAGTTCATATTATTTCTATACGTAATTGAATTTCTACTTGTATGTTATAATATAGTTATGTAATTATTTGCTTACACTTAATTATACCTTGAATTGCACATACGTTCCATTGTGAAACACCCCAAACCCGGCCCACGAGCCTTGACTGAATCTGGTATGTTCCCTAGGTAAAACAGTTCAAAACTTGTTTGTTATTTTGGAAAATTTGGGTGTTGAAGAAAATTTGATTTGTGTTGAGTTCAAATTGAAAACGGTGTTGTTCTTGAAGACTAGATTTTATCAAAACAATATTTTCATTTGTACTTGAAATCGATAAGTTAAAAGTATTGCCGAGTTTTTAGAGTCTATCTTTAAATTAAAAATCATTGGTGTTTAAGTGTCAAAACATTTAATATGCATTTTTTTAAGAAAAGTTATTAAATCTTGATTTAATAGTAATAATTGTATCATAATAAAACAAATAAAATGTGAGAATAAAATAGTCTAATAATAATGGCCTTATTACATCAAAGAAAAAACCGAAATAATTCCAAAACTTAAAATATAAAATCTCAAAATAAAATAAATGCTGAGCTAAGCATTGGCCACCACTAAGTCCCTGCCGACCCGGTCCATTTACTGAGTGTCACCTGCAAAATGTTAGCCCACGAGGGGTGAGTCGAATGACTCGGTGTAACACAAACAACACAAAAAGTCCCAAACGATTTAGGCATATCAAATCATATATATATACATAGCAAATTTAGGTAATGATGCAATCCCGAACCCAAACCTAAGTATCCATCCTCTACACATCACCCGTACCAGCCAATCACACCGTGGGGATTACTAAATCGACCCTCCATCCGCTACACAAAGATCGAAGCGATTCTTTGCGACGACTTGCACATCGCCCTTATAAAATTTGTGGCATAGCCACCAGATAATGTGACAGAGTCACCGATAATAATATGTGACATAAGTCACCACATTCCAGATTATGTGACATGAGTCACCAGATATTGTGGTAAAAACCACCAGATCACTTCCCCTTTTCAATATCACCCATATGCCCATGCATAATACAAAACATGCAAGAATCATGCCATATACCTTACTCCATATTCATAAAAATTCACATATGTGTCATATTCCAAATGTTCATAACATTTATTAACATAATATTAAAGGTTACGTACCTGAATACTCTGTACCATTGTATGGTACCTTTAGCCACATTCTCATATTTTTATTAACACATATATTAAATCAATACCATAAATCTATCAAGAATTAGTGTGGGGCTACACACCTGGTTACTATCGTATTTACTAAATCTCGAAAGTTTGCCTAAACAGCTTATACTCCTCCCTAAAAATCATAGTTAGAATCGGCTAGACACTAACACTTAATATGGCCTTGGGCGAATATTCATATTCCCTTACCTTAATTGTCTAGATCCCGAAATTAACCCTTGCTCTTGGTGCTGTCGAAATTCCTATAAGCATATGTTAGATCCAAATTCTAACATTTAAACACAATAAATGGCCTTCGGCCTAAAACCACACTCGCTTACCTTAGATCTTGGAATCCCGAAGACCTCCTCCCTTGTAGTCGACAATAACAAAATCCCGAAACCCTCCCTTAGAGTTTCGGCCATAGAGCAACAATGTGATTAGAGTCTTGATTTCTTTAGTCAGAGAAAGGAAAGAATAGTAAATCGACATAGAAGAGATTCCTTACCGAAAAAGAAAGACCAAAACGCAAGTGGTCAAACCCTCCAAGAAATCGACAGGAAGATCCTGAAGTAGCGAACTTGGTTCCAATGAGAAAGATGATAGGATCTTGGTGCTTAGGAGTAATCGGTTTCAATGGGTGTCAATGAAGTGATCTTTCGGCTTAGAAGAGAATAGCAAAAGAGTTGTTAATTCGGTTTGAAGGACAATAGGGAGATTCGACTTCAACAAGAATGAAAAGGAAGAGTATGAGGCTTTAGGGAGAATTGGCAATGGCTAGGAGAATCCTACTTTCGGCTTTTGAAGAATTGAAAAGAAAAGAGCACAAGTTGAATTAGAGATTTTCGGCTTAAAGAGAAAGATGAGAAAAGAATGAATTTTGGCACACCCTTCCTACTATTACCAAAACTGAAAATACCATTCTCCAAAGCCCCATATTTGGCCAACTCTTACTCTCTCTATTCAATCCCTTGTTTTTCTCCTAAAACTTCTCTTCTTCACCCATTCAAAATAATTCAAATAAATCAATTAATTATCTCCTTTTCTTAGCCGAATTTTGAATGATCTTGACCAAGTCTAATCCTCATCCATCCAGTGTCCCAATGTCGTCCACCACTGCTCATCCTTGCCGCAAAATAAAACTTCCTTTTGCTTCCCTTGCTGCTCGAACCTAAGCCCTGCTCCCTGCTTGTGGCATCACTTACTAGGGCTTTAAGTGGTGCCTCCTTGCCACTTTAACAAGCCCATTTTTATGTCTAATTTCCCCTACAATTTCTCTTAAGGCCTATCAAGCTTAGCTCCACTTCAAGACTTAAAATCTGATAATTTCTAAGACATTCACCTACCCACTAAAGTTCTCAAAATTCATAAAACACATTCAAATTACACACAGGCATGCTTCCACATATATTTAAGCAAAAATGCACAAGCCCTAAATCTTGGATATTACACATTGTTTGTAATTTGGTACCCTAAATTGCACATATGTGCCCCTATTTGTACTTCGATACCCCTGAATTCCACATACATGCCCCTGTTTGTACTTTGGTACCCTTGAATTGCACATACGTGCCTCCATTTGTACCACAATACCGCAAATAGCACTTATGTGCCCTTGTTTATACATCTGGTAACCTTGAATCGAATAAAATATGTGTTGTACTCAATCGTTGTTAAGTTTAATGATATACTATGTTCTTAATAAGCTCTATAAGCTGATTCATTTTCGTGAATTGTTTAAAATATCATTATTGCTGATGCTGGATGGATCAAATCTTTGCTTACACTATCATTTGATGTTGGTAGTTTAAGTGTCCTTTAGGGTTGTGGCATGTATATCTGGCTACAAGGGTGTTATGGTACATTATGGCATATTACTAAACTAAGATGTTAGGTACTTTTCTAAGTTTGTGAATATTTATCTTTTTGGTACAAATAGAATGGTATGAAAGTAAACACTTATGGATTGTTTTGGTTTGTTGATGAATTAAGTTGTTATGCTTGAAATGGCTTCAATTGTTGCATGTTTATAGATGATATGAAACTAGATGTGTATGTTGGAAGAAAGGTTAGTTATGCATATGTTTAAAAATATTTGATTGTTGTGATTGAGGTGCCTTATTGGTATATTGGTTGTATGAGTAAATAGCTTATTGAAATGGTCATATTATGTACGTTTTGGCATGTTTTGGTGCCTTGATCATAGGTGCATATAGCTTGTAGGTACTTGTTGGAAATGGATGAAAGAAATGGCTTGAATTTGGCCAAATTCTTGTCCACATGGCCTAAGACATGGGCGTGTCCCCTGTAGGTTTAAAAGGGTTGCAAGTCATGCAGTTACATGACCTAGCACACGGCCTGGCACACGGGCGTGTGAGGCAATTTCTAGAGTTACACAACCTAGCCACATGCCGTGTGACCCAAGTCAGAGAGTTACACGGGCATAGACATAGACTAGGACATGGCCGTGTGTCCCTATTTCAAATGTTACATGACCTGAGACACGAGTGTGTGACTCAGCCATGTGAGGCACACGGCCGTGTAACCTCTGTAGTGTGAAATTTTCTAACTTTTTCCTTAAGATTTCATATATTTTCGATTTAGTCCCAAATCATTTCTAAAGTGATTCTAAGGCCTCGAAGGCTCAAATAAGGGGTGATATGCATGTGTTTGAATGGATTTGGCTATGATTTATGAAATGTTTGGAAACTAATGATTTTAAGTTACGTTTTTATGGTAATGCTCTGTAACCCTATTCCAGCGACGGATACGGGTTAGGGGTGTTACTCCACGTGTTTCGTAAAACCCTTAGCTAGTATAGTCTTAGTACACGAGTCCGCAAGGTTTTCCACTTATGTGAATTTTGACTTCATCCATGATGTTGTCTACGATTGCCTCCCTAATGATGCTTTCTATGTATTTTGTCCTCGTGTGGTTTCTTTAGAGTTTAGCTATATCCGCACTGTGATAGTGCCATAATTTTTTCATACCTCATATTCGGCTCTTTACAGTGAAATCAGTAGTGTAACCCTACTTGACACTTATCAACTATATGGACCCACCATTTAGGACAAAAACACAACTCGATGTTGATTTCCTCGAATCCCGACAAGTTTGGAAGTCAAAATTAGTATACCTGATAAGAGTAAGATCTCCCCTAGAATACACAAGAATATAATCCCTTATTCTTTGTGAATACTTGAGTACATGCTTAACTGTTCGCCAATGTCTTGGTCCAGGATTTTCTTAATATCGACTCACCAACCCCACAACGAAAGAAATATCTAGACATGTGCATAATATATCATACATAAGACTTCCTACTACTGAAGCATAAGGAACTTTTCTCATGATTTCTTTATTACGCTGTCTTAAGACAGTTCTAAAAAAAGATGAAATCCCCATGTAGAAGGTTTAGTTCCCTTCTTTGAATCGGTCATTGCATAACATTCCAATATCTTGTCTATGTATAAAGCTTGTGATTGTAATATCCCGGGTTAGGGGCTATTTTGTCGTTGCATGTTATTGCCTGTATGTGGTGTGCTGTGTTGCTATTTTTATGTTTTAGGGGTTTAATTATAGCTTAGGTGTATGCTCGAGTAAATAAGAAAATTTTAGTTTTTGGGTGTTAAGTGAAGGAGCCGAGGAAGTCAGGGTTTAAGAAAATAAATTGTGGTTTCATAGCACAAAAGAAGTCTTGGCAAAGTGGTGAGCAAGGTGCCACTAGGAGTTGAAGGTGGCGTCTTTTACAAGGGGATGTCCTGAGTTCGAGTGCGAAAACCCATTTTGGTTGCTTTTGGGACGGCATGGAGAAGAGGCGGGAAGGCAAGTGGAACTCTAACTTGGACTTGGTCAAAGGGTGACTTGGATGGTGGAGAGTAAAATGTGGAGGAGGACTTGGTCCACTCATTTCAAATGAGTGAATGGGAGTGAGTGGGGGGATTCTTGGCCGATTTTGGGGGGGTGTTGGAGTGGGGTGTGGACGGTTTGGTTGAGGGAAGGGAAGTGTGCCGAAATGCACTTCTCATTTTGTGCATTTTCGGCCAAAAGCTTTTGGAAGCAATCTTTTCTTTTTCTTTCTTTTGTCAAAAGCAACCCGAAACTTCAAATGAATTTTCTCATTTTTTTCTGATTGAGTGACCAAACCCTATAGCCTTGCCGAAAATTTCATTTCTTTTCCTTAATGTTTGTGGGTGGCCGAATGTTCAACCCCATTTCATCTCTTTTGTTCAAAGTGTGCTAAAACCGAAACACTCTCTCTTCTCCAACATCTCCCTCTCTTTTTGAAGCTTTGATTGCCGAAACTATATTCTCCAACACACCTTCTCTAAACCGAAACTACCTTTTGTCCATCCACTCATTCTCTTCTAAATACTCCATTGCCGAAATTCCATCCTCATCTCACAAATTCTTATTCTTTTTCTCTCCTAAAGCCGAACCTAAGGGTGTTGAACACCTATAAGTTTAACCCTCTTCTTTCTTTTGTAGCCTTGGCGAAACTTTCTTCTCTCTTAATAGTTCCCTGGTGGCCGAATATTAGAAGGGTGGTGAGCGTGTTGGGGGTCTTAATTTCGGTCGTTGGTGGTGGTAAGTTTTGGCCGAATGGCCATCCCTTTTTCTCTCTAGTGCTATGACGATTTTGGTTGATGAAAGGAAATAACCTCTTATTTTGGGACTTAATGCTTGATAGGGCATTCGGGATTCAAGGAGTCAACAAAGCCTTCTCTCAAGGACTCGATCGATTGGTAGGTAGTGATTGTGGTGAGTGATTGGTATTGGCATTGGTCGTCCAATCTTTTGATTTTGAGTTGGTCAAAGTTATTAAGGTTTAATTGTTCCTTTTCAAAGTGTAGCCAATTGTTGGAAGGAAAGCCTTGGTGGTTCGGGTTTGATAAAGAATCAAACCAATAGCAAGGTAAGGGTGATTCGACAAACCCTTGTTGGTCGATATGGTGATGGCCGAATGTCTTAGTTGCCTAACCCCTATGTTTGGCCGATTGTAGGAGTCGATGACTCGAGGACCTAGATCGCTTTGGTTGGGATTTCTAGACTCGTATTATCAGGTGTGTAACTAACACACTGATACTTAGTAAGATTATTAATAAACCTGTTTGCTTGTTAAAATTATAAACAGTATGATGGACAAATGAATACCCAAATGGGGTATGTGTACGATTCGGGTAAGTCTGTTCTATTATGAGTACTATTGATGAAGCATGATATCATGATTTATGTTATGCATGTTATGAGTTGTAATGCTTGGTATGTTGGCATGATATGCATGGTTAGTATGAGATGCATAATCCCATGAGTATGATATGTATGGGTGATACGAGAGGAGGAGGCGATGATATATTGTCTTGACGAGCACCGCTGCTTTGGTAGCACAACTTTGTGACTTTGGGTCACGGAGGTTTGGCACCTCCGAGGTTTGGTACCTCAGCGTCTCGTCCCGCTGGCTCATACACCACGTGGGTTGGCCCCACGATGATGATTATACGGATTGACGCCAGTGTTTTGGTAACACACGATGGGTTGGCCCCATCACCGCATTTGTGACTACGGTCACCAAAGTGCTTTGGTAGCACATTGTGTCTTTGGGACACCGGAGGTTTGGCACCTCATTGCGACTTGTCCCCGTGGTTTAACCACCGTGGGTTGGCCCCACTTGAGATATGGGATCGTCTCGCTAGTGATTTGGTATCACACGATGGGTTGGCCCCATCATCATTGGATTTGTGACTCGGTCACGGTGCTTTAGGTAGCACAAATGTGTCTTTGGGACACCAAAGTGCTTTGGTAGCACATTGACGGATATTGTGTCTTTAGGACACCGTGCTTTGGGAGCACATTGTGACTATATGTCACCAAAGGGTTTGGCACCACCAAAGGTGGTTTGGTACCACACGAGGTAGGAAAGGAGATACGGATGGTTAGGATCGGGTTGCATTAATTATGTTGCTATGTATGATGTGTGTTAGCATGTTGTTTTAACGGAGCGGGATTTACACATCGAGTCACTCGACTCACCCTCTCCTTTGACATTTCAGTGACTCGTAGATGCGGACATGGAGCCGGGGCGGACTCGGGGTGCACATGCCATGCTTTAATAAAGTTTACTCGGACTCTATAACTTTTGGTACTTAGCTTATTACTTTTATTTGGGTTTTAATTTGTTACAGAAAAGGCCTTTAATCTATGTTTTAAGTGGGTTGATGTTTTAATTAGATTTAATATGCCTTAACAAAATAAGCCAGTATAAATTTTACTAAAAACTGGAAAGATAATGTTTTCAAAATTATAACATAACGTGTTTTTAAACTATACCATCGGGTATCACACTAAGTCTTTTTGATAAACAAATTCAACGGGTTTCAAATTCTAACCGTAATTCACCTAAGTTTAAAAGTGTTTTATGTATCACTAAGAAACTAATGAGGTTCTAGATGGTTTAAACTCGTTTTAACTACAAATTCTGGCTAAGTTTTCAAAATCTCCGGGTTTTAAATACATCAAAAGTTTTTCAAACAAGTCTACTCAAATCTGTTTCAAGCACACTGTGCTTTCACTCAGCTTTCAAACGAAAAATCTGAACTTCTTAGAAACGTTTTCCCCGTAACATACCAGATTCGGACGTGGTGTCTTGTCCGGGTTTGGGATGTTACATTTGTGGTATCAGAGCCAAGTTCAAAGGCTCGGCTGTGGGCCTGAGGCCCAAAATGGTTTCAAAAGTCTGTTTAAGTGTTTGTTTTGAAAGTATGGTTTGAAAGGCATGGCACCGAGTCTCCGGCACCAGTTCGCCCAGGTAAGTAATTCTAAACTCTTCTGTGAATTATTATTTGTAGAAGGGTAGGTGATATGGAACGTAGTTAGATTTATAAGACTTGAACCCTAGGATTAGATCACTCAAACACTTGAACTAAAGCATAAGACTTAAAGCACTAAACCAATCTATGACTCAGCCACGGGGCTAGGGTGTGGTAACTCCTGTACGCATGTCTAGGAGAGGATCCGGAAGAGCTTGGTATTTAAGCAGTCCTCGTGACTCACCTCCTCTTCGCAGGAATCCCACCTGGTGCGTAGCTCGAGTTCACCCTGACCAAGAAGGCCCGGTAATAGACTTAACCTAACGACTAAAACCCGAAAAGGGAATCAGCCATGTTTTCAAAAATACAACAACAACCCTAATGTTTTTATACTTTTCGCAATAAACTCTTTCAAAACCGAAAATGTCATATTTACCACAATTTTCTTGAAAAACCTGATTTATGGAAAATTACAAAAGTGCCCTTAGGGGTAAATTTACTAAAATACCCCTGGTTTCCAAAACGAAGTATTTTACAAAATTTTCAAAGAACACTCTCAAATTTTTGGAATTTCAAATTGACCGGTTTTACGAAAGTTTTAAAATATCTTTTATTACGAAAATACCCTGTAGGGAAAATGACGAAAATACCCTTGGGTTAGAAATGGGCAGCAATGTCCGAAGAGTGAATAGGTATGGAAAGGGTTAAGGAATGAATGTATGACCTCTTTTGGGTGAATAGGATAGAAGATTGAAACCTTGGTTGCTCGAAAGAACCCCTGATTAAACTCTATCCATAAAATTTCTTTGCGGTTAAGAAAGTGGAACGATACTAATGCATAAAAATCTTTTTAATTAGAAACGTGGATCGTTTAGTCATGAGTACTCGGGGTGGACGCGGTCGTAATACTCGTGGTCGAGGTCGAGGTAGGATGACGCTTCAACCCGTAGGATCCGGTCAAGGTCGAGAAAATGAGATGCTTGCCCGCCACCACCGGAGGTGGTGAGTTCCGAGATCGGCATCGAGACGATGCGATGTCACAGCGCGCGTCATGGGTGTTGGAAAGAGTAGCTGGTGTAAGTGGTGGTGCGGGAGTTAGGAAATCGCTTCTCGAGCGACTCGGGCTAACGGGGCCGAATTTTTCCGAGGTGTATCGGGTGTTGCTCCTAGCACTGCTGAATCTTGGCCGAGGCAACGGAGCGGATCATGGACGATCCGGACTTGGCGGTGAGAGAGAGAGGCGAAGGGCATCGTGATCGCTTCTTCGGGATGAGTCATATCAATGGTGGCTCACGATGCGGGACGATGTGGCGGCGAGAGGATTTGACATGGGACTATTTCAGGGCTGCTTATCAAAAGAAGTACATCGGGGCTAGTTACATCGACTCCCAGAGAAGGCATTTCGAGGCTTGTTCGGGGAGTAAATCATTCTTGAGTCGAGGTGAGTTCCCGGTTGAGTAGGTATGCCGAGGGCATTGTAGCCACCGAGCATGAGAGGTGTGTTCGTTTCGAGGATGGTCTCGGGACGAGTTGAGGTCTGTGATTGCTCCACAAAGCGAGCGCGAGTTTGCTGTCTTAGTTGAGAAAGCTAAGGTAGCCGAGGGTGTTAAGGAATCAGTGAGGCAGAGTATGGACAGGAGTAGGCTTAAGAGGAGCTTTGGGTCTTCTGGTTCGTCGGGTAATCCGTAGAAGAGGGCTAGACCGAGTGGGCAGAGTCAGTCTGCTAGGTTTGTTGCTGCTAGGCAGGGACCACCGCAGTGTAATCAGTGTGGGAAATCTCATTGGGGTGGTTGTTGGACTGGTGGTAAAGGGTGCTTTGAGTGTGGTTCTCTGGAGCATCGCATTAGGGATTGTCCGCGTAGGATGGCCAGGATTCAGTCAGAGAGTCAGGGCCGTAATCAGTTCAGAGGTAATGGACCGCCACCGCAGAGGGGCCGTGGTAATGGCAGAGGTGGTTATGGATCTGGTCGGGGCCGTGGAGCACCGCGAGGTGCGGTAGTTCGATGCTAGACAGCGGCTGGATTGGTGTATGCGCGAGGCGCCGAGAGAGGCGCGCGCGCGGGACGTCATAACCGGTACGTTCTTGATTTTTGGTACTCCTTATACTGCTTTAATTGATGTGGGTTCTACGCACTCTTATGTTGCTAGTAGTATAGTCGAGACGATGGATTTAGACTCTGAGATATCTTCTAGGCAGATGACTGTGATTAGCCCTCTAGGTCACTCAGTAGTGGTAGATAAGTCATTTAGAGAGGTACCCCTAGAACTCCAAGGGGTAGTGTTTGCTGCTGATCTGATGGAACTGCCGTTTGGGGAGTTCGATCTGATTCTTGGGATGGATTGGCTGGTTAAGTACCAGGCGAGGTTGGATTGCGCGGCTAAGCGCATGGTTCTTAAGACGGTTGATGGTGTTGAGGTGGCTATGATAGGTAATAGGAGAGATTACTTATCAAATGTGATATCTGCTCTGAAAGCGGAGAAGATGGTCAGGAAGGGCTGTGATGCGTATGTGGTTCATGTGTATGCCTTGGAGGCTAAAGAGTCTGCTGTTGAGAAGGTTCGTACTGTTAAGGAATTTGCTGATGTGTTTCCTGAGGAGCTTCCGGGTTTGCCGCCAGATCGAGAAGTAGAGTTCGGGATTGATCATTGCCCGGATCGCGCCGGTGTCTATTGCTCCGTATAGGATGGCACCAAAGGAATTGGTGGAGCTTAAGGCTCAGATCCAGGAGTTATTGGATCGAGGTTTTATCAGGCCAAGTGTTTCGCCATGGGGTGCGCCGGTACTCTTTGTTAAGAAGAAAGATGGTACGATGCGGATGTGCATAGACTACCGCCAGTTGAACAAGCTGACGATTAAAAACAAGTATCCGTTGCCACGGATAGATGATTTGTTCGATCAGCTGAAGGGTGCTGCGGTATTTTCGAAGATTGATCTGAGGTCTGGGTATCATCAGTTAAAGGTTAAGGAGGCTGATATCCATAAAACAGCGTTTCGGACTCGGTATGGGCACTACGAATTCCTGGTAATGCCATTCGGGTTGACTAACGCACCGGCAGCATTTATGGATATGATGAACAGGGTGTTTCAGCAGTATCTAGATCGATTCGTGGTGGTTTTTATAGATGACATTTTGGTGTACTCAAGGACAGATGAAGAACATGATAAGCATTTAAGAGTGGTGCTGCAGATTCTGAGGGAAAAGCAACTCTATGCTAAGTTCAGTAAGTGTGAGTTCTGGCTTAGAGAAGTGACGTTCTTGGGTCATGTAGTGTCAGCGGAGGGGATTCGGGTAGATCCTCATAAGATTGAGGCTGTTTTGGACTGGAAGCCGCCTAGGTCAGTGGCTGAGATTCGTAGTTTCCTGGGTTTGGCAGGATACTACCGAAGGTTTGTTGAGGGTTTCTCGCTAATAGCAGCGCCGATGACTAAGTTGTTAAGGAAAGAGGTTCCGTTTGTATGGACTAAGAAACAGCAGGAAAGCTTCGATAAGTTAAAGAAGATTTTGACTGAGGCTCCGGTTTTGATTCAACCTGAGGCTGGTAAGGAATACACAGTCTACTGCGATGCATCACATACGGGTCTGGGTTGTGTGTTGATGCAAGAGGGTAAGGTTGTGGCTTACGCTTCTCGGCAGCTGAGGCCACACGAAGTCAACTATCCGACGCACGATTTGGAGTTAGCGGCTGTAGTCTTCGCCTTAAAGATTTGGAGGCACTACTTATATGGAGAGAGATCGACAGTCTACACCGATCATAAGAGTCTGAAGTATATCCTGACTCAAAAAGATTTGAATTTGAGGCAGCGTAGATGGGTTGAGTTGCTGAAAGACTACGACTGTTCTATTGAGTATCATCCGGGCAAGGCTAACGTGGTAGCAGACGCGTTGAGCCGTAAGGTTGTTTCGGACTTAAGAGCATTGTTTGCTCATTTGAGCTTGTACGACGACGGGAGTATTTTGGCAGAGCTGCAGGTTAAGCCTACTTGGGTTGAGCAGATCAGAGAAAAACAGTTAGAGGATGAGGTTCTGAGTGCGCGAAGGTTGCAAGTGCAGGATGGTGGTTTGGAGGGTTACAGCTTGTCTGGTGATGAGATTCTGTGTTTTCAGGGGAAGGCTTGTATGCCTAAAGATGTTGAACTGAGGCAGAAGATTCTTCAGGACGCACATAGCAGTCCTTATGCTATGCATCCTGGAGGTAGCAAAATGTATAGGGATCTTAAAGAGCAGTTTTGGTGGCCTGGCTTGAAGAAAGAGGTGACAGAGTATGTTGGGAAATGTCTGACTTGTCAGCAGGTCAAGGCTGAACATCAGTTGCCGTCGGGTTTGCTTCAGCCTGTGAAAATTCCTCAGTGGAAATGGGAAAGGATAACCATGGATTTCGTCAGTGGGTTACCGCTTACGCCAAGCAAGAAAGATTCAGTTTGGGTTATTGTGGACCGTTTGACTAAGTCGGCCCATTTCATTCCGGTGAGAGTGGACTATGCACTTCAGAGGTTGGCGAAGCTTTATGTGTCAGAGATAGTGAGGCTACACGGCGCCCGGCTTTCGATAATCTCGGATAGGGATCCCGAGTTTACTTCAAGGTTCGGAAGGCATTGCATCAAGCATTGGGTACTCGGTTGGATTTCAGCACGGCTTTTCACCCGCAGTCTGACGGTCAATCAGAAAGGGTTATTCAGATCTTAGAAGACATGCCGAGAGGTTGTGTCTTGGATTTCGAGAGGTAGTTGGGAGGAGTTTCTACCGTTAGTGAGTTTTGCCTACAACAACGATTACTGCGAGCATTAAGATGGCTCCGTATGAGGCGTTGTATGGCGGGAAGTGTCGCCACCTACATGTTGGACAGAGTTAGGTGAACGTCGGTTGTTAGGACCTCGAGTTGGTAGGCGAGGCGAGGACAAGGTTAAAGTGATACAAGCGAGATTAAAGGAAGCTTGGACCGCAAAAGTCTTATGCCGATCTTAAGTGAAGAGATATAGAGTTTCTTTGTTGGGGATCGAGTGTTTCAAGGTCTCGCCTTGGAAGAAGGTTTTGAGGTTCGGGAAGAAAGGCAAGCTAAGTCCGAGGTTCATTGGGCCGTATAAGGTGTTGAGGCGAGTTGGACCAGATGGCGTATCGGCTTGAGTGCCGCCGAGAGCTTAGCCGATTCACGACGTTTTCATGTTTCGATGCTTGGAGGTATCGTTCGAATCCGTCGCATGTGGTAGCGATGGAAGAGATCGAGGTGAATCCGGACTTGTCTATGGAAGAGGAACCTGTGCAGATTCTTGATCGGGATGTGAAGGTTCTGCGTAGGAAATCTGTGCCTTTGGTTAAGGTACTTTGGCGGAATCATGGTGTAGAAGAAGCGACGTGGGAACCCGAGGATACGATGAGAGACAAAGAATACCCGCAACTCTTTTGATCGTGTAATTTGAGGCCGAAATTATTTTAAGGGGGGTAGAACTGTAATATCCCGGGTTAGGGGCTATTTTGTCGTTGCATGTTATTGCCTGTATGTGGTGTGCTGTGTTGCTATTATTTATGTTTTAGGGGTTTAATTATAGCTTAGGTGTATGCCTGAGTAAATAAGAAAATTTTAGTTTTTGGGTGTTAAGTGAAGGGAGCTGAGGAAGCTGGGGTTTAAGAAAATAAATTGTGGTTTCATAGCACAAAAAGAAGTGCTGGCAAAGTGGCTGAGCAAGGTGCCACTAGGAGTTGAAGGTGGCGTCTTTTACAAGGGAGGGGATGTCCTGAGTTCGAGCTGCGAAACCCCCATTTTGGTTGCTTTTTGGGACGGCATGGAGAAGAGGCAGAAGGCAAGTGGAACTCTAACTTGGACTTGGTCAAAAGGGTGACTTGGATGGTGGAGAGTAAAATGTGGAGGAGGACTTGGTCCACTCATTTCAAATGAGTGAATGGGAGTGAGTGGGGGGATTCTTGGCCGATTTTGGGGGTGTTGGAGTGGGGTGTGGACGGTTTGGTTGAGGGAAGGGAAGTGTGCCGAAATGCACTTCTCATTTTGTGCATTTTCGGCCAAAAGCTTTTGGAAGCAATCTTTTCTTTTTCTTTCTTTTGTCAAAAAGCAACCCGAAACTTCAGTGAATTTTCTCATTTTTTTTCCGGATTGAGTGACCAAACCCTATAGCCTTGCCGAAAATTTCATTTCTTTTCCTTAATGTTTGTGGGTGGCCGAATGTTCAACCCCATTTCATCTCTTTTGTTCAAAGTGTGCTAAAACCGAAACACTCTCTCTTCTCCAACATCTCCCTCTCTTTTTGAAGCTTTGATTGCCGAAACTATATTCTCCAACACACCTTCTCTAAACCGAAACTACCTTTTGTCCATCCACTCCTTCTCTTCTAAATACTCCATTGCCGAAATTCCATCCTCATCTCACAAATTCTTATTCTTTTTCTCTCCTAAAGCCGAACCTAAGGGTGTTGAACACCTATAAGCCGAACCCTCTTCTTTCTTTTGTAGCCTTGGCCGAAACTTTCTTCTCTCTTAATAGTTCCCTGGTGGCCGAATATTAGAAGGGTGGTGAGCGTGTTGGGGGTCTTAATTTCAGTCGTTGGTGGTGGTAAGTTTTGGCCGAATGGCCATCCCTTTTTCTCTCTAGTGCTATGACGATTTTGGTTGATGAAAGGAAATAACCTCTTATTTTGGGACTTAATGCTTGATAGGGCATTCGGGATTCAAGGAGTCAACAAAGCCTTCTCTCAAGGACTCGATCGATTGGTAGGTAGTGATTGTGGTGAGTGATTGGTATTGGCATTGGTCGTCCAATCTTTTGATTTTGAGTTGGTCAAAGTTATTAAGGTTTAATTGTTCCTTTTCAAAGTGTAGCCAATTGTTGGAAGGAAAGCCTTGGTGGTTCAGGTTTGATAAAGAATCAAACCAATAGCAAGGTAAGGGTGATTCGACAAACCCTTGTTGGTCGATATGGTGATGGCCGAATGTCTTAGTTGCCTAACCCCTATGTTTGGCCGATTGTAGGAGTCAGTACTCGAGGGACCTAGATCGCTTTGGTTGGGATTTCTAGACTCGTATTATCAGGTGTGTAACTAACACACTGATACTTAGTAAGATTATTAATAAACCTGTTTGCTTGTTAAAATTATAAACAGTATGATGGACAAATGAATACCCAAACGGGGTATGTGTACGATTCGGGTAAGTCTGTTCTATTATGAGTACTATTGATGAAGCATGATATCATGATTTATGTTATGCATGTTATGAGTTGTAATGCTTGGTATGTTGGCATGATATGCATGGTTAGTATGAGATGCATAATCCCATGAGTATGATATGTATGGGTGATACGAGAGGAGGGAGCAGTGATATATTGTGCTGACGAGCACCAGTGCTTTGGTAGCACAACTTTGTGACTTTGGGTCACCAGAGGTTTGGCACCTCCAGAGGTTTGGTACCTCAGCGTCTCGTCCCAGTGGCTCGATACCACGATGGGTTGGCCCCACGATGATTATACTGGGATTGACGCCAGTGTTTTTGGTAACACACGATGGGTTGGCCCCATCACCGATTTGTGACTACGGTCACCACCATGCTTTGGTAGCACATTGTGTCTTTGGGACACCGTGGAGGTTTGGCACCTCATTGCGACTTGTCCCCGTGGTTTAACCACCGTGGGTTGGCCCCCACTTGAGATATGGGATCGTCTCGCTAGTGATTTGGTATCACACGATGGGTTGGCCCCATCATCATTGGATTTGTGACTCCGGTCACCAGTGCTTTGGTAGCACAAATGTGTCTTTGGGACACCAGTGCTTTGGTAGCACATTGACGGATATTGTGTCTTTGGGACACCAGTGCTTTGGGAGCACATTGTGACTATATGTCACCAGTGGTTTGGCACCACCAAAGGGTTTGGTACCACACGGGGTAGGAAAGGAGATACGGATGGTTAGGATCGGGTTGCATTAATTATGTTGCTATGTATGATGTGTGTTAGCATGTTGTTTTAACGGAGCGGGATTTACACATCGAGTCACTCGACTCACCCTCTCCTTTGACATTTCAGTGACTCGTAGATGCGGACATGGGCCCCGGACGGACTCGGGGTGCACATGCCATGCTTTAATAAAGTTTACTCAGACTCTATAACTTTTGGTACTTAGCTTATTACTTTTATTTGGGTTTTAATTTGTTCTGTAAAAGGCCTTTAATCTATGTTTTAAGTGGGTTGATGTTTTAATTAGATTTAATATGCCTTAACAAAATAAGCCGGTATAAATTTTACTAAAAACCTGGAAAGATAATGTTTTCAAAATTATAACGCAACGTGTTTTTAAACTATACCATTGGGTATCACACTAAGTCTTTTTGATAAACAAATTCAACGGGTTTCAAATTCTAACTGGTAATTCACCTAAGTTTAAAAGTGTTTTATGTATCACTAAGAAACTAATGAGGTTCTAGATGGTTTAAACTCGTTTTAACTACAAATTCTGGCTAAGTTTTCAAAATCTCCGGGTTTTAAATACATCAAAAGTTTTTCAAACAAGTCTACTCAAATCTGTTTCAAGCACACTGTGCTTTCACTCAGCTTTCAAACGAAAAATCTGAACTTCTTAGAAACGTTTTCCCCGTAACATACCAGATTCGGACGTGGTGTCTTGTCCGGGTTTGGGATGTTACAGTGATAATGCTATCACTTTGTTCTTTCGATCCCTTAGGATTTGAATACCTAGAACAAAATTAGCTTTTCCTAAGTTCTTAATGCTAAACTATTGTGTTAACTAATGACAACGTCCCTACATCATTCCCAATAAGTAGAATGTCATCGACATATAGAAAAAGAATAAACACCTTTCCAACCCTAATACATTTATGAACACAAGGATCATCTACGTTTTGCTCAAATCCAAAAGTTTTGATCGCTTGATCAAATCTTTGATTCGAAGAGTAGGATGTATGCTTAAGTCTGTATATACCCGGTGGGTTGTATCATATAGACGCTCTCTTCAAGATAGTCGTTCAAGAAGTTTGTCTTAACACCCATTTTCTAGATCTCGTAGTCGAGAGCTACCACAATGTTAACAATATGTGGATTGACTTGAGCATGACAACCGGAGATAAGGTTTCCTCATAATCGATACCTTCTTTCTTAGTATAATCTTTTGCTACAAGTCTAACCTTGTAAGTTTCCAATTTTCCACCTACATTTCTTTTCTTCTTGTAGATCTACTTACACCCCATTAGTTTTATCCCTTCTGGTAAATCTGCAAGTTTTGACACTCAACTGGAATCCGTAGAATCCATCTCAGTTTCAATAGCTATTTCCCATAACTTAGAATCAACACTCTGCATCTTTTCATCATATGAGAATGGGTCATCAGCTTCCTATTCGGTAGACCTAGTGTTTAAAAAACTTCCGCCAGATTGGATAAACTCAGGCCTGCTACTGATCGTTTGTAGGTCTACTATTAGGAGTTGGTTCTGGAACTATTTCTACAAGGCTTTATGTATTTCCCGAAAGTTCCTCGAGTACTTTTTTACTTTGAGGTTTGAAGTCAGTCATGTAACTTTCCTCAGGGAAAGTAGCAAAAGTTGACACTATCACTATTTTCTTTTTTGGGTTATAAAAGAAACCACCCTTTTTTCATTTTGGATATGCCACAAACATGCATAATTTCATCCGTGAATCCAACTTTCTGGCATCTTTATTCAATATGTGGGCCTGGAATCCCCAAATCCTTAAATGATTTAGACTTGGCTTCCTACCATGCCATAATTCGTATAGAGTTTTAGAATTTTTTCCTGAGTTGGTACATCATTTAGAATATAGAAAGCTATTTGCAATGCATATCCCCAAAAGGATATTAGCAGTTTCGAAAAACTTAACATTGAATGAACCATGTATAACAATGATCGCTTTCTTTTCTCTGTCATGCCATTTTGTTATGGAGTGATCGGCGTGGTTAATGAATTGAATCTCATTCTCTATGAGATACCCTAAGAACTCATCAGATAAATATTTCCCACCTCGATCTGACCAAAGTGCCTTTATAAGTAAACCTAGTTGTTTCTCCACTACCATACGAAAATATTTGAATTTATTGGTTTCACTCTTATGATGCATTAGGTACACATACCCATATCTAAAATAATCATCAATAAAGGTTACCTAATACTAGTAAGCACCTCTTGTACTGACGTTCAAGGGACTACAATCGTCAGTGTGCACTAGTTTTACGAGTTTCACGGTCCTTGTTCCTTTTGCATTAAAAGATCATTTAGTAATCTTACCTTCCAAGCAAGATGAACTTCTTTAAATGAACTTAAAGTGCCATCTTACACAAGTCTAATGATTCTTTCTTAGTCAATATGACCAAGTCTCAAATGTCAAATGTACGACTCATAGAGGGAGAAATTTTAAGTCATTTATTCGAGATTTTAGTTTCAAGCAGTGTGTACATCTTTGATTTGATAAAATAGTGATTAGTTGACATCCATCTATTACAAATAAATTAACGATTTTTAAATATTGCAATACTATTATTAAAAGTCACTGTCAAGTCGTCTTTATAGAAACATGTAATAAAAATCAAGTTGCTTTTAAACCTTGATAATGAGAAAACGTCTTTCAAAATAATCTTCCTAAAATTATCAAAATAAAGTTGTACATCTTTCATTGCTTTAGTTGCCACAGTTGTCCCATTTCCAAGCCCCAATGATAGACTCTTATCTCTAAGATCTTTCGTCTTCTTAAACCCTTGTAGATAAACTTATACATGATTAGTAGCTCTAGAATCAATGACATAGTGGTCTATTGAATCTTCTACTAAGCAACCTTCTATTATATAGAGTTCCATACCTTTTCCCGTTGTGGCCAGGTAATCCTTCCACTCTTTGCAGTTTTCCTTGAAGTGCCCTTTCTTGTTACAGGAGAAATAGTTAGACTTAGATAAGTCTTTTGGCTTCTTGGTTCTCTTTCTTTCTATTTTTTATGGCTCAGAGAACTTAGCCCTTGTTTCTTTTAACATTCTTTCCCTTCCTTTTAGAGAAATAAACGATGACTAAGTTTGCTTTTGCTTTTCGGATCGGTTGATCGCCATTCAACATCAACTCAGAGGATTGTAATTTGTTCATGAGTTGTGTGAGCATTAGATTCTTGTTTCCAAGGTTATATGCGACCCAATAGCTTGCAAAACCCTTGGACAAGCTTTTGAACATCATTTGAATTTGCATTTTCTAATCCAAATTGGCCTCATTATCTATAGCCTCGACAAAGTAACCCATAAGAGTAATCATATGGTCTTTGAGCAGAGTGTTCGGCTTTAACTAGGCATTCATCAAACTAGTAATAGTCGACTGTTGAGCCAAGGTAGCTTAGCCTCCGAACATGTCTTCTAGTTTTTCTAGAATGGCTTTGGCATCATTACAGCTTTCCAGTTGCTTGAAAAGGGTGTTGGTCACCCTTGCTAGCATATAGGAACGAGTTATTTCATTAGACTCTTCCCAATGATTTCTAGCTTCAGCTTGTGTGACTGAAGGGCATTTATTATCAAGAATTGCTTTTTGTTTCTCACAACTTAAGATAATCATGGAGTAGGTGTCATTTTTGAACTGAAAATAAAATATTCATTCATTAATACTTTGTATTAAGAAAATATTTTGAAAATATTTTGCAACTTAAGATATGCATTAAGATGATGTGTGTGCCTTACATTAAACCTTGAAAACATTTTTAATTTATTGCAACAATAATTCCTACACCCAATGAATCAAGTCACCTTGAGGTAATCTTGACCAATTAGTAAGGACAGGGATTTCCATTCAATTAGTACATGAACCTAATTCCTTAGGCATTTACATGAACTAATAACATTTAACCATCATTCTAACTTAAGTAAATCTTCGTGGGAAGCTACTTAACTAGAAGACCTTAAGTGTATAAGCATCAACTTAAAACCTGTCACATCATGCATCACAAATGAGTCATCTTGGGGCAATTTCATCAAGTAACATACCGTGATGATCTCTTTGAAGAAAAAATTCATGTTATATTGCGTGATAATACCTACAACAGGGCCGACCAACTATCATACGATTACACAATAATTCTTCTTACTTTCAAGAAATCTCTAGAGTGAGGTCCATATGGCAATCCTATCTTGGGGTAGTTAAACTTTCATTCCATCACTAAGGACCATTGATAAAGGTAATAGGTTTTGTTGAGGGACCTTCTTCCACTCAATATTTTAAAATTTTGGAAGATTTTTAATGATCGATTTCAATCATGAATGACCAATATACACATAACAAGTACATGTGACATTATTTCCTTAAACTATATGGCGTGCTTATCATACATATGCATTAACATACATTCATTGTCAAATAAATATCATAATGCTATCATAAATAAAAGCATACAATTTACATGACCTTGACCAACCGAAGTTTCCATTTCAATCTTAGAAAAATAAAAAATATTGCAAAATTTACCCCAAAGCATACTCCGGTCTTCTATTTTGCCACCATAGACTTTCAATTCAGTATTGGGTCATGTCACCATTGTGTTGTTCTTCTATCAGTGACAACTTAACCGTTGAACTGTCTTCGACCACTGCCGACAATCAGTATCAACCACCACCGTCAACCCCACATTGTTGATCATCACTGTCGGACTATAGATAAACTCCTACTACTGAACCACCATCGATCTTTGTAACATCCCGAAATTGGGCCTAGAAGAATTGAGCCCAATGGGCCTTGGACGTAGGAGTGTTTAAAATTTTTAAGAACAAGAGAATGGCATTATTGCAAATTGGACTTATTAGTTAAGTGAATTTAGAAGGTTACGGGGTTTCTATGAAGTCTTGGGATTCAAGTTAGGCTATAGGTAAATTGTTGTGTTTATGTTCTTAAGGGGGAGAAGGTAAGTAGCATCAAGACTTAAGGAAATAAGTGTGCATTTTGTTAGCACAAGGAGTCTATTGGTAAAGTGGCAAGTGGCGTGTGGAGTGTACTAATGGTCTGAGGTTCAAATCCCACCTAATGCAAAATTTTGATTAATTTTTGTGCTATCCATCCATAGTGTCGGCCATGTTGTATTTTTGGTAAGGTGGACTATTTAAATTATGGAAAGGTGGCTAAGGATTATAGTAAGGAGGAAGATAAAGGATAATGAAGGAAAGAATCAAAAGAAAAGGAAGGATATGGGAACATGTTGGCATATAGTGTGGAAGGTGTTTTGAAAAGATTTTATGTGGTCAATGTTCATCTTTTGGTAAAGATGATAACGGTTTTGTTAGGGGGAAGGGAGAGCTGAATTTTGCAAGCTATTTTGCTAGTTTTGGTGCTTGTTAGGCCTAATTTCTTTTAGCATTCTTTTGTGTTCTTTTCTCCAATCCCTCTTTGCCGAAAACTCCAAAGCCAAAAGCGAGCATTTTCTTTTCTTTGTTTTGACCGAAACCTCAATACATTTTGGTCATTCTTTCTTTGATAACAGAAACACCTAGCCTAATTGATCATCTTCTCCATCTTTCAAGTTGGGCTTTTCTTTCTTGATTAAACCGGGTAAGTGTTTTTATTTAAATCTTTTCATTCTTTTTCTCTTTAGCCGAATGAGAGTCCCTCATTATTTGGTTGTTTCATCTTAATTCTAAAACTGAAATGGTGTTCTCCCGTATTCCCTCACATCTTGATAATCTTCTATTTGTAGTATTCTAGTGGGTTGGCCGAATACCACATCATTACCTAATCATCTCTAGTCATAAGCCAATTGGTGGGAATCGGGATTATCATCGATTAAGGTAAGGAGTATTTTCATAGTCCATTCGATATCACTACTCGGTTATTGTGTTAATCGGATCGAAGTTTCGACTAATTGATTATGTTTTAGGGACAAAATCACTCGATATATTCCACCTTCGGATATAGTGGTAAGCGATTCAAGTGCAAGTAATATGTTGGGTATGAATTCTTTTGGAAATCTTAGGCTAACTTTTGGTTGGTATTGTTCTAGGGTCAACGACGAGTGGTTCTTTAGGAAATCCAAATCAGGTGTGTAATCCCGTACTCTAACGGATACATGGTTGAAATGGTGTGTAATTTCATACCTCTTTGAATGTTGCATGAAATATTTTGTGATTCGGTAGAAATACCGAAGGAAACTGGAAACCGGTAATTGTGACCACTTGGGCGTGTGTATGTTCGTAGTAGTAACCATATTTCGCAATGAAACAGGTTGGTCAGCAGCAGTGACGTGATTTTGAAAAATCATGAAAAATAGAAGAAAGGGAAATAGGAAGTGAATAAGATATCGAATTAAAGCTTACTGTGTCTATTTTTATATGAAAGAAACAAAGGAGGAAGTGGAATTTTACATTCTGTGATATTTTAATCTTAGTGAGACTGGTTCCGGATACATGGTTGAAATGGTGTGTAATTTCATACCTCTTTGAATGTTGCATGAAATATTTTGTGATTTGGTAGAAATACCGAAGGAAACCGGAAACCGGCAATTGTGACCACTCGGGCGTGTGTATGTTCGTAGTAGTAACCATATTTCGCAATGAAACAGTTTGGTCAGCAGCAGTGACGTGATTTTGAAAAATCATGAAAAATAGAAGAAAGGGAAATAGGAAGTGACTAAGATATCGAATTAAAGCTTACTGTGTCTATTTTTATATGAAAGAAACAAAGGAGGAAGTGGAATTTTATATTCTATGATATTTTAATCTTAGTGAGACTGGTTCTGATCGACTTTGAGGTTCCCTGTCCTGTCTTGAAAAAATCGTTTAAACTTGTAAAAAGTGAATTACGGTTTATAATTTATATGTCTAGATTCCTTAGTGAGCCTATTTTCAATAGAAACAAGTGGGAGCAACATATGAAAACTGTACAGTGAGATATTTGAATTTAGGGTAAGAGAGGTCAGAACCATTAGATAGTGAAATAAGGGAAACTTTATTGAATAAACTGTAGTAAATGGTTAAGCCAAAAATTCTGCAAAATTTGTAGTAAGAATATATATGAGTCCAGTTTCAACGAAAATTTACGGATCTAAATTTTGAGTTTCCTAACTCGAGTTATAGTCAATTTAGTCAGTATGACGCAGATGGACAGTTTCAATTTTTATGCCCCAAATTAGTAGTTAAGTATGGGTTGCAAAATTATCGAATTACCCTTAGTGGGTAAAATTATCGATTTATGAAAATACCCTTATGGGTCGAATTACGAAAATGACCTTATGGGCCGATTTACGAAAATGCCCCTATGGGCCGAATTACGAAAATGCCCCTATGGGCCGAATTACAGAAATGCCCCTAATGGGCCGATATGTTAGAATGCCTTATTGGGCCAAAATATTATTGCTTAAATGGGCCGAGTCATTGTAATATTTTACTTATTAATTGGTTGCTATATAAATGTGAACATCTTATTATATATGTTGGATTTTCATAAATGGCATGAGTTGGGAAAAATGTTGAAGAGAAGAGTAGCCTGGTGGCATTGCCACAAAAATGTTTAATATTATGTTTACTTACGATTTCAGTGGCTCTGACACAAATTTTGATAATGGCAATGTGCCAACCTAAATATGGCTTTGTGCCATCGTGAATATGGCTTTGTGCCATCATGAATATGGCTTTGTGCCATCGTGAATATGGCTTTGTGCCATCGTGAATATGGCTTTGTGCCATCCTGCATCGGTGGCTTGGCCACAATATAATATTATAAATGGCAATTTACCTGCGATTTGGTGTGACTGGCGGGGTGGGTTAACTTTGTAATATTCGGGATTTAGGGGTTATGCGTTTTAATTCATATTCATGTGGTAGTGTGCTTTGTGTGATGTTTGTATATGTTTGGGGGCTTCGGGAACCTTGCGGTGTAGGTAGAGGACTTAGGAAAAATGTTTGGTTTAAGATGAGTTAGAGGGAGTTAGGGGAGGTAAGCCTTAAGGAAATTAGTGTGGGGTTCACTGACACAAGGGATCAAGTGGTAAAGTGGCAAGGGAGGCGCCACTTAGAGCATAAGGGAGTGACGCCTCAGGGAGCTAGATGGGCAAGGTTCGAGCAACAAGGTAAGCATTTTGGAGGTTTCTTTTTGGCGTCAATGAGGGGAGGAGTTGGAGTTGGCATGGGCACTTCATGGATGAGGTGTGGATTGAGTCAAACAACTCAAATTTTTGGCTAAGAGGGGAGATAAGAGGTTGACTTATTCAAACTCATTTGAATGAGTGGAGGGGAGGAAAATAGGAGAAAAAGAAGGGATTCGATAGAGGGAAAGGGAGCTAGCCGAATATGGGGCTTTGGGGGTGGCATTTTTGGTTTTGTGGTAGTGGGATAGGTGTGCGCCGAAAATTCCTTAGAGTAGGTTCTCTTTTCGGTTTTGGGGATGTAGCTTTTTGATTCCCTTTCTTTCTTCTCTAGTTTTGCCGCAAGTGTCAGCAAGGGAATTTCATTTTCTGTCTTTTCTTTTCTTAAGTCTAAAGTCGAAAGGATAAGTGACCAATTGTATATCTTTTCTCCTCTTTTCAACTCTTCCTTCTCTTCCCAATTCACTCTCTTAAAGCCAAAACATACCGTCCATTGTCACCATAACCGAGACCCCATAAACCCCCAACCCTCTCTTTTCTTTTCATTTGCTAAAAGCTGAATAACCCTTTCTACTTTTTTGAATCTTGGCCGAATCTCTCATTCATCCTTACCTTCCTCTCTTTTGTTTATTCTTCTATTCCGTTTGTTCTTCGAGTTGATCACTAGGTTGAAATCTGCTCCAATCGATTCTAATAGTTGTCAAGGGTTCTCTTCTATTCTATTCTTGTAACATCCTAAATTAGGGGTTATGCGTTTGGAGCATAACTCACGTGTTAGTAGGCATTAAGTGTGGTTGAGCATGTTTTAAGGGTTTTGAGAATCCAAGGATGTAGGAGGAAGTCTTGGAAAAGTATTGGAATTTTATTTTTAAAGGAGAAGTTAGGTGAAGGAGGCCTTAAGGAAAATTTTTAGGAGTTTATGGACATGAAAATGGGCTTGTGCATTCTTGCTTAATTTTATGAAATAACATGTCTATTGTGATATGAATGTGTTATGTGAATTCTAGAAACCTTGGAAATGTAAGGAAAGTGCATTTTTAGAAATGTTGGAAATGAAAGGAAATGTCTTGGAAATGCAGGGAAATGACTTGGAAATGTAAGGAAATGATTTAGAAATGTTAAGTTTCAAAAGAGGAAAGTGAACATTTTGGAAATCTGGAAATGTATGGAAATGTTAAGTTTAAAAATGGAAAGTGAACATTTTTGGAAACTTGGAAATGTAAGGAAATGTCAAGTTTACAGAGCCGAACGAAAATTTTTGGAAACTTAGAAATGACTTAGAAATATCGAGTTTTAAAGTTTAAAAGAGGAAATTAAGGCAAAGTGGCCTTAAAAGAAAAAGTTGGTGAAATTTGACACACAAACAGGCTTGGAAAAGTGGCTTGAAAATGTCACTTAGGGCCTATGGAAATGGCGCCACATGCAAGGGTGTTGGGCCTGAATTTGAGTCACGTGGGAAGCAAATAAAAGAAATTTTATTTTGCTTCCAGAAGAAGTGAGGTGGACGGCACAAGCTTTTAAAAAAGGAGGAGTTTTATTCTCTTTAAAATTCGGCTAATAAGGGGATAAATAAAGGATTTAATTTGGATTGTTTTCAAGAGATAATTGTTGGATTAAATTCTTTTAATTTGAATAAAGTGATAATTAAAGGGATAAAGCTATCAAAATAGATGAGTGGTGGCCAAGTAAGGGACTCTAGCTTAGTAATTTGTGCTATAAAAGGAAAAGAGAGGCCATTCTGCATTATTTTCTGTTCTTTGAAAGCCTCTGCCGAATTCTCTTCACCAAATCTTCTTCTTCTTTTATTTTTGCCAAGCCGAAATACCTTGTGTTCTAGCCGAATCCTCCATCTTTATTCTTCCTTCTCTAATCCCTCCAAAAGCCGCAAGTTGTAAGATCATCATCTAGCCATAGCCGAATCTCTGAAGATTGAAGTGAAGGTGCAATCGATTTCTTCAAGTAAGGGTAAGGTCTCATTCTGTTTCATCATTTTTCTTTTAAGATTTGTCGAAATCTAGGACTAACCCCATTAATGTCTTGTTGCCGAAACTTTGAAGAGATCTTTCGGGATTTACAAGGAAGGAGAAGTTCTTTTCCCGAAGGTACACCATAGGCCACGTGTTCCTTAGTTATTCGATGAGATTCGGGATTTAAAATCCACAAGGTAAGCATATGAAGTATTCGGCCAAGGCTTATTTTTGGTATTTAGAATTATTTCCTATTTATTCAAAAGCCGGAAACTGACCTAGTTAAATGATTTGGTGGCTAGCCGATTTTTAAGGAAGGAATATTACAAATTTCGGGATTTGATTATTAATCAAATCGGCAAACAAGGTAAGTTTAAGTATACTAATCCTACTAGGATTTGGATTTATGGCCGAATAGCTTTTTAAAGTGATTAATCAAATGTAGGGATTAAGGATCTAAGCAGTAGATCAGATTTTGAGATCTCAAAGAATTTGCTAAGCGAATCAGGTGTGTACCCCACACTATCTTTTAATACGATGTATGGCTTAAACTTGTTATATGTTCTAATATGAAAATATAAGAATGTGGCTAATGTACCATGTTATGGTACAAAGTACTCAGGTACGTTTCCTACTCCTACTAGGATTACGAAATATGTTATATTTAACATGTGAAAAGTGACATGAATGTGAATTTAAGTATGATATGCATAATATGAATAATATTGGGCATTCGGGTTATATGAGAAAGGGGAAGTGAATGTGGTGACTTCGGTCTCACTATCTGAATGTGGTGACTTCGGTCACATTATCTGAATGTGGTGACTTCGGTCGCATTATCTGAATGTGGTAACTTCGGTTACATTATCTGCATGTGGTGTCTCATGACACAATTATCTGGTGTCTATGCCACGAATTTATATGGGTGACGAGCACGTCGACTACAGCGACTGCCTTCGATGGTGTGTAGCGGATGGAGGGTTGACTTAGTAGTCCCCATGGTGTGCAGGTTGGTACGGGGATGTGTTGCGGATGGCACCTAGGTTTGGGTTTGGGTTGCATCATCATTTTTATCTGTTATATGAATAAGTATTTGATATGAAAATGTACGCCGGATCTATTGAATTTTAGTGTTGTGTACACATTGAGTCTGTTGACTCACCCCATTGTGGGACTATTTTTCAGGTGACGATTAATAATGGACCGGGTTCGGCAGAAGCTTAGGGAGGGCCATGCTCATCTTGAATTTTTATTCAATATGGATATTTAATTTTATTTAAGTATTTTAGAATTTTAATTTGGGATTTTACTTGATGTAATAAGGCCATAAGTTACATTTCTTTACTTTTATTTTTTTTAATCACTATGTTACGAATTATTTTCAATTAAAGTTAAGTAAAATTTATTTCTTTAAAAATAAACCCTAATTGTTTTGTCACCTTAATTAATTGGATTTTAAAATAAGATAAATGGGTTTTTAACTCAAATTGAACCCAAAACAATATTTTTCTTAAAATCGCACAAGTTTTCCCCAAGAAACAAACGAACTTTGAATCGGTTTACTTGAAGAACATACTAGATTCGGTCCAGGCTCGTGGGCCGGGTTTAGGGTGTTTCAGTTTGGTATCAGAGCCAGTTTCAAACCCTCAGCCTAGGGGTTTAAGGCCCAAAACATTTTCAAAGCGAGCCCAAATGAGTTTTATGAAAAGTATTTCTAAAGTTAAGCAGGTTTTCTGGCATGGCACCTAAGTCTCCGACCCGCAGTCCACCAGGTAAGTACCCCTATCTAGTATGTGATTTATATTATGATTTGTAGAAGGGTAGAAGTGGAATGGAACGTAGAATAGCATGATAGGTACTTGAACCCTAGGATTAGTTTTCCCCAACACTTACATAAGATTTAAGTGCCTAACTAAACAACCCTATGACTAAGTCGCCGAGTTAGGGTGTGGTAACCCCTATGCGCATGTCTAAGATTGGATCCGAAGAGCACAGGTACTTAAGCGATCCCCAGTGGCTCACCTCCTCTTCACTGAATCCTACAGTGCGTAGCTTCGGTTCACCCTAACCAAGAGGACTCAGTCACAGGCTAAACTCAATAACTAAAACCCGAAAGGGAACTAGCCGTATTTTTATAAAAACCCTAGTTTTAAAACTTCTAAAATTACCTTTTAAATTTGTGAGAACTATTTTTTACAAAATTGCTCCGAAAAATTTTTGGTTTGTAAAATTACAAAAATATCCCTAGTGGTTGTGAAATTACAAAAATGCCTTTGGTTTATAAAATGTCCAAACTACCCACAGTTTTAGCAAAAATTTCCTTACTTTATAACAAGTCCAAAAACCCTAATTTGCAAAATATCAAAATACCTTGATTTTGGAAAATTACATAATCGCCCCTGACGTACAAAATTACCAAAAATAACCTTGATTTCCAAAATTTTTGCAACATCACTGTTTTGGAAAGTACAATTCTCAAAAAGAACCCTCAAAGTTTTGCAACTTTTGAAATATCTCTGATTTACTAGATTTTACAAATTTACCTCGGTTTGTGAAAAATTACCGAAATACCCCCGAATTTCGAAATTTTCCAAAATACCCCCGGATTTCGAAATTTTCCAAAAATTCAAAATTTCCAAAATACTTTTTGACAAAATCACCAAGGAACTTTTTCTTTTGAAAAATTACGAAAATACCCCTATAGGACAAAATTACGAAAATACCCCTGGGTAGTGGAAAAACAACAACAATGAAAATAACAACGTTTCTCTGAATGAACGAAAGTTCATAATTGATTGATGGATGTATGAATGAATGAAAAGACTGTGTGCATGTATGAATACGAAAGAACCACTCCTAAACCTCTTGTCATAAAATTTCTTCACGGGTAAACAAGTGAAACAAAAGTATTAACTCATAAAACTTCTTAATCAGATCACGACGTTAGAAATGAGTTCTAAGGGACGTGAACTTAGAGATTGTGCATAGGAAGTATGATAGTTTTATAAAATCAGAGTGCGCAGCAGTAGCGTAGTGGATGTATGATCGTTCGTTAGTAAGTAATTTCGAGGACGAAATTATTTTTAAGGAGGGTAGAACTGTAACATCCTAGATTAGGGGTTATGTGTTTGGAGCATAACTCAAGTGTTAGTAGGCTTTAAGTGTGGTTGAGCATGTTTTAAGGGTTTTGAGAATCCAAGGATGTAGGAGGAAGTCTTGGAAAAGTATTGGAATTTTATTTTTAAAGGAGAAGTTAGGTGAAGGAGGCCTTAAGGAAAATTTTTAGGAGTTTATGGACATGAAAATGGGCTTGTGCATTCTTGCTTAATTTTATGAAATAACATGTCTATTGTGATATGAATGTGTTATGTGAATTCTAGAAACCTTGGAAATGTAAGGAAAGTGCATTTTTAGAAATGTTGGAAATGAAAGGAAATGTCTTGGAAATGCAGGAAATGACTTGGAAATGTAAGGAAATGATTTAGAAATGTTAAGTTTCAAAGAGAGAAAGTGAACATTTTGGAAATCTGGAAATGTATGGAAATGTTAAGTTTAAAAATGGAAAGTGAACATTTTTGGAAACTTGGAAATGTAAGGAAATGTCAAGTTTACAGAGCCAAACGAAAATTTTTGGAAACTTAGAAATGACTTAGAAATATCGAGTTTTAAAGTTTAAAAGTGGAAATTAAGGAAAAATGGCCTTAAAAGAAAAAGTTGGTGAAATTTGACACAAAAACAGGCTTGGAAAAGTGGCTTGAAAATGTCACTTGGGGCCTATGGAAATGGCGCCACATGCAAGGGTGTTGGGCCTGAGTTTGAGTTACGTGGGAAGCAAATAAAAGAAATTTTATTTTGCTTCCAGAAGAAGTGAGGTGGACGGCACAAGCTTTTAAAAAAGGAGGAGTTTTATTCTCTTTAAAATTCGGCTAATAAGGGGATAAATAAAGGATTTAATTTGGATTGTTTTCAAGAGATAATTGTTGGATTAAATTCTTTTAATTTGAATAAAGTGATAATTAAAGGGATAAAGCTATCAAAATAGATGAGTGGTGGCCAAGTAAGGGACTCTAGCTTAGTAATTTGTGCTATAAAAGGAAAAGAGAGGCCATTCTGCATTATTTTCTGTTCTTTGAAAGCCTCTGCCGAATTCTCTTCACCAAATCTTCTTCTTCTTTTATTTTTGCCAAGCCGAAAATACCTTGTGTTCTAGCCGAATCCTCCATCTTTATTCTTCCTTCTCTAATCCTCCAAAAGCCGCAAGTTGTAAGATCATCATCTAGCCATAGCCGAATCTCTGAAGATTGAAGTGAAGGTGCAATCGATTTCTTCAAGTAAGGGTAAGGTCTCATTCTGTTTCATCATTTTTCTTTTAAGATTTGTCGAAATCTAGGACTAACCCCATTAATGTCTTGTTGCCGAAACTTTGAAGAGATCTTTCGGGATTTACAAGGAAGGAGAAGTTCTTTTCCCGAAGGTACACCATAGGCCACGTGTTCCTAGTTATTCGATGAGATTCGGGATTTAAAATCCACAAGGTAAGCATATGAAGTATTCGGCCAAGGCTTATTTTTGGTATTTAGAATTATTTCCTATTTATTCAAAAGCCGGAAACTGACCTAGTTAAATGATTTGGTGGCTAGCCGATTTTTAAGGAAGGAATATTACAAATTTCAGGATTTGATTATTAATCAAATCGGCAAACAAGGTAAGTTTAAGTATACTAATCCTACTAGGATTTGGATTTATGGCAAATAGCTTTTAAAGTGATTAATCAAATGTAGGGATTAAGGATCTAAGCGAGATCGATTTTTGAGATCTCAAAGAATTTGCTAAGCGAATCAGTGTGTACCCCACACTATCTTTTAATACGATGTATGGCTTAAACTTGTTATATGTTCTAATATGAAAATATAAGAATGTGGCTAATGTACCATGTTATGGTACAAAGTACTCAGGTACGTTTCCTACTCCTACTAGGATTACGAAATATGTTATATTTAACATGTGAAAAGTGACATGAATGTGAATTTAAGTATGATATGCATAATATGAATAATATTGGGCATTCGGGTTATATGAGAAAGGGAAGTGAATGTGGTGACTTCTGGTCTCACTATCCGAATGTGGTAACTTCGGTTACATTATCTCGAATGTGGTGTCTCATGACACAATTATCCGAGTGGCTATGCCACGAAATTTATATGGGCGATGAGCACGCCGATCGCAGTGATCGCCTTGATGGTGTGTAGCGGATGGAGGGTTGACTTAGTAGTCCCCACGGTGTGCAGGTTGGTGTGGGGATGTGTAGCGGATGGCACCTAGGTTTGGGTTTGGGTTGCATCATCATTTTTATCTGTTATATGAATAAGTATTTGATATGAAAATGTATGCCTGATCTATTGAATTTTAGTGTTGTGTACACATTGAGTCTGTTGACTCACCCCATTGTGGGACTATTTTTCAGGTGACGATCAATAATGGATCGAGTTCGGCAGAAGCTTAGGGAGGGCCATGCTCAGCTTGAATTTTTATTCAATATGGATATTTAATTTTATTTAAGTATTTAAGAATTTTATTTTGGGATTTTACTTGATGTAATAAGGCCATAAGTTACATTTCTTTACTTTTATATGTTACGAATTATTTTCAATTAAAGTTAAGTAAAATTTATTTCTTTAAAAATAAACCCTAATTGTTTTGTCACCTTAATTAATTGGATTTTAAAATAAGATAAATGGGTTTTTAACTCAAGCCCAACCCAAAACGATATTTTTTTTAAATCGCACAAGTTTTTCCCAAGAAACAAACGAACTTTGAATCGGTTTACTTGAGGAACATACCAGATTCGGTCCAGGCTCGTGGGCCAGGTTTGGGGTATTTCAATTGTCTTTTTTCTCTTTTTGGTTGCCGAAAATTAGAAGTCTCACTCCATTTCTTTGGTGTGGCCGAATCTTTAGAGGGTGATTTCGGGTCTTCTGCCTGAAGTTAGCGTTAAGGGTGTAGTGATCTTTCAGGATTTGATCGATTAAGGTAAGTTGGTTATGATATTTGGCCAAAGGCCACATCTTTTGACCTTATGCAGTTTAGCCAATTCTAACTAGACTGATGTAGGGGGTTTCGACAAAGGTTAAGGAGGAGCCTTCGAGATTTGGATCTATTTCGGTAAGAGTATTCGATTAAGATTTGGTTTTGTCTCGTTTAAGATTTGATTTAAAGTTTAACCGGGTCTTCTGATTAAGTGCTATTCAATGGATGCGAACACCAGTCAAGGAGAGAATGGGGTTGTCCCTACCCCTAAGTTCAAGAAACGCTTAGTTTCTGTGGTTCGGGATTGGCCACCAGGGTGTGGGCCAGCGTCGGAAAGAGACAAGCAGATCGCTGTAGTCTCTTCGAGTGAAGACGTTAGGGAAATCGAGAGTTTAATGCTTCGGGTTATCAGGTGTGTAGTTATTGCACTATTTCTCTGTATTTATTTATTATATGTATGTGGTATGTGTGGTAGCCGGAGATAACGGCTGTGGTGGTATGGCTATCTATGGTGGGTAATCTGATAATTAGGTTAGTAACTGTTGATATCAAATCTTGAATGATATATGTGAAATTTTGTAAGCATGTTATATATGCATGTTGATATGTCATAACGGTTATACTATCATTGTATCATAAAATAATGTATGTGCATGGGGATCGGATATGATTAATGAAGGAAAGGGTGTACATTTATGTACGTGGTTTGATGTTAGCCTTGAGCTACATCATGGATTGGTGTTGGCTATGTGCCTCATCGTGGATTGGTATCGGCTATGTGCCACATCGTGGATTGATGAAAGCTCCGTGCTTCATCGTGGATTGATGATGACCTTGAGTCATATTGCGGATATCGAGATTTGGTCACATGGTGATCGATGGCTAGGCCACGTTATATTGATTTTGAGCAGCTTGACTGCCAACGAGGTGTGTAGCGGTTGGAGGGTCGATTTAGTAATCACCTGGTGTGTGTGTAGCGGATGGACATTAGGTTGGGTTGGGATTCATTTTGCATAGTCATGTGTGGTAAGTGGATTTTTGTGGATGCGGGCCAAGCCCATTTGTAGAGACATGTGACATAATTGCACACTGAGTCGGTTTGACTCACTCTATTTTTCCAAAAACAATACAAGTGATACATGATGCTTGGACCGGGCTAAAGTGGATTTGAGGTGGCCATGCAGAAGATGATTTATTTATATTTGCATTTTAAATTCTTAACTACTATTGGGATAAGTTTTATTGTAATAAGGCCATTTTAAGTATTTGGGAATTTTTTTTATCATGTTTTAAGTTAGATTGACTATCGAATTAGTAACTGGAAATGATTTTGGAAACAATTTACAACTTACAGACTTAAACTAAAGTTTTAAACCCGAATACTTGTAACAACTCGATTCTTCGTAAATTTTCAAACGTACAATGATTTAAACTACACACGACCTTCAAGTTTTTAGTCTCCTCAGCAACCTACTTTCAAAACGACAAACATGTGGTAAACAAGTTATCTTTAATAAACAAAGAAAAATATTTTAAACTCAACACGTGTTTTCACCCTTAAACCAAATTCTTTTCAAACATTTTTCCCAGTAACATTCCGAATTCGGTCGTGGTGTGTTGGGCCGGGTTTGGGGTGTTACAGACTTGATCCCCACAGGTGTGAGGGCTGGTACGGGGGTGTGTTGGATGGATGGGTTGGGTTACATACATTGCACATATATTTATATATTCTATTATGTAAATAGGCTTTGGCCCAGGATTATGCTATATGGGCTTAGGCCCAAGTTATTGCTATATGAATTCAAGCCCAGTGGATGATGGTAAGGGGATTATGCACTGAGTTCTTGTAACTCACCCCCCTTTCTTTTCTTAAACCTTGAAGGTAACGCTCAGTGACGAGGACTTGGGGCCATGGATGACTCAGTGGAGGCCATAATTTAGAAATGGTGTTTTATTTTGAACTTAGATTTCTATTTTCGTTCACTTTACTATTTTGGGTTTTTATGATGTAATAAGGCCTCTAGGGTATTTTACTTTTGCTTTATGTTTGACGTACTTTTATTTTGCTTGAATTGTTTTAAATGGGAATTTTTCTAAAAACTTAAATAAAGATTTTCCAAAATAGATTAACAAAGGGATTTCATAACAAACTTTTACAAATGATTTAACTCGGATTTTCTCTCAAATTTTAATTAATATTTTCAAAAGTCACGGTTTGTAAAATCACTACTTCAAATTTATCAATTTATCAATCAATCTTCGAAGTTAGTAATATTTTATCAAATATTTCAAGTCAAACTTATTTTCTTGATTTTAACAAATCAATACCTATTTATGTACGAATAAAAAGGATTTAACATGTTTTTCTCATGTGACATGTCAGATCCGGTCATAACGCATGGGTCGGGTTTAGGGTGTTACAATCTTTTACCAGTTTGGCTAGGTCGGGCTTGTGTTGTCTCGATAAGCCTGAATACGTCTCGATTCTTCGGGTTCTGCCAAAATTATTTGTTACATAAGTCATATCCACTTTCAACTCACATAATTATTCTAAGATAATAAAATAAATAAATATTACATGGAGATGGTATTCCACAATCTAATTACATACCCAAAATATAATAATAATTACATTCAAATTTCTAGGAATTACAACTTCGGTAAAATTGCTTTATCATATAAATGATAAAATAGCTATGGAAGCTGAGATAAGTTCTATGAATTCCAACTTAGTGTGGGAACTCGAAGTCTTACCAGAAGGGATAAAACCCATAGGGTGTAAGTGGATCAACAAGAAGAAGAGATATGCGGATGGAAAAGTGGAAACTTATAAGGCTAGATTTGTAGAAAATGTTATACTCAGAAAAAATGTATCGATTATGAAAAAAACCTTCTCTCTGGTTGCCATGCTCAAGTCAATCCGTATATTGTTATCCATTGCAGTGGCTCTTGATTATGAGATCTGGAAAATGGATGTCAAGATAATGTTCTTGAAAGACTATCTTAAAGAGATAATCTATATTATGCAACCCACAAGATATATAGCTAAAGGAAATGAGCATAAAGTTTGCAAATTGCTTAGATCCATATATGGACTTAAATAAGCATCGTGCTCAAAGATTTGATTAAGCGATCAAAACTTTTGGATTTGAGCAACACGTAGATGAACCTTGTGTTTAAAAATGTATTGGGGAAGGAAATGTGGTCTTTCTTGTTCTATATCTCTATGACATTCTACTCATTGGAATTGACGTAGGGGCATTATCATTGGTTTCTATAAGAGAGAGATATACTTTCCTATTAAAAGTAAAAGAAAATATTTTTTATTATGTGTTTGATTAGAAATTGTTTGAGCCCACACTCAAAGCACATATATTATTTTGAGAAAATGATTATTGCAAAAAAATATAAAAAAAACTGGCTTGTTTTTCAAAATTTTATTTTTCCGCTGTGCAAGAAAACCATTTTCAAATTAGATTTTTCCAACACCTCAAAAACGCTAGCTATTAGAGTCTTGGTACACGGGTCCTCAAGGTTGTCATCTAATGCGACTTTGACAACAGCCACTACTTTGTCAGTCACAACTGTCTCCCTTATGATACTTTCTATGAATGTGTTTTGTCCTTATGTGGTTTCTTTAGGGTTTAGCTACATCCACACTATTATAGTGCCACAACTTTTTCATACATCATATCTGGCCCTCCATACTAAAGTTAGGAATGCAACCTTGCTTGACACTTATTCACACTATGGACCCACCACCTAGGACAAAAATAATTCTCGATATCAATTTCCTCAAATTCTAACACATTTGGAAGTTAGAACCAGTATATCCAATAGGATTAAGATCGACTCTAGAATACACAAGCATATAATCCCTTGTTCTCTATCAATACTTGAGTATATGCTTAACTGCTTGCCAGTGTCTTGGACTGGGATTCACTTGATATTGACTCACCAACCTCATCACGGAATATATATCTGGACATGTGCACAACATAGCACATATGAGAATTCCTACTGTAGAAGCATAAGGAACCTTTCTCATATTTTTTCTTTCGCTGTCTTAGGATAGTCCTTTAAAAAAAGATGAAATCCTGGTACAGAAGGTTGAGTTCCCTTCTTAGGATTAGTCATTGCATAATTTTCCAATATCTTGTCTGTGTATAAAGCTTCTGATAATGCTTTCACCTTGTTCTTTGGATCCGTTACGATTGGAATACCTAGAACAACATTAGCTTCTCCCAAGTCCTTCATGCTAAACTGTTGAGTTAACCACAATTTAATTGATGACAATGTCCCTACATTATTCCCAATGAGTAGAATTTCATCAAGATATAAAATGATAATGACCACCTTTCCAACCCCAATTCATTTTGCTCAAATAAAAATTTTTGATCGCTTGGTAAAATCTTTGATTCCATGAGCGAGATGTTTGCTTAAGTCTATATATAGATCTAAGTTGTTTTCAAACTTTATGCTCGTTTCCTTTAGCTATATGCCTGGTGGGTTGCATTATATAGATATTCTCTTCAAGATAGCTGTTAAAGAACATTTTGTTGACATCCATTTTCCAGATCTTGTAGTTGAGAGCCACCACAATGGTTAATAATATGCGGATTGACTTGAGCATGGAAACCGAAGAGAAGGTTTCTCCCTGATCAATACCTTCTTGTTGAGTATAGCTTTTTGCTACAAGTCTGGCCTTGTACGTTTCCACTTTTCCATCCACATTTCTTTTCTTCTTGTAGATCCACTTACACTCTATGGGTTTTATCCCTTCTGGTAAGTCTACAAATTCCTACTCTCAACTGGAATCCATAAAATTCATCTCAATTTTCATAGTTATTTTCTAGATCTTGGAATCATCACTCTGCATCGCTTCATCATATGTGTTTGGGTCATCATCTTCCTATTTGGTAGACCCAATGTTTAAAACACTTCCACCAAATTGGATGAACTCTGGCCCATGAAAGACCCTCCCATTCGACGAAACACCCTATGTTGTTTATCATTTGTAGGTTTTCTATTAGGAGTTGGCTCTGGAACCGTTTTTATAAGGTTTTGTGTTTTTCTTGAAAGTTTCTTGAGTACTTATTTACGTCGAGGTTTGAAGTCATTCATGTAAATTTACTCAATGAAAGTAGCATGAGTTGACACTGTCACTATTTTCTTTTTTAGGTTATAAAACAAACCACCATTCGCTCCTTTTTGATATCCCACAAACATGCATAATTTCATTCGTGATTCCAACTTTCTTGCATCATCCTGAATCCTTAAATGATTTAGATTTGGCTTCTTATCATGCCCTAATTCATATGAAGTTTTAGATACTACCTTAGTGGGCACATCATTCAAAATATATAGCAAGTTATTTGCAATACATATCCCCAAAAAAAATTGGCAACTTCAAATAACTTAACATTAATCGAACCATATCTAACAAGGTTTAATTCCTTCTCTCTTAAATGCCATTCTATTATGGAGTGTCAAATGCGGTTAACCGGGATAGAATCCTATTCTCTATGAGATTTCCTAAAATCTCATCTGATAAATATTCCCTACCTCGATCAGACTGAAGTGCCTTTATAAATAAACCTAGTTGTTTCTCCACTTCTGCATGAAACTCTTTGAATTTATCAAAGGTTTCACTCTTGTGGTGCATTAGGTGTAGATACCCATATTTGTAATAACCACCAATAACTGTTCATAATACTTGTAACCATCTCTTGCGCTGACATTCATAGAGGCACATAAATAATCAAAATTTCTAAGGGTTTCACAGCCCTCTTCCCTTCTGCATTAAAAGATCGTTTAGCCATCTTACTTTCTAAGCAATATTCATATTGTGGAAGACCAACTTCCTTAAACTAACTTAAGATGTTAACTTTCTCAAGTCTAGTGATTCTTTCTTAGTTAATAAGACCAAGTTTCAAAATAAAGATCTATATCTTTTAAAATAATCTTCCTAAAATTATCAAAATAAAGATGTACATCTCTCACTACTTCAATTGCCACACTTGTACCATTTCCGGGTCCCAAAGATAGACTCTTATCTCTAAGATGTTTTGTTTCCTTGAACCCTTTGAGTGAAACTCAAACATGATTAGTGGCTCCAAAATTAATGACCTAGTGGTCTATTGAATCTTCCACTAAGCAGCCTTTTATCATAAAGAATTCCCTATCTTTGCACTCAGTGGCTAGGTATTCCTTCCACTCTTTGTAGTTTTCTTTAAAGTGCCATTTGTTGCTGCAGAAGAAACATTTAGACTTGGATAAGTCTTTAGGCTTTTTGGTTCTCTTCCCTTCCACTTGAGGTGGAAAAGGGTGGGGAAGAAAAGAAAAGAGAAAGGGTGGAGGAGAAAAGATAAACCATTCATTTCATTGTTTCTTTCTTTTTAGATTCATTAGTCTAGTGATATTTTGATAAATTCGTCGAGTCATCCATTCTTGATAGGCTTGAAACTAACTAATATTTCGACAAAGGCAAGCGCACCTATCGAGCAGTAGTATAGCTTTGGTGAGTCCGGAAATATCGTATCCACAAGGACCAAGAGTACTAGTAATTACTATCTTCCTATTATCTAGCCTAAGAATTGGAGTGATTTCTTTTAAACTAAAATTAATTAGAAGCACGAAAGAGAATGAATTGGGAAAATACTTTTAGACAACTTTATGAAAGAGGCAACACCCAAGGAAGAATCCACCTAGACTTCACTTATTACTTCTGATTCATACGATTTATTCGCTTGACTTAATCCGTAGAAATCCCTGGTTCATGTTACTATCTCCGTCGAGACTAAGGACAACTGACTCTAGGTTGATTAATTGAAATTTCTTTCTAATTATATCCCCTATTGTCGCATTAACTCGATCTATGGATTCCCTTATTAGATTTGACGCTAATCCGACAGACTTACGTCATTCTATGTCTAGGATTGCATTCAACTCCACTTAATTGTGTTGATCAACTCTTAAACAGGGACTTTTGCTCCTCTGAATAAGCACATTTGACTTGAATCAATAACCTGAATTATCAAAACAAGAATAAGAACTCACAATTGAGAATAAGAACAAGTATTTATCTTATAAATCAAATAGTAATAAGATTCATCTAGGTTTCATCCCCTCAGGTATTTAAGGGATTTAGTTCATACTGATAGAGGGAAACATCTTAAAATAAGGAAAACTACAAAATATAAGAAAACCCAAAAACTTAAAGAGAAATTGATAGGAGATCTTCAGTCTTGATGGGGATCCTTCTTCCAAGCTGCTCCTAATGGCTGTCTTCGAGTATTTTTTGCTTTCCACTCTATGTGTCTTTTTAGGTCCTTCCCTAAGGTGTTCATATAGGCTTTGGAGCCCCTTTCTTGGCTCACAAATAGTCTTTTCTAAATATAATTAAACTTGGGTTTGCCATGGACACGCCCATGTGCAATAGCTTAGGCCATGTTTAATTCTGCTCGTCACACACGGCCGTGTGGCCTGCCCTTGTGCGATAGTCCAGGCTGTGTTGATTTCTGAGGTAGGCCCATTTTGTCCCTTTTTGGCCCGTTTCTCATTCTTTTCGACTCCTTAAGTTCTCCTGAGTGTAAAACATAAAATTAGAGGATTAGGAGCAATGAATTCATCAAATCTAATGAAAATTCATCCAAAAATAAGCTAAGCATGGGGTCAAAATATGTATAAATTATGGCTTATCAAATATCCCCACATTAAACGTTTGCTTGTCCTCTAGTAAAACCCTCAACTCACAATTAAAATTAACTTCATCAATTCATAATTCTCATCAATAATGTCTCATCATAATTCACAGCTAATTCATACATTGATACTTTAACTAAAAGAGTCCTAAAGATTCAAACAATTTAAGTCACAAATTTTTATAGCACAAAAACATAGGTGTTTCCCCTTATCTAAATAATTACCTTTGATTCAAAACCGACAAGAATTGACATCCTCACTAAAGATTCACTCACATCACTCATAGTGTTTAAGGTTCAAATTAAGCACTCAAAAGTCAAACATGAAAAGTTATTACCATAGGCTTGCATGAAAATCAAATCTCTACCACTATAAAATGAAATGATACACAAATCAAAAGCTTTTTTAAAAAGGGTTGTAATTAGGCTTGGTTTAGCGGTGTGGATAAAGGCTGAATCAGAGGGTTAAAATCGAGATCGAATTGACAATTTACCTAACTAGAAACATAAATTAATAATGAATAATTACAATAATAACACGAGCTTCTTCTCAATTAACTGTTTAAGCTCAAATAACATAAAACTAGTAATAATGAATATAAGTTTCCAACTTTTTTTTTTTAAGAATAAGAACAAGTAATAAAGAAGTTAACAACTGAAATATAGAACATAGTTAGGCAACTGATCAAATCAAATCTCGACAAAAAGGAGCTAAAACAAATAAGAAAAATTCTCAATGAATAAAAAAGAATGGGTCTTGGGTTAATATTAAGGGTAAACCAATAAATGGTTTATTAGGATCAAAAGGGTTCACAAGGGGTTAATTCTAAAGTTAGGCTTTTTTGGGGTAAGTGGGTTAAAACTTAGGTGCCTTTATCATCTCAGTATATCAAATCAAAAGTGTGGTCTCGACATGCATAATCAAAGCAAGTTCTAGAATAACAAATCAATATTAACACACTCATAACCAATAAAGTGAGCAAGAAAAATATATGCTCTAAAAGGCTCAAGATCCCACAAAAATTATGGTTTTTGATGTCATCCTTGCAAATTTCAAATTTCAAAGTAAAATTTAAATTTAGGGAAACAACCTAACAAATTTTTAATTCTAAAAATAGACTTATCATGCTTGATTCTCTAATGTCTTAAAGTATAAACGATCATTGCACAATTACCTATGACTTAATCTAAAATGGATCAACGAAAATCATAAGTCAATAGAAGTTTCATTCTAATAGTAATACGAGAAAATTACTTAAGAGCAAGACATAATTCAGGGGTTTTCTCATAATCAATTAAATAACCTCTTCACACTTAAGATGTACATTGTCCTCAATGTACAAAGATAGATAATAGCAATGTAAGCAGAAAATATAGGGAAGGAGGTGAAACTTCCTGAATTATGGATGAGATCCTTATAAAGTAAAAATTGTAAAAATAGATCCAATGAGAAGCATGATGAACTAGGCAGAGGTGAAGGTGGGGGAGAATACTCTAGTAGTTTGTTTGTTCCTTAGTAGCACCTTGAGCCTTTTGAAATTGCAGAGTCATTAGTAAGTTTTAGGGAGTTTTATTAATGGAATTTGTTATGGTTACTCGATAAAAAATAGCCAGAGATAAAAAGAAATCAAAATATACAAATATAAATCAAATACAAGAAAGATAAAGAGAAAGATTTTAAAAATTAAAATAAAAGAAAAAGAAAAAATAAATGGACTCAAAGGTCCTCATCAGCAGATGGTTCGCGAGGTGGGGGTGGTGGTGATATGTGGAAGTGCTGACAAATCTGTTGTAGAGTCACCTCGAGGCCGTCGAATTGTCGAGCGTTGTCATTGAATTGCTGAGTGCAGTACTGCTCGAAACGAGTGAGGCACTCAGAGATATCAGTCAATAAAGCAGCTGCATAAACTGGTTGATAAGGTGGTGGTGGCGCAGAAGGTGGTTCCTCATGATGTAAAGAGACATCATCAGTAATGTCCTCTGGGTCGTCCTGATCGGTGGCTCGCGATAGACGGTACTGAGGAGGATCAAACCCATGGTGACGCTAAATCATCCTCATATGAAGCATCATCGAGATGCCCTGTAGGGACATCTGCCTAATAAGCGTGAGCGAAGAGGACTGAGCTGCGGTGTTGAGGAGGCCAAAGTATCGAGCCAGGTGCGTCACCTATGGGCCAACAGAGAGGACCCCTTTCCTCTGTCGCTCTGTTTGATGCCGAACGGTGAGGGCGATGAAGTAAGCTAAATTGAACACGTGCTCATGCGCCATGCACCATAAAAAGTAGGATTCGTGACTGTTGACGACGCCAGTGCTCTCTCGCCTACCTGTTAAAGTGTGAGCCAGAATGGCGTGTAAATACCTCAAGGATGGGGCGAGAGCTGATGCCTTGGACCGACTGGGATCGTAGGTAGCTGAGGCAGGAACAAAGTCTCTCCAGTAGGAAGAAGGGGAATAGTGGAAATTGTAACACTCTGGTTCTAGGGGTTATGCATTTAGTGCATATCTCAACTAATGGGAGGCTTATGGTGGGGTTGGATGAGTTTTAAGGGCTTTGAAGTACCCTGGAAGGTAAAGGGTGCCTTAGGAAATTTTTGGTTTTTAGTGTTTAAAGGGGGAGCTTGGCTAAAAGGGGTCTTAAGAGAATTATTTGGGAGAATTAGACACAAGAAATAGCTTGGCAGGGTGGCAAGGGAGACGCCACTAAGAGCATGGAGAAGTGATGCCTCAAGGGGCTTTGGGGTCTCAGGATTGAGCTGCAAAGGCAGCATTTTCTTTTGTTTTTGTGTCATGAGCAAGGGGGGAGAGTTGGATTCGGCCAAGGCACTTAAAAGGGGGATTTTGACTTGTTCAAAATGTTTTGAATGGATGGCTAGGAGAAGAGATGAGTTGGATTTAATTTGAAATAGTTTGAAAGATTGGTGTAGAGTAAAAACAGAAGGAAATCTTGGGATTTTTGTGAGGGGTTGAGTAGTGGCCGGTTTTGGAGAGCTAGGGGAGGGCATTTTTGGGTTTTTGGAGGGTGTTAGGTGGGTGCCGATTTTAGTAGTATAAATAGGGGGGAGGTGCTCATCTTTTTGCCTTTTTTCCCATTTACTTTCTTGCCGAATTTTCTTCACAAAATTCTCCATTTGTTCTCCCCATTTCTCCTAAGCCGAACCCTCCATTGCTATCTTCCTTCTTTCTATTCTTTTAATCCTTGGCCGAATCACCCACCCTTTTATCTCTCTTCTCTTCCATTTGGTGCTAAACCAAAAGTACACCCCCATACCCTTCTTTCCTCTTTTCAAACCTTTTGGCCGAAACCCCTATTCCCTTTTCCATTGAGTTTCTTTTGTTAGCCGAATCTACACCTTACCTTTGTGCCGAATTTCCTTTCTTCAAGTTGGTAGCACCTTGGCCGAATGTTAGCATAGATCTCTTCGGGTTTCCATTGCAATCGTTGTTGAAGGTACTCTGGGATTTTGAGGCATTCGGTCTAGCCTCAGTTGTTAGCAGTCGACTTAGTATGTGGTAGGGAGAAGAGCCTAACGCAGGAGACTTTCTTTGGAGTGGTATAGTCAGCATTTGCAGAAGCATTAAGTAACGTTTCGAGAGTTGATCGTTTGTATCATTAGGTGCGTAATCATCGCACTATTTCCTTCGGTTAACTGCTTGCTAATGTTTATGTATATGAATGATGTGTGGCTTAGATGGTGAATACCCTTGTTTTGGGTAATCGGATATCAGGTGAGTAAGTTTGGGATATTATGTTATTGTGATGTATATATATGATGTGGTAATAATATTATACTTATCTTATATGATGACTAAACATGTGGCAATTACATATTTGCATGGGATTGGGATTGATCGAGGAAGGAAGGGTGTACACATTGATGTACGTGGACTAATGTTAGCTTCGGGCTACATTAGCGCTTGATGAGTTGCTGAGTGCACCATCAAGGGAGATGTTGGCTAGGTGCCCATCTCGGCTGGTGATAGCTATGTGCATCACTATAGACAGATTAATATTGGGATCACTTTGGTTGATCGGTGGCTCAGCCACGGCCTTTGAGCAATGAGTTTGCCAAGGTAAGGTTTATGGATCGAGATGTGATCGGTGGTGGGTTAGCCACGCGCCTTAGGCGAGGAGTCCGCTAAGGTTGGTGTTACTGCTTGGATAGTAGGTTGGGGTGAAATACATTCTTGCATGATTTGTTACGAGGATCAGGTGTGGGTATGGGCCAAGCCCATACGTGTGGAAATATGTGTTGTGATTATGCACTGAGTCAGTGGACTCACCCTATTTTATTAACCATTTCAGGTGATGCGTAGAATTGAACCGGGATCGGAGAGAACACAAGGTGGTCCATGCAGAAAGAAGAGTTTAAATATTTTAAGCTTATTTATATTAAGTATTTGGTTTTAAATATTGATTGTAATAAGGGATTTAACATTATTTTTGGATATTATTTTTAATTATGGTTTTATTTTAGTAACTTATATTTATAAGTTAATAAAGTGTTAATTTGGCAAATCTTATAACATCAAGGTTTCTTTTATAATCATAAAGGGACATGGTTTTTTTTCCAAAAGTTAACAAGTTTTAATGATTTATTCTAAGTTAAATAGACTTTCAATCGTCTTTCCGCAGTGACATAACCATATTCAGTCAGGGCTCGTAGGCCGGGTTTGGGGATGTTACAGATGTGGTGATGAAGATTCTCGAAGTCGTCACCCTCTATGAATTCCTCGGTATAAAGTCCCAAAGTGACCTCAAACTCTGGGATACTCGACTCTCGTACTAGGCCTCCAAGGAAGAACTGGATTGTGCCTAGGTCGTCGAAATATGTCATGACCTCCTGAAGGTGAAAGGTGGAAAAAAGCCCCAAAATAAGCTCTAAATAGGTCGACTCGACAATCTCGAAAAAGTGCCCCCATAGGTGAGTAGTAATAGGGCATGAACTGCGTTAGCTAGTTAGACCTGCTCTAAGGTGGCCCAATCATTACATCTCCCCACGCTGAGGAGTCGTGTACAAAGTATCTGAAAAAGTTCCTCCTGGGGTCCCAAGGGAAACTGTAGAAAAGGATGGCGCACTTCGGCAGATGCACTCGCAGAGGTAGCTCCAGCTCCCTTCCGATTTTTCGAAGAGGGGACAACAGTCTTTTTCCCACATGGGGGAGTCATTATGTGCCTGCAAGATAAAGTATTTAACATTAGTAAAGTAAGGTAGAAACATCACCAAATATGTTCCCAAAGGGAAACTGTAGAAAAGGATGGCGCACTTCGGCAGATGCACTCACAGAGGTAGCTCCAGCTCCCTTCCGATTTTTCGAAGAGGGGACAATAGTCTTTTTCCCACATGGGGGAGTCATTATGTGCCTGCAAGATAAAGTATTTAACATTAGTAAAGTAAGGTAGAAACATCACCAAATATGTTCCCAAATAAGTCAAGAATTCAGAATATAAAACAGTGATATGTTCCCAAATAAGTCAAGAATTCAGAATATAAAATAGTGAACCAGAGTGTCAAAATGGGATTACCTGTGATGAAGTTGTGGTTTCTAGATGCAAAGATTTATCAATGTAAGATTCTAACTTATAACGATTAAGTAGCAACGGGCCTAAAAGTGTTACAGTAATGAGACTAATTAACAAGACTAATGGGAATCCCCGGATGCATGGCATTATCAAAATCAGTAAGCTATCAAGAGCAAAAATCATTGTCAAGTATCAATTATATAGAGAATGAAAATGTGGCAAATGCAAACTAATAATTAATTTGAGTATACTTAGCAACTCAACCTAAATCTGAATTGGGACTTATAAAATGGATTCTCAGTAATAAAAATGAACAATGAACTAAAAAAGGAAGGGGGAAGAGTAAATCGATGGAGGTGTTAGGGTGGCGTACGGACAGGGTGGTGGCGCACGGGCGTGGTGGTCGTGCACGGACGTGTACTGCAGGGGCTGGTGCATGTGGGAAAGAAAGTGAGAAAAAGGAAGAAAAAGAAGGAGAGGATATGAGGGATACTTGAGTCGCTGGGGGGTCATCAAAGTGGTGGCCGGAGTAGGGAAATAGGAGTAGAGAGGGTGTTTGGGTGAGGGCAGCTAGGGTTTTGGGGGGGAAATTTTGGAAGAAAGTGAACAGTGGACGAGGGTTTAAATAGAGACTGGGACACACGGTCACGGTCCACGCCCGCGTGTCCTCTTTTTAGCCCATGTGTTTAATAATTGTTGGTTTAGGGTGTGTCTAAGTCTTAGGCCACGCTCGTGTTCCCTGGGCGTGTTGGGTCACACGGCCAAATCGCACTGCCGTATGAGGCCTCGTTCATTTCTCCCACGTCTGTGTAAAGGTTCACACGCTTGTGTTAATTAATCAGTATTGACTACGGCCTATAGGCACGGGCGTGTTGCACGCCCGTGTGACTTACTCAGATTCAACCACAGCTTCTGGGCACGGGCTTGTCGCACGCTTGTGTCACTTACTCAGTATCGCCCACGGTCTTAAGGCACGCCCGTGTGGGTTTATCGCATCCTGTGTTCTCTAGTTAGTTTCGACCATGGCCGCATCGCACGATCGTGGCATTTTGTCGCAGCCCGTGTTTTAGGGAAAATTTTTGTCCTATTTCTGCACGGTCTCTGCCACGCTGATGTACATACTCGTGGTGTCCACATGGGCACAGCCACGGCCATGCCCGTGTGCAAGGCCGTATGAGCAGGGAAACATGCGCCTATTAATTTGGTTAGTTTTTAGTTAGGTGCTTAAAATTGAAAATATGAACATTAATGAGGTTAGTGCTCGGGTTGCCTCTAGAGAAGTGCTTGTTTAAAGTCTTAAGCTAGACTTACCTTTCATTCGCATAATCACGGTTGTTCGAGGAGTTGAAACTCCTCATTCCTACTATAAATTTTGTTAAAATAAGGTTTTAGACGAGTACTATTTACCTTGAAGGTGCCAAATTTGGAATGAGTTACCTTGACTATATCGTATGGGAAAATATTAAGTACCATGAAAGGGGTTGTTCCATTAGGTTCAAAAGTGGCAACACGAGGATCTGCATTATCCATTAGAACTCAGTCTCCAACCTTAATTTGACTCAATTTATTTTCAGGCTCGTCATGGCTCTGCTTTGGTTCATCATGTACTTTCAATTTATCCTTAAACTGTGTTCAGCATTCATCTAGTTCCTCGATTTAGAGCCTTCGTTCCTCATAGACAGTTTTGTTCTCAATATGAGAGCTAGACCATGGCTCTGTCATCGTTTTTCGAGGAATTTCCTGCAAAGAAGATTGAACATTAAGTTCACTTACATTAACAGAACTTGTTTCATCTTGATCAATAGATATTCTGACAGATTTACGTGCTTGGAGTTTAACCATGTCATCACCTACACGAAGTATTAATTCCCTGTACCAACATCAATAATGGTCCTAGCAGTTGCTAAAAGGGTCGTCCTAAAATTAAAGGAGCGTCATTATCCTCATCCATGTCTAAAACAACAAAGTCTATTGGGAATATGAATTTGTCAATTTTGACTAGCACATCTTCAATTATACCCCTAGGAAATCTAAGGGTTTTATTAGCCAATTCAATGCTCATCCTAGTTTGTTTAGGTTTCCCAAGCCTAGCTGTTTAAACATTTTATAAGGCATAACATTGATACTTGCCCCTAAATAAGCTAAAGCATTATTAACAGATAAACCACCAAATAAGCAAGGAATCGTAAAACTCCCTAGATCTTTTAATTTGCGGGGTAGTTTATTCTGTAAAATTGCTGAGCAGACTGCATTTAGCTCCACATGCGACGCATCATCTAACTTTCGTTTGTTTGCCAAAAGCTCTTTTAAAAATTTTACTGAACTGGGCGTCTGCGAAAGAGCTTCAATAAATGGTAAGTTAATATGTAATTTTCTTTAAAAGTTTAAGAAATTTACCAAATTGTTCATCTGTATGGTCTTTCTTTGTTGCATTGGGATATGGCACACGAGGTTCGTACTCTGTACTCACCAGTTTTGGTTTATTATGGCTTACCTCAACCTTACCTTTATCTACCACGTTTTCTTGCCTCAGTTTTGGTTCGTCTAACCCTTCACTATCGTGAGTAGTAATGGCATAAATTTGCTCCTTTAGGTTAATTTCAGGGTTGCTTGGCAGGCTGCCTTGTGGTCATTCAGATATTAGCTTAGCGAGTTGTCCTATTTGGGTCTCGAGACCTTGAATCGACGCTTGTTGATTTTTTAGTGCGGTTTCAGTGTTTTGGAAGTGCATTTTTGACACCGAGATGAATTTAGTAAGCATCTCTTCAAGGTTCGATTTCTTTTCCTATTGGTAAGGTGGCTGAAAGCCTGGAGGGGTTGCTGTCTTTGGTTTCCTTGTCCTCCCCATGAAAAATTTGGGTGGTTCCTCCAACTTGGATTGTAAGTGTTACTATAGGGATTATTCTGAGGTCTAGAATTATTACCCATATAGTTCATCTATTCGTTTTCTATGCCAGAGTTGTAGGATGGATATCCTGTATTGCTCATTCCTCCTCCATTCGTATCGCACTGCATCACTGGATGTACTGCAAAGAACCACACAAACCATCAATCTTTTTATTTCAAAGCTCTACCTGGTTTGATAGCATGGTAACTGCGTCGAGGTTGAAAACACCGGCTGCCTTTGTTGGCCTTGTCCTTATAACTTGCCATTGATAGTTATTCAGTGACATCTCTTCAATGAATTCGTAGGTAGCCTCAGGTGTTTTGTTGTTTAGTGTACCAACGGCGGCTGCATCAATCAATTGCCTAGTTGAGGGGTTCACACCATTGTAAAAGGTTTGAACGTGTAGCCATAACAGTAACCCATGGTGAGGACATCTTCTCACTAGATCCTTGTATCTCTCCCATGCATCGTGAAGTGTTTCTAGATCCATCTGTACAAAAGAAGAGATATCATTCCTCAACTTAGCCGTTTTAGTCGGTGAAAAATATTTAAGTAAGAATTTTTCAGTCATTTGTTCCCATGTAATGATTGATCCTCGTGGTAACGAGTTCAACCATTGTTTAGCTTTGTTCCTCAATGAGAAGGGAAACTATCGAAGGTAAATGGCATCATCAGAAATGCCATTAATCTTGAAAGTGTCACAGAATTCCAGAAAATTTGCCAAGTGATTGTTTGGATCCTCATCCTGGAAACCATCAAACTGAACAAATTGCTGAATCATCTGAATAGTGTAACAATAGTTGATTCAGTTCCTGTTAAAGTAGGCTTAGCATAATCATACATAGTTCGAGGAGCAGGATTCTGATTTACTAGATCTGCAGCAACCACAGGAGGTAGCGAATTATTCTAGGGATCAGCCATCTTCTAGGTATTAGTGATATCATTCTCTTGCTCGTCTTGTATGTATTGTAGGCTTCGTCTTATCTCTCTTCGGTTCTGTGAGCTGTACTCTCAATCTCACTGTCATAAAGCAAAGGTCTTGACAGGTTTCTTCTAGTCATAAACTAGAGACACCTATCAGAAGCAAAGAAAGAGAAAAATTAGAAAAGTAAAAAAATAAAATAAAAACAAAATTGCAATAAAATAAAAATGGCTAAAGTAATAAAAATTTAGTGTTCCTAATATCTTAGTCCCCAGGAACGGCGCCAAAAAGTTGTTGGGCTCGAAACTAACTAATATTTTAATAAAGGCAAGCTCACCTATCGAACAATAGTATAGCTTTGGTGAGTCCGGAAATATCGTATCCATAAGGACCAAGAGTACTAGTAATTACTATCTTCCTATTATCTAGCCTAAGAATTGGAGTGATTTCTTTTAAACTAAAATTAATTAGAAGCACGATAGAGAATGAATTGGGAAAATACTTTTAGACAACTTTATGAAAGAGGCAACACCCAAGGAAGAATCCACCTAGACTTCACTTATTACTTCTGATTCATACGATTTATTCACTTGACTTAATCCGTAGAAATCCCTGATTTATGTTAATATCTCCATCGAGACTAAGAACAACTAACTCTAGGTTGATTAATTAAAATGTTTTTCTAATTAAAACCCCTATTGTCACATTAACTCGATCTATGGATTCCCTTATTAGATTTGACTCTAATCCAGAAGATTTACGTCATCCTATGTCTAGGATTACATTCAAATATGCTTAATTGTGTTGATCTACTCTTAAATGGGGACTTTTGCTCCTTTGAATAAGCACATTCAACTTGAATCAATAACCTAAATTATCAAAACAAGAATAAGAACTCACAATTAAGAATAAGAACAAGTATTTATCTTATATAATAGTAATAAGATTCATCTAGGTTTCATCCCCTCAGGTATTTAAGGGATTTAGTTCATACTGATAGAGGGAAACATCTTAAAATAAGGAAAACTACAAAACCTAAGAAAACCCAAAAACTTTAAGAGAAATTAATAGGAGATTTTCAGTCTTGATGGGGATCCTTCTTCCAAGCTACTCTCAATGGCTGTCTTCGAGTATTTTTGCTTTCCACTCTATGTGTCTTTTTAGGTCCTTCCCTAAGGTGTTTATATAGGCTTTGGAGCCCCTTTCTTGGCCCATAAGTAGTCTTTTCTGAATAGAATTAAACTTGGGTTCAGTAGGAACACGACCGTGTGACACGCCCGTGTGCGATAGCTTAGGCCGTGTTCGATTCTGCTCGCACACATGGCTACGTGGTCTGCCCGTGTGCGATAGTCCAGGCCGTGTTGATTTCTGAGGTAGGCCCATTTTGTCCCTTTTTGGCCCGTTTCTCATTCTTTTCGACGTCCTAAGTTCTCCTGAGTGTAAAACAAGAAATGGAAGGATTAAGAGCATCAAATTCATCAATTCTAATGGAAATTCATCCAAAAATAAGCTAAGCATGGGGTCAAAATATGTATAAATTATGGTTTATCAATTCTCCATCACGATGAATCGTTGACCTCATTATGTTAACCAAGAAGTGTAAGTAAAGAGTAATATTGAAATCATCCTCTTCCCTTTACTTCCCTTCTTAAATGAATGGTGTAGTGGTCATTAAGATTTATTTCTCCTCATGTAGTAATGCTCGGTTCTTATGTTATTGAAGGGCCTAACAACAATCCGAGAAATCTCTAGTGTTTGAGACAAAATCGTTGATCCGAGTGTTAGATTGTGAGGTAAGTAAATTGGTGAGACTTAAGTTATTTTATGTATGATGCTCATGGAAAATACTAACTTATATTCATTTTTTATTTTATTAGATAAGTATTTTAGGGCTAGTTCTAAGTGTGAGTGTTCATAAGGAGTGTTTCACATCCGATCTAAAAATCAGGTGTAGGATTTAACAATAAATATATTAGGACTATTATGATTAATTGATTTAAATATTTCTATTAAAATTATGTTGTTTGATGAGGATACTATATGTATTCAAAAAGTGAGATAAGCAATCCTTATAGATTTTTATCAAGTAAGTATTTGTCCCAAACAGTATACTAGTAAAATAGAATGTTCAACTTTCAAATATCAGTTCAAAACCATTTGTCCACTAACTTGGCCGAAATAAACTTTCAGAATTTTTTATTTTTTTTTAAAACTATTGGCTTATCAATTCAAAACAAACGAAATAAAGCATTTATTTAATATCATAAAAACCGTGCAAATTTTAGGAATAGAAATAAATAATATCTCAATTGTAGATATTCAATCATTTATTCAATCCTATTTTGGATTTTCAATCATACTTCTAAATCATTTGTCATTTTATTCAAAATTTAGAGAACTTGGTTATTACCATTATTTTGGAAATAAAAACATATTAACTTCATAAATCAAATGTCTCTAGAATGCTCATTTGTAAACATTAATAATTTTGAAAACTAAGTTTAATTTTATTAAAAACTCATTTTTCATAAATGCAGCAGAAAACTGTTATTGATGGGTTCTATTTTAAAAAATCAAGTTTCAAGTGAAATCTTATCAAATATTAATTTATGCAGTTTTGAAAACTTAATGTCATGCAAGCAATTTATGCAAACCAGAATTAAAAAACCCCAAAATAAGTCTCAGTCACAGTCCATACTCAAACTTATTACAAACCCAAAATATCAAAATAAAATTTAATTACTTTAACTTTAAAAGAATTTTGAGAAACTCCTCCAATTACAGTCGTCAAATCCTAATCTCGGGGTTATCTATAGAATCAGAAAACTAAAGGGAGCTAAGCTATAAAGCTTAGTGTGAGAATAACATAAGTACTATCACAAACATATATACACACTACATAATCATAATAATCATATCAGTTTCATATAACTCATTATTTCACATTTATACTATGCATGATCATGTCAATTCACATTTTGCAAAACAATGCAGATTTTAGGAAAATGATCCTACCTATCTCCACTACACACCAAAATCGAGTTTTCCCTGAACTCGTCCATCCAACACACCAAATTGTGAATAGTGTCACTGTAACTGTAACACCCCAAACCCGGCCCAGACGTTATGGCCAAATCCGAGAATGTCACATCACAAGCACAATTCAAAACAATTTTGCTAAGTTAAAGTTTAAGCCTAAAAGCCCAAAATTCTTGAATCTTGTTAAGTAATGATAAAAGCCCATTTTAATTATTTTAAGTATTCCGAAAACCATGTTTAAACATAAGAAATTACTCAAGTTTAATAATTAAGTATATAGTTGAAACAACGAAACTCAAAATCCAAAGTCAAAATGGAGTACAAGGCCTTATTACATCTAATGAAAATAAAGCAATTAAAATCATGTCTTTTGAAACAAAAGATTAAAACTTCTAAATATCTTGTAGTGTGGCCATCTCCGAGTCCTCTCCGACATTGAACCGTTTACTGAGGATCACCTGAAACATTTAATAAAAAGGGATGAGTTTCGAAACTCAGTACATACGACCCCTGGCAATCAAATCAACATGCAAATATTACATTGAGCCTAAGCCCTATCAAAATCAATAGTCTTGGGCCTTATCCCACAATGACCTCATACCACATCAGAGTCACATAAATGCAGTGCACCCCTCCCAAATGCAACCCTGCACACCATTTCCTTTCCAACCCTACACACCTGTGGAGCTATAAATATCAACCCACCCATCCCTACACACCAAAGGTAGCACCAACAGCGGCACTACTCAAACGTTGCAGCAAAGCTGCTATTATGGGGTTAAAGCCACCGGTGGATCCACGATCGTCAAGCGACTATGTAATCATCAAATCTTCCTCCGTATCATCAAAACCCACCCAAGTGCAACATATATTTCGTGAATGCAACACACATTTTCACACTTTAAGCACATAGGGGTATTTTAGTCATTTCACTACCCAAGGGTATTTTCATAATTCTACCCTATAAGGGTATTTAGGTAATTTTGCAAAATAGGGGTACTTTGGAAATTTTGTAAATCAGTGATATTTTGGTAATTCTGTAAATCAGAGGTATTTTGGTAATTTTACAAATAAGGGGTTTTTTTAGTAATTTTACAAATCTAAAGATATTTCGGTAATTTCCAAATCAAGGGTATTTTAGTAATTTTACAAATCTAAGGATATTTCAGTAATTTCCAAATCAGAGGTATTTTAGTAATTTTACAAATCTAATGATGTTTTGGTAATTTTCAAATCAGCGGTATTTGGTCCCTCTCGGGTTTTAGTTATGAACTTTAGCCCATTAACAAGTCCTTGCGGCTAAAGCGAACAGACACTATGCACCAGGTAGGATTCCAGAGAAGAGGAGGTGGGCCACTAGGACCGCTTAAGTACCGAGCTCTCCTTAGATCCAATCCTAGACATGCATATGTCCGTTGCCACACATCAGAATTCCAAATGACTTGTCCACAGACATGTTTAATTATTAGATTAAGTCTTATGCGGTTTAAGAGTTGTTCAAAACTAGGCCTAAAGTCCATTAAACCCTAGCATACTTGTCTACGTCCCCATAAAGCCCATCAAGCCCAAATCACATCTTTACGACCCATTAGGCCCTAATCTCATCCATATGGCCTTTTAGGCCCAAAACAATTCCAGATCATGTAACTTGCATGATTAACTCAATTCGTATAACCAAACCAAACAATTTCATCAAACTTAGCCTCAGGGCCCACCGGGCCTATTTAGCCACTTTCGGCTTTTCAGCTTTCCGGTATTGCCGATATCTTGTGTTTGTAGTGTTTGTACACATCTGGTTACTGTGACGTGCTATACTATCCTTGGTCTTGAACCTACAACCAACCAACCTTCAATCAATCACTGATAAACCGTAAAACTAACATATTTTAATCCCACATTTAGTATGCTTTTGGATGATTTATCCCTCGATTTATGTAAAAAGGTGCTCTTAATCCTTTCTTTTCATGTCTTATACTCAGGAAAGCACCCGACGATGAAAAGAATGAGAAACAGACTTAAAACGGACCAAATTGGGCCAAAGAGGAAATCGACACGGCCTGGACTTAAGCCCACACGGCCGGGCCATGTCAATCTACTAGAACACGGCGTGATCTCGATTCACACGGGCGTGTGCCATGGCCGTGTCCCTGTCATGGCTAAGAGCAATTTCATTCGGATTTGGATACTTAGGGGCGAAGAAACATATTTCGAAAGCCTATATAAACCCCCTAAGAGTTAACAGAAAGGAGGCGGTTAACTAGGCCAAAGAGCCAAGCCGAAAAGGCCAGATTTGTGGAGAATCACTCGAAGATAGCCAGTTGATCCATCTCAAGAAGCCAGAATTCTACTCAAGACGGCGGATCTCTCCTTCAATTCTTTCAGGGAGTTTTAGAGATTTCTTATGTTTTGTTTTATCTTTTCTTCTGAGATGTTTGCTTTTATAGTTATGAACTAAACTCTTCAGATACCTGAAGGGAATGAAACCTAAGATGAATCTTGTCATCGTTTGCTGAACTATATGATAAATATTTGACTTGTTCTTAATTATGTATGCTTAATTCTTGTGTTGATGTTTCTGGGATATTGATTCAAGTATGATGTGCTTAGGTGGTAGAGCAAAAGTCCCTGCCTATTCATAGATCTAGCATAATTACAGCAGAGTTGTTTGCGTGCCTAGAGATAGGGTGACGAAACTTTTCCGGATTAGCGTGAAACCTAATATGGGAATCCATAGATCGAGTTAATGCGATTCTAAGGGTTTTAATTAGAAAGAGATTTGAATTAATCAACCTAGGGTTAGTCGTTATTCGCTTCGAGAGAGGGTCTAATGTACATTAGGGAGTCCTACGGATCAAGTTAAATGAATAAATCGTCTGGTTCAAAGTTAGATAACAAGTGAAGTCTAGGTGGATTCTTCCTGAAGGTATCATCTTAATCAATTGGTTTTTCTTCCAAGTTATTTTTCCCAAATTCATTCTGTTTGTCTTTGCGTCTTTAGTTCAGTTGATAGTTAAATTTAGATTAGATAAACATTCACTTAATTCTTAGGCTAGATAATAGAAAGAAAGTTAGTATTAGTACTTTTGGTTCTTTTGGGTTCGATATTCCGGTCTTGCCTAAGCTATACTACTGTTCGATAGGTGCACTTGCCTTAACATCGTTGTCAGAATTAGTTTCCAGGTTCGATCATTCTCATTATAAATTTTAAAGCTCTGATTTCTCACAATCAAGTTTTCGGCGTCGTTGCCGGGGAACTGAAATATTAAGAAAACTTAAATTTTATTACTTTAGCCATTTTTTTATTGCAACTTATTTTTATATTTTTTTTTACTTTGCTAATTTTCTTTCTTTTTGTTCCTTTCAGGTACCTCTAGTTTATGACTAGAAGGAACCCGACAGGACCTCTAATTTACGAAAGTGATATTGAAGGTACCATTCATAGAAATCTCAGAGAAATAAGGCGAAGCCTAAACTACATAGACGAAGAGATGGCTGAAAATAATCTGCCACCTCCAGATATAGCCGAACATCATGCTCCATCCAGAGATAACCGAACATCATGCTCCAGGTACTATGTATGATTATGCTAAACCTAATTTAACAGGAACTGACTCTAGTATTGTTAGGCCCACTATTGCTGCAAATAATTTTGAACTGAAACCTAACACTATACAGATGATACAACAGTTTGTTCAGTTTGATGGTTTGCAGGATGAAGACCCTAACACACACCTAGCGAATTTTCTAGAATTCTGTGATACCTTCAAGATAAATGGTGTTTCTGATGATGCCATCCGTCTTCGGTTATTTCCCTTTTCCCTGAGAAATAAAGCCAAATAGTGGTTACATTCTCTTCCACGAGGGTCAATCACTACATGGGACCAAATGACCAAAAATTTTTTATTAAAATATTTTCCACCGGCCAAAACGGCCAAGTTGAGGAATGATATCTCTTCTTTTGTGTAGATAGATTCAGAGAAACTGTAACACCCCAAACTCGGTCAACACACCATGACCAAATTCAGCAGGTTACAGAGTGAAACCTTTTTGAAGAAAACGAGTTACCGGTCCAATTTCAATAAAAAAAACCCTATTTGTTATTTCTTGTGTTCGAAGAAATCTTATGCATGTAAAATTGAAATCGATAAGTTGTCTTTGAAATCCCGATAATCTTTTAAAACCCTCTTGTTGATCAATACTTTGGAAAACGTTTATGTCTATTAAAAACCCGAGTGAATTTTACTTAGTTAATTTGGAAACCGTTTGTATTCGAGCTTTGAAAACTTAGATTTGGAAATCATTTAAGTTGACTTGTTATCATGTGAATTGTATTACCCGATGGTAAAGTTTTGAAAGCCATTGCGTATTATAGTTTAGAAAACTTTGAGTTCAGGTTATTAAAACAAATCAAGTAATTTACTTAATCATATTTGAAATTGAATCCAAAGCAGATAAAAGTAATCCAAAAACATAATTTAAAGGCCTTATTACAAACCCAAATAAAAACCGAAATTTAAATAAATTAAAGTACCCAAAAGATGGTCAATGAAACCCGAAAGTAAATATCGCATGGCCACCACGAGTCCACCCGGCTCCTCATCCACGATCTATGACTCACCTGAAAAGATAAGAGAGAAGGTGAGTCACCACGACTCAGTGCATAATCCCCCTCCCGATTATTGCAACATGCTTACACAAATCATAATCAAGCAAATATAGCATGCACCCCAAACCTAGCCATCCACAACTCCGTTTTCTACCCCGTCTGGTACCAAACCACTGGTGGTGCCAAACCACTGGTGACCCAAAGTCACTGATATCAAATAATAGTGTGGTGCCAAACCACTGGTGACCCAAAGTCACGAATAATCCAATTGTGGGGCCAACCCACATTGTGATGCCAAATCACTGGCGACAATCCCGTTTATCAAATGTGGGGCCAACCCACTGTGGTGCTAAGCCACTGGGACGAGTCGCTATGAGGTGCCAAACCTCTGGTGACCCAAAGTCACAAAATCAACTGTGGTACCAAACCACTGGTGACCCAAAGTCACAGATATCAACTTCCCCCTCCTCTCATATCACCCATAATAATGCAATATGTATATAAATCATGCCAACATGCCTTAATATTAAACATGTCAAAATAACGTAAATCATGGCATCAGGAATCATATAGCATAATCTCATCAAAACGGACTTACCCGAAATCTTTGCTCATACCCATTAAGGTATCATATCAAGATCTACACAACTTTCGGCTTTTAACAAGTTTAAGTTATTAGCATATTTACTACGATTAAGAAGTGTGTAAGTTACACACCTGGCTACTAACGCGGTTACTGAATCCCAAAGTTCCCGATCTAACACACTAGATCTCCTTATCCTACATTCAGCCAACACATAGTTCATTAGCAAAAGCCATTTGGCTATACTAGCAAATCCCGAAGGGTGAGATAACGCATGACCAAACACAACCCTTACCTTACTGCCTTTCGAACGCCAACCACAACCCGAGATATGCGAGACTGATCTTTCCCCTACAATCGGCCAACATTAACACTTAATTTTAATAGCCTTCAGCTTTTCAAATATCCAATGGAAATATTAAATCGGCATAAACCTTACCACTGACTTACTGAATTCGATTGACAGGGAATAGATGGCTCATATCTACTGCTTCAAAATCCCAGAGATCCTAAAAGAAACCAATCACATGTTGATTAAAAGCCAAGACAAATGCCGAAATTCGGCTTTTGTCTACATATGTCGACAAAGAAAAAGAGAAAGTGAGAATAGAGTTTCGACCAAGATTACTTACCCTTTCAAAACCTGATTAGAGAAGAAACCAAAGAAGATCTATGCTTGATGGATATTCGGCCAACAGCTAGAATAAGAAGGGGAGAGTTTGAAAGATTCCGGCAATGGTAGAGAGCAAACAAAGGAGATTCGGCTAAAGTGAAAAGAGCGAATGGGAGAAAGATGAATGGTATTCAGATTTTGTGGCTTTGGTTTAATGAAAAGGGATTAAGGGAGTTTCGGCAAAAGGAGAAAGAAGAAGAAGATATGGTTTTGAGCAATTATGAGAGAAAGAAAGAGAAAGATGGGAGGGAAGGAGATTCGGCCAAGCCTTTGAAAAGAAGAAAAGAAATAATACCAAAGAAGTTTAGATGGACATTCGGCTAAGTGCTTTCAAGAGAATTCGACAGATGCAAAAAGGGATTTCGGCTTTTAAAAGATATGGCAAGGTTTGCTTCGGCCAAACGCAAAGCTTGCCGAATGAGAAAAGAAAGAAGCCAATGAGGTCTCGAGTTTGGCTCAAAACGAAAAAGAAGAGAGCTTCCTCAGCTAGCTGAAAATACTCACTTAGGACCCTAAGGAATTTCGGCACCCCCTTACTCAGGTTCCCGACCGAATACCCCTCTTCAAACAAGAGTTCAAATTTCGGCAACTACCTCAAGCTCCTCTTGGCCACTAATTCGAATGAGTTTGAATTATTCAAGCTCCTACATTCTCTCTTTGCCACCAATTCAAATTAATTTGACTTGTTCAACAGTTATCTGACAGAGTTTGAGCTGAGCACAACTGCTCCTCAGCTTGTCGTCAAAATGGTAATCAAAAAATAGGATTTTCGCTGCTCGAACCTGAGCTCCCCTTTCCCTGCATGTGGCGTCATTCTCATGGCCCTAAGTGGAGCCTCCTTGCCACTTTACCAAGGCATTTCTTGTGCTTAAGTTCCCTACGAAATATACTTAACCCCTAGCTCCTTCAGCTCCCCTTAACTAAAACTTAAAAATAAAATTTTCCTTATAGTTCAGGCCTACCCTTGACTTATAACTAGCCTCTAGAACACATCAATTAATAACAGAATTATTCCAAACACATGAAAAACAATTCAAACACAACAGCCCCTACTTTAGGATGTTACCGTTCTACCCCCCTTAAGAATAATGTCGTCCTCGAAATTACCTGGTCAAAAGAGTTTAGGGTATTGCTGCCTCATCACATCCTCTGGCTCCCACATAGCTTCTTCCACGACATGATTTCGCCATAATACCTTTACTAACGGAACTAACTTCTTGCGCAAAACTTTCACATCCCGATCCAGAATCTGCACTGGTTCCTCTTCAATGGTCAAATCTGGGCTCACCTCAATTTCCTCCACCGATACAACATGCAATGGATCTGAGCGATAGCGCCTAAGCATGGACACGTGAAACACATCGTGTATCTAACTCAGCTCTACTGGCAACTCAAGCTGATAAGCTACTGGTCCCACTCGTCTCAACACCTTATACGGCCCAATAAACCTTGGACTTAACTTGCCTTTCCTCCCAAATCTCAGCATTTTCTTCCACGGCGAGACCTTCAAGAAAACCCTATCACCCACTGCAAACTCTATATCTCTCTGCTTAAGATCGGCATATGATTTCTGCTTGTCTGAAGCTTCCTTCAAACAGGCTTGAATCAACCTGACTTTATCCTCAGTCTCAGCAACCAATTCTGGTCCCAACATCTGACGCTCCCCCGATTCTGTCCAGCATGTAGGTGTACGACACTTCCTACCGTACAACGCCTCATATGGTGCCATGTTAATGCTTGCCTGATAACTATTATTGTACGCAAATTCAGCTAACGGTAGAAATTCTTCCCAGCTGCCTCTGAAATCCAAAACACGGCTCCTCAGCATATCTTCCAGGATTTGCATAACCCTCTCTGACTGTCCGTCTGTCTGCGGATGAAATGCACTACTAAAATCCAACCGTATGCCCAACGCCTGATGCAAAGCTTTCCAAAACCTCGACGTGAGCCTGGGATCCCTGTCTGAGATAATTGACACTAGAACACAGTGCAACCTCACTATCTCTGCCACATATAGCTTAGCTAACCTCTGAAGCGAGTAATCAACCCTTACCGGTATAAAATGAGCTGACTTAGTCAAACGGTCCACAATCACTCAGACTGAGTCTTTCTTACTAGGCGTAAGGGGTAGCCCACTGACAAAGTCCATAGTGATCCTTTCCCACTTCTACTGTAGAATCTTCACCGGCTGAAGTAACCTTGACAACAACTGATGTTCAGCCTTAACCTGCTGACATGTCAGACATTTACCCACAAACTCAGTCACTTCTCACTTCAGCCCTGACCACTAAAATTGTTTTTGCAAATCCCGATACATCTTGCTACCTCCAGAATGCATAACGTATGGGCCATTATGTGCGTCCTGAAGAATCCTCTGCCTTAACTCGACGTCCTTCGACATACAAGCTTTCCCTTGAAAACACAGTACTCCATCACTGGACACACTGTAACCTTCCAACCCACCATTCTGAACTTGCAATCTCCGGGCATTCAAACCTTCATCCTCTAACTGTTTCTCCTTAATCTATACTACCCAAGTCGGTTTTACCTGCAATTCTGCCAACAGACTCCCGTCGTCGTACAAGCTAAGATGATCAAACATCGCCCTCAAGTCCGATACTACCTTACGGCTCAACGCGTCTGCCACCACGTTAGCCTTGCCCGGATGATACTCAATTGAACAGTCGTAGTCCTTCAACAGCTCAATCCATCTGCGCTGTCTCAAGTTCAAATCCTTCTGAGTCAAAAGGTACTTCAGACTCTTGTGATCTGTGTAGACTATCGACTTCTCTCCGTACAAATAGTGCCTCCAAATCTTCAAGGCAAAAACCACTGCAGCCAATTCCAGGTATGTGTCAGATAGTTAACCTCATGAGGCCTCAACTGACGAGAAGCATACGCCACTACCTTTCCTTCCTGCATCAGCACACATCCCAAACCAGTATGCGATGCATCACAATATACCGTGATATGCGAGCCTGCTTCAGGCTGAATCAAAATCGGAGCTTCAGTCAGAATCTTTTTCAACTTGTCGAAACTTTCTTGCTGTTTCTCAGACCACACAAATGGAACTCCTTTCCTCAGTAGTTTGGTCATCGGCGCTGCGATCAAAGAAAATCCCTCAACAAATCTGCAGTAATACCCTGCCAGACCCAGAAAACTCCGAACTTCGCGCATCGCCTCGAGCGGTTTCATCCAAAATCGCCTCAATCATGCGAGGATCCACCCTAATCACCTCAGCCGACACCACGTGACCCAAGAAAGTCACCTCCCTAAGCCAGAACTCGCATTTACTAAATTTGGCAAATAACTGCTTTTCCTTCAGAACCTGCAAAACTATTCGCAGATGCGTATCATGTTCTTCTTCAGACCTTGAGTATACCAATATGTCGTCTATAAGCACCACAAAAAACTGGTCCAAATACTGCTGGAACACCTGATTCATCATGTCCATCAATGCTGCCGACGCGTTAGTCAACCCAAACGGCATTACTAGAAACTCGTAGTGCCCATCGAGTGCGAAACACCGTCTTGTGAATATCAGCCTCTTTCACCTTTAGCTGATGATATCCTGACCTTATATCAATATTTGAGAAAACCGATGCACTCTTAAGCTGATCAAACAAGTCATCTATCCTGGGCAATGGATACTTGTTTTTGATCGTCAGCTTATTCAACTGGCGGTAATCTATACACATCCGCATTGTACCATCCTTCTTCTTGACAAAGAGCACTGGCGCTTCCCAAGGCGAAACACTTGGCCGGATAAAACCCCAGTCCAACAACTCCTGAATCTTAGCCTTTTAAAAATGGCAAGTTTTTTAAATATCCAATGGAAAGATTGAATCGGCATAAACCTTACCACTGACTTACTGAATTCAATTGACAGGGAATAGATGGCTCAGATTACTACTTCAAAATCTCAGAAATCCTAAAAGAAACCAATCACATGGTTGATTAAAAGCCAAGACAAATGCCGAAATTCGGCTTTTGTCTACACATGTCGACAGAGAAAAAGAGAAAGTGAGAATAGAGTTTCGACCAAGATTACTTACCCTTTCAAAACCCGATTAAAGAAGAAACCAAGGAAGATCTATGCTTGATGGATATTCGGCCAATAGCTAGAATGAGAAGGGGAGAGTTCGAAAGATTTCGGTAATGGTAGAGAGCAAACAAAGGAGATTCGGCTAAAGTGAAAAGAGAGAATGGGAGAAAGACGAATGGTATTTGGCTTTGGTGGCTTTGGTTTAATGAAAAGGGATTAAGGGAGTTTCGGCAAAGGAGAAAGAAGAAGAAGATATGGTTTTCAGCAATTATGAGAGAAAGAAAGAGAGAGATGGGAGGGAAGGAGATTCGGCCAAGCCTTTGAAAAGAAGAAAAGAAATAAAACCAAAGAAGTTTAAATGGGCATTCGGCTAAGTGCTTTCAAGAGAATTTGACAGATGCAAAAAGGGATTTCGGCTTTTACAAGATATGGCAAGGTTTGGTTCGGCCAAACACAAAGCTTGCCGAATGAGAAAAGAAAGAAGCCAATGAGGTCTCGATTTTGGCTCAAAACGAAAAAAGAAGAGAGCTCCCTCAGCTAGCCGAAAATACTCACTTAGGATCCTAAGGAATTTCGGCACCCCCTTACTCAGTTTCCCAACCGAATACCCCTCTTCAAACAAGAGTTCAAATTTTGGCAACTACCTCAAGCTCCTCCTGGCCACCAATTCGAATGAGTTTGAATTATTCAAGCTCCTACATTCTCTCCTTGCCACCAATTCAAATTAATTTGACTTGTTCAACAGTTATGTGACAGAGTTTGAGCTGAGCACAACTCCTCCTCAGCTTGGCGTTAAAATGGTAAGTAGAAAATGGGATTTTCGCTACTCGAACCTGAGCTCCCCCTTCCCTGCATGTGGCATCATTCTTAAGGCCCTAAGTGGTGCCTCCTTGCCACTTTACCAAGGCATTTCTTGTGCTTAAATTCCCCACGAAATATACTTAACCCCTAGCTCCTTCAGCTCCCCTTAACTAAAACTTAAAAACAAAATTTTCCTTATAGTTCGAGCCTACCCTTGACTTATAACTAGCCTCTAGAACACCTCAATTAATAACACAATTATTCCAAACACATGCAAAACAATTCAAACACAACAGCCCCTACTTTAAGATGTTACAGACACTTTACAATGCATAGGAGAGATATAAAGATTTGTGAATGAGGTGCCTACACCATGGATTACCATTGTGGCTATAGCTCCAAACTTTTTACAACGGTGTGAACCCTTAAACAAGGCAACTAATCGATTTAGCTGCCAGTGGAACTTTGAACAACAAAACTCCTGAAGCAGCATACGAGTTTATAGAGGAGATGTCACTAAATAACTATTAGTGGCAAGTTACAAGGACAAGGCTAGCTAAAGCAGCCGGAGTTTTCAACATCGACCCAGTGACCTCACTATCAAATCAGGTAGAATTGCTACATAAAAAATTTGATAGTTTCTATGGTTCTTCACAGGCACATCCAGTTATGCAGTGCGACGTAAGTGAAGGAGTGGTGAATTCTGAGTACCCACCCTACAGACAGGGTAACATTTTCCGATCTAACAATAACCCTTATAGTAATACTTATAATCCAGGTTGGAAGAACCACCCCAATTTCTCATGGGGCGGTCAAAGAAATCAAAGGCAACAACCATCACAGAACTTCTAACAACAGCCCTACCCACAAGAAAAGAAACTGAACCTTGAAGAGGTGCTAACAAACTTCATAATAGCCTCAGAAACTCGTTTCCAAAAGGTAGAGACAAAACTTGAGGTATTGTCACAAGAGTTCAAGGATCAATTCGAGCAATTGACCAAGGTAGTTTCTGAATTTCGATCAAAGATTTTAGAACGACCACAAGGGCATCTACCAAGCAACACGGAGATTAACCCAAGGGAGCAAGTTCAAGCCATCACAACTCATAATAGTATAGGGTTAGATAAACCAAATCCAATTCAAGAAAACGAGGGCAAAGTTGAGGTAACACAAGAAAAGCCGAAACCGATAATCAAAAAGTTCCAACCTCACATTCCTTATCCCGAAGCGATGAAAATTAACAATACAGAGTTACAGTAGTTTCTTAAACTTTTAAAGAAATTACACATTAACTTACCTCTTCTTGGAGCTCTTTCACAGATGCTAGATTCGAGGAAATTTCTAAAACAACTCTTGACGAACAAGCGTAAGTTAGACGAGGATCCACATGTGGAATTAAATGCAGTATGCTCAGCAATGCTATAGACTAGACTACTGCGAAAGTTAAAAGATCCAGGGAGTTTTACAATTCCATGTTTAATTGATAGTCTAACTGTTGATAATGCATTAGCTGACTTAGGCGCAAGTATAAATGTCATGCCTTATAAAATGTTTAAGCAATTAGGTCTAGGGAAACCCAAACAAACTAGGATGAGCATTCAATTAGCTGATAAAACTGTTAGAATTCCTAGGGGTATTATCGAAGATGTTCTTGTAAAAATTGATAAATTCGTTTTCCCAGTAAATTTTGTTGTCTTAGACATGGATGAGGATAATTCGATCCCCTTAATTTTAGGAAGACCCTTTTTAGCAACTGCTAGAACAAAAATTGATGTTAGTACAGGAGAACTAATACTTTGTGTAGGTGACGAATCGATCAGTTTACAAGCTCTTGACTCGGCCAGGACAATAATTGATGAAGGTGAGAAAGTAAAATCAGATGATATTCAAGTTGTTCAATCTTCACCACAAGAAACACTACAAGGTTACAAACTTGAGCCAAATCATGGACCCCATGCCAACAAAGAATAATTACACAAGGAACGAAGCCTTAAGGTCGACAAACTAAAAGAGTTGAAAAAACAATTCAAAGAAGAACCGAAACCACACGAAGTAAAGCCGAAAGATCCCCCAGAGGAACTCAAAGGGACATCAAACCACTTCAAAATAGGAGACAAGGTACTGTTAGATAAAGCAGATCTCGCATCACCATACCAGACCTGAACACAAACAAGGAAATCCCTTTTGAGGTATGCAATATCTTCCCATACAACACAGTCGAGGTAAGCAATCCTATATTCGGTACTTTTAAGGTAAACGCCTCTCGACTCAAACTTCATAATAGAACTGAAAGCATGAGGAAAGATATTCAAACTTTTAAACCACCCCGATTTTTGCAAAAACAAGGAAAGTCTAGCTTAAGACTATAAACGAGCGCTTCTCGAGAGGTAACCCGAGCACTAACCCAATTTACTTTTTCACTTTTTTCATTTTTTCTTTTCTTTTCTTTTCTTCTTTCTGAAACATTTAGTTGCAAACTAACCAAAAACGCAGATTCCCAGGCCGCACGGCCTTGGCCGTGGCCATGTGTACCTCAAGAATCTTTGTACCAGCATGGCAGGGGCAGTACAAATCAGACTCAACTAATTTCTGAAGTTCACGGACCCAACCACTCTAACACGGGCACCAACGAAAGCCCACGGCCGTGCGACGCGGCCGTGGTCGAAACTGACTTCTCAGAAATGACCGTGGCAATCTGCAAAACGGGCGTGGGTGAGCCAACACGCCTAGACACAAGGCCGTGCGAAGCAGCCGTGTAAATCAACATGCCCCCGGTCCACGGGCGTGCGAATGTACCAGAATTGAAACTCTATTTAAACCCAACCCCCCTCTCCATCCTTCTCACCTCTTTTCTTCTTCCTTTTTCACATATTTCTCCCCTCTCTATAACAAGCCTCTATAACTCTTGAGCTACACCAAAAGCATGTCGAAGAAACGGTGAAATCGAAGCACAGCCTTCTCAAAGGAGACCTCTCTACATAAGTTCATGCTGGCCGCTTCAGTCAAACAACAAGCCAAGAACATTTGAGGTCATTTAATTTTTATTTCGTTTTTCTCTTTTGCTTCAATTTCCTTATCTTTACTTTTTTTCTGCTTAATTTAGTTTAACTTATTTTAGTTTTGTAGTGTCAGGTTCAAAAGGTTGCTAGGGAATCACGCTACTTCCACCACTGCCAGCACCTCCCAAGCCTTAGAGGTCACACCCACCTCGCGAACCATCCAACAATAAGGACTCTTCGGTCCATTGATCTTTAATTTTCATTTTGTTTAAATTTTTGTTTCCTTTTTCTTTATCTTTCTTATCTTTAATTATACATTTAGTTTATTTTAAAGATTCCTTAATAATTCCTGGCTAATTTTCTGTGAGCTTTCCAATTTCTTCATCTTGCACAAGATCGTCATCCAGACTGACCTCTCCAACTTATATTCCATCTCCAACTCAAGGAATCCATCCAAAATTCAAGAAGTTTCACTTCTCCCCTTCTCTTTTGATTTATCCCTTAAATGTTATTATCTATCTTTGTACATTGAGGGCAATGTACGTCTTAAGTGTGGGGGGTGAATAGTTATTTCAAGAAAATGCCTAACTTTCTGCATTATTCTCAAATCCCTGAATTTAGTTTTGTTTTTAAGTAATTTCCTCATATTACTAGTTAGGATGAAATTTCTAATGATTTATGATTTTTATTGACATGTTTTTGAGTAAGTCATAGTTAATTGTTCATTGATGATTAAAGTTGAAGAATACTAGAGAATCAAGCATGATAAGTCTATTTTTTTCAAAAAAAAAAAACTAAAATTTTTAGGTTGTCTACTTGAATCTGAATATTATCTTGAAATTTGAAATTTACAAGGTTGACATCAAAAAACCCATAATTTTTGTGAGATTTTGAGCTTTATAGAGCATATATTCTTTTTCTTGCTCACTTTATTGATTATGAGTGTATCAACATTGATCTGTTATTCTAGAACTTGCATTGATTATTGTTGAGACCACAGTTATGATTTGATATACAGAGATGATAAAGGCACCTAGGTTTTAACCCACTCACTCCACTAAAAAGCCTACCTTCATAATTAACCCTTAGTGAACCCTGTTGATCCTAACAACCTTTTTTACTGACTCACACACTAATATCAACCCAAAACCATTTGTTTTTGTTATCACCATTCCTTTTGACTACCCTTATATCAAGATTTGATTTGATTAGTTACATAATTATATTTTAGTAGTTGAAGTTATCCTTTATTATTTGACTTGTTCTTAAAAAAAAAATCGAAGTATATTCAATACTAGTATTATGAAAAGCGAGCTTATACAGTTAAAGTATTATCAAAAGAAAAAGCTCGTATTATTAGTATTATAAATTTTCAATTGATGTAATTATTTTAGATCAGTTTATTATTTTTCTAGATAGGTAACTTGTCAATTCAATCTCGATTCTAACCCTCTAATTCAGCCTTTATCCACACCTTTAACCCTATCCCCGTTACAACCCTATTAAAGACCTTTTGATCTGTTTGTCATCTCATTTTACAGTGGTGGAGATTTTATTTTTAGGCAAGCCTATGGGATTAACTTTTCATTTTCGACTTATTGAGTGTTTAATTTTGAACCTTAAACACTTTGAGTGATTTGAGTGAATTTTAGTGAGGATGTCAATCCTTGTCGGTTTTGAATTAAAGGTAATTATTTAGATAAGGGGAGACACCTACGTTTTCGTGCTACAAATGTATGACTTATATTGTTTGAATCTTTAGGACTCTTTGAATTAAATTATCCATGTATAAATTATCTATGAATTATGATGAGACATTGTTGAAAGGAGTTAGGAATTATGGAAAGTTCGTTTTAATTGTAAATTGAGAATTTTGCTTGAGGACAAGCAAAAGCTTAAGTGTGGGGGTATTTGATAAACCATAAAAGTAACATATTTTAATCCCACATTTAGTATCCTTTTGGATGATTTATCCCTCGATTTATGTAAAAAGGTGCTCTTGATCCTTTCCTTTCATGTCTTATACTCAGGAAAGCACCCGAGGATGAAAAGAACGAGAAACGAGCCTAAAAATGACCAAATTGGGCCAAAGAGGAAATCGACATGGCCTGGACTTAAGCCCACACAGCCGTGCCATGTCAATCTACTAGAACACAGCCTGATCTTGATTCACACAACTGTGCCTCATTAAAGAAGTCTGAGCACGGCCTGACCACGATCCACATGGCCGTGTGCCATGGCTGTGTCCCTGTCGTGGCTAAGACCAATTTCATTCGGATTTGGATACTTAGGGATGAAGAAACATATTTCGAAAGCCTATATAAACCCCCTAAGTGTTACCAAAAATGAGGCGATTAGCTACGCCAAGGAGCCAAGCCGAAAAGGCCAGATTTGTGGAGAATCACTCGAAGATAGCCAGTTGATCCATCTCAAGAAGCTGGAATTCTACTCAAGACAGTGGATCTCTCCTTCAATTCCTTCAGGGAGTTTTAGGGATTTCTTATGCTTTGTTTTATCTTTTCTTCTGAGATGTGTTCTTTTATAGTTATAAACTAAACCCTTCAAATACTTGAAGGGGATGAAACCTAAGATGAATCTTATTATCGTTTGCTGAACTATATGATAAATATTTGACTTGTTCTTAATTATGTGTGCTTAATTCTTATGTTGATATTTCCGGGATATTGATTCAAGTATGATGTGCTTAGGTGGTGGAGCAAAAGTCCCTGCCTATTCATAGATCTAGCATAATTACAGCAGAGTTGTTTGTGCGCCAAGAGATAGGGTGACGAAACTTTGCCGGATTAGGGTGAAACCTAATATGGGAATCCATAGATCGAGTTAATGCGATTCTAGGGGTTTTAATTAGAAAGAGATTTCAATTAATCAACCTAGGGTTAGTCATTATTCGCTTCGAGAGAGGGTCTAATGTACATTAGGGAGTCTTACGGATCAAGTTAAGTGAATAAATCGTCTGGTTCAGAGTTAGATAACAAGTGAGTCTTGGTGGATTCTTCCTGAGGGTATCGTCTTAATCAATTGGTTTTTCTTCCAAGTTATTTTTCCCAAATTCATTCTTTTTGTCTTTGCGTCTTTAGTTTAGTTGATAGTTAAATTTAAATTAGATGAACATTCAGTTAATTCTTAGGCTAGATAATAGAAAGAGAGTTAGTACTAGTACTTTTGGTCCCTTTGGGTTCGATATTCCGGTCTTGCCTAAGCTATGCTATTGTTTGATAGCTGCACTTGCCTTAACATCATTGTCAGAGTTAGTTTCCAGGTTCGATCATTCTCATTATAAATTTTAAAGCTCTAATTTCGATCGATCAATCACTAAATCAAAACTTTTACCAAAATCTGAAACTTTATCGTAACCTTACCGTGTGCCACCGGGTTCTAATAGCCCTTAGCTACTAATCAGGAGTATCCCCTAGATCTGCACTCATACATACACCATCAAAATCCGAGTGACTCATAATCCACACAAGTCACCCCTATAGATCATACACACATTCGGCCATTCACTTAAACCATAATCGAGTTGAGTACACTTACCTTTGCTAACGATCCTACCATGCTTGCGATCTTTGAACCTTATTCTTATTATCACAGAGTTAACGACAGGACAGTTAGATTACATTTTGACTTTTAGCAAAACGTACAAGAGAGGTTAACCGAATACTTACCAAATCCCTTCTTGATCCTACGGCCTAGATAGCTATTAACTAGGTCCGGCTTTCAACACTTGACCGCGGGTAAGTAACAATCGGTTTGTGATGGAGGAACAACCACAACGATTCGGCACTATTAGGAACTTCGGTAAGGGAAAGATGCTGGTAACTTGGTAATGACGGAATTCAGCTATAGAAGAATAGAATGGGAGAGAAAAGAAAAGTATTGAAAACCAAAAGAGCCCTACAAAAGAATTCGGCACAAAGAGATGATGTTGATTCCGCACAAAAGAAACCGATTGAGTGAAGCAAAGAAAACTATTCAAACTAAAAGAGCCTCCCAAAGACATTCCGCCCTCTCTTATATAGGCCACAAGCCGAATATGCCTCCCCTAAAAGTCCCATTCGGCACAAATTCTTCCCCCTCATCATCTTCTAACTTTTCTCCTGATAACACCTTAGCCTTATCTGAATTTTTCTCTACTATCAGTTCCCCTTACCACTCAAACACTCCAACGCAAGAGTTCATATTCAACACAACTCTGGTCGTCCACCTATGTAAAATAAAACACTCCAAAAATACCACTCCTAATGCTCGAACCTTGAACCTTCTCAGCAGACAACACGCCACCTTATAGCTCCCCAAGTGATGCCACTTGCCACTGGACCAGAAGCCCATTTGTGTCCTATTTTCTCTTAATCTGCTTAAGAGGCCTAATGCCTGAGACTAGGGTCCACTAAAGCAAGAAAAATAAATTTCTCCATATGGTCTTCCCTATCTCTAAGACTTCAAATAATCCCGATAATACCTTAAAATTAATATTCTAAGTGCTACTCATACATACCAACCTCAATGCACAGAAATTTAAAGTTTCAGAAATTTTAGGGCGTTACAGTAACGCAGATAAACTACCACATAATCAAAATTGTGGACAAGCCACCAGGGTCATAAATAAACTGTCATATAATCAAATCGTGAATAATGTCATATTAATGCAGATAAATTGCCATATACTTCCACCTTTCACATATCACGTACCATGCATGTGATATGACCAAAATCACCTCAAAATCATATAGGCATGTTTAACATTCAAATTACATATGTACTCATGGTACCAAAAAATCATATTTTATTTGCATACGAATATCAGATATGTCATATAATCAGATAACATGAGAATGAGATGTACATAATTTTCACATTAATAGTAAGCGTCAATATCATACAACATGCTTTCCACAACGTATACGATTTGGGGAAACATTTACTTGATAAAATCCATAACGACAATTTATCTCTCTTTATAGATACATCTAGTATCCCCATCAATCAACATGATTTAAATAAACATTTTTATCAATATAAAACAAGTCTTAATTTTAGTTAGTGTTAAAACCCACACCTGATAGTAGAAGCAATGCAAATCATCACTCTAATGAAACACCCATACTCGGATCTAATCGATATGTTACCTACTTATCAACAAATGTGACCTTTCATTAGGGAGGTCATTTTGAAATGATTTATAAGATACATCATTTTAACAAAACTTTCATCCTTACTTACTCTATAATAATCAACCGAAGATTGATCTCATTTCAACCGTTAAGGGTTTATTTAGAGTGGTATCGGTCGACCCTTCATCAAAAGTAGAATATGATGCGTTAATACTTAAAGGAAAATACATTAAAACCCCTTAAACACATTCGGCCTACAGGAAAAAGTAATGAAGAAATAGTAGATTTCATTCAAGTACCATAATTACTCTATGTCGAATAAAACAAGAGGGTCAAAGGATCACCGTGCACTTGAATTAGAAAAGGATGAGAATCTAGAGAAAAAGATAACTTGAAAAAGTAAGTCACTAGGTTCAATATTTTAGAACATAATATTTAAACTTATTGAAATAGTACTATAGAATTTTCATTTACTATAAGGATGATAGAGGTTGGAAACTAGTGAAGAAAAGCCGGTGGAGGCATGGCGACAGAGGTTCGACGATGGAGGCGACAGTGCTACAGTAGAGGATGAAGAAGAAAAGTGTTGTAGCACTAGAGGGGAGAAGGAGAAAAGAAAAAGAAAGAAAAGGAGTGGTGGTGTTTAGGTTGAATGGTGGCTGCTAACGGTGGAGGAAATGAGGCCAAAAAAAAGGTGGTTCAAGGTAATGCGAAAGGGGAGGAGGAGAAAAAAAGAGAGAGTAACAAATAAGGGGGATGGAAAAAATGAATAGGAAAATAAAAGATGAACAAAAAAGGTGTCATTCACCTTGCCCAAGTTCAATGTATGACACTCAAGGTAAGGGTGAAGAAAATAGATATGTAGAGGGGACAAAGGAGCAGAAAGGGGATCAAGTGAGTGAAAAGGTTGCTTAATGAGGGAAGGTTGACTCATACACAAGGAAAGGATCTTTCCCCATGCATGGCAACTAGCATGGACGGTTTTAGGGGGTGTTGACCATTAAAGTTGGAAAAAAAGTTAAATAAAAAGATGGAGAGTGTGGAGACTTGAACTTAGGATATTTAGGAAACTAATTAAGCACTTAAGAACTACACCAACTCACTTGCTTATTATCATTTTAATAGAAAATATATAAAAACATGGGATGACCTTTGCTAAGGGTTTGGAAAAAAAATTGCACCAAATAGAAATTAGTGCAAGGGAAGGGATTCGAACACATATCATCAAGGATAGCTCCACTACTCTATCACTATAATTGATTTTTATTTATCAAAAGCGTAAAAATAACCTTAAAAAATTAGGGTGTGACCGCTCTCGGTTCACTGACTCAATTCTACTAACTTGATTTTTGGGATGTGGCAACTTAGCCTTGTTCCTTTTAGCGTGCTTTACCTTCCCTTATAGAAAGAAGCAACAACTAATTTTGCTTCTGCTTTTCGGACTGGTTTATCGTCATTCAACATCACCTCATAGGATTGTAATTCCTTTATGAGTTGTGTAAGCATCAAATTCTTGTTCCTAAGGTTATATGTCGCTCGAGGAGCCTGCAAAGTCCTTAGAAAAGCTTTTAAACACCATCTTTATTTACGTTTTCTAGTCCAGATTGGCCTCATTATCAATAGCCTTGGTAAAGTATCCCTTAAGAGTGATCATATGGTTTTTGACGGGAGTGTTGGGTTTTTGCTAGGCTTTCATAAAATTAGTTATAGTTGATTGTCGAGCTAAGGAAACTTGGCCTACAAACATGCCCTCTTGTTTGTCTAGAATCACTTTGGTAGTCTTATAGTTCTCCAGTTGCTTATCAAAGGTGTTGGTCACACTTGCCAGCATATAACAATGAGCTATTTCATCATACATCTCCCAACATTTTCTTGCCTCAGCTTGTATGGCGGGAGGGCATTTAATATCAATGACTAATTTGAGTTTCTCACAGCTTAGGATAATCATGAGGTTCCTTTTTCATTCCTTATAGTAATTTCTATTCAGTTTGTTCACAATGAGTATGTTTAATAAAGATGTAGGTGTTATTTTTAAACTGAAAATAAAATATTCATTTATTAATATCTTTGTATTAAGCAAATTTTTTGAATTTGTTTTGCAACTTATGATATGCATTAAGATGATGCATACGTCTTACATTAAATCATGATAACAATTGTAAGTCGTTGCAACAATAATTCCTACACCCATTGAATTGAGTCACTGTGGGGCAATCTCAATCAACTAGTAATAACAAGGATTTCCATCCAATTAATACATGAACCTAATTCCTTAGGTATTAACACGTACTAATAATCTTTTAACCTTTGGTTTTCATTCTAACTTAACTAGAGCTTCGTGGAAAGCTACTTAACTAGAAGATCTTGAGTGTATAACCATCAACTCAACACCTATCACATCTTGGGACAATCCCACTAAGTGACATGCTATGACTAATTATCCTTTTTGAAGGATAACTTCTTATTATATCGCATGATAAGACCTACAACATGGCAGACTAACTATCATACGATTATAACATAATTCTTCTTACTTTATAAAAATCTCCTCTATGGGATCTACATGGCTATCCTAACCCAATGTACTTAAGTTTTCATGCCATCAAAAAAGACCATTGATGGAAGTCAAATGAGAAGTTTCAGGACAGCCAATCTGTAACAGCCTATTTTTAGTTAAATCAGAACAGTGGTTTCGGGACCACAAATTCGAGGTTAAAAAAAATTATTTTTATATTATTTTAAGTGTTTACAATATGATAGCATGTATATGTGAAAGTTTCGTGAAGAAATTTTATCATTTACATGGTCAATTTGAGAAAAAGGACTAAATTGCATAAAGTGTAAAAGCAAAGTTCTATTTGCTAAACGTATTTAATAGCTATAGAATCCTAAAGTAAAGGTCCTTATATTGTAATTAGACCATAAATAGCTTGAGTGGACATATATGGTCTACTATTAAGTGTTTTAAATGGTTTAATGTTAAGGTTAATATAGTAATTATAAAATAAATTAAGTAATATAAAGAAAACAATTTTTGACATCTTTTAATTCAACATCTTTCACCGAAAATTGAAGAAGAAAAACTGTAACACCCAAAACCCGATCCAGACATTATGGCCGAATCTGGCGGCGTCACATTGAAGGGTAAATCGTAAATTTCGAAGTTGATGTAAAACCTAGAAGTCGTTTAAGGAGTTCTTAGTTTAAAACCTTTGCCAGTGATAACTCAATGTTATGTTCAAATTCTTTTGGTATATTGGGGTTTGATTAAAAACTTTATGTAGGAATCTTTCAACTTGTTACTTTAACTTTCAAAATACAGCGGAAGCTTTCCTTTGAAAAGGTTTGTGTACTTACAGTTGGTTTGTAAAAAGTTGTTTTCTTTTTAAAACCCGAGACCTAAAACTAGAAGTTATGCAATCAACACAATTAAATCCCAAAATTTAAAACACAACCAGAGAAAGGCTTTATTACAACAAAACCCAAATTAAAGAAAATATAATTAAAAATAAAGTAAATTAAAAACACAAAAATAAAACTGTTCGTAGTGTGGCCACCTCCGAGTCCCCAGTACGTCGAACCGCCTCACTAGGGATTACCTTAAAAATTAAAAAGAGGGGTGAGTTTGTGAAAACTCATTGTGTACAACCCCAACAATCAAATAACATACATCACATCTATCTGGGCCTAAGCCCATTACAGTAATGGTGGCACTTGGGCCTTAGCCCCCATCAGCCTCGATTGGGCTTGAGCCCATATCAAAAGACACATATCACATATATCTGGGCCAAAGCCCATCTCAATATCAGAATCAGTATATGCAATGCATAAATACCCAAACTAATCACTGTAAATCAGAGCTTTGAAATTTATAAAAGAATGATCAAACCTGGAAACTAACTCTGACAACGATTAAAGGCAAGTGTACCTATCGAACAGTAGTATAGCTTAGGCAAGATCGGATATCGAGCCCAAAGGAACTAAGAGTGCTAATACTAACTTTCTTTTTATTATTTAGCCTTAAAAATAGAGTGAAGTTACTTGAAACTATATTGACGAAGACTAAACTAAGGACATAAAGACAAAAAGGACGAATAGGAAAATAACTTTGAAGGAAAACTCAGTTGATTACGATGATACCCTTAGGAAGAATCCACCTAGACTTCACTTGTTATCTGACCCTAAATTATATGATTTCTTTACTTAGCTTGATCCATAAGACTCCCTAACCTATATTAAACCCTCTCTCGAGGCGAATAACGTCTAACCCTAGGTTAATTAGTGGAACCCTCATTCGCTTATAATAACCCCCTAGGATAGCAGTAAATCGATCAATGGACTCCCATATTAGGTTTCACCCTAATTCGACAAAATTTCGTAACCCTATCGCTAGGCGTTCTATCAACTCCGCTTAATTATGTTAGATCTACTCTTAGGCAGGGTCTATTCCTCCTCCACCTAAGCACACTAGATTTGGATTAAGCAACATGATTAAGAACAAACTAAGCAATTATCATATAACTTAGAAATCAAATAACAAAATTCATCTAGGTTTCATCCCCTTCAAGTATCTGAAGGGTTTAGTTCATAATGAATAAAAAGAACATCACAAGAGAAAAGATAAAACAAAACATAAGAAAACCCTAAAACCCCGTGAAGGAATTGAAGGAGAATTCTACCGTCTTGAGTATAATTCCGGTTTCTTGGGATGGATCAACTGGCTATCCTCGTGTTATTCCCTAACTCTGACCTTTTCAGCTTGGCTCCTTGACCTAGCTTTTACGCCTTTTCAAAGGTGGTACTTAGGGGATAAATATAGGCCGGAATGCGATTCTTTCTCCCTAAGTATCCTTTTCCGACTGAAATTGCTCTTTCCAGCGACAGAGGCACGACTATTGTAATATCCCGAAATAGGGGTTGCGAGTTTGGAAAATAACTCAAGTGTTAGTGGGCCTCAAGAGTGATTTTGATGTGTTATTAGAGTTCCTAAAACTCTCGGATTGAAATAGGAGTGTTTTGGAAATTTTCTAAATTTGAGGGTTAAAAGTGGAATTTGGCTGAGGAAGGCCTTAAGTAAAAATTTTGTAAGGTTTTGGACATGAAAGTCCAGGTAGTAAAGTGGCTTTCGTGTGCCACTTAAGGATCAGCGCCAAAACAAGTCAGGGGTTCGAGTGGCATGGGGCACATAAGCATTTTATTTTTGCAAGTAGGCGCTACATTAAAGAAGGCTTTATAAGAAAATCGAGGTGATTTATGTCACAAAATGGCGCCTAGGCAAGGTGGCAAGGACGCTAGCAGCGAGAGAGAGACCTTCGCAAGGACTCGAGTTTGAGTCCTGAAGGCAGCGCTTGTTTACGCTTTATTCTGTTTTTGCGTCAAGTAAGGGACGCCTACGAGTAAGGTTTAAATGAAATTGGTGCTGCAATATTGTCATGAAATTCAAAGTGGCTGAGTGGTTAAGGACTTGGCTTGAGAGCTGCGTCTAAGGGGACTCGCGTTCGAGTCCTGGAGTTCGCACTTGAAGCATTCTATTTTGCTTTTAACGCTAAAGTGAAGGGAGCCAAGGAAAGTAAGGTTTAAAAGAAATTCACGACGAGATATGGCATGAAAGTCTCAGTAGCAGAAAAGGCAGGAAACTTGGAGGATTCTCTCCAGGTCTCGGGTTCGAGACCTGGGGACAGCGCCTGGAGGTTATTCTTTTTGGCATTTTCAGGCGTGAAATAAATGGCCTGCATGGCCCATGCACGCATGCAGCCTTGGGAGGGGGTTGCTTCTCTTTATTATTTTTTTATTTTATTTGGTATGGGATGGTCATTATATTTTATTATAGAAGGAAGGATTATTATTATTATTTTATGATGTATAGGAAATGGTGAGGTATGGGTTATGTTTTAATTAGTTTGTTTTTTTTTGTTGTTTGTTAATGATGGGAAGTAGATTAAACAATGGAAATTGATATTTGAAATTTACAAAAGAGAGAGAGAGCTTTGACCGTGGAAATGAAGCATGCTTTTGGGAAGCTTGGCCGGCTTGGTTTTGGAAAAAGAGAGTAGCATGGGCGGCTTTGAGAGTGTCAAAGCATGGCCGGCAATGTGTTGCAAAAACTTGGCCAAAATAATTGTTCTTTGTTTTTGGTTTTCTTTGCATTTGTGTTTGGCCGAAAATGGTGAATCCTTTAGGGGACCTTCATTTCGGTTTTGAGTGTAAGGAAGGAGTGCCGAATCTCTTTGCTTTGCTTTCCTTCTTCCTACATGTTTGCATGGCCGGTCTTGTGATGCAAAAAGGATGGCCGAATGCTTCTTTTTGTCTTTCCTTTCCCCCATTCTTGTGCATGGCCCATTAGAGCTTACTTCAAAGTCTAGCATGTACATTGCCGAAACACCATAGCCGAATCCCTCTTAATGGTGCTATCGACTACGTGCTTGTAATCTTCCTTTCGTTTCAAGCGGTAGTGGTAAGTAGTCTCTCCTTAGCAATCGGTTTTTGCTTCATCTCCATATTGTGTGCCGAAATCCAGTGATTTAGGCTGTGGTATAAGGTTGGCCGAATGTGTATGGTGGCATAATATTGTGTTTTGTTTATTCGTAGCCAACACCAAGGAGCATAAAAGGATTTCTTTCGGGGTTCGAAATATTCAAGGTAAGCTAGAATAAATTTGGTCAAGGGTCACTTTATCTATATTATTGTTTAAGCCGATTTTTAACAAGTTGTTAGTAGGGGTTTCGATATCTTCGGGAGCTAATCAACCGGAACAAGTGGTATTTCGGGATCGAATTAAGCTAGGTAAATGACTCTTGGTATTCGGCCTAAGGCCATGTTATTGGTACTAAGTGTGACCGATTTCGGTTATGTGTTCTAGGGGCAAATCGATAGAAGTAACAAAAGCTTTTGGGATTTTAGACTTTGTTAGAATCGATAAATCAAAATCTCGCTATAGTCAGGTGCGTAGTTATCGCACTATTCTCTTGCTTGTTATATGTGTTGTGCATGTTATTTTATGTAAATGTATGAGTTGTGCATGTTAGCCGAAATAAAGGCTAAGAGTATGGATACTAAGGTAAGTGATAGAATAGTCAGGTTAGTGGTTATGATATTAATCTTTCAGTGATTTGCGATAAAAATTGATTATTGATGAATGTATAAAAATTTGATGGCATGTGATGTATATTCGTTTTAAGTAATATGTTATTACCATGATACGTATATTTATGCATGGGACTTGGAATGTGACTATTGGAGAAAAGGGTGTACACTATGTGAGTGTTCTAATGCTAGTCTCGTGCTACATTCGCGATTGATGATTAGTGAACTGATTGTTATGTGGGATTCCTATGAGATCAGTGACTTGGCCACGACCTTAAGAAATAAGTGTGCCAAAGAAAGATATATGGATCACCTTGTGGATTGGACTTCAAAAATTGTATATTCATAATTGTATGTTCGTAATTGTATATTCATGATTGCATATTTATAATTGTATATTTATATATATGGATTGTGCGGATATGGGATAAGCCCATATGTGAGGACATGTGTATTAACTATGCACTGAGTCTTGGTGACTCACCCAATTTTCTTAACCCCTTTCAGGTGGCGCGGCTTGGACCGGGTCGGAGCGAATACAAAGGTGGCCATGCAAAAGTGGATTTTCATGCAAGGGAATCTCTTGTTTAATGAATTAAATATTTATATTTTCCGTATTTTGATTAAGTGTGTATTGTAAAAAGGCCCACTAAAGTATTTCAGTTCATTTATTAAGCATCGTTATTATTATGCCCTATCATGGATGGATGATTTAAAAGTTGATTTCAAATGGTTTTATTTTTCAAGTAAAGCTTGAACCTGATATTTTTATAACAAACTTTGATTTTTACTTAGAATATTACAAGTCACGAAAATGTTTTGTTAAAGGAAACAAATTTTCAACGGTTTTACTCTTAAGTAAGGATATTTTTCGAATGTGTTCCGCAGTGGCATTCCAAATTCGGTCGGAGTGAATGGGTCGGGTTTGGGGTGTTACATTTTAGTATCAGAGCATGGTTCAAAACTCGGCTTTGAGGTTTTGGGCCCGAAAACAGTTTTCGAAAGTGGGCTTTTCAAAATGTGAACTTCTATTTTGGGCTTGTTCTGGCATGGCACCTGTACCTCCGACCCGAAGTCCACCTGGTAAGTACCTCTGATTATTGAGGTATGTTGAATATGTGAATTATATGGGCATAATTGGGCTTGTAGATTAGAAAATTTGGGCTATTGAAACCTAAGACTAGTCTACTCAAAAACAAGTGCATAAGACTTAAGGACTGAAATGACCATAGAGGTGTAGTGAATGAATGTGTCCCTGCTTATGAACATGTATGTGACTCTCTGAATTAGAATAGCGAACTTGAATTGAACCTATGTGTGATTGAAAGAACCACTTCTAAATACTTTATTCCATAAAATTGTTCGCGGATAATCAGTGGAACAAATTTCTAATGTATAAAACTTTTAAAGTCAGATTTGCGCGATAAGAGATGAATTCTAGATGATGTGGTCGAGGCAAAATGGCCGTATCGAAACTCGTTAGATCGGGTCAAGGATCTGATAATGAGGTATCATCTCCACCACCAACTTTTGATAATGAGTAGCAAGATCAGACGAGGGATAATTCTGTATTGCACTGCGAGTTTTAGAAATCGTGGCTGGAGAGGAAGAAAATATGAGAGCTCGAAAATTATTCCCGAGTGACTTTGAGCCAACGAAGCGGATTTGTTCCGTAATGTATCAGGAGTGGCACTCAGTACGGTTGAATATTGGTTGGAAAACAACCAAGTGAGTTGTGGATGAGCTCGATTTAAACCCTAAAAGAAAAAGTGAAAGAAATGGTGGCGCTACTTCACGACGAGGCATATCAATGGTGACTCACGGTTCGAGATAGTGTCACAGTTGAGGACTTCACTCGGGAGTATGTCAAGACGGCATATCAGAAGAAGTATGTCAGTACTCACTACATTGATGCTCAGAGGCATGTGTTTTTGGGACTGGTTCAATGGAACAAGTCCATGGCGAAATACAAGGCTAAATTTACTAAAGTTAAGCCGATATGCTCGAGGAGTAGTGGCTACGAAACATGAATGATGTGTCCGGTTTAAGGACGGATTAAGGAACGGCCTGAGACTGTTGATAGCTCCTCAACAGGAACGGGAAATTGCTGTGTTAGTCGAAAAAGCTAAGATAGCTGAAGGGATTAAGAACTCGATGAGATAAAACAGAGATAAGGATATGAACCGTGATAAGAGAAATTTTGAATTGTTTAAATTATCTGAGGATCTTCGGAAAAGACCGAAGGTTGAAAGTTTTGCTCATGTGATTAAGCCAACTATGAAAAATTCGGGACCGTCCGTGTGTTCAGTGTGGAAAATACCATGTCGGCGAGTGTTGGAACCAGAAATTGAGAATATTTTAAAGTGTAAGCCTATAAGCAATTGAATATTGTTAATGTTAGTTATAACTTTGTGCACATGTGGGATTATGGAATCCTAGTTATAATTATAGTGAAAGCCGACTGTGGATAGACATTTTATCATGAAATGTTAATGAATTTTTAATTGAAGTGATAAGTACAAGTGATATGAATGATATATGGTTTATAATTTTGGTCCGCTTGTAATGTGATTCAGATGGTGATAATCTCGTATTTCGGGCTTTCTTTCAAAGCAGCAGTGTGCATTGTGTATATTTCAGGCTTTGATGCCTAGCAGGCCTTGTGCCGGTGTATATTTCAGGCTTTGATGCCTAGCAGGCCTTGTGCCAGTGTGTATTTCAGGCTTTGATGCCTAGCAGGCCTTGTGCCGGTGTGTATTTCAGGCTTTGATGCCTAGCAGGCTTAATGCCGGTGATGTGTTATAATCGAGATTTCATGAATCACTTACAAGATGGAACATGTTTAGTACCATAAGCTAAATGCTCGGATAAGTACAAGCCTTTCATATTTGCAAGAAATAGGGTGAGTTAGTATTTCCTCATTTGAATTAAGTAAGATGTGATATAGTTGAAACTTCGGTAAGACTTTTAATATGTACAATTGATCTTACCAGTGAGGTGTATGATTTATCTATAATGGAATTGAAGCTTGAATATGCTTATGGAAAAGTGGCCATATATGAAGATGCTAAATGTGAAAGAGGTTGGATGTGTTTGCATATGTGTATAATTGGGTACGTGTGATTGAGATATGGTGAATTGAAATGTACGGATGTTCGTTCGCAAGTAATTTCGAGGACGAAATTATTTTAAGGGGGTAGAATTGTAATATCCCGAAATAGGGGTTGCGAGTTTGGAAAATAACTCAAGTGTTAGTGGGCCTCAAGAGTGATTTTGATGTGTTATTAGAGTTCCTAAAACTCTCGGATTGAAATGGGAGTGTTTTGGAAATTTTCTAAATTTGAGGGTTAAAAGTGGAATTTGGATGAGGAAGGCCTTAAGTAAAAATTTTGTAAGGTTTTGGACATGAAAGTCTAGGTAGTAAAGTGGCTTTCGTGTGCCACTTAAGGATCAGCGCCAAAACAAGTCAGGGGTTCGAGTGGCATGGGGCGCATAAGCATTTTATTTTTGCAAGTAGGCGCTACATTAAAGAAGGCTTTATAAGAAAATCGAGGTGATTTATGTCACAAAATGGCGCCTGGGCAAGGTGGCAAGGATGCTAGCAGCGAGAGAGAGACCTTCGCAAGGACTCGAGTTCGAGTCCTGAAGGCAGCACTTGTTTGTGCTTTATTCTGTTTTTGCGTCAAGTAAGGGACGCCTACGAGTAAGGTTTAAATGAAATTGGTGCTGCAATATTGTCATGAAATTCAAAGTGGCCGAGTGGTTAAGGACTTGGCTTGAGAGCTGCATCTAAGGGGACTCGCGTTCGAGTCCTGGAGTTCGCACTTGAAGCATTCTATTTTGCTTTTAGCGCTAAAGTGAAGGGAGCCAAGGAAAGTAAGGTTTAAAAGAAATTCGCGACGAGATATGGCATGAAAGTCTTAGTAGCAGAAATGGTAAGAAACTTGGAGGATTCTCTCCAGGTCTCGGGTTCGAGACCTGGGGACAGCGCCTGGAGGTTATTCTTTTTGGCATTTTCAGGCGTGAAATAAATGGCCTGCATGGCCCATGCACGCATGCAGCCTTGGGAGGGGGTTGCTTCTCTTTATTATTATTTTATTTTATTTGGTATGGGATGGTCATTTTATTTTATTAAAGAAGGAAGGATTATTATTATTTTATGATGTATAAGAAATGGTGAGGTATGGGTTATGTTTTAATTAGTTTTTTTTTTGTTTTTTTTTTTTATTTGTTAATGATGGGAAGTAGATTAAACAATGGAAATTGATATTTGAAATTTACAAAAGAGAGAGAGAGAGCTTTGACCGTGGAAATGAAGCATGCTTTTGGGAAGTTGGCCGGCCTTGGTATTGGAAAAAGAGAGTAGCATGGGCGGCTTTGAGAGTGTCAAAGCATGGCCGGCAATGTGTTGCAAAAACTTGGCCAAAATAATTGATCTTTGTTTTTGGTTTTCTTTGCATTTGTGTTTGGCCGAAAATGGTGAATCCTTTAGGGGACCTTCATTTCGGTTTTGAGTGTAAGGAAGGAGTGCCGAATCTCTTTGCTTTGCTTTCCTTCTTCCTACATGTTTGCATGGCCGGTCTTGTGATGCAAAAAGGATGGCCAAATGCTTCTTTTTGTCTTTCCTTTCCCCCATTCTTGTGCATGGCCCATTAGAGCTTACTTCAAAGTCTAGCATGTACATTGCCGAAACACCATAGCCGAATCCCTCTTAATGGTGCTATCGACTACGTGCTTGTAATCTTCCTTTCGTTTCAAGCGGTAGTGGTAAGTAGTCTCTCCTTAGCAATCGGTTTTTGCTTCATCTCCATATTGTGTGCCGAAATCCAGTGATTTAGGCTGTGGTATAAGTTGGCCGAATGTGTATGGTGGCATAATATTGTGTTTTGTTTGTTCGTAGCCAACACCAAGGAGCATAAAAGGATTTCTTTCGGGGTTCGAAATATTCAAGGTAAGCTAGAATAAATTCGATCAAGGGTCACTTTATCTAGATTATTGTTTAAGCCGATTTTTAACAAGTTGTTAGTAGGGGTTTTGATATCTTCGGGAGCTAATCAACCGGAACAAGTGGTATTTCGGGATCGAATTAAGCTAGGTAAATGACTCTTGGTATTCGGCCTAAGGCCATGTTATTGGTACTAAGTGTGACCGATTTCGGTTATGGGTTCTAGGGGCAAATCGATAGAAGTAACAGAAGCTTTCGGGATTTTAGACTTTGTTAGAATCGATAAATCAAAATCTCGCTATAGTCAGGTGCGTAGTTATCGCACTATTCTCTTGCTTGTTATATGTGTTGTGCATGTTATTTTATGTAAATGTATGAGTTGTGCATGTTAGCCGAAATAAAGGCTAAGAGTATGGATACTAAGGTAAGTGATCGAATAGTCAGGTTAGTGGTTATGATATTAATCTTTCAGTGATTTGCGATAAAAATTGATTATTGATGAATGTATAAAAATGTGATGGCATGTGATGTATATTCGTTTTAAGTAATATGTTATTACCATGATACGTATATTTATGCATGGGACTTGGAATGTGACTATTGGAGAAAAGGGTGTACACTATGTGAGTGTTCTAATGCTAGTCTCGTGCTACATTCGAGATTGTTGATTAGTGAACTGATTGTTATGTGGGATTCCTATGAGATCAGTGACTTGGCCACGACCTTAAGAAATAAGTGTGCCAAAGAAAGATATGTGGATCACCTTGTGGATTGGACTTCAAAAATTGTATATTCATAATTGTATGTTCGTAATTGTATATTCATGATTGCATATTTATAATTGTATATTTATATATATGGATTGTGCGGATATGGGATAAGCCCATATGTGAGGACCTGTGTATTAACTATGCACTGAGTCTTGGTGACTCACCCAATTTTCTTAACCCCTTTCAGGTGGCGCATAAAGCTTGGACCGGGTCGGAGCGGATACAAAGGTGGCCATGCAAAAGTGGATTTTCATGCAAAGGAATCTCTTGTTTAATGAATTAAATATTTATATTTTTCGTATTTTGATTAAGTGTGTATTGTAAAAAGGCCCACTAAAGTATTCCAGTTCATTTATTAAGCATCGTTATTATTATGCCCTATCATGGATGGATGATTTAAAAGTTGATTTCAAATGGTTTTATTTTTCAAGTAAAGCTTGAACCTGATATTTTTATAACAAACTTCGATTTTTACTTAGAATATTACAAGTCACGAAAATGTTTTGTTAAAGGAAACAAATTTTCAACGGTTTTACTCTTAAGTAAGGATATTTTTCGAATGTGTTCCGTAGTGGCATTCCAAATTCGGTCGGAGTGAATGGGCCGGGTTTGGGGTGTTACAGCTATGGCACACGCCCGTGTGAATCGAGACCAGATCGTGTTCAGATTTCTAACTTGAGGCATGGCCGTGTGAGGCGGGGTTGAGGCCGTGCTCTAGGTGTTCGTCGAGGCACGACCGTGTGGATTTTGGGCCAAGCTGTGTCAATTTCTTGCTAAGGCCCATTTACTCTGTTTTGGGCCCGTTTTGTGTTCTTTTCATCCTCGGGTGCTTTCCTGGGTATAAGACATGAAAATAATGGATTAAAAGCACCTTTTTATATAAATCAAGGGATAAATCATCCAAAATTAAGCTAAATGTGGGATTAAAGTATGTTACTTTTACGGTTTATCACAAAGCAACCTTGCACTCCGTCACCTGTCCAACCCTACATTCTTACGGGGATTAAATCGACCCATCCATCCCTACACTCCTTATGTAGCACCAGTCGTGGCACTAAATAATATTGCAGCAGAGCTGCCAATCTCATAATCGGCTTCAAGCCATCGGTGGGTCCACAGTCATCTCGCGCGACCCGTGTGACCCTCACATATCAATTACTTCCTCCGATACAAGATCCCATCCCCATGCAACAAAATATCACATATGAATGCAAACATATAATCAAATGGCATACAAGATCAGCCATGTATCATATAGGGGTATTTTAGACATTTTGCCCTTCAGGGGCATAACGGTCATTTCTCATATTTGGATCCAAGTATCTGTATCAACTCATCAATAGGTCCACAATCGATCCGCACGACTTGTGCAACCTTTAGCAATCAAAAGGTATAGTTGGACCCAAAGCCCAAAGTATGGCCCAAGTGAGGCCCACACGCTCATGTGGCCCGCTAAGCCCAAAACTGCCCATAGCCATGTGAACGACATGGTTGAGCTCATTATTTCACATAAGTTCATGAAGTTGGCCTATGTAGGGACCGCGAGCCCATTGGGCCCACACGACTCATCTTGGCCCATTTGAGCCAAAAGCGGCCCAAGACCATGAGACCGCTCATGGTGGCCTCCGTCATTGTATCGACTTTCCCACACGAGCGTTTGTGCGCTCTTATGGTAACCGTTGTCGTATGTTCGGCTTTCACGTATTTCGGCATTTCGGCATTTCGGGATTTCAGCATTTGCCGATCTACAATTGGAATGGTGTGTGTACACACCTGTTAAACAAGACGTGCGAAGAATTCCACGTATACCGAACCTACACTCAACAAGACCTTCAGTTAATTAACTGACGATTCAAGTTAATCACTTCTTAACTTTTAGCCCAAAAAAAAAAAACACCACATTACCTTGATTGAATGAAGGTGGCTTAATCCTCTAAGATCGCTAACCCAAAATTGATCACACGCCTTGTCGAGAATCTGAATTATAAACAGATCTTGTTAGATAAGATCGATTGTAAATGTGGCATAAATCCACGAATACCATCTTCTCAAACAAATGAACATTCGACTTTTTAGAAAAGTTTAAAGAAACCAGATTTGAATGGAAAGAGGGAATATAGCCATTTACTGACTTGTTAGAAATACTTGCGGAACTGAAACAGAGATGGGACAATGTTGAGTTTCGACTCAGGTAAGAACCACCCAGAGAAGAAACGAATAAGAATTGAAAAGGGAGGGGAGAACTTTCGGTCACAAGTCGAAAGGGAGAAAAAGTCACAAAGGCTAGGGTGATAGGTTTGGTCGAACGAAATCAATAGGCAAGAAGGGATGAAACAGGCAGTTAGCCGAAGTTGAAAAGAATATAGAAGAAGAGGAGGTTTTGGCAGATGTTGGTGCAAAATAGGGGAGAGCAATGGATTTCAAAACAAAATAGTTTAGTTTATCCGAATGGTAGGAACCTAATACCCAAAATGCACAAATGGCCACTTGCAAATTCGGCACAAGAGAGAAGAGAAAGAAAAGAGCCTTCACAATTTCAGAAACCGATGACAAACTGACCAAAACTGAGAGAAAACCCCTCAGCCAAATTTCCTAAGGCCTTAGAGTCCCATTCGGCTACTACTCTCCTCACATTTCAAACTCCTTGAAAATCTCCACAAATCACTCCCCTTATCCCTCCTTGATATCCTCCATAACAACTCCAAGACCAATTCAAACTTCACCTTGCAGAGTTTCAATCTAACTCCACTTCTCATGCTGTAAGGAAATAAAATAAATACTCGTTTGCAAGCCAAGGGATTCGAACCTCAGACCACTAGTACACTCCACACGCCACTTTCCATCTTTACGAGTAGGCTCATTGTGTCATGATTTCACCAAAAATATTTATAAAGCCTTCAAGCTAAGGCCAAGATTCACTTAAGAGCAAAAATAAAAAATTTTGCTAAAGCCCAGGTTTGAACCCAGGACTCCTCCAACACTCCCAACTCTTCCTAAATCACCTAGCCACTAAAGCAAACAATCAATTGGTGTCATTTTCTTGCACGCATAAATTTTTATATGTTCCCACACTCAAGACCTATTTCCTTTTAGGCCCGAATTTGGGGCATTACAATTCTATCTCCCTTAAAGGAATTTCATCCTCGAAATTTCCAACTATCAGGATGGTCCTACAGATAGACTACACTGCTATGCTCCTGCTACGCACTCTAGTTCCAACCTAGGGATATAGTACATTATGGATAAAGAACACACCGGTATTCACATTTAGAGCGTCTCCGTCCTCTCAGCGACATGCAACATACACCAAGGCTGGCTGCCTTGCCTCCACATGAGGTGATCCAAAACAACGGCCCATACCATTTCCACGACCTCTAGGTGGCTACTGACCACCCTTTAGCGGTTGCACATTACACCTACCAATAGCTTGCATCTGATTCGGTCTTCTGGGACATTCCATGATACGGTGCTCCATGGAACCACAACTCAGACAGGCTCCCGTCTTCCTCCAGCACTCACCCACATGGCCTTTTTCAAAAATAGCACAAGGCGGTAACCCAGTAGTAGCAGTAGGGGCCCAGCTCTAATTGGCCCATCCACTTTGGCCCATTTCTTAGGCCTCTGCACGGAATCGGAAGGCTCCGAATCCCTTTTATTTTTTCCCCCTTTCTCTTTCTCATTTTAGGCACTCAATGTGCTTCATATCCTCAGCGATTTTTGCTTTCTCCACCAATGCTACGAAATCTCGCTCCCTTTATGGAGCTATCAATACCTGAAGACTATCTCTGAGGCCGTCTTCAAACCACACGCTACGTTCATAATCTGTCGCCACCATCCCTTTAGCATATCGACTGAGTCTTAGGAACTCCGCCTCGTACTCTACCACAAACCTATGCCCCTGAGTCAAATTCAACAATTCTCTCTTTCGGGCATCCACATAACTTGCATCCACATATTTCCCCTAGAACGGAGATTTGAAGAATTCCTAAGTTACCTGGTCAGATTGAGTACCCTTTTTCACGGTAAGCCACCACTGGTAGGCTTCCTCTCGCAACAACGCCACCACACCTTTTAGTTTTTGTTCTAAAGTGCAATCAAGATAATCCACTATTCTTTTTATGGCCTCCAACCAATATTCGAACACATTAGGAGCTACTCCTGCAATGCCCTTGAAGATCTCAGCTCCATTCGATCGGAGTCACTCAAAAATCGACCCCCGGCTCCCAATACCCGGGTTGGGCCCAGCGACCCTTTCTAAAATCCTTAAAATTGGATGGGAATGCGTCATCCCCAGCTGCTCGATCGTGTGACCCAGTCTCAGTCATAGGTGAGGTCGGTGTCGCACTGGTTTCTAAATTAGGCAAATGATCAGATGTTGAGGACCCAGCCCTAGCCCTTTTACGGCCTCTGTCGCGACCTCGTGTACCCCTTCCACGAGTACCTCTAGTGCTCATTTTCACTTTGCGTATTATCTGAACTAAAATTTTTATGCAATTTAGTTACAATTTCAGTAACTAAAGCAGATGTTTTATGAGAGTAATAGTTTAAGAGTTGTTTTCACAATCGTAAGCTTTCTACAGTTTTAGTTTCCTACTGTTTTTCAGTTTACTCTAACTAAAAAGTCTCAGTATAGCCTGTTATCTAAAGTAATCCCAGTAGTATCCACAGTATAACCATTTAAAATAGATTTCAGTATAGAAGACTTACTTGGTTCAATGTTTGAGACTAGGTGTGCCACGCTTTTCAGAAGAAGTATCTCAAAATACTTCATATATTCAAAAATAACCTTTTGAAATCCAAAACTTTGAAAACTCATTCCACAACTGAGTTTTGCAACCTGACTCTAATACCACTAAATGTAACACCCCAAACCTGGCCCAGACTTTATGGCTGAATCTGGCGGTGTCACATTGAAAGGTGAATCGTAAATTTCAAAGTTGATGTAAAACCTAGAAGTCGTTTGAGGAGTTCTTAGTTTAAAACCTTTGCCAGTGGTAACTCAATGTTATGAACAAATTCTTTTGGTATATTGGGGTTTGATTAAAAACTTTATGTAGGAATCTTTCAACTTGTTACTTAAACTTTCAAAATACAGTGGAAGCTTTCCTTTGAAAAGGTTTGTGTACTTACGATTGGTTTGTAAAATGTTGTTTTCTTTTTAAAACCCGAGACCTAAAACTAGAAGTTATGCAATCAACACAATTAAATCCCAAAATTTAAAACACAACCAGAGAAAGGCCTTATTACAACAAAACCCAAATTAAAGAAAACATAATTAAAAATAAAGTAAATTAAAAACACGGAAATACAATTGTTAGTAGTGTGGCCACCTCCGACTCCTCCAGTACGTTGAACTGCCTCACTAGGGATTACCTGAAAAATTAAAAAGAGGGGTGAGTTTGTGAAAACTCAATATGTACAACCCCAACAATCAAATAACATACATCATATCTATCTAGGTTTAAGCCCATTACAGTAACTGTGGTAATTGGGCCTTAGCCCCTATCAACCTCGGTTGGGCCTGAGCCCATATCAAAAGACACATATCACATATATTTGGGCCTAAGCCCATCTCAATATCAAAATAAGTACATGCAATACATAAATACCCAAACCAACCCTGCACCCGTCTCCTGTCCAACCCTACACTCTTATGGGGATTAAATCGACCCACCCATCCCTACACTCCTTATGTAGCACCGGTTGCAGCACTAACCAATATTGCAGTAGAGCAGTCATGTATCATATAGGGGTATTTTAGACATTTTTCCCTTCAGGGGCATAACGGTCATTTCTCACATTGGGGTCCAAGTATGTGTATCAACTGATCAATAGGTCCACAGTCGATCTGCACGACTTGTACAACCTTTAGCAATCAAAAGGTATAGTTGGGCCCAAAGCCCAAAGTATGGCCCAAATGGGGCCCACACACTCGTGTGGCCCGCTAAGCCCAAAACTACCCTTAGCCATGTGAACGACATGGTCGAGCTCATTATTTCACATAAGTTCATGAAGTTGGCCATGTGGAGCCTACGAGCCCATTGAGCCCACACGACCTATTTTGGCCCATTTGACCCTAAAGCGGCCTAAGACCATGAGACCGCTCATGGAGGCCTCCGTCATTGTATCAACTTTCCCACACAGGTGTTCGTGCGCTCGTATGGTAATCGGTGCCGTATGTTCAGCTTTTCTGCATTTTGGCATTTTGGGATTTCAGCATTTGTCGATCTACAATTGGAGTGGTGTGTGTACGCACCTATTAAATGAGACATGCGAAGAATTCCACGTATACTGAACCTACACTCAACAAGACCTTCAGTTAGTTAACTGACGATTCAAGTTAATCAGTTCTTAACTTTTAGCCCCCCCCAAAAAATACCACATTACCTTGATTTAATGAGGGTGGCTTAATCCTCTAAGATCGCTAACCCAAAATTGATCACACGCCTTGTCGAGAATCTGAATTATAAATAGATCTTGTTAGATAGGATCGATTGTAAATGTGGCTTAAATCCACGAATACCATCTTCTCAAACAATTAAACATTCGACTTTTTTAGAAAAGTTGAAGGAAACCAGATTTGAATGGAAAGAGGGAATACAACCACTTTCCGACTTGTTAAAAATACTTGCAGAACTGAAATAGAGAGGGGACAGTGTTGAGTTTCGGCTCAGGTAAGAACCACCCAGAGAAGAAAAGAATCTAAATCGAAAAGGGAGGGGAGAACTTTCAGTCACAAGTCGGAAGGGAGAAAAAGTCACAAGGGCTAGGGTGATAGGTTTGGCCGAAAGAAATCAATAGGCAAGAAAGGATGAAACAGGAAGTTGGCCAAACTTGAAAAGAATAGAGAAGAAGAAGAGGTTTTGACAGATGTTGGTACAAAATAGGGGAGAGGAATGGACTTGAAACAAAATAGTTTAGTTTACCCGAATTGTAGGAATCGAATACCCAAAATGCACAAAAGGCCACTTGCAAATTCGGCACAAGAGAGCAGAGAAAGAAAAGTGCCTTCACAATTTCAGAAACCGATGACAAACTGACCAAAACTGAGAGAAAACCCCTCAGCTAAATTTCTTGAGGCCTTAGAGTTCTATTCGGCCACTACTCTCCTCACATTTCAAATTCCTTGAAAATCTCCACAAATCACTCCCCTTATCCCTCCTTGATATCCTCCATAATAACTTCAAGACCAATTCAAATCACCTTGCAGAGTTTCAGTCTAACTCCACTTCTCATGCTGCAAGGAAATAAAATAAATACTTATTTGCAAGCCAAGGGATTCGAACCTCAGACCACTAGTACACTCCACACGTCACTTTCCACCTTTACCAGCAGACTGCTTGTGTCATGATTTCACCAAAAATATTTATAAAGCCTTCAAGCTAAGGCCAAGATTCACTTAAGAGCAAAAATAAAAAATTTTGCTAAAGCCCAGGTTTGAGCCTAGGACTTCTCCAACACTCCCAACTCTTCCTAAATCACTTAGCCACTAAAGCAAATAAGCAATTGGTGTCATTTTCTTGCACACATATATTTTTATGTGTTCCCACGCTCAAGACCTAATTCTTTCTAGGCCCAAATTCGGGGTGTTACAAAAATAAGATACTAGGGTTCTTCATTCGGCACTTTTATTTTCATAAACTAGGTATGTGTTTTTGATCCATTTTTTATGATTTCTATGTTTTTTGATCGTTGCATCTAGTACTAGCTAGCCCAGGGACTAATTTACAAAACTATTAAAGATTGTGAATGTTGCCATTGATGAATATGTATGATTTTTGATGTTTGATGATAGATTTTGATTAGTTGTTGATAGTTAAACAAGTTTTGTTAAGTGATTTTGAGTGAAAATACAAAATAAGGGTTAAATTGAGAAATGTGTAAAGTTGGTGGTTAAAATGTGAAATAAATGAAAATTATAGGCTGCAAGAGGCATTCTGATAATTCATCTAGCATTGGTATATTTGGAATTTCACTAATTTGTGATATTATGCAATAAGGACTAAATTGTGAAAAATGTAAAAATTTAGAGGCAAAAGTGTAAATGTGTTTTAAAGTGTGATTTGGACTAAATTTAATGAATAGATGATTAATAAGTTAATTTTGAATATATTTAGATCAGGAAAAGTGAAATACGAACTTGGATCGAGGAGAAGATACAGTTATCGACTAATTGACTAGATTCGCTGTTTTAACATCCGAGGTAAGTTCGTATGTTATAATTTCATTTCAAATGTATTTTATATGCTTTGATATAGCATGAATTGTGATTATGCGATTACGGATGAGTTCAAAAATGATTCAATGAAGATTTGACAGTTGGAATCCTGGTTGAACCTTAGGAATAGTTAAGGATGCTAGTGACATGTCATTAGGTATACTTTGAGTTGGCTTCGGGCCATGTTATTAGCACTTCGGGTACCATTTAGCTTCGGGCCATGGATATCGCTTGATTTGGCTTCAAGCCATGATATCAGAATTTCAGATAAGTTACCTTGATTTGACTTCGGGCCATGGTATAGGTACTTATCGAGTGAGACTTGAGTATCCGATTTCTATTCCGAATGGTTCAACGGGTAAATGAAGGATGTGGTTGACTATGAGATTGGCATGAGATGGTACAGGTATGTACAGTAATGAGTTGAGTATTAAAACTATGGAATTGATGATTTCTTTGGTAAGTTATGTGAATGATCATTTGATAGCTTGGAGATTTAATAGAATTGTTGTATATTATTTTCTATTATTTGAATGATTAATGAATGGTGTTATTTGCTCATTGTTGACATACGAGCTTACTAAGCTTTATAGCTTGCTTTGTGTATTTTTTTGTGTTTTATAGTGAAATCGAAGCTAGCTCGGATTCAGGGATCGTCGGAGATCGTTTCACACTACCACCTATCACTTGGTACCTTTGAACTTTGGTATATTAAGTATATGGCATGTATAGGTATTTTGAGTCATGTTGATTATGTTTTGGTAATGATGTTGCCAAATGAATTGGCATTGTAAATGTTTATGTTTTGGTTTGTATATATATAGCCATGGGTGATGGCATAAATCTGGTATATTTGAATCATGTGCAAATGTATATGTTTATGTCTTGTGTATATTGAGTTGGTTGTGATAATTGTTGGTAATAGATATTATGAGAGTGGAATGGATGATTTGTGGAATTGGCATCATATTTGTGAATTGGTGTAAAAATGATGTATGTTAAGTAAAGGTTTAACTAGTTGTTTGGTATATGTAATTTGGCATGTTTTGATATAGTAATATTTGAAGTTATAAGCATGTTGGAATGTTGGTATTGGATATGTATGAATTAGCCTTAAATATGGCTAAATTGGATGTTTATTTATGCTTTGAATTGGTGCCATTTTGGTTGTATAGGTATATGCAAATTTGGGTGGCAAATTGGCTTGGTAAATAGCCTATTTTTGTCCACACTGGCAGAGACACAGGTGTGTGCCTTAGCCGTGTGTGTGACACACGGTCATGTTGCACCGCCGTGTGTCCCCTGTTTTAGAGAAAAATTTTATAAGTGTTGAAAAATTTCCCGAGTTATCAGTTTAGTCCTGAACCACTCCCAATGCATGTTTAGGGCCTCGTAGGCTTATATTAGGGACAAATTGATTGAGATTGAATGATGATAGCATGAATTTGATTAAATGATTGAGAAAAGTATGTTTAAATGTGTTGTAAGTCCGGTAATGCTACGAAACCCTATTCCGGCATTGATTACTGGTGAGGGGTGTTACACAATCTTTTAACAACATGCAAGGTTTTTAATGTATGGTTTCAATCATGAATGATTAATAAATGCATGACAAGTACGTGTGACATTCTTTCCCTAAACTATATGACATGTTTATTATACATATGCATGGACATGCATTTTCCGTTAAATAAATATCATCATGCTATCATAAATAAAAGATTAAAATTTAAATGACCCTAACCAACCAAAGTTTTCATGATTCCATCCTAGGAAAATAATAAAATAACAAAAGTCACCTCAAAGCATATTTAGGTCTTCTAGTTTGCGAGCACGGATTTTCGTTTCACACAAGTTAATGTCGCCATCGTTTTGTTGCCATCGCCACTACTGCTGGCCACCATTAGATCGCCTTCGGTAATTTCCAAACCTTCGTTGACCATCATCGACCTCCATCGATCACTGTCATCAGCCACTGCCATTGACCATCACTGTGGGTCTTTCGCTTGTTGGATAGGTGAGTTTGCATCATCTCGATCAGCTTGGATACGTATCAGTTCTTTGGGTTCTGCCGAAAATATTGGTTACATAAGTCTTATATACACTTCCGGCTCACATAAATTATTCTAAAATAATAAGATAAATAATTCCTGTGTGGATATGATAGTTGACCGCCTCCGGACATACTAACATCCAAAGTGTGAATACTGCTGTAACGCCCCAAAATTTTAATTTTTGATTTCGTGTATGTGTGACACACAATGTCTATCTGCTTCAGTGGTTATGTGTTCTGGGTGTGTGTGAGAGGTCTCAAGTTCAAGCCTTACTTGGGAAAATTTTGGTATTTTTATAAATAAAGCCTTAACCTTATGCAAAGGGCTTAAGTTTAATTATTGGTAAGTTTATATCAGAATGGGCCTGCTGGTCTAGTGGTTAAGTAGAGTGTTGGAGGTCCTGTGATGGCGTGGAGACAGTATTTTTTGCTCCAATTTCGGCAAAGAGTTGTGTTGGGGCAAAATTCTGAGTAGTTGTGTTTTAGTGGGTTAATAGGGAGTAATTTTAGGAGATAATTTGGGAGAGGTTATCATAAAATAATCTGATTATCTTTTTATTCCAAAAAAAGAGTAGAATTTCGGTTTTCTCTCTGATTCCCCAAAATTTTTTTGACATTTTCTTCTTCTTTTTCTTCTTTTCCCTCCTCTGCCGATTCCTTCCCCTAGTTGCTGCCAAAATTTCCATTATTATTTTCCCTTCCTTTTCTTTCTCTTTTTCCAATTGATTCGATTTTTCATCGTTGGTTGCGCGTGTTCGGTAAGTAACAGTATTGTCTATTGTTAATCATTCTTGGTTAATCTCTAAAAAGGGGATTCCTTTTTGGTGTTTAGGAGTTAATCAAGGGGCTGGTGGTTTTGAATTGACACAATGATTGTGCGAAGTAGTGGTTACTCAAGCAAGGTAAGTTAGTCGAGTTCCTTCTGAAATTGGTTGATTAAAAACGAATTAAGTGATTAATCTGGAGATATGTTGGTCAATTTTTAGGTTCTAGAAGCTTAGGAGTGCTTACGCATCAGAAACGATACCAGGTGTGTACCCGAAATGCAGAAAACGGGATTCGACGAAAGCTAAAATTGCTTGATGTTGAGAAATAAGAGAAAATGTTGCGAAAAATTGTAGAAAAAGGAAATAAGGGTGTTATAAACTTGGAAATCAACATTTTGCACTAAAATAGTTTTGGACAGCAGCAGTATTCTAACTTTGAAAATTCATAAAACAAATAGTGGGAATTGAGTTAGAGCTTGAATAAAATATGAAATTAAATTTTATTGAGTTTAGTTTTTCATGGAGGAAATAGTGTAAGCAATGGAATTGTAAATCATGACATATAATAAATTTTGTGAGACAAGGTCAGAATGATTTTGGGTTCCCCTGTTCCGACTTAGGAAAATCGTCAAAAAATTTAAAAAATTAATTAGGGGCTTAAATTTATATGTTTAAATTCTTAATGAGTCTATTTTCATGAGAAACAAACAGAAACATGATTTAAATTTCTTAGGAAGATTTAAATTTCTTAGTAAGAGATAAATAATTTTTAGTAAGGAAAGGATAAAGCTGTCAAACAGCAGAATAGGGGTAACTTTTAAGATTTTATTGTACTTATTTGATAAACTATAAATTCTGAAAATTTTATGGTAGAAAGGTAATTGAGTCTAATTTCAAAAACATCAAACGGATCTTAATTTCGAATTCTGTAGCTCAAGATATAAATAATTTAGTGATAATGACTCAAGTAGACAACTTTGAATGAACATATAAGTAAATAGTGAGAACATATATGAGTATTGAGCTAGCATGAGTTACTTTAAAAATGGATCACATGGCCAAGGCCAATTTGGGCCGAGTGGGCCACATGGGCATGTGGGCCCATTTTTACCTAAATGTTTTTAAGGTTGCACGGGTAGCCCAAGTCGACTGTGAATCTACTGTAGGGTCAGTAAGCACTACTTAGACCCCTAAATGTGCGAAATTGACTGAATGATATCTGTACTGAACATGTTAATATCTGAACTGAATATATCTACTGAAATTGCATAATAGCATATCATCCATTGTATGTTGTATTGCATTGGGTTGGGGGTCGTTATTCGAAAGAAGTGTATTGAAAGGCTTTAAGCCTAATTTACTGGCAGCTTAGCTTCAAACTACTGTATTGTGCCGCATTCGGTACTACTTGGAGTGTAGGGATGGGTGCGTTGATTATATCCCCACATGGAGTGTAGGGTTGGACGGAGATGGTGTGTAGAGACTGGTTGGGTAGCATTTTGCTATTGCATTATTGTTACTGCTACTGATACTGTGATGGGCTAAGGCCCTACTGCATTTTGACACTGTATTGAAATAGGCTAAGGCCCTAACTGTCACTGATACTGAAAAGGGCTTAGGCCTAAGACTGTTCAACTCTGCACTGAGAATACTGACTGTTTGTTTGTTTCTACGGGATTACACACTGAGTTTACGTAAACACACCCTTTTTGTTTAATGTGCACAGGTAATCCCCAGACTTAGACGGATCGGTGCGACGGAGGACTCAGCGGTGACCACAGTAATTTTTGGACTTTATGGTTTTCAGTTTACGATTTATGATTTGATTATTATTGATTATTATTGATTATTATTGATTATTTGGTTTTAAATTAGTGTTTTTATTTATTTATTTTACTTTATGGATTTATACCTGCTGGTCGTAGGAAATTCAGTTTTCAAAAAGTTAAAGTAATTTCTAAACGCATGATCGCCAAGACTGTTTTATTAAAGCTTCCACAACGAGGGATGGTACAAAACTAATGTTTTGAATGAATAAAGATGACTTCCTAAGTTCTAACAAAGGTTTACTTAAGATAATAACATAGAATGTTTTCATCGTAACAACGTGGTTTCAAAAATACTATCGTGTGACATTGCCAGATACGGCCATAACGTCTAGGCCGGGTTTGGGGTGTTACAACTGCAACTAAAGATGTAGAATTAAGGCGGTGTCCTCAAGTATACATGTCAGGTTGTAATATAGTTATAACGAAGTCAGTGAGTACTGATCACCTCCGGACATACTAATATCTAGAGTGTGAATACTACAATAAAATAGAGAGTTATGAAGCAGTATCTGCAAGTATTCTTAGATTTTACAATGAAGTAGGTGAGTACTCGAGGATCGTACCTAAGGGAGGTAAGTACAAAATCAATCTTAACCTAAACAATTAAAGATCTATTTAATACTTCAATTCAGTTATAGTACAAAAGTAAAATAAAAGATTTCTGAAACTGAGGAACTACAATAACATAAAAATAGTAAAATTGCAAGAGACAGAGAGAAATAAAGTGAATCAAATCTAATTATGGGTGATTAGCTCGCTTCAACAATCTCCATCAATTATCGTCTTGGGTTCTTCATCAATCAACTAGTCGCTACCCTAGTAGGATCTTTCGATCTTCCACTAACATAACGAGTCAGTAAGAACTACTTATCTTCCAACCTCACAGTCCAAACTAGTTTGGGGTCAAAGTGTTCATGGATGGGCAATACCAATTTTGGGTTAATTTCCACCTTGATGACTTCCCAAGGTTGTCAGGCCTAGGGTTTGTTTCATATTCTCCCTTTCCCAAACAGCTGATCCATTGAATTACCCTACAAAATAGTTAAAAGATCATGATTCCACTCGCTAATCCCCCTGTACGCCCCGAATTTTGGGCCTAGATGAATTGGGCTTTCGGTCTCATAAATCTTTTTTAAGCAAGAAAATGACAAATGACATGTTGGCTTTAAGGGTTTAATATAATTGGAGTGTCTAGGGGTGTTGGAGAAGTTCTGGGTTTAAACTTTTAGGAGAAGGAATTTTTAATTAATTACTAAAGGAACCAAGGCGATGAATAGATGGGCTTTTAAATAAAAATAGGGAAAAAAGGCATCAAAGAGCCTTGTGGGAGAGTGGCTAAGTGACGCCACTTAGGGTATAGGAAGGTGGCGTTATGGGCTAGCAAGGATATCCTAGGTTCGAATCCTAGCTTAGTATTTTTTTAGGAGTTTAATTTTGGCCTTCTAGAAGGTTGGAAGTGGTGCGATGATGGACTCTAAGGAAAGTGATCAGAAAAGAAAATTTAGGAAAAGGATTGAGGAGTTATCAGGGAGAAAAATGAGGAGATGAGATAAGAAAGAGTTGGAGCCGATTGGGACTTTGGGGGGTAGGCAGAGTTTCGGTTTTGTGTATAAATAGGGGGTGTCAAATTCCCTCTGTGCTATTTCGACAATTGGAATTCCCTTTGTGCTATTTCGGCAACTATAGTGCTCTGCCAAATTCTCCTCCACTTTTTCTGTTCTAAACCTCTCCTCTTCCTTATATGTTTTCTTTTATTCTCTCCTAAAGCCTTAAGTTGAATATCATTCTCTTCTTTCTCCATTTCTTGTGCCGTTCCACCTTCATCTCAATTGTTGGGGACCAAATACTCGTGACTTCAAAAGTCAAAAACCTTTGCTCTTGGAACAGATTTCTTCGTCGCCCCAAAACCTTGTGCCGAATACTCTAGTGACCAACTCTCTGTCGTGCTGTCATCATTCCTTTGATTTTTGGTGGATCAGATCTTGGAAAAATTGGAATCAAGCTTGGATTTACAAGTCTCTGCCGAAAAGCTATCCATACGTTTCGGCTTTTGGGCAAGAGTTCTTGATTTTGGGATAAGTTGGCCGAATAGTCTATAGTAAGGGAAAGGGTGACTTAGATATCTTTAACAATTACGATTGATGCAGATCTAGGGGATATTCGTGAGTAGTAGCTAAAGAAGGGCTATTAGGATTGGTGGCACACGGTAAGGTTAAGGTAAGGCTTCGGTTTTTGGTAAATATTGTGGTTAAGTGTGTGATTGATTGGAGGTTGGTATTGGTTGTAGGTTCAAGGCTGAGGATAGTGTGACACGTCTCATTTACCAGGTGTGTACATACACTTTACACACGACAAATCGGCAAAAGCCGAAATCCTAAAAAACTAGAATGTCGAAAAGCTGAAAGGTTGGCGCCGGCAACCGCACTAGCTTGCGAACATTCATGTGGGAACACTGATACGACTACAGGGACCAAGAGAGCGATCTCAGGGTCTCATGCCACTGTCTGGCCAACCGGGCCAGAAGGGGCTAAATGGGCCTGTCGAGCTCGTGGCCCAAATTGGCAAGAATTGATATGTGAAATTGAATGATGGATTGATATGGATGATTGTATAATTTGATTATGATCGGGCCTAATGGGCTACATGTATATGATTGGGCTTAATGGGCTATATGGACATGATTGGGCTTAGTGGGCCTTATGGGATTTTAGAAATGCATGCTAGGGTTTTAATGGACTCTAGGCTTAGTTCTGATGAATTCTTAAATAGCATAAAACCTAATTTAATAATCAAACATGTCTGTGGACAAGTCACTATGGTAGAGTGTGGCAATGGACATATGCATGTTTAGGATTGGATCTAGGGAGGGCTTGGTACTTAAGCGGGTCATAGTGACCCACCTCCTCTTCTCTAGAATCCTACCTGGTGCGTAGTGTTTGTTCATTTTAGCCGCGAGGACTTGTTGACAGGCCAAGGTTCGTAATTAAGACCCATACTGTTAAAAATTACTGAAATACCCCTGTAGGGTAGGATTACAAAAATACCCCCTGAATTGCAAAATTATCGAAATACCCTTGATTTGTGAAATGACTAAAATACCCCTATGTGTTGATTGTAAGATTTATGGATGTTACATGTACATTTGCTGCATTCATATGGTATTCTGTTTAGGATGCATATGGGTGGGAATAATGGAACGGAGGAAGTATATGAGGATCGCATGGTTGCTTGAAAACTGCGGATCCACCGATGGCTTTTTAAGCCCGTAATATGATTAGCAGCTTTGCTGCAATGTTTGGTAGTACCGAAATCGGGCTACCCTTGAAGTGTATCGGATGGGTGGGACGATTTAGAAATCCCCACAAGTGTTTTGGTTGGACGGAGACGAAGTGTACCGTATGGATTATTTGGGGAGGGTTTGCATTACATTCCATGTATGATATTATTACGTTATTATTATGATACGTATGTTGTTTGTTTGACGAGGGTCGTACACACTGAGTTTTCGAAAACTCACACCCTTTTTTATTTTTCTCAGGTGATCCTCAGTAGGAGGTTCGACGGATGGAAGGACTCAAAGGTGGCCAACTAGCAAGACGATTAGGCCGATTTTTCTAAATGTTTAAATTCTAGATTTTAAGTTAGTTACTTTAAGTTATTTATTTTTTGGATTGTAATAACGTTTTCTCTCTAGCTAGTATTCCATTACTTCCACTATGCATTGTAATTTTGAAACGGAGCCTGAATTTGTTTCTTTCAAGCATATTTCAAGTTTTTTTTTTTTTTTGTGTTTTAAGAATGAGCTTCTGCTGTCAAAGGAAATTTTTACATAGTAACAAGGAAATGGTTTTTGGCTACACCTCGTTTTGAAAGCAAACTGGATTTTACTTAACTTTTCTCTAGAAGGGTTTTCAATGAAAACAAGGTTTTCGCAAAAACACTTCAATGTGACACGCCAGATTTGGGCTTAACTTCTAGGCCGGGTTTGAGGTGTTACACCCCCATAGAAGGATTAGTTCCTCTTGGTTTTCGTAAACAACATGGAATAAATTTAAGAATTAATTATAGGGAATGGATTGAAATAGAGTGTTTAATTAAGAAAAGCCTGATTGATATTGATAATAAGCACAAACCATAGAAGTTGATCTCTTATACAATCAGATCTCTTGAAGAAAGCAAATAACTAAAACTATGAAAACCTAAGAAGGAAAGAAAACAAAACTTTATTTAATGGAAAAAACTAGGTTAAAGCTAAGGTGTCTTTTACATGTGCTAAATGGGCCTATTTATAGCCTTTAGGTGGTCGTTACCTTTAAACCTAGGTTAGCTGACGTTCCTGAGCTTAAAGTTCGATTGTGTAGACCAAAACACCCTTACTTCATGTTTTATTCTTGTCATAGAGTCGATGTCGTGACACGCTAGAATGTTTCTCTGTAGTCATCTTTAGGGGTATATCGCGATACCCTTAGCCTATGTCGTGACATTGAAGACAGTTTCTCACTTTCTCTATTCTAGTTTTTATATTGTGACATTGGATCCCTCATGTTGTGATATAGCATCCAGTATTGACCCAAAATGCCCCCTAATGGTCTCCTGCACACTCCTAAAGTACGCTAGCTCTCCCTTAGGCCTCATTTGGCCCTTAAGGTTAATAAAAGACTTGATGTGCACATTTTATTGAATGTAAACAAAACTAAAGAAACTGAATTAAAATATAATGAAATGCTTGTATTCAAGCTCCTTAACTGTGAAAAAATAGTTTAATCTACTACACTGAATTACGATAGATCAAATACTCCGAAGATCGTACGCAAGGGATGAGAGTACTAGATTAAAGTTAACCTAAATGCAAATAGAATTAATTAGTAATCTAGATAAATCATATTACGAAAAAAACATAAAGAAAAGATTTTGGGGTTTTTATGAATGAAAGAATAAGAATTGCATAAATAAAGTGAACTTTGAATAGCTAAAATCTAAACTTAATCAAATCTAAACGTAGGTGAATAGCTCGTTTTGGTGGTCACAATCAACTATCTCTCGGGCTTTCTTGTTCAATCAACTAGTGAAGACCCCAATAGGATCTTCTGATTCATCCACCAAAATACTGAATTAGCAAGAACTATTTATCTTTCGACCTCACAGTCTATACCGATTCATGGTTAAGGTGTTCACCGACAGGCAATACCAAATTTGGGCTAATTCCCACGTTGATGACTTCCTAGGGTTGTCAGGCCTAGGATTTAGATTCTTCATTTCCTAAATAGCTAATCTGTTAAGAAATCCTTACAAAACAGTTAATTATTCATACCTCACTCATTAATCCCCCATAATAGGATTAGTTCCTCATGGAATTCATAAACACAATAAACTTGATAAATAATATATGCAAAAAAAATAAATCAAGAATAAGGTTTAAGAGAATCGTGATTGTATTTTATTGGTGAAAGTGCAGAAATCCTAATAGTATGATTACGTCTACAAATCAAGTTCTCCCAAGAACATGAATGAGAAGAACTAAAAAGAAATGTAAACCCTAAGAGAAAGGAAAAACTGAAAAACTAAATTACCAAGAAAAAAATAGGAGATCAAAAGTTGTCTTTTAACAAGTGTTTAAGAGCCTATTTATAGAGTTAGGGTTGTTGTCGTCCTCAACCCTAGGTCTGCTGACGCTCTTGTATTTAAGTTTTGATTGTGCGAACCAAAACGCCCCTGACTCGTAAGTGTTTCCCATACAAGACCAATGCCGCGACACCTTAGTGCCTATGTCGTGACACCAAATTCAGTCTCGAAATTCTTGCATTATGCTCCCTATGTTACGATATCAAACTTCACGTGTTGCAATAGAGCGACTAGTACTGAGTTTGTATGCTCTCTGATGGTCTCCTGCACACTCATTAAGTACATTAGTTCACCTTTAGGCCTCATTGAGACCCTAAGGTTAATAAAAGACTCAGAATACACTTTTTATTGGATTTAATATAAGCTATAAAACTTAACTAAAAACATAATGAAAATGCTTATATTCAACCTCCTCAAGTGCAAAAACTAGTTTAATCTGCTACACCAAATTACGACAGATCAATAGTCCATGATCTAATTATATACCCAAAATATAATAATTACATTCAAATTTATAGGAATCACAAATTTGAAAAAAATATTTTATCATATAATTAATAAAATAATAATATATATTCATTTGCACATATCCCTAAACATGTTGACAATTACAAGAATGTCACATCTTATCAAAAATTAATCACACATGAAGAAGAGAGAAATTTTAGTATTGGTTTATACTATAAGCATAGTAGAACTTGGCTCTAATACCAATTGTTGAAAAAATTTTGGTTCTAAAACATTTTTCAAGTACAGCAAAAAAAGAAAATTTTAGAATCCGAGTTAGTTTGTGATATTTGTAGCAATTTTTTTTTTAAATCGTTCCTATGTTTTGGGCTAGAAGGATCCTTGTCGTTCCTGGCTTTCAACCGAACGGCCTTCTCTACTATTCTCATACCACGAATTGATTCAAGTGTGGGCTCAAACAAATTTGAATCAAACACATAACCAAGAATTATTTTCTTTACTTCCAGTAGGAAAGTGAAACTTTATCTCAAATAGAAATCAGTAGAATTGTAATTTCCAGAAAATATAATTTATTTTGGAAAATAAAATTCCACTACTTTCTAAAAGAATAACAATATTGAAAACTTGAGAGACTTGTGTTTCTTTGTTTTCTAAGGTGTGATTTGAAGCCTACCAATTTATTCTAGAAGCCAGTTAATATTAATTTAAGAGAAAATACCCTAGCTCCCTATTATTTAGGGAGAGGGGCATCAATCTTAGGTAAAAATACTAGGTTTTGTCGTCCTCTAGTATTTCATATAAGGGAATTTGTGCCTCTCCTATACTGGGTCCAACTATATGTGCTTCTTAGACGTTTAATGTAACACCCCTCGTCCGACTTGATTGGCGGGTCTAAGCTACAAGATGCTACATTTGTTGCTGAAGCAATTACAATTAAATACATAGTGCACATTCAATTCAAAGTCAATCACACTTATTTCATGTTAAACAATCAATTTTGAGTTTTAATCGAGCTTACAAAGACTCTTTTGTTAACCCGAGAATGAAATAGGACCAAACTGCAATGTTTTAAAAATTCAGGGCCAACATCGTGATGTCATCTCTTCCACATCGTGACATCTTGATCTACCACAATTCATTGTAAATTGGATTCTTTTCGGTACTTAATGAACTTGTTTTCTAACTCTTTTATATGGTTTTATTACGTTTTCAATTTTTAGTAGTTTATGTTTAATTTCAGTAAAATAAGCATTTCTACTCAATTTTTAGCAATATGTTGACCTAACGGGCTAATATAGGCCTAAGGATGAACAAATGAATAAATTGAGTGCACAGGACACTATTTTTGGGTTGAGAATGCAAAGGATAAATGCAGCGCCAGAGCACCAGCATGTGGTGTCGCAACACCAAACTTCGAAGCAAAATAATTCACCCTTGAAAGGCAGTATAGTGACACCGGAGTGACGAATTTGAATTTTAAGTTAGGGGTCTTTTCATCCGCACAATACATATTATTCAGTTTAAGTGTTGTTACTTAACGTAGTTAGGTCAGAACATTTTGACTATAAATAGAAGTGTTTAGCCTCAAATTAGGGGGCTTGGCCAAGTGAGCCGTTTAGTTTAGTTGTAGGATTTTTATTCTAGTTTCACTTTTTTTTCAATTCTAGGTCAGAACATTTATTCTATTTTTACTTTTTCTACTTAATTATTTACTTTGCACGTTAAGGGGAAATTGCATCTAGATACATGAGTGGCTAATTTCCTTAGGGAGATTAACGATCGGATGTGGGAATATTGAAAGAAGAATTAGGGTTTATTTTTGAGTTAGTTGGGTTAAATTATGTGCAATTAAACCCTAAGATTTACGACCCTAGGAAGTAATTTAGTATAAATATGATTGAAAGATAATTTTACCGAGTATATCATAATTTATCTCGGTTAAGAAAGTGAGTTCGAAAGATAAGTTAGTTTTGGTTGATTAGTTAATTATTTAGAGGCCGAAAGGTAATAACTGGTTAATTAATGGCTAATTAGCGAAAACCCGAATACTGAAGTTAATCAGGAACATTGACGTGAATTAATCTTCTGCTTTGTTAATTGGATTAATTTCGATTGTTAATTTTCTTTATTTAATTTCTTTAATTTACGTTATTTTGGTTAATTAATTTTAATCTAGTTTTTCATACTACAGTTTTGGATTATTATTGCTTAGCCTTGTTAGTGTAAAATATGAATTTTAGTTTAATTCAACCACCCCTGGGTATGATCCTCGAAATACTTCCCAGAGTATTTTGTTGTAACACTTTACTATATTACAATTTGACCCATATACTTGCGGGCACCTTGCTTAATTAATTATCATTTTTCTGCAACATTTCCAGCCCATACGTTTGCACATTTGGCGGTGGTCACAACGCCAAATACTTTGTCACATCCTGACCTCGAGCCACTTGACGTTGTGGCATGACTCAATATTAGCCGATGTTGCGACGATGTAGGTTGGTTGTCGAGGCGTGGACTCTGGTTTTGGTAAAATGAATCATTTGATACATATTTCAAAGCTTCTAGCCAAACAATTCAAAATATGCACTTAATTATCATTCCAAATTGTCTCAAATCCTACTGCAACACACCATATGAGTTCAAACATAAAAGTTTAATTTCTTATTAAACATCCCACACCTATTCATCAATTTGATTTAAACATTTCAATACTATTATAACATAACAACCAAATCATGTAACCATCAAACTTTACTAATGCCATATCATTTTGAAACATGCTATATCACATTAATTTCGTACACATATATTCATTTTGCACTTTAATAGCTTATATGCCCTCAACAAGAACCAAATCATCTATTCATTAATACTTATCTCAAGCTTACCAATCAGACATACCATTTCAACTTCATTCCATTCCATTTCACTTTCCAAATCTATAAATATAATTCATCACATTATTTAGCATACACATAGATATATACCCAACATGTATGATTTAAAAACACCAAATCATCATATCATAAGTAATGGTTAAATTAACATTGCCAAGTATTAAAATTATTAACACACTAAGTTATAAACTGTAACACCCCAAACCCGGCCTAGACGTTATGGTCGTATCTAGTAATGTCACACGATAGTGTTTTTGAAACCTCGTTGTTACGATGAAAACATTTGTTTTGAAACATCCCTCATTGCGGAAGTTTTAATAAAACAGTCTAAGTGATCATGCGTTTAGAAAGTACTTTAACTTTTTGAAAACTGAATTTCCTACGACCAGCAGGTATAAATCCATAAAGTAAAATAAATAAATAAAAACCTAAATTTAAAACCAAAGTCTCAGAGGGTCCTTAAATTACAACCCATGTAACACCCCAAACCCGGCCCATTCACTACGACCGAATTTGAAATGCCACTGCGGAAAAACGTTTGAAAAGTATTTTGACTTATAGTGAAACATAAAATTTTGTATGCCTTTAATAAATTATTGGGTATGTAAAATTCCAAAATAAAATTATGTTGTTAAATGTAAAACTTTAAAATAATTTATCAAAGTATAAATTTACTCTTTAAAAGAAACGTTCTCGAATATTAACTTAATCATCAATCCAACTTAAAACATAATAAAAATCCTTAAACACTTAAAGTGGCTTTTATTACAATAAATAACCTTTCATAAATAAAATGTATAAAACAAATAAGATATCTTCTGCATGGGCCACCTCGTATCCACTCCAACCCGGTCCAAGCTTTATGCATCACCTGAAATGTTGGTAAAAATTTTGGGTGAGTCAACAGACTCAGTGCATAGTCATTTCACATATCTCCACATATGGGCTTGGCCCATATCCACCCAGTCCATACACATAAATATGCAATTATGAAGCCCAACCCAACCTAGGGTCCATCCGTTACTCCTACCTTAGCAGACTCCCTGCCCAAGGCCGTGGCTAATCCACCACCGATCACATAGTGATCCACATATCTTACCCTGGCAGACTTACTGCTCAAGGCCGTGGCTGTGCTACCGATCCCATAGGGATCCCACATATCAATCAGTCCACGGTGATGCACACAGCTATCAATCGCTGAGATGGGCACTTAGCCAACACCTCCTTTGATGAAGCACATAGCTAACATCAAGCGCTAATGTAGCACGAGGCTAGCATTAGACCACGTACATAATGTACACCCTTTCCTCCAATAGTCACATCCCAAGTCCCATGCATATATATATACCATGGCAACATATTACTTGAAACAAATATACATCACATGCCATCACATTTTTATACATTCATCAATAATCATTTATTATTGTAAATCACTAACCTGATTATTCAATCACCCACCACGGGTATTCACAATCTTAGCCCTTATTTCGGCTATCATTCACTTTATACACATACATGAAATAACACATATAACACATATAAACATTCAAGAGACAGTGCGATAACTACGCACCTGATTAGCACATTTGACTAAATCCCGAAACCCACGTCTAACGATTTGCACCTTTGTGATTGTAGAACTCCTTTCTACACCACCTAAGTCAGAATCGGCTAACATAATATACCAAAATGGCCTATGGCCGAAAATCACTACTGCCTTACCTTACGGATCTAAATCCCGAAACCGCTCCTTGTCTTAGAAGTTGTCGAACTCCCTGCTTAACCTCTGTTAGATTCGGCTCAACAATAAATCTAGGGAAAATGGCCCTTGGCCGAATAACACATACCACTTACCTTGATGCTTTCGAATCCCGAAGAACTCCTTACTGCTCCTTAATATCGGCTACACAAAAGACAAATAAAATAGCTTAATGGACATTCGTCCATCCTTAGATCAAGGCCTTCACACTTGATTTCGACACTTTAATGGAAAGAAACCCCATAACCGATTGCTAGGAGAGAACTACTTACCACTACATGTTGCTTGAAGAGGCTAAGAGAGAGTAGCCGACAAGAGGGAGAGATGTTGACTATTGGCTTTGAACTCAATGAATGATTCGGCTCCAACAAAAGATATAATCGGTACCAAAAGAGGGAGATTCGGCTTCAAGATTTCAAGAAAAGAAAAGGGTAGAGAGGACTACAATATTCGACAAGAAGCACTAGAGAAAAAAAACAATTAAAACTCAGCACTTAATCCCCTAAATGACCGAAATTCACTACCCATAAGAGACCCAATTCGGCTGCCACCTCTATTCCTTATCAAACTCCAAACTCTTTATCACCCATTTAAAATAAAAACAATGTTTATCTTTTATCCCATCCTTTATCACCTCTTCAAATAAATAAAATAAATAAATAATAATAATAATAATATCCCACTCTTCCAGCCGAATTCAAAAACAAAACATCAAGCCTATCTTTATCCATTTGAGTGCCCCATGTGTAGGCCACCAGCTCTTCTCCTTCACTTGACAAAGATAAAAAATAAACCACCCATTGCAGTGACCACGCTATTCGAACATGGGACCTCATTGCCGCAGCCCCCTTACAACGTCCCAAGCCACTTTGCTACTGGCTCTTTTTGTGACATAACCTCCCTACAACCCCTTTTAAGAGCTCCTTCCCTAGCTCCCCCTTGCCTTAACGCCAACGGCAAAAATAAAAACATACTTTACTTCCATCGTGACTCGAACTTGAGTCCCCTCTCCTGCTTGGGCGGCATTCACCAAGGCCCTTAAGTGGCGCACTTAAGCCACTTTACCACTTCAACTTTCATGTCTGTAAACCTTGCCATTTATTTTTAAGGCCTTCCTAGCCCAATTTCACTTGTTGACGCAAAAAGGAAAAATAAAACACTCCCATGCCTTCACCCAGACTCGAACCTCCCTGCTCAAGGCGTCATTCCAAGCCCTTAAGTGGCGCATGGAAGCCACTTTACCATGGCGTTTCTTATGCCATAAATCCCCAACAACTTCCCTTAAAGCCCCCTTAGCCTAGCTCCCCCCTAATTAACACTAAAAAAACAAAATTTCTCCTATAGCTCGGGCCTTCCCTTAGCTTATAACCAGCACCTAAAATACCTCAATCAACACCGTAATGACTACACTGATGCAAAATAATTCAATAAAAATTTACCCCTATTTTAGGATATTACAACCCAAATAATCAATAATAATCAAATCATAAATCGTAAATTGAAAACCATGAAGTCCAAAAATTATTGTGGTCACCGCTGAGTCCTCTGTCGCACCGGTCTATCTAAGTCTGGGGATTACCTATGCACATTAAACAAAAAGGGTGAGTTTACGTAAACTCAGTGTGTAACCCCGCCGAAACAAACAAACAATCAGTATTCAAAGTGCACAGTTCAACAGACTTGGGCCTAAGCCTTTTTCAGTATCAGTGATAGTTTAAGCCTTAGCCCATCTCAGTACTGTGTCAAAAATGCAGTAGGGCCTTAGCCCATTATAGTATCAGTAGAAGTAACAGTTATGCACTAGCAAAATCCTACCCAACCGGCCTCTACACACCATCTCCGTCCAACCCTACACTCCATGTGGGGCTATAATCAACCCACCCATCCCTACACTCCAAGTAGTACCAAATGCGGCACAATACAGTAGTTTGTAGCTGAGCTGCCAGTAAATTAGGCTTAAAGCCTTTCAGTACACTTCCTCCGAATAACAACCCCTAACCCAATGCAATGCAACATACAATGGATGATATGCTATTATGCAATTTCAGTACATATACTCAGTTCAGATAATAACATGCTCAGTACAGATATTATTCAATCAATTTCACATATTTAGGGGTCTAAGTAGCACTTACCGACCCTACAGTAGGTTCACAGTCGACTTGGGCGACCCGTGCAACCTTAAAAACATTTCGATAAAAATGGGTCCACACGCCAATGTGATCTGCCTGTGTGGGCCCACACGCCCGTGTGGCCCACTCGACCCAAATTGGCCTTACTTGTGTGATCCATTTTTAAATTAACCCATGCTAGCTCAATACTCATATATGTTTTCACTATTTGCTTATATGTTCATTCAAAGCTGTCAACTTGAGTCATTATCACTAAATTGTTTATATCTTGAGCTACAAAATTTGAAATTAAGATCCGCTTGATGTTTTTGAAAATAGACTCAAATACCTTTCTACCATAAAATTTTCAAAATTTATAGTTCATCAAATAAGTACAGTAAAATCTTTAAAGTTATCCCTATTCTGTTGTTTGACAGCTTCATCCTTTCCTTACTAAAAATTATTTATCACTTAGTACGAAATTTAGATGATGTTTACATTTGTTTCTCTTGAAAATAGATTCATTAAGTATTTAAAAATATAAATTTAAGCCCCTAATTATTTTTTTACACTTTTTGATATTTTTCCTAACTCAGAACAGGGGAACCCAAAATAATTCTGAGCTTGTCGCACAAAATTTATTATATCTCATGATTTACAATTTTATTGCTTACAAAGTTTCTTCCATGAAAAACTAGACTTAATAAATTTTAATTTCATATTTTATTCAACCTCTAAATCAATTTCCACTCTTTTTGATGATTTTTCAAATTTAGACTATTGCTGCTGTCCAAAACTATTTTAGTGCAAAATGTTGATTTCCAAGTTTATAACACCCTTATTTCCTTTACAATTTTTCGCATTATTTTCTCTTTCTGTTATTTCTCAATAGCAAGCAATTTCAGCTTTTCACTGAATCCCGTTTTTTGTGTTTCGAGTACACACCTGCTATCGTTTCTGATGCATAAGCACTCCTAAGCCTCCAAGACCTAAAAATCAACCAACATATCTCCAGATTAATCACTTAATTTGTTTTTAATCAACCAATTTCGGAAGGAACTCGACTAGAAACCTATAAAAACCCTTACCTCGCTTGAGTAACCATGACTTCGCACAATCACAGCGTCGATTCAAAACCACCAGTCCCTTGATTAACTCCTAAACACCAAAAAAGAATACCCCTTTTAGAGATTAACCAAGAACGATTAACAATAGACAAAATTGTTACTTACCGAACACGCGCAACCAACAATGAACAACTGAATCAATTGGAAAGAAAAAAGAAAGAAACGGAAGGGGAAAAAATAATGGAAATTTTGGCAGCAACTAGGGGAAAGAATCGGCAGAGGAGGGAAAAAGAAGAAGAAGAAAACGTCAGAAAAAGTTTGGGGGATTGGAGAGAAAACTGAAACTCTACTATCTTTTTTTTGCAACAAAAAGATAATCAGATTATTTTCTGATAACCTCTCCCCAATTATCTCCTAAAATCACTCCATATTAACCCACTAAAATACAACTACTGAGAATTTTGCCCCAACACAAGTCGAAATTGGTGCAAAAATACTGTCTCCATGCCATCATAGAGAATTGAACACAAGAACTCCAACACTCCACTTAACCACCAGACCAGCAGCCTATTCTGATATAAACTTACCAATAATTAAACTTAAGCCCTTTACACAAGGTTAAGGCTTTATTTATAAAAAATACTAAAATTTGCCTAAGTAAGACTTGAACTTGGGACCTCTCACACACATCCAGAACACATAACCACTGAAGCAGATAGACATTGTGTGTCACACATACACGAAATTAAAAATTAAAATTTTGGGGCGTTACATAAACCATGATAAGTATATATATGCCACAACCCTTGACTCAAAATGACCAAAAAGCTACTGATTCGGTGATAGTGTGAGCTCCAAAATGATCCAGCTTAACGTGTTCTTGTAACATCCTGAAATTTAGGGGTCTGTAAATTTGTACGATTTCATGTTATGTTGGTTCCGTGTGTTGTTTAAGGGTGTTTGGGGGGCCTAAGAAGGCTTGGGGTCGAGTTTGGGCCCTGGCTAAATTTTGGTGTTTGGTCACTTAAGGGAGATAGGGTAGTTGGCGTCAGGACTTAAGAGAAAAAGGTTGGTAATTGCTAGCATAAGTTGAGCACTTGGTGGACTAGTAGTGGCATGAAAATGGCAGAGAGGAGAGCTTGAGTTTGAATCCCACCTGCTGTAATTTATTTAATTAATTTTGTGCTAAGCAGGTGAATGTAGTAGAGTTCGGCATGGACTCTGCAAGGGGAGTTGAAAACTCAATCAAATGCATTTGAATGAGTGATGGAGAGGAGTTTAAGGAGAAAATCAAAGAGTGAATAATGGGATTGAAGTGAGAGGGGGTAGTGGCCGATTTTGGGGAAGTACATGGGGGAGAATTTCGGTCAAGAGATGTCTTTTGGGTTGATAGTGCATTCGATTTTGGTAGGGGGAGTGAGTGTCGAAATTTCTAAGGATTTTTGTTGAACTTTTATGCGTTAAGAGTTTCTTTTCTTTTAGCCATTTTGTGCATCTCTTCTTGCCGAAACCGTGACCATTAAGGGACTTCCTCTCTTTTCTTTTCTCATCTTTTCTTTAGTCTTTCATTTCTCTTTGTTAGTTGACAAGCACTTGTTGGCCGAATCCCTCCCTAATCCTTTTTCTCTGCATGTTCTAGCACCATCTTCCTTGGTCGAATCTGGTAAGTAGAGTACTTCCCTTCCTCTCATCTTCTCTTCTCTATGGCCGAATGTATGACCCTTATCATTCGTTTGTTTCAATCTATCTCTAAACTGAAACTCCATTTCCCTTATTCTTTCTCCTTGTGACGGCATCTTGTAGTTGTTTATACGGAGTTGGCCGAATCTCTCCTTCTCAATCGACCTATCTATAATCAAGGTAAGTTGATTCTTTATCTTATTTCTTTTGGTTCGAACTTATGACTCCTATAGAAGAGATGGCTTTTTCACTTTCCCTTTGTTCTCAACTAATCTCTTTTTCTCCGTTTCTCATGCCTTAGCCGAATCTGTCTGTGTTCGATTCTCTTTTGATCAAGCCAAGGGTGTTAAGGAGCAAGCAAATCCCTTCTCTGTGTTCTAATCGTGTGGACTTCAGGTGGTGGTGGTAAGAGCCGAAACCCCTTATGTCGTTTTCACTGTGGTACTTTACTTATCGGGTTTTTATCATGGATGCAAGAGATAATCAGTCGAAGGGGGTAATGTTAGGGGAATCTAAGGGGAGTGGTCTAGTAACCCCTGCTCCCAAGTTCAAACGTAGGGTGGTGTCAGCAGTTCGAGATTTTTTTTCGGGTTGTGGAAGGGAGTCAACATCCGGTGCGAATAGGCAAATTGTGGTGATTCGCGATAGTGAGGGTAAGTATTGCAATCGATTGATTAGATCTGGATTAAGGTTCCACTTTTGGTTAGTTAATCGTGTACTATGATTGGTATAGGTGATAGCGATCAAGAGGGTTTAGTTCTCTACGTAGTCAGGTGTGTAATCTCACACCGTAACCATGTAGTTTCGTAATACGCTGCAATGTTAGTAAAAACCGAATCACCGTTACTCGTATGTTTAACAAACTGGAATACTGCATGAAATCGAACAACTCGTTTAAACGACATCAGTTCTAAGATTCGTTAAAATCGGTGTTAGTAGGCTATTTACCAAAATGCCCTTATTGGGCTGATTTACCAAAATGCCCTTATTGGGTAGATTTACCAAAATGCCCTTGTTGGGCCGATTTACCAAAATGCCCTTATTGGGCCGATTCACCAAAATGCCCCTATTGGGCCGAGATACCAGAATACCTCTTTGGGGCTGAATGTGTGTTACATTACGTTTTTATATATTAATATGTATGTAGCATTCTATCATGTGCATAGGGCGAGATATTGAATGAAGAGCAGTGTAGCCCGGTGGCATAGCCACAATTTATATATATACATAATTATGACTCTGGTGGCTCAGCCATAAATATTCTGCGTTTAGCAGCTTGACTGCATTATTGGTGTGAGCGGTGGGGTGGGTTGACTTGATCCCCACAGGTGTGATTGGCTGGTTGGGGTTGTGTTGGATGGATGGGTTGGGTTGAACCACTTCACTGCACTATTTCATTTGTATTACCATGATTAATGGACTTAGGCCCAATTTGATGTCATATGGGTTTAGACCTAGTTGGTGACGGTAAGGGCATTACATACTGAGTTATTGTAACTCACCCCTCTCTCTTTAACCTCGCAGGTAATGTTCAGCAGTAAGGACTTGGAGCTATGGATGACTCGATGGAGGCCATACTTTAGGAACATCGTTTGCAAACTTTAGTAAATTTCCTTTTTGCTTTATTTCTAAGGTTATTTCTATTATTATATAGGTTTAATATTTTTGTAATAAGGCCTCTGGTTAAACTTTCTCTTAAGTTTTCATTAATAATTGTTGATTTCATAAACTCGGGATTTCATCGAAGCATAACTAATCATTTTCAAAACATCACATTCCCGCAAATATTCAAGTTTTATTTTTCTCCACGACACCAGTTTTATTGTTAAAATAGTAACAACTTTTTATAATGGACATTAAATAAATCGGGTTTTATAAACAAGCAATGAAACTCATAGTTTTCCAAAAAGAATCGCAACATTTTCAACAAGAAGCTTTTCTAAACAATTTCTTAGCTTGGCAACATCCCTTCCATGTGACACGCCAGATTCGAGCCTAACTTCTAGGCCGGGTTCAAGGTGTTACATTTTATGGTATCAGAGCCTAGGTTGTAAAACTCAGCTGTGGAATGGGTTCAAAAATGTTTTCAAGGCTGTTTGAAACTTGGTTTTAAAATGCACGTCTTTAGTGGAAGTATGGCACCACGAGTATCCAGTACCAAATCCGTAAGTCTTCTCATTCTATGATTATTGTTGTGGTATGACTATAGCGAGAAATTGTACTAGACAGTAGTACATTGAAACTTCTAGCTTTAGGAGTAAAAACTATAGAGATTGAGACTATAGGAATATGAATACGATGCCTGAAAACAACTTCTATACTTACACTCCATAAAACACTTGTTAATAAACTTTGAACTACATACTGATTCATAAGATTCTTAATCAGATTAAATCGACTTAGCAAACATGAGCGCTGGAGGATGTGACGCGGTAGACGTGGCCGTAGTAGAGGCCGAGGTGCTGAGATTGGGTCCGAAGCATCTGGGCACATGCCTGAAATGGATGCACTGCGTCGCTCCGTGTTCAAATCAGCCGTCGTATGATCAGTATAGGAGGGGACGATGCTCTGTCCCAAGCTATGATGCGGGTACTGGAAAGGGTTACTGGGGCAAGTACTGGGTTGGCAACTCGTGCGTCTATATCTGAGTGACTTAGATCGAATGGGGCCACAGTTTTTAAGAGCATTTCGGGTGTAGCCCCAAATATAGCGGAATACTGGCTTGAGGTTGTAGAGCGGATTATGGATGACTTGGATTGTACGACTAAACAGAAATTGAAAGGGGTTGTGTTACTGCTGAGAGACGAGGCGTACCAGTGGTGGCTCACTGTTAGAGAAGGCACTCAAGCTGATCGCATCACCTGGGATTTCTTTAAGACAGCGTTCTAGGGGAAATATGTCGAGGCTAGCTATGTAGATGCCCGAAGAAAAAAATTTCTAAATCTGGTTCAGGGAGATAAATCGGTGGTAGCGTACGAGGCAGAGTTTTTGCATCTGAGCCAGTATGCCCGGGGAATAGTGTTGACTGAATATGAACGTTGTGTGTATTTTGAGGACGGGCTGCGTGATGAGTTACGGGTATTGATAGCCCCACAGAGGGAGAGGAATTTCTCTACGTTAGTGGAAAAAGCTAAAATTACTAAGGAGGTAAAATAGTCGGAGCGGTGAAATCGAGATAAGGACAAGGGCAAGAACAAAAAAGACTCTAGGTACTCAGATTCTGTAAGAAGGTTTCACAAAAGGCCCAGGTTTGAAGGGCCAGCTCGAGTGGGTGTTCCGGCTGTTACCAATCGGTTACAGCCTTGCGTAGACTGTGGGAAACTTCACTCAGGGGAATGCTGGAAAAGAACCGGTGGGTGTTTCAAATGTGGATCCAAGGATCATTGGTTAGGGATTGTCCTCGAGAGCCTGTTCAGACACAGGTAGTTCGTCACAGATTTGTGCAGCCAGTGGGAGGCGCTCAGCAGCCGCTAAGAGGTTGTGGGCCGAGTCGAGGTGGATAGAGTTACTGAAGGATTATGACTGCTCGATCGAGTACCACCCGGGTAAAGCCAACGTGGTAGTGGATGCTTTAAGTCAGAAGGTGGTGTCAGAATTGAGAGCTATGTTTGCCCATCTCAGCCTTTATGAGGATGGAAGTTTGCTGGCAGAGCTTCCAGGATTACCTCCAGAACGTGAGGTGCAATTTGGCATTGAGCTGTTGCCAGGAACGGCTCCGGTGTCCATCGCCCTTTATAGGATGGCGCCAAAGGAGCTAGTGGAACTGAAAGCTCAGATTCAAGAACTGTTGGACCGGGGTTTTATCAAACCAAGTGTATCACCGTGTGGAGTGCTAGTATTATTCGTAAAGAAGAAGGATGGGTCGATGCGTATGTGTATCGACTATCATTAATTGGACAAGTTCACTGTTAAGAACAAATACCCGTTACCCAGGATCGACGACCTATTTTATCAGTTGCAAGGAGCTTCGGTTTTCTCGAAGATTGATTTAAGGTTAGGATACCATCAGCTAAAGGTTAAGTTAATTCGGACTCGGTTAAAGGAAGCTTCCGATAGGCAAAAATCATACGCGGATCTAAAGCATAAGGGGATAGAATTTTCAGTAGGGGATCTGGTCTTTTTGAAGGTCTCATCTTCGAAGAAGGTCTTAAGATTTGGACGGAAGGGTAAGTTGAGTCCCAGATTTATTAGGCCGTATCAGATAGTGAGACGTGTGGGACCGGTCGCTTATCAGCTTGAGCTGCCTCCAGAGTTAGATTGGATACATGATGTATTCCATGTTTCGATGCTGAGACGCTACCATTCAGACCCATCTCATATAGTGCCAGTAGAAAGAATTGAATTCAGACAAGATCTATCTTTTGAGGAGGAACCCGTGCATATTTTGGATCGGGATGTGAAAGTGTTGAGAAGGAAGTCTGTTCCGCTTGTTAAGGGCTGTGGCAAAATCACGAAACTGAGGAAGCCACGTGGGAGCCGGACGAGGCAATGCGACAGCAGTACCCTCATCTCTTTTAACCAGGTAAAATTTTGAGGCCAAAATTTCTTTAAGGGGGGTAGAATTGCAACATCCTAAAATTTAGGGGTCTGTAAATTTGTGCGATTTCATGTTATGCTAGTTTCGTGTGTTGTTTAAGGGTGTTTTGGGGCCTTAAGAAGGCATGGGGTCGAGTTTGGGCCCTGGGTAAATTTTGGTGTTTGGTCACTTAACGGAGATAGGGTAGTTGGCGTCAGGACTTAAGAGAAAAAGGTTGGTAATTACTAGTATAATTTGAGCACTTGGTGGACTGGCTGTGGCGTAAAAAGGGCAGAGAGGAGAGCTTGAGTTCGAATCCCACCTGCTGTAATTTATTTAATTTATTTTGTGCTAAACATGTGAAGGTAGCAGAGTTCGGCATGGACTCTGCAAGAGGAGTTGAAGACTCAGTCAAATGCATTTGAATGAGTGATGGAGAGGAGTTTGAGGAGAAAATCAAGGAGCGAATAATGGGATTGAAGTGAGAGGGGGTAGTGGCTGATTTTGGGGAAGTACATAGGGGAGAATTTCGGTCAAGATGGGTCTTTTGGGTTGATAGTGCATTCGGTTTTGGTGGGGGAGTGAGTGCCGAAATTCCTAAGCATTTTTGTTGAACTTTTATGCGTTAAGAGTTTCTTTTCTTTTGTCCATTTTGTATATCTCTTCTTGCCGAAATCGTGAACATTAAGGGACTTCTTCTCTTTTCTTTTCTCATCTTTTCTTTAGTCTTTCTTTTTTCTTCGTTAGTTGACAAGCACTTGTTGGCCGAATCCCTCCCTAATCCTTTTTCCCTGCGTGTTCTAGCACCATCTTCCTTGGCCAAATCTGGTAAGTAGATTCCTTCCCTTCCTCTCATCTTCTCTTCTCTATGGCCGAACGTATGACCCTCATCATTTGTTTGTCTCATTCTATCACTAAACTGAAACTCCATTTCCCTTATTCTTTCTCCTTGTGACGGCATCTTGTAGTTGTTTAAACGGAGTTGGCCGAATCTCTCCTTCTTAGTCGACCTGTCTATAATCAAGGTAAGGTGATTCTTTATCTTATTTCTTTTGGTTTAATCTTATGACTCCTATAGAAGAGATGGCTTTTTCACTTTCCCTTCACTCTCAACTAATCTCTTTTTCTCCGTCTCTCATGCCTTAGCCGAATCTGTCTGTGTTCGATTCTCTTTTGATCAAGCCGAGGGTGTTAAGGAGCAAGCAAATCCCTTCTCTGTGTTCTAATCGTGTGGACTTCAGGTGGTGGTGGTAAGAGCCGAAACCCCATGTGTCATTTTCACTGTGGTACTTTACTTATTGGGTTTTCATCATGGATGCAAGAGATAATCAGTCGAAGGGGGTAACGCTAGGGGATTCTAAGGGGAGTGGTCTAGTAACCCCTGCTCCCAAGTTCAAACGTAGGGCGGTGTCAGCAGTTCGAGATTTTTCGCCGGGTTGTGGAAGGGAGTCAACATCCGGTGCGAATAGGCAAATCGTGGTGGTTCGCGATAGTGAGGGTAAGTATTGCAATCGATTGATTAGATCTGGATTAAGGTTCCACTTTTGGTTAGTTAATCGTGTGCTATGATTGGTATAGGTGACGGCGATCAAGAGGGTTTAGTTTTCTACGTAGTCAGGTGTGTAATCTCACACCGTAACCATGCAGTTTCATAATACGCTGCAATGTTAGTAAAAACCGAATCACCGTTACTTGTATGTTTAACAAACCGGAATACTGCATGAAATCGAACAACTTACTTAAACAACATCAGTTCTAAGATTCGTTAAAATCGTTGTTAGTAGGCTGTTTACCAAAATGCCCTTATTGGGCCGATTTACCAAAATGCCCTTATTGGGCCGATTCACCAAAATGTCCCTATTGGGCCGAGATTGAAACACCCCAAACCCGGCCCACGAGCCTTGACCGAATCTGGTATGTTCCTTGAGTAAAACCTTTTAAAATTCATTTGTTACTTTGGAAAACTTGGGTGGTTTTGCAGAAGAATTTGTTTGTGTTGGGCCCAAGTTGGAAACAATGTTATTCTTGAAGTCAGAGTTTTGGGAAAATGTTATTTTTATATTTCAAATCTTTAAGTTAAAAGAAATACTGAGTCATTTGAGAGTTTACCTTTAAATTGAAATCATTCGTTTTTAGGTGTCAAAACATTTACAAATTTATTTTTAAGAAAAGTTACTTAAACCTTAATTTGATAAAATCGCGTCATACTAAAATAATTAAAATGCATGCATAAAACAGTATCATACTAATGGCCTTATTACATCAAAGAAAAACCGAAATAAATCCAAACTTAAAAATAAAGTCTCAAAATAAAATAACTTTAAGTTGAGCATGGCCACCACAAAGCTCCTGCCGACCCGGTCCATCTACTGAGTCTCACCTGAAAAGATATCCCACAACGGGGTGAGTCAAACAGACTCAGTGTGTAACAACCAACACTAGGTCCCAAACGATTTAGGCATATCATATCATACATATACATATAGCAAATATAAATAATGATGCAATCCCGAACCCAAACCTAAGTAACCATCCGCTACATATCACCCATACCTTCCATCACACCATGGGGATTACTAAATCGACCCTCCATCCGCTACACATCATCGAAGGCAGTCGTTGCAGACGACTGGCACATCACCATTATAAATTTGTGGCATAGCCACCAGATAAATAAATGTGACATAAGTCACCGCATTCAAATTATGTGACATGAGTCACCAAATGTTGTGGTAAAAACCACCAGATCACTTCCCCTTAAAATATCACCCATATGCCCCATGTGTCATACAATCATGCAAGTATCATACTATATACCTTTCCACATTCATATCAATATTCACATATGTGCCATATTCCAATTGCTCATAACATTCATTAACATAATGTCAAGGATTACGTACTTGAGTACTTTGTACCACTGTATGGTACCTTTAACCATCTCTTTCATATTCTTAATAACACATGCATTAAAATAATACCATAAATCCTTTAAGACTTAGGGTAGGGCTACACACCTGGTTTACTAACGTGTCCACTGAAATCCCGAAAATCCCGATCGAATGTTCTATATCTTTAGTTCCTACATTCGGCCAAGCACTAGATCACTTAACTGGTCAGTCCAGTTTTTGAACAAAATAAGAAATAGATCTGAGTCACCAAGTATGGCCTTAGCCGAATGTCATATCTACTTACCTTGTGGTTCTAAGTCCCGAAGTCGTCCTTGCTCCTAGTGATGTCGAAATCCCTATAGGTATATGTTAGATCCGATTTCAATACTTAATAGACATCATTAATGGCCTTCGACCTAAGACTACTCTGGCTTACCTTGGGTCTTGAGATCCCAAACGATCTCCTCTTTGTAGACGACAACTACCAAATCCCGAAGCCTTCTTCAAAGTTTTGGCCAAGAACAATAATGGGATTAGAGTCCTAGTTTCGATTAATCTAAAAGAAAAGGAGGAGAAGGACGATAGTTAATTCCTTACCCTCAATACAGAAGTCGACTGCTCCTTTGTTTGAACCCACAGAGATGTTCAGCAATGAAGGCTAGGTAGTGATCAACACATTTCGGCTTTTGGAAAATTATGAAAAGAAGAAGAAAAAGGTGAAGCAATTTTGGCAATGGTGATAGGTAAAGATTCAGCTATGGCTCCTAATGGAGATGAAATCTTCGGCTTGTGAAAGAATCGTGAGAGAAAAGAAGAGAAGAAGAAGTTGAGAGATTCGGCAATGGTGACAAGGAGGATTCGGCTTAAATGAAAAAGAAGAAGAAGAGAGAATTCTCTTCATTCACAATTCGGCAGAAAAATGGACACATTCCCTAACTAAAATTCGGCACTTACTTTCCCCTACATGACCGAATATACCTCTACCAAGAGCCCCAGATTCGGCCACTACATCCTTCCTTATCAAATCCCTTATTTTGCTCTTATTTTTCCTCTTCCTCCCTTATTCAAACAATTTTTAATAAGTCAACAATTATCCCTCTCTTCTAGCCGAATTTTAAAATAAAACCAAGCCTCATCCTCAACCATTTGCAAGTCCAATTGCCGCCCAACTCCTCTCCTCCTTGACGCAAAAATAAAAGCTCCCACTGTTTCCCACGTTGCTCGAACCTGAGCCCTTCCTCACAGCTTATGGCGTCACTTACCAAGGCCCTAAGTAGCGCCTTCATGCCACTTTACCAAGCCCAATCTTATGTCCAAAAACCCCTACAATTTTTCTTAAGGCCTCCTCCGCCTAGCTTCCTCTTTTAAACTTTTAAATCGAATAATTTATAAGGCATTTTCCTACACCCTAAGGTTCTCAAAATTCATAAAACACATTCAACATATAATAGACATGCTTCTTCATACAATTAAGCAATAATGTACAGGCCTAAAATCCCGGATATTACTGTTCTACCCCCTTAAAATAATTTCGACCTCGAAATTATCTGGCTAAAATAGGTGAGGGTATTGCTGTCGCATTGCTTCTTCCAGCTCCCACGAAGCTTCTTCTGATCCATGATTACGCCATAACACTTTAACTAAAAGAACTGACTTCCTCCGTAACACTTTTACATCTCATTCTAAAATCTGAATCGGCTCCTCCTCGTAGGACAAATCAGATCTCAGTTCTACCTCCTCAACTGGCACTATGTGAGATGGATCTGATCGATAACGACGTAGCATAGAAACATGGAATACGTCGTGCATTTGCTTCAGCTCTGGAGGCAACTCTAATTGGTATGCCACTGGACCAACTCACTTCAACACCCGATAAGGTCCTATAAACCTTGGGCTTAACTTCCCTTTGCGACCAAATCTCATCACCTTCTTCCAAGGTGAAACTTTAAGAAACACTTGATCTCCCACATCAAATTCTATTTCCTATCGCTTAAGATATGCGTACGACTTCTGCCTATCAGATGCCTCCTTTAACCGTGCCCGAAGGTACCTCAACCTTCTCCTCAGATTCTACCACAATCTTTGGACCCAAAACTCGACGTTCTCTTAATTCTGTCCAACACGTAGGAGTGTGACACTTCCGTCCATACAGCGCTTCATATTGTGCCATCCGAATACTGGCTTGATAGCTGTTATTATATGCGAATTTCGCTAAAGGCAAATAGTCTTCCCAACTTCCTCTGAAATCTATCACACAGCTCCTCAGCATATCCTCTAACACTTGAATTACTCGTTCAGACTGGCCGTCCGACTGCGGATGAAATGCCGTAGAGAAATCCAATCTGGTACCTAAGGCTTGATGTAGTGCCTTCCAAAATCGAGACGTAAACCTTGGATCCCTATCTGAAATAATCGATACCGGAACTCCGTGCAACCTTATAATTTCTGCCACATACAACTTCGCCAACTTCTGCAAAGAATAATCAACCCGCACTGGAATAAAATGCGCAGACTTTGTCAATCGATCCACTATCACCCATACCAAGTCCTTCTTAGTAGGCGTAAGGGGAAGCCCACTAAGGAATTCCATGGTGATTCTCTCCCACTTCCACTGCGGAATCTTTATTGGCTGAAGCAATCCTGACGGAACTTGGTGTTTAGCCTTAACTTGCTGACACGTTAGGCACTTTCCTACTAACTCGGTAACTTCCCGCTTAAGACTAGGCCACCAATGCTGTTCCCTTAGATCTCTGTACAACTTACTACCTCCAGGATGCATAGCATAAGGGCTACTATGCGATTCCTAAATAATCCTCTGCCTTAACTCCTTGTTCCTCGGCATACAGACCTTACCCTTGAAACACAATACTTCCTCGTCATTAATACCATAATCTTCCAACTCCCCATTCTGCACTTACCGTAACTTAGCACTTAGATCCTCATCTGCCAACTGTCCTTCTTTCACCTCCTTTAACCAAGTCGGCTTAACTTGCAACTCTGCCAGCAAACTTCCATCGTCATACAAGCTCAGATGTGCAAACATCGCCCTCAGATCCGACACTACTTTCTGACTTAGGGCATCTGCCACTACATTTGCCTTTTCCGAATGATACTCTATAGAACAATCGTAATCCTTCAATAACTCCACCCACCTTCGCTGTCTCAGATTCAGCTCTTTCTAAGTCAGCAGATACCTAAGGCTCTTGTGGTCTGTGTAGATCACTGACTTTTCTCCATATAAATAATGCCTCCATACCTTAAGAGCAAAGACCACTGCCGCCAATTCCAAATCATGAGTCGTATAGTTAACCTCATGTGGCCTTAATTGCCGAGACGCATAAGCAACTACCTTCCCGTCTTGCATCAGAACACATCCTAATCCTGTGTGAGAAGCATCACAGTACACCACAAAATCCTTCCCTGCCTCCGTCTGAATTAAAACTGGAGCTTCAGTCAAAACCCTCTTAAGCTTCTCAAAGCTCTCCTGTTGCTTATCTGTCCATACGAAAGGTATCTCCTTTCTCAACAACTTCATCAAAGGTGCGGCTATTGATGAGAATCCTTCTACAAACCTTCTGTAGTAGCCTGCCAATCCCAAGAAACTACGAACCTCGACCACGCACTTAGGTGGTTTCCAATCTAAGATCGCCTCAATCTTTCGAGGATCCACCCTTATCCCTTCTGCAGACACCATATGCCCTAAGAATGCGACTTCCTTCAGCCAAAATTCACACTTGCTGAATTTGGCATAGAGCTTCTTCTCCCTCAACACTTGCAACACAAACCGAAGATGCTCATCATGTTCTTCCTCAGACTTGGAATACACTAGAATGTCGTCTATGAACACAACGACGAACCTGTCCAAATAAGGTTGAAAAACCCGGTTCATCATATCCATGAATGCGGCTGAGGCGTTCGTCAACCCGAACGGCATTACTAAGAACTCATAATGCCCGTATCTTGTCTGGAAAACTGTCTTATGGATATCCGCTTCCTTCACCTTAAGCTGATGATATCCAGACCTTAAGTCTATCTTTGAGAAAACTGCTGCCCCCTTAAGCTGATCGAACAAGTCGTCTATCCTTAGCAAAGGGTACTTGTTCTTGATGGTCAACTTATTCAACTGACGATAATCTATGCACATACGCATAGTTCCGTCCTTCTTCTTTACAAACAGGACCGGTGCTCCCTATGGAGACACACTGGGTCGGATAAACCCACGATCAAGCAACTCTTGGATTTGAGCCTTAAGCTCAACCAACTCCTTTGGTGCCATTCTATTCGGGGCAATTGACACAGGAGCTGTACTTGGCAGTAGGTCAATTCCGAACTCCACCTCCCTATATGGGGGTATTCCAGGTAACTCTTCCAGAAAAACGTCCGCAAACTCCCTTACGGTTCTAACTCTACTAACTCCCTCTTCTTTTGCATCCAACGCACATACGAAGGTCAAAAATGCCTCACACCCTTTCCGTATCATCTTAACAGCCTTTAAAGCAGAGACTACGTTAGACAAGTAGTTTCTTCTTTCTCCTATCATAACTATCGCCTCGTCCTCAGGCGTCCTTAACTCCATTCACTTAGCTGCACAATCCAATATAGCCCGATGTTCCACTAGCCAATCCATGCCAAGAATGAGATCAAATTCTCCGAAAGGTAGTTCCATCAAGTCGGTAGGGAATATAACTCCCTGAATCTCTAAAGGTACACTCTGAAATATCATGTTCACCACTACAGTTTGACCTAATGGGCTTACTACAGTCATCTCCCTATCAGACAGTTCAGAGGCTATGCCTAATGTTTCAACTACACTACATGCAACATAAGAATGGGTCAAGCCAACATCAATTAAAGCAAAATAAGGCTTGCCAGCTATAAAGAATGTACCGGTTATGACGTCCGGTACGTCTCCATCCTCCCTCCGGTGAATTGCATAAACCAGACCCGGCTGCCTTGCCTCTGTATTACCAACACCTCTGCCCGGTGTTCCACGTCCTTTTCCAGGACCATTACCTTTACCATTCGGACCACGACCCCGCGGTGGCTGCTGTCCACCTCTTCCAGCCTGATTAAGACCCTGACCCGTTGATCGGCTCTCGTCTATTCTTATAGGACGGTCCTTAATCATGTGTTCCTTAGACCCACACTTGAAACATCCTCCTGTCTTTTTCCAACACTCTCTTAGATGCATCTTTCCATATTGAGCATAAGTACGATACTGTCCTCCTGAAACAACCTGCTGACCTCGCGGCCCATCAACTCTAGGCCTCTTTTGCACATTCTCAGATGGCCCTAACGATCCAAAACCTCTCTTTTGCCTATTCTGATCCGTATTCTACATTACAGAGTCCTTAATCCCTTCGGCAACCTTAGCCTTTTCTACCTACACAGTAAACTCCCGCTCCTGCTGTGGAGCTATTAACAACCTCAGGTCATCCCTCAGTCCGTCTTCAAATCGGACACATCGTTCATGCTCCGTAGCCACTATCCCTCGAGCATACCGGCTCAACCTTAAGAATTTAGCCTCATATTCCGCTACAGACTTGTTCCCTTGAACCAACCCCAGAAGTGCCTTCCTCTGTGCATCAGTATAACTAGTACCAACATACTTCTTCTGATACGCGGCCTTAACATACCCCCAAGTGAGATCCTCAGCTGTGGCACCATCCCAAACTGTGAGCCACCGTTGATATGCCTCATCGCGAAGTAGCGACACCATTCCTTTCAGTTTCTCTTCAGCATTCAGATCCAGCTCATCCATAATTCGCTCTGTCGCCTCCAACCAATACTCAGCCCTACTGGGTGCCACTCCAGATACACCACGAAACACTTCAGCTCCATTGGCTCGGAGTCGCTTGTGTACAGATTTTCGAGCTCCCATACCTCCACCTACTCCAGCCACCATCTCAAGAACCCGTAGCACCGCCTGCGATACTGTATCATCCCCCGTCTGATCTTGATGCTCAACTCCAGCAGCTGGTGGTGGGGGTGGTAGTACCTCATTCTCGGACCCTTGTCCAGACCTAACGGGTTCCGATATGGTCATCCTGCCTCTACCACGTCCCTGCACATTACGACCATGTCCCCTAGAACTCATTTCTACGATCGCGCTTTAATCTGATTAAGAAACCTTATGCATTAGTATTTTGTTCCACTGATTATCCGCGAACAATTTTATGAAAAGGAGATTAATAGTAGTTATTTCGATCATTCCAAAGTTTTCGTTTCAAGTTTTCTACCCTACTTCAGAGAAACACATCCATTCAGTAGTATCTACACACACATCCACCATTCGAATATTTTTGTCTATTTCTATCCTAGGGGTATTTTCGTAATTTTCCTACAGGGGCATTTTGGTAATAAATCGGGGTCAATTTGAAAATCTTAATAATTCAAGGCACTCTGAAATTTTCAAAACTCGAGGGTATTTTGAAAATTTTCCCAAATCAAAGGTATTGCAGAAATTTTGGAAATCGGGGTTATTTTGGTAATTTTGTAAATCGGGGGTAATTTAGTAAATTTTGCAAATCAGGGTATCTTAATATTTTGCAAAATAAGGGTTTCTGGTATTTTGAAGAATATCTTAGTAAAAGTCGAGGGTAGTATGGTAATTTTTTTCAAACCAAGGGCATTTTAGTAATTTCACAACCAGGGGTATTTAAGTAATTTTGTAAATCGGGATTATTTTGGATAAATTTTCAAAATAATTTTTTTTCTACAAACAAAGGGGTAATTTGGTGATTTTAAAACTGAGGTTTTTATAAAACGGTATGGCTAGTCCCTTTCGGGTTTTAATTATTGAGTTTAGCCTGTGAATGAGTCCTCTTGGTTAGGGTGAACCGTCACTACGCACCAGCTAGGATTCGAGCGAAGAGGAGGTGAGTCACTAGGACTGCTTAAATACCAGGCTCTTCTTGAATCCAATCCTAGACATGCGCACAATGGTTGCCACACCCTAACTCGGCGGCTTAGTCACAGGTTTGTTTAGATAGGCATTAAAGTTTTATGTAATTCTTATATTAGGGTAATCTAATCCTAGGGTTCAATAACTTAATATACTAATCTACGTTCCCGTTATACCCATATACATATCATACATTAATTCACATAACGATTAGGGGTACTTACCTGGTGGACTTCGGGCCGGAGACATAGGTGCCATGCCAGAAAACCTGCTCATTTCACAAAAATTTCCACAAAACTTATTTGGGCTTACTTTTGAAAATATCGTGGGCTTTAAACCCAAGGCCGAGAGTTTAGAACCTGGCTCTGATACCAAGCTGAAACACCCTAAACCCGGCCCACGAGCCTTGACCGAATCTGGTATGTTCCTTGAGTAAAACCTTTTAAAATTCATTTGTTACTTTGGAAAACTTGGGTGGTTTTGCAGAAAAATTTGTTTTGTGTTGGGCCCAAGTTGGAAACAATGTTATTCTTGAAGTCTGAGTTTTGGGAAAATGTTATTTTTATGTTTCAAATCTTTAAGTTAAAAGAAATACTGAGTCATTTGAGAGTTTACCTTTAAATTAAAATCATTCTTTTTTAGGTCTCAAAAAAAGAAATACTGAGTCATTTGAGAGTTTACCTTTAAATTAAAATCATTCTTTTTTAGGTCTCAAAACATTTACAAATTTATTTTTAAGAAAAGTTACTTAAACTTTAAATTGATAAAATCGCATCATACTAAAATAATTAAAATGCATGCATAAAACAGTATCATACTAATGGCCTTATTACATCAAAGAAAACCCGAAATAAATCCAAACTTAGAAATAAAGTCTCAAAATAAAATAACTTTAAGTTGAGCATGGCCACCACTAAGCTCCTGCCGACCCGGTCCATCTACTAAGTCTCACCTGAAAAGATATCCCACAACGGGGTGAGTCAAATAGACTCAGTGTGTAACAACCAACAATAGGTCCCAAACGATTTAGGCATATCAGATCATACATATACATATAGCAAATATAAATAATGATGCAATCCCGAACCTAAACCTAAGTAACCATCCGCTACACATCACCCGTACTTGCCATCACACCGTGGGGATTACTAAATCGACCCTCCATCCGCTACACATCATCGAAGCGATCATTTGCAGACGATAGCGCACATCGCCTCTATATAAATTTGTGGCACACGACACCGATAAATAAATGTGACATAAGTCACCACATTCAAATTATGTGACATGAGTCACCAAATGTTGTGGTAAAAACCACCAGATCACTTCCCCTTAAAATATCACTCATATGCCCCATGTGTCATACAATCATGCAAGTATCATACTATATGCCTTATTCCACATTCATATCAATATTCACATATGTGCCATATTCCAATTGCTCATAACATTCATTAACATAATGTCAAGGATTACGTACCTGAGTACTTTGTACCACTGTATGGTACCTTTAACCATCTCTTTCATATTCTTAATAACACATGCATTAAAATAATACCATAAATCCTTTAAGACTTAGGGTAGGGCTACACACCTGGTTTACTAACGTGTTCACTGAAATCCCGAAAATCCCGATCTAATGCTCTAGATCTTTAGTTCCTACATTCGGCCAAGCACTAGATCACTTAACTGGTTAGTCTGAATTTTGAACAAAATAAGAAATAGATCTGAGTCACCAAGTATGGCCTTAGCCGAATGTCATATCTACTTACCTTGTGGATCTAAGTCCCGGAGTCGTCCTTGCTCCTAGTGATGTCGAAATCTCTATAGGTATATGTTAGATCCGATTTCAATACTTAATGGACATCATTAATGGCCTTCGGCCTAAGACTACTCTGGCTTACCTTGGATCTTGAGATCCCGAATGATCTCCTCTTTGTTTGACGACAACTACCAAATCCCGAAGCCTCCTTCAAAGTTTTGGCCAAGAACAATAATGGGATTAGAGTCCTAGTTTCGGTTAATCTAAAAGAAAAGGAGGAGAAGGACGATAGTTGATTCCTTACCCTCAATACAGAAGTCGACTGCTCCTTTGTTTGAACCCATAGATATGTTCGGCAATGAAGGCTAGGTAGTGATCAACACGTTTCAGATTTTGGAAAATTATGAAAAGAAGAAGAAAAAGGTGAAGCAATTTTGGCAATGGTGATAGGTAAAGATTCAGCTATGGCTCCTAATGGAGATGAAATCTTCGGCTTGTGAAAGAATCGTGAGAGAAAAGAAGAGAAGAAGAAGTTGAGAGATTCGGCAATGGTGACAAGGAGGATTCGGCTTCAAATAAAAAAGAAGAAGAAGAGAGAATTATCTTCATTCACAATTCGGTAGAAAAATGGACACATTCCCTAACTAAAATTTGGCACTTACTTCCCCCTACATGACCGAATATACCTCTACCAAGAGCCCCACATTCGGCCACTACATCCTTCCTTATCAAATCCCTTATTTTGCTCCTATTTTTCCTCTTCCTCCCTTATTCAAACAATTTTGAATAAGTCAACAATTATCCCTCTCTTCTAGCCGAATTTTAAAATAAAACCAAGCCTCATCCACATCCATTTTAAAGTCCAATTGCCGCCCAACTCCTCTCCTTCTTGACGCAAAAATAAAAGCTCCCACTGCTTCCCACGTTGCTCGAACCTGAGCCCTTCCTCACAGCTTACGGCGACACTTACCAAGGCCCTAAGTGGCGCCTTCATGCCACTTTACCAAGCCCAATCTTATGTCCAAAAACCCCTACAATTTTTCTTAAGGCCTTCTCTGCCTAGCTTCCTCTTTTAAACTTTTAAATCGAATAATTTCTAAGGCATTTCCCTACACCCTAAGTTTCTCAAAATTCATAAAACACATTCAACATATACATAGACATGCTACTTCATACAATTAAGCAATAATGTACAGGCCCAAAATCCCGGATATTACAGAGATACCAGAATACCTCTTTGGGGCTGAATGTGTGTTACACTACGTTTTTATATGTTAATATGTATGTTGCATTCTATCATGTGCATGGGGCGGGATATTGAGTGAAGAGTAGTGTAGCCCGGTGGCATAGCCACAATTTATATATATACATAATTATGACTCTCGTGGCTCAGCCACAAATATTCTGCGTTTAGCAGCTTGACAGCATTATTGGTGTGAGCGGCGAGGTGGGTTGACCTGATCCCCACAGGTGTGATTGGCTGGTCGGGGTGTGTTAGATGGATGGGTTGGGTTGCATCAATTCATTGCACTATTTCATTTGCATTACCATGATTAATGGGCTTAGGCCCAATTTGATGTCATATGGGTTCAAACCTAGTTGGTGGCGGTAAGGGGATTACATACTGAGTTCTTGTAACTCACCCCTCTCTCTTTAACCTCGCAGGTAATGTTCAGCAGTAAGGACTTGGAGCCATGGATGACTCGGTGGAGGCCATACTTTAGGAACATCATTTGCAAACTTTAGTAAATTTCCTTTTTGCTTTATTTCTAAGGTTATTTCTATTATTATGTGGGTTTAATATTTTTGTAATAAGGCCTCTGGTTAAATTTTCTCTTAAGATTTCATTAAAAACTGTTGATTTCATAAACTCGGGATTTCATCGAAGCATGACTAATAATTTTCAAAACATCACATTCCCGCAAATATTCAAGTTTTGTTTTTCACCATGACACCAGTTTTATTGTTAAAATAGTAATAACTTTTTATAATGGACATTAAATAAATCGAGTTTTATAAACAAGCATTGAAACTCAGAGTTTTCCAAAAAGAACCGCAACATTTTCAACAAGCAACTTTTCTAAACAATCGCTTAGCTTCGTAACATCCCTTCTATGTAACACGTCGGATTTGGGCCTAACTTCTAGACCACGTTCGGGGTGTTACAGTTCCACAAGGTTACGATATACAAGGAAAAGGGAAAACAAATAAGGTAAGCATAATATGCTTAGTAAGTTAAAATGGAAAATAAAGCATACCTTGATCATTAAGGCATAAATAATTTTTTTATTTGGCAACCAATTTAGCTTTCCTTAGCACATTAAGATATATCTCTACATAAAACATCATCGTAAATTGAATGGGTTAGTTACTTCCTCAAGTTGTAAGTACTATCAACATTTAAAATAGAATCATATAACACTATATGTAAAGTATAATCAATAGCCTTTCATTTTCATTTCATGATTTAAATTCCATTTCTAATCAATTGAACATCACTCGATGGAAAGATAGTAAAATAGAGTTGGATACATGAGAATATTTTGCTCATACAAGCTAACATATATCGGGGTTACTCACACAAGCTGGCATTTTAACGGAATTGCTCACACAAGTTGACATCATATCAAGGTTGCCTATCTGATCTAAACCAACGATACATATAACATATGAATCTGCAACAAATGCTATATCTTATAACAATATGTAAATCCCTGATCAATTACGTGTACAACCCTAATGGCATGCCATACTTATCCTGACCTTTTACTAAGTTCACTCCGGCATCATTTTCGTATAAATGTCAAAACTAATTCTTGTACATAATTTCATCTCATTTTTTATACAAATAATCAATCAACAATCACATTTACATCTTGTGTTATTTCTATATAACCAATATTCACATCAATTTACAATTCAGTCCATTTCGAGTTATAAGTGCCAAATTCATTTATTCTACATTGTTCAAATATATATATATGCAATTATAAATTCATAAACCATTCATACATAAAGTAGAAATTGAGTAGAACCTAATCAAAACAACAAATAAATTGAATCTTCAGGGACTATAAATAATTTTGATTTTTCCTCAATTATCTCCAGTTTGATCAAATTCTTGATCTATACAATTATTCCATTTATTTCATCAATACTAGACATTTATGCACTATGCCATGACATGAATGAAACTAAATAATTTCATTTTTTGACACCCATAAAGTTTTACATTTTATTCAATTTAGTCCCTAAAATTGAAATAGCCATAACTTTAAATTTTTAGGTTCAATTTGAAAACCGACTTCAATTACATTTATTAGAGATCCTTTACTATCTATTTATACCGAAATTTCGCAACAATTTCACATTTTATTCACTTAATCTCTATGTGAAAAACTATCAATTAAATTTTAGAATCTATTACCTTTTCATAATATAAGCTTAAAATCTATCAATTTAAAAGCAAATTCTTCAAGAAATAAAAAATGGAAACTTTCAGAAACTTTAACATTTTTTCAAATTGGTACATGGGCTAGCTAAATCAAGCTTCCATGACCTCAAAAACATAAAATTTACAAGAAAATGGCTTGGAAAATCTTACCAATTAGGTACCAAATGGTGAAACTTCAAAAGGGTTTTCATTCTTTAACTTACGGCAAGAAGAAGATGAATGAAACTAAAGGTGATTTTTTTTCATTATTTTAACCTAGATATTAGGATTAGAAATTAATTATTTTGTTTTAATTAAAATTAAGTAAACTTAATTAACTTAAACCATGATTAACTTAATACAAGTGGAATCTTTCATCATTAAGCACTAATTCATGTTAAACAATGCTTTAATTATCATTATGGAACTTTGGCTAACTGCAATTTATGCCCCTAAGTCTTTGACCAATTAAAAACCTATAGCAATAAGACTTATAATTTAGTCTTTGTACCATAATTAAACAATTAATTCAAAAAATTACCGAACCAAAATTTAATAAACTTTTATACCAACTCTGTAAATATTCATATTTAATATCTATAGACTCGATTATGGGGTTTCGAAACTATATTTTTTGACACCACTGAAATTTATACTAAAATGGGATTTTGAAACCACATTTTTCGACACCACTAAAAATTTGACTGTTGTAACTCTCCCCCCTTATGAAATTTCGTCCTCGAAATTTACCTGAGAAAAGATGAGGGTATTGGGATTTCATAGTTTTTTTCCTGCTCCCACGTAGCCTCTTTTATACCACGACGGTGCCAAATTACTTTCACTAATGTTACACGTCTATTTCTCAACTCTTTTACTTCTCGAGCTAAAATCTTATTATGAGAGTGGATTTATCCCAAAGAGATTAAGGATAACCTATGAGGGTAACACATTTATGACAATATCATTGGACGAGCACTGATCGAGTAGCTTTCGTAATGATATGTAATTAAGGAAAGCTCAGTTACGATACCATACTGGAATGACTTTGTGACTAAGGGTCCGTTTGTTTACATGTAAAAGGTTTTACAGAAAATATTTTCTGCATTTTCCTGTGTTTGTTTCATAGAAAACAGCCTGGTCAACGAAAAATGACTTATAGGTCAACGTAAAATAAGGCCTTTTTCTTGTAAAATGACTTGCCCTTTTGAAAAGCATAAGCCATTTTCCGGAAAAAGCCTCCTTTATAGATAATTTTATTTTTATATAAAAATCAACTTAAATCAAGCTTAATATTATTATATTGATAATATTTTTTTTATTTTTAAAATAATTAAAATACTTAAAATATTATATTTTTCAATATTATTAAACATACATAATTATTTATTTATTTTTAGTCATATAATAAATTATTAATATAATAAATATAATTTATTATTTTAATAAATTATTTAATATTTCAATTTTATTTTAATAATAAATTTTAAAATTAATAATTTTAAATAATATTATTCACATATTATTGAAAATATTCAATATTAATATTTTAATAATAAATATTCATTACAATTATACATATATTAATAATAAATATTTTGTAGTATCAAGGTTAAAATATGTCAGAAGTCTATGTACACTTCATAGGTTTGCAATTTAGTTTTTGTACTTTTATTTTTAAGAATTTAGTCCATTTACTTTTCAAATTTGAAAATCAAGTCCAATTGTTGACATCATTAATTTTTTTTGTCAATTTTGTTTATATCACATTTTTAAATAAAAAATACTCACTCGGTAGTCATGTAATTAAAAAATGACATTGTAATCAACCTAAATTTAACATAATATTTTTAATATATGCAAAAACAATGTAAAATAAAAAATTATAGATAAAAACAAATTCAATTAAACAATGAAAAAAAAAAGAAAATTTCACATGTATATTTGTTTCATTAAAAACAACTTTTATGAAATATTTTTAAGAAATCTACCAAACAATAGAAAATATTTTACACAGATTCATCCAAACACCAGAAAATATTAGCTTTTCCAGAAAAGTAAATCATTTTCCAGAAATTATTTTCTGAAAGTCATTTTCAGTGAAACAAACGCAGCCTAAATGAGTTTATAATTAATAGGCGAAAAGATGGAATTTAATTATAAATCATTTTAGCCCTAATCTCATATGTCCAATCAATCCCCCCGCTAGCTCTTTGAAACTGAAAATAAATTACATGTTGAATCAAATGAACAAAAATGGATACAAATTGTAAAGTTAGAGAAATAACAAACATTCAAAAATGAATGTGGTTTTCTCACTAAGTATGGAAATGACTTGACAATTAATTTATGGGTTTTTGAATTATTATTTAATTGATTAATTAATAATTTAAGTTTGAAAATGACATTAAATTAATTAGTCATTGTAAATTCGTCGAATGTATAAAAATTAAATATATTTTCACATATATTCTTTTACAGTAAAGTTGTCATGATTTTAACGGAATTAATATTTGATTGAAAAAAATCATTTAAATAGAAAATTAATTAATTAAAATTAATTTAATGAAAATGTTTATTTTGAGAAATAGAAAAACATGTACTGGGTTGGATTAAATTATAAAGTGTTAGGTTAAAAGTTTAGGAAACACATACAATTAGATCCTATATATGAAAGTCTCGAATCCCCATCATAATACATATGAGGGCAAGCACACCTTATTACACCCTCTCTCTCTCTCCCCTAGTTTAGCTAGGAAGTTTTTTTTTTCTATTGAAATAGATTTCTACTAATTTAAGAAGGGTTTCTCTTCTTCTCCTTATAAATAGATGGCATTGGTAGGGCTAAATACACAATAGATTTTACACAACATTGAGATATAGTTATTCTGCCCAAAAATAGTGAGAATTTATTTTCTAAGTATAAATTCTATTTTCTAGAATAAGTTTGTGTAAAACTTACGTGAGGATATTTGGGATTTAGTTCATTTTAATTAGTGTACCGATTTTTGCTTGACCCTAAAAGAACCGAAGGTCGATGTGCTAGTTTATGAATTTTATGCATCTTTAAAGGAATGGGAAAATAATAAATTACAGAGTGTAGAGCATACACCCGTAACGGTTTGAGGAGAAAAGGTCATTTGTACTCACTAAGAAATTTGTAATTTTTACAATGCCCCATTCTTTGTCTCGGACACTCTTGATGATGTGGATATTTATTATATTTGAGACATTGACATGGATCACATTTTTGAATATCTCACCGATAGGAGAGGCGTTTGGAAGCCCCAACCAAGCACGGACATCCTTTTATCATTTAAGTAAGCAATGATGTTTCTGGTTGCAAAAATGTGGATACATTTTATATGTACTCGTATATCACCTTCCCCAAATGTTTCTAATGTCAATGCTTTTCAAGTTGTGTTGATTTACTCTATTTTGCAGTGTCAGCAAATTTGTGTGGGCAAGTGGATTTACCAGTCAATGCTCATCTTCATTAGTGGCAAGAAGGTTGGGATATTTTTCCTAGACCTAATGACTACAATATGAAAGAAGACAAAGGCTCTAATGTCCACAACGGAGCAATTCGTAAAGCCAACAAAGAGATTTATCGGCAATTCGGTTTACACTTAGTACGTTAAGCTTCAATGAAAGAAAATAACCTAGTAGAACCAACACTAGAAGCATAAAATGGATGTCTCGCGATCTCTAAAACAGAAGGGAGAGGAAAAGAGCCATTCAAGCCAAGGGCTAAGTGATTTTCTAGATATGGAATGGATGATTATGTTGAGCCATGAGCCATTTCACTGGAAGTAATCACATGTGAAGGATCTGACCTATACCATATCAGCATTGAAAAATGAAAAACATTGTGAATCTTTTTGAATTCAGGAGGTAACGCCAATCTGTAATATATAGGATTGATTCTTTGAATAATCTCATACAGTCTGATAACCTCAGACTCAATTTCCCTTTTCTAGCAAGTCGAAACAGTTTCTTCCATGGAGAAACCTTCAAAAACACTTTATCGCCAACGATAAATTCTATATCTTTTCTTTTCAAGTCTACGTATGACTTCTGACGATCTGATGCAGCTTTCAAGCAATCACAAATAACTTGAACTTTATCTTCAGTTTCAGGAATCAAATCGATTCCAACTAACTTAGATTCGCTTAACTCAGACCAATATAACGGTGTTCTACATTTCCGTACGTATAAACCTTCAAATGGTGTCATTTTAATACTGGACTGATATCTGTTATTATAAGCAAATTCATCTAACGATTATTATTTTGCCAACTACTTTCAAACTTGAGAACACAACATTGTAACATGTCTTCCAGCACTTGTATTAACCGTTCTGACTGTCCGTCAGTCTATGATGAAATGATGTACTGAAATTGAATTTAGTGCCCAAATGAATCTCGAATCTTGATTAGAAATAATAGATATCGGTACTCCGTGCAATCTAATGATCTTGGATACATACAACTCATCTAACCTTTCGAACGAATAATCAGTTCTAACCAGAATAAAATGAGTTGATTTTGTCAATATGTAAACAATAAACTCGATCGAATCTTTATTCCTCGGTGTGACAGTAAATCCTAAAACAAAATCCATCGTAGTTTGCTCTCATTGCTCACATTTTAGTCCTACATGGATGAATAGAGAATGTACTGCATTGAGCCTCAAATAAAATGTCTCATTTTAACTCCAGATTATTTGGAACACACAATTTGTTGCAAAAATAAAACATACCATCAATATCAACCCTAAATCTCATAGTCTAATCACTCTGAATCAATTCTCGTTTAGCTAACAGCTTCAGGTTATCATTTTTCAACTCTCAAATTCGCTGAAGAAACAATGGTCTAGCTTTTAGTTCTGCTAAAACAAAACCATCAACATTCAAATTCAAATGTGCATTTAACGCTCTCAAATTTTTGGCTTAATGCGTCTACAACAACATTAGCTTTTCCCGAATGATAATCAATGACTAGATCTTAATGTTTCAACAACCTAAGCCACCTTCATTGTCTCATGTTTAATTTTTTTTTATTCATCAAATATTTCAGGCTTTTATGATTAGTATAAACGTGACATCTCTCACCGTACAAGTAATGTCGCCAAATATTCAAAGCAAACACAATTGCAACCACTTATAAATCGTGAGTCGGGTAATTTCTCTCATGTTGCGTTAACTGTCAAGAAATGTATGCTATTACCTTTCTAGCTTGCATCAATACACAACCTAATCCACTGAGTGATGCATCACTATAAACAACATACTCTTTTTTGGATGTGAACTGAATCAGTACAGGAGTTTCCGTCAACATATTTTTCAGCTGATTAAAATTTTGTTGGCAATTATCTGACCAAATAAATTTAACATTTTTTGTAATAACATGGTCATCTGTAAAGAAATTATCGTAAAATTCTTAACGAATCGACGATAATAGCTAGCGAAGCCTAGAAAACTACGTACCTCAGAAACATTTTTCGGAGCTGTCTAATTGACAATGGCAAAAATTTTACTCGGATCAACACGAATTTCGCCTGCACAAATTACGTAACCAAGAAATCCAACCTCTGTGAGCCAGAACTCACATTTACTAAATTTTGCATACAACTATTTCTTGTACAAAATTTGTAAAAAAATTCTTAAATGTTGAATATGCTCGGATTCTATTTTAGAATAGATCAGTATATCATCAATAAACACAACTACAAATCTTTCTAAACAAGGCTGAAAAACCCGATTCATTATATCCATAAAAGCAATAGGGCATTGGTTAATCCGAATGGCATCACTAGAAATTCATAATGATCATAATGAGTTCAAAAGGTAGTTTTCGATACGTCGACATCTTTAAATTGCAACTGATAGTATCCTGATCTAAGATATATTTTCGAGAACACTGTTGCACCTTTCAACTAATGAAATAATTCTAACAACATTGTTTGATCTGTCTGACTCAACTATAATCATTTCACTCGTCTGATATCTCAGATCAATCTGTTTTCCTCTACAGTTTACTACAACGTCATGTAAAGTCAACCAATCTATTCCCAAAATGGCATCAAACTCACGAAAGGGTAATAACATCAAATCGGCAAGAAAGTCACAACCCTAAATTCTCAATAGATGCTTCCAACATATTAAGTTAACTAACACACTTTAGCACAGTAGATTAGTAAATCGAACATCAAACAAATAGGTAAATTCTTATTTGTTACTAATATCGTGCAAATATAAAAGTGAGTTGACCCAAGGTCAATTAGTACATACACAGTAACATCAAAGAGATAAAATATACAAGCAATAACATCAGGTGCAGCAGCTTCTTCTCTGGCTCGAATAGTGCATGCACACGCAAGTGCTCTAGCTTCAGATCTAACAGTTGTATCTTTAGTCCCACTGCGATTTCCTCCAGTATTACTACTCTGGCCAGGACCTTTACTTTTCTGAAGTGTAGACAATTGTTTTTCGTTCTTTTTTTTATTATCTCCCACTAATCTCAAACAGTTCCACACAAAAAGATCTATCGAACCACATTTGTAACATGCACCTGTTCTAGTCCTGTATTCACCAACATGTGGTTTTCCATAATGCTCACAAAGCAATCTTAGAGCTACTACGAACACTTCCCACACAATCAGTATGTTTAGCCTGAGATTTTGAATCATATTGTCTCAGCATGTTTCTACCTGAGAACCCAAATGGTAATGTAACACGATTAAAATCTTCTTTTGATTTCTTTGTCACCGGTACAGAAAATGACTTAGGAAAACTTCTTTTACCAAACAACCAAGCCTTCTTATCTCTCTGTCTCTTGTGATTATAAACTCCTTACATCTTTTTAGCACAATCCATCAAAATAACGAACTCACGTATTTATGTCCCCCCAATCAACATTTTAATTTCATCGTTTAATCTATCTTCGAAGCGAATGCACATTTCTTCCTCGTTCGACACAATTTTATGAGCATGCTTGCTGAGATGTACAAATTCACTTTCATACTCAGCTACTGATTTGTTTCCCTACTTCAATTCAAGAAATTCTTTCTTTTTCTGATATAAGTATCGTTTGCTAACATACTTCTTTCTAAAATTTGTTTTGAAGAGGTCCAAATTGACATTATCTCTCAGTACTACTGATGTTAAAGTTGACCATCGACTGTAAGCTTCGTCTTTAAGTAAAGATACAACACATCTAAGATAATCATTAGGAGAACAAGTCATTTCATCAAATACTCGCTAAATATTTTCAAGTCAATATGCAGCTTTAGCTAGATCATCTTTCATTCTACCACAAAATTCTTCAGCACCACATTTTTTTTATCTTATCAATAGGAATCTTTCAACTTGTTTCAGTTGTTGGAAGAGGTAAAGGTACTACAACAGGAAGAACAGGGGGTGGAGGTGGTCGAGCCACATGGTTGGTTTGCATAAATTCCGCGAACCACTAACCATTAAACTGAAGAAAATATTTTTAACTTCATTTTTAGACATTTATGGAATTGGTAAACTACAACTTGCTTCTTGTTAAATAGTTGGAGCATTACTATCACTTCATCACTGTCAGCACGATCAGATTCTTTCGATATCTTTCCAAATCTAAAAGAGAAATAGGGTTAGATCGAATTAATCAATACCACACTATCAAATATTTATATGGCATGTAATTTCTAGACTATTACATGCTACGTTCAGTCCGAGAATAAACTAAATCATAGCTCTGATACCACTAAATGTAACACCCCTTATCTTTGATAGAGATCCATGGTTCACTTCTCGATTTTGGAGTAAATTACATGAAGCTCTAGGTACTCGATTGCATTTTAATACAACATTTCATCCACAGACTGATGGTCAGTCTGAGTGTGTGGTATAGGTACTCAAAGATATGCTTCGTTGTTTTATTTTAGAGTTTGAAGGTAGCTTGGAGAAATTTCTTTTAATGGTTGAATTCACATACAATAATAGTTATCAAGGGAGCATTAAAATGGCATCGTATGAGGCTTCGTATGGTTGGAAATGTTGAACTCCATTGTACTTGACTGAACTGAGTGAGAAAAAGCTATTCGGTGTTGATTTGATTCAAGAAACCAAATAAAAGTATAAAGTAATACGTGATAGTTTGAAAGCTACTTCTGATCATCAGAAATCATATGCGAATTTGAAAAGAAAAGACAATGAATTTCAAGTTAGTGATAGATTGTTATTAAAATTATCGCCTTGGAGAAAAGTTCTCCGTTTTGGTCAAAAAGGGAATCATAGTCCACGGTTCATCGGGCCGTATAAGATCATTAAGAGGACTGGGCTAGTGATTTGGCTTTACTGTCTAAGTTAGATAAAATACATAATGTATTTTATGTTTTGACATTACGGAATAGATCAGACCCTTCTCATGTAATTTCACCTGTTGATATCGAGATTCAGCCAGATATGTTATTCAGTGAAAATTTAATCAGAATTTTAGCTCGAGAAGTTAAAAAGTTATGGAATAAATGTATAGCATTAGTTAAGGTTCTTTGGCAACGTCATGGAGTCGAAGAAGCTACCTAGGAACCTAAAAAGTTATGGTAAGATTTTCGGGGACGAAAATTCCTTTAGGGGAGAGTCGTAATAGCCCGTTTTTAGTGGTGTCAGAAACTGTGGTTTCAAGGCCTCAATTTCAATGAGTGAGTTACTATTTTATTATTTATTTATTGTCTATAGGATTATTTTAAGGTCGTATTAAAATTTAGTTAAGAAATTTGAAGTTTAAATAGTTAATTAAGTAAAAAGGACTAAATCGTAAAAGGTGTAAAAGTTGAATTCTAATATTTAAAAGGGCTAAATGGCTCTGGAAAGGAAATCTAGTAAACTTAGATGGTAATTAAACCATAATTAAGATAATGGATTGTGATGGATAGGTTTTATGGTAGTTTAAATGACTTATAAAGGCTAAATTAGCAATTTAAAAATTAATGAAAAAGATAAACTAAAACAATGTATCATCTTCCTTATTCTTTCATTTGAAAACCTAAAATAGCCATTAGAGAAGGGGAAGAGTTCAGGTAAGCTTATGCTAGTGCATGGTATGTATTTTTCAACCCATTTTTCATGATTTTTATGTTTTTATGTTTGTTTTAACTTAATATAGCTAGCCTAGGGATTAATTTGTAAAACTGTTAAAGGTTGAGGGACATGCCATGGTTTTTTTTTAATAGGTTTTGAAGTTATTTGATAGGTTATTAATCTTGGTTGTAAAATAAACATTTTGTTAAGTGATTTTTGATGAATTTTGAAATAAGGATTAAATTGTTGAAAGTATAAATTTATGGGTTTTATTGTGAAATGTTTGAAATTATGGGTTGTTTCAAGGTCCCTTGTAGCATTGGTTAAATTGGATTTAGGTTAAAATGAGTTATATTCAAGTTATGAGCTTAAGGACTAAATAATGAAAAGTTAAAGTATTAAGGGTAATTTTTTAATTTTACATAAATATGAATTATGGATTAAATTGAATACAAGTACTTAATTGAATGAAATTATCTATTTAGATCAAGATAAACAGCAATCAGACTTAAATCGAGGAAAGGCATAAACTACAGATTAGTTTCGGGTTTTACTTCCACAACCCTAGTTATCGAGGTAAATTCGTAATGAACTATGATCGTATTAATGTTAGTTAAATTGATTATTTGCTATGTTGTGTTAATATAAATGGACTTGAAATTGTAAATGTATCAACGTATGAATAATTTATGGATAACGAATCCTGTTTGAACCTTAAGAATTCTTAGGATATGAATGACATGTCATTAGGGATTTCAGGTTTCAGGTGCTGGTCTTGAATGTCCTACCGATGGCTGAGGTCCTTCATTTGTTTTAGGTTCTCCATAGCTCGTGTAAGTAGCATCGTGTAGCTAACATTCTGACCCACAGCTCATATGAGTAGGCCCATTTCACAGCTCGTGTGAGCATTATTGAAAAGGAAAGGTTACGGTTATATAGAAAGGCACACTATGTGTGTGAGTATTCCTGAGTATCTGATGCAATTCTAGATGGTTCAACAGGTAAGTAAAGGAAATTGACTGGTAAGTAAAGGAAATGGAATGGTTCATGATCTTATGAAAAGTTGATGAATAAATGATGCACCTTATGAAATCTATTTATATTATAATTGAACTCAGATGTATTATGGATGAACCTACTAACTTGTGAGTTTGACAGTGCTTGAATCGGCTTATACTAAGCTTATGGTCTTGATAATGACATTATGCATATTTTGTAGTTTTTGCTAAAGAAATTATAAGTTATGTTTGAATTTATATGAGCTTACTAAGCACTCGTTGCTTATGTGTTACTTTCTTTTGTTTTATAGATAATCGAAAACTCAATCGGTTGGAAGTTCGTCCTAGACCTATCACACTATCCAACAACCATTTCGATAGTTTTTTTGTATTTTGGCCAAGGTTATAAATGGCATGTATCAGACCTTTTGTAATGGTACTTCATGAATGTGCAAATGGTTGGTTTAGTATGTTTATGCCTTTGAAGTTTATGTTTGGCCTGATGGACTTGTAATGCCTTGTTCAATTAGATCATTTTGACCACTTTTAAGTAATTGAAATTAATGGTCTTTTGGTATGTTTATGATGGCTTGAAAATGGTCATTTGTGATATGATTTGGTGGAAAATTGAATTAGGTTATATGATTGAAAAGTAGCTATGTTGCTTTGGTTTGATCCATGATGTTTTAATACAATTGTAGTGTCTTTGAATGGCATATTGGTTAGACGAATTAGGATGTTTGAAATGGTATGTTTAGGTGTGTTTGAATGATGTTTAAATCCCTTGAATGTGTACCCAAATGGAATAGTTAGTTAGGTATGATTTGGCCTTGAAATGGTTTGATTTTAAGGTCAATTTACGAATCACACAGCATGGGACACGGGCTGTCACACGGCCATGTAACACACACATCCTGGCTACACGACCGTGTGTAATTGTAAAATCCTAGTATTTTAAGTCAGCGAGTTACAAGGCCTGCGACATAGCCGTGTGTGTCAAGTTAGAGAGTTACACCGCCTAGCACATGGCCGTGTGACCAAACTCAGTAAGTTACATAGGTGAGGACACAAGCTGGGACATGGCCGTGTGTCCCTTTGTTCGATTGTTACACGACCTAGGCTATGTCACACAGCCATGTGACCCCTATTATCACATTCTGACAACTTTTTCTTAAAACTTTTTTTTTTTGTTTCAAATTAGTCCCAAATTGCTTTTAAGCTATTTTTAAGGCCTCGAAGGCTCGATTTAGGGACCAAATGCATATGTTTGATATGATTCTGATTAAGATTAATTTATTTAATGTTATGGTGTTAAATGTTTTTTTATTGTTCCATAATACTTTGTAACCCTAATCTGATGACGGATAAGGGTTAGGGGTGTTACAAGTTTCTTTACAAAACAATAGTATCAATAATTATTTTAAGGTATTGATATTTTATGAAAAAGTATCGATACTCAAATAAAAATTGATACAATTTTGGCATTTTGTTTGTTTTAAAATTGTTCATATGGTCAAGTATCGATACCAAATTCCAAAATATTGATACCTAAGTTTAAAAATGGTAAGAATCTCATCTTTAAAAGCTCATTTCATTCCACAATCACCTATCACACAAGAGACAATAATTTCACCTATTCAAACACTTCAAAACACATTCAAACTAACTTAAAATATACCAAATCACTGAACCTAAGTGTCTAACCAGTGTGCCCTCATTGACACCACAATTCAATTACCAAAACAAAATCATATATTATACCAAACTAGTTTACTTTCAAGTTTCCAAGTAATTATAATATCTAATGCCAAGTCTACCATTACTATTTAATTCATTCATGTTTAATTCTAACATAATCTAGCCATTTATTAGAAGCATTGAACAAAATGATCAAAACTCATACTTATAGACTTTTACAAGCCAAAAGCCGAGGCATATATATACATATGATCCAAAATTTAATTCAAACATCATTAGTCAAATATAAAAAAAACCCACAAGTGATAAGCAACCATAAAATTTACAATCACCTATTACATGTCGTATAACCCAAAGATAAACATTCAAAAACTACCAAAGTATATCTGGATAGTGTGATTCTTTGAGTTGATTCGATCACCTGATTTTCAGAAAACGTAATTGTAACAACCCAAACCCAGCCCAAACTTTAAGGCCGAATCTAGCTTGTTACAGTGGAAAACATTTTTGAGAAATTCGTTTTTCTAAATCAATTTAAGTTGTTGAAAACCTTTTGTTTGATTGTCTTGTAAAAACTTTATTTAGTGTCTATTAGAAAATTTATTTAAGCCAAGTTAATATAAAATTCCAAATGTGCCCGATGGCACGTTAAAAACAATTTTCGTTTTAACTTGGAAAACATGTGATTTTAATTCAATAATAATAACATAGCTTAAAACAAGTATCCAACATATGAAAAATAGCAAAAATTAAAGTGTCAGGAGGCCTTATTACATTCGAAATAAAATTTAAATCAACAATCCAAAAATAAATAAACTGAAATTCAAAGTCTATTAAAATTTAAATCCCACTGCATGGCCACCTCGAGTCAACCCGACTCCACATCCGCGATCTACGTGTCACTTGAAAATATAAAGGAGAAGGTGAGTCACCAAGACTCAGTATGTAACCCTTCCCCCGTATTTAAATAATTTCATACATAGCATATAATCAATCATCATGCACTAAGTCATGCACCCAACCTAGCCATCCAAACACCTTGTCTACCCCGTGTGGTACCAAACCACTGGTGGTGCCAAACCACCGGTGACATATAGTCACAATGTGATGCCAAATCACCGGAGGTGCCAAACCTCCGTGTGTCTGCAGACACAATCGATTGATGGGGCCAACCCATCGTGTGATGCCAAATCACCGCGCCAATCCCTTATGATAGTGCTCGGGGCTAACCTAATCGTGGTGCTAAGCCACTGGGGCGAGACGCGATGAGGTACCAAACCTCTGGAGGTACCAAACCTCTAGTGACCGTAGTCACGCAGTGTTACCAAAACATCGGTGCCCGCTCGCACGCAATATACCGCCCCCTCCACTCATCAATCCCACATCAAACATTTATATCACATAATTCATGCTACCATATACTTAATCACATGTACGGTTTTATCATCACCATATGCAACGTATATTAGACATACCATGCTTCCCAAAAGCATCTTAAAATATTTCATAATCAACAAGGACTTACTCTGTTCCTTGCTTATACCATTCATGGTATTAGTCCCGAATCTACACAGATCCAAGTTAGCACACAACAATTTAGCACATTTAATTAATTATAAGTGTGTATGTACACACTGATATTGATGATAGTCCTAAATCCCGAAAAAGAGAGTCACCACCCTAGATCTCCCCTGCACCTATATTCGGCCAACCCTTAGGATTAGTATTATGGCCTATTCGGCCAACCAAAAGAAATCTAGAGGGGTCAGTTGTGATCCCGAATCCTTACCCTTTTGCTTTTTGGCTACCAACCACAGCGCTCAATATGCAAATCTGTTTTACCAAATAATCGGTCAAAGATATCACAATAGCCTTCGACTTTTAATCACTTAAACAATAACCCATTGAAAAAATAAGCCCTTACCACCACTTACTACAGCCGAATGCTAGATATTTAGGCTTAGATTGCTTGCTCACGATATCCCGAAGTCCTAGGTGCAATTGGTTTCACGAAGGATTAGTATATGCCTGATTTTACGACTTTTAGATACTTAAAAAGAACTTTGATGGACTTAATAATGGATCCTTACCACCTTACCCCAAAACCGACTATCAGAGAATGAAAGATCCGATCTTGCTGCTTGAGGTCCCAAAGTGCCTTCCCCAAACGATTGCCACAAGAAATCCCGAAGATCTATCCCCTTCCTAGTATTCGGCCAAAGAGGTTAAAAACATGAGAAAGGAATTCGGCACTTCCAATGGGTATGTTCGGCCAAAAGAATAGAGGAGAAATAATGGGGAAAAAAAGTGTTAGAGGTTTCGACTTGGCAATAATGGAGAAGGAAAGGAGAGAAAGGAGAGGGTAGGTGTTTTGGTCAGAAATCAAAAGTAGAAGAAGAGGAAGATGGTGAGGTAGAAATCGGTTTTGAGAAGGAATGAAAGAAAACAAGAGAGGTGATTGCTTAGCCGAAAATTAGGAGGAAAGGACTAGCAAATTCGACATCACATCCCCTCTTTACTTTTACTTGCCGTCCACTCCTTCCAAAGGAGTTCAAATTTCAAGAAACACTCCAAGTTACTCTTGGCACACATTTTGTATTAATTCAAATAATTTGAATTAATTCCCAACAATAAATAATAATCTCTTAATAATCCATGTAATATCCTCATTTATCATCCATTATCCTATAATAATCCCTTTTAAAAAAAACTCATATTATCTACATAAATAATAAATACTAAAAAGAGTTTAAAGAGAGGAAGTCTCTCCCCCCTATGCCGTCCAAATAAATAACAAAAAGAGAGGATTTTGTGACTCGAACCAAGGCTCTCCCTCACCCCCTTGTGGCGTCACAAGCTAGCTCTTAAGTGGCCTTCTTTTTGCCACTCTTCCAAGGCTCTTTTTGTGTCAAATTATCCCTTCTTTATTCTTATAACACCCTCCTACTAAGGCTCCCTGCCTTTAAAGTTCAAGATGAAATTTTCTACTAAACCGAGCCTACTCAAGCCCCTTAATTAACCTTTATTATTCCATAAATAGTATCACAGTAGTTCAAACATAGGAAAAATAATTTAATTCCAAATAGCCCTATTTCTAGGATGTTACAGTTCTACCCCCCTTAAAATAAATTTCGTCCTCGAAATTACCTGATTAGAAGAGGTAGGGGTATTGCTGCCGCATCACATCCTCAGGTTCCCATGTAGCTTCCTCCGTACCATGGTTTCGCCATAGCACTTTTACTAAGGGCACTGACTTCCTACGCAGAACCTTGATATCTCGATCTAAGATCTGAACCGGTTCTTCTTCAAAAGATAAATCCGAATTAACCTCAATCTCAGCCACTGGTACAATGTGTGATAGATCTGACCGATACCGTCTAAGCATCGATACATGGAAGACGTCATGGATCTGATTCAGTTCTGCCGGCAACTCTAGCTGATAAGCTACCGGTCCTACTAAACTTTAAATCAGATATGGCCCGATGAACCTTGGGCTCGCTTTTTCTTTCGGCCAAATCTCAACACCTTTTTCCAAGGTGACGCCTTCAGAAAAACCTTGTCTCCTACCGCATACTCCATTTCCTTGCGTTTTAAATCAACATAGGATTTGTCTATCCGACGCTTCCTTGAGACGAGACCGAATCACCTTGACTTTATCCTCGCTTTCGCTACCATTCGGACCCAACACCTGTCGCTCACCCAACTCCGTCCAACACGTTGGAGTACGACACTTACGTCCACACAGTGCTTCATATGGAGCCATCTGAATACTCGCTTGATAACTATTGTTATAAGCGAATTCCACTAACGGTAGGTACTCCTCCCAACTACCACTAAAATCCAAGACACATCCTCTTAACATGTCTTCTAAGATCAGATCACCCTTTCTCGATCAGTCCGCCGATCGTGGATGGAAAGTCAGATCAAAATCCAACCGTACCCAAAGCTTGATGTAACGCTTTCCAGAACCTTGACGTGAATCTGGGATCCCTATCCGAGATGATCGATACTGGCACACCATGCAATCTCACTATTTCCGACACATACAGCTTAGCTAGCTTCTGAAGAGAGAAATCCACCCTTACCGGTATAAAGTGAGCTGACTTAGTTAGACGGTCTACTATTACCCAAACTGCGTCCTTCTTGCTGGGCGTAAGGGGTAACCCACTGACGAAATCCATAGTGATCCTCTCCCATTTCTATTGAGGGATCTTTACCAGTTGAAGTAGCCCTGATGGCAATTGGTGTTCAGCCTTAACCTGCTGACACGTCAAACACCTTCCCACAAATTCCGTTACTTCGCATTTTAACCCGAGCCACCAGAACTGTTTCCGTAGATCTCCATACATCTTGCTTCCTCCCGGATGCATAGCGTATGGGCTGCTATGTGCATCATGGAGAATTTTCCGCCTCAACTCTTCATCCTTCGGTATGCATGCTCGCCCTTGAAAACATAGCACTTCATCACTAGACAGATTGTATCCTTCCAAACCACCATCTTGAACTTGCACCCTCTTAGCATTCAATCCTTCATCCACTAACTGCTTGACCTTAATCTCCTCAATCCACGTTGGCTTAACTTGGAGTTCCGCCAAAAGACTCCCATCATCATATAGACTCAACCGAGTGAACATTGCTCTTAAGTCCGTCACAACCTTTCGGCTCAACGCGTCGGCTACCACGTTAGACTTACCCGGATGGTACTCGATTGAACAATCATAGTCCTTTAATAGTTCAATCCACCGACGCTGTCTCAAGTTTAGATCTTTCTGAGTCAGAAGATACCTCAAGCTTTTGTGATCCGTGTAGACTATTGACTTTTCCCCATACAGATAGTGTCTCCATATCTTTAGAGCGAAGACAACTGCTGCTAACTCCAAGTCATGCGTTGGGTAGTTAACCTCGTGCGGTCTTAACTGACGTGACGCATAGGCTACTACCTTCCCTTCCTGCATCAGCACACATCCCAAACCAGTATGGATTGCATCACAATAGACGGTAAACAACTTCCCTGCTTCAGGCTGTACCAAAACCGGAGCTTCCGTCAAAATTTTCCTTAGCTTATCAAAGCTTTCTTGCTGCTTCTCCGTCCATACAAATGGAACACCTTTCCTTAATAACTTAGTTAACTGCACACACGATTAGAGAGAATCCTTCCACGAATCTCCGATAGTACCCCGCTAAACCTAGAAAACTTCGTATTTCAGCCGCCGACCTAGGCGGTTTCCAATCCAACACCGCTTCAACCTTGCGAGGGTCTACTCTGATTCCCTCAGCCGACACTACGTGCCCTAAGAAAGCCACTTCCCTAAGCCAAAATTCGCACTTACTGAATTTGGCATATAATTGCTTCTCCCTCAACACTTGTAGAACTATACGCAAATGCATATCATGCTCCTCCTCCGTCTTAGAATAAACTAATATGTCGTCTATGAACACCACGACAAATTGGTCTAAGTACTACTGAAACACCCTATTCATCAAGTCCATGAATGTTGCCGGCGCATTGGTCAATCCAAATGGCATTACCAGAAACTCGTAATGTCCATACCAAGTTCTGAATGCTGTCTTGTGAACATCAACTTCTTTCACCTTAAGTTGATGGTAACTCGACCTAAGGTCTATCTTCGAGAACACCGAAGCGCCTTTTAATTGATCGAACAAGTCGTCAATCCGAGGTAACAGATACTTGTTCTTGATCGTTAGCTTGTTCAGTTGGCGGTAGTCGATACACATCCGCATCGACCCATCCTTCTTCTTGACAAATAACACAGGTGCTCCCCACGGAGATATGCTTGGTCGAATAAACCCTCTATCCAGGAGCTCCTGAATTTGAGCCTTCAGCTCCACCAATTCCTTTGGTGCCATTCGGTATGGTGCTATAGACACAGGTGCCGTTCCGGGTAGCAAGTCTATACCGAATTCAACTTCCCGATCTGGAGGCAGACCCGGAAGCTCTTCTGGGAACACATCAGCGAATTCCCCAACCGTTTGGACCTTTCCAACTACTGACTCTTTAGCTTCCAAAGCACAGATTCGAACCAAATACGCCTCACAACCCTTCTTGACCATCTTTTCAGCCTTCAAGGCAGACACTACATTGGATAAGTAATTCCTTCTATTACCTATCATAACCACTTCATCACCTTCACTGCCTTAAAACCATGCGCTTAGCGCGCAAATCCAAATTCGCTGATACTTAACCACCATCCATTCCAAGGACCAAATCGAACTCCCCAAACGGTAGTTCCATCAGATCAGCCACAAATACTACCCCTTGGAGTTCTAGGAGTATGTCTCTATAAAGTTTGTCTACCACTACAGAGTGACCTAAAGGGCTAACTACAGTCATCTCCCTAGAAGCAGTTTCAGAGTCTAGGTCCATAGTCTCTACCACACTACTAGCAATGTACGAGTGCGTCGAACCCACATCAATTAATGCAACGTAAGGAAGACCAAAAATTAGAAACGTACCGGTTATGACATCCGGTGCGTCACCCTCCTCGCGATGCCTCGCTGCGTAAACTAAGCCAGGCTACCTAGCCTCTGTGTTGCCTGAACCTCTGCCCTGAGTTCCACGACCTCGGTTAGGACCGTTGTTTCCTCTGCCATTACCACGACCCCTCTGTGGTGGTCCAACATTTCTGCCCTGAACACGGTTCTGTCCCTCAGGCTGATTCTTAGCTAGTTTCCGGGGACAATCTCTGACCCGATGCTCCAAGGACCCACACTCAAAACATCCTCTATCGCCGTCCAACAACCTCCCAATGGGTCTTTCCACAATGTTACACCGAGTCGGCCTCTCGATTAGTAGTCATGGGCCTTGCCGCTTTGATTTGGCCCACTTGGCCTAGCCTTTTTCTGGACACTACCACTTGATCCAGCTGACCCAAATCCTCTCTTCTAATTATTCCTACTATAACTTTGCCTCATAGCCTCCTTGATCCCTTCGGCTACCTTAGCCTTTTCCACTAGAGATAAGAACTCACGAACCTGCTGCGGGGCAATCAATAACCTCAAATCATCTCGGAGTCCATCCTCGAAGCAGACACAGCGCTCATGCTCAGTAGCCACGATGCCTCTAGCATACCTACTCAGCCTTAAAAACTCCGCCTCATACTCCGATACTGACTTATTCCCTTGCACTAACCCTAGAAAGGCTTTCCTCTGAGCATCCGTATAGCTGGTGCCCACATACTTCTTCTGATAGGTGGTTTTGAAATGATCCCAAGTCAGATCATCTGCCGTGGCTCCATCTCGGACCGTCAGCCACCACTGGTACGCTTCATCCTTTAGAAGCGACACAGCCCCTTTCAGCTTTTCCTCCTCAGTCAGGTCAAGATCATCCATGATCCTTTTAGTTGACTCTAGCCAGTACTCCGCCGCACTAGGTGCCACTCCTGACACACCCCGGAATACCTCCGCTCCGTTAGATCGGAGTCACTCGGGAACAGATTTCTGAGCTCCCAAATTTCCATCAGCCCCAGCCACCATTTCCAAGACTCGCAAAATAGCTTGCGGTACAGCCTCACCACTTGTCTGATCCTGCTCCTCAGCTCTAAAAGTAGGAGGTGGTGGTGGCGGTGGTACCTTATTTTTAGAACCTTGACCCGACCTGATGGGTTCAGACACTGTCATCCTACCCCTACCACGTCCGCAGCATCCACGTCCTCTAGAACTCATTCTATCTACCGCGCTTTTAATCTGATTAAGAAAATTTTTATGCGTTAGCATTTGTTCCACTTTATTATTCGCGAAGAAGTTTTATGCAAAAAGTTTAGTTAGGGATTCTTTCGAGCAAACAAGTTTTCAGTCTTCTATCCTAGTTCACACAAAGGAGTACATGCATCCATTCCCTAATACTTTCCATACCTACTCGCTCTTCGGACATTTCTGCCCATTTCTAACCCAGAGGTATTTTCGTCATTTTCCTACAAGGGTATTTTCGTAATAAAAGAAATTTTAAAACTTTAGTAAAGTAGGTCGTTTTGAAATTCCCAAAACTGGAGGGTTTCTCTGAAAAATTTGTGAAATTTAGAGATATGGCATCGTTTTGAAACCAGGGGTATATTGGTAATTTTGTCATTCAGGGGCAAATTCGTAATTTTAATAAGTCAGGGATATTTTTAACAGTTGCAAAACTCAGGGGTTTCTTTCTGAAAATGTTCCTTTTCAATAGTGATGTTTGTAAAGATTTCCAAAACCAAAATATTTTGTTGATGATTTTCAAAGCTAAGTTGTTGAATATTTGTAAAATAGTTGAAATTTTTGAGCAAAACCATTGAACCGGTAGTTTATGAGCCGAGGGCATTTTAGTAATTTTACCCCTAAGGGTATTTTTGTAATTTTCCACAAATCAAGTTTTTCGAGAAAAACATTGTAAAAATAATGTTCTCAGATTTGAAAGAGTTATTGCACAAGTTTTGAAAACATTAGGGTTGTTGTTGTTTCATTCTTTTTCGAAAACATGGCTAATTCCCTTTTCGGGTTTTAATCATTATGTTTAGCCTATGACCGAGCCCTCTTGGTCAGGGTGAACCAAAGCTACGCACCAGGCAGGATTCGAGTGGAGAGGAGGTGAGTCACACGGACTGCTTAAATACCAAGCTCCCACCAACACCTTCTAGACATGCGCATGAGGTTGCCACACCACCGAGCCCTCTCGAGTTAGGGTGAACCGAAGCTACGCACCAGGTAGGATACCTGCGAAGAGGAGGTGAGTCACGAGGACTGCTTAAATACCAAGCTCTTCTGGATCCACTCCTAGACATGCGTACAGGGGTTACCACACCCTAGCTCAGTGACTAAGTCATAGGTTGGTTTAGCTTCTTAAGTCTTATGTTTCGCTTGAGTGTTCGAGTAGTCTAATCCTAGGGTTCAAGTTCCTATAAGTCTATCTACGTTCCATGCTTCCTACCCTTCTACATAAAATAATTCACAAAGAAGTTCAGTAGTACTTACCTGGGCGGATCGGTGCCGGAGACTCGGGCCATGCTGCTTAAAAACCCAAAAATCATTCCATAAGGCCTACCAAAACATTTTTGGGCCTTGGGCCCCCACAAATGCTTTGAACTGGGCTCTGATACCAATTTTGTAACAACCCAAACCCGGCCCAAACTTTAAGGCCGAATCTAGCTTGTTACAGTGGAAAACATTTTTGAGAAATTCATTTTTCTAAATCAATTTAAGTTGTTGAAAACCTTTTGTTTCATTGTCTTGTAAAAACTTTATTTAGTGTCTATTAGAAAATTTATTTAAGCCAAGTTAATATAAAATTCCAAATGTGCCCGATGGCACGTTAAAAACAATTTTCGTTTTAACTTGGAAAACATGTGATTTTAATTCAATAATAATAACATAGCTTAAAACAAGTATCCAACATATGAAAAATAGCAAAAATTAAAGTGTCAGGAGGCCTTATTACATTCGAAATAAAATTTAAATCAACAATCCAAAAATAAATAAACTGAAATTCAAAGTCTATTAAAATTTAAGTCCCACTGCATGGCCACCTCGAGTCAACCCGACTCCACATCCGCGATCTACGTGTCACCTGAAAATATAAAGGAGAAGGTGAGTCACCAAGACTCAGTATGTAACCCTTCCCCCGTATTTAAATAATTTCATACACAGCATATAATCAATCATCATGCACTAAGTCATGCACCCAACCTAGCCATCCAAACACCTTGTCTACCCCGTGTGGTACCAAACCACTGGTGGTGCCAAACCACTGGTGACATATAGTCACAATGTGATGCCAAATCACTGGAGGTGCCAAACCTCTGGTGTCCGTAAACACAATCGATTGATGGGGCCAACCCATCGTGTGATGCCAAATCACTGGCGCCAATCCCTTATGATAATCTGTGGGGCCAACCCACTGTGGTGCTAAGCCACTGGGACGAGACGCGATGAGGTACCAAACCTCTGGAGGTACCAAACCTCTGGTGACCGTAGTCACAGTGTGTTACCAAAACACTGGTGCCCGTCGGCATGAATATACTGCCCCCTCCACTCATCAGTCCCACATCAAACATTTATATCACATAATTCATGCTACCATATACTTAATCACATGTACAGGTTTTATCATCAGCCATATGCAACGTATATTAAACATACCATGCTTCCCAAAAGCATCTTAAAATATTTCATAATCAACAAGGACTTACCTGGTTCCTTGCTTATACCATTCATGGTATTAGTCCCGAATCTACACAGATCCAGTTAGCACACACAACAATTTAGCACATTTAATTAATTATAAGTGTTTATGTACACACCTGATATTGATGATAGTCCTAAATCCCGAAAAGAGGAGTCGGCCACCCTAGATCTCCCTGCACCTATATTCGGCCAACCCTTAGGATTAGTATTATGGCCTATTCGGCCAACCAAAATAAATCTAGAGGGGTCAGTTGTGATCCCGAATCCTTACCCTTTTGCTTTTTGGCTACCAACCACAGCGCTCAATATGCAAATCTGTTTTACCAAATAATCGGTCAAAGATACTGTCAATAGCCTTCGACTTTTAATCACTTAAACAATAACCCATTGAAAAAATAAACCCTTACCACCACTTACTACAGCCGAATGCTAGATATTTAGGCTTAGATTGCTTGCTCACGATATCCCAAAGTCCTAGGTGCAATTGGTTTCACAGAAGGATTAGTATATGCCGGATTTCGACTTTTAGATACTTAAAAAGAACTTTGATGGACTTAATAATGGATCCTTACCACCTTACCCCAAAACCGACTATCAGAGAATGAAAGATCCGATCTTGCTGCTTGAGGTCCCGAAGTGCCTTCCCCAAACGATTGCCACAAGAAATCCCGAAGATCTATCCCCTTCCTAGTATTCGGCCAAAGAGGTTAAAAACATGAGAAAGGAATTCGGCACTTCCAATGGGTATGTTCGGCCAAAAGAATAGAGGAGAAATAATGGGGAAGAAAAGTGTTAGAGGTTTCGGCTTGGCAATAATGGAGAAGGAAAGGAGAGAAAGGAGAGGGTAGGTGTTTTGGTCAGAAATCAAAAGTAGAAGAAGAGGAAGATGGTGAGGTAGAAATCGGTTTTGAGAAGGAATGAAAGAAAACAAGAGAGGTGATTGCTTAGCCGAAAATTAGGAGGAAAGGACTAGCAAATTCGGCACATCCCCCCCTCTTTTACTTGCCGTCCACTCCTTCCAAAGGAGTTTAAATTTCGGCAAAACACTCCAAGTTACTCTTGGCCACACATTTGTATTAATTCAAATAATTTGAATTAATTCCCAACAATAAATAATAATCTCTTAATAATCCATGTAATATCCTCATTTATCATCCATTATCCTATAATAATCCCTTTTAAAAAAAACTCATATTATCTACATAAATAATAAATACTAAAAAGAGTTTAAAGAGAGGAAGTCTCTCCCCCTTATGCCGTCCAAATAAATAACAAAAAGAGAGGATTTTGTGACTCGAACCAAGGCTCTCCCTCACCCCCTTGTGGCGTCACAAGCTAGCTCTTAAATGGCCTTCTTTTTGCCACTTTTCCAAGGCTCTTTTTGTGTCAAATTATCCCTTATTTATTCTTATAACACCCTCCTGCTAAGGCTCCCTGCCTTTAAAGTTCAAGATGAAATTTTCTACTAAACCGAGCCTACTCAAGCCCCTTAATTAACCTTTATTATTCCATAAATAGTATCACAGTAGTTCAAACATAGGAAAAATAATTTAATTCCAAATAGCCCCATTTCTAGGATGTTACAGTAATCTACAAAGAAATAAAAATGACACAAGTAAGCTTACTAGAGCTTAGTAAGTTCAACGGTTAAAATGATAAACTTACCGTATAAACACATAAACCACACAATAACAATTAATAAACTATAATCCGATCAAACACAACATTCAATAATCTATTCAATAATACTAAATCATTAAAAATCAACTCAAGTTAACCAATCAAAAAATCATATAACCATTTAAAATTTTCCTGATGAACGATATAACGGATTTGGATACATGATTAACCATCCAGAACACACCAAAACACTTGAATGAGCTTAAGTAACTGAGAACATATAACACCCCAAACCCGGCCTAGACGTTACAACCGGATCTAACGTGTCACACAAAAGTGTTGTTTGAAAATCGGGCTTGTCGACGATAATTCATTACTGAATTTTAAATCTTTTTAAACTGTTGGTGTTGTAAAATCAAAACGGGATATTGACTTGTTCGTCATATCATTTATCAGTCAGGATTAAATTTCGCGGAAGCTTTCCAAAAGTAAACTTTAAAATTTGAAAACATGTGATTTTCTTTGAAAACAGTTATTGTTTTGAAAACCTATGTTTCCTAGTCTAATAGGTCAACGTAAAAAGTTAACACCAAATAAAAGATAAAACCTCGAATGGCCTTATTACATAAATATCTCCCCAAAATAAATAACTTAAAGAAATCTATGTGTAAATCAAAACATTTGCAAATGTGTGGCCATCTTCGAGTCCTTCGCAGCTCCAAATCCTCTAAAGCTGAGGATTACCTGTACAGTTAAAAGAAAAGGGTGAGTTATGAGAACTTAGTGTGTAATCCCTTATTACAGTGACAGTCTGGGCCCAAGCCCTATCAAGTAACAGATCAGTCTAGGCTTTAGCCCTATCCAGTAATAGAGTGGGTCTAACCCCAAAATCATAACAATGCAAAACAGAGATGCAACCCAACCCAGTCCAGCCAGCACACCACTCGTACCAACCAACACACCATATGGGGACAAAGTCGACCCACCCAGCCAGCACACCAATATCACAGCATAGCTGCTAATAATAACGCAGCAAAACTGCTAATAACAGTTAAGTGGATCAGTATACGTGGCGAAGCCACTAGAACGATAAGAACGTGGCAGAGCCACTAGTATAGTACTTCCTCCAAATACAAATCCCAACCCCAAAGCAGAATGTTGTGTCATAAATAACTCGTGTATGCAGTATGTCACAATCATAAACAGCATACAAATAACACACATACATCAATTACACTACCACTAGGGGTATAACGATCATTTTGGCGGTTAAGGGTAAAATGGTAATTTCACCCTTCAGAGACATTTCTGTAATCTTACCCTTCGGGGGTATTTTGGTAATTTTAACCTTCAAGGGTATTTCGATAATTTTACCCATCAAGTGCATTTTGGTAATTTTACCCATCGAGGGTATTTCGATAATTTTATCAACCAAGGGTATTTCGGTAATTTTAGTTTTATAACGGCCTCTTCGAAGGCCTACAGTCACCTCGAGCGACACAAATACGCTCGTGTTGCCCATTCAGCCCAATTTTTGGTCGAAATGGTGCAATTGGGCCCAAAGCCCAATTTTTGGCCCAAATGGGCCCACACGCTCGTGTGGCCCATTCAGCCCAATTTCGTCGGGCTTTGCGAACTTCACAGCCCAGTCTATTTTCTAACACTATCGAGAATTTTCCCACGTGGGGCCCATGGGCCTAATGGCCATTCTCGTCCCAACGAGGCCCATAACGACCTAAGCCCACGAGTATGTTCGTGGAAACCTCAACGGTCTATCGCCAATGATTATGGCTCAGTTTATCTCTACGAGCGCTCGCACGCTCGAGAGCCCTCAGCTGTCGAAGTTTCAGCTTATCGATTTTTCGGCTTTAGCCGCTTCACAATTCATCAGGGGTGTGAATACACACCTTCATTCGTCATATTGACAGCACTAAAATCGGGTGTACGATTACACACCTTAATTTTAGAATCGCTCCCAGATCCGTGAGCACCCAACCTAGAACCATCGAAATCCGATGTTAGTCTTTAATCGTTAGAGTAACGCCCTTTTAAAAGCACTAAATCCGAAGTATCTCCCATACCTTGCTTGACGGCAAACTTTAATCTGTTAAGGCCACAGATCAGGATTGATCACATGCCCACACCAAATATCTGTGACAAATCAGTTCTTATTAAACAAAACAGTGACCCAAAGTGTGGCCTAAACCCACAATTGCTACCTACAAATTTTCGGGGTATTCGGCCTCATCTAAGAGTAGGGTATTGATCTTACCCTTAACGAAAGACATAGTTTGATGACTGAAAAACCTCTGCGCTTCACCACTACTCGGGAAACCTAAATCCAATGATCACCACACCAAAAGGAAGGTATTACCATTCAACCATAAAAAAGCATGAAAGAAAAACATATTTGGTTTTTTAAAGAAAAGGGGAATAGGAGAGAACAATTTTAAACCAAAAGGGTAGAATATAATCGCTTACCGATATTAGGAATACTTGCAGGACTGCAACTGCGAGGGAAAAAGAATGGAGAATTCGGTCACCACAGAACTAATTAAGAGGAAAGGTTCGGCTCATAAGCTAATAGGAAACCAAAACAAAAAGAGAAGTGATGACATTCGGCCTAGGGGAAAAAGGAAAAGAAGACAACCAATGAATTAAGAGAAAAGGGGGAGAGAAGTAGAGATTTGGCAACCCAAGTGCTTGTAGATGAAATGTTAAACCGAGCAACAGAAGTGTATGAATGGCTAATAGCAAAGAGAGAAAAGAAATGCACGAATGATATCTTTAAATTTTGGCACACCCAAAACAACAAGGAAAAAAATGCTAAAATCGACCTACAGCAGAGAAAAGCCTTCAGGAAACCCCCCAGCCGAATTTGCACAAACAAGTCTCCTAATTCGGCTACAACACACCCTACTTTGAAAATGCTTGATTCTCTCCACGATTTACTCTGAAAATCCCTCTATGACCCATTCAAACCTCTCATCCATCAGACTTTCACTGCAACACAAACTCTGGCCGTCCAACCTACAAAATAAACACTCCCTTGCTTATCCTAAGACTTGGACCTCAGACCTCTCTGTTACTCTACACGCCACTTGCCACTAGGCCACAATCTCCTCTTGTGTCATTAACCTAGCGTTATTATTAATAAAGCCTAAGTGCCAGTGTCCAGGTTCATTTTAGGGGAAATTTAAAATTTTGCAAAAGCCAAGGCTTGAACCCTGGACTACTCTAACACTCCCAAATACTCCTAAATCACCTAACCAACACACTAAACTTGCAATTGTGTCAAAATATCCAAAATTAAAGACCCTATATTTCTGCGGCGTTACAATTCTACCCCCTAAAATAAATTTCGGCCTCGAAATTTACCTGGTCAGAATAGGTGAGGGTATTATTGTCACATCACCTCCTCAGGCTCCCACGTGGCTTTCTCGATACCGTGATTATGCCAAAGCACCTTGAACAACGGAACAGATTTTCTTCTTAAAAATTTAACGCCACGATCTAGTATCTGCACCGGTTCTTCCTCAAAAGTCAAATCAGGCCTAACCTCGATCTTCTCCATCGGCACCATATGTGAGGGATTAGAACGATATCGCCTCAGCATGGACACATGGAACACGTCATGTACCTAGTCCAACTCAAGAGGTAACTCAAGTCGATAGGCAACCAGTCCCACACGCTTTAATATTCGGTAAGGTCCAATCTAGGGCTCAGTTTGCCTTTTCGTCTAAATCTCAGAATCTTCTTTCATGGTGAGAACTTCAAGAAGACATAATTCCTCACAGTGTACTCTATCTCTTTACGCTTTAAATCCGCATACAACTTTTGCCTATCCGATGCCTCCTTTAACTGACCTCGGGTCAACTTTACTTACTCTTCGATTTTAGAAACCAACTCTGGCCCCAAAACTCGTCGCCCACCCAGTTCTGTCCAACAAGTAGGAGTACGACACCTACGACCATATAACGCCTCGTACGGCGCCATCTGAATACTGGATTGGTAGCTGTTGTTATATGCGAACCCCGCTAATGGCAAGTAGTCTTCCCAATTGCCTTTGAAATCAATTACACAGCTTCCTAGCTTGTCTTCCAATATCTGTATCACCCTTTCTGACTGACCATCAGTTTGAGGATGGAATGTCGTGCTGAAATCCAACCTTCTACCCAAAGCTTCATGTAACATCCTCCAGAATTGTGATGTAAATCTAGGGTTTCTGTCCAAAATGATAGACACTGGTACCCCATGCAGTCTCACAACCTCAGCCACGTATAACTTAGCCAACTTCTGCAACGAATAGTCAGTGCGGACCTGTATGAAGTGGGCAGATTTAGTCAGTCAGTCAACAATAACCCATATCGAATCCTTCTTAGTATGCGTCAAGGGTAGCCCACTAACAAAGTCCATGGTTACCCTCTCCCACTTCCAGAGTGGAATCTTAACGGGTTGCAGTAATCCCAAGGGCAGTTGATGCTCAGCCTTAACTTGTTGGCATGTCAGACACCTACTCACGAAATCTGTAACCTCGCGCTTGAGCCCTGGCCACCAGTACAGTTCACGCAGATCTCGGTATAACTTATTTCGGCCAGGATGTATAGTGTATGGACTACTATGTGCCTCTCGCAGTATAGACTGCCTTAACTCAGAATCCCTCGGTACACAGACTCTCCCACGACAGCATAGCACTCCCTCACTATTCAACCCAAAATCCACAGTCTCACCCTTCTCAACCAGTCGAAAACGAGGGACCAACGATTCATCTAGCAACTGCTTCTCCTTAATTTGATCAATCCAGGTCGGTCTCACTTAGAGTTCAGCCAACAGACTACCATCCTCAAACAGGCTGAGACGAGCAAACATTACTCTCAGATCAGATACAACCTTACGGCTCAGTGCATCCGCTACTACGTTAGCTTTACCCGGATGATACTCGATCGAGCAATCATAATCCTTAAGCAACTCTATCCATCTTCGTTGCCTAAGATTCAACTCCTTCTGAGTAAGGAGATACTTAAGGCTTTTATGGTCAGTGTAAATAGTAGACTTCTCACCGTATAAATAATGCCTCCAAATCTTTAGTGTGAATACCACCGCAGCTAACTCCAAGTCGTGAGTGGGGTAATTCACCTCGTGAGGCTTAAGCTGGCAGGACGCGTAAGCAACCACCTTACCCTCTTGCATCAACACACATCCTAATCCAGTGTACGACGCATCATAGTAGACAATGAATTCATTCCCCAACTCTGGCTTAATCGACACCGGGGCTTCAGTCAGGACTTTCTTCAGTTTCTCAAAACTCTTTTGCTGCTTGTCGGTCCATTTAAACGATACCCCTTTACGCAGCAACTTAGTTAGAGGTGCAGTAATAAATGAAAACCCCTCAACAAAATGTTTGTAATACCTAGCCAGACCTAGAAAACTTCAAATCTCAGATACAGTCTTTGGTGGTTTCCAATCTAACACGGCTTTATTTTTTCGAGGATCAACCCGTATCCCCTCGGTAGACACCACCTAACCCAGAAATGTCACTTCTTGCAACCAGAACTCACACTTGATGAACTTTGCATAAAGCTGCTTTCCACTCAGTATTTGCAATACAATCCAAAGGTGCGAATCATGATCCTCTTTGGTTCTTGAATACACCAGGATGTCATCTATAAACACTACCACAAATCGGTCCAAATAGGGTTGAAATACTCGGTTCATCATATCCATGAAAGCATCTGGTGCATTCGTCAACCCAAATGGCATGACTAGAAACTCGTAATGCCCATAACGAGTCCTGAACACGGTCTTGTACACATCCGCCTCCTTAACACTTAGCTGATGACACCTAGATCGAAGATCTATCTTGGAGAAAATCGAGCTCCTCGTAGCTGGTCGAACAGATCTTCTATCCTTGGTAAAGGGTATTTGTTCTTGATTGTCAGTTTGTTCAGTTGACGATAATCGATGCACATGCACATGGACCCATCCTTCTTCTTCACGAATAACACTGGTGCTCCCCATGGAGACACACTTAGCCGAATAAATCCTCGATCCAGTAGTTCTTGAATCTGAGCCTTTAACTCTACCAGCTCATTCGGTGCCATCCTATAAGGGCGATGGACACCAAAGCTATTCCAGGTAAAAGCTTAATGCTGAATTCGACCTCCCGATTTGGAGGCAACCAAGGAAGCTCTTCTAGAAATACATCTGGAAACTCCTTTATAGTTCTGACATCCCCAACAGAAGGACCTTTAGAATCAGATATGCTGACATAAGCTAAGAACGCCTCGCAACCTTTGCGAACCAGTTTCTTGGCCCTTAATGCTGAGATTACATTAGATAGATAATCCCTTCGCTCCCCTATCACAACCACCTCCTCATCCTCAGAAGATTTCACTACCATACGGTTAGCAGCGCAATCCAAATTAGCACTGTGTTTCACCAGCCAATCCATGCCCAAAATAAGATCGAATTCGCCAAAAGGTAGTTCTATCAAATCTGCCAAAAAGACAACCTCTTGGACCTCTAGGGGCACGTCTCTAAACAGCTTATTCACTCTAATCGACTGTCCTAGTGGACTTATTACCGTTATTTCAATATCAGTAATTTCAAACTGAATACCCAACGTCCCAGACACAGTGCATGCAACATACGAGTGTGTAGACCCAATGTCAATTAAAGCAGTGTATGGTACATTATAAATGAGGAACGTACCAATTATGACGTCAAGAGTGCCGCCATCCTCTCGGCACCGAGCAACATGGACCAACGCTGGCTGTCTCGCCTCAGTGTTACCAGCACCTCTGGCTGGTGCTCCATGACCTCTACCCAAACCATTTCCCCCTCTGGCCTGACCACGGCCTCTCAGTGGCTGTTGACCACCTCTCCCTGGCTGAACATAGCCTTGACCAGCGACTTGCATCTGAACAGGCCTCTGAGTATAGTTCTTGACATGGTGATCCATAAACCCACATCTGAAACATGCCCCAGTTCGTTTCCAGCACTCACCCTGGTGAACTCTCTCACAATCAACGCAAGGCTGCAGTCTAGCAACAGTAACAGGAGCCCCAACTCAGACTGGCCCATCAAACCTTGGCTTCTTCTTAGGCCCACCAAAAGAACTTGAGGGCCCAAAATCCTCTTATTTCTGCCCCTATCTTTTTCCCGGTTTTGACACTCTGAGCGTTTTACATCCTCGGTAATTTTTGCCTTCTCAACAAGGGCAGCAAAGTCTCTTTCCCTCTACGGAGCTATCAGCACCTGCAACTCATCTCGGAGACCATCCTCGTACCACACACAGCATTCATACTCAGTCGCGACTATGCCCCGAGCATATCGGCTCAACTGCAGGAACTCTGCCTCATACTTTGCTACAGACCTATTCCCTTGAATCAGACTCAGAAACTCCTTCCTTCGGGCATCCACATAACTCGCCCCAACTTATTTTCCTTGAAAGGCCGCCTTAAAGAAGTCCTATGTCAAACGGTCGGCCTGTGTACCCTCTCTCACAATGAGCCACCATTGGTATGCCTCATCTCTTAGTAAGGACACTGCTCCCTTCAATTTCTATTCCACAGTTAGTCGAGGTTATCCATTACCCACTCGGTAGCCTCTAACAAATATTCCGTCACATTCAAGGCTACACCAGAAATGCCCTTGAAGATTTCCACTCCATTAGACCGGAGTCACTCAGAAATTGACCCTCATCCCACTGACCCAGTACTTGCTCCAGCAACCCTTACAAGAACCCGCAACATTGCTTGGGATAGAGCATCATTCCCAACGGCTCGGTCATGAGACCCCATCTCAATTACTGGTGAGGTTGGTACCTCCTTAGCAGGCATATGGCCTGATGCTAAAAACCCAGCTCTAGCACCTCCTCGGCCTCTACCGCGGCCACATGTACCCCTTCTGCGACCTCTTGTGCTCATTTCGATCTAGCGTGTTTATCTGATTAAAGAGTTTTATGCATCAGTTTATAATTCCAATAATTAATAACGGATATTTTCTGATCAACGGTAATTTAGAGTTGTTTTCACAGATCGAAACCTCACTACAGTTTTTAGTCTTCTACAGTCTCAGTTTACTTTAACTAAAGGGTTTCAGTACAATACCACTATCTATAACCTTTCAGTATATAACAGAATACAGTGTCAGAGAACTTACAAATTTGGCGTCGGAGACTCGGTGTGCCACACTTTCAGTAACAACCTTTCTTTCCAAAACCATACTTTAGAAAATCTTAAAAAAAAAATTCAAGAACCCATTCCACAACCGAGTTTTGCAACTTGACTCTGATACCCCTAAATGTAACACCCCAAACCCGACCTAGACGTTACAACTAGATCTAACGTGTCACACAAAAGTGTTGTTTAAAAATCGGGCTTGTCGACGATAGTTCATTAATGAATTTTAAATCTTTTTAAACTGTTAGGATTATAAAATCAAAACGGGATATTCACTTGTTGGTCATATCATTTATTAGTCAGGATTAAATTTCGCGGAAGCTTTCCAAAAGTAAACTTTAAAATTTGAAAACGTGTGATTTTCTTTGAAAACAATTATTATTTTGAAAACCCGTGTTTCCTGATCTAACAGGTCAACGTAAAAAGTTAACACCAAATAAAAGTTAAAACCTCGAATGGCCTTATTACATAAATATCTCCCCAAAATAAATAACTTAAAGAAATCTATGTGTAAATCAAAACATTTGCAAACGTGTGGCTACCTCTGAGTCCATCGCAGCTCGAAATCCTCTAAGGCTGGGGATTACCTGTACAGTTAAGAGAAATGGGTGAATTACGAGAACTCAGTGTGTAATCCCCTATTACAGTGACCGTCTGGGCCCAAGCCCTATCCAGTAACAGAGTGGGTCTAAGCCCAAAATCATAACAATGCAAAACAGAGATGCAACCCAACCCAGTCTAGCCAACACACCACCCGTACCAACCAATACACCATGTAGGGACCAAGTCGACCCACCCAGCTAGCACGCCAATATCACAGCATAGCTGCGAATAATAATGCAGCAAAGCTGCTAATAATAGTTAACGTGGCCAAGCTACTAAAATCAGTATACGTGGCGAAGCAACTAGAATGATAAAAACGTGGTAGAGCCACTAGTACAGTACTTCCACCAAATACAAATCCCAACCCCAATGCAGAATGCCGTGTCATAAATAACTCGTGCATGCAGTATGTCACAATCATAAATAATCATAAAAATAACACACATACATCGCTTACACTACCACTAGGGGTATAACGATTATTTTGGCGGTTAGGGGTAAAATGGTAATTTCACCCCTAAGAGACATATTTATAATCTTACCCTTCGGGGCTATTTCAGTAATTTTACCCTTCGAGGGTATTTCGATAATTTTACCCATCAAGGGTATTTCGGTAATTTTACCCTTCAAGGTATTCCGGTAATTTTTCCCATCGAGGGTATTTCGGTAGTTTTACCCATCGAGGGTATTTCGATAATTTTACTCATTGAGGGTATTTCGGTAATTTTACCCATTAAGGGTATTTTGGTAATATTAGTTCTATAACGGCCTTTTCGAAGGCCTACAGTCGCCTTGAGCGACATAGATACCATTTTTGGTTGAAACGATGCAATTGGGCCCAAAGCCTAATTTTTGGCCCAAGTGACCCATTCAGCCCAATTTCGTCAGGCTTTGCGAACTTCACAGCCCAGTCTATTTTCTAACACTATCGTGAATTTTCCCCACGTGGGGCCCATGGGCCTAATGGCCATTCTCGGCCCAACGAGGCCCATTACGACCTAAGCCCACGAGTATGTTCGTGGCAACCTCAACGGTCTATCGCCAACAATTGTGGCTCAGTTCATCTCTACTAGTGCTCGCACGCTCGAGAGCCCTCAGTTGTCGAAGTTTCAGCTTATTGGGTTTTCGGCTTTAGCCGCTTCACAATTCATCAGGGGTGTGAATACACACCTTCATTCGTCATATTGACAGCCTAAAATTGGGTGTACGATTACACACCTTAATTTCAGAATCGCTCCCAGATCCGCGAGCACACAACCTAGAACCATCAAAATCCGATGTTAGTCTTTAATCATTAGAGTAACGCCCTTTTAAAAGCACTTAATCCGAAGTATCTCCCTTACCTTGCTTGACGACAGACTTTAATCTATTAAGGCCACAGATCAGGATTGATCACACGCCCACACCGAATATCTATGACAAATCAGTTCTTATTAAACAAAACAGTGACCCAAAGTGTGGCCTAAATCCACAATTGCTACCTACAAATTGTCGGGGTATTCGGCCTAATCTAAGAGTAGGGTATTGATCTTACCCTTAACGAAAGACATAGTTTGATGACTGAAAAACCTCTGCGCTTCACCACTACTCAGGAAACCTAAATCCAACGATCACCAGACCAAGAGGAAGGGATTACCATTCGACCATCAAAGAGCATAAAAGAAAAACATATTCGGTTTTTTAAAGAAAAGGGGAATAGGAGAGAACAGTTTTAAACCAAAAGGGAAGAATATAATCAATTACCAATATCAGGAACACTTGCAGGACTGCCATAGTGAGGGAAAGAGAATGGAGAATTCAGTCACCACAGAACTAATTAAGAGGAAAGATTCGGCTCATAAGCTAATAGGAAACCGAAACAAAAAGAGAAGTGATGATATTTGGACTAGGGGAAAAAGGAAAAGAAGACAACCAATGAATGAAGAGAAAGGGGGAGAAAAGTAGAGATTCGGCCACCCAAGTGCTTGTAGGCGAAATGCTAAACTGAGAAACAAAAGTGTATGGATAGCTAATAGCAAAGAGGGAAAAGAAATGCACGAATGATATCTTCAAATTTCGGCACACTCAAAACAAAAAGGAAAAAAAAAATGCTAAAACTGACCTATAGCAGAGAAAAGCCTTCAGGAAACCCCCTAGCCGAATTTGCACAAACAAGTCTTATAATTCGGCTACAACACACCCTCCTTTGAAAATGTTTGATTCTCTCCATGATTTACTCCTAAAATCTCTCTATGACCCATTCAAACCTCTCATCCATTAGACTTTCACTACAACACAAACTCTGGCCGTCCAACCTGCAAAATAAACACTACATTGCTTATCCCAGGACTTGAACCTCAGACCTCTCTGTTACTTCACACACCACTTGCCACTAGGCCACAAGCTCCTCTTGTGTCATTAACCTAGCGTTATTATTAATAAAGCCTAAGTGCCAGTGTCCAGGTTCATTTTAGGGGAAAATTTAAAATTTTGCAAAAGCCAAGGCTTGAACCTTGGACTACTAAGACACTCCCAAATACTTCTAAATCACTTAACAAACACACCAAACATGCAATTGTGTCAGAATATCCAAAATTAAAGACCCTATATTTCTGGGGCGTTACAAAACACACCTGGGCACCAAGTGTCAGGCCCGAAGGCTTTACTTTCGCCCCCTATAACGCACCAAAATCACTATTATATAACTCGATAAGCTGTAACAAATGCTGGACTTCGCTATATTTAGTGAACAGTAACGAATTAATAATCATTCGCTCAGCACAACCAAACTCGTATTGTGTGCATTAAAAACCTATTGGCGTGCCAATTGTATCCTATCTTACGTTCATCGAATCAATATTATATCGAATAATAATGTTCAAATCAATTATTTTCTCAACTAACATCAATTTATTTCAATTCAATTCTTTTAGAATATTCAACATCTCAATTGATATTAATATAACATTTAATTTTAATGCAAAACTAAACCGTACAAACTTACCAGGCTAAACTGTAGAGACAACGAAAGTTCAGGGACTACTGAGCAACTTTCCCTTTTCCTCAACTATCTACTTGTTCTTGATCTATAAAATATTTTATTTCTTGTATCAGCTTCAATTTCCCATAATATTCAATTTACTGCATATGTTTCCCCTTTTTTATAATTTTACACAATTACCCTAAACTTTTACACTTTATTTGATTTAATCCCTAAAATCAAAGCAAGATTATGTTCAAATTAAACCCTATACCCATATAACCAAATCATTAACTATACTAAATCAATCCACACATGCTGAAATTTCACAATAAAACCTTTCTTATTTTAATTTATTTTCAATTAAATCCCTAAACTTCAAAATCATACAAAATCACTTAACAAAGTATTTCTATTTAACACCCAAGTATAGTAATCCACTATTAAGCTTCAAAAAAACACTAAAATCATCAATGGCATCTTTCAAAACATTTAATAGTTTTACAATTTAACCCCCGAGTTAGCTAGATAGAGCTAAAACGATCACAAAAACATAAAATTCGTGAAAAATGGGTGAAAATACCTACCATGCAAGTGAAATAAGCCAAGGCCGAATGCTTCATTAGCATTTCCATGATGTTTTGGCTATCAACATATCCAAATGAGAAAGATGACATTTTGGGTTTACTTAATTTTAGATTTAATTAACTATTTACCATTTTACCCTTTAATAATAAATCAATTTTCACTTTAAAACACACTTAAACTGTCCACTTAATACATACATGGTATATTTACCTTTTAAATCCATTATTTTACCTTTCAATTGTCAGTTAGTACATTTAACTAATAGAAATCAACCTTTACAGCTTTTACGATTTAGTCTTTTTTTAATTAATTAACTATCTAAACGTTAAAATTTCTCAACCAAAGTTTAATACGACACTAATGACCTCATAAATATTAAATAATCAGTATTTACAGACTGGCATGTCAAAATTTTGGTCCCAAAGCCACTATTTCTGACACAATTGAAAAACGGGTTGTTACACACTATTCCTAGATGACCATTCAAACATACTTCTTCATGTTAGCCACATACCCAAGTCTATAGTAAAAATAATATTATTCATTCTATTCATATTCCTTTGGTGTGTAAACTTTTTTGTGATTTGTCAATATAGTTTGCAAAATACATTTGCCCTACCAGAGGCTACACAACCATTTTCATGTATCGTGATCTGCCAAGTCAATGTTCATTCTATCAAAGGCAACGCCATGAATATATTTCTTTAACATCATTTCCATGAGTCAGTCCATATCATTCTTGTCAGAAGCAGAAGGTAGTGCCTTAAGCATGAAGAATGGTTTCTTACAGTTTAACACACACCTTACAAACCCAGATTGACAACTCTGAACAACCATTTTTCATACATACACATTACACTTTCATAGAGTAAGAGTACTTACCTTACATGAGTTATAAAAAAAAGAATATTAGACGCATGAAAGCAAGAAGGAACTCACCAGAAATACAACAAAGTCTAGATGCCAGGACCTTTGCCTTTGTCACTCAAACCTTCTATAATGTCTTGAGCTAAAATATGAATAATTGAACTTATTAGATCATTACTCCATTGAATCCAAACATGTATGTAAGAAACACTAAAACATAACCCATAATTAGGAATTTTTCCTTCCTTACATATAAATATAACTATTATGCATACACAACTAACAGTACATATATAACTATGAAAATAAATTAGGGTTCATCAATATTTACCAGAGAGCTTAACAAACGTGGGAGTTGGCTGAGTACAACGAACATAACGTCTGAAAGATTTCTAGACTTAAGCTTTTCAAAAAAAGTGTAGAAAAAGTCAAGAAGAAGATGAATGCAAAGAAAACACAAAAGTTTCTCGGTGAAGACTTTGATATCCTTATATACTTAAACACGGAGACAAAGTTTAGTGGAAGGATCAAAATTTTCCACCAACACTCTTAATTTTCATGATTAAGTTCTTTTATCATAAATTCCTTAGTACCACACTAAATAGTTTTCACCAAACTAACTAAATAGTCTTACTAAAATAATAAAGAAATCTATTAAACCATGATTTAAAGACTTCGCCAAAATATCTGGGGTGGCGTATACCCAAAAAAAAATCTGCCAAACCACAAATCTCGTCAAAACATAGATTTTTCCAATACAGACTTCGCCCATCAGTACATTGGAAACACAAAAATGTACACACTTTTTCATGTCCTTTTTAACTCAAATTCATGCAGTTTCGGTAAAATTATTGTCGAAAAATATATAATTATTATAAAATAATTAAATTTAACTTAAATTATTAACATGTTTAATTTTAATTAATTTTATAATAAATTTTGATTAATTGTAATCATTTTCGACAGATTCGCACAAAGGGAGAAAAACGGCTTAGCAGACACTACTAAAGCACAAAACTGAAAGGCGATTTTGAAGCATCGATGCGAATTAATTTTTCAGCCGAAGACGATCCAAATTATGAATATTAATTCATAATATAATTAATTTTAATTTTGATCCAATTTAATCTGGGTTCAATAAATTAACTGTTAATTAATTATGAAAAGGGCCCAGTTGAGCTGAACCGAGAAAACTGATCCAACCGAGCACTGGGTAGCCCAAAACCGTCTCACATGCTGACCCAATCAGCTTTTTTGGATGATTATTCAGCTTGCAAAATAGCCTTTGAAGACTCCTTCAAATTGCATTCAAACCCCTCCACTATTTATGCCTTTCTTGATTTGCCCCTACCTTAAAATAGCAAGTTTGAAACCTTCAAACTTGCCACATGTGTAGCCAGCCATGGGGGGACTCTATGGCTGCTGATGCTTTCTATTTTTAGCAGCCTTCTCAACCTATAAATACCCTCTTTGGCTGCTCACTTCAAACACATCTCAAAACCATTCATTCTTCACTTCTCTCTCACTTTTCTCTCTTCATTGTTCTTCATTTCCTTCCCCATTCCCTTGCCGAGTTCACCTCTTGAAAAAGAGTCCTTCAACCACCATTTTGATAAGCATTCAAGTGTTCATGGAAGCCTCGATTCAACAAGAACAAGCGGAGAAGGAGGAGCGGATGAAATTAGTCAAGCCTCAGAGAAATATCGGATTTGATTCTTGTTTCTTATCCTTTTTAATTTTATTGTTGTTGTTATGAACATGTCTATCAATATTTGTGATGTTGATATGTTTAATTTAATTAATATGGCTTAAATTTAATTCGTGTTAGGTTGATTACATTTCGTCTACTTGAGTTATTAAAATTGTGTTTGTGTTGTTATAGGCCTTGATAAGATGTTTGATTAAGTAAAACCATGACTAAGTTATTCTTGCATTACAATTTTAAGGTAACAAATGAATTATTATTTAAACGGATTGAAATTTTAATTAATTGACACGATAGTCAGTGCATGTTTAATCATCTAAGGTAGCTGAGGGTTAAATTAGCAACGGTATCTAACGATACATTAGCCTTGCATAACTTGGAAGATTATTGTGATTAAACTGTTTCAAGGTAGAAATACACTGTTGCCTCACGTAATCTTTTATGTGCTTATGAGATTGAGTTACTTGTTTGAATTGGCATAGAGATATGAACAAGAGACTATTTTAATTTCATAAGTATGTATGTGCATTAACACATTTTCTTATTAACATTTGTTTAATCGGTTGAATTGACATAAAGATATAGTCAATATGTTCATAAGTTAGCAAATTACCGAGTTGCCGTGAATTTATTCATAACAACATAAACATGAGTATAATAATTCTAAGTTAAGAAATGTAATTAATCTAGCACAATTATGTCATCTTAATTAAAATCATCTTTTGAAATCGTGCATTGGAACTTTTATTTTATTTTTATTTATTTTACTTAGTTAAAATCCTAGTATTGAATCACCTCCTCAAATCAAAATATTTTTCTTCACTAAAGTGTTTTTAAAATTGCATTCATAAATAATTCTTTTCACAGTCCCTGTGGGTACGATAACTCGACATTTACTTATCACTTTATTACTTGTTGAAATTGTGTACACTTGCACATTTTCATCGTTCCACGCATACACAGAATCCCAAATTTAGCCACAACTAAAACTTTACTTACTCAAAACTACACTTAGTACAATAAACAATAACCATAAATAAAGACTTCGTTGGGCAGGTTGTTACATCCACTACCCTTGTTAATTATCATTAAGTTTTAAATTAAATAAAGTTTAATTAAATAAATGGATTAATTAAGGTTAAACTTAAGTATAAATAGAAAAATAAGTGGACTTGAGTCATCTTTTCTTCTTTCTTCAACCGAATGAACCAATGAAACCTAAGAAGCCATTCTTTAAAGCTTCAAAAACCAAGTAAAAAATAATCGAGTAAAAAACCAAATTGTAGGGGTGTGCATATTTCAGGTAAAATCGAATTAATTCGGTTAACTGACCGAATTCGATTAATCAATCGGTTAACCAAATTAATTCAGCCGAGGGTCAGTTAATAATTTTTTCGAAGTTTGGTTAACGGTTAATTAGGTTCGAAATTGGTCAGTTAACCAAATTAACCGAACTTAATAAATAATATTATAATTCGGCCGAGGATCGGTCGTGAAACACCCCACACCCGGCCCACGAGCCTGAACCGGATCTGGTATGTTCCTAAAAAAAAAACCAGTTTCAAAGTTCTTTGTTACTTAGAGAAAATTTGTGTAATTTTAGAAAAATATTGGTTTGAGTAGGGCTTAGATTGGAAAGCCCATTTATTTTATTTGAAAACCCAACTCATTAAGGTGACAAAACAGTCGAGGGTTTATTTTTAAAATAAATTTACTTGATCTTTACTTAATAAAAATTTGTAAACATAATAGTTAAAAATAAAAAGAAATAAAGAAATAGAGAAATCCAACTTGGGCCTTATGGCCTTATTACATCAAACAACTCCCAAACTTAAAATTAAAGTACTTAGTAAAAATAAAAGTCCAAATCTTTAGATTTCTCCTTGCTATGCATGTCGACCCGGTCCACATTATTGCTCATCACCAAAAATATTTCCCACAACGGGGTGAGTCAAACAGACTCAATGTGTACACGACACCAAATCGTAATAGAATCAGGCATACAATACATTCAAACATGAAATACAAGTTATGATGCATTCCCAAACCCGAACCTAAATGTCCATCCGCTACACACCCCTACACCGCCAAACACACCGTGGGGGACTACTAAGTCGACCCTCCTTCCGCTACACACCAAATTGCGGGCTTAAGTCACCGCATCTGTGGTCTTAGGTCACCACTTTTCAGATTACTGTGGTCTTAGGTCACCACTTTTCAGATTACTGTGGTCTTAAGTCACCACTTTTCACTTCCCCTTTCAATATACGACCATATGCCCCATATATTAATATGCATAATATACCAGAGTTCACAATCGTATAATATTCTCATGTTACTGAATAACATATTTCATATTCCTAGTAGGAGTAGGAAACGTGCACGAGTACTTAGTACCATAACAAGGTACCTTAGCCACGTTCATATTTCCATTAACACATATTTTAATACATATAACCATAATTCATATTACAAAGTAGTGTGGGGTACACACCTGATTCGCTTAATGAAGTCCTTGAAATCCCGAAGAACTGATCTACTGATTTAGATCTTAATCCCTATATTCGGCCAATCATTCAAACACATTAATAAACCTTTTTGGTCTTAAAACCAAATCCTAGTAGGATTTATACACTTACCTTGGTGTCGATTTCCTTTTTGGTTCAAATCCCGAAAACCTTGCCTTATAAGTCTGTCGAAAATCCTATAAGCACATGTTAGATTGATTTCTAACACTTAATCATCTTTAAATGGCCTATGGCCGAATATTCATATGACTTACCTTGAGTCTTAGAAATCCCGAAACTTCGTTGTACTTCTCCTTGTAGTCGAAAACTACTAGATCTCGAAGAAAACCTTCCAAATTTCGGCCATGGAATTCTAAAGGAGTTAGATTCCTATATTTCAAGCTAAAAGAGAGATTGAAAATCAAATAATAGCTGATCTTACCTTTTTGAATGAAATCGGCAACACCTTTTTGTCACAACAAAGATTCGGCTTTGGCAGAATTTCGGCTTGGTTGGATTGTGTTTTTGGTTTTGAATAAAAGAGAGGGGAGGCTAGGGAATTCGGCTAGAAAATAAAAGAGAAGAGGAGAGAACCCTAAGAATTTCGGCAGAGCAGAGAAAAAAAGAAAACTGATGAGTATCCCTCCTTCCTTTCTTTTATAGACGAAATTATCAGCTAAGGAGTCCCTTACTTGGCCACCACTCCTCAATTTGATAGCTTTATCCTTTAATTATCATAAATAAAAGAGTTTAATCCAACATTTATCTCTTCAAAATAATCCAATTTAAAAATCCTTTATTTATCACCTTTTTAATCGAATATTTATGAAAATAAAACACCTCCTTTCTAGAAGCATGTGCCGTCAACCTCAGTCTTCTGGAAGCAAAAATAAAACTTCTTTTATTTGCTTCCCATGTGACTTGAACTCAGGCCCACTTGCCTAGCTTGTGGCGTCACCTACCTGGGCCTTAAGTGATATCTTCAGGCCACTTTACCAAGCCTGTTTGTGTGTCAAATTTCACCAACTTTTTCTTTTAAGGCCACCTTGCCTTAATTTCCTCTTTTAAACTTTAAAACTCGACATTTCTAAGTCATTTCTAAGTTTCCAAAAATTTTCGTTCGGCTCTGTAAACTTGACATTTCCTTACATTTTCAAGTTTCTAGAAATGTTCACTTTGCTTTTTTGAATCATTTCTAAATCATTTTCCTAGTTTCCATAAATGTTCACTTTCCTCTTTATTCCTTTACATTTTCAGGACATTTCCCTACATTTCCAAGACAAGACATTTCCTTACATTTCCTTGCATTTCCTTGCATTTCCTCACATTTCCTCACATTTCCTCACATTTCCTTACATTTCCTTACATTTCCATACATTTCCATACATTTCCTTACATTTCCTTACATTTCCTTACATTTCCATACATTTCCATACATTTCCTTACATTTCCTTATTTCTAGAATTCACATAACACATTCATAATTCATAAAACATGCCATTTTACCACATGATTCCTTGTGTCATGCTTCACACGGAGTTTCTTTTAAAGCCTCATTTACCTAGCTTCCCTTTTTACTTAAAAACCAATAATTTTCCAAAGCTTTCTTCTTCCATCCTAGAATTCTAAAAACCCTTAATACACTTCCAACACTGTCAAAACCTACTAACTCATGAATTAGGCACGAACGTATAACCCCTAATCTAGGATGTTACAGGTCGGTTCAGTTAATCTTTTGGAAGTATAAATTAATCGGTCGACTAATTTGGTTAATTTTTTTACATGTTTTATACTTGTTTTAACCAAAAATCAAAAAACATATAAATTGCGATTAACCAACCGAATTAACCGAAAAAGTTCAGTTCGGTTAATTTTTTTTGAATAAATTTCAATTAGGTTAATGGTTAAGGGTTTAAAAGGATCAGTTAATTCGGTTACTGGTAGTTTGGGTCGGTTAACCGATTGAACACCCCTACCAAATTGTTGAATAGTCCTTGAAGTTTCAACTTAATTGTTGATTTTGCCTAGTAAGTTCATGTGGTATGATTATATTTAAATTGTTATGTAGTTAAATTATGAATATGTGTATTTTTTGTTATAATTTGAATTGTTTGCGATTTGGTACAGAAGGTGAGATATGGACTAAATTGTAAAGAAATGTTTATATATGTTAAAGATGCCCGAGTGAATGTAGTAAAGGATAGGATACGATTGGCATGCCAATAGGGTTATATGCGCGCTTGTATAAGATATGTGATTGTTCGGGATAATTGATTGTATGGAGATCGTTACAGATTATATTGGGATCCAACATTTGTTGCAGATCATCGAGTATTGTATGTCTCTACGGAGACCTTGGTGTGTTGGAAGGATGTATTGTTATACGATTATATGTAGAATTGCCTACAGGCTTTACACTTCAATACCTTAGTGTGGTAGTTACTACTTCTTGAGAAATCTGGTGTAATGTAGTTATCTGTGTATCCGAATCTATTCACTTGAGTTCATTAAGCTAAAAAGGTTAATAAAAAATAAAAATGGCAATGGAATGGTATGAGTTAGATCTACAATTGATTAAATTTTACTTTGATTATGAGAATGGTATTGAAATGTTGGTTTTAAGGGAATTCAAAGGTTCCATGCTCCGATCAACAAAAGAGCTTCCATAAGCTCAATTGAGACTCAGAATAGATTGTGTATCATGATGTAAAAGTCTTTTACACTTATTTACATGTGTGAATGATTATGTTACTGTTTAATTGACTGTAGTTGCTCCGACAACTAATGTGACATCATGTAACTCGGACCCGAGGATCGGGTGTTTGGACTTGTTAACGTGTTGTTATTCTAAAGATTGTAAGTTCCATCTATAGAAACCAATCCTTCGCTTTTGAAGATTGGATTGGATTCGAGTGAATTAATTCAACTCTTGGAATGTGGAGATTCGACCGAGATTGTATTGCAAATTTTGGAGAACGTATCTTCGATTGATAGTGCTTTGAATGTTTATGTTGTAATTGCTATTTTCAAGGAGTTACTTTGTATTCACTTAGATTCTATTTTATAGCAAGCAAAAATTGATGTTTGCTTTAAGGCTTGTCTAGGTTATGCTGGAGAGCTTATTGAGAGCACTTCATTCTATTCATCAAGGAATTGTTTTGTGAGTAAGTGCAAACTGTATTGTAAAAATTGAGTGTTTACTATCCAAGTTCTCAGAAGGAGGCTTTGGAGGTGAGTGTTCTAGTCTTTAGGTACTAATGTGAGATCTCTATACTCAGGGAGTGAAAGAGTGTGGATCACTTGTATTTGTGATCAAAGATAAAGGAATTACTCACTGAACTAGGTTCCACAGATGTAGAAAACATGAACTGTGTAAACAACCTTCAGTGTTCTTTGTGTTTTCATTTACACAGTTTTTTACGGTGGTAAACCGTAATAACTACTGCAGTCAATCATTTTCATAAACTATTTTGAATTTCAGTAAAGAAAAAACTATAGGTAGCTTTTGCAACATCATTTTCTATTTTCTAATAATGGGATTCTTTGGCATGAGTTTAAGTATATTTACATGAATAAAACGAGTCAAACTTCATATTTAGATGCATAACTTACTTACCGATATATGCTATGTTTTTTTTGTCACCTGTTGTATCATAGAATTCCTATGCATTAAGGAGATGCATATGTATTGAATCAATATTACGTCATCATGTTATTAACAAATTGGGGTGGAATAAAACATTTATTCTCATATCAAATTAAAAAAAAAAAAATATGTCACTGGAATCCACTATTTCTCAATAGGAACTGCATAACTCTAAAAGAAAGCTAACAAACAACATATTCTCTTTTGCTAATACCAAGAAAGAGATGCTGATAAATGCTACAGTACTTGATGTAGACTATGATTATTGGCACTATAATAATCTGATTATAAGTTCACCTAAATTAGCTACATATGTGTGTCAACTGTACTATATATAATTTATGTACATTGTAATGTAATTATTATTTACATGAAATTTTTTTATTAGTTTTTCTATATATACCATCATGGTAGCCGGTATCAAGGCAAAAAATAAAATTATATTAGGGTATGTTTCCCTTTGGTGTTTCCGCTAGTTAGTTTCATACTAGACGATACGATACTAAATAATTTAAATTTTATTCTAACCAAAGTTTGGTGTATTTCAATTGTTTCCATGAATTTTAGTTTATTTTGGTCAATACCATTCATATAAGTTTGATTGGTACAAGATTTTAATATTTTATATCTTAACTATCTGTATTTTTTTATAATTACAATAAAAAATAAACATAATCATTTAATTAAATTATTAAACTTAAATAATAATTATAAAATTTATATATAAATAGATGTGTAATTGAAATACATTTACATGTATATAAATATTATGTATATGAAAAATATGTTCAAAAATACTGATAAATCCAAAGTAATTATTTTTAAAAATATTGATAAACCCAAAGTAGTACTAATAATACCGCTTAAAGGAAACATTAATCTACTATATACAGATCCCGCCTGGAAATAATTTACCAACTGATTGATGGTTCATTTGAAAGTGTGATAAAAGTCGTCGGATTCAACCATAATTGCAATTTGTGAATAGACCTTTAAAACATTAATGTAATGACTTTGCCTTTCCCTTTCTAATAACATCTCCAACATGTCTATATGTCTTTTCTTATGTTCTATTTCAAGTGGCTTTTTTTTATATTTTATTTTTAATCAAGTCTTTCTCATTTTCTGATTAAATTCTTGGCTTATCTCCAAATTTGCATATGCAATCACTCATTTTTGCAAGTGGCCCCTCATTGCACAACTCATGATAAGTATTAAATTACCATTTCAGACAACTTATATTTATCGCTTGCCTAATATTCTGTGTTCACACGTAAAGGGAAATATTGTTATTCATGAATTTTCTTTAATTGGTATTAATGTCTTATCGTTACTTTATTAATTTATTAATTATATGTGAAATAGTATTATTTTAATTATTGAAATAATTAAGAGGGGAAAGATCTACATATACCGATGTAAAATTAATGTAAAACTGAAGTATTTTTACATTTTTTCGTATCTCTTTGTTCGATTAATATTTTAATAATTTAATTGTTTAATTTATCGATATAATTGTACTTGTCATGCATGTAAAATTTTGAATCAATCCAATATCTCTATCATATTTATCTAAAATACTATATATATATTAATATTTATTGAACGATCAAGTTTTTTTACATAAAAAAATAGTTAGAAATTTTTAATTTACATTAAATTTGACATGTTTTATCTATATTAATAAAATATAAAAAATGACGGTTAAATTGTTCAAATATTAATTATACAAAAAAATATGAAGGTGTGTTAAACTACTTTAATACTAATGTAAATAAATCCTTTCCTAATTAAAATATATTAATTGGTTTGATCTTTAAATAGGAAAACCATAAAAGTATATGAAAAAGTTTATAAAACTCCCAACATTTTTAGAGGTTTTTAGCTATTAATTGAATGAAAATACTTAAATCTTGAATGCTAACACATTGATAAGTCTTAATTAAAAAAAATGTATGAGCTGGTCAATAGACTCAATTCATTGTTGATTAAAATAAAAATTATAATTATAAATGTTATAAATTTTATAACAATAAAAATATATATTAAAAATGATGAAATTAGTATTATGATGAATAACAAATGGTTCATTATTAGTTAAATCAAAAAGAATTTTCGTGTTTTTATATATTATAAATATAAATGGATGAAGGGTTGAGTAGTTCAAAGGTTAAACACGAGTTTATGTAAAATAAATATTTAAATATAAGTCATTTACCGTTTCACTTGTGGCTCAATTGATATTAGTCACAAAATATTAGTATAAAATTATAAAATATTTTATTAATTTTATGAACAAAATATTAGTATAAAATTATAAAATATTTTATTAATTTTATGAACAATGAATTGAGTCCATCCACCAATTTGAGTGTAACTCAAGATGGATTAAAAAAATTAAAACATTTTCAAATTATAATTACAATTAAATCTATTCATGAGTCAATTAATTTACCTGACTCAGGCAGGAATTTTTTTTATTTGTCCTTAGGCTAGGCTAACTTGATCCAAATTTAAATTATTTTGCCAATAATTTAAAGTAATAAAATTTTAAAATATTTAATTATTAAAATATGTAAATATTAATATAAAAGTATATTTTAATATTTTTTTTAGACAATGAAATGAGTTATTTAGATATATCAGATTAAGCTCGAATCAAACCTTTAACAGTAAATCCAACTACAATCTAATTTAACTCGAATCAAGCAAAGTAGCCTCATGTTATAACTCAATTTAACCTATAAATATATAAGTGATTGAAAATTACAACCATTTACTCCAAAATAATGTTCTATTCATACGACTAACAAAGTTTAGTTTAAGATAGAGAGCAACAAGTTTGTAATTGTTTGATTATAATAAATAATCAGATTAATTAGTAATATTGTTTAATTATACTTAGTTATCAATTATTATGTACTTATATGATAAATTATTATAAAAGTATGGATTTGGATTAAACCAAAAATTAAATGGAATCAAATTGAAGCTTATTCCTTGGCCAATGATTAGACAAAAAGACAATGTTGGAAAAAAAATTTGTCCAATCATCGGAGACCTGTCTTTGCCTCAATATCTTATGTTCATTAATTACATTTAATTTTAAATTTTTCCTTGATGATGATTTTAATGTCGATTGCATTCATGTGGTCCTATATTTTGCAGCCTTTATCTGTTGGCATCTATGTTTTCTATACCTAGTTTTTTAATTGATTTTCGCCTGTCTCTTTTTTGATAATTTTTAAAATATACCTTGATTATTAAAAAGTTGAGGATGTATTAAATTTTATGTTTTTTTCTTTTTTGTAATTTTGATATGATTTTTTTTTTCTGAAATCAGCCAATAAATTTTAAACGTAAAATGAATTATGGGTGGAGTTAATGTTTTTCGGCTTAAAAAGGGGTTTTAGCAAAGTTGCGGAAAAGCTCAGGAGATGCCTGAAAAGGAAATTTTTTTTTATATATATTCAAAATTTATTCAACATTTCAATTTATCATTACTTTTAAGAAATAATTTTGGAACAAAATGTTTTTTTTTTTTTGAGATAAAAGTATTGTTAATCAAAATGATTTTAATTTTTTAAAAGTGTTTTTAGGACAAAAAAATAATACTTTACGAAAACAGTTTTTTAATCAATAATAGAAAATTTTAACTTTTACTAAAAAGTAATTTTTTACTCAAAAACATTTTTGAAAAATAATAGTAAACTAAGCTTTAATAGAATTAGTTCATGCATTCATCTCGGCAAGAAAACAATTAACAATTAATATGATTCAAATATCAGCGTTTACAACTCTTTTATATTAAAATTAGGATATTATGTTTGTAGACAAGTTTTCTAAAATTTAGGTTACTCAAGGCAACGGAAGGTAATGACGAAGTCAAGAATTCCTTTTTAGACTGAATTAAGTTGTATAGTTTTATGAAAGTAAAAATATAATTTCATCATTTTAATAATCTGTATCTTCATAATTTTTAAAAGATTAAAATTTTTATCATTTTTAGATGACCAAAGCGTAATTTTATCATATACTAATTTAAAATTTTATAAATTATAAAGTGACTAAAAGTGAAAATTTCTATTCTAGGGGCCAGTGACCTTGCCAACCTCCTGGCTCCGACCTTTACAGGAGGGGCTATGTAGCAGTAGTAGTGGTCTTGACCCCTAAAATTGAAAAAAAAAAATCATTTACCTTTTAAAATGTATAAAAGTATACGTTAGTGGTGGTAAAATTCACTTTTCCTCTCCCAAAATAGTAAGATTTTGGTTTAATATTTTAAAAAATTGTAAAGATATTAATTAAACAACGGTGATATTGTATTTTAACTCTTATCAAAATTTATAATTTTATTTTATTTTACATCAACAAAACTTGCTACTTTGAGGTAAAATTCTATTTTAATCCCTATTTATTTCAATTTTTTTCCATGCAAGTTTTGTTTGTTTTCATTTTAGTCTTTTTTTATCATTACTTATTTGTGGTGATTTGTAGCAACAATAGATGTTTAATTAAATTTTCAAAAAATATTTGTTAAATAAAAATGAAATTTAATTATTTATTTTAGCACAAAATTTAATGTCATATGTTTCGGAGTACCAAATAGTCTTTGAAACCATCAAAATCAAACGAATTAAAAGAAAAATGATAAGAGAAAAATATGTGGATGCTGATTCAATGATGTGTGTGGATAGATCAATGCACATCTTTCGGGATCTCAATTTTTGGTAATTTTATTCTTTCTAATCTTTGCTAGCTATTTCATTTATGCAATGTTATTTAAATTTTAGAAAATTTACTAAATTGTGTTGAAATGTTTTTATAAATTAAAATTGCTTTTTGAAAATCATAAAAGGGACAAGCAGAAAAAAGATAGTATTTAAATTGTTTGACTTGAGAAAGAAAATTTTAAATCTTACTTAAAAAGAAGAAATCAAACATATTTAATAAAAAACAAAGAAAACAAAAAAAAACTAATTTAAGAAATTTAAGAAAAAGAATAAATATTTTAAAAAATGAATAAAAAAAGAAACGAAAAAAAAAAAATGGAAGATGGATCAAATAAACCAATATATATGATGGATAGATAGATAAGTGTTCAATTGAACCTTTAAGATATAAAACTCAACAAACTCAATTAATGGCTCTAATCAACCCTCCAAAAAATCATTCTTGACAAGTTAAAGATGAAGAATGAATTCTCACGACTCTTATAAGAAAATCAAGAAGAAAACTACTTCTAAAAATAATAAGAAAGCAATATTGCATAAATAAAACTAACTCCCAGAGTTAAAATTTTATTAGTGAAAAACAACTGTATCCTTAATGGACAAAAAAAAAAAGACATTTATATAGGCTAGCTAAGCATATCCAAATAAAACTCACAAGTATACTAAAACTCTAATTAATCTAAATAAAAAGCAGTTAAACTAAACTTTCTTGTTAACTTAAAACTCATAAATAACTCAGAATACTTAAAAAATATCCAAAATTCAGAATAAATAAATAAAACTTAATAAATACACTATTGAGTTCATATATATTAAACATTAAGCCTAAAAATTGAACCCAATATGATTTAAACTCGAATTAAAAGCCCGAAACTTATAGTTTCCGTAATAATCCCGTCTAGAAATTTTACTCACTCAGTCTTCACTGGAACAGTCATAACTTGAGTTTCTGAACTTGAAATTGAGTGATTCAAAGTGAGTTTCGAAGCTAAAAGATAGATCTTCGAATGCTATGAAGACATCTCAACCTAGAAATGTCTAGATCTCATCCAAAAAGTAATCGCGAGTCAACTGATTTTTCAAACTTGAAAATTGGCAGTTTTGATGAACGAAATTTAATAAATTTCACCTGCATGAATCAGAAAAAGGTTGGCGACAAATTTGACGGATTTCATGTTAGTGATTCTGTTGAAATCTTGAGACATAAAATTAGAATATTTAGTAGAATTTTTTCATATATTATTTTTAGAAAAATAAAATATTGCAACATTCCTAAGCAATAATAAATCATTGGGTCCCCATTGAAATGGCGAGAGGTTCTTTGATATTTATTTATTGCAAAGGAATACCCATTTCAAAATCAAATGCATCGTTATATTCCATCCATCTATCTCAAGGGTACTAACTATTTAGACGTAATGAAAAATTATTTCGTTTAGAATAAAAAAATGAATTTTATTATAGGAAATTAATTTTAAATATTAAAATTAAATTCATTTTAATCTAAATTTCAGATAACACCCATGATTACTTTTTACTGTTTTAATAATAGAAGATGTAAAAATGCTAATACTTTCCTCACTCGTTACTGTATTTCCTAACCCAAATTTTGTTTTCGCTTACAATGTTTAAATTGCACAAGTGTTACTAAAATATCAGTAATATAAAACTTTTACATTAATCACAAGAACAATATTAATATATATATATAACTGAAAAATTGAGGCTTATTTAAAGAGTTTCCTTAAAAACAGATTCAACCGTTCCTTTAGGTGCTGGAGAAACGTCGATCGGCTATTTCTCAAGATACAGCCAACAACAAGATGAACACAACACATATTAAGTAATATGCAGGGAAAATATTTAATATTTATTAAGTTGGTTCTCATATATAAACATATTCCACTTTTGATATCTAACAAACGTGGGACTAAGCTTTTCATTTTCTTCAACTTATTTCACAAGTGGCTTAATTTGAGTATCAATTTCTCATTCATCACTCAACCATTTTGAGTATATGATATATCGTTGTAAAGATCTCATGAAGTAGAATATAAAATCATAGTTTTATGATTTAAATCTTCACCTTTACTAATCGAGAATATGTCTCAAAGCTTCCAAAATATATATATTTTTTCTAACATAAATTTCAGTTGTTTTTAGAATGTTATTAAAAAAATAATGGTAACTCCATATATTTTTAAAAATTCGTCTAGTGAAAAAAAAAATCGTGATGACAACAGCCACATGACATGTTTCAGGAAAAAAGTAAAAAAAAAAAAAAAAAAAGGTACAACTTTTAAGAACTTGATGTTACTTCCTCCACAAACTACAACACAAATCTTCTTCTTTTTTCTCTTCCTGTCTTTCTCTTTCCTTTTGGTGTGTCATCAAAGATTTTTGTTAACATCAAACGAATTAAAAAGTTAATAAAATAATAAAATGATAAGTTATGATACTTAAACTTTTCATTTTTCTAAAATACCGTATTTAGTAGTTATTTTCAGCAAATATTTCAATATAAAATATAAGAATATGATCCTTCATATAGATGAAATTTAAAAAAATAAAATTTGAACATACTTATAATAGAAATGTTAACTATATTCATCCCACTCTTCATTTTTCTAAAAATATTAATGTATGGCTATTCAAATATAGATATGAGAAGATGATTCTCTTAAAACTCTCCAACTACATTAAACTTTTAAAAGAAATTAATTATATCCATTATTAATAAGTAAAGTAAAAAGAAAAAAAAAGAACGTTACAAACCAATGAAATGATTTAAATTAATGAAACTTGGATTCATGCAACTTACTGTGTCAATAAAGCTTTGAATCAGATATTTAAGCCTTTTTGTGCATTATGGGGTGTCAGTAATCACTGCAAGAAAGGTTTTATTTCAAGCAAATTGATGAATAAAGTGCGACATGCGACAATCCATGATGCATTGGTTTCTACTAGATTACCAAAAAAAAAAAAAAAAAAAAAAAAAAAAAAAGGGAAACCTATCATGACCAAATCATAGCATTTGAAAGTCTTATAAGCAGATAATGTTGCTACAAATGACTATATTACTCGTTGGATAACTCCAGATTCCAGAAGATGAACGTGTGAAATTACATTAATGAATGTCAGATGCGCACATACGTCTATAAGTATTCTCAATTTTCTTAAGTTTCTAATTATGGTGAATATCAACGACTAAAATAGCATATACTATTCACTATATAGTTAACCCTAATAGGCATTCTAATCATATAGTCAATTATGTCAGTAGATGACTCTCGTAGAAAAAATCAATAGGATTGCGGGGTCCATTCTTTTGATACAAGTTTATGAAATAATGATCTTTTAAGATATCTTGTATAATAACAATGGGAGTAACTGTGTCTTAAACATATTTATGGAGGATTAAGTTATGAGTTTCATTAAAAAAAAAAAACAACAACAACATCAAATATGATTTATTGTGTATGTAAGGATGCAAGACAATAGGCTCACTGGGATTACAAAATGAAATTCATAAAACCGAAGGTAACTATGGGATGGTGGGATGTTTAGTTGCTCCAACTTTTAATAGGAGAACCTAAAAAAATGAATATACTAATTCAAACCCATAACCATGTCTTATTTCACATTTGAGTCCTAGTAATTTAGGTTTCAAATGATTTTACAAGTCAATAATTAATAAAAGTGGTGAGGAAGCATAAAGTATCCTCGCTCGTGCTAGTGTTTCAAGAAGAGTTGAAAAGCTAAAATCTTAACATCAGCCATCCATGAGATATTTCCATACACTAGATATTTCATGATAGAGAAATTGGTTGTGTTGACATAATTCAGATATTACTTTGAAAGATGGGGCCAAAGAACCCAACTTGCTTATTATAGTCTGCACTTTTCCACCCAAAGGGGCTGTTTGATGCAATCTCGTCATGACTAAATCCATGTGAAAGCTCTTGCAAGAAAGTGGTCGACAAATATAAACTCTTGGCTATCATCATCGTTGTTCGTCACTGATCTGTATTTGTCAGCATCAAGCTGCAAAGTTTATCGCCTGTCGGTTTCTTCTCTTCACTATCATCTTTCCCTTTCAACTTATCTACCTGTATATTTTGCAACACTGGATATAAAGAACTAATAGTTTACAGTCATCAAGACACGGTCACCATACTACAATTTCCCGGTAGGTCACCTTAAGAATTTACCCATTCCTCTAATTGCTAAAACTCACACCACCTTTTTTCTCTTCGTTGGCCCAAAAAATAAAAAGGAAAGAAAGGAGGATCCTGATAATGCCTCCATTAAACATGATATGCAACATTATTGATATTTATGGAAAAAGGGAAACAACAATGAAATGACACAAATAAAAACAACAAAAACTTAAAAATAAGAGGCAAAAACCCAACACCAAAAACTAACACAAGTCCATGGCTAAAGTTCAACAATCTAATTTTCAAGAGAAACGATACAAGAACTAAAAGAGAAGACTGATGAAAAATGCAAAATGAAGTACCCAAAAATCTATATTAATCCCATGATTAGCAACTCTATTCTTTCAAAATGACTCATCACAATAAAAAAGAAGCACTACCTTAAAAGCATGATTATTCCAAGTTTAACTTTCCAGTTTGCACCTTTGCTGCAAGAATAGGTTTCAAGCCAAGAAACCATGTTACCATAATAATCAGATAAATGTTAACCTTTACGTAAGTGTGACAATAAATGTGAATTTATATAGCTTCTTTTCTTAGTTCCTTTTATTTTGTTTTCATTTTGAATTTAAGGAATGAAAACCGAATGTCATTAACCAACTAAACTCCTAGTATAATAAGATCGACCTATTTGCTATATACTTAACTAGTTGTAAGAGACCTCATTTCAATGTTTAGCGTGCAAGGTAATGTCGGAAGCTCAAGGGCATTTATTTTTCGAATGCAACTAGGTTCTCGAGTTTTAGACGTTATTTTTCAATTGGTGGCTGATTTCATTTTGCTTTCTCTGTGATTTTTCGAGCTTTTTGCATGGCTATTTAGAGTTTAATTTCACAAGTATTGTCAAAAGGTTATGGATTATTAGCTGCCATGCGATTTTTGGTCTATTTGGTTGGGGTGTAACGCGGCTTGGTCTATTTGGTTGGTCTATTTGGTCTATTTGGTTCGAAAGTAAACAATGGAAGATTACTGACATCTTCTTCTAATGCAAATTGAGAAATTTGTATTGGATTCAAGCTCTGAAAGAAGACCTGTGTATCTTAGAGTCAACATGGTAGGATAACCGACTTTTACGTGTATCATCAAGCCGTGGGTGTGTTGTTCATAAAGGCATATTGTGGTCTCCACCTCTAAGCAGATGTTTCGAATTTAATGTCGTTGGATCCACAAGGGGTAAGTCGAGTCTAGGGAGATATTGAGGAGTCTTAAGGAATCGACAGGAGATATTTCGGCATTGTTTTCTAGCCCGTTGGGCATTACCTATTCTAATGTGGTAGAGGTATTGCCATCAAGACAACATTGAATACTTATGAAAGTATTGAATGAAAGAATTTGGTTCCACTTATTATCGAATCGGACTTAGTTGTGGTGGAGAATTGGTGCCATTTTACTTTGTTTCGTCCTTGGAAACTTTGGGAGATGTTTAATCAAATCGACAACAGCATTTGTCAACTATAAACAACTGTGTTATGTCAACGAGTTTCAAAGAGGCAAATAACATGGTAGATGCACTTGCAAAAGTTGAAACAAATAGAACAAGTCTCTTATTGGCATGGTGGTGAAGCTTGCCAATTTGGTGTACTGTGTGCTAGTTTTGGGCCTTAAGATGGGGAATTTTTTTCCTGATTAGGGTTTGTTTTATGCTTGCATATGGATTTGAGAGTATGATTTTTTCTGTATTTGTTGAACACTTTTTTTACTGGTGGTGTTTTCTTTGTCTGGTGGGAACATTGACTTGTGTTTGGGTCTTTATTTTGCCACTAATTTAGTGGCTTTCTTAATAATAAAGTTTTCTGCTGAGAAAAAAACAAAGTTTTGCCTGATTAGCATAAAAAAATATTGAAACAAAAAAGGAGCAACAAAACATATATTTATCTAGTAGTTTCCCATGCATGGTGTATGGTGCGAGAAAAATTTGAGTAGCCTCTTCTCACTAAACTATCTGGAAGCATTTTACTAACAGACATCTTCTTACAAGGAAAAAGAAATATCTTCAATACCTATTCAAGCATTGTCATTAATATTAATTAACTATTGTATGACCCCAATTTTACCCGGGTCTAAAAAGACCCAATTACATTCAAAGCCCAAACCAAATAAAACCCAAATTTAAACCCTAAATCCAGTTACAAAGTGACCCAATCCACTAAAGCCCAATTAAAACCTAAACAGACTAACCCACTAAGAAACCCAAACCCAATTACAACTAACCAGGCCCAATTAGCCCATTGCAAACCCAAAATTAGCAGAACAGTAACCCTAGCACAAGTGGCGCCGCACCTAGGGCATCTGACTTCTGACCCTTGGCCTTATGACTAGCCACCAGTCTGGCGGCGTCTGCAGCACCGCCCTTGCCACCGCCAAGTACCTGCAAAAGCATTGAAGACAAAATGACAGAATAATAGAAAAGGGGAGGAATCAATTGTAAAAAAGAGGGCTATAAAAAGCCAATCAAAATCTTTGTAAAGGGATCCCTTTTTTTTTCAAAAAAGAGAGAGATTAAAAACAATAGAACAACAAATCGGAGAACCGCAACACAGATTAAACAAGAAGGCATAAAAAACGCAAAAGAGCCATTAAAATTAAAGGAAACAGAGGCTAAAGGTGATTTTTTTCGAAATATATTTTATCTATTTTATCTTTTTTCTTTCCTTCGACGTGTATATATGCTATTATAAAAAAACGAAGATTTTACCTCCTCCGGCCACCGTGCGCGGCGGTGTCGGCGACGAAGACGATGGTCCGCCACCACCGAATCCCACCCCATCCGGACTGCGCAGAGAAAAAAGAAAAGGATTAGAATTTTTTTTTTTTTTAGAAAGCAGCTCAAATGAAATTTTTTATGATTTTAGGGCCTTATATAGCCCCTCAAAACGACGTCGTTTTGAGGATGGCCATTTATGCCTAAAACGACGTCGTTCCAGGCCACTGACCCGAAATTCGACCCGACCCGCTTCAGGGTCCGCGTGTTTTTAAGCTAGAGGGGGAAATTGCGCGACTGGTCCTTCCGCGTTCTTTGCTTTTAAAATCGAGTTTTTTCATTATTGCACAACGGCCCTGAAATTTCGCACAGTTTTGCGATTTGGTCCTTCCCCAAAGCACTGCGTTTCATTTGCTGGGAAAATTGTCCCTTTGGTCCCCCATCTTTCACGCGCGTTCCTTCTTGACCCCCGAACCCCTGTTTTATTTGCCAATTGACCCGAAACTTTCATTTTTAATGCAATTTAACCCATTTTGATTATTTTGCACTTTTACCTCTTTTTGCCATTTTTTTATTTTATTTATTTCTTATTATTACCCCATATTATTATTATTATTATTATTATTATTATTATTATTATTATTATAAATATCTACTACTAGTATTATATTTCAATATTATTATTATAATTGTTCCTGTTATTTTTAGTATCGTTATTATTATTTTAGTATTGTTTTTCTTATCTTTATCATTTTTTATTACTATTATTATTATTATTATTATTTATATGCATATTATTATTACTATTATATCCACGCCTGTATACATTATATGACTGCATTATTACTTTTATTATATTATCTATTCCATTATTTGCTATTAGCATCATATTAATTATATATATATGTGTGTAAATACGTTACTTAATTTATACATATTACCATCATTATCTTTATATATATACCACCTTTGTTATTATTATTGCTATATTTATCACCATTGATGTACGACTATTATTATAACACTCTCATATTACCACTACTTATTATTATCCGTTCATTATTATCATCATTACTCTCATCGTCGTCCCACTAAATTTTTCGATACCTCAATCTTTGTAACGATCAATATTCCGTGTTAGCAATTCGAGCAAATCGAGCCCTAACTTATTGGGTTCTGGATTTTCTCATTCAAGCTAAACAACGGAAGACCCCTTTTAAAATCGCAAATTCAATTTTAAATCGACATGCCGTATTAGCTACTCGAGCGAATCGAGCCCTAACTTACTGGGTTCTGATTTTTCTCGTTTAAGCTAAACAACGGAAGATCCTTTTCAAAAATCGCAAATTCAAGTTTTCATAGCAATCGATATTCCGTATTAGCAATTCGAGTGAATCGAGCCCTAACTTACTGGGTTCCGGTTTCTTCTCGTTTAAAGCTAAACAACGGGATATCCCTTTTGAAATCGCAATTTAAATATTAAACAAAACACTTAATCTCGAATATTCAAAATGTCGTGCCCTAACTTACTGGACTCGACATTTAGATGCTTCGGATAAGTTTCTTTAAAATAGAGGCAGTATTCCTAATTTGGACCTTCGAGAAAACAAGCCCTAACTTATTGGGTTTTGATTTCTCGTTTGACAAATGACGGAAGATCCTCTTCACCATGTAAAACTAAGTTTTAAAAAGGCGAGCTTAGTTTCGGGGGTCTAAAGTATTGCGCCCTAACTTACTGGACATGATGCTTTATCTCTTCGAAAATAAAAAAGCCATAATGTCCCTTCCAATTCCTTCAAATTTTAATAGAAAGTATCTATTTCCAAATCATTTCAAAGTTTTCAACATTAGGACATCGATCAATCAGTTTGGTACCGATTTCGGGCGTATCGAGGGTGCTAATCCTTCCTCGCGCGTAATTGACTTCCGAACCCATTTTTCTCAAATTTTCGTAGACCAAAAGCATCGTTTTAATAAACTGAGACGTTTTATTAAAACAAAGGTGATCCGATCACACCCAAATAAAGATCGGTGGCGACTCCCTTCCTTTTCGTTTTCAAAAATTGAGTCGACCGCGTCATTCACTGTTTCATCAAAAAATGGTTACGACAGCTTGGCGACTCTGCTAGGGACTCTATCCGTTGAGAGTCAAACCATAGATTGATTGATCCTTGTCCTTTTGATTAAAATTAGAAAATGGTTTCGGAATTCATGTTCCTTTAAATGCACTTTCAATATTGGATCTCGTAAATACTTTGGCATTGCATTGCATGACCGTTGTGGTCGCACCCTTAAGTGGGAGCAAGAAGCTACGCTTTCGTGAGATTTACACCTCCGCATGGGCTAGTGGACTGCTTTCGGGATACATCCGTACCTATGTCTTCGTGAAGTTTTCGCTTCCGTATGGCCATAGGGAAATGTATTCCCCTGAACCGAACTCGATCCGTATGAGCCTATAATGGGTGAGGATCGAGGAATCTGCTGGTTCGGGTACCTCAAACTTTAGAACTCAACCACATGTAAAGAGCCTAAGGACCCACCCCAAGCTAAACTATGCTAGACCTTAGTAATTACCCAGACAGGTGTTTGTTTATTTCACTTGCTTTATTTCTCATGGTACTAACTTTTTGTGTTTTATTTCTTGTGTGCATATCATTTCGTATTTTAAGAAGCATCGATTCACGGTCAGTTTTTGAGTTAGAAAGCTAGTTATGGAAAGCGAATTCCTTGATAAAGTGGAAGACAATGCGGCCACCCGCACATGGTCAGAGCAAAGCCAATTAGAAAAAGGGGACAACTTAGCTGAGGGATATGTGTCAGAATTACGTGATTTCACCAACATCAGTGTCACGCAGAATGAACTCCAGGAGTTGAAGGAAATATGTACCCAGTGGGATGACGAGACAAAGCAGTTGTTCTATAGTACCTACGGTGATCTACCATACCTGCTTGATGTCAAAATAGATAAGCATCTATTCCGAGCAATGACTCGATTACGGAATGCCGCTTATAGTCGCTTTTCTCTTCGGAAAGTAGATTTGGCCCCCACGATAGAGGAGTACATGACCTTGCTACGTTGTCCAAGAATTCAAGTTGATAAAGCTTATTCCAAAGCAGTTAATGGCCCGACTTTTGCAAAGAAGTTGATGAGTATCACGGGAACGAGTGAACAATGGGTCTCAGCTAGAATGCAGAAAAAGGGCGAGGGTAAATGCGTGCCTTGGATATGTTTGAGGGATCTGATCCTAACGCACCCTGATGCAACGAAAAAGATTGACATCTTGGCCTTGTGTATTTACGGTTTGGTGATCTTCCCAAAAGCTCTAAGGCACATTGATGAAGCAGTTATTGATCTATTTGGCCGATTAGATAAAGGGGTCACGCCTGTTCCCGCCATCTTGGCCGAAACATTCAGATCCTTGACTACATGTCGGAAAATGGGTGAGGGCAGGTTTATTGGATGTGCGCAGTTGTTATTGGCCTGGTTCCATGGTCACTTCTGGAAAGTGGAGAAACTGTCTTGTCGGTTTTTATCGGAGAATTACTCTCCATTGGACGAGATAGTGGCTACGCCTAGGAAAGAAGACGTGTCCGAAGAAAACTGGATAGCACTCCTCCAAAACCTTCAAGAAGACGACATTAAGTGGAGGGCTCCTTGGATGATTTCTGAAAAGATCCTTTATCGTTGTGGAAGCTTCGACTGGGTTCCTCTACTGGGAATTTGGGGTGCCACTGCATATGCCCATTTACTGGTCCTAAGACAGTATAATTCAAGACAGTTCAGATGCGACGACCTACGGCCGGCTCGGTCAAGAGTTCTCATACGAAGGGAAAAGCTATAAGAAAAGGATTAAGGAGATCTCTAGTGCCTGGAATCAGATTCATAGAATGAAAAGATTATCCGTAGGCCCGATGACGACCCCGGAGTACAGAGAATGGAGGACTAGGAGGATCAATGATAACATCCCCGAGCCGAATCCAGAAGGTGCCCGGTCAGGAGAGGAATATTTGCGAGTGGTCCTATCAGAACTGGAGATCGTGAAATGACATTTTGAAAGGATGAGTTCGGAACTCGAAAGAAAGATAGAGAGGCTAGAAGAAGAGAAGATGCTCCTCAAGTTAGACGTAGATGGGCAAAAGTTGGAAGCTGAAAAACTAAGAAAAGAGAAAGGAAAAGTAGAGGAAGACAGAGATGATCTGAAGATGGAATATAAGAAGATGCGTTTGACAACTAAAAATGTCGGATTAGGAAAAACCCCGGAGCAATGGCGATGCGATATCCAAGAGGAAAGAGCCAAAGCTAGCAGTTGGGAGAAAAAGTTCCAAGAAATGAGAACACAAGACGAGGTTCTAAGAAAAGACATGGAAGAAAGCCAAAAGGAGAAGAAAGGACTAAAAGCTAGGGTGGCTGAGCTCAGACGGTCCCTGCATCTCTATCAAAGTTGAAACTCAGAAAGCGAATTGAAATTAAGTCTAAACAAAATCGAGGAAATGAAAGGCAAGATTGAAGAGTTAGAGTTAGCATTACATAGTTGCGAGCTCCGAATTGAGCTTTTGGAAGCAAGAGAAGGGCATTGGGAAGAGGAGCTTCACCGTTCCCGTAGTCAAGTTAGAGATCGAGACTACTTTATAAGTGAAGCGATAGTTCAGATTCGGGAAGTGGCTGATCACCTGCAGGGCCTGGCGTCTCAAGCTGAGATCCTAAGCATGAAATACGAGCTACAGGCAGATCGTAGCCAAGAGCTGACCTCTTTACTTAGAAAAATCAAAACTCTGGGCTTAAGGGCGAAAGCATACTTGTAATCTGTTTTATGTAAAGGGTTTTGCCTTCTAATAAAGTCTTCTAAAATGAAGTTGATCAGAATCGATGTCTTCTTCTTGCATTCATGCATTTGCATTTCATCACATTACATGCATTTAAGTTTATAAAAAGAGCCTAATTAGTTAGAATTATCAGAGAGGGGATAAGCAAGTGAAAAGAGAAAATCTAGAAGCGGAACATCACTACGGAACACGCGCTAAAACCAGAAAAATGGATCAAAGATTCGAGCAATTCTAGAAAGAAATACAGGAACAAATGCAAGAACAAATGTTAAAACTTCAGCAGGAAATGAGGGACCAAATGTTGGAGGCCCAGAGGAATATGATGGCCCAGATGGCCCAAAAAATGAACGGGGCAATGGATAAGGGGAAAGTCCCATGCCGCCGGTCGAAGAGGATAGTGATGGCATCCCTCCGGGCTTTACCCCGCCACACGCGAGAACACAGCTTGAGGAATGTCTCCAAAGGCCACTGGTTACAATCAGACCCCAGCAAGGGCAGAATGACATTAGACCTCCCATGAGCTATCACGTAGGCTCAGGATCCCAGCCTAGCAATAGCCCGTCCAACCCTGTTGTGCCCGATCTAGATGCAGTAGAGAAAATGGGGTCAAGAATAGAATCCTCAAGACAACTAGAGGATCGTTGCAAATGGCTAGAGGAAAAATTCAAAGCGCTGGAAAGTATCGATCATCATCAGAGGATCGACGCAAAAGATTTAAGTCTAGTTCCCGATTTGGTGCTGCTCCATAAGTTTAAAATGCCTGAATTCGAAAAATATAGTGGGACTAGCTGCCCAGAGGCCCACATCACCATGTTCTGCAGGTGAATGGCTGGCTACGTGAGCAATGATCAGCTCTTAATCCACTGTTTCCAAGAAAGTTTGGTGGGTGCAGCAGCTAGATGGTATAACCAGCTTAGCCGGGCTAACATTAGTTCCTGGAGAGACTTGGCTCAAGCATTTCTGAAGCATTACAGCCACGTCACAGACATGGCACTGGACAAAATTACTTTGCAAGGCATGGAGAAAAGACAAAATGAAAGTTTCAGACAGTATGCGCAAATGTGGAGAGAGGTCGCCATGCAGGTCCAACCACCCCTCTTAGAAAAAGAAACTACCATGCTCTTCATTAACACCCTGAAGGCCCCTTTCATAACCCATATGATAGGGAGTACAACTAAGAGCTTTGCCGATATAGTGATGGCAGGGGAGATGATTGAACATGCCATACGAGGTGGCAATATCGAGGCAGGAGAAAGCACTAGGAGGGTCGCTCCTAAGAAGAAAGACGGTGAAGTAAATAACGTGAGCACATACAATAAGGGGTACTCGAAGATGATCACAGTTAATCAGCCAAAGACAGTTACGACTGGACAACAAGGACCGGCAAGACAGGAATCAGGAACCAGACCGAATATCGAAAAGATTCAATTTACACCAATTCCGATAACATACAAAGAGCTATACCAGATTTTATTCAATGAGCACATCGTGTCCCTGTTCTTTTTGCAACCATTGCAGCCCCCATACCCTAAGTGGTACGACTCTAACGCTCACTGCGATTACCATGCAGGGATAGAGGGGCATTCGATAGAAAATTGCCTCGCCTTTAAAAAGGTAGTCGAGAGGCTAATAAAGATGGAGGTTATAACACTCGATGACATGGTAAAAAAGGGGAACCTACTGCCCAATCATGAGGATAGAGGGGTAAATGTGATTGGTGAAGAAGGGGTAAGGAAGATCAGGAAGGATGTCACAGAAGTGAAGACCCCATTGCGAATAGTCTGGAAGGAAATGGCAAAAAGAGGATTGATAGATTCAGATCTTGCGGAGAACGGGAGGCATATAAGGAACTACTGCGAACTCCATAAGACAAAGGAACACGAGATTTAAGAATGCGCCGAATTTAGAATTTTGGTGCAAGGCCTTATGGACAACAAAGAACTGGAGTTTTATGAAGAAGGAGTAGAGGAAGAGGAAATATGTGCGATCGAGGAAGAATTGACAAAGCCTGGAGTTAATTACCTGAGAATCATCATTTCGCGAAACACGAAAGGCGGAGTACAGGGAAGGCCGAAAATCATAATTCAGAAACTTGCTTCTTTTCCCTACAAAGATAGTAAAAAGGTACCTTGGAACTATAATTGTAATGTGACGATGCCAGAGGCGGAAAGCTCCACTAGCAGTACTGAGGAAGGCAAGAATGAAGGGTTCTATACGCGTAGTGGGAAGTGTTATGATCCTGGAAATAGAGGAGAAGAACCAATGAAACTGAAGACTATGCTGATTGGGCGAAAAAAAGAACCCGAAGCCCCTATCAACGAACCAGCAAAAGAAGAAGAGGCCAAAAAATTCTTGAAATTCTTGAAACACAGCGAATATAGCGTGGTGGAACAACTGCACAGACAACCAGCCCGTATCTCCGTGTTAGCCCTACTTCTAAGCTCAGAAGTGCACCGCGAAGCATTAATGAAAGTACTGAATGAGACCTATGTTACTAAGGATATATCCGTCAACAAGTTGGACCGTCTGGTTAGTAACATAAGCACTGATAATTTCATCTACTTCAGCAATGACGAAATCCCACCCGGAGGCTTGGGATCAAGGAAGGCCTTACACATAACTACCCGCTGTAAAGGATATACTCTGCCAAGCGTGTTAATAGATAATGGGTCAGCATTAAATGTCCTACCACTGGCTACACTTAAGAGGTTGCCAATAGACAGTTCTTATATGAAAGCATGCCAGAACATAGTGAGAGCGTTTGACGGCACGGAAAGAAGAGTGATAGGGAGAATAGACATACCTTTATTGATCGGGACTAACACTTACGAAGTAGACTTCCTGGTTATGGATATCAAGCCCTCTTACAACTGCTTATTGGGGAGGCCATGGATTCACTCGGCGGGAGCCGTAACATCATCCCTACACCAAAAACTGAAACTGGTAACAGAAAATCGGCTGGTAACTATCAACGCTGAAGAAGATATCGTAGCAACTGTTACCAACGAAGCGCCCTATCTAGAAATGAATGAAGAGGCCATCAAATGTTTTTTCCGGTCCTTGGAGTTCATAAACGCGACATTCATCTCGGAAGGAAGTGAAATTCCGATACCCCAGCTATCCAAGACCACTAGAATGGGATTACAAATGACAGTGGGAAAAGGAGCCCTACCCAGAAAAGGATTGGGCAAATATCTCCAAGGGAAAGTCCAGACCCCGATGCTGAAGGAAAAAAAGGGATCGCTTTGGTTTAGGTTTCAAACCGAATGTTAAACAAATGAAGAAGGAAATAGAAAAGAAGCAAGAAAGGAGAAAGGCCAGGCTGAATGGAGAGGACGTTAAGTGGGAACCGATGACATTCCCCCACATATCTCACACCTTCGTATCAGGACGAATGATTTACCCGGAAAAAGAATCTCCTAGAGAGGAATATCCTCACATCAATGCTATACATGAGGAGGAGACTAATCAAGGAAATCTGTCGGGCATCCGCCCGTATGAACCTGGAAGCACGTTAGACAATTGGACTACAAAGGAATTTTCTGTAGTTTTTAGAGATTATACAGAGTAATATTCAGAACACTCTTGTTGTTTTTAAGCCTAGAAACAATGAGATTTCTTTTGTGAAATAGGCTCATGTTCTGACATTTTGTTTTAATGAAATACATCTTCAATTCTACTAAACATTCTCTCATTTTGCATTTTTTTTACTATATATCCTTTGTCTTATTCATATCATGTGAATAGTTGTCCTCAAATTCATTTGTTCTTTATACACCCTTTGACCCCATCACAGGTCTCTAGACATCAATGATGTGAGCAACGATACTACAAAGTCAGAAGTCTGCTTTGAGCAAGACATGTGTTCAGAGGAGTCTCAGGACTTTGAAAATGACACAGAATGCGACTTGCCTCCAGATTTGTTGAGAACGGTAGAGTAAGAAGAAAAACAGATCCTACCCCATAAAGAGTCGGTAGAAATGGTGAATCTAGGAGAGGGACAAGAAATGAAGATTGGAGCCCGAATTACTGCAGAAACCAAGCGGAACCTCGTCAAATTACTCTATGAATTCAAGGATGTGTTCGCGTGGTCGTACCAAGATATGCCCGAACTAAGTACTGATATCGCAGTACACTGATTGCCCATAAGAGAAGAATGCAAGCTAGTCCAACAGAAGCTCCGAAGAATGCGACCAGACGTCTTGTTAAAAATAAAAGAAGTTGAGAAGCAATTTAACGCTGGGTTCTTGCAAGTGGTCAAGTACTCGGATTGGGTGGCTAACATTGTCTCTGTCCCCAAGAAAGACGGGAAGGTACAGATGTGCGTGGACTACAGAGACCTAAACAAGGCCAGCCCGAAGGACAATTTCCCGTTGCCTCACATCGACACTTTGGTGGACAATACAGTAGGCTATTCGTTGTTCTCCTTCATGGATGGTTTTTTGGGGTACAACCAAATAAAGATGCATCCTGAGGACATGGACAAGACAACGTTTACAACCATGTGGGAACATTTTGCTATAAGGTAATGCCATTTGGGCTAAAAAATACAGGGGCGACATATCAGAGAGCCATGGTAACCTTATTCCATGACATGATGCACAGGGAAATTGAGGTTTACGTCGACGACATGATCGCCAAGTCCCGAACTGAAGAAGAACATGTGCAGGTCTTGAGAAAATTGTTCTTGAGGCTGAGAAAATTCCAGTTGAAGCTTAACCCGTCAAAGTGTACCTTCGGAGCTCGGTCCAGGAAATTGCTCGGGTTCATAGTCAGTGAAAAAGGGATTGAGGTTGACCCGGAAAAAGTCAAAGCCATACAAGAATTACCTCCACCACGTACCCAAAAAGAAGTTAGAGGTTTCTTAGGAAGGATGAATTACATCGCCCGGTTCATTTCACAACTGACCGAGAGATGTGACCCCATATTCCGTCTCCTCAAGAAACATAACCCAGGCACATGGGATGAAGAATGCCAGAAGACCTTCGAAAAGGTAAAACAATACCTGTCCCATGCACCGGTACTAACGCCGCCTCAACCAGACAAGCCACTGATCCTTTATCTAACGGTACTTGATAATTTGATGAGATGTGTGCTGGGTCAGCATGATGAGTCGGGGAAGAAAGAAAAAGCAATATATTACCTTAGTAAAAAATTCACCGAATGTGAAATGAGGTACTGGCCAATCGAGAAATTATGTTGTGCCTTGATTTGGACAACTCGAAGATTAAGGCAATATATGCTGTATCACACGACATGGCTCATCTCAAAGCTAGATCCCCTTAAATAAATGATAGAATCTACCGCCTTAAATGGAAGGATGGCTAGATGGCAGATTCTACTTTCCGAATTTGACATCATTTATGTAAACCAAAAGGCGATAAAAGGGAGTGCGATAGCGGACTTTCTAGCCAGTAGAGCCCTTGAAGACTATGAGCCTTTAGATTTTGATTTCCCTAATGAGGATTTGATGTACGTGGTAGACACTGAAGAAGGTACCCCCGAAGATCACCCCTGGAAACTGAATTTTGATGGGGCATCAAATGCTGTGGGCAATGGAATTGGGGTAGTCCTGATGTCCCCAAAAGGAGACCATTATCCATTCACTTGCAAACTGGATTTCGATTGCACTAATAATATGGCTAAATATAAAGCTTGCATCATGGGTCTCCGGGCCGCTATCGAATACAAAATCAGGGTATTAAAAGTTTATGGAGATTCTGCTCTAGTAATCTATCAACTCAAAGGAGAATGGGTAACGAGAGATCCAAAGCTGGTTATCTACAAAAGATTGGCCCAAGAATTGATCAGAAAGTTCGATGACATCACTTTCAATTACCTGCCCAGGGACGAGAATCAGATGGCTGATGCTCTGGCCACCTTGGCTTCCATGGTTCGAATAAACAAAAATGAAGATATAAAGCCAATAAAAATGCGTATTCATCAAGACCCAGCCCATTGCTACAATGTCGAGGAAGAAGGGAAAACTGGCCCACCATGGTACCATGATATATTGCGGTATATGAAAAATTGTGAGTACCCAGATCAAGCGACTGAGAATGATAAAAAGACGCTGAGGAGACTAGCCTGTGATTACGTCTTGGATGGAGAAGTCTTATACAAGAAAAGGAAAGATTAATTGCTGCTGAGATGTGTGGACGCCGCCGAAGCTAAGTTAATCCTGGAAGAAGCCCATGAAGGTGTCTGTAGAACTCACGCTAATGGTTTCACAATGGCAAGACAAATAATGAGGTTTGGATATTATTGGTCCACCATGGAGGGAGATTGTATCAACTATGCCAAGAAATGTCATAAATGCCAGATTTATGGAGACAAGATTCACGTGCCCCCATCGCCTTTACATGTTATGACTTCTCCATGGCCATTTTCCATGTGGGGCATGGATGTCATTGGGCCAATATCTCCGAAGGCTTCGAATGGACATCGTTTCGTCTTTATGGTCGTTGACTACTTCACAAAATGGGTAGAGGCGGCTACATATGCTAACATCACTAAATCAACGGTTAGTCGGTTTTTGAAAAAGGAGATCATTTGTCGATATGGAATACCTGAGAGGATCATATCAGACAATGCACTGAACTTAAACAATAGCACGATAGCAGGGGTTTGTAGCCAATTCAACATCAAACACCACAATTCGTCACCGTATTGTCCAAAAATGAATGGGGCAGTGGAAGCAGCCAACAAAAACATCAAAAAGATAGTAGGAAAGATAACTGAGACTTATAGAGACTAGCATGAGAAGTTTCCGTTTGCACTCTATGCTTATCGGACATCCATCAGAACCTCTACTGGGGCAACACCTTTCTCATTGGTCTACGGGATGGAAGCGGTTCTACCTATTGAAGTGGAAATACCTTCTCTTCGAGTGTTGTCAGAAGTAAAACTGGATGAAGCTGAATGGATCCAAGCTCGATATGATCAGTTGAATTTAATTGAAGAAAAGATATTGAGGGCCATTCGTCACGGTCAGATGTACCAAAAATGGATGATGCGAGCTTATGACAAAAAAGTTCGGCCAAGAGAATTCCATGAAGGGGACCTCGTGCTGAAAAATATCCTTCCCATACAAAAGGATCACAGAGGAAAATGGATGCCGAACTGGGAAGGGCCGTATGTGGTAAAGAAAGCTTTCTCAGGAGGTGCACTGATTCTGACTGAGATGGATGGGAAATGCTTGCCCAATTCCGTAAACTCAGATTTGGTTAAAAATTATTTTTCTTGAAACAGAAGAGGCCAAGGCGAAAACCCGCAAAGGGCACTTTGAGACTTTGAAAAAAAAAGGGGGAGAGGCTCAGGGCGAAAACCCGCAAAAGGGCGCCTTGAGACCAAAGGGCTTTTGAGTTGAAAACCCGGAAAGGGCGGCTCAAATTTTGATTGGACATGTGGCGGTCTTGCAGCGCCAGAATCAACAGAAGAGGAAGCACGTTGCATATTGGGGCATCAACAAAGTACTTTAAATCTTCTAAACACATGTAAAAGCTCAAAGCATCCTTCATGAAACTTGTATAAAAGCCCAATCAGCGGTGTCTAGGGCATTTGACTTATGTATTACTCATTTTCACTATTGTTGGATTCTTTTTTCACAAAAATGATGTGTTCCCAGTTATCTCCTCACATTGTTGATAATTCATTTTAACTCTCTTTGAAGTCAATCCATTGTTACCCGTCATTCATAAACATGTTGCATTGAAAAATAATTGATGAACTGATAATTTCACAAAAGAAAGTTCTACTTATTACTTTGGAAATCTCTAGACAAAGCAAGAAACTGAAATAGGACAATTGTTTAGAACTTCCATGTACATAGATTAAAGACATTGGAGAAAGAGGGGCTCTAATGGAAACCATTTCTTCAAAGTTCCTCGCCCAATTCATTAATGGAGATAAACAATGTTACCTAGTCATCCAAAAAGTGGTACGACAGGTCAATTTTAGACAAGGAAAGATTCGAAAACCCTAAATCGCTAAGGAACGAATCCAAAACAAATCAAGCCGGGTATCCTTCGAGAAGAAGATGAGAATCCCGGGAAAGACAGCTAGAAAATCAATATGGGCCTGCGTCCTAAGGCCTAAAATGGGCCTTGAAATTCCCACAATGGCAAGTCATTCATACGAAAACAGTTACTGCAAGGGAAACAAAGACGAAACCTTGACAGATATATAGATGATAATACCTCAAATAGAAAATCACACTCATAACATTCTGACTCATCATGCTCATGGCATCCTAATCATTAGGCATAAGCATGTACTCATTCTACAGGTTACGTCTTCAAGAGGACGATGATTTATGAGCGGATCTTGTCTCCCCGAGTATGCAAATGGAGCGGTCGAAGAAAGCGATCGACCTTCCCGAAGTTGCGGGAGAAGCGGTCGAAGACATCGATCTAGTGATCCCGAATTTGCGGGATCGATTGAAAATAGCGATTTGACCTTCACGAAGTTGCGGGAAGCAAATCGAAGGCATCAATCTAGTGATCCCCGAGTTTGCGAGGATCAGATTAAAAATAGCAGATTTGACCTTCCTGAAGTTGCAGGAAACAGATCGAAGACATCAATCTGGTGGTCCCTTAGTTTGCAGGGATCAGATTAAAAAAAGCAGATGTGACATTCCTGAATTTGCAGGAAGCAGATCGAATACATCAGTCTGGTGATCTCTAAATTTGCAGGGATTAGATTGAAAAAAGCAGATTTGGCATTCCTGAAGTTGCATGAAGCAGATTGAAGACATCAGTCTGGTGGTCCCTGAGTTTGTAGGGATCAGATTGATGATAGCAGATTTGACATTCCTGAAGTTACAGGAAACAGATCGAAAATATCAGTCTAGTGATCCCTGAGTTTGTAGGGATCAGATTGAAAATAACAGATTTGACATTCCTGAAGTTGCAGGAAGCGGATCGAAGACATCAGTTTGGTGATCCCTGAGTTTGTAGGGATCAGATTGAAAATAGTGGATTTGACTTTCCTGAAGTTGCAGGAAGCAGATCGAAGACACCAGTCTAGTGATCCCTGAGTTTGCAGGGATCAGATTGAAAATAGTAGATATGACATTCCTGAAGTTGCAGGAAGCTGATCGAAGACATCAGTCTGGTGATCCCTGAGTTTGCAGGAATCAGATTGAGGATAGCAGATTTGACGTTCTTGAAGTTGCAGGAAGCAAATCGAAGACAGAAGGTCTTCTCTTCCCGAAGTTGCAGGAAGCAGATCGAATACATCAATCTGGTGATCCTTGAGTTTGCAGGGATCAGATTAAAATGACAAAGTTGACGATTCTTAATGATTGCAGGAGCGGATCGAAGATACAAGTCTTATCCCTATAAAAGCACAACAGAATAAATTGGAGCTACAAGTTCTATCTCTTTGAAGTTGTAGCGATAGAGTGGACCAAAGCGACAAGAGGCGGTGGACAGGAATGAAGCTATCTGTGGAAAAGCACCAAAGAAGTCAAGACTTAGCGATACCGGGCAAAATTGGTCTTTCTTGAAAGTCTTTGCTCTGTTCCCGTTACACGATAACGAGCAAAGAGGGGTAGCTGTATGACCCTAATTTTACCCGGGTCTAAAAAGACCCAATTACATTCAAAGCCCAAACCAAATAAAACCCAAATTTAAACCCTAAATCCAGTTACAAAGTGACCCAATCCACTAAAGCCCAATTAAAACCTAAACAGACTAACCCACTAAGAAACCCAAACCCAATTACAACTAACCAGGCCCAATTAGCCCATTGCAAACCCAAAATTAGCAGAACAGTAACCCTAGCACAAGTGGCGCCGCACCTAGGGCATCGACTTCTCACCCACGGCCTTCGACTACTAGCCACCACCGTGGCGTCTGTCACAGCACCGCCTCTTGCCACCGCCAAGTACCTGCAAAAGCATTGAAGATAAAATGACAGAATAATAGAAAAGAGGAGGAATCAATTGTAAAAAAGAGGGCTATAAAAAGCCAATCAAAATCTTTGTAAAGGGATCCTTTTTTTTTTTCAAAAAAGAGAGAGATTAAAAACAATAGAACAACAAATCGGAGAACCGCAACACAGATTAAAGGCATAAAAAACGCAAAAGAGCCATTAAAATCAAAGGAAACAGAGGCTAAAGGTGATTTTTTTCGAAATTTATTTTATCTATTTTTTCTTTTTTCTTTCCTTCGACGTGTATATATGCTATTATAAAAAAAATGAAGATTTTACCTCCTCCGGCCACCGTGCGTAATGGCCGGCACGGCGGTGTCGGCGACAGAAGTCGGTGGTCCGGCCACCGGAATCCCCACCCTCATTCGGACCTGCAGAGAAAAAAAAAAGGATTAGAAATTTTTTTTTTTTTAGAAAGCAGCTCAAATGAAATTTTTTATGATTTTAAGGCCTTATATAGCCCCTCAAAATGACGTCGTTTTGAGGCTGGCCATTTATGCCTAAAACGACGTCGTTCCAGGCCATCGACCCGAAATTCGACCCGACCCGCTTCAGGGTCTGCGTGTTTTTAAGCTAGAGGGGGAAATTGCGCGACTGGTCCTTCCGCGTGTAAGAGTATGCCCAAAGATCAATCATGAGATGGTTGTAATAACATACTTAATTTACCATGTTTATTAATATAAAGCGTTGTCATTATTATTTCAGTTTTTCTTTCTGTGTGTATAAATAAACTATTTTATAATAATGTCCTAAGAATAATATGATTATTCTTAAAAGATCCTTAGTCGAGTATTATTGTTGACTAGGACAACAATAATGCATTAAGACTAACATGTAGTTGATTGATGATAAAGAGTTGTCATTGATATGGAGTGTCAAAATCAATGCATGAATATGTGTGTTAGAGAACAACATATTGGATTGACCCGCTATGAGTATGTTTCTTGGATTATTATGTAATTGTCACAACATTACTCATAGTGATTAATATGTACATGATCCTCAGACTTGAGATCATTATTATCCCAGCATCGTGAGTTGTATATTTTGATACAGTCAAATGTACACCATAACAGGTTGTTCTATAAAGGCTAATGTTGGATATACCACAATCTATGTAGAAGGATATGGTTGATCAATAAAGGATAAGCCCCTCCTACATAATAGGAGTAATATCTTAGGCCACTTGATTGAGTGAGACTAGAAATGCATGGCCATGCTCAAATAAGTTGATATGAGATGTCATACTAATTTGTATATCATAGTCTACTCAAGATATCAAGAAACATGGGATGGACTATGCAAGTGTGACTATCCCATGACTTGTATCCGTTCCAGAGATAAAGGACTTAAGGATTAATGCATGAAAGGTTAATCACGAATGGTTATGTCGAATCATGACTTCTTGTAACTTAGGTAGCAATGATGCATTGCTAGATGCCACTCATTGTCTGTGACAATAGAATCGTTCTAATATTACTGCTAACGTTGCAAGAACCTACAGGGTCACACCCTATGGTTGAAATGAACGGAATAAAATATAGTTGGTATTGTGTTTAGTTGTCACATGAATTAAATTAATTAAAGAATAATTTAATTGGGCAATAAAATATTGAACATATTATATGTACAAGGATGTTGTACACATAATGATAACATAATTTTATTAATATATGAATTTGATTCATATATAAATTTAAATAAATATAGTTTACCGAAATTCTTATTATAATTAATGTAATTATAATTTTCAGATATAATTAATGTAATTATAATTTTCGGTTAAAAACTTTATTGTATTTATTTAATCTTGTAATACATTCAAGAGATACCAATTATAAAAGGCCCAATTAAGAGGATACCTATTATAAAAGGCCCAATGAGAAAGGCACCCATTATAAAAGGTATTAAAAGGAGACAAAGCTGAAAATGAAAAACCCTAAGTGATTGCTTGTTAGGTCTAGCAGCCGTCAAGCAAATAAACCTCCAAATAGTTTTGGAGATTTCTTCCGTTCATTGTCAAACTGGGTGGATCACGTAGAGGCCGACATCGGAAAAGGTTGTGGCTTGATTCGACAAGAGATCAAAACTCTTGTTGCCAAGGCGTCATTGTCTACTCGTTGAAGTTTTGGTAATTTCGAAACCTTTATTTCACCCCGATTCGTTCCTCACACATGGATTCCTGATTTGGATCGCCGGATCTAATTTTATTCTGCTGCGCCATGGGGTTCCGGCGTTCCAACACCGCGTTCTTTGCTTTTAAAATCGAGTTTTTTCATTATTGCACATCGACCCTGAAATTTCGCACAGTTTTGCAATTTGGTCCTTCCCAAAAGCGCTGCGTTTAATTTGCTGGGAAAATTGTCCCTTTGGTCCCCCATCTTTCACGGGCGTTCCTTCTTGACCCCTGAACCCCTGTTTTATTTGCCAATTGACCCGAAACTTTCATTTTTAATGCAATTTAACCCATTTTTGATTATTTTGCACTTTTACCCTCTTTTGCCATTTTTTTATTTTATTTATTTCTTATTATTACCCCATATTATTATTATTATTATTTGTATTATTATTATTATTATTATAAATATCTACTACTAGTATTATATTTCAATATTATTATTATAATTGTTCCTGTTATTTTTAGTATCGTTATTATTATTTTAGTATTGTTTTTCTTATCTTTATCATTTATTATTATTATTATTATTACTATTATTATTATTATTATTTATATACATATTATTATTACTATTATATCCAAGCCTGTATACATTATATTACTGCATTATTACTTTTATTATATTATCTATTCCATTATTTGCTATTAGCATCATATTAATTATATATATATGTGTAAATACGTTACTTAATTTATACATATTACCATCATTATCTTTATATATATACCACCTTTGTTATTATTATTGCTATATTTATCACCATTGATGTACGACTATTATTATAACACTCTCATATTACCACTACTTATTATTATCCGTTCATTATTATCATCATTACTCTCATCGTCGTCCCACTAAATTTTTCGATACCTCAATCTTCGTAACGATCAATATTCCGTATTAGCAATTCGAGCAAATCGAGCCCTAACTTACTGGGTTCCGGATTTTCTCATTCAAGCTAAACAACGGAAGTCCCCTTTTAAAATCGCAAATTCAATTTTAAATCGACATGCCGTATTAGCTACTCGAGCGAATCGAGCCCTAACTTACTGGGTTCTGATTTTTCTCGTTTAAGCTAAACAACGGAAGATCCTTTTCAAAAATTACAAATTCAAGTTTTCATAGCAATCGATATTCCGTATTAGCAATTCGAGCGAATCGAGCCCTAACTTACTGGGTTCCGATTTCTTCTCGTTTAAAGCTAAACAACGGGATATCCCTTTTGAAATCGCAATTTAAATATTAAACAAAACACTTAATCTCGGATATTCGAAATGTCGTGCCCTAACTTACTGGACTCGACATTTAGATGCTTCGGATAAGTTTCTTTAAAATAGAGGCAGTATTCCTAATTTGGACCTTCGAGAAAACGAGCCCTAACTTACTGGGTTCTGATTTCTCGTTTGACAAATGACGGAAGATCCTCTTCACCATGTAAAACTAAGTTTTAAAAAGGCGAGCTTAGTTTCGGAGGTCTAAAGTATTGCGCCCTAACTTACTGGACATGATGCTTTATCTCTTCGAAAATAAGAAAGCCATAATGTCCCTTCCAATTCCTTCACATTTTAATAGAAAGTATCTATTTCCAAATCATTTCAAAGTTTTCAACATTAGGACATCGATCAATCAGTTTGGTACCGATTTCGGGCGTGTCGAGGGTGCTAATCCTTCCTCGCACGTAATTGACTTCCGAACCCATTTTTCTCAAATTTTCGTAGACCAAAAGCATCGTTTTAATAAACTGAGACGTTTTATTAAAACAAAGGTGATCCGATCACACCCAAATAAAGATCGGTGGCGACTCCCTTCCTTTTCGTTTTCAAAAATTGAGTCGACCTCGTCGTTTACTGTTTCATCAAAAAATGGTTACGACAACTATCATACATACAAAAATGCCTAACAAAAAATTAAAAAAAATCAATTTCTTATTCACTAAAGAAAAAAATCATGTTATCCATTCCATTAACATAGAACGGTGTTGATTGTGTCGACCATTAACTTTGGGTGATGTGGCTAATAGAACGAATGATCGCACACCACATGTATTTTTGCTGACATGTGTTCTTGCTGATGTGGAAAAAGTTAAATAATTGAGATGGGTTCTTTGAATTCCAACGGTTAAAAAACAGGAAAATTATTTGTAAAGTCCAACGATACTCTGGAATTGAACCAAAAGTATCAAACCTAAAAAAGGTCTTTAATCTTCTGAAAAAATTCCCAAAAATTTGAACACCCTAAAAGGGCTTGCCATTGTGATTGTTTTCTTCATCATTCATGAGTGATTTGCTCTGCTGGTTTCGATTTAAAGTGGGTTTTGTTTTAATAATTTATTTCAATTTTTGGGTTTTATTCTTTCATTCAATCGGGGGTTATCCATAACCCCACTTATTCCTTTGTAATAATATTTTATTTTTCATTGAGTTTATAATTTTTTTTTATTTCTCTATTTAGGGTTAACAAAATGAGTTCATATTTTTCATTATCTCAACTCAAATGTAGCAATCTCTATTATCGAATTTATTAGGAGCATGAGGGAGAAGATGTTTTATGCTATTGTGGTAAAAAAAGAAGAAGCCATTTATTGATGACATGGAAGGTTATTTAGTGGTTCAAACTATAAGGTGTTTGATTGTGGGTTTTTTCAAATGGCGTGATTTGGAGCTAAGCGAAAGTGCAAAATTTTTTATTTATGAACTGAAAAAAGAAAATGAGGAGATGATAAAATTTAGTAGAAGCCGGAGTGATGAAAAATTTGTAATCAAAGAGTTGGAATTAGAAATGAAATTAATGAAGAAGCAGTTGAATATATAACGATGAAGAATGTAGAAGATGGTGTATTGTACTGGAATGATAATTTTCTGGATAATATGTATGCTATTGATGGTGTTTATGATGTAATATTTTTAGTGTTTGTGTGTTTGATATAATGGTTTCCTTAATTTGTTTTAAGTTCAACTACTGAATTTCAATGTTAGTTTTTGGGTTTTATATACGGTGGTTTGTTGTTTTTGGTTTATTTTTGGTGGAGTTAAGTATGGAGTAAAATTGGGTTTTTTACCTAAATAATTTTTTTAAAAAAATTAATATTAAAATAGATTATCAGCTAGATTATATATTAATATATTAATATATATATACAGGCGTAACCACTTTTTATATATTAAAATACTTTTTTTATTTTAAATAAAATATTATTATTTTATTTTTATTAAAAATATTTATATATATATAGGTTAAAATATAGTCAATGGGTCAAAATATGGGTTAAAAATACCTGAAACAGGTCGCACCTATCAGATAGGCGCAACTAGTCGCGCCTGACAGGTAGGCGCAACTACCTGCCCCCTGTGCCCCTGTGCCCCTGTGCAGCACAGATACACTGCTTGATAGTGTGTAGTCCCTTCACAAGGAAAAAAATTGTAAATGGGGGACCTTATAAGCATGGTCCCCAAGTTCAAGCACCCACCGAAAGAGAGAAAAGATAGAAAAGAGAAGAAAAGAAGAAGAAGAAGATAGAAAGAAAGAAAAAAGGCAATGTATTATTTTAGTAAGTAATTTTGTTTATAATTAAAGAGTTTAATTAAGATGTTGTGAATTTTTTTTATTATTAATTATTATTTGTAAATTGTTTATGTTTAGTGTTTATGGTTTTGGGGTAATATTTTTGTATGAATGTATTTTTTTATAATTATTTTAAAATTAAATTGTTAGTATTAGGATAATATTATAAATTGTTGTATTTGTAATTATTTTAAAATTAATTTATTAGTAATTTAGTATTGTGTTATAAATTGTTGTATTTAGTTTAGTATTTGGTGAGTTTTTAGCAATGTAAAATTATTTTGTTGTTAGAAATTTATTATAAATTGTTGTGTTTTGTGATTTTTTAGTAATGTAAATTTTAGAAAAAAAAATTTATAGTTATTTTGTTAGTAGTTTATGATTAGGTTATACATTGTTAGTGTTTTGTGTTTTGTTATAGTTATTTATTTTGTTAATAATTTATGAGATTAGGTTACAAATTGTTAGTGTTTAGTATAGAGTTTTGTGATTTTTTAGTAATGTAAATTTTTAAAAAATAATTTTATAGTTATTTTGTTAGTAATTTATGATTAGGTTATATAAATTGTTAATGTTTAGTTATGTGTTTTGTGATTTTTTAGTAATATATATTTTTTAAAAATAATTTTATAGTTATTTTGTTAGTAATTTATGATTAGGTTATATAAATTGTTAGTGTTTAGTTTAGTGTTTTGTGATTTTTAATGTAATTTTTAATAATGTAATTTTATTTTATTTTTATTTATTTGACAATTTTTATTGATTTACTAAAATGTTTGTCGAAACCATTTTTTTGTTGAAAAACAGGGTCGACTTTAAAAACGAAAATGGAGTCGCCGCCAATCTTTTTTCGATGTGTGATCGGATCACCTTAAGATTGGTCATTAAAACATTTTGATTTATTAAAACAATGATTTTGGCCTACAAAATTCGAGAAAACGAGTTCGGGAGTCGGTTACGCACGAGGAAGAATTAGCACCCTCGTAACGCCCAAAATTGGTACCTAATTGATCAATTAATGTCAAAAATTTGAAAAGATTTTAAAATACAATCCTCTTTGAAAGAAGACTTGAATAAATTAAATTGGATGCTAAGACCCTCCTATTTCGAAGAAGTAAAATGTCACGTCCAGTGAGTTAGGATACAACATTTCAAATCCTCGAACTAAGCTTGTCTTTTGACTTTTAAAACTCATGCATTTAAGTTTAAGAAGGATATTCGGCTATTTGGATCAAATGAAAAATCGGAACCTGGTAAGTTAGGGCACAATTTCTCAAAATTTCAAATACAGAATATTACCTTTATTTTTAGAAATTCTTACCTCGAGATAACAGAATGTCACATCTAGTGAGTTAGGACACAACATTTTTAAATTCCCGAGAATAAGCTTTTATTTAACTTATATGCTTTAATTTTAAAAATAATTGGTTCTTTAGGCTCGACGAGAAAAATCGAAACCTAGTAAGTTAGGGCACAATTTCTCGAATCTCGAAATACAAAAAATTGCTTAATAAAAAAATTTATATATCGGACAAAGATTAATGTAACACGATTTTATAGTAAAATGTAAAAAAAAAAATGAATTACAAAACTAATATGCATAACAAGCTAATAATAAATGCCTTAATACATGACAACATAAAGGATGAAGATAAAATAACAAGCCAAAATAAACGAAAAACAATAATTAAAAAGAACTAAAAATTTAGAACTAAAGAACTAATATTAAACAAATAAATAAACAAGTATAGTGTAACACAAATTAAAAATCATAATATTAATAATAATGATGATGTCATTAATAATAATAAAAATTTTGAAGTTTTAAAACTATATAGAAAGATATAAATAAGTAAGTAATAAAATAATAAAATAAATAAATGTATTTAAAAATATTAAGCAATTAAATATTAAGGAAATGATAGTAATAATAACAAAGTTAATTAATAATAATAATAATAATATGTTAATAATAACATTAATAATAATAGTAATAATAATGGTAATAGTAAGGAAAGTAATAATAATAAATATAATAATATTAAAATAAATAATGAAATAATGAAATAAAGTAAAATACACAAGATAAAAAATTTGAACAAAAAAGGAAGTAAAAAAATATAACAATAAAAATAAAAAATATATATGTACATGCAAACAAAGAAATAAATAGATTAAAACAATACACAAAAATATATAAAAAAACTGATATTAAATGAATACTGTATTAAATTGCAACTAAAAAAATTAAGAACCCAAATTATAAAATAAAAAAATTAAAAAGGACTAAATTAAAGAGAAATAAAATTAAAAAACCGAATTTAAAAAGAGAAAAAAAAATTAGGGCCCAATGTAACGCGCGTAAAAATAGGGGGACCATTTGGGAAATTATCCCTTATTCATAAAACACAGCGTTTCAATAAGGACTAAAATGAAAGAAATGTGAAACTGTCGGGCCAGATTTAAAGAAACGAAAAGATTTAATCGAAATAGGTTTAAAAAGCGAAAGGGCCAAAAGCACAAATAGCCCTTCCGCTAAAAAACACGTAGATCCTAGGCCGGGTGGGTCAGGTCGGATCGAATCGACACAAAACGACGCCGTTTTGACACAAAAGCATCTAGGGTAAAACGACGTCGTTTCGTGGGTGCTATAAAAGTCAAATTTAAAAAAAAAATTTCATTCTTCCTTCTTTCTCAAAAAAAAAAAAAAGAGAAACTTCTCTCTTTTCTCTCTCTCTCAGCCCCTAGGCCGGCCATAGCTCCAATCGTCGGACCACCGTGGCGGCTGCCGGTCGCCGGTGACGGCGCCACCGCTCACAGTGGCCGGCAAAGAAAAAAATCACCCTTTTAATATTCCAACCCCCCCTAAACCCAAATCTGGCCTCAAAAATCCCGAAATCCCCACCAAAAATGACCCGAAGGTTAAAAGCTTTGCAGCTTCCGGTCACTTTTCATTGGAAGTGGGTTCCTCGGCCATTCGCGGTGGCGCAAACACAGAAAAGGTATGATTTCTCCCCTTTTTTACTCGTTTATTATATCAAAAAGAAAAAAAGGAAAATAAACTGAAATGAAAGAGAAATCGAAAACGCAAGAAAAATACCTCGAATAGTTTCTTTTTTTTTTTAATCTCTGTATTTCGTGTGTATTGATTGTCTCGGTAAAAAAAAAACTACAAGGGTTTCCCCATTGATTTTATAGCCGAAATAAGAAAATAAAACTACAATATATTTCTTTTTTTGGTTACTGTTGTTTTTGTCCTTTTTTGTAGGTACGGAGGCCTACGGTGGCTGACGTGGAGGTATGGCGCAAGGAGGGACGATGTTGGAGGCATGCGGCGCACATTAGCTAGGGTTTTCTTGTTTTTCTGATTTGGTTTAGGTTTTGGGCCATTTGGGCTTAGGGTTAGTGTTTGGGTTGGGTTAGATGTAATTTTGGGCCAATTTCTTATTGGGTTTGTAATAAAAACTGGACTGTTTAATTTATTTTTTGGGGTTTATTTGCTAATGGGCCCCGGGCATAAATTGGGCCTTACAGCTGTCCCTCTTTGCTCATTGTCGTGTAATGAGAATGAAGTAAAGACTTTAAAAGGGCCAATTTTTCCTGGTCTCGCCGAATCTTGACTTTTTGGTGCTTCTCCCTTTCAAGTAGCCTCTTTCCTTTCCACTGCATCTTCAGGGGTATGAGAATTGTACTTTGATCCACTCCAATGTAATTTCAGGGAGAAGAGATTTGTAGCTTCAATCTACTCCGCTGGAACTTCAAGGAGATAAGAATTGGTGATTTTAACCTGTTCCACTGCAACTTCAAGGAGATAAGGTTTGGTTTTCGTAGACTTGATCCGACCTACTGTAACTTCAGAAGTATAGGATTTGTAAATTGTAGTTTTAATTTGTTCCACTGCAACTTCAGGGAAATAAGATTTTGCTATCTTCAGTCTGCTCCACTACAACTTCAGGGAGATAAGACTTGTAACTTCAACTTGCTCCACTGCAACTTCAGGAAGATACGCTCCACCATAATTTGTAGCTTCAATCTGTTCCACTGCATCTTCAGGGAAATAAGATTCGGTATCTTCAATCTGCTTCACTGCAACTTCAGGGAGATAAGGCTAATGGCTTCAATATGCTCCACTGCAACTTTAGGGAGATAAGATTCACCATGGTAAATTTGATTTGACCTACTGTAATTTTAGAGGTATAGGACTTGTGGATTCATCGATGTTGCTACACCATCCCCTAAGGGACATAACTTGTAGAATATTTTATGGACCTATGCTTATGCATAATGATTAGTATGCAATGACCAGAATGAATCGAATGCTCCTAACTAGATGTGTTATGGATGATATTTGCATGAATACAGATTGTCATGAGAGTGATCCTTGTTTTTTAATGTCTGGGTTGTCATTGCTCGTTGTTCTTCAAGGTTGTATCACTGACATAATATCCTGTCTTCTTGTTCAGCCAATATTTTTAACAGAAAATCCAAAGAAATAGTCACTATTTAGAGTTTCTTTCTCAAATATTTCCAACCCTTGGGCTTGGTGAGTTCTAAATAATAGTCCTATTTCAGGTTCCTGTACTATTTAGAAGTTCCAGAGTCATATGCAAAACTCTTTTTGTGAAAGTATTATTTGTCCATTAATCGTTACTCCAATGCAAAATGCTTGAAAATGATCATAATGATGGACAAAACTGAAATTTATCAGGGACAAAATTTGAAAAGAATGGGTTAATTAAAGAAAGCAAATATTGCTGGAGTACAAAATAGTGAGGGGAAAAAAATAGGTGCCCCAGATATCACAACCTGAGTTTCTCTGTATGAACTTTCTAAAGACCATTTTAAGTTCAATATGTGTTTAGGAGATCTAGAGTATTTTGTTGATGCCCCAAAATGTTGCATACTCTCTTCGTTAATTCAGGTATAGCAAGATCAACGCATGCCCTATCTTTGATCATAATTTGAGTCGTCCTTTTAGGGTTTTCGACTCAAAACCCCTTTGGTCTCGAGGTGCCCTTTGCGGGTTTTCACCCTGGCCTCTCCGTTTATTTATTTATTTTTTAAAAGGTCTCAAAGCGCCCTTTGCGGATTTTCACTTTAGCCTATTTTCTTCTTTAAGTATAGTACTTCTTGACTGAATCTGAATTTATAAGATTGGGCAAGTTTTTCCCATCCATTTCGGTCAAAATCAGCTCTCCTCAGGAGAAAGCATTTTTTACCACATAAGGTCATTCCCAATTTAACATCCATTTCCCTCTGAAATCTTTTTGTATGGGGAGGATCTTTTTCAATACTAGGTCCCCCTCGTGAAATTCTCTTGGGCGGACCTTTTTGTCATAAACTTGCATAATTCGTTTTTGGTACATCTGACCCTGACGAATAGCCCTTAGCATCTTTTCCTCAATCAAGTTCAACTGATCATATCGAGATTGGATCCATTTTGCTTCATCCAACTTCAGCTCTGACAAAACTCGAAGGGAAGGTATCTCTACTTCAATGGGTAAAACTGCCTCCATTCCATAAACCAATGAGAAAGGCGTTGCTCCGGTGGAAGTTCTGATAGACGTTCGATAAGCAAAGAGAGCAAATGGTAACTTCTCGTGCCAATCTTTATAGGCTTCAGCCATTTTCCCACGATCTTCTTAATATTTTTATTGGCTTCTTCCACTGCACCATTCATTTTTGGACGATACGGTGATGAATTGTGGTGTCTGATTTTGAATTGACTGTAGACCTTCGCTATCGTGTTGTTGTTCAAGTTTAATGCATTGTCAGATATGATCCTCTCAGGCATTCCATATCGACATATGATTTCCCATTTTAGGAATCTACTAACTGTCGACTTAGTAACACTGGCATATGAAGCAGTCTCTACCCACTTGGTGAAATAGTTGATGACCACAAAGATGAATCAATGCCCATCTGAAGCTTTTGGCGAGATCGGCCTGATGGCATCCATGCCCCACATAGAGAAAAGCTATGGGGAAGTCATAACATGAAAAGGCAAAGGAGGTACATGAATTTTGTCTCCATAAATTTGACATTTGTGACATCTCTTCGCATAATTGGTGCAGTCTCCCTCCATGGTAGTCCAATAGTACCTGAATCTCATAATTTGTCTAACCATTATGAAACCATTAGCATGTGTTCCAAAAACACCCTTGTGGACTTCTTCCAGAATTTTCTTAGCTTTAACAGCGTCCACACATCTAAATAATACCTGATCCTTTCTTCTTTTGTACAAGATCTCCACGTCTAAGACATAGTCACAGGCTAGTCTTCTTAACGTCCTTTTATCATTCTCAGTTGCCTGATCAGGGTATTCACGATTTCTCACGTATCGTAATATATCATGGTACCAGGGGTAATCATCTCTTTCTTTTTCCTCCACGTTGTAACAATGAGTTGGAGCCTTGTAAATACTCATTTGAATGAGTTTTACATCCTTTTGTTTACTCACTTTGATCATAGAAGCCAAAGTAGCCAAAGCATCTGCCATCTGGTTTTCATCTCGCCGGAGATAATTGAAAGTAATATCAGTAAACTCTTCAATTAACCCCAGAACTATCCTTTCATAATTGATCAATTTGGGGTCTCTTCTTTCCCATTCACCTTTCAGTTGGTAGATCACCAGTGCAGAATCTCCATATACTTCCAGCGCTCTAATTTTGCATTCTATGGCTACACGGAGTTCCATGATACATGCTTCATACTCTTCCATATTATTTGTACAATCAAAATCCAATTTGCATGTGAGCGGATAATGATCTCCATTTAGGGATACCAAGACTGCCCCAATTCCATTACCTCCAGCATTTGATGCTCCATCGAAGTTCAATTTCCAAAGGTGATCTTTTGTAACGTCTTCTTCAGTAACTGCCACATACATTAGTTCTTCATTGGGGAAGTCAAAGTTCAGAGGCTCATAATCTTCTAGAGCTCTGCTAGCCAGAAAATCTGCTACTGTGCTTCCTTTCACGACTTTTTGGTTCACATAAACTATGTCAAATTCAGAGAGCAGAATTTACATCTAGCCATCTTTCCATTCAAAGAAGTTGACTCCATCATATATTTTAGAGGGTCCAACTTCAAGATTAGCCAAGTCGTATGGTACAACATGTATTGCCTCAACCTTTGAGTTGTCCAAATCAAGGCACAACACAATTTGTCAATTGGCGAATATCTCATTTCACACTCAGTGAATTTCTTACTGAGGTAGTATATCGCCTTTTCTCTTCTTCCTAAATCATTGTGTTGACCCAACACACATCCCATAGAGTTATTAAATAGTGCCAAATACAATATTAATGGCCTATCTATGTATGGAGGTGACAATACTGAAGGACTTGACAAGTACTGTTTAACCTTATCAAAAGCTTTCTGGCATTCATCATCCCACACGCCTGGATTGTGTTTCTTAAGAAGGTGAAATATGGGATCACATTTCTCAGTTAATTATGAAATGAATCGAGCAATGTAATTTAACCTTCCAAGGAAACCTCAAACTTCTTTTTGAGTGCACGGCGGAGGTAATTTTTGTATAGCCCGGACCTTGTCTGAATCAATCTCAATTCCCCTCTTGCTAACTACGAAGACCAATAATTTTCTCGATCTAGCTCCAAAAGTACATTTTATTGGATTGAGCTTTAATTGGAATTTTCTCAGTCTCAAGAATAAATTTCTCAAAACTTAGATATGTTTGATTTCTGTTCGGGACTTTTCGATCATATCATCAACATAAACTTCGATTTCTTTGTGCATCATATCATGGAACAAGGTCACCATGGCCCTTTGATATGTCACTCTTGCATTTTTTAGTCCAAATGACATCACCTTATAACAAAATGTACCTCACAAGGTTATGAAGGTAGTCTTTTCCATGTCTTCAGGATACATTTTTATCTGATTGTATCCCGAGAAGCCATCCATGAAAGAAATCAGTGAATAGCCTGCCGTATTGTCTACTAGAGTATCAATGTGAAGCAAGGGAAAATTGTCTTTCGGACTGGCCTTATTTAAGTTTCTATAATCTACACACATTCACACCTTCTCATCTTTCTTAGGGATAGGCACAATGTTGACTACCCATTCTGAGTATTTGACCTCCTATAAGAATCCGGCATCGAACTGCTTTTTGACTTCCTCTTTTATTTTTAGAACAATGTCAGGCCTCATTCTCAGGAGCTTCTACTAAACTGGCCTGCAATCCTTTTTTATGGGGAGACGGTCTACAACAACGTCAGTGCTTAACCTGGGCATATCTTGGTATGACCACGCGAAGACATCTTTGAATTCTTGAAGTAACTCTACGAGTTCTCGCTTCGTTTCTTCGGTTATGCACGTTCCAATTTTCACTACCTTTCCTTCTTCCAAGGTCACAATCTTTATTGTCTCTTTATGAGGTAGAATTTGTTTTTCCTCTTGTTCTACCATTCTTAACAAGTCCAGAGATAAGCCACAGCCTACGTCATCTTCAAAGTCCTAGGATCTCTCTAAACACATGTCTTGCTAAAAAGGAGGTTCTGATTCATTAGCAGCATTACTCATGTCATTGATATCCGAGAACCTATTGTAGGTGCAAAGGAATATACAAAGAACGAATAAATTTAACAGTAATTATTTGTATGGTATGATTATGAATGAAATGAAAGAATGATTTGGAAAAAAGATCTAAGGAACGAAAGAATCTAACATAATTACTTGTATAGAAAGAATCTAAAAGAATGAAAGACTATTTACTCAAAATGATGTCAAATATGTATTTCATAATGATGTTTGGACATAAGCCTATTTCATAAAGGAATTCTTCTTGCTTCTAGGCTTAAAGCAACAAGTGTGTTTTGAACATTACTCTGAGTAAGCTCTAAAAACTACAGGAATTTCTTCTGCAGTCCAATTGTTTAGAACACTCCCAGGTTCATAAAGGCGGATATCTGACAAAGTCCCTCATTCAGTTGTTTCCTCATATATGGCATTGATGTGAACATTTCCCAACACTTCTTCAATACTTTCTTTCCTTGGCGTCCTTCGCTTGGGATGAATAATCCCTCTCGATACGAAAGTTTTGGATATGTAGGGGAATATTATTGGTTCCCATTTGATTTCTTCCCCACTCACACATGCCCTTATTCTTTCTTGCCTCTTTTCCAATCCCTTCCTTCTTTGTCTTGCATCTGGCTTGTACCTTAAGCCAAAGTGGTCATACTTGTCCTTCAGCATTAGAGTTTCAACTTTTCCCTGAAGATGTCTCCCTAGTCCTTTTCGCGGTAAAGCTCCCTTTCCTACCATCAGATGTAATCCCATCCTGGTAGCCTTGGATATTTTTGGCACTAGAATCCTATTCCTCTCAGTGATGAATGTTGAATTCACAAACTCCAAAGACCGAAAAGAACATTCAATTACCTCATCATTTGCCTCTAAGTACGGCGTATCACTGGTTACGGCCGCGATAATATCTTCTTCGGCATTTATCGTCACTAGCCGACCTTCTAATACTAGCTTTAACTTCTGATATAGTGACGAAGGCACTGCCCCTGCTGAATGTATCCAAGGTCTTCCCAATAAGCAATTATAGTAGGGCTTGATATCCATTACTAGGAAGTCCACCTCATAGGTAGTTGGGCCAATCAGCAGAGGTATTTCGATTCTTCCCATGACCCTCCTTTCTGTGCCATCAAAAGCCCTCACTATATTTTGGCATACCTTCATGTGTGTGCTATCCACATGCAACCAACTAAGCGTGGATAGGGGCAATATGTTCAGTACCGATCCATTGTCAATCAGAACCCCTGACAATGTGTAGCATTTGCATCTGGTGGTAATGTGCAGAGCTTTAGTGGATCCCATACCCCCCGGTGGTATTTCATCATCGTTGAAGAAAATGAAGTTATAGGAACTTATGTTATTTACCAGCCGATCCAGCTTATTAACAGAGATGTCATTCGCCACGTACGTCTCGTTCAGCATTTTCATCAATGCACTTCAGTGCACCTTTGAACTCAAGAGTAAAGCCAGTACAGATATGCAAGCTAGTTTTTTATGCAACTGTTCCACAACACTATACTCGCTATGCTTGAAAAACTTCAGGAATTCCTTAGCTTCCTATTCTTTTACTGGCTCATTAACAAGCGGCTCAGGTCTGACTACTTTTTCCTTCTTTTACTCCACCATTAGGGCATTTCTTTTTACGGGTTCTGCTTGGGAATTTATCAAATCTGCCTTCCACTACGTGTATGAGAACCTACATCCTGATCCTCTTTTGAAGCGCTGACTGAGTTCTCCTTTCCCGTGATTGTCACGTTGCAATCTTAACTCCAGGGGACCCTTTTGTTATCTAGATAAGAGAAGACCGCTGATTTTTGAATTATGATCTTTGGTGTCATCTGTAGAGAAGACCGCTGATTTTTGAATTATGATCTTTGGTGTCATCTGTACTCCAACTTCGTTGTTTTTGATGACCACAAGATGATTGACTTTTGGAACCTTCATTGTTGATTTTGACGCACATATGCTTCCTTCTTCTTTAACTTCTTCACAAAATTCTATCTCTTTATTGTCTATCAGGCCCTGCACCAAGGCTCTAAATTCTACGCATTCTTGGATCTTGTGCCCTTCTTCATGATGGAACTCACAGTAGTTCCTCATGTTTTCACAACTCCTTTCAGGATCCGAAATGCTCAACCCCCTTTTTACCATCTCCATCCAGACCCATCTCAAATGAATTTTCACTTCTACAATATTGGTCTTGATTCTTCTCTCCACATTTCCATCTATCGTATTTACCCTATTATCGGTATGATTGGGTAGCAGATTTTTGACACTAGGTGCATCATCAAATTTCACAATGCCCATTTTAATAAGTTTTTCAACTACCTTCTTAAAGGCAGTGCAATTTTCTATTGAGTGCCCCAAAATTCCTACATGGTAGTCATATTGAGCGTTTACATCGTACCATTTGGGGTATGGAGGCTGTAATGGTTTTAGGTAAAAAGGGGATACCATGTGTTCATCAAATAAACTTTGATACAACTTCTTATACGTCATTAGGATTGGCATAAATTGGAGCCTCTCAGTGTTTTGCTTTGTGCCGGACTCCTACCTTGATAAACCTTGTTGACCAGTAGCCACCGTTCTTGGCTGATTTACAGTAATCAATTTTGACTAACCCTTGTTATATGTACTTGTATTGTTCACCTCGTTTTTCTTTTTCCTCGAGGCTGACCTTTTGTTACTCTCTTCTGCATCTATCTTTCCACTTCTTATCGCATTCTCGATCATTTTTCCAGTCATCACTATGTCTGAAAAACTTTTTGTAGCGCTTCCTATCATGTGAGTGATGAATGGGGCTTTTAGGGTATTGATAAAGAGAATCGTAGTTTCTTTTTCTAGGAGCGACGGCTGAACTTGTTTGGCAATTTCCCTCCATCTCTGTGAGTATTGCCTGAAACTCTCACTCGATTTCTTCTCCATGTTTTGTAAATTAATTCTATCAAGAGTCATATCCATCACATGACTATACTGCTTCATGAATGCTTGTGCTAAGTCTCTCCAAGAACCAATCCTAGTACAGCTCAATTGGTTGTACCATTTGGATGCTGCTCCCACGGGACTGTCTTGGAAGCAATGTATTAGTAGTTGATCATTGTTGACATACCTGGTCATTCGTCTGCAAAACATGGTGATGTGAGCTTTGGGGCAACTAGTCCCATTTTATTTTTGAATTCTGGCATTTTGAACTTGTAGGGAAGCACCAGATCTGGGACCAAACTCAGATCCTTAGCATCGATTTCATGCTAACTATTAGCGTTTTCCATTGCCCTAAACTTTTTCTCCAACCATTTACATCAGTCCTTTAACTACTTTGGCAATTCTGTCCTTCTCCATTCATTTTCTGCCATTTCGTCAAGGTTAGGAATAACAGGATTAGCTGTGTTATCCCCTGGGTTAGAACCTAATCCAGCTTGAAAGTTCATCGGTACCAAAACACCCTCTGGTAAACCGTAAAAGTAACATATTTTAATCCCACATTTAGTATGCTTTTGGATGATTTATCCCCCGATTTATGTAAAAAGGTGCTCTTAATCCTTTCTTTTCATGTCTTATACTCAAGAAAGCACCCGAGGATGAAAAGAATGAAAAACGGGCCTAAAACGGACCAAATTGGGCCAAAGAGGAAATCGACACGGCCTGGACCTAAGCCCACACGGCCGTGCTGTAACAGTCCGGTTTATACCTTAGTCGGAACAGTGGTTTCAGGACCACAAATTCGAGTCCGTATAATATTTTAATATTATATTCTGTGCCGTTAATATGTGGATAAGTATGTGGTAAATTTTAAGTAAGCTAATTTGATCATTGGTGTGATCAATTTGACAAAAGGATCAGATTGCATAAAATGTGAAAGTTGCATGTTATTTGTTCAAGCACCTATGTGTTGTGGCTTTTAAAAGTTATGGCCTTATGTGGCAATTAAGCCAATTTTTAATGATAGGTAGTGGATGGCTATGTGTAAACATATTATGTTCACATGTGTTTATTTTAAATGTTATATTAAAGATACATGTATTATATCTATATATTATATTAATGCATTATAATAAAGGAAACAAAAGAAAAATGGCCTTGCTTTTATCATTCTTTGGCCGTATGTGATAAAGAAAAAGAAAGGTTTTAAGCTTTCAAAGTTTCGGCCATTTGAAAGCTAAATTCAAGGTAAGTTTTTGATCCATTTTCGATAATTTTTACATTTTTGCAATCATTGCTTCGAGAGCTACAAAACCCATGTTTTGATTTTGTGAATTGATGATGTTTTTGAGAGATGCCATTGTTGAGATGTTAAGCTTTTTGATGATTTTTGGTGTTAGACGAAAGATATGAGTGAGATGAACATGCTTTGTTCTTGAAGTTTTGATAAATTTAGCTAAATAGGGCTAAGTTGTGAAAATATTATTTTGGAGGGCTAATATGTGAATTTGATGGAATATTTTGGACTTATATAGTCACTATACAGGTTCGGCCAAGCATGTGTATGTGTAGATTTTGTGAATTCGATGTTTTGTGAAAAATGGACTAAATTGATAAAATGTGCAAATGTGAGGGCTAAATTGTAAATAGCCCAAAATATGTGTGTATGGATTGAAATGAATGAAATGGTGAATAAAAAGGTTAATTCTGAATATGTTTAGATTAAGAACCGAGGAAAACGAACTTAGATCGCGGGAAAGCGAAAGTAACCGAGTAGTCGTTTTCATCTCGATAAATCGAATCCGAGGTAAGTCAATATGCAAGTAAACGTATTTGTATGATATTATATTTGATTATATGATTATTGTTGATTATGAATATTTATGAGAAGTTATGCATTTGAAATTCGAGATAAGTCCGAAATAGTGACTAAGCCTAGAAGTCTCGTACGAATCTAGGAATAGAGAGAATTAGCTATGTCATGACATAGGTATCCGTTTTGTTTTATCATGTAAGACCACGTCGGGGATGTTGGCATTGATCTGAAACTCGTGGAAGACCACGTCGGGGACGTTGGCATCAATATATGTTTTATAAGAAAGACCACGGTAGGGACGTTGGCATTGATATATGTTTATAAGTAAGACCACGTCGGGGACGTTGGCATCAATGTATGTTTTACGATCAAGACCATGTCGGGGACGTTGGCATCAATGTATGTTTTATAAGTAAGACCACATCGGGGACGTTGGCATCGATATCCGAGTGCATGTAAGACCTCGTCTGGGACGTTGGCATTGTATAACTATTCTAAGCTTTCTGAAAATCTTACTAGATTCCTATTGGTTCAATGGCCAAGTCCGTAATACAAATCACAAATCCGAGCTATGAATAAATATGTGATATAAGTCCGATTCAGGTACGTTGATATACACTATTGGTGTATATAAGGTAAGTATCTAGATGATTTTACTATGTCGATATGTATATGATGAGATTGGTTAATGTGGCCAAAAGTGTGTGAACCAAATTAAATAAGTGAAGGATTGCTAAATGAATGATATGTATCAATGTATTTATTTGCATATATGCTTTTCATACCAAGTTTCTTTGTATTTGACTTACTAAGCTTTTGGAAAGCTTACTTTATGTGCGATTTCTCTATTTTATAGGTCGTCAAAGCTACTAAAGGCTCGGGACCGTCAAGGATTAACATCACACTACGAAACTCTTTTTGGTACTCTTTTGAATATTATATAGCTAAATATGGCATGTATAAGCTAGGTCTATGTATATGAGTTGTAAAGTGAAATTAGCCATGTGATTTGGCTACTTATGTTTTTGGTATTATGTTTAAAGGAACATGAGATGTGAAGTTGTTTTGATGTAAATATGTGCAAGTTTTGTGTTGATAAATGCTTGAATGAATGAGCCATATGATACATATTTTGATATGAGTTGATGCATATGAAATGGTTAAGTTTTGTGTGAACAATGGATGATTTTGATTGTGTATGAATTATGTGTTTTTGGTGTGTTTTAATAGCCTAAAAATGGTGAAAATAGCAGTTTTCACACAACCTAGACACATGGGCGTGTGCCCAGGCCGTGTGGCCAAGTCAGTAGCTAAGAAAATTGCCCACGGGCTAGTGCCACGGCCATGTTGACAGGCCACATGGGCATGCTCCAAACCACACGGCCATGTGCCCCTATTTTCATGAAAAAAGTTTCTAAAGTTTCTATTTTAGTCCCAAATCATTTCCTAAACAAATTTTGGGTTTCGTTGGTCCATATTAGGGTCGTAAAGATGAAATTTGAAAAATTTTAAATTGTGTCTCGGGATTATGTCCCAATCTACTTGTTTATTTATGTTTAACTCTAGTAATACCTCGTAACCCTGTTCCGACGACGGTTTAAGGTTAAAGGGTGTTACATCTAATTGGTATCAGAGCTACGGTTTAGCCGATTCTCGGACTAACGTAGCATGTCAGAGTCTAGCTATACATGCCATATATCTAAATTGTGATAGTGTGATGAATCCTGACGTATAAAATGTGATTTTCGTATAGTAATGGATCCCGAAAGAGCCGTGAGCGATGATGAGAAAGTAATACACCGCTTCCTGCAAGGAACAAAGACCTTCGATTTAAGACCGGCTACGAGTGGTCAAGAGGGAGAAGCTAAACAAGCTTTCTTCCAGATGAGGAGTGAATGGTTCACTCAATTTGTAAGAAATAACCCGACTGTTGCGCAACCCCCGCCCCCGGTTATCCTCTCGGACTACAACAGCTACCACGATTTATGCATTCGAATCTATTGAATAAACCTCCGGTTGACAAGATCCGAAAGTATAAAGCTGAAGAATTCTGGGCTAATAAGGATGATGATGCTGAAAAGGCCGAATTCTGGATTGAAAATACTATCCGGGTATTTTATGAAATGTCTCTGACTCCGGAAGAATGTATAAAATGTGTTGTATCATTACTCCGAGATGCAGCATATCAATGGTGGAAAACTCTGATTTCTGTTGTTCCGAGAGAACGAGTCACATGGGATTTCTTTCAGAGTGAGTTCCGGAAGAAATATATTAGTGAGAGATTCGTTGATCAGAGACGGAAATAATTTCTAGAACTTAAACAGGACCGAATGACTGTGTTAAAATATGACCAAGAATTTGTGAGATTGAGTCAATATGCTCAAGAATGCGTATCATTTGAAGCTATAATGTGCAGAAGGTTCGAAGATGGCCTTAATGAAGTTAGTCGGGATTTTAGAAATAAAAGAGTTCGTTGTACTCGTTGATCGAGCATGTAAATCTGAGGCACTCAGGAGAGATAAAAGAAAAGCTAAGTTTGAAGCCCGAGATGTGAGAAAAAGATTTCAGAGTAGGTCATTTCAATCTGCTTTGAAGAAAATTAGAGATGATTAAAGTCGTTCAAAAATTAATATGGGATATTCAGATAGAAATCGAGCTAGATCACAAATGAGTTTCAAAACTCCAGCAACCTCAGTGGCCAGCGTTGGTAATGTTAGATCTGAGAAACATGAATGTAAACATTATGGAAAAAGGCATCCTGGAAACTTAGATTAAATGACAGAGCTTGCTTCAGATGTGGGTCACATGATCATTTTATCTGTGATTGCCCTGAGACTGTAGAGTTAGGAGCTGTTCAGAATTTGAGATATGATAATGTACCTTTGAGAGGTAGACCATCGAAGAATGTAAGAAACACCTGCGGTAGTCAGAGAACTATGAGAGACAATGTTCTCAGATTTGAAGCCAGAGCACCAGCTAGAGCGTACGCTGTCCGAGCTCGAGAAGAAGTTTCTTCACCAGATGTTATAACGGGTACATTTACTCTTTATGGTACTTCTGTGATTGCTTTAATAGACCACAGTTCTCTACATTCATATATATGCATGAATTTAGTATTCGATGAAGACTTTACACATGGAGTCTCATGAGTTTGCTATAAAAGTATCAAACCCCTTAGGTAAAAGTGTCCTTGTTGATAAAATATGCAAGAATTGTCCGTTAATGTTTCGAGATATCTGTTTCCCTACTGATCTGATGTTCTTGCCATTTGATAAATTCGATATTATTCTGGGAATGGATTGGTTGTTTATGCATAGTGCTGTCATTGATTGTAAAAGAAAGACCATAGATTTGAGATGTCCGAATAATGATATTATACGGATTGAGTCCGATGATTTGAATGGACTACCTATTATGATATCTGTTTTGAAAGCTTAGAGTTATGTGAAAAAGGGTTACGAAGCATATTTTGCCTATATGATTAATTCGAAAGCATCTGAGAAGAAAGTTGAATCAGTGCCTATTGTTTGTAAGTTTATTGATGTTTTTCCTGAAGAGTTACCGGGTTTGCCTCCAATTCGTGAAGTTGAGTTTGGTATTGATTTGTTGCTTGGTACTACACCTATTTTGATAGCTCCGTAGAGAATGGCACCAACAGAGTTGAAAGAATTAAAGTCACAGTTTCAAGAATTGACCGATAGAGAGTTTGTTAGACCAAGCTTTTCACCTTGGGGAGCTCCTGTTCTGTTCGTGAAAAAGAAGGATGGCACGATGAGAATGTGTATTGATTATCGTCAGTTGAATAAGGTGACAATAAAGAACAAATATCCATTGCCTCGAATAGATAATTTGTTTGATTAGTTAAAAGGAGCTACGGTGTTTTCAAAGATTGACCTGAGATCGGGATATTACCAGCTGAGAGTGAAAGATTCAGACATTCCAAAAACTGCTTTCAGAACGAGATACGGGCATTATGAGTTTTTAGTTATGCCATTTGGACTAACCAATGCTCCTGCTGTTTTTATGGATCTGATCAACAGAATTTTTAGACCGTACTTAAACCGATTTGTTGTCGTATTCATTGATGACATTTTGATTTATTCACGTGATGAAAATGAGCATGCTGAACATCTGCGAATTATGTTGCAAACTTTAAGAGAAAAGCAATTGTACGCGAAATTCAGCAAATGTGAATTCTGGTTACACGAGGTTAGTTTTCTGGGGCATATTGTGTCTGCTTCTGGAATCCGAGTAGATCCAAACAAGATTTCTGCTATTCTGAGTTGGAAACCTCCGAAGAACGTATCTGAAGTCTGTAGTTTTCTGGGCTTAGCTGGTTATTACCGTAGATTTGTAAAAGGATTTTCAGCGATAGCTACTCTGTTGACTAGACTGCTTCAGAAAGATGTCAGATTTGAATGGTCGGATAAATGTCAGAAAAGTTTTGATCGGTTGAAAACTCATAATGAAGCTCGGTGTTAGTACAACGAGAATCGGGTAAAGAATTTGTTGTGTCATGTGATGCTTCATTAAATGGTGCAGGATGTGCTTTGATGCGGGAAGGCAAAGTTGTAGCTTATGCCTCGAGACAATTGAAGCCTCATGAAAAGAATTATCCGACACACGACCTTGAATTAGCTGCAATTGTGTTTGCACTTAAGATTTGGCATCATTATCTGTACGGTGAGAAATGTTAAGTATTTTCAGATCATAAAAGTTTGAAATACGTAATGACTCAAAAAGATTTGAATCTGCGTCAGAGAAGATGGCTTGAGTTGTTGAAAAATTACGAGCTTTGTGATAGATTATCATCCGGTAAATCAAATGTTGTTGCGAATCGTTGAGTCGAAAATCATTGTTTGCACTATACACTCACGAATACCCGCTAGATTTGGTGATGATGGTTCTGTGATAGCTGAATTAAAAGCCAAACCGTTATTTGTACAACAAATAAGTTATGCTCAGAAAGTTGATAATGAATTATTATTGAAACAGGCTCAATGTGAGTCGAATTCTGAATCTGAATTTCAAATTGTTGATGGTTGCTTGAGATTTCAAGATCGTATTTGTGTTCCGAGAAGTCCGGAGTTGATTCAGTTGATTTTGAATAAAGCCCATAATAGTCGTTTATCTGTTCATCCGGGAAGTACTAAAATGTACCATGATTTGAAGCAACATTATTAGTGGTCTGGTATGAAACGAGACATTTCTGACTTTGTTTCGAAATGGTTATTCTGCCAACAGGTGAAAGCTGAACATCAAGTTCCGTCTGGTTTGTTACAACCAATTCTGATTTCGGAGTGGAAATGGGATAGAGTAATGATGGATTTTGTTTCTGGATTGCCTCTGACTCAGAGAAAGAAAGATGCAATTTGGGTCGTAGTTGACCAATTGACGAAATCTACCTATTTTATCCCGGTAAGATCTGACTATTCACTCGAGAGATTAGCTGAGCTGTATATTTCTGAGATTGTCAGATTGCACGGGGTGCCACTATCCATTATGTCAGATAGAGATCCGAGATTCACATCGCGGTTCTAGAAGAAATTGCAAGAAGCTTTGGGTACGAAACTCTATTTCAGTATAGCTTTTCATCCGCAGACCGATGGCCAATCCGAGCGGATCATTCAGATTTTAGAGGATATGTTAAGATGATGTATACTTGAGTTTAATGGTTCATGGGAACAGTATCTACAGTTGATTGAATTTGCGTATAATAATAGTTTTCAGACGAGCATTAAAATGGCACCATATGAAGCTTTGTACAGACGTAAATGTCGTACACCTCTGTATTGGACTGAACTCAGTGAGAATAAGTTACATGGGGTTGATCTGATAAAGGATACAGAATAGAAAGTGAAACAGATCCGAGATTGTTTAAAAGTAGCATCCGATCGTCAGAAGTCTTATGCAGACTTGAAACGAAAAGATATAGAATTTGAGATCGGCGATAAAGTATTTCTGAAGGTGTCACCGTGGAAGATAGTACTCCGTTTCGGACAAAAAGGCAAGTTAAGTCTAAGGTTCATCGGACCGTATGAGATCATTAAACGTGTTGGGCCTGTTGCTTATAAATTAAAATTGCCCAATAAGTTAGAAAAGATACACAACGTATTTCATGTCTCGATGCTTCGTAGATATTGATCCGACCCGTCGCATGTGATTGCTCCATCTGAAATTGAAATTCGATCTGATATGACGTAAGAAGAGGAACCGATACATATCCTAGCTTGCGAAGTGAAAGAATTGAGAAACAAGAGAATTCCTTTAGTGAAAATATTGTGGAATCGGCACGGAGTTGAAGAGACTACGTGGGAGCCTGAGGATTCTATGATACAACAATATCTGAATCTGTTTAACGGTAAGATTTTCGGGACAAAAAATCCCTAAGGGTGGAGAATTGTAACAGTCCGGTTTATACCTTAGTCAGAACAGTGGATTTGGGACCACAAATCCGAGTCTGTATAATATTTTAATATTATATTCTGTGCCGTTAATATGTGGATAAGTATGTGGTAAATTTCTGTAAGCTAATTTGTCTATTGGTGTGATCAATTTGACAAAAGGACTGTATTGCATAAAGTGTGAAAGTTGCATGTTATTTGTTCAAGCACCTATGTGTTGTGGCTTTTAAAAGTTATGGCCTTATGTGGCAATTAAGCCAATTTTTAATGATAGGTAGTGGATGGCTATGTGTAAACATATTATGTTTACATGTGTTTATTTTAAATGTTATATTAAAGATACATGCATTATATTTATATATTATATTAATGCATTATAATAAAGGAAACAAAAGAAAAATGGCCTTGCTTTTATCATTCTTTGGCCGAATGTGATAAGAAAAAGAAAGGTTTTATGCTTTCAAAGTTTCGGCCATTTGAGAGCTAAATTCAAGGTAAGTTTTTGATCCATTTTCGATAATTTTTACGTTTTTGCAATCATTGCTTCGAGAGCTACAAAACCCATGTTTTGATTTTGTGAATTGATGATGTTTGTGAGAGATGCCATTGTTGAGATGTTAAGCTTTTTGATGATTTTTGGTGTTAGATGAAAGATATGAGTGAGATGAACATGTTTTGTTCTTGAAATTTTGATAAATTTAGCTAAATAGGGCTAAGTTGTGAAAATATTATTTTGGATGGCTAATATGTGAATTTGATGGAATATTTTGGACTTATATAGTCACTATAGAGGTTCGGCCAAGCATGTGTATGTGTAGATTTTGTGAATTCGATGTTTTGTGAAAAATGGACTAAATTGATAAAATGTGTAAATGTGAGGGCTAAATTTTAACCCAAAATATGTGTGTATAGATTGAAATGAATGAAATAGTGAATAAAAGGGTTAATTCTAAATATGTTTAGATCAAGAACCGAGGAAAACGGACTTAGATCGCGGGAAAGCGAAAGTAGCCGAGTAGTCATTTTCATCTCGATAAACCGAATCCGAGGTAAGTCAATATGCAAGTAAACGTATTTGTATGATAATATATTTTATTATAAGATTATTGTAGATTATGAATATTTATGAGAAGTTATGCATTTGAAATTCGAGATAAGTCCGAAATAGCGACTAAGCCTAGAAGTCTCGTGCGAATCTAGGAATAGAGAGAATTAGCTATGTCATGACATAGGTATCCGTTCTGTTTTATCATGTAAGACCACGTCGGGGATGTTGGCATTGATCTGAGACTCGTGGAAGACCACGTCGGGGACGTTAGCATCAATATATGTTTTATAAGAAAGACCACGTCAGGGAAGTTGGCATTGATATATGTTTATAAGTAAGACTACGTCGGGGACGTTGGCATCAATGTATGTTTTACGATCAAGACCACGTCGGGGACGTTGGCATCAATGTATGTTTTATAAGTAAGACCACGTCGAGGACGTTGGCATCGATATCCGAGTGCATGTAAGACCTCGTCTGGGACGTTGGCATTGTACAACTATTCTGAGCTTTCTGAAAATCTTACTAGATTCCTATTGGTTCAACGGCCAAGTCCGTAATACAAATCACAAATCCGAGTTATGAATAAATATGTGATATAAGTCCGATTCAGGTACGTTGATATACACTATTGGTGTATATAAGGTAAGTATCTAGATGATTTTACTATGTCGATATGTATATGATGAGATTGGTTAATGTGGCCAAAAGTGTATGAACCAAATTAAATAAGTGAAGGATTGCTAAATGAATGATATGTATCAATGTATTTAGTTGCATATATGCTTTTTATACCAAGTTTATTTGTATTTGACTTACTAAGCTTTTGGAAAGCTTACTTTGTGTGCAATTTCTCTATTTTATAGGTCGTCAAAGCTACTAAAGGCTCAGGACTGTCAAGGATTAACATCACACTACGAAACTCTTTTTGGTACTCTTTTGAATATGTATATAGCTAAATATGGCATGTATAAGCTAGGTCTATGTATATGAGTTGTAAAGTGAAATTAGCCATGTGATTTGGCTAGTTATGTTTTTGGTATTATGTTTAAAGGAACATGAGATGTGAAGTTGTTTTGATGTAAATATGTGCAAGTTTTGTGTTGATAAATTCTTGAATGAATGAGCCATATGATACATATTTTGATATGAGTTGATGCATATGAAATGGTTAAGTTTTGTGTGAACAATGGATGATTTTGATTGTGTATGAATTATGTGTTTTTGGTGTGTTTTAATAGCCTAAAAATGGTGAAAATAGCAGTTTTCACATGGCCTAGACACATGGGCGTGTGCCCAGGCCGTGTGGCCAAGTCAGTAGCTAAGAAAATTGCCTACGGGCTAGTGCCACGGCCATGTTGACAGGCCACACGGGCATGCCCCAAACCACACAGCCATGTGCCCCTATTTTCACGAAAAAGTTTCTAAAGTTTCTATTTTAGTCCCAAATCATTTCCTAATCATATTTTGGGTTTCGTAGGTCCATATTAGGGTCGTAAAGATAAAATTTGAAAAATTTTAAATTGTGTCTCGGGATTATGTCCCAATCTACTTGTTTATTTATGTTTAACTCTGGTAATACCTCGTAACCCTATTCCGGCGATGGTTTAAGGTTAAGGGGTGTTACACCTGCCACGTCAATCTACTAGAACATAGCCTGATCTTGATTCACACAATCGTGCCTCATTAAAGAAGTCTGAGCACAGCCTGGCCACGATCCATACGAGTGTGTGCCATGGCCGTGTCCCTGTTGTGGCGAAGAGCAATTTTATTCGGATTTGGATACTTAGGGGCGAAGAAACATATTTCGAAAGCCTATATAAACCTCCTAAGTGTTATCAGAAAGGGGGCGGTTAGCTAGGCCAGGGAGCCAAGCTGGAAAGGCCAGATTTGTGGAGAATCACTCGAAAATAGCCAGTTGATCCATCTCAAGAAGCCAGAATTCTACTCAAGACAGCGGATCTCTCCTTCAATTCTTTTAGGGAGTTTTAGGGATTTCTTATGTTTTGTTTTATCTTTTCTTCTGAGATGTTTTTTTTTATTTGTTATGAACTAATCCCTTCAGATACCTGAAGGGGATGAAACTTAAGACGAATCTTGTTATCGTTTGCTGAACTATATGATAAATATTTGACTTGTTCTTAATTATGTGTGCTTAATTATTGTACTGATATTTCTGGGATATTGATTCAAGTATGATGTGCTTAGGTGGTGGAGCAAAAGTCCCTGCCTATTCATAGATCTAGCATAATTACAGCGGAGTTGTTTGCGCGCCTAGAGATAGGGTGACGAAACTTTGTCGGATTAGGGTGAAACCTAATATGGGAATCCATAGATCGAGTTAGTGTGATTCTAGGGGTTTTAATTAGAAAGAGATTTCAATTAATCAACCTAGGGTTAGTCATTATTCGCCTCGAGAGAGGGTCTAATGTACATTAAGGAGTCCTACGGATCAAGTTAAGTGAATAAATCGTCTGGTTCAGAGTTAGATAACAAGTGAAGTTTAGGTGGATTCTTCCTGAGGGTATGGTCTTAATCAACTGAGTTTTTTCTTCCAAATTATTTTTCCCAAATTCATTCTTTTTGCCTTTGCGTCTTTAGTCTAGTTGATAGTTAATTTTAGGTTAGATAAACTTTCACTTAATTCTTAGGCTAAATAATAGAAAGAGAGTTAGTATTAGTACTTTTGGTTCCTTTGGGTTTGATATTCTGGTCTTGCCTAAGCTATACTACTGTTCGATAGGTGCACTTGCCTTAACATCGTTGTTAGAGTTAGTTTCCAAGTTCGATCATTCTCATTATAAATTTTAAAGCTCTGATGACCAATCACCCTCCTGAAATTGTTGAGGCTTAATCGTGACGGATGTTCTTCGAGGGCATACCTCAGGGTGTGCCTGTGTATTTGTTGGAGTAAAACCTGAAGGATAGAGAAGTCCCTCATTATCTTCTCCAGCATTAACCATGGGGCTCTTTCCTTTATCTATTCTTCTAGTCAGTAATTGGGTCAACTGAGTCATCATATTTCTTTGGGATTCCATCATTTGGTCCATCATGTCTTGTTGGATTTTAGCCAGTTGCTCTTAACACTTCTCCCCAAGGAGATAGTGCCTCCAAATCTTCAATGTGAAAACCACTGCTGCTAAGTCCAAATCATGGGTAGGGTAGTTACGCTTATGTGTCTTAACCTGCCCAGATGCATAAGCGACTACCTTACCTTCCTGCATGAGGATGCAACTAAGTTCATTCAAGGACGCATCACTGAGCACTACATAGTCCTTACCTGACTCCAGCTGGGTCAAAACTGGTGCCTCTGTCAAAATTGTCTTAAGCTGATCAAAACTCTGTTGGTGCTCTCATTCCACTCAAATGGAACTCCTTTATGGAACAACTTGGTCAATGGAGCAGCAATCATTGAAAAACCTTTAACAAACCATTTATAATACCCGGTGAGGCCTAAAAAACTACGAACTTCAGAAATATTATGCGGTGGCTTCCAATCCTCCATTGCTTAAATCTTTTACGGATTCACTCAGCTATCATCTGCCGCGACAATGTGACCCAAAAAGGCCACCTTAAAAAGTCAAAATTCACACTTACTAAATTTGGCAAAAAGTTGTCTCTCTCGAAGGTTTGAAGCACAACTTGGAGATGGTGATCATGCTCATCCTCAGATCGCGAATACCCCAATATATCATCAATGAAAACCACCATTGATCTTAGTAGGGTTGAAGAATACAGTTCATTAAATCCATGAAGGCTGCATGAGCATTTGTGAGCCCAAACAGCATCACCAAGAACTCATAATGGCCATATCTAGTCCTAAAAGTTGTCTTCGGGATATCCTGTAACACCCCTAACCTGTATCCGTCGCCGGATTAGGGTTACGGGGCATTACTAATTAAGTCACAACTTCGATTCAATCACTTAAGTCATAATAAAACATACTTAAAATAATAATGCAAATAGATTAAAGACGAACACATATACATATAAATGTGTATTATAATTTATTTGCATAAAACATGCTCACCTTACTAAACCTAAGTCATATGTGGCATAATCATCAAAGAACATAAGCCGAATATGCTATATACATTTTATTCAAACCACACAACAATGCAAATACCATAATCCTCATTTACCGTATCTTTATTTATTAAATTTAAATTCATTTAAAAGACAATGTCATATCATTCAGTAAGACCAAAACACATTCGATTAACTATTATAAGTTTGCTCACATATATACTCCAAAAAGGGTCATTGCAACTATTGACGAGAGGTTCTATTCATTTAGTAATTAAAGCCACCTTAACCGAATATTCACATGTCCAGAATTAGTTCTTAAACTAGATAAAAATCATGGCATTTAAATAATAATATATGAGATTATAGATTACATGTATATTGCTCATACCGAATTCAAATAAATTCAATACACTTAATCGAACCAATGTACACCTTAATTCATTTGCATGCACATAATCGAACCAAAAATAATCATATGACTTATTCATTATTTTACATTCACCAACCGTTCCTAAATAGCAAATCCTTCAAGCATATTATAAGTGCATACATTGCCTTTACAACAAAATCAAAACAATCAATATGAAATCAAATATATATATTCATTTTTATCCCATTATTAAATGAATTTATAACTATACTTAAAGACAAGTTATACCAAGCATTAAGATTATCAAAAATGAGCTAATCATAAACTATTCACATCATTTTCCAATCAAGCCATATAGTCAAAATATTATACTTACATGCCATATAACATAGTTACCAAAATGAGCTTATAATATGACCGAATATGTATATACCACACTAGCATCATGACCAAGCCATTTTCACATGGCTATTATACATCAACAAAAATGTCATTCGAACATTAAGCTAGCCTATACATGCCTTAAGTTCAAAAATTCAACTTTTTAGGTACCAAAATAAGTTGATAGCGTGGATGACTTCGATGACGATCCCCGGAGATCGTAGCTTGACCAAAATCTATAAAACAAAGTGAAAACATATCACACAAAGTAAGCTAACTAGCTTAGTAAATCTTAAGCAAAAGTATTAAATCAAATAATCATTCAAGCATTTTCAAATCCAAAATTTATATCATAAACTTTCAAAGCTTAGTACTTATACGATCTACTAATGTCGAATGCTAATATCTTTTCCTTTTACAACCTCAAAATATCCTTATCTCACCCTAAATGTGCAAACTCACCGAATACACATAAATTTAATATGTATCCACATATAACCAAATCAAGTATGTGCAATATACATATTGACCACATATAATCAATTATACACATATGTATATATATCCATTCATCCTGACATTTTGTATTTACACATATGGCCGAATCTCAAAGGCACAACCAAAAGCAAATTCCAATATATTATACTCATCATTTGTAAAGCCGAATGCACACATTAAAATCTTACAAATATACCTCAACTATATCACATATTACTAGCATTGAATAGTAATATATCAACTTACCTTATTCCTTGCAACTATGAGGCTTATACGTACCTGAACATTTAGCTTATTTGCTGTAATTAAATTCCACATTGATAATAATCCATGAACCCTCTATTTATAATAAATCACCGGCATTAAGCCTGCTAGGCAACAAAGCCTGAAACACACATCGGCACTAAGCCTGCTAGACCCGAGGTCTGAAATTTAATCACCAGATTTAACCTGCTAGGCAATAAGCCTGATATAATTCACCGGCATAAGGCCTGCTAGGCTCGAAGCCCGAATATCAATATTATTAAACCATCTCATACACATTACATGTTACCAGTATCACATATATCACACATAATTCATATCACTTTCACATATCAGACTCAATTAATTTTAACTACATTTCATTATTAAAACACTTATCACATTCGGCTTTGGCCAAATTCCCATTTATAAATTCAAAATCCAGCATGTAATTATTATCATAACCGATATTAATGGTGTTAAATTGCTTAAAGACTTACCTTGGATATCGTCGGATGACAAAAACTGGCTATTCGATAATTTTCTCTTTTCCCCGATCCAAGTCCATTTTTCTTTGTTCTTGATCTAAACATATCCAATTTAAGCTCATTCAAACACATTTCATTGCAATTTAATCCAAAAACACCTAAATGTTCAAATTACAATATAGTCCAATTTGCACAAAACACAATTTAAGCAAAATCTCACAACAACCTAGTTAGGTCGAATCTTCAATATAGTCATATAAATCCATACATTTAATTTATTTTGCATTTTAGTCCCTCAAAAATTTATTTTCTCAATTTAGCCCTATTTAGCTAAATTCATCAAAAATTCAAGAACAAAGTATGTTCATCAATTATATATCTATCATTTAACACCATAAAACATCATAAAAATCAACATAGCATCAATGGAATTTTACACAAACATCATCAATTCATGAAATTGAGACATGGGTTTTAAAGCTCTCAAAGCAACGATTACAAAAACGAATCGAAAACTAACCTTTAATTAGACCAAAACCATGGCCAAACCTTAGCTTATGTTTTTCTTTCTTTTTCTTCTTTAGTTTTGGTGAAGAAGAATGAAATAATTAGTGGAGAAACACATGTCTTTTATTATAATATTATTAACATATTTTATAACATTTTAACTTATATTTATATAATATATAAAAAAACATATTAACATGAAATTATAACCTTATGCATTGATTACATGCAAAAGGTAAATTTGCAACTTAAATACACTTACAAATGAAGACAAATCAATTTAGCCACTTAATTTAATAAACGGCTACTTTTAACATTTACGCGATTTAGTCCTTTTTGTCTAATTAAGCACACAAACAATCAAATTTTTATATGAAACTTTCACGCATGCTAATTCACACATAATTAATCACAGAAAATATATTTAAATATTTTTTGAACTTGGATTCATGGTCTCAAAACCAGCGTTCCGATTAGGGTCAAATTCGGACTATTACATATCCCCCTCCTTAACTTTTAACTGATGATAACTCAATCTTAAATCAATCTTAGAAAACACACAAGCACCTCTCAACTGGTCAAACAGGTCATTAATCCTCGAAAGTGGGTATTTGTTCTTCACAGTCACCTTATTGAGCTGACGATAATCAATGCACAATCTCATCGACCCATCCTTCTTTCGGACGAATAACACTGGTGCTCTCCATGGTGACACACTAGGGCGTATAAAACAGCATTCAAGCAACTCTAGCAACTGAGTCTTCAATTCTTTCAACTGAGTCGGTGCCATGTAGTACGGGGCAATAGATACCGGAGCTGTACTAGGCAACACCTCGATCCCAAATTCTAACTCTTTGTCTGGAGGTAATCCTGGTAACTCATCAGGAAAAACATCTAGAAACTTTTTCACAGTCCATAAGTCTTCCAATGCTAGACTTTGGGCCCTTGTTTCCACCATAGGAGCTAAGAAGGCTTCGCAGCCTTTACTAATCAACCTTCGAGCTACAGTTGCAGAAATGACATAAGATGAGAATTCACTAATCTCATTCGTCATTAAGACTCTGGTTTCGTCCAACCCACGGAGCTTAAGCTACCTCGCTCTACATCTTAAACTTGCATCATGCTTAGTCAACCAATTCATACCCAAAATTACATCAAAATCTCGAAAGGGAAACTGCATCAAGTCTGTCAGCTATTTCTGACCCTGAATCTCAATTGAACATCTCCAATACACCTTATCCACCAACACATCGACTCCTAACGGGCTGGATACTCGAATCTCAACATCCAACTCCTCAACAGGAATACCCCTCTCTCGAATGATCTCACTACAGATATATAAATGCGTGGACCTGGAGTCTATTAATGTAATAATGGGAATGGAGAACAATTTGAAAATACATGTAATCACATAAGCGGCATTGCAGTCTTCCCGAGCTTTCACAAAATACGGCCTAGCTGGAACTCGACTATCCAATATGGCTGCAGATCTGACTGTGCCTCTACTCTGCTAGCTTGAAGCGACATTATCACCACCATGAGTTGACCCTTTACCACGTTGAAAAGAAGGTGCTGATCTCTAAGTTTGAGCAGGCGAAGCACCGCTAGCTCTAGGGCAATCTTTGACAAAATGCTCGGTGGACTCACACCGGAAACAGGCTATAGTCCTCCGATAACACTCCCCAGGATGTTTCAGGCTGTAGAAATTATAAACTAGAAAAGTTGGGGTCCTGACTGATCCTCCTGAACTCGCTAGTGACGAGGAAGTCAATGATTTCCTACGAGCCCTTGGTCATGACCCTTGACCTAATCTCTAAGACTGTGTCGATGGAGCTCTCTTGAATCCTCCAGAATCCCGAATCCTCTTAGCTACTATCTGATACAGACTCGCAGTGTTAGAAACCTTCTTACTCTGGATACTAAACTCGTTTAACGAGCTTAATCTTCTTACATCTGCGAAATCTTTCTATCGGAGTCTCTTGCGGAGCAATAGATGGTGGTGGAGCAGGTGGGGTAGGCTGAACCTTTGAGGTTGCTCGAAGGATACAATGCAGCGCAAAATTAAGATTCTGAAAGTACGCTGCCTCATCCACGCCTGGACCCATTGGAATGTCAAAGTCATCAGTGTTCGGGACAAACTCATCTCCCGTATCATCCATCAGAGAAGCATGACTCTCCTCCTTAGCCTCATGGCTACGATTTGAATTGTTGGGCATGTTGAATCTGAAGATGAAACAGAAAAGAGAAAGCATCATCAGACTTCTAGTCTTAGAAGAGTACACTCTTAAACTTAGGGGCGTATTCATTGACACCTTACTACGACTAACCAGCTAGCCCTAGAACCGACTAAACCTTGTTCTGATACCACTAAATGTAACACCCTAATCCTGAATACTGAGTACTCGAATACTAAGGTGCTACGTCAGGTCACTGGAGTAACCCAACAAAATTTTCAAATAATTTTAAAACATTGAAATACATTTTATATAAGAGAAAATACCATATATAGTTAAACTGAAAATATTAACAAAAGTAGTTATACAAAATATGTGCAGCTCCAATATCATCGTATATCAAAATAGTCAAAATAACAAAAAATGATAAATGAGTTACAGACCTACACAAAAAATACAAGTAAGGCCTTAGGAATACAATGCCCACTAATAGATAAGGTACTGTACTCTGAATACGTGATGCTAGGAGTCTCTCGTCGATGATGTTCCTTAGACACGAACAAAAGTCTACAAATCTGAACATTAAGAAAATTCGAAGGCTGAGCTTTGCAAGCTTAGTGGTACACAACAAATCTACCATACTTCAAACAATTCATAAATATAAACATGCAAATCAAATGTATACATAGAACATGACATGAGTATCGAATAATTAAAACATGAGTCACTAAATCCACATAACCAAATCGCTTGCATATCAAACATGTCAAACGTGTTAGATTTCACATATTTCTCAAATAATTGGGTATCCAGATAGCCCCACGCCACTCATGGTCGCTAGTCAAACAATCTCGAGTGTCCGTAGGGTTATCCCAAACGCCAATCATGGCCGCTAGTTAGGTTAGAGCTCGGAGGCTGAGTGCAAACAAAGCATTAAACATATAATCACAAAAATACAACCATGACATTCGAGTCTCATACTCATTTCAACTTGCTTATCATTCCAGCTAAAATATTAACTAAAGAGATGTAACAGTCTGCTACCTTGACATTCTGGCCTTTCCTCATTCAAAATTAATAAGTCTTAATATATAACTCTAAATCAAGCACCGTTTGTTTTAAATGAAACTAGACTTCTGTAAGGTTATAGAGATATAAGGCTGACTTCCTATTTTATCTTGTGAAAGTTTTGGTGATTTTTCAAAGTCACTACTAAATCTATTTTATAAGAATTCTGTTGCTAGATTTTTATGACCTTTCAATACTCAAAAATTCATATCTTTTAAAATACATATCAAAATCGATCTCTATTTGTTCTAAACAAAACTAGATTGACTCAAAGTTACAACAATATATAGATCACTTCTTAATTATTTTTATAGAATTTATGGTGAATTTTTGAACTTACTATTCATGTCATAAACTGTTTCTAGCAGATTTCACAACTAAGTTTTTAGCTTCATTTTGAATCATCCAAACAAGATTTCTACCCAAAGATATATAACATGCATGCATTGTCACACAAGCATCATATTTATGACTTATCAAGAAGTGTAGGAGATTTAGAGGGTACCACCTTGATGGAAGAACACCAACAAAGTTTCTTACCTAGCTCTCCACCATTTTGCCTTTACCCTTAGCTTTAGAAGATTCACCATCCTATTTAACTAATAACCATGTAACACACAAGATTTGCCACACATAAAAAATAAGAGTTGATAGGATGTAAAAATACATACTTTAAATAAATAAATAAATAAGTAAAATATGAGAAGATGGGTAGAGACTTCCTCAAACTCAAACACTTCCAAACACCAAAAAAAAAAAATATCAAGGCTCTTACCTTCTTTGAGATTTGGAGAATGAAAAAAAAATGGTGAGAACTCACTTAAATCTCTCTCCCTCTAAAAGACTTGTTAAGGAAAAAAATAGATGAAGAAAAGAAGATAAAGAAAAATAAAAATGAAGAAATGTAAAAGGAAAAAAAAAACATTAGGGTGATTATAATATAGGGAAAAATAGGGAAAAATCTAATTTATCTCACACCTCAATCTACCAAACCATCGTTTCTCATTAATTGGGAGAAGATTTTTATTTAAAAATGGTAAAATCACCATATTAGTCATCCATCTTCCCCCTACTTCAACAAGCTTTCCAACATCCTTAATTTTTTATAAAAAAGGTTCGAAATTCACCCAAATTAATTCCAACAAAAACCCAATCCCAAAATAAATTTATCCATCGCCAACCCAAGTCAACACTAAAACATTGAATCGAGAATTTGGGGCCGTTACAATTCATCAATCAACTCAAAGAAGGATGCTTTTGTCGCCTCCCTTTGGCCCTCAAAGACGGGCCTTCTACTACCACTAGATGCAACTCGTTGCACGAAAGCTTGAGCAGCGCTCTCAGCTTCCTCAGTCTCGGCTCTAGCTTGGTTGGAAGACATTACTATATGAAAATACATTTAACAGTGGTCAGGAGATATCACACTATCATAATTTATATAATGGCATGTATAGCTAGACTCGTACTTGCTATGTTAGTCCGATAATCGGCTAAACCGTAGCTCTGATACCACTAAATGTAACACCCTTAACCTGTATCCGTCATCAAAACAAGGTTTTAGAATATTACTAAAACCTTCAGAACATTTTTCAATTAATTTATGTAAATTACTATTCATTTACCAAGATCATACATATCATCCCTTATATGGACCCTCGAAGCCCAAAACGAGTGTTGGAATCAAATCGGGACTAAATTGAGAACTCAGGGAATTTTTTGCAAAATTCCAAAAATTTTCCTAAGTGCAGGGTTCATACGTCCGTATGGCCAGGCCGTGTACTACACACGCCCGTGTCCCTAACCCGTGTAACTCTCTGACTTTTAAAGCATGAAGGAATTGAAGTCACATGGCCAAGTCACACGCCCGTGTGCTAGGCCGTGTGGCTATTTTTATTTTTGAAATTTAGGTGCAGTTTTCACACGGCCGTGTAACACGTCTATGTCCAAGGCTATGTCAACCACACGACTGAGACACACGCCCTCGTCTCAGCCCGTGCGCCCAATTCTGAGCATTTTGTTTCTCATTTTTAAGATGCAAATGACACACGACCGGACCACATACCCATGGGACAAGTCGTTTGTCACACAAGGCCAAGACACACCCCTATGTGTCTGCCCGTATGGACAAAATAAGGTCATTTCCTAGCCTCATTTTTCACCCAAAACTTACCATTTTCCTGCACTAAAACTCACAAGCATACATCCACCGATCCAACATCATATTCACAAGAAATTTGACATCAATCATATAGTATTATCTCATGCATCAATGGATATAAACTTACTCATGTCGTAAACTCATATGCTAACACAACTTCATCAAACCAACACATAATAAGCACTTATGTGATTATCAAAACATCACTTTAAAAAAGCCAAACTTAGATCATCATTAGCCACTCCAATGGCTAGGTTACAAAACAACCATTACAAGCCATCATTGGCCAACTAAGCTTATACATGCCATTATACCAAAATGAGATTTCTATTTACACCAAAATGAGATAGTGGATAGTGTGATGACTGCTCCAACCGACTTCCAACTTTTACGAGCTTTGAGCACTAAAAAAAAGGGAAAAATAAATGAAGTAAGCATTTTATACTTAGTAAGTTCGTATAACAGGAAATAAAGTTATCGGTCTTATTTAATAACACAAGCATACATACATACATAATCCATCAATTTTGGGTAAGTTACCTAAACACATGCACTTATTCAAACAAGTTAGTCACATAATTTTATATGAATATCAATTAAACATAGATGAGCTCATCACATTACAAGCTTCCATTAATTTCACCTTTCCACTCTTCAAGAGTCCTTTCCATCGAACTATTGAAATCTTAATGGATGTTCGGGTAATATACACATGTGCAAAAGTAATGAAAAGGCACACCCTTGATTCATACATTTTTCCGTAGGATTACCAGTCCAGGCTAAATCATATCCGTAACTGGAAACACGAAAATTTATATACTTTTTCATGCCCTTTTTGACCCAATTTCATGTGGTTCCGAGTAAATTCTTGTCGAAAAATGATTGAATATTATAAAATAATTAATTTGTGCTAAAAATATGAACATGATGAATTTTAATTAATTTTATAGTTAATTTTGTTTAAATCTGACTATTTTCGGATGAATCGCAAAAGGGCAAAAATCGGCTCAATGGATACACTCGTCAAGAATAAAACCGAGAAGCGATTCGAAGTGTCAAGGCGACTCTATTTCCAGCCCAAGAGAGTCCAATTATAAAGATTTAATCATAATATAATTAATTTTAATTTATTCCAAATTTAATTTGGGTTAAATAAACTATTTTTAATTAATTATGAAAAAGGGTCCATAAAAAACCGCATCAAGTTGAACCGAACCAATTGAACCGGACCAGCCACCAATTGGGCAGCCCAAACCGTCCACAATGAAGGCCCAAATCAGCTTATTTGCTGATTAATTGAGTTGCAAAGAAGCCCTTGAAGACTTCTCAAAATCCCGTTCAAACCCCTCCAAAATTCAAGGCTTTTAAGATTTGTCCAAGCTAATTTTAGCAAAGTTGAATCCATCAACTTTCCCACATAGGATGGCCGGCCAAGAGGGACCCTTTGCTGCTGATTTTTTGCTATTTTTAGCAGCCCCTAAACACCTATAAATACAGCCCCTAGCTGCTCATTCAAGGCATCCCTCACTTTTCCAACATTCTCTCATTCTCTCTTCCTTTCTCTCAACTCTTCTCCCTTCATTTTCATTCCATTTTCCCCTTGTTCTTGTGCCGATTTCCCCCCTTGGAAAAGAGGTGTTTTCCAGACATTTGAAGCAGCACTTGAAGTGTTCATAAGCCCCCTTGATAGCCGAGGACAACGAAGAACGAAGGAGGAATCAATCAGACAAGTTACGGAGGAATCAATAGACACAATACTTAATTTGTGCATATTTAATTCTTCTAAGGTAGCTGAAGATTAAATTAGCATTATATTTGACGTATGTATGCCTTGCATAACTTGCAGGATTTTTGTGATTAAATTGTTTCAAAGTAAAAATACTTTGTTACTTCACATGATCTTTTATATGCTTGTTAGGTTGAATTAATCGTTTGCATCGACATAGGAATATGCGAGAGATTGTTTAATTTAATGAGTATGTATGTGCAATAACATGTTTACTTTTTACAGTCTGTTTAATCGGTCGAATTGGCATAGAAATATGTACAAGAGATAAATGGATTTTTGATTTGTAAATGTGTTCATAAGTTAGCAAATTACTTATTTGCCATGTTTTAACAAGTTTAAACACAAGTTTAATAATTCTAAGGTAAGAAATGTGATTAAACCAACACAATCATGTCATATTGATTAAAATCAGTTTTCGAAATCGCACACTTGAACTTTGTTTTATTTTAAGTTACTTTGTTTTTTTTTTTTTTAGTTTTCAAATAGCTTTCAAAAATCAAATATTTTTCCCTAACCATAGTGTTTGAAATTATTTCATAAATAATTCTTTTACAGTCCCTGTGGGTACGATAACTCGACATTCACTTGTCACTTTTATTACTTGTTACGATTGTGTACACTTGCACATTTCCACCGTTCCAAGTTTTTGGCGCCGTTGCCGGGGACTGTTTTTCAAAGTCATTATTTGTGAATCTGTTTTACATTTTGGTTATTTATTTTCCTGTTTAAATCTTAACTTAATTAATTTTTCTGTGAAAATTTCAGGTGTTTATGAGTATTGACCAGATTATTGACTTACTCCCTGTGGACCCTGAAATAGAATGAACCTTTTGCCAACGAAGAAGGCAAGCAAACCAGAGAAGGACCGAAGGAATGAATCTCGAGAATATAAACCAAGGAGACGGAGCAAATCCTGCTCAGAATCCTATCCTTATTGCTGATGATAGGGATAAAGCCTTAAGACAATATGCCGTGCCAGTATTTAATGATCTAAATCCGGGTATTAGGAGACCCGAAATCGAGGCACAACAATTCGAACTGAAGGCAGTCATGTTCCAGATGCTTCAGACAATGGGCCAATTCAGCGGGATGCCTACTGAAGATCCTCATCTTCACTTAAGACTATTCATGGAAGTGAGCGATTCTTTCAAGTTAGCCGGAGTACCCGAAGATGCCTTAAGATTGAAGTTGTTCCCATATTCGTTAAGGGACAGAGCTCGTGCCTGGTTAAATTCATTGCTATCGAACTCCATTTCTACATGGCAAGAGTTAGCCGAGAGGTTCCTCATGAAGTATTTTCCGCCAAGCAAGAATGCTAAATTGAGGAATGAGATCACTGCTTTCTATCAAATGGATGACAAGTCCTTGTATGAGGCATGGGAAAGATTTAACGAGCTATTACGAAAATGCCCTCAGCATGGAATTCCTCATTGCATTCAACATGAGACATTCTATAATGGTCTCAACGCTCACACAAGGATGGTGGTGGATGCCTCTGCTAATGGTGCTCTCCTTTCTAAGTCTTATAACGAGGCTTATGAAATTATTGAGAGGATTGCCAGCAATAATTATCAGTGGCCAACCAACCGAGCAGCGTCAGGAAGACGAGTCGCTGGAATTCATGAAGTAGACACCCTTACTTCATTCGTATCTCAGGTATCATCGATATCCTCAATGCTTAAAAATCTTACTGCTAATGGGTCTAATAGTTTTGCGGCACAGCCGACTAATCAATTTGAGAATATAGCCTGTGTTTATTGTGGGGAGGGACATTTGTTCGAAGAATGTCCATCGAACCCAGAATCTGTGTACTACATGGGCAATCAGAACCAAAACCGAGGAAGGCAAGGGCTGCAGTCCAACTTTTATAACTCATTGTGGAGAAACCACCCGAATTTTTTCTGGAGTAACCAAGGGGATGGAACCAGTTACACCCAACCAAGACCGACCCAGCCGTCAAATTTTTCGCAACAAGTCCAAAAACCAGTTCAAGCTGAAGCATCCAATAGTCTGGAAAGCTTGCTAAGGGCATACCTAGCAAAGAATGATGCTTTAATCCAGAGCGAAGCAGCTACGTTGAAGAATTTGGAGAATCAAGTGGGCCAGCTTGCAACTGAACTTAGGAACCGACCACAAGGTGCTTTACCTAGTGACACGTAAAAATCGAAAATCCGGGAAAGAACACCGCAAAGTGTTGCAATTAAGGAGCGGAAAGATAGTACAGCCCAACACTGTCGAAGTTGAAAAGGAGCAAGCTGATGCTCAAGAAGAAGTTCAACCAAGTGTTGACACACCAGTTTTGCCAGAACCAAAATCTACAAGACCCATCAAAGTAACCGCAGGACCAGTTAATTCTGATCTCTCAACAACATCGTTAGATGCAGAATTACCGCCAAAGGCGAATCAACCAAAACCAGTTCCAGTACTGAAACCACCGCCACCCTACCCTCAAAGATTTCAGAAGCCGAAGCAAGAAATTCAATTCAAGAAGTTCCTAGACGTACTCAAGCAACTTCACATCAACATCCCATTGGTCGAAGCACTTGAGCAAATCCCAAACTACGTGAAGTTCATGAAAGATATTTTGTCTAAGAAACGAAGACTTGGAGAATTTGAGACGGTAGCTCTGACGAAGGAATGCAGTGCATATCTTCAGAACAAATTACCCCCAAAATTGAAGGATCCTGGATGTTTCACCATACCATGCAATATTGGATCAACATATTGTGGTAAAGCATTATGTGACTTAGGTGCAAGTATTAACTTGATGCCTATGTCAGTATTTAGGAAATTGGGGATAGGAGAAGTTAGACCAACTACGGTTACACTTCAACTAGCAGATCAATCTTTAGCGCATCCAGAAGGAAAAATTGAGGACGTATTGGTACGTGTAGATAAGTTTATCTTTCCTGCTGATTTTCTAATTCTGGATTTTGAAGCAGATAAAGAAGTGCCAATTATACTAGGAAGACCATTCCTAGCAACTGGAAGGACTCTTATTGATGTGCGAAAGAAAGCGAGTGACTATGCGTGTTCGGGACGATCGGGTAACATTTAATGTCTTTAAGTCAATGCGATTTCCGACACTATGGATGATTGTTCTGCGTTGGACCGATTTAGAGGAATTAATAGTAGAGAAGGAACTTAATGAAGTTTGATGACCCTTTGGAAAGAATTTTGACATCGGATCTCCCAAATGAGGAAGAGGAGGATGAATACTTAGCTTCGCTCGAAGCTAATCAAAAGAGATTTAATCTGCAATCTCGTTTTGAGTCTTTGGAATTAGAGAACAGAGATTACATGCAGCCAAAAGCATCAATCGAGGATCCACCTAAGTTAGAACTCAAGGTATTACCTTCACACTTAAAATTTGTTTATTTAGGTAACGCCTCTACTTTGCTCAGTGATTGTTTCAAAGTGAATTAATCACTTGAACAAGAAGAGAAGCTTATCATAGTTTTAAAACAATTCAAGAAGGCTATCGGATGGACTATAGCCGACATTCGCGGTATTAGCCTGTCGTATGTATGCACAAGATCATATTAGAAGATGGCGAAAAAGGAACGATTGATGGACAAAATGAGACCGAACCCAATCATGAAAGATGTCGTGAAGAAGGAAATCATCAAATGGTTGGATGCGGTATAATTTACCCCATCTCGATAGTTCATGGGTGAGTCCAATCCGGTCGCGTCAAAGAAAGGAGGTATCACGGTCGTGGAGAATGAGAACAACGAGTTGATACCAACGAGGACGATTCTGAGATGGAGAATCAGATCGATTACGGGAAGTCGAACAAGGCTACTAGGAAAGATCACTTTCCTTTACCGTTCTTGGACCGGATGCTAGATAGACTCGCGGGGCGAGATTATTATCGCTTTCTCGATGATACTCGTGGTATAATCGATTCAGAAAGCACCGAAAAGATCAACATAAAACGACATTCACCTGTCCGTACGGTACATTTGCATTTAGACGCATGCCATTTGGTTTATGTAATGCACCTGCTACATTTCAAAGATGTATGATGTCTATTTTTACTGACATGGTTGAGAAATACTTGGAAGTTTTCATGGACGACTTCTCAGTATTTGGAGATACTTACGAAGATTGCTTAGCCAATCTAGCAAAGGTACTAAGACGATGCGAAGAGACAAATCTTGTACTCAACTGGGAAAAATGCCATTTCATGGTACGAGAAGGAATTGTTCTAGGCTATCGGATAACGAGACATGGGATCGAGGTGGACAAGGCAAAAGTAGATGTTATTGAGAAACTCCCACCTCCAACATATGTAAAAGGTGTTAGGAGCTTTTTGGGCCACGCCGGTTTCTATCGAAGGTTTATCAAGGACTTCTCCAAGGTGGCTAAGCCCTTATGCAAGTTATTGGAGAAGGACTTGATATTCAAGTTTGACGAGGATTATTTAAAAGCCTTCAATGATCTGAAGAATCGATTAGTCACGGCACCTGTAATAGTCACACCAGACTGGGATACGCCATTCATATTGATGTGTGACGCAAGTGACTTGCCATTGGAGCTGTCATGGGCCAGCGAAGGAACAAAGTTTTTCATCCTATCTACTACGCAAGCAGAACTCTAACTGGAGCCCAACTGAACTATATGGTAACAGAAAAAGAGTTACTTGCTATTGTTTTTACTTTTGACAAGTTTCGATCTTATCTTGTAGGTACCAAAGTGATTGTCTATACGGACCACTCCGCGATTAAGTATTTATTAGCCAAGAAAGATGATAAGCCGAGATTGATCCGATGGGTACTTCTACTCTAAGAGTTCGATCTAGAAATTCAACATGGAAAAAGAGCAGAGAACCAGGTAGCAGATCACCTATCCAGATTGGAGCCGCAAGAGGAAAATTCTTCACTTTTACCGATGAGACATTTCCGGATGAACAAATATTGAAGGTAACTCATGTCCATAATACTCCTTGGTTTGCTGATTTTGCTAACTATTTAGCTTGTGGTTTGATGCCAATTGATAAAACATATCAGCAAAGAAAAAAATTTCTTCACGATGTAAAGTATTATTTTTGGGAAGAGCCGTATTTGTTCAAAAAGTGCGCAGATCAGATGATTAGAAAATGTGTGACAGAGGACGAAATGTCAAAAATTTTATACCACTGTCATTCAGATCCAAGTGGAGGACACTTTGGAGGTACTCGTACAGCGGCCAAAGTATTGCAAGCCGGATTCTTTTGGCCAACACTATTCAAGGATGCATATGCTTACGTAAAGAATTGTGATCGATGTCAGAGGGTTGGAAACGTATCCAATAGAGATGAGATGCCTCGAACAAATATCATTGAGGTCGAATTGTTCAATGTGTGGGGTATTGATTTCCTTGGACCTTTTCCTCCATCTTTTGGTCACAAGTATATATTGGTAGCAGTAGATTATGTGTCCAAATGGGTCGAGGCTGAAGCATATCCGACGAACGATACTAAAGTTGTGATGAAGTTTTTGCAGAAACATGTGTTCACAAGGTTCGGAACCCCAAGAGCTATTATCAGCGATGAAAGGACCCACTTTGTGAACAAGTGGTTAAAATGGTTGCTGGATAAGCATGGAGTGAAACACAAGGTTGCCACAGCTTACCATCCACAGACAAATGGGCAAGCTGAACTAGCAAATAAAGAGATCAAAGGCATGCTTGAGAAGGTAGTTTGCCCGAACCGACGAGATTGGTCCAAGAGACTAGATGACGCTTTATGGGCCTACAGAACGGCATACAAGACACCCTTAGAAATGTCACCCTATCGGTTGGTCTTTGGGAAAGCATGCCATCTACCTCTAGAGTTAGAGCATAGAGCTTACTGGGCTCTTCGACAACTCAATTTAGATCTCAAGCTTGCTAAAGAGAAACAAATGTTCCAACTCAACGAGCTAGAGGAATTTCAAATGTTCTCATATGAAAATGCCAAATTACTCAAAGAGAGACTCAAAAAATGGCATGACAAGCATATTCGAGCTCGAGAGTTTGAAGCAGGTCAGCAAGTCTTGTTATTTAATTCCAGACTAAAGTTCTTTCTGGGTAAGTTAAAGTCACGTTGGTCTGGTCCATTTACGATTCACCGTGTCTATCCATACGGGGTTATTGAACTCCAAGGTAAGAGAGGTAATTTTCAAGTCAATGCTCAGCGTTTGAAACATTATTACGGAGGAAACCCTGAACGGGATAAAATCTCGTTCAGTTTATCTAATTCTTAGTTTTTATTGCTTTCAATAAAATATTTAAGGAATATGTCCGGGTTTATTATGCTTAAACAAATTCTGTCTAGGAGATTGGAACTTAAGCGGGACCGCTTGTGACCCCTCCAATCTTTCCTGGGAATTGATTTTGGCATAATTTTCCAAGGAATTAGCCCCTGAATAGCAAAATAAATTTTTAGTTTTCCAAATAAAAAGGTCAATTTTGACCCAAGTCTTAAATTGCAACTTAATTTCAAATTTTCATTACGTCTAAAGACTTAATTGAATTATTTTCAAAATTTGGTTGCTATTTTCATAAATAATAAAAACTAGGTGCCTCTTTTTGTAAATATTTTTAAAAGGCATCTAAAATAAACATTTTTATTTAATTTCATATTTATAAATTATTGATAAACTTTAATATATAATTATATTCATTATAATTTATATATTAACTTTTATCAATTTAGCTTAGGATTAGAATTATTTTTTTTAATTTTCATATTTATCTTAATAATTAAATGACAATTGATAATTTAGTTATGTTTATTTAATTATTAATTGTTGTTTATCATGAGTAAAATTAGAAAGGACTCTTATTTTTAATGTTTTAATTATTCTAAGAGTTTTACTTAAATTTATACTCTTGCATCTATATATTGCACCATTGATGCACCCCATTCACTCATCACCCAACTTCCTTCCACCTCAATTGCCGCAAGCCCCTAGCCCCCAAGCCTTCATTCTCGCGCCAAAGGCGAAGCAGCCTCCAGCTCAAAGACACGCTAACGCCGACTCGCCAAAGCCAAGACCCGCACGCTTTGCTTCTCCACCGCTCACTTGTGCGCACCATTGTTGCGGCTTTGCCTTGCGCACCACTGCTTTCGTGTGCCACTGCTGCAGCTCTCTTGCGCGGCACTGCACTTCTTTTTTGTGTGCTTAGGCGCACATTCTCCCCCTTCCCAAAATTAAGCCATCCCTCCTTTAACTTCCCCTTTTTAGCTCATTAGTATATTTTTATTTTTTTAGAGCTTTTAAAATCTACAAGGTAAGTGGTAAGAATAAATTTCTTTTAAAATTTTAATTCTTATTCAATTTTTTAATTCTTTTCAACTTATTGAAATATTGATAATTGTTAGTAAATTTTAATTTTTTCAATTACTTAATATTTCAATTTATTAGAATATTAGTAATTGCTATTAAATTTTTAATTTCTATTCAATTATTGAATTTTCAATTTTTTGAATTAATTAAATTATTTAACTGATTTTTATTCTTTCCATCTTGTGTTCAGGTCCGTCATGACTCGTAAAAGAACTCGTGCCTCTGCTCAAATTGACAAAACACAAAGCAAATTTCACTGTGAAGAAGCCAAAATAAGATACGAAAGTATTTTCAAAAATCAACAGATGCATCCAGAAAAAGGCTTCACATTGAAGGAAAGCAACTACAGAGATTTTATGGCTTGTATTCGTCAAGTTGCTGAAGCCCTCAATTGGGAATTGTTTTGTGAAAAGAGACCAAGTGTGGATGAGGAATTAGTTCGTGAATTCTACGCGAACTTAACTTCAAACGAACTGACTGAAGTTCCAGTCCGCGGAATCAAGGTACCGATAAATTCTAGTGCTATTAATGAGTTCCTTGAATTACCTGATTTCGACAACGATGAATATTCCTCTCTGTTGATCAATATTAAGCCTAAACATCTACAAGAAATCCTCGAGGAACTCACAGTGCCAGGTTCCAAGTGGACTGTGTCAAAGCAAGGAATCTACACGTGTCAAAGGGAGTATTTGACACCTCTAGCGAAGGTATGGTTCTATTTCATCCGTTTCAGCCTTATGCCTAGTTCGCACGGGACGACAATTTCATTAGAGCGAATGGTCCTATTATACTCGATTCTAACCGGGAAGACCATTGATGTGGGAAAAATCATCCTGAGAGAAATGCAAAATTGTGCCGTTAGACGATCCGGCCCTGCCTATTTTCCCTTTACCATCACAATCTTATGCTTAAAAGCAAAACTCCTTGCGGATGTAAAGCAGACAGAGTATAGTCAAGGCATAATCACTGATTGGGACCTCTACTGAGTAGCCAGAGATTCTGTTCTTCAGCAACGAATTGAAGAGAGCGAGGATCCCGAAGAAGCAGAAGATGATCCCATAGAAATACCGCCAGAGCCATCAACTGACGTCCCTCATGAGGCAGAATCAATGAATCCAGAAGTTGAACCTGATATCGAGCCCGCAATGTTTAGAGCTCCACCACCTAGCCCAGATCTTCGTGATGAACTGTTTAAGTTGATGGACTTGATGCAGCACATGCAATGGTAGCAACAAGCCTACTGGAGATATGCAAAAATAAGAGATGACTCAATGAGGAGTGCCCTTAAGAAGATTTATAGTGACCCATTTATTTTTGTGCCTGAGTTTCCAGATTACATATTTGAACCATGGCTTTCATCATCGAAAAAGGAGCAAGGCGATTCATGTAAGAATAATACTAATGGAGCAAAGGATGAGTCAAATTCGGAAGGATCGGCGAACAAATAAAAAAGGGGAGGACTTCAACTTTAATTTCTATTTTAAGTATCTTAGGATTAGGTCAATTAGGAATTTTTATTTTCTGCACAATAAAATAAGAGATAGGAAGTATGAATAAAATCTGAACAAGTCTCAAAGGATAAAGTGTGGCAATAGATATATACATGTCTAGGATTGGATTTTAGAAAGAGCCTGGTACTTAAGCAGTCAATTTGACTCACCTCCTCTTTTCTAATTATCCTACCTAGTGTATAGTATTTATTCACTTTAAACAATGAGGACATTGTTCACTTTAAGTAGGGGGACAGAAAATTTGAATTGATTCCGTTCAGAATAAAATGTTCTTTTAATTATGCTTAGGATATATTTTTGTTCAATAAATTGAAATTTTGTTAAGTATGCTAAACTTTAGTATTAATAAAGTTCTGTTATTTCAATAATTTATTATGTCAGCTTAATAAAGATGTGAATGTATTTTTAATAAAGCATACAAATTCATACCATAAAATTTTTAGTTCCTTACGAAAAAATTAGGCATGCATGAAAGCTTAAGTCTTTAGAATTGACTTAGTAATTTCTTGAGGCGAAATCCTAGGAAGCATGGAATATTGAAAATGATTTAGGCAAAATTTTGTTTGGACCGTTTGAGCCTTTCAAGCCAACCTTGATAAAATTATCCTTTGAAACCCAACTTTGAGACTATATGGCCTAAGTTTATTTGGACCTATGCGATATTTAGCCATCAACTTTCTCTTAATTACTTCTAAAATCATCCCAAACACTAGACTCAGTACTATTCAAAAGATCGTTTGAAAATAAGTTTGGGGGAGTTGAAAAGAAGTATCAAATGCTCGAAAAATTGTTGTACATGAAGCAAGTGCTCGAGTTTGAATTCAAAAAAAAAATCATGTACTCAAAATGAAATAAGTGTTCGAAAGAGCATAAGTTGGGTATCAAGTATTGAAGTTCCGAAGGTTCGATATTAAGCTGAGTCTAGGGTTTTAAGCCAAAAATTTTATCTATCTTTCACCTACCCTTAAGCCCAGCCACGTTACAACCTTATTAAAGACCTATTGATTCGAGATTCCCATGTTACCTACATTAGTGAAGAGAAATTGCTATGTTCAACATATGAAGACATTAAGTTAAGCTTAGTGATTGTAGTTTAACTTTTGAATAAAGGAATTAAAATCAATTTGGTAGTGAAGAAACATGTCTTTATTAAAGAAACATTTAGTCTAATTTCGCTAGTATGATAATTGTTGGAGGTAATTTGAACGATATGAATGCTTAAGTTGCATAACTATCAAATTTCTTATCTTTGAACTTAAGTATATTCAATTCATAATTTTGGAAAGAAAGTTGTTCTGAAAGAAGTTTTTCAAAGGTATTTTCGAGGAAATTCTTTTCAATTTTGTGCATTACTCGGGACGAGCAATGAATTAAGTTTGGGGGTGTGGAAACACGAAAATTTATATATTTTTTCATGCCCTTTTTGACCCAATTTCATGTGGTTCCGAATAAATTCTTGTCGAAAAATGATTGAATATTATAAAAATAATTAATTTGTACTAAAAACATGAACATGATGAATTTTAATTAATTTTATAGTTAATTTTGTTTAAATCTGACTATTTTCGACAGAATCGCAAAAAGGGCAAAAATCGGCTCGGCAGACACTGCTCGAAGAATAAAACCGAAAAGCGATTCGAAGTGTCAAGGCGACTCTATTTCCAGCCCAAGAGGGTCCAATTATAAAGATTTAATCATAATATAATTAATTTTAATTTATTCCCAATTTAATTTGGGTTAAATAAATTATTTTTAATTAATTATGAAAAAGGGTCGATAAAATCGCCTTTGGTTGACCGAACCAATTGAACCGGACCAGCCACCAATTGGGCAGCCCAAACCGTCCACAATGAAGGCCCAAATCAGCTTATTTGCTGATTAATTGAGTTTCAAAGAAGCCCTTGAAGACTTCTCAAAATCCCGTTCAAACCCCTCCAAAATTCAAGGCTTTTAAGATTTGTCCAAGCTAATTTTAGCAAAGTTGAATCCATCAACTTTCCCACATAGGATGGCCGGCCAAGAGGGACTCTTTGCTGCTGATTTTTTGCTATTTTTAGCAGCCCCTAAACACCTATAAATACAGCCCCTAGCTGCTCATTCAAGGCATCCCTCACTTTTCCAACATTCTCTCATTCTCTCTTCCTTTCTCTCAACTCTTCTCCCTTCATTTTCATTCCATTTTCCCCTTGTTCTTGTGCCGATTTCCCCTCTTGGAAAAGAGGTGTTTTCCAGCCATTTGAAGCAGCACTTGAAGTGTTCATAAGCCCCCTTGATAGCCGAGGACAACGAAGAACGAAGGAGGAATCAATCAGACAAGTCACGGAGAGCCACCGGATTTGTTTCTCGTTCCTATCTCTTTAAATTATTTGTTATTGTTTTGACGAACATGTTTATGAATATTCATGCTTTTGAAATGTTTAATTTAATCAATTTAGCTTGAATTTAATTTGTGTTGGTTTGATTTCATTTCGCTCTCTTAGATTATTAAAATTGTGTTTATGCTTTTTAAAGGCCTCAGTGAAATGTTTGATTAAGTAAAATTATGCTAAGTTATCTGACATTATAATTGTTTAGATAGCTAATGAATTAATTATTTAAACGCATTGAAATTGTAATTAATAGACACAATACTTAATCTGTGCATGTTTAATTCTTCTAAGGTAGCTGAAGATTAAATTAGCATTATATTTGACGATATGTATGCCTTGCATAACTTGCAGGATTTTTGTGATTAAATTGTTTCAAAGTAAAAATACTTTGTTACTTCACATGATCTTTTATATGCTTGTTAGGTTGAATTAATCGTTTGCATCGACATAGGAATATGCGAGAGATTGTTTAATTTAATGAGTATGTATGTGCAATAACATGTTTACTTTTTGCAGCCTGTTTAATCGGTCGAATTGGCATAGAAATATGTACAAGAGATAAATGGATTTTTGATTTGTAAATATGTTCATAAGTTTAATAATTCTAAGGTAAGAAATGTGATTAAACCAACACAATCATGTCATATTGATTAAAATCAGTTTTCGAAATCGTACACTTGAACTTTGTTTTATTTTAAGTTACTTTGTTTTTTTTTTTAGTTTTCAAATAGCTTTCAAAAATCAAATATTTTTACCTAACCAAAGTGTTTGAAATTATTTCATAAATAATTCTTTTACAGTCCCTATGGGTACGATAACTCGACATTCACTTGTCACTTTTATTACTTGTTACGATTGTGTACACTTGCACATTTCCACCGTTCCAGTAACATATGCTCCAAAGAGCTTAATATGGATTACCCGTCCGGGATAAATCCAATTTATAACCTAAATCAAGAGGGCTCACATTAGAATTATTCGTCCGAGTTAAATTCTATTTGCAACATATGCACTATTATTTTTCAACCCATCCGGAACACGATAATTTGTCCATATTACACAACTTAAAACTATATCATTATGTATATACATATCACCTCACACATAACAACACAATCATACAATTCAATTTAAGCATATTAACATACATTTTTAAGTTACACGATCTTACCTTGAAAATGGTTCGTTTTTTGAGTTTCTACTAATCTGAAACCTTTTGCTTTCCTCGATCTAGTTCCGTAGTTGGTCATTTCGGATCTATATGGATAAATTTAACTATTAATCTATCACATTGCATATACATTTGCATTCTATTGCATCCTAGGCAAAATTACCATTTTGCCCCTATCCTTTTCAAAAAATCTGATTTCGTCCCTAGGCTCAGAAAATGAAATTCATGAAATTTTACCCACTTTCCAAGCCTAGCAAAAATTTATATACTACATTTACAGCACATACATTTAACAAATTTCAGAATTTTCCATGGGTTTTTACCATTTTCATTTTAGTCCCTAAATCAAGTTTTCATCAAAAATTGCTTTGTAATTGTAAAAGTTGTTTATCTATGACCAACCTTTCATTTTCTACTATAAATTTCTAATTTTCAGCATATTCATCCATGACCCAAATTTCATACCTTGATAACTTTTCAAATTATCCCCCTAAATAGAGAGATTAGACTATTCCGGTTTCAAAAATATAAAAATCATTAAAAACGAGACTTGATTTCATACCTTTTCAAGCATGGTCAGTTGCCTTCCTCTCTCCTAGGGTTTCCATAGAAATTTTGGGGAAGATGATATAAAATTAGATGAATATTTCTTTTTATTTAATTTCTATCTTTTAATTTTAGTGATTTCCAATTTAGTTCCTTGCCTTTTCTAATTTTTCCATGGATGAGTCATTAAAATATCTACTAACTACCCTTCGATGGTCTAATTACCATATAAGGACCTAAATTTTTTAATTCCATATCTATTTGATACCTATAGCTACTAGAATCCAACTTTTGCATTTTATGCAATTTAGTCCTTTCCCTAATTAAACACGCAATCAGTAAAATTTTCATACCAAAATTTTCTTGCGACCTTCCTATCATGATACCAACCATAAAATAAAATAAATTTTTATTTTTAGCTCAGATTTGTGGTACCAAAACTACTGTTTCGATCTCACCGAAAATGGGCTGTTACAGTCTCAGCCGTGTGTGACATACGGTCAGATTGCACAGCCATGTGTCCCCTGGTGTTGAAATTAAAATCAAGTCAGTATGCTCCACACTGCCCAGCCCATGGGCGTGTGGCATAAGTCAGTATACCCTACAGGTTTGGCACAGCCTAGCACACGGCCTGGTACACGGGCATGTGTGTTGGCTGTGTGACCCAAGTCAGAAAGTTATACGAGGTAGGACACGGGCTGGGACACGGCCATGTGCTTCCATTTTGAATGTCGACACAGCCTGCGACACGGGTGTGTCTTTGGCTGTGTGAGACACACGGCCGGGCCACATAGGCATGTGTCCCTTGTATTTTGCAAAAATTTTCTAAGTGTTTCAAAAGTTTCCTGAGTTATTGGTTTAGTCCCGAACCTTCCTGAATGCATGTTTTAGGCCTCGTAGGTTTTATTAGGGATGATATGTATGTGGATGAATGATAATTATTTTGAAACTTGAAAATGCAAGTGAAACGTATGTGTAATTGAATTGTATGTTCGGTAATGCTCTGTAACCCTATTTCAGTGTTGAATACGAGTGAGGGGTGTTACACACCTAGTGTCTATCGGATAAATTTGAAAAAAAATAATTTACGCCTTGCGCTGGTCGGTAAAATAGACAAATATATGTGCCCGGCACTAGTCGGTATAACCGAAAAATAGGGTGCCCAGCACTAGTCGGTATAACTGAAAAATAGGGTGCCCAACACTCCCCGACACGTAGTAACCCGGAATTTCCATATTATAGTCCTAATCAACCAATTAACAATTCTCATACATTGTAATGCCCCAAAAAATTTGAGTGTTGTTTGTTAAATTCTGATATAATTAAATCTATCTATTTGTGGCTAAGTGCTCTGTTTGTGTGTTTGAGGTTAGGGGTTCAAACCTCACTTTTGGAAATTTTGTTATTTTGTTTGACTTGACCCTTATCCTTGAACATTTTACTTAAGTTTATTTTTGTGTTAATCTATGTTAAGAATGAGCCTACTAGTTTGATGGTTAAGTTTTTGTATACTTCCTGGTCTTGTGTTCAAGTCTCTGTGTAAGCGAAATGGGGATATGCTTTTGCTATTCTATAGAATTAGTTTTGTTTTAAAAAATTTAAATGGTTTCCTAAACTTTATTTTTTTCTTTTACATTATTTCTTTCTTTTTTTCTTTTTTTTCTTTTTTTCCTTCTTTCCTTTTCCCTTCTTTTCTTTTCTTTTTTGTTTTCTCAATCGTTGAAGTTCACCATTAAATTTTTGCAGCTGTGTGTTTGGGGAAGTGCGCATTTCATTATTGCCAACTGAAAGGTTAATTACGTGAGTTTTATTGTAGAATTTATGTTGAACGTTCGTCTTTGTCTGTTTCTGTTTAAGTTGGTTTCTGTTTGATTTGCTTGAATTCTCTGTTAAGCTTCGTTTGATTTTCATTTTAGGTGTAGATATCGAATGTAACGATCTCTAACATGCTAATTTGAGCAATTGTCGTTGACTCGTCGGTAAGTGTTAGTTTTGTTTGGAGGTTTTGTGTTGAAGCTTTTGACAAAGTTAGTTAAGTGCTAAATTGTGTGAATTTTTTCGGTTAGGTCATTTGATTGGCTATTGAATGGTCGTTTTAGGTCCCATGATTCGTCTGCGTTATTCCTACATCGAAACTATACCAAGTGTGTAACGAAAACCCGATTTTCTACAATTTATGAATGCTAGAAAACATGGTTATTGATGCCACATGTTCGTGAAACTTACTGTTTGTAAATTAGGGTTACAGGGCTAAGGATACGAGCATGTGTCCAGGTCGTGTAACTTACTGTTTTGGATTTAGGGACATACAGGCCAGAGACATGAGCGTGTGTCCAGGTCGTGTGAGAGATAATTCGAGCTTTGAGTCACACGGACGTGCATTTGGCCAAGAGCTATATCTTATAACTCACAATTTTGAGCCACACGAGCGTGTGCTAGGCCGTGTGGGCTACACAGGCTAGCCACTTAGGCCGTGTGAATCCACACGGGCTTGTGGGCCAAAAAATAAGATTTTTCCCTAGGGCAATAATCGTTGTTCAAATCGAATGTAGGCCCACTGTAAAGTCCGTATGATCTGATTTAGACATTGAAATTGTTATCTGACAATCTATTACTGGATAATATGTTATTTTGATGTAAATATATACATTTGTTCTCTGATCTGATAAGTAAGTGTGATAGCATTACATGAGCACAATATGAAATTGTACTATTATGCACTTATATTGGTATCTGTTAAATCTACATCTGCATCGGGATTGAGATTGAATAAATAAGGAAGTGTGAGCAATTTAATAATCTGTCAACTCTAGTGGCTAAGCTATAAACATTTTTGGTTTTGGCAATTTATCACATTCTGATCTAGCAGTTATGCTACAATTATTTTGAAACGTGACATACAGTCACTACGTGGTGTACAGGGATGGATGGGTACTTGATGTCCTATATGGTGCGTCAGAATGGACAGAGAGATGTGTAGCAGATGGGGGTAGGAGTTTGTATCTGTATCTGATATGTTCTGGATCTGTATATGATATTCTCTATTTCTGTTTCTGTAACTATTTCTGAGAAATGGTTAATCTATGGAAAGTGAAATTATGTCTGTATATTACTAATTACTATTGAGTATAAGTTACATACACACACTAAGTTATTAACTCATTTGGATTGTTTGTCTGAATTTCAGGTAACCCACAAACTTAGGTAGGTTGGCATGGCAGGAGCTCGGTCATCTCCTTTCTTTTTACTTAATGTTTTATTTAGACTTATGCTTTTATGCGTTTAGTTAGGATTTCAATTTATAAATTGGAGTTCTACGTTGGTTTGTTTATATAAATGATTTTGACTATTAACTTTAGAAAATTAAGGTTGGATCTTTCTATCAGTTTGATGTAGCCTCCAGACTTGGTCTTAATGTCTAGGCTAGGTACTGGGTGTTACATATATAACAGCCTACTCATCACAACATTAATACAATTTCATATTAAAAAATTACACATATATTTTCAAATCTATTTAATTTGGTCCTTAACATAGACAACCAATTTGTATCGAATCATTTCAATCCATTTTATTAATTATAACTCACCTTATGAACTTACAATTCAATGAAATTCATAAATGCAACAATTGAGATAGTTCAGATTATAGAAACAGAAATTGTAAAATTTGAGTTATTTGTCGACGATTTTGTCTTTTCTTTTCTTTTTTGAGAATCCGGGTCAACGTTAGCTACGGATTAAGAAAAACATCAAAATTATCAATACACAACCAGTTTCACATTCAATTTCTAATTTATGTAACTTTTTCATTTTATTCAATTTAGTCCCTAAAATTAGAAGTAACATAACTTTCAAATCTAGCATCAATCTTTCATGTCGATTTCACTCTAGTCCTAATTGAACTTCCTATTTATCATTTCCACCAAAAAAATTGAAATTTGTGCATTTTAGCATCTATTGAACAAAACCATCAATTAACTTTACAATTTAGTCCTTTTATTCAATTCTAAACTTAAAATCTATCAAACTAACACCTTAAGCTTCAACTATTCATCAATGGTAACATCTACAATCATTAACAGTACCTAAAAATTCTACATGGGTCAACTAGCATAAGCTCCCGGGATTTTGAAAACATAAAAATTACAAGAACATAACTAAATTGAACTAAGCAATTGAAGCTTTGAAAAGGGAGAAATGTTTTTCCTCCACTAACTTTCCACTATGTATTTTATTACCTATTTTAATTAATTTACAATTTTATTTTATTACATTTTTACAACATTTTTAACCATTTAAAACCCATATTGTTGTCCACTATTAACATAACAATGATTTAATAGCCTCATAAGTCCCTTTGCTAAGTTCTACATAATGATTCACTAACAATTTAACTTTTGGCACTTTTATGATTTAGTCATTGCACCCTAATTAAACATTAATTCAACAAAATTACCTATCTGAAATTCAATTAACTTCTAATATAACTCCACAAATATTTAATAATAATATTTACAAGTTTAGTTTACGAAAACAGGGTTTTGAAACCACACTTTTCTGACACCACTGATTTTCAGGTCGTTATAGTTCGAGCCCACACTGGAAGTAGCTTGGGGTACAAGAATAGCAAAGAAGATCATTTAGTTGAAAGCCGAGAATGAAAAGGATCCGCCTATTCAAAAACACATGTGTGAATTCGGTCAAGGGTTTATTGCTATAGATATAAAAAATCTGGTCGAATTTCGAAATTTTTATTTTCCTCTGTGCAAGAAAACTGTTCAAATAAGACTTTTTTCCAACAGGGAGTACTAGTATAAGTTCGGAGGTGGTAATCATAATATCATGGGGGTTATTGATAATACTGTTGGTAAGGGTTATATTGTATTTGTTGGTATGGATTATACTGAGTCTGCTGATGGGGGTTAGGTTGTGCATGCAAACATTTTTATGTTGTACTTGTCTATGTGTAGTCTGCTACATTTTTCTAGGGATCTTGTTGGTTACTACAAGGATTGTACTCGTTGGTTTGGAGGACATTATAATCTAGGCTGACCATTGTTTTCAATGCTCACCACACCAAATTTTTGACAGGTAAATCAACAGGGGAGAGAGGAAGGTTGAGGTGAAAATGGGCCACCCTAAACTAGGGTAAAGAGTCACAGTTTCTTGTGAATGGGGAAGAGATTGGAAGCACTAGTTTAGGTTGGTCAAAAGTAAAAGTTTTTGTTCATGGTCTCTTTCTTCTTAGGTGTTGTGGTTGGGTTTATATATTGGGGATAAAGGATTCCACACATCCTGGGCTTGTTGACAACAGGGTTATACCTTTTCTCCTTGTCGTGGTGGTGACATGATATCCTAGGTTAAGGATATGACAGTTAGGATCTAGTTCCATAATTGTAATATATTCGTCAACTTATAATTGTAATTTTTCGAACAAATTGATTTAAATAAAATTTCATTGCACAATAATATCATTTGTAACTATCCTTGCCAGATTTTGCATGCAAAGCAAAATGTAAGTAAATATTAGATCATTGATTATCTAACGTTTAACTAGTATTAGATTGCATTATGTAGTTGGATCATAATGTGTGAATAAAACTTATATTAGTAGATAATCTAAACAGTTTGTGGTCTAATCGAAACTAAACAAATCGATTGAAAGACTATTATGTCATCTTGTCTTGTTTTTCAACATCAGAGCGAGCAAAAGATAAAGACATAGATGTTATTGTCTAGACTGACAATACATTGGACAAGACCCAAGTTGAATTTATCCTAGACTCGTTTATGGATTTATTCACTTGTGACGTTCATAGTGTAGCATATCTTAATCCTAAGTAGGTGATGGACTATGTATGTGTGACTCATATATTTTAATGTAAATGAAAGCCTGAGTTCAAATAGATAAGGAACCAAAAATTGGTACATTGCATACATGGCTTTTACATGAGGTAGCATCATTCCACAATAGTGGAATCATAGCCCTAGAAGGGTAAATGATATCCTCTCATTGACATTACATGATTAATGAAAAAGAAATGTGGCCACGAGTCATTTTTCATAAGATAAATGATTTAATTACTATGTGTTAGTAATTGACTTTTCATATTTGAATATGTAACAGAAATCATAAGATAAAATAGGATCATACTGGGAGAAGAAATTTTATCCCAAAGAGATTAAGAATATCATATAAGGGTAGCACACTTGCCAAGGTAATTGGATGAACACTTAATAAAATAGATTTTGTAATGGTATATAATAAGGAAAAGTTTAGTCATGGTACTATAGTTTTATGACTCCATGATTAAATGAGTTATAATTAATAGGACAAGAGTCGGAACTTAATTAAAAATTATTTGAGCCCTAATTATACATGTCCAATCAATCCTTCCACTAGATAAGGATAACCTAGAACAAATTTCATATAGATCTGATAAACTGTGGAATGAATGAAAATGATAAGTAAGAGAAATAGATTGCATGTATAATTATTCGTAGTGAATGCATTTTCTCGCTAAATACAAAAAATGAATTAAAAATTAATTTAATTTTTTTAATTATTATTTAACTAATTTTAATTAAATAATTGAAGTTTTAAGTGAGAATTAAATTAAACGATCATCACAGATTTGTTGAATAAGATAATTAAATTAATATTCTCATGGAATTCCAACAGTAGTGATTAATATTGACATAATAGAGGTAAGTGAATCAATAAAGTAGCCAAACTCGAAAGAAAAATCATTATTGATGGTCCAAGATCATACATATTGATAAATAGAACTTCCATTTATTTGTTGAATAGACAGATCGAGCGAAAAAATCATAACTATACTTAACAATAAAATATTGGAAAAATCCCATATACGACGAAGATTTTTTGTTGCCGTCGAAAAAAGTAGGAGTCCTATTCCTATTAAAATAGGAATAGGAAGTGGGGTAAAGTTGTCAATACTTTAATGGAATTAGAATTGGGATGATAATTTAATTTAATTAGTTTATTAAATTAAATAATTACTATTTTGAGAAATAAAAAAATAATTTATTGGGTTGGATAAATATAAGCTTTAGACAAAAGTCCAAATAACACATATAAATATACTCAATACACGAATGACCCAATAAGACCTAGTTTTAATGTGAGGGTGGCAAACCATAGAAACCCTAGGGATGCCACCCCCTTGTAGTCTATTTAGAGTAGAATTTGTATTTTCTATTAAAATATTATTATTTAATTATACTTTATTTGAATAGAACCCTCGTACCATTTCTCTACAAATAAGAACTATGAGTTAACTTATACACACAACTTTGATAGCATCGTTATTCTGTTGAAAAATATTGTTAATTTATTTTTAAGAATAAAGCCCTCCTTTTTTTTGGGGGGGCAAAGCTCATAGTTTCCATTTATAGAAAGAATTAACTTTCCCACTAATAGTTAAGAAAAAAAATTTGATTACGTGCAATTGGTTTGATTTGTTTGTGCTCACACTCGAGCAATTTGGGGTTTGAGGATAATTGAAAAGATCGATTTGTTGAAAGCCGAGAAACAACTTAGATTTCCTTCATAAAGAGAACATGTATAATTTCGATTAAAAATTTATTATTATAAATATCATAAGGCTCAAGCTTAAGAAAATTTTTAAACTTCCATTATAAAAAAAAACATTGTTTTCTAAATTGATTTTTTCAACGATAACATTTGACAACAATTAGATAATCAATAGTGTATACTCCAAATGCGCTTTGGAAGGTGGTCTAACTAGGACTGGCCACAACATCGACTATGGTCTAAGGTTCGCTCGACATGAGATCTTCCCGACAAAGACACACAAACAATATGTAATTCGCCTGCTAGAGACACATGTAGAGAACTTGCAAATGTGGTATAACAATCATTATTGAAATTACATATGAAATCAATTTTGTTAACTAATATTCAATATAGAACCACGGATGGAACATAAGAGGTGCCTAGGGGTCCTTGGCCGTTCAAAAATATGAAAAATTATCATTAAGTTCTTCAAATGTTTTAAAAATTTTATTTAGACCTATTAAAATTTTTAAAAATTTTAATTAAGTTATATAAAAGTTTTGAAAATTTTAATTAAGTCCTTTAAAATTTTGAAAATTCTCTTTAATTTTCTCAAAATTTTAATTATACCCCAAAATATTAAAAAATTGAATGCCAAGTTCTACCCCTGTACGAAACTCAGAATGACATTACACAATATCTCATTAAAAAACATAATTAGCAAGTCACACTAAATTTAAGTATTTCAACTACACTTTTTATAAATTTTAAATTCAGACAAATTACGTGAGTAATTAGTTTTGTTGATTCTTAACATTGTTATTTTTTTTATTTTTTAAAGAAAGATATGTAAAATTAGAATTTTTTATAATTATAAATAGTATAATTACTATATTAATAATTAAAATTTTTTATAATTACGGTGTTTAACTGGTATCATTTGACTTACTAATAGTAGGTGAACTTAAGAGCTAAGCTTTGAGGGGAAATTTTAATTAAATTAGATCCGGCCCAATTTATTATTTAACAATAGTATTTTATTTAAATTTAATTATAAAAATATTTTTATTATTGTATAAAATTATATTTTTAACCTCTTGGACCAGTCTAGAATAGGCCCAAAATAAGGTTGGTAACCAAATAATTTTTTTTTGGATTTTGAACATGTCTAAGTAACCATTATATATCAAACCATAATAATAATAATAATAATAATAATAATAATAATAATAATAATAATAGAGTATGAACTCAAGCCGTAAGCCATTGGCTGAAAGGGAGTTTACCTGAGATCAAAATTTGATTTGTAATTTCGTTTGTGTGATAATGTAATATGTGTGTGCACTTGAGATGATTGTGGTATATAAAAGAAAATATATTTTTTTTTGGGTATGATCTTATTTCTAACATTTAATTTTTTATTTTCCTTTTGATATATAAGATGTCGGGCGACTCTTAGACATATATGAAATAGAAATTTCTCCTTGGCATTGACTTATTATTCCACACAAAAGTCTTCAATCATTTGCACAATTTTGTGTGAATTAAAATAAAGGAAAAGGAAAAGGAAAAGGAAAAAGAAAATAATAATTGGATAAATGATGAGCAAATACAGAAGGGAAATAGATCAAAGGAAATAAATAATGAACAGAAAATGGGTCTTATCTAAATCTGGAAAAGTTGTTTTCCACTACATAATGTTGGAATAAAGTAAGAACAGAATAATGGTAAGTAAAAGCAAATATATATATATATATATATATTATGCTATTCAAGTCACTGGACACACACAAAGGCAGGCAAACATGGGATTTGGTTGGTATTCTTATGTTTGCCACCAATGTCTCTTCTTTGGCCCCTTTTCTCTTTTTCTCTTTATGTCAATATTTTTTCCATATTTTATTTGATGTTTTTAAAACAAACACTTCTGGTTTAACATTAATTTCCAAGAGGATGCATCACATATATTGGGTTTCGTTGGACAACTTTGGGTTATCTTCAAGATAGTTGAAAATGGTTATATCTAATTAAGAGTATATATATTTTTGAGAGAATATAAACTATTCCAATCTTAGTATATAAGGTATTGTTTATGTTATATTCGGGATCCATGATTGTCTCTTCTAATAATGTCATCTCTAATTTTCAACTTCAAACTTACATCTCTCTTTAATAATAGAATGTGCCTTACCACTACATCAAACATTTGTTGATATAAATAATTTCATTTAAATATTTTTAAGTTACATATTATTTTATAACGAATTAAAAACATCTAGAATTCAAATTTAATATATTTAAATTTGAGGGTTATTGATACTATATAAAATTGGGTATATGATATCAAATGCCATTAAGGATAATTATATATGTACGAAAACAAATCAAGGATAATTATTTCATAAAATTATCTACTAAATTAACTTAAAGCTTTACTTAATATTTTATTAATATAAATGACATGAGTTAAAATTATATCATAAATAATATTTTTGTTCTTTTATCTAAACTACCACATATGCCTTCTAGATAACACATGAAATCTAATAAGTGAGCATACGCTTTCATCATCAGCCATGTTGATCTAGCAAAAAATCCTTAATTGTTGTAGGTAATTCCAAACACTCATTATAAATGTTCCATTTTTAATAATTTAATAGAATGAGTAAATATATTATTAAGAGTTTAGAGTCGTATATATCAATGGAATCCATACAAACAATGCATTAAATATAACAAAGCTATAAGCCTATAACTAAAATCACCTATAAACGTAACATTATAATTGGCTCTCGTATAGACATCAATAGAAAACATACTCATCATATAGAATATAGAGGTCGGGATATTGGGAGTTTGAAAGGAATTCGCTCCCTATAATTCCCCTTTGGAAAACCATCCTAAACCTATGGAATATAGAGGATGGCGGAATCTTGTTGGAACGCAACAAATTTAATTGCTTGGATATTTAACTTCAAAGACTTATGGTTCCATTTTTCTAACAAAAAAAATATATATTTATTTTTGAATTTCAAATTAGTTTCTTTATTTTACTTTTATCAAAATTTTGTTTCGTGGTTGAGAAATTAATCCAATTAAGTAATAATTTTAAATTTTTCCGTTAAGCTCACTTAGAAATCAATAACTCGACAATTTATATGCACATAATTAATAGAAAACAACAATTCAATAATTTATATATAACGAACAAGGAATAATCAATAGTTTAAGTTCATATATTTATCAATAATTGAACTATCTTTTTTAATTTTTGTAAATTTTAACATATTAAAGTAAAGGAACTAATTTCTCAAATTTCATAAAATAAAGGGATGGAATTCAAAATTAGACCAAACAAAAAATATTGAAAACAATTTAAAATTAATATTTAGATACCTAGCTAAAAAATGTATAATTTGAGGATTGTTTATTCAGTTAAGCCTTTTATATATTAATATTAATTTTTCACATGTAATATGCATGTATAACCAACAACCTCTTACCTCTTGACGTAAGAATTTGAGTCATATTCCTAACCATCTTACTTTACCCTCAATTATCTAAAAAAATATGATAGTTTTTTAATTACGGAATATAGAAAACGATTGATATAAACCAATAAGATATGCATAAACAGATATATGCTTTATGCTACCAATTAAAGAAATGAGATAGGTGGGACTTGTCTACCAATTAAAAGCTGATAATTAATTAATTGATGAAGTTTAGGGTTCTTTGCTTATTCTTTTTTCTTGGTAAAATGAATTTATTGTCATAAAAAGTCCAAATAATCAGAAATTAGACAACAGATTATAATCAAATGATGTCAATTTTGAGTGTTTTGATATGGATCCAGTATACATTTTCTAAATAGATATTTTTATTAAAAATTTGATAATGCATCCATCAAATTTCTAGTATGAACTATACTTCTCATCTTATTTTTACATATTATTGATTTTCTCATTAACTCTTTCAGATTTTTATAACCGTCTCAAAGGATACAGAACATGGTAATATGTTTGTAGGGGAAATTATTTTATTTTTTTTAAATAATTGAGTTTTATAACAAGAGTATACTGTAAATTTGACATGATTTTGAGAAAAATGAATCCATTAAAGCTGATACAGAATTAAAGTAAATTTTAGCAAATTGGTGCTAATTTTTTAAATGCTAAAAAGGCTTTCTATATATCTTTAAAATTAATTCTTGATGAATAATAATATCAAACTTTATTATTTAATAAAAAAAACAATGGATGATTTATAGATCAGTAAATCCTAATAATTTTGTTAAAAAATTAGAGAAAGGCACCATGTAATATTGAAGAAACATTCACTCAATTCATTGATAATTCTAAAAATATGTGCATGTTTATATACATAAACTATCATGATAAATAAGGAAATAATATTAAGTTAATCCCTAAAAATCTGATGCTAACATCTCATGTAACATCCCTAAGTTAATCCCTAAAAATCTGATGCTAACATCTCATGTAACATCCCTAACTCGTTTGCTAAGTCGTGTGACTCACACGGCTAAGACACACGCCCGTGTCTCTGCTCGTGTGACCAATTCTGAGCATTCTGTTTCTAAATTTTAAGGATGCAGGGGACACAACGGCCAAACCACATGCCCGTGTGCATGGCGGTGTGTCACACACGGTTAAGACACACGCCCATGTGGACAAGATAAGGCTATTTCCAAGCTATATTTCTCACCCATTTTACATTGCACCTACATCAACACTTTGACACACTTTCAACCCAATTTAGTATAAAAACCAAGTCAAAACCAATCTTTTACATGGCATATTAACATCTATACTCAAGCGTTTTAAACTTACCAAATACATGTATGTGTTCATGAACAAAATTGATCAATTATACTAATTCACATCCATTCATCATTTGATTTATATATCTTCTACCTTTCAACCATTTCAACACACTTCAAACATGATATGGCACTATATAATTACATCAATGCATATAACACTAGTCATTCCAATGGCTAGTTACAACCAAATATATGCATGCCTCCATTGGACACTTTAAACTATACATGCCATTATGTCCAAAATAAGTTTGTTATTTATACCAAAACAAGCTTGAAGATAGTGTGATGCTGCTCCGACCGCTTTCCAACCTTTACGAGCTTCCGAGCACTATAAAACAGAGAAAAGAAAATCAAGTAAGCATTTCAAATGCTTAGTAAATTCGTATAACAGGAATTTGACTTACCATATATTTTCATATAAGATAAGCACACAAAAATGCATCTAAGCAATTTGGCTAATAGCCTAAAACACAACTTCATCAATCATGTTAGTTAAGTAATTCACATAATACTAAGAATATGGATGAGCTCATTGTTTAACGATTTTCATATACATATGCTTTCCATATCATTATTCCATATTACATGTACATTTCCATGAAAAATCATTTCAAGTTCATTTTAGCCATGTCAAAACTTTACCCGTTGAATTTATTTTAAATATCGATGGATACGCTCATGTAGTACACTTAAAGTGTACAAAACTGAAATCCGTCAATTCATATCCAAGGGTAGCCAAATATGGCACATAATCAGGAAACACTATTTTGAGCCATGTAATAAGATGCTCATGTGAGCCATGTATCAGGAAGCTTAGCTGAGCTATAACAGGAAACTCATAAGAGTTTAAAACAGGAAGCTCATTGAGCTTAACAGGTCAAAGGGCTATTATCAGGGAGTTCCGAATAGCCATATAACAGGATGTTCAAGCGAGCCTTGTCAGGAAGCTCACAAAGAGCCTATATCAGGACGCTCATAAAGAGTTGTGTTTATGTCCGCAATATATGTAGGATCACAACCAATAATATAACAGGGCGCTCACAAAGAGCTGCGGTAGTCCACAACACATGCAAGATCACTACCGATCAAGATGCATGCAGGAACCATGTAATAGGAAGCTCGTCCGAGCTGTAATGTCCGCAACATATGCAGGACTATAATCAATAAGGGAAAATGTTGTATCCATCGCATTTTATTATTCAAACAAGACTTATCAATTATCGAACAATATGGGGTATGTGATTAATTTCATACATTAAACATTTATGCAATTCACACAAATACAACATTCGCTTCAAACATATTAATATACATAATTAAGTTACACGAACTTACCTCGATACTTGTTCGTATACAGAAATCTACTAATCTGGCACTTTTTCTTTTCCTCGATCTAACTTCGTATTTGAGTTTTCCGGATTTAAATAAATGAATTTAATATCAATTAATCCATTTCATACTCAATTGAACTCAATTCACTTCCTAGGAAAAATTACTATTTTGCCCCTATACTTTTCATAAATGATGATTTCATCCCTAAGCTCGGAAAATAAAATTCATGCAATTTAATCTTTATTTCAAGCCTAACCAAATGTTACATGTTACAATAACAGCACATGAATTTCATAAAAATCATAATTTTTCCATGGATTTTACCACTTTTCAATTTAGTCCCTAAATCATTATTTCATCAAAATTCTCTTTGTAAAAGTTATTTATCTATTAACAACCTTCCATTTTCTACCATAAATTTCAAAATTTCTGCATATTCATCCATGAAAAAATTTCAATACTTTGATAACATTACAAATTGATCCCTAAAATAGATAGATTAAGCTATTTCGAACTCGAAAATATAAAAATTATTAAAAACGAGACAATATTCCTTACCCAAATAAGCCAAGAAAGCTTGCTTTCTCTTTCCTAGGGTTTCCATGTATTTTTGGGGAAGAAGATGATATAAAATGATGATATTAAAAATTTATTTAATTTATCATCCTTTATTTATTTCCAGTTCCAATTTAGTCATTTTCTTTTTCTAACTTTCCATGGATGAATCATCAAAAATATCTACTAACTTTTCTTAATGGTCTAATTACCATATAAAGACCCCAAGTTTTGAATTCCATAGCTATTTGATACTTATAGCTACTAGAATTCAACTTTTGCACTTTATGCAATTTGGTCCTTTCCACAATTAAACATGTAATCGGTAAAATTTTCTTATCAAAATTTTCATAGGTCTTTCCTATCATAATACAGACCATGAAATATTATCAAAATAAATTTTCTTTTTGATTTGGATTTGTGGTCCCGAAACTATTATTCCAATTTCACTAAAAAACAGGCTGTTATAACTCTCCCTCTTAAAGAATTTTCTTCCTCGAAAATCTTACCAGTAAAGAGGTTCGGATATTGCTTTGTCATTGTATCCTTCAGTTCCCAGGTAGCCTTTTCTATACCATGTCATTGCCAAAGAACTTTTACTAAAGCGACCTTTTTATTTCTTAACTCTTTTGTCTCACGTGCCAGAATTTTGATCAATTCCTCACTGTAGGTCATGTCAGGCTAAATCTCAACTTTTGTTAGAGATATAACATGTGAAGGATCTGACTGATACCATCGTAACATGGACACGTGAAATACATTATGAATTCTGTCAAGTTCTAGTGGTAATGCCAGTCGATATGCAACAAGTCTAGTTCTTTCTGTAATCTCATACGATCTAATGAACCGTGGACTCAATTTTCCTTTGCGTCCAAACTGGTGAACTTTCTTACAAGGTGATACTTTCAAGAATACCTTACAACCGACTTGGAATTCTATCTCTTTCCGTTTAAGATCAACATTAGACTTTTGACGATCAGATGTTACTTTCAAACTATCCCAAATTACTTTCACCTTTTCTTCAATTTGATGGACTAAATCAACTCTGTGTATTTTTTCTCACTGAGTTCTGACCAGTAAATGGAGTTCTACATTTATGACCATACAGAGCCTCATACGGTGACATTTTAATGCTCGACTGATAACTATTATTATATGCAAATTCAACCAAAGGCAAATACTTTTCCCAGTTACCTTCAAATTTTAACACACAACACCGAAGCATATCTTCTAAAATTTGTATCACACGTTCTGGTTGACCGTCGGTCTGAGGATGAAATACAGTACTTAAATGTAACTATGTACCTAGAGCTTCTTACAATTTGCTCCAGATCGAGATGTAAACCGGAGATCTCTGTCTGAAATAATGGAAACTAGCACTCCATGTAGTTTGACAATCTCGGAAACATATAATTCATCCAATCTATCCAAAGAGAAATCCATATGTACCGGATTAAAGTGTACAGACTTTGTCAACCGCTCAACAATTACCTAGATGGCATCTTTCTTTTTCAGAGATAAGGGTAATCTCGACACAAAATCTATTGTAACTCTTTCCCATTTCCATTCCGGTATCGTTACTGGCTGTAGTAATCCTGAAGGCACCTGATGTTTAGCTTTTACTTGCTGACATATCAAACATTTAGATACAAATTCAGAAATATCTTATTTCATTTTCGACCACCAGTACATCTTTTTCAAATCATTATACATTTTATTACTTCCCGGATGAACATACATAGTACCATTATGAGCTTCGTGCAAAATCTTCTGTACAAGTTCTGAATTCTTTGGTACACATATCCTACCTTTGAATAACAGACAACCATCAGACCCAATCTGAAATTCTGAATCAGAATCTAACTCGCACTGTACCCGTTTAGCTTGTAGTTCATCGTCACTCTTTTAAGCTTTATAGATTTGTTGCAAGAATATTGGTCTAGCTTTTAACTCAGCTATGATTGAATTATCGTTTAATAATGACAACCGGGTATTCATTGCTCACAAAGAAAACAAAGACTTTCTGCTTAGAGCATCAGCAACCACATTGGCTTTTCCTGGATGGTAATCAATAACCAAATCATAATCTTTTAATAATTCAAGCCATCTTCGTTGTCTCAGATTTAAATCTTTTTGCGACATCAAATACTTCAAACTTTTATGATCAGTGAATAAGTGACATTTTTCACCAAACAAGTAATGCAACCAGATTTTTAATGCAAATACAATAGCTGCTAAGTCCAAATCATGTATCGGGTAATTTCTTCCATGTGGTTTTAGCTGTCTAAAAACATAGGCTATTCTTTACCTTCTTGCATCAAGACACAACCTAAACCATTTAATGATGCATTAGTGTAAATTACAAATTTTTTACCTGATTCAGGCTAAACTAATACGGGTGCTTCAGTCAACAAGACTTTTAACCTATCAAAACTCTACTGACATTTATCAGACCACTCAAATTTCACATCTTTCTGCAATAAACAAATCATTGGAGAAGCTATCATTGAAAACCCTTGAACAAACCTCTGATAATATCCTACTAATTCTAGAAAACTTCTGACTTTAGAGACATTTTTCGGTGGTTTCCAGTTAACAATAGCTGAAATTTTATTCGGGCCCACTCTGATGCCTTCAGCAGATACTATATGCCCAGGGAAATTGACTTCCCGAAGCCAAAATTCACACTTACTGAATTTGGCATACATTTGTTTCTCAAGAAAAGTTTGCAGTACAATTCTCAAATAATCAGTATGCTCATTTTCATATCGAGAATATACCAAAATATCATCAATAAACCCCACCACAAACCTGTCTAGATATAGTCTAAAAATTCTATTCATTAAATCCATGAATATTGCAGGTGCATTCATCAAACCAAATGGGATCAAAAGGAACTCATAGTGTCCATACCTGGTTCTGAAAGCTGTCTTCGGTATATCCAAGTCTTTCACTTGCAATTGATAATATCCATAATGGAGATCTATTTTAGAGAACACAGTGGCACTTTTCAGCTGATCAAACAGGTCATCAATTCGAGGCAATGGATACTTATTCTTGATTGTAACCTTGTTGAGCTGCCTGTAATCAATACACAGCTTCAACGATCCATCTTTCTTCTTTACAAATAGAACCGGTGCACCTCAAGGTGAATGACTAGGTCGAGCAAAACCCCTATCTGTCAATCCTTGCAACTGTGCTGTCAACTCTTTTAACTCCGTTAGGGCCATTCGATAAGGTACTATAGATATAGGAGTTGTTCTTGGAATAAGATCTATAGAAAGTTCCACCTCTCTGATTGGTGGTAATTCGGGTAATTCTTCCGGAAACACATCAAAAAACTCACAAACAACTGACACTGACTTAATCTTCGATTTGGATACTTTAATGTCCAACACATATGCAAGATAAACATCATACCCTTTTCTGACATATTTCTGTGCTGATATAGCTAAGATTACATTAGATAACCCATCCAGTTTATCAGATTCAACATGAAATAATTCCCCACTCTAACATTTCAACATAATGTATTTTTGTCTACAGTTCACCACCGTATCATGTTGAGTTAGCCAGTCCATTTCCAAAATTACATCAAATCAGCCGAGAAACAATAACCTTTTACTATCAACAGAAAGTTTTTACAAACTTTATCCACCATAACATATTGGCCCAAGGGGGTTCAAAACTTTAACCACAAATTCAGTGAACTTAACAGGTAAATTTTTAACAGACACTAAATTTGTGCATATATATGAATGCGTTAAACCAGGATCAATCAAAACAGTAATATCAGTATCAAGAAGAGAAAATGTACCAGTAATGACATTTGGTGCAGAGGCATCCTCTCTTGCACGTATAGCATATGTTCTTGTCGGTGCTCTTGCTTCGGACTTAAATGTTGAATCTTTTGTAGTGCCTTGGCTACCACTAACATTGTCAGAGTGACGAGGTAGTCCACCTCTCGAGGCAGGGTTACTCGGCTTCGAAATCTGATCAGTATCTTTTTCAGTCTTTTCTAGATAATCTTTAATAAAGTGGTCAAGAGAACCACATCTATAGTAGGCTCCACTTCTTATACGACACTCCCCAAAATAGAATTTATTACAATGTTTACACCTCGGTATTGGGTTACCAACACTTCCAACACTTGTTATAGATGGAGACGAAGATCTCGGGTTAGAGTGTTGAGAGCCTCATTCTTTTTCAGAATATCCCACTGATGCGGTAAAACGATCATGATATTTCTTTGATTTCTTTGAAGTAGATGATTGTGACTTGCTCATAAATCTTTTACCAGAAATCTAGGTTTCTCTCCCTGCTTGTTTCTTTTCTTTACTTAATTCCTCGGCTTTTTGTACTCAATCGGCCAGTACCACAAATTCCTTTAGTTCAAGAATTCCAATTAGTAGCTTAATGTCTTCATTTAATCCTTCTTCAAAACATTTGCACATATCAGCCTCAGTCGGAACCCATTCTCTAGCATACTTACTCAATCTAACGATTTCTCATTCGTACTCAGATACTGTCATGTTTCCCTGTTTAAGCTCTAGAATTTCTTTCTTTTTCTGATCCAGAAATCTCTAGCTAATATACTTCTTTCTAAATTCTGTTTGGAAAAACTCCTATGTAGAATTTTCTCTCGGTACAACAGAAATTATGGTATTCCACCACTGGTAAGCTGTGTCTTTCAACAGTGATACAACATATTTTAGGCACTCAGTTGGTGTGCATGATACTTCATCTAGAACCCTCATAGTATTTTCCAACCAAAATTCAGCCCTCTCAGGATCATCTCCGACAATAGGCCTAAATTCTTCTGCCCCATACTTACGAAATTTATCTACCGGAGGCTTACCAGTTCTAACAGGTTCAGAACCTTGTGGCATGTCAGGAACCAGTTGAGGAGCTGGAGAGGGAGGTTTTTGTACAGTAGGATTTGTTCTCAAGTATTTAGTGAACCACTCGTTCATTATTTTTGAAAGAAGACTTCTTTTGTCTCTTCACCTCGGCCCTTAGATATGAGCCTTCTACTATTACTAGATGCAACTCTTTGTACAGAAGCTTGAGCAGTGCCTTCAGCTTCATCAGATTTAGTTCTAGCTTGGTTGGATGACATTACTATATGAAAAACATGTTTAAAATGGTCAGGAGATATCACACTATCATAATTTAAATAATGTCATGTATAGTTAAACTCATACTTGCTACGTTAGTCTGAGAATCGACTAAATCGTAGCTCTAATACAAATAAATGTAACACCTCTAACCCGTATTCATTGCTAGAACAGGGTTGCAGAGCATTACCGGAGTTTACAGTTCAATTATAATTAATTTATACCATTTAATATTCATTTTTGAAAATCAATCACAATCAATCATAATGTCCCTTATATGGGTCCTCGAGGCCCAAAATTCATATTAGAATAATGTTGGGACTAAACCGGAATCATAGAAAAATTTTAACGAAATCTCAAATATTCCTTAAGTGCAGAGGACACACGCCCAAGTGGCCAGGCCGTGTGAGCAATGACATACCCATGTCCCAAGCCGTGTGGGCATTCGATGTGAAGCACACGGTCGTGTTCCAGCCCGTGTCCTTACCCGAGTAACTCTCTGACTTGGGTCACACGGTCATCCACATGCCTGTGTGTTAGGCCATATGGGTAATTTAATTTTCAAAAATTAAGTGCAGGATTCACACGGCCATGTCACACGCTAGTGTGCTAAGTCGTGTGACTCACACGGCTGAGACACACGCTTGTATCTCTACCTGTGTGACCAATTCCGAGCATTCTGTTTCTAAATTTTAAAGATACAAGGGACACATGGCCAAACCACACGCCTGTGCGCATGGTCGTGTGTCACACACGGTTGAGAGATACACCCGTGTGGACAAAATAAGGCTATTTTCCAAGCCATATTTCACACCCATTTTACATTGCACCTATATCAACACTTTGACACACTTTCAACCCAATTTAGTATATATAAACCAAGTCAAAACCAATCTTTTACATGGCACATTAACATCTATACTCAAGTGTTTTAAACTTACCAAATACATGCCTGTGTTCATGAATAAAATTGATCAATTATACTAATTCAAATCCATTCATTATTTGATTTATATATCTTCTACCTTTCAACTATTTCAACACATTTCAACATGATATGACACAATAAAATTACATCAAAATGCATATAACACTAGCCATTCCAATGGCTAGTTACAACCAAATATATGCATGCCTCCATTGGGCAATTTAAACTATACATGCCATTATGTCCAAAATAAGTTTGCTATTTATACCAAAACAAGCTTGAAGATAGTGTGATGATGCTTCAACAGCTCTCCAACCTTTACGAGCTTCCGAGCACTATAAAACAAAGAAAATGAAACTGAGTAAGCATTTCAAATGCTTAGTAAGTTCGTATAATAGGAATTTAACTTACCATATATTTTCATTTAAGATAACCATACAAAAATGCATCCAAGCAATTTGGCTAATAGCCTAAAACTGAACTTCATCAATCATGTTAGTTAAGTATTTCACATAATACTAAGAACATGGATGAGCTCATCGCTTAATGATTTTCATGTACATATGCTTTCCATATCATTATTCCATATTACATGTACATTTCCATCACAAATCATTTTAAGTTCATTTTAGCCATGTCAGAACTTTACTCGTTGAATTTATTTGAAATATTGATGGATACGCTCATGTAGTATACTTAAAGTGCACAAAACTGAAATCCATCAATTCATATCCAAGGGTACCCAAATAGGCCATATAATCAATAAGCACTCTCTCGAGCCATGTAACAGGATGCTCATGTGAGCCATGTATTAGGAAGCTTATCCAAGCTATAACAGAAAACTCATAAGAGTTTAAAACAGGAAGCTCGTTAAGCATAACAGGTAACTCCGAAGAGCTATTATCAAGGAGCTCCGGATAGCCGTATAACAGAATGTTCAAGCTAGCCTTGTTAGAAAGCTCACAAAGAGCCTATATCAAGACGCTCATAAAGAGATGTGTTTGTGTCCGCAATATATGGAGGATCACAAAAGATCATATTACAGGACGGTCACAAAGAGCAGTGGTAGTCCACATCACATACAGGATCACTACCGATCAGGATGCTCGCAGGAACCATGTAACAGGAAGCTTGAAAGGGCTTATAACAGGAAGCTCGTCCGAGCTATAATGTTTGTAGCATATGCAGGACTATAATCAATACGGGAAAATGTTGTTCGGATTTCATTATTCAAACGAGACTTATCAATTCTCAAACAATATCGGGTATGTGATTAATTTCATACATTAAAAATTTATGCAATTCACACAAATACAAAATTCGCTTCAAACATATTAATATACATAATTAAGTTACACAAACTTACCTTAATACTTGTTCCTATACAGAAATCTACTAATTCGACACTTTTTCGTTTCCTCGATCTAACTTCGTATTTGAGTTTTTCATATCTAAATAAATGAATTTAACATTAATTTAATCCATTTCATACTAAACTGAACTCAGTTCACTTCTTAGGCAAAATTACTATTTTTCCCCTATACTTTTCATAAATGACGATTTCATCCCTAAGCTCGAAAAATAAAATTCATGCAATTTAATCCTTATTTCAAGCCTAAGCGAATTTTACATGTTACAATAACAGCCCATGAATTTCACAAAAATCATAATGTTTCCATGGATTTTACCACTTTTTAATTTAGTCTCTAAATCATTATTTCATCAAAATTCTCTTTGTAAAAGTTGTTTATCTATTAACAACCTTTCATTTTCTACCATACACTTCAAATTTTCAGCATATTCATCCGTGGAAAAATTTTAATAATTTTATAGCTTTACAAATTGATCCCTAAAATAGATAGATTAAGCTATTTCGTACTCGAAAATATAAAAATTACTAAAAACGAGACAAGATTACTTACCCAATTAAGCCAAGAAAGGTTGTTTTCTCTTTCCTAGGGTTTCCATGTATTTTTGGGGAAGAAGATGATATAAAATGATGATATTAAACATTTATTTAATTTATCATCTTTTATTTATTTCCATTTCAAATTTAGTCCTTTTCTTTTTCTAATTTTTCATAGATGAATCATCTAAAATATCTACTAACTTTTCTTAATAGTCTAATTACCATATAAGGACCTCAAGTTTTGAATTCCATAGCTATTTGATACTTATAGCTACTAGAACTCAACTTCTGCATTTTATGCAATTTGGTCCTTTCCACAGTTAAACATGTAATCGGTAAAATTTTCTTATCGAAATTTTCATACGTCTTTCCTATCATAATATAGACCATGAAATATTATTAAAATAAATTTTCTTGCTGACTCAGATTTGTGGTCCCGAAACCACTGTTTCGATTTCACTGAAAATGGGTTGTTACATCCCTAATTGGTAGTTGTCAAAGCTGCCAATAAGTCAACATTCTTTCTCAAGTTTGTGCATAGATATCTCGCATGTGCAACTTGCAGAGTAGATTACGGTAAGCCTTACAACTAAGCCCTTTGTAAAGACATTTGCCAGTTGTTTACCTTACGCTAAATCAAATAGGCTTATGACACTAATGGCCACTTTCTCTTTGATAAAATGATGATCAATTTCCATATGCTTGGTCTTATCGTGGTCCATCGAATTTTGAGCTACACTGATTGTCCAACTGATGATCACCCTGTTTTCATAGTCTAAGGATGATCCATTCTCGTCCAACAGCCTCTATTTTTCCAATATCTTTCAAAAGCATAAAATCTCATAGACACCTTGAGCCATAGCTTTATATTCAGCTTTTACATTGGATCGAGCAATAACACTCTATTTTCTACTTCTCCAAGTGACTAAGTTTCCTCTTACAATAATGTAATAACCTATTATAGACCTTCTATATATTGGATCTGGTACTCTAAGCGTAGTATTTTCATCTGTTTACACTTTTAATTTTTTGAACAGGTTGGTTAATAAAAACATTCATGATTACATTAATACCCTTTGTATATTGTCCTCACGTGGTTTTTGCATGGAAAGCAAAATAGAAGCAAATGTTTACTCACTGGTTGTCTAATGTTTAAACTAATACTAAGCGGTATTACATGGTCGGATCATAATACGAAAAGACAACTTGTATTAGTAGACAAACCTAAATATGTCATAGTCTAATTGAAAATGGGAAAACTGATTGAAAGACTAATATGTCGTCTATCAAATCCAATAGGGGAGATGCCTTGTCTTGGGCATCAAAGCGAACAACTCCTAAAAGATAGAGACAGAGATGTAACTGATTGGACTGGCAATACATCGAACTGGACCTAAGAAAAATAGATCATGAATTCATTTATGGATTCACTCACTTATGACGTTCAAAGTGTGGCATGCCTAAATCCTTAGTGGATGACAGACTATGTATGCATGGCCCGTATATTTTGATGTAACTAAAAGCATGAGTTCGAATAGATAAGGAACTAAAATTTGGTGCGTTGGGTATACGACTTCTACAATATGTAGCATCATTCGCAACAGTAGAATTAATAGCCTGAGACATGGGTAATGATGTCCTCTCATTGGCATTACATGGTTGATGAAAAGTAAACGTGGCTATGGTTCGTTCCTCTTTGTAATGAATGACTTGATTACTATTTGATAGTAATTGCCTTTTCATGAAGGAAGATCTAATGGTTACCATGAGACAAAATAAAATCATATTGGGAGAATAGGTTTACCCTAAAGTGATTATGGATATCCTGTGAGGGTAAAAAGCTTATGACTCAGGTCATTAGACGAGCAGTGACCGAATTGCTTTCATAATGGTATACCGTTGGGGAGAGCTCAATCACGATACTATAATGGAATGACTTCGTGACTAAATGAGTTTATAATTTATCGATGAAGAGCCGAAACTTAGTTATAAATCATTTGAGCCCTGATAGCATATGTCCAATAGGTCCCTCCATTAGCTCATTGAAACTAGATTGAATTACACATTGAATCAAATTAACATAAATGGTAATAATGGAGAAATGAAAAACATTTGGAAATGAATGTGGTTTTCTTCAAAATGAAAATAACCTAAAAATGAATTTATGGTTTTTGAATTAAACGAAGTTCGAAAATGAAAATAAATCATTTGGTCATAGTGAACCAATTGAATGTAAAAACATTAAATATATTTTTTCATAGATTCTTTTACAGTAAATTCATCATGATTTTAACGGAATTAAAATTGGGTTGAGAAAATTATTTAATTAGGAAATTGAATTAATTTCAGATGTTTGTTTTAGGAAATAGAAAAGAAAATATTGGGTTGGATCAAATTATAAAGTATAGGGTTAAAAGTTTTGGAAGTACTTATAAGTGGACCTAAAATGGAAGAGTACCAAAAGCCCCTCATGTTTAATGTTACGAACGACAAACCCTAGTTTGTTTAACTAGGGTTATCACCCACCTAGTCCTAGTTAAACTTGGATTCTAGTTAAACTTGTAGTTTATTTTTCTATTTAAATAGACTTCTACAATTCAACAAGAGTTTCACCTCTTCTCACCATAAATAGATGGCACCAATAGGGCTAAAAAAGTACAACCATAAGATATAGTTATTTTTCTCAAAAATAGTGAGAGTTCATTCTTTAAGTATTAATTTTATTTTTTCGGAATAACAATTTTATCGGTTTCTATTGATGAAAGTTTTGCTTTCACACTAAAAGTAAAGAAAACTATTTTTGATTCTGTGTTTGATTTGAATCCTTTGAGCCTACAATCGAAGTAGTTCGTGGTACAAGAATAGCAGAGAAGGTCATTCGGCTGAAACGTTTATTGATTGCAGTAAAGGGTTTATTGATATAAATATCACAAACCGGTTTGCTTTTCAAAATTTTTATTTTTCGCTGTTCAAAAAAATCATTTTCGAATCGTATTTTTTCCAACACTATCATCCGAAAAGCCAACCCAATTTTCATCCGTAAAGGCCTCTATCTTGATATGGCCATTATTAGATAAGAGAATACATTTTCCTAGTGTAAACTTTAGGAAGCACAAAATTCGCAATGCTGCATGCATACAAGATTCTCGAGGATCATGCATGAACTAACTTACCAAACAAACTGCATGTGTTAAGTTAGGTCGATTGTGAGAAAGATAAATCAATCGTCCTACAAGTCTTTGATATCTCCTTTTATCCACCATTTCACCAATCTCTACTTGTAACTAGTGCTTACTCTCAATGGGTGATTCTGCTGCTTTACAACCCAACATGCTAGTCTCTATAAAAAGATCTAAAGACATACTTCCTTTGGAAAATAAAGATTCCTTATTTTGATCTGGCCAATTCTATTCCAAGGAAATATTACAACTTTCCCAAGTCATTAATTTTGAATTCCTAAGCCAATCAATTTTTAAGTTGAGCCATTTCTTCTTTGTCATCTCCTGTCATAATTTTGTCATCCACATAAAATATAAGGAGAGTGATTTTACCCTTGGCATGTCTCATAAAGATGGTATGATTGGCATTTCTCTGCTAATAGCCAAAACGACACCATGGCCTTACTAAATCTGTCAAACAAGGCTCTAGGAGATTGCTTTAGTCCATATAGTGCATTTTTTAGTCTACACACCTTCCTTCTGAATATCTTCATCATTGAATCGCGGAGTAACCTTCATATACACTTCTTCTCTATGTCTCCAAGTAAGAAGGCTATTTTTACATCAAATTGTCGTAAGTCCCAGTTGAGATTAACTGCACAAGATAGTAAGATCTTGGTTATGTTCATTTTAGCAACCAAAGCAAACATTTCTTGATAGTACACTCTGTATGTCTAAGTGAATCCTTATGCTACCAATATGTCTTTGAATCTCTCAACCGACCCATTAGCCCTATATTTGATACTAAACTACTTGATCTTGTGCCTTAAATGTAGAATATTCATTTGTACACTTGAAATTTTTTTCTAATAGATTGGTTAATAAAATTATTCATGAACTACATTAATATCCTTTGGATAGTGTCCTCATGTGGTTTTTACATGTAAAATAAAATAGAGGAAAATATTAGTTTATTAATTGTCTAATGTTTAACTAATACTAAGGGTGTTACGTGTTAGGATCATAATACAGAAAGACAACTTATACTAGTAGATGAACCTAAACATGTCGTTGGTCTAATTCGAAATGAGCAAATTGACTGGAAGACTAATATGCTGTCTATCAAGTCCAATTAGGGAGATGCTTTGTCTTAGGCATCGGAGCAAATGATTCCCAAAAGATTGAGACATAGATGTGACTGACTGGACTAATAGTACATTAGATTGGACACAAACAGAATAGAACCTAAATCTATTTATGGATTTATTCACTTTTGACGTTCAAAGTGTGGCATGCCTAAATCCTGAATGGGTGACAGATTATATATGCACGACCCATATACTTTGATGTAAGTAAAAGCGTGAGTTCGAATAGAGAAGGAACTAAAAGCTGGTGCACTAGGTATACGACTTCTGTAGTATGTAACGTTATTCACAACAATGGAATTCATAGCCTAAGACATTGTTAAATGTATCCTCTCATTGGCATAACATGGTTGAGGAAAAGTTAATGTGGCCACAATTTGTTCGTCTTTGTGATGAATGACTTGATTAATATCTGATAATAATTGACTTTTCAAGAAGAAAGATGTAATGGTTACCATGAGATGAGATAGGATCATATTGGGAGAACGGATTTATCCCAAAGAGATTAATGATATCTTATGAGGGTAACAAACTTATGACAAGGTCATTGGACTAGCACTGATCGAGTTGCTTTCGTAATTGTATATTGTTGGGGAGAGCTCAGTCACAATACTATAGTGGAATAACTTTGTGACTAAATGAATTTATATTTAGTAGGCAAAAAGTTGTAACTTAATTGTAAGTCATTTGAGCTCTAGTCACATATGTCTAATTGGTTTCTCCGCTAGCTCGTTGAAACTAGAATTGAATTGCATATTGAATCAAATAAACAAAAATGGATAGAAATGATAAAGTTAGACAAATAGGAAACATTCAAAAATGAATATGGTTTTCTCACTAAGTATGGAAATAACCTGAGAATTAATTTATGATTTTCGAATTATTATTTTATTAGTTAATTAAATAATTAAAGTTTAAAAATTGAATTAAATTAAATGATCATTGTGAATCCATTAAATGTTGAAAAATTAAATATATTTTCTCATAAATTTTTGTATGGTAAAGTTGTTATGATTTTAATGGAATCAGAATTAGGTTGAGAAAATTATTTAATTGAAAAATTAATTAATTTAGATTAATTTATAATGTTTATTTGGGAAATAGAAAAAACATGTATTGGGTTGAAGTAAATTATAAAATGCTCGGTTAAAAGTCCAAAAAAACCCTTATAATTGGACTCTATACAGAAGTGGTGCAATGCCCCTCATATTGAATACAAGGGGATGACAAATCCTAGTATTTTAAATAGGGTTGCTGCCCCTCTCTCTCCTAGTTTAATTAGGGGATTGTTTTCTATTAAATAGACATCAAATGCATTCCATTAATTCAACTAGGGTTTCACTTCCTCTCATTATAAATAGATGAAGCCGATAGTGCTAAAGATACAACAAGTTATATACAACATTGAAATATTGTGATTCTGCCCGAAAATAGTGAGAATTTATTTCTAATTATAAATTATATTTTCCAAGATTAACAATTCTATTGATTTCTATGAGAGAAAGTTTTACTTTCCCACCGAAAGTAAAGAAAATATTGCCTGGTTAGGGGAATAAGGATTTTAGTTAAATAAGCTATACACACACTATTGTTAAGGGAACAAGGATTTTAGTTAAATAAGCTATACACACACCATCGTTAGGGGAATAAGGATTTTAGTTAAATAAGCTTTTCTTTAGCCTTGTCATATGTCTATTCGCACTAGAATTAATAATCCAAGATTTAGAAGTAAAGTGGGCATTTAAAGTAGTTGGATTTAGAACTCGAGGTAGAGTCCAGTTGAGAAAAAAGACGATGAAGATGTTGAATCTCATCAAAGGAGAAACTCTCAGCAAAAGTTGACTTCTCCTTCGTATCCACAAATTCGAATAATTTCGTTTGGGGCCGGGAATTGCTTTCTCGTTTTCCTCCATGACCTCTAATGAGTTGACCATGCAATTTCCAATAAGAATTTCTAGTGTGCCTATACTTGCCATAATAGTCATAATGTAGATGATCTTTATCAAACTTACCACTCGAATGACTGTCCTAACTAAGAAGAAGGCCAACTTTCTCAACAGGTGGAGTATAGAGCATAACAACACGCCGACTTTCATTCTATTGCATGTAGGAGTATGCCTCCTAAAGAGAGAGAAAATGAGTTTTACAAAGTACTTGAACCCAAATCTGAGCACACTCGACCAAAAACTCATTCGTTCCTTTTCCACCAACTTTTGAAACTTCATAACATCACTATGACAATCTACTTGAAAATTCTATTAATAGTCTAATTCCTGCCATAAGCACTTAATTCAGAAAAATATTAAGAAATAGTTAGCTTTCCATGCTTCGTATTATGGACCTTATTGCGAATCTAAAAAATTTGAGCATCATCCCAATACAAAAGTAGGTGGGAGCAACAACATTCACTATCTTTTCTGCAATATCAAGCATCAAGTAGGTTTTAGAAATATGATGTTGCATGGAGTTTATAAGCCAAACCATAACAAGAGAGTTCTTCAAATCCCACTAATTAAAAGTTTTATCAATGAGTACATGTTTCTCTACAGTATCAATAATATATTCCTGTAATCTGTAAGCCTTGATAAACAACAAACCTAACCTTGACCAAGCAAGATAGTTACTCCCATCATGCTTTACGATATTGACTTGCAAAGAAGGATTTTTAGTCATAATAGGGTGCTTCTCGTTTTGCATCATAAAAAATCCTTAAAAATAAACCAAAACCTTAAAAGCTCTGTTTGATAAAAAAAAAAGACCCAAAATAGTCCCAAAACCATAAAAAAGGAACCCTAAAAACACATTAGCCCAAGTATCCCACACATAAAAGAGAGAGATCGAAAAAGAGCACCGATCGAGGTTTGGTGTAACAACCCATTTTTCAGTGGTACTTGAAATGGTGGTTTCAGAACCCTATTTTTTGATGACCAAGCCCGTGAATATTACTGTTTAATATTTACGAGTATATTATAGTATTATATTGAATTTCAGTCTAGTATTTTTATCAAACGGATAGTTAATTAAGGTATAAGAACTAAATTGTAAAAGTGGTAAAAGTTTAATTGTTATAGATTTTTAATTAGTGAAAGGACTAATTAAGCAATTGGACCACTTGTTTGTGCATATACGGTAGTGGATGACATTGAATTCCACTAATTTTTAGTTAATACATTTAATATTAATTAATTAAGATTATATTAATTAATAAATGTTGATTAAGTTATAATTAAGGTGTATAAGACAACATAAAGTTGTCATCTTTGTTTTTTCTTTCTTTCTTCCACAGTTTGAGATAGAAAAAACATAAAGAAGCCATTTTTCTGACCTTAACCATTGAGCCCATCAATTTGTAAGTGATTTTAGTTTCGTTTCTTGTAATTTTTATGTTTTTGAGGCCATGAGAGTTTGATTTGGCTAACCCATGTACTAATTTGTGAAATTTTTAAAGTTTTTAAAAGTTTCCATTGACGATTGCTTGAAGTTCTTGGTGTTAAATGATTTTATTTTTAGCTTAAAAGTGAAAAGTGACTAATTTTTAAAGTGAAAGTTGTTACTTTTGAACAAAGGGACTAATGTGTAAAGAATTTGAAATTGGCATAAAATTTTCTATAATTATTGATAATATAGGGCTGTAGAAGGATGGAATTTTGATCAATTTCAAAATCGAAGCTCAAACCTCAAAGTTATAGCAATTTCGATTTTAGGGATTAAATTGAATAAAGTGCAAAAATTTATGGAACATTCAAAAAATGAAATTGAACTTTCATATGAATAAAATAGCATGTTATAAAGTATTTGGAATTGATAAATTGAAATGAACTATCATATAGATTGTGAATTGAACCAACCAGAAGATAACTAAACAAAAGGGAAATTTGCATATTAGCCCCTAACATCGTGTCATTGTAGTTTCTATAAGGTAAGTTCATATGGTGTAATTATGTGTAATAGTAATATAAATATGTTTGAATTATGAAATTGTTTGTGTGTAAATGTGATTTTGAATTTGTTATGATTTAGTACAAAAACGTGAGACATGGACTAAATTGTAAAGAAATGTTCTATGATGGAATGATATGGATATGATGAATCTACAGTGATTTAAATTATATGAATACAATATTTATGCCTGCGTGAACTTTATAAATGATTAAGATACAATTGGCATGCCAATAAAGTTAGTTGTGCGCTTGTATGGGTTCAACACTTTTGTGCTTTTTGTTCAGTTCTTCGGTACTCTCTGATCAGCACTTTGGTGCTCTCTGTTCAGCAGTATGGTGCTCTCTAGTGTGGTGTAGTTACCTATGTATCCGATTTTATTTACTCAAGTTCATCGAGCTAGTTGAATAATGAAGAGAGAATTGAAAATGGCATGTTACAAGCTTAATGCTCAATTTTATATGATGATCTGATAATGTACATGGTATTGAAGTACAAATTCTATGTGAATGGTACTAATTTGATTAGCTTATTGTATATGGAATTGCTATATGACTCGATTTATGATGAACTCACCTATTATTTGTGAATATGATATGTCAGGTATAATGTGTTGCATTATTTAGTTTAATATGTTTAATTGTATATCGAGGTAAGTTATTGTATATTACCTATGAACTTACTAAGCATTCGAAATGCTTACCTAGTTATTTTCTGTTTTTGTAGATTGTCGTTTGTGAAACTCGTCATTCAGATCAGCTTGAAGGTCACACAATCCCTCTATCAACTCTGTAGACTTTTATTCGTTTAAGCTCGGTATTGTGGCATGTGTTTAGGAGCTTGTATATTTGTTAACTTGTGAATGAAAGATAATTTAAACCTTGGTTAATGTTTGAGTTTAAAACTATTGTTCATATACGTTTTCAAGATATGTTTTTGTAATACAGTAAACTTATATATGTGTTGTGGCATGAATTGGTTATATGTGAGGTCATATGAATAAAGTTTAATGGCAAGTTTTGAATGGTTAAAATGATGTAGTTGAATGTATGTTTGGTTGTTGAAAAAAAATTCGCATAAATCAAACCTAAATTTGATATCATGTTAAGAATTAGAGAAATGCACCAAGTAATATTAAGGAAACATTCACTCAATTCATTGATAATTCTAAAAATATGTACATGTTTATATACACAAAGTATCATGATAAATAAGAAAATAATATGATGTAAACCCCTCAAAACTTGCTAATATCCCTAATTAGTAGCTATTTAATAAGTTAAGGTTATCAACAATCTTTATTTAAACATAATTAAATAATAATTAATTATAAATAAATGCTAAAACCTTAAACCTTAAGTCCTAGATCATTAAATCCAGGATTCTCAATGGAAGAGTTATTAATTTTTATTTATAATAGTTACAATTAATGTTTAATTATATTTAAATAAATATGTATCGACGATACATCAAATGTTATTCCTAAAAAATGGAATTAATAATAGATATTTTACATAATACTTCCACATTTTTATTGCAAATCTATAATGCATAAATTTGTTACAAATCTATGAGAAATTGATGAAGGAAAAATAAGACAGGAAGGGAAGTAATGGGATATTGCCATGGAGATGGCAGAGGCACAAATTAAAACACCTTCAAACAAGAATAATGTTCTAAATCAGAAAAAGGAACATCACAAACTCCAAAGCATAAAGCTGAGAAAAAAAAAAAAAAGTAGACATTGAAGAAAAAAACAAACATATATGTAAATACATTTATGATTTATATATGAAATTATGGAAAGAAAGATATGAAAGGTAATGAACTCCATCTGCATGTTTCGATTTGCTTCCAAATTATTGCATAAATGCAGTGCAAATTGATTCAGGTTGAAACCATAGTTGTAGTTGTGGCCAAGATTTTAGGGTTTCCATGCAGATACCCATACTACAGATTCTTCTTTCCATGTTAAGTAAAGTCCTGTTTCATTTTGATCTGGTTGTGCGAGTGCCCATCCGGGCTTGTACCTTTTGAGCAATGCCTTGACGTCGTCGACAACATCGTCGCTAAATCCGACCGGTGAGAAAGCTTCCTTGAGTCTTTCGGACCAGTGGCTCCCTCTTTCTCTTCTCTCACGCTCTCCGTCATTGTCTTGGTCATCGTCACAAGCTAAAACCCTAACTATGCCCCTTGAGCACTCCCTCTCCAGCATAAGCTTCTCATTGCTGGTTGGGGTGAAGCTTTCTTCAAGCATTTCAAAGTAGAAAGTGTAAAATCTCAGGCATTCTTCAAAGCACTTGACGAAGTCGTATCGAGTGCTTGAAAAATCAGCTTCTTCCTCAACGACGGTTACGACTTTAGGCCCCAGCGACCGGAACATCCCGATCACTGCAGTTCTTTCCTCGACGGAGACTCCTCGCAAGGCTCCCATACAATTAACCGCGACAGCTTCATCTTCAATAATACCGAGTGCCTCTTTTGTGAGTTGGCCCAAATGGTTTAGCCCACTTATTACATTAAACTCAAAGGGTACACCCATTAACCTAGCAAACTTCTCCATTCGCTGGCTTATTTCCTTCATCACCGATCTAACAATATTAGCAGTGACCACAACAGTGAGCTTTAAGTGTGGGGTGTCATCGTTTCGAGTGGCCAAAGCTTCGAGCAAAGTAGGCCATTGAGTGCAAAGGGTATTGCTTATATCGATGATGTGAAGTTTGGGCTCACCATCTAAGGCTTCCAGGATTGCATCATTGGCCGCTACGTGACCGAAAATTGTCCATGGACTCACCTCTTGGAACTTAAGGATTAACTTCCGAGCTGAATCAAAGCAGTGGCTCTTTTCTGCGACTAAAGTTAGGGTTTTAAAGCATCGTTGTCCCGACTCAGTGGCCTTACAAAAAAGTGCCTGCAAGAAATACGATGCTAGTTTCTGTTCACAGTCTCCATAAGGGGAAGCCAGTTCGTTTAGCATCCAAAGAAGGTGATGGATTTTGCTAGAATCCTTGTCGGAGATGGCTCTAGCACATTCGTTTAGAAGCCTTGATGCCCATTTGTTACCCGTCGCACTAGGCTCCCCGTCACCACCGGCCGAGTAGTCTGATGAACGGCTGGTTGATATGCGGCTAGTTTGAGGCTGATAATAATGATGATTGTTGTCGTTGTTATTGCTGCTGCTGTTGTTGTACATGTCTACCGCTACTGATGACCATTGCTCCAGCTGACCGACCGGTTGAAGAGGAAGGATCGAGTGGTGGCTCTGCAGTTTCGAGTGAATAGAGTTCTTATGATGTCCTCCATGGCTTGGGGAGGCCCCCTTTGACTCTTTAGAAATCTTCGCAGAACTCAATTTCATTTGAGTCCAGAAATGGCCAAGTACAAAGCTTTGAAATCTGAAAAATTGACCATACTATTATATTTAGGGTCATGGTCGTGCTATGTAATATATCTACCATATGTATTTGGCTTGAGTATCATATATAAATAATTTTTACAGTAAACATATTTTAGTAAGGTATATAAATATAAAATGTTGGAGTTATGCTATAGCGATAAGCAGCTATATGGTTTTTCTATGCGATTTCTTATTATAAGTTATAAATTAATCCTATATGTATTTAGTTGACATTTTTTAATATAATTATGATGTCAAACATTCTTGTATGGCTTCATAAAAATAAATTTTATTATATTATTATTGTTATAAAATATGAATCTATTAACACATAATTAAATCAGATTCTAAGAGGATAATAAAGAGCAAATTAGTCTACAAAATTTATATAAACTTGATAGCAGGAAAAACGAAAGTTTAAAATCCTATATAAAAAGAATTTGATTGAAAGCTATGACTTTAATGAATTTTTCTATCAAACAATAATTTAAATCACAAACAATAAAGTATAAATCTATAACAATAATATTAAATTAATTAAATAAATGTTAATGTTAATAAATTAAATTAAATTCATAATAAAAAACTAACATTTAAAAGCTCAAAGTTAATTTAGCTTACAACAATGCATCGTTTAGAGAACTGCAAAGAATTAATGACGTAGCACTCTTTTAACCACCAAGACATTTTAAACAAGGCTCCAAGATCATAAAACTAGAAAGTTTTTCTTTCTTTTTTCAATGGAATATTTCATCCAAAAAAAAGTTTTTTTTATAATAATTTTCTCTTTCTAAAAGGATTTTCGATGAAAAATTCATCAAATAATTTGAGTCCTTAATTTTAAAAAAAATCCATTGAAAATAGAAAAACTGTTCAAATTAATATTTAATACTTTGTTTTTGAAAAAAAAATATTCTGATACTTCTTTTAGTAGTTAGTTAACATTAATCACTTATTTGGTTAAACCCAACACCTATTATATTAAGTTTATGCTTTAACTTCGAAAAAGATTGTACTTATTGGTGGTAAAATTTACACTTATTTATATATAATAACTAGTTTTCTTACCAGTATGGTGTGCATTGTTAAAATATTTTTTAAAATTATACTATATATAATTTTTAATTTTAATAAATGAATTTCTTAATTTTTAAACAGGTTGGAACAATGATGACTTAAATTGTGATTTAGAATGTTGAATACGTTTAAAAAATTTAACAAAACATGAATGAGTTTAAAATGGAATTTACCTATTCGCAAAAGCTATAAATCTCTAATTTATTGTCTTAAGTTCATTTTACATACTATTAATTATTCTAATTGGATGAACAAATCTTTATTTCTTGTTTATTTATTTTTGAAATTATTATTTCATATTGACAAAAAAGTTAGAAGCAAATTTATTCATTTAAATTAGTGAATACAATGCTTGTTATTGAAATAAATAATTTGTATATAACAATTAATTTAAGAAAATAATAATGCAATTATGAATATATGTGTTAATTAAGATTTGATTTTAATTATTTAAACTTAAATAATCATCTTTGTTATTGATATTTTCACCTACATAATTTTAATTAATAATAAATTAATTATTTTAAATTTATAAATAACATATATTTGAAATAATATTATTTAAAAAATACAAATATTCAATAGTTTTGTAGTGGGTGTGTAGGAGAGATATGGGGGATTTGTGATATCATCTGGGTGTGTGACTACTTGGGTTGCACAAATTCTCTGACTTCTAACTCCAACGGTTCAAATCGTGTGGATTGAATAAAATTTCTCGGATTGGCTTCCATCAAAGCCATGTTTTCTTCACCTTCTTCATCCTCCAAAGGATTAAGATCTAAGGCTTTCTCAAATGGATCTTTTTCAAAATTGCTTTCCATAGAAACCAAGGTTTCTATCTCTTCCATAACTGAACACTCTTCTGTCGGATTGGGAAATTTCATCGCTTTAAGAATGTTAAAGGTTACCTGATCGTCTTGAACTCGCATGGTGAGTTCACCTTTCTCACATCAATTAACGTTCTTCCCGTGGCTAAGAAAGGTCTCCCAAAGATGATCGGCAGTTCTTTATCTGCTTCAAAATCTAAGACAATGAAATTAGTAGGAAAAATAAATTTATCGACTCTTACCAAAACATCTTCGATCTTTCCATCGAGATATGCTAAAGATCGATCCGCTAGTTGAAGCGTCATAGTTGTAGGTCTTACTTCACCTATCCCTAGCATCTTGAAAATAGACTTAGGCATCAAGTTGATACTTGCTCCTAAATCATTCAAAGCTTTACCACAGTAAGATTCACCAATGTTACAGGGTATAGTAAAGCTTCCTTGGTCCTTCAATTTTGGTGGCAATTTGTTCTACAAGAACGCACTACACTCCTTTGTCAAGGCAACAGTCTCATACTCACTCAGTCGTTTCTTCTTGGAGAGTATATCCTTCATAAACTTCACATAATTTGGCATTTGTTCTAAAGCCTCCACCAACAGAATGTTGATATGCAACTGCTTCAGAACATCCAAAAACTTCTTGAATTGCACCTCCTATTTCTGCTTGTGTTGCTACAATCTTTGTGGATATGGAGGTGATGGAACTTTCATTTGAATCAGATAACTCTTCTGAGTAGGTAAATCTGCATCCAAAGAAGATGTTAAAGTATCTGAATTCACTAAGTTAGGATTTAGCTTGTCAGTCTTTGCAGATTCCAACTCTTTTGGTGTAGGAATTTCAACAATTGGTTGATTCTTCTCAACGGGCTTATCTTCGACATCAATCAATTGGGGTTATAGAATTTTACCACTTCGCAATACCACTACCTTGATATGTTCTTTACCCAAATTTCTTGGATTCTTAGTATTGCTTGGCAAGGTTTCTTGCAGTCTATTACGAAGCTCTGTAGCTAACTAACCCATTTGGTTTTCCAAATTTTTCAATGTTGCTATTTGGCTTTGGATCAAAGCGTCATTCTTTGCCATGTACGCTTTCAACAAGTTCTCTAAACTGTTTGATGCCTCAGCATAAGGTGGTTTTGGAGCTTGCTGATTAAACCCTTGAGATTGGTTGGGTCTATGCTGCAATAAGTTGTGATCTAGTTCCTCAACTTAGCATTTTTGATAGGCGGGAAATACTTAACCAAAAATCTCTCTGCTAATTCTTGCCATGTAGATATGGAACTTGGTGGCAATGAATTGAGCCATGCTCATGCTTGACCTCGCAACAAGTACGGAAACAACTTCAACCTCAATATGTCTTCAGTCACATTGGCTATCTTGAATGAATCACTCGCCTCCATAAACATTCGAAGGTGGAGATGTGGATCTTCCGTGGGCATACCACTAAATTGGCCCACCGTTTGGAGCATTTGAAACATCACTGGTTTCAATTCAAATTGGGTTGCCTCAATATCTGGCCTTCTAATTTCTGGATTTAACTCACTAAAAAGTGGCACAGCATATTGTCTGATGCATTGATCCCTATCATCGGCAATGAGGATGGGATTTTGTACACAATCGGCTTCATTACCTTGGTCTTGATTCTGATTTCCAAGGTCCATCTCGACTTGTCTTTGAGCTTCTCGTTTATGTCTTCTTTGTCTAAAAGTTAGCTCAATTTCAGGGTCTACAGGGAGTAAATCGATAATCTGATCTATGCTTATTAACACCTCAAAAGAAAATAAAAAAATTAAAAAAATAAGTTAGTAATGTTAGAAACAAACCAAATTGGAAGTAAATAATTTCACAAAAAAATGACTATGGCAACAGTTAACAATCCCTGATAACGGCGCCAAAAACTTGTAACGCGTAGGTTTGTGCAAGTGTAGACAATCATTATCAAGTAATAAGTAAGTATCGAGTTATCGTCTCCACAGGGATTGTATTCGTGTCAAATCACTTAATTGTAAAATTATATTAACAACTTGGTAAATAAAAACACAATATGATTGAGAAGTGATGATTAAAATTAAATATATTAAACTAAATGCAATGATCCCCAATGCAATTATCCTAAATATGCCAACTATATGAATGAAATAGATTTTAGCAAAATTAAACACAATTTGCAAAAATTATAACAAAAATAAACTAGGACAATTACTTTAATTAAACTCAATTTATTATCAACATGCTTAATAACATTCAGAAAAACATTCCATGGCAACTCGATCTTTCATGAGTTTGGAAACCACATTAGGTCCTTTCGGAATCCTTTACTTAGTAAATATTCATTTTATTGATCCTTATTTACTAAGGGTTTCTTAGCATTCGTGTGAGGTAACAGGGACGAGTTAGGTTAGAAACTGTTTAATCACACAAATCTAAAAACTATGCAGATAACAGAGCTTGGTTAGAGTTGTTATGCAGCCTGCAATTTAATCGGGTTAGGCTCTAAATTGAGCATCCACATTTCAATTATGTGTCCACTAGTCGTCATCTGGTTAGGATCGCTCAGCTAATTCAGGTGCATTTCAATTGTAACACCCTTTACCCGTATTCAATGCCAGAATAGGGTGGCGAAACATTACCAGACTTACAACGTAATTACACAAACTTATCTTATACATTTAATCAATACATACAATCATCATTCAATCTCAATCATTTTGTCCCTAATATGAGCCTACGATGCCCTAAACATGCATTGGGAGTGGTTTGGGACTAAACCGATAACTTGGGAAATTTTGCAACACTTATTAAAATTTTCTCAAAACAGGGGACACACGCCCGTGTCACAGGCCGTGTGAACATTCGAAATGGAAGCACAAGGCTGTGTCCCAGCCCGAAGTGAGCTTATTGACTTGGGTCACACGGCCAACCACACGCCCGTGTGTCTAGCCCGTGTGCCCTTCGAAGTGGGCACACAAGCCCGTGTGCCAGGCCGTGTTCTAGGCTATGCCAAACTTATAGGGTATACTGACTTATTCAACACGGTCAAGTCACAAGCCCGTGTGCTAGGCCATGTGCAAATTAAGGGGTATACTTGGAACACCCCTTACCCGGGTTCTATGCCGGAACCGGGCCCGAGGAGTTACCGTATTAAAACCTCATGATCGCCACTTAGGCTCACCGTGACTACTCTCTTAAGTCACCTCAGTAACCTCTTTCTCGACTTACGAGGCCTCACTCATACACACGAGGGCTCTCAAGACTATTCCAGAACCTTTTCGATTCTTAAAATTTTCCTTTTTATATAGGGCTCACACACCCGTGTAAAATAAGACACGCCTGTATATAGTCATACACGCCCATGTCCAGAAACCGTGCATAAAAACTCAAGCATTCTGCCAATGCCTCACGGCTAGGGTACATGCCCTTGCTCTCCAACCTTGGTGAACACTGACTTCACTTACACAGCCTAGAGTCTAGACACACGCCCGTGTGGCTAGCTCGTGGCCAATTTTAACTTAAAAGATCAACATGCAGGGGACACACGGCCAAGTCACACGTCCATGGGCTGACCGTGTGTCACCCATGGCCTAGACACACGCCCGTATGTCTATCCACATGGACAAGAACAAAGCTATATGCTAAGCTCTTCTCACCCCTCTAGCATACATAACATGCACTCATTCAACACATCTATAAGCAACTCAAATTAAAGTGCAATCTCACATAGATAACTACATCTTTTCATATACTATGGTAGCCACCAACGATGGCATAACACAAAATAGACTATCCATCTAAAGGCCACATATCTTAGCCATTTACAAAAAAATTCACTAACTTGTCTAGCCCCTATACATGCCATATACAAAACATTGAGTCTCATGTACCAGAGTGTGCTGATAGTGTAGGCGATCTTCCAATTGATCCCCGTATCTCGATTCAACATTTTACTCTATAAAACAAGGGAAAAGAAAGGGAGTAAGCTTTGAGCTTAGTAAGTTTACACATAAACAATTAAGTATCATAGTATAAGGTAAACAACAATTAGCATCATACTAACATATAATGTACAACTATGCTTACTCTTTCTATCCCTTACCACATTGGCAACACATCATGAGTCACATACTCATAACCATTGAAATGCACTCATGCATTCAATATCACATTTACGCAATATACAACACAACATAATATCTCGATAATTCATCCACACAGCTAATTAACTCAATAATACAACCACACAGCTAATCCACACCGCTAATTTCTTGGTGGTTTCGCACTTAGCCCACCACAATCAATTAATAAGGTAGTATCGCACGAGCCTACCATAAAGGTATTCATAGTGGTTTCGCACGTAGCCCACTAGATGATATACCTAACGATAGCATCGCACATAGCCAGCTTATCGTCAATATACATTAAGATGGTATCGCACTTAGCCCACCATTTAGCACTCTCACCACACATTCACATATCTACTTACTTAACCATACATCCATTCACAATTTCTACCACATTCATCCCACATAGGTTCTCAATCATGCTACTCACTAGCTAGCATTAAGAAATTGTAAGTATGAATGTATTGTTTAAGGATAGACTTACCTCGATACTCAAAAGTATAGAAATATGCAATTTAGTCCACCACCTTGCTCTTGCCTCGGTTTAGATCCGGGCTTCGTCTTTCTTGATCTATAATGAATAAATCAGCTTATTCAATACACACATTGACTAAATTGACACTTACCTCATACTTTGGTAAAATTACTCTTTTGCCCCTAATCTTTCTCATAATTACACTTTTGCCCCAAGGCTCGTAAAGTGATTTTTATTCAACTTTCTAGCCTTTCATGCTTAGCCGAATCACTTAATCAACTAAAGCATTCACCAATTCTCACTAAATCACACATGTATGACCAAGCTTAAAACTTTCACAAACTAGTCCCTACATGCATTTCCATGGAAAATCACTTAGCAAAAGATGTTTCTACTACATCAAGCTTTCATAATCTTCCATAAAACATCAACATACATGCATGTCATACATGGCCACATTTTTGAACATTCAATATAGCTCATCAAATAGCTAAAAATAGCTTATTCATGCTACTAGGACTTCAAAAATACGAAGAATATCAAAAACGGGGCTTGGATGCACTTACTAGCAAGCTTGAAATTTTTGAAGAACCCTAACAATGGCTCTTGAAAATTTCGGCAGCCTTAGAGAAGAAGATGAATGAATTTTGTCATCTTTTCCTCCTTTTTAATCATTTAATTGTTAAATGACCAAAATGCCATTTTTTTATAAACTTTCTATTTTAACTCATCGATGCCCAATTTTGTCCAAAAATTAGAATTTGGGTAAATTTCTATTTAAGGACCTCTAATTAATATTCTAAAGCTATTTCACACAAATAGCTTCTAGAATCTCACATTTTGCAACTTTTGCAATTTAGTCCTTTTGGACAATTCAACTGAAATTTACAAAATTGTTTCATGAAACTTTCATACTAACATGCAAACATAGCATAAACATCAAAAACTCATACATAGACCTCAGATTTGTGGTCTCGCACCATTATTCCGACTAGGCTCTAAACCGGGATGTTACAATGCTGACTTATGCCACACGGCTGATCACACGCCCGTGTGTGAGACTGTGTGGAGCATACTGACTTCATTTCAATTTCAACGCCAGGGGACACACGACCATATAACATGACTGTGTGTCACACACGGCTGAGACACATGCCCGTGTCTCTGCTCGTGTGGACAATAATCGGCTATTTACCATGCCAATTTGCCACCTAAATTTGAATGTACCTACATCAACCCAAACGGCACCACAACATAGAAAAATGTGGCATTATAACCATCCAATTCAAGCTTAACTCATATATATTCACTACTCCCATTCTCTATGCACACTAATCACAAAACATATCACACCATTTATACCAAACTTCACATTTACCATTCAACTATTTATACCCTTCCAAACATGCATCATTATGCATCAAGATCATAAGCATATAACTACTCCAATATTAATCAAATAACCTCCACAATTTATATAATATACAAGCCACATATAACTATTCATGAACTCACACAATAAGCCATTTATTTATGTATATATATACATAGTTCAAACATACCAAAACAAGCCAACTTTTATGGCTATATACACAAACCAAAACATATCCATTTACAAGCCATCTCAAATGGAAAAACTCACTACCAAATCATAACCAACATAAGCATAGTCCCTATATATGACATATACTTAAAATACCAAGTTCATGGGTTCTAAGTGAAAGGTGGATAGTGTGAAACGCTCTCTGATGATCCCCGAATGCGAGCTAACTTTGATAACACTACAAAACATGGGAAAGACAAACAAAGTAAGCTTTATTGTAACACCCCTAACCCGCGATCGCCGCTGGAATAAGATTAAGAGGTATTACCAAACCTTCAGAACATTTCATTTCCATTTCACAACACTAAGTCAAACATCAATCAAATATATTCAATCACAAGTATATAGTCCCTTATTGAGATCTTTGAGACCTTAAACACGTGTTAGAAAAGGGTCGGGACTAAACTGGAACGTATAAAAAAAATTCTCAAAAATTTAAAACTTTTCAAAGTTTCAGGGGCTACAGCCCGTGTGGGCAGGCCATGTGCCTCCCACGGCTGATAGACACTCCCGTGTGTCTTCCCTGTGGTCAAAACTGACTTTACTCCACTGCTACCAAGCACGCCCGTGTACCTTGGCCGTGGTCAATTCTGACTTTGCTACACGGCCACCAAGCACGCCCGGGTACTTTGGTAGTGGTCGATCCTGTTGAAACCACACGGCTACCAGGCACGTCCGTGTGCCAAGGCCATGTACTCCTATCTAGCTACTGACTTAGCCCCACGGTCACTAGGCACGTCCGTGTGCCACAACCTTGTGACAAAATAGGCCCTTTGAAAGGCTAATTTGCCACCCACACAAGGGTCAATCCTACAAGCACATTTAAGCATAATCCTACCCACAATTTGGAAACCAATTTCATGTCAAGTGATCAACATAACATCTCATACAATCTCATTTATAACCCAGTTAACTATTAGACTAAATTGCACCCCTTGAATACATTCAATATCAAATATGATTCATTCCCAAATTCTCTAAATCATACTAGCACCATCACAAAGATTATCATTCATAATTTATTTTTTTAACTCACAATCCATACCAAAATATTCATCATATATCAAAGCTATTCATGCTTAAAGCTAACACATATCTAGCCACGTCACATGGCTATTTACACATATCAAATATGATTCAAATAACTAGCCTATACATGCCATATTTCAACTATGTATATCTTTCCAAAAGTACCCAAAATAGATTGTCGATAGTGTGATTGAAATGCTGACGATCCCCAAATCCGAGCTAGCTTTACTGACACTACAAAGTAGAGAAACAAATCACACTGTAAGCTTTCCAAAGCTTAGTAAGTTCGATATACAATACAATAATCTCATCAAATCAGACCAATGTATATAATAACCATCACATAGATCAATTCTCTTATATTCATACCATACAATCCATAATCAAAATACTCATTCATCCATTCATAGTTCTATCTATAAACTCATCAACCACAAAGGTTCAATACATACCTTAACTAATACATAGTTATTCAATTTCCAAGCTACTCAATGCTCGATATTACCTGTCGATCACCCTCTAATATTCTTTCAATTTAATCGCACACTCAGTGCCATTTACCTGATCGAAGCATAATAGTCATCGCACACTTAGTGCCTATTCTTTTAACCGACTTATCTCGGCATCGCTACACAGTGCCAAATCAATAAGCCAAAGCTTTCATAACATCGCACACACAGTGCTATTCATTTCTATTTCGATTTCAATTTCACACACCTAGTGCTATCTAATTAAATCTTGCACATAGCATCCCAATCTCATAATCATATACATATTCATTCCATAATGCTAAAACATATCCTAATAACATGTGTTATATCCGAACTTACCTCGGACGTCGCAGTATCGAAACAGTCGATTAATCGAGCACTTTATCTTTTCCTCGATCTCGATCCGAACCTCTCCTTTCATGGTCTATACATATTCAAATTCAATCCATTCAATCACAATTTCATTCAATTTAGCCCACACACACTTATTTAGGGCATTTTATAAAATAGCCCTCACATTTTCACATTTCGACACTTTAGTCTCTATTTCACAAAATCATTAATTACACAAAATTTTAAAACATATATGCTAGCCGAATTTATTCCCATGCTAATACAAGCTCATACATTTCATTTATTTCACAAATTAACCCTTCAATTTCTCATTTTCTCAATTAAGTCCAAAATGCTCATATTCACTAAAAATCCCAATACAAACTATGTTAATCCAACACCAAGTTTCCACATTTCACTATCAACTAACACATAGCTCAAGTGTTCATCAATGCCTCTTCACAAAAACATCATCAATTCACAAAATTAAAGCATTAGTTAGCTAAAACACGAAAGCAACGATTACGAAAACGTATAAATCATCAAAAATCGAGCTCAAACATACCTTGAATCAAGCTTAAAAGTTGGTCGAATACCCTACTTAGTGATTTTTCTTTTCTTTTCTTTAATTTCGGTACAAACAAGATGATCACTCTCTCATTTCCATGCTTTTGTTTCATTTAATTTAACTTAATTATCCTTTTACCAATTGGCCTTTCATTAAACATATAAGACAAATTATCAATATGGTTATCTTGTCATTTAACACCCTACTATCTTAAAATTGGACTAGTTGCCTCATAAGGCCTCCACATTAATAAGACAACAACACTTAAGTACTTATAAAGCTTTTACTCTTTACGCGATTAAGTCTTTTCTCTTAATTCGGCACACAATCGATAAAATTATCACACAGAATTTTCATACAGACTGTGTCACCTAGAATCAGCACCAAAGATAACATTAAAATATTATTTTGAGCTCAGATTGTGGTCTCGAAACCACTAATCCGACTAGGGTCTAAACAGGGCTGTTACAACTCTCCCTCTTTAGGGATTTTCGTCCGCGAAAATCTTACCAGTGAATAGGTTTGGATGTTGCTTTCTCATAATGTTCTCAGGTTCCCACGTAGCCTCTTCAACTCTGTGTTTGTGCCATAATACTTTCACTAACGAGATTTTCTTATTTCTCAACTCATTGGTCTCTCGTGCCAAAATTAGGATCGATTCTTCATTATACGACATATCTGGTTAAATCTCAATCTCAGTAGGAGTAATCACATGAGACGAATCAGATTGGTACCGTCGAAGCATCGACACATGAAACATATTATGAATCTTTTCTAACTCAAGTGGCAATTTCAATCTGTAAGCAACCGGCCCAATTCATTCAATGATCACATACAGCCCGATGAACCTCGGACTCAACTTGCCTTTTTGACCAAATCAAAGTATTTTCTTCCACGGAGATATTTTCAAAAACACTTTGTCACCAACCTCAAATTCAATATTTTTTCGTTTCAAATCTGCATAAGATTTCTAATGATCTGAGGCTGCTTTCAAACTGTCATGAATTACTTTCACTTTCTGCTCAGTTTCTTTTATAAGATCAACCCTGTGAATCTTATTCTCACTCAGCTCAGTCCAATACAATGGAGTTCAACACTTTCTACCATAGAGAGCCTCATATGGTGCCATTTTGATACTGGATTGAAAACTGTTGTTGTACGCAAACTCAATCAACGATAAATGTTTTTCCCACGTACTTTCAAATTCAAGTATACTGCATCTTAACATATCTTCTAGAACCTGAATGACTCGCTCGGATTGACCATCCGTTTGTGGATGAAACGCAGTACTAAAATTCAATTTTGTGCCTAAAGCATCTTGCAATTTCTTCCAAAATCGTGAGGTAAATCTCGGATCTCTGTCAGATACAATAGATAACGGTACTCTGTACAATCTCACAATCTCAACAATATACAATTCAGCCAATCTATCGAGTGTATAATCTGTTCTCACTGGTATGAAGTGAGCTGATTTCATCAATCTATCAACTATCACCCAGATCGCATCTTTCTTGCTCAGAAATAAGGGCAACCCGACACAAAATCCATCGTGATTCTTTCCTATTTCCACTCAGGAATCATAATCGGTTGTAACAATCCAGACGGAACCAGATGTACAACTTTAACTTGCTGACAGATTAAACATTTTGACACAAAGTCAGAGATGTCTCGTTTCATACCATGCCACCAGTAAAACTGTTTCAGATCATTATACATCTTCGTACTCCCCGGATGCATGGTCAAATGACTATTGTGAGCTTCATTCAAATTCATCGAAATCAACTCTGAATTTCTCGGAACACAAATCTGATCTATAAATCCCAGACAATCATCACTATCAACTTGGAATTCTGAATCAACATTCGATTCACACAGAATTCGTTTAGCCATCATTTCAACATCACTTTTTTGGGCATTACAAATCTACTGTACAAACATCGGCTTAACTTTCAACTTAGCTATAACCACACTATCATCACACAGATCTATCTGAGAACTCATAGCTCGCAAAGCATATAACGATTTCTGACTCACAGCATCAGCTACAACATTAGCTTTACCTGGGTGGTAATCTATCACAAGTTCGTAGTTTTTCAATAATTCTAACCATCTTCTCTGTCGCAAATTCAATTCTTTCTGAGTCATCAAGTACTTCAAACTCTATGATCAGTATAGATGTGACATTTCTCTCCAAACAGATAGTGACGCCAAATCTTCAATACGAACACAATCGTAGCCAATTCAAGATCATGTGTTGGGTAGTTCTTTTCATACGGCTTTAATTGCCTCAAAGCATAAGCAATGACTTTACCTTCTTGCATCAGCACATAGCCCAAACCATTCAACGAGGCATCACTCTAAACTATGAATTCTTTGCCCGATTCCGGTTGAATTAATACTGGCGCCTCTGTCAACAACACTTTCAACTGCTCAAACTCTGCTGGCACTTTTCTGACCACTCGAATCTAACATCTTTCTGTAACAATTTCGTCAACAGAGTCACAATCATCGAGAAGCCTTTCACAAACCATATATAATATCCTGCTAGTCCCAAAAACACATTTCTCGAAGGCTTCCATTCCAAAATAGCAGAAATTCTACTCGGATTAACTCGTATTCCGGCAGCTGATACAATATGTCCCACAAAACCAACCTCACGCAACCAAAATACACATTTGCTAAACTTTGCATACAACTGTTTCTCACGCAGAGTTTGTAGCACGGTTCTCAAATGCTCGGCATGCTGCGTCTCGTCACTCGAATAGATCAAAATATCATCAATGAACACTAGTACAAAGTGATCCAAATACGGTCTGAATATCCGATTCATCAGATCCATAAACACTGCGGGAGCATTTGTTAGTCCGAAAGGCATCACTAAGAATTCGTAATGTTTGTACCTCGTTCTAAAAGCATTTTTCGGCACATCGGATTCTTTAACTCTTCACTGATAGTAGCCTGATCTCAAATCTATCTTTAAAAACACTGTAGCTCCTCTTAGCTGATCAAACAAATCATTAATACGAGGCAACAGATATTTGTTCTTTATCGTTACTTTGTTCAACTGTCGATAATCAATACACATTCTCATAGTTCCATCTTTCTTTTTCACAAATAACACAGGAGCTCCCCAGGGTGAGAAACTCAGTCGTACAAATCCTCTGTCAGTCAACTCCTGCAGCTAAAACTTTAACTCTTTCAATTCTGTTGATGCCATTCTATACGGACCTATCGAAATGGGAGTGGTCCCCGGCACTAATTCAATACCAAATTCGACTTTCCGAATTGGAGGTAATCCCGGTAACTCTTCAGGAAACACATCTGGAAACTCACATACCACATGCACAGATTCAACTTTCTTTTACGACATTTTTGTATCAATCACATATGCCAAATAAGCTTCACAACCCTTTCTCACATAGTTCATAGCTTTCATCACAGATACAACAATTGGTAATCCTTTCATATCATTGGATTCAATTCGAACTAGCTCATCATTCTGACTTTTCAACTCAATACTCTTTCTTTTACAATTCACGATGGCATTATGCAGAGTAAGCCAATCCATACCCAGAATTATGTCAAACTCCTCGAATGGTAGTAATATCAAATTAACCGAAAAACAAACATCCCGAAACATCAATGGACAATCCTTGCACACCTTATCTACCAAGACACACTTGACTAAGGGATTCGATACTCTAATCACAAATTCAGTAGACTCAACAGGTAGAGTCTTACATGATACTAGATTTACACACACATATGAATGAGTAGATCATGGATCTATCAATCCAATAACATCAGTATAAAATAAAGTGAAAGTACCGGTGATGACGTCTGGAGATGATGCTTCCTCTCGTGCACGTATAGTATAAGCTCGGGCAAGTGCTCTTACCTCTGACCTCACAGCTGTGTCAGTTGTCCCTCTTTGACTTCCACTCACATTCCCTACATTTCTGGGTGGTCTACCCCTAGTCGATACATTACTTGATTTCACATTCTGAACATTTTACTCTTTGACCATCTTTGGGCAATCTCGAATAAAATGATATCAGGATCCACATTTATAACAAACTCTATTGTTGTACTTGCCCCAGCACTCTCCCACATGTCGTCTTCCACACTGTCTGCACTCAGGTTTGTTATTCTTAACGCTGCCAACACTTGATTCTATCGGAGCTTGAGTTCGTGGACCAGCACTTTGTCTCGAACGATCTCTACTTGGATGTCCAAACGAAGCATTTGAACGATTGCTTGCATCTCTATATCTCTTCGCCAAAGGTTGAGAAAACTTATTTATCGATCTGTTTCTTTCATCACGAGCTTCAGAATCCACTTTCTTATTTTCTTTACTGAGCTCCTCAGCTTTGCATGCTCATTCAACTAACACGACAAATTCATTTATATCAAGTATCCCAACCAACAATTTAATGTCTTCATTCAATCCCTCTATGAAGCATTTACACATAGTAGCTTCGGTTGAAACACGTTCTCTCGCATATTGACTCAATCTTACGAATTCTTGCTCGTACTCATTAACAGACAAACGACCCTATTTCAGTTCTAGAAACTCTTTACGTTTCTGATCAATAAAGCGTTGACTGATATACTTCTTTCTGAACTTGGCTTGAAAGAAGTCCCAGGTGATTCTCTCTCTCGGAACCACAGATATCAATGTTTTCCACCAGTTATACGCAGTATCCCTTAACAAAGAAATAGCACATTATATACATTCGTCCGGAGTCAATGACATCTCATCAAATACTCGAAGGGTATTCTGAAACCGAAACTCGGCTCGCTCAACATCGTCATCAGATGTGGCCCTAAACTCTTCGGCTCTGTACTTTCAAATCTTGTCCACAGGAGGTCTATTCAATATGATCAGATCTGTAACTTGTTGCACAACAGGTACTTGTAGGGGTGGAGGTTGTGGAGCAGCCAGATTCGTTCAAACAAATTCTGAAAACCATTCACTCATCATACGGAAGAAGGCTTGCTTAGCCTCTCCTCTCTCACCAATATCATTCGGCCTAGATGTGGCCGGTACTATCCCCTGAGCGGGAGCAGGTGCATTACTTTCTACGTCATCAGCAACTGCTCGATCGGAATCTATTACTATATAAAAACACATTCAAAATTCATCACACTATTGCAATTTCATATATGGCATTATAGCTAGACTCACACGCGTTACGTTAGTACGAGAATTGACTAAACCGTTGCTATGATACCAATAAAATGTAACACCCCTAACCCGCGACCGTCGCTGGAATAGGATTAAGAGGTATTACCAAACCTTCAGAACGTTTCATTTTCATTTCACAACACTAAGTCAAACATGAATCAAACATATTCAATCACAAGTATATAGTCCCTTATTGAGATCTTCGAGACCTTAAACACGTGTTAGACAGGGGTCGGGACTAAACTGGAACGCATAAAAAAAATTCTCAAAAATTTAGAACTTTTCAAAGTTTCAGGGGCTACACGCCCGTGTGGGCAGGCCGTGTGCCTCCCACGGCTGATAGACGCTCCCGTGTGTCTTCTCTGTGGTCGAAACTAACTTTACTCCATGGCCACCAAGCACGCCCGTGTACCTTGGTCGTGGTCAATTCTGACTTGGCTCCACGGCCACCAAGCACGCCCGTGTACTTTGGCCGTGGTTGATCCTGTTGAAACCACACGGCTACCAGGCACGTCCGTGTGCCAAAGTCGTGTACTCTTACCCAGCTACTGACTTAGCCACACGGTCACTAGGCACGCCCGAGTGCCACAACCGTATGACAAAATAGGCCCTTTCCAAGGCCAATTTGCCACCAACACAAGGGTCAATCCTACAAGCACATTTAAGCATAATCCTACCCACAATTTGGCAACTAATTTCATGTCAAGTGATCAACATAACATCTCATACAATCTCATTTATAACCCAGTTAACTATTAGACTAAATTGCACCCCTTGAATACATTCAATATCAAATATGATTTATTCCCAAATTCTCTAAATCATACTAGCACATACCATCACAAAGATTATCATTCATAATTTATTTTCTTAACTCACAATCCATACCAAAATATGCATCATATATCAAAGCCATTCATGCTTAAAACTAACACATATCTAGCCACATCACATGGCTATTTACACATATCAAAGATGATTCAAATAACTAGCCTATACATGCCATATTTCAACTATGTACATCTTTCCAAAAGTACCCAAAATAGATTGTCGATAGTGTGATTGAAATGCTGACGATCCCCAAATCCGAGCTAGCTTTACTGACACTGCAAAGCAGAGAAACAAATCACACAGTAAGCTTACCAAAGCTTAGTAAGTTCGAAATACAATACAATAATCTCATCAAATTAGACCAATGTATATAATAACCATCACATAAATCAATTCTCTTATATTCATACCATATAATTCATAATCAAAATACTCATTCATCCATTCATAGTTTTATCCATAAACTCATCAACCACAAAGGTTCAATACATACCTTAACTAACACATAGTTATTCAATTTCCAAGCTACTCAATGCTCGATATTACCTTCTTTCAATCTAATCGCACACTCAGTGACATATACCTGATCGAAGAATAATAGTCATCGGACACTTAGTGCCTATTCTTTTAACCGACTTATCTCGGTATCGCAAACACAGTGCCAAATCAATAAGCTAAAGCTTTCATAACATCGCACACACAGTGCTATTTATTTCTATTTCGATTTCAATTTCACACACCTAGTGCTATCTAATTAAATCTTGCACATAGCATCCCAATCTCATAATCATATACATATTCATTCCATAATGCTAAAACATACCTTAATAACATGTATTATATCCGAACTTACCTCGGACGTCGAACTATCGAAACGGTCGATTAATTGAGCACTTTATCTTTGCCTCGATCTCAATCCGAACCTCTCCTTTCTTGGTCTATACATATTCAAATTCAATCCATTCAATCACAATTTCATTCAATTTAACCCATACATACTTATTTAGGGCATTTTATAAAATAGCCCTCACATTTTCACATTTCGACACTTTAGTCCCTATTTCCAAAAATCATTAATTACACAAAATTTCAAAACATATATGCTAGCCGAATTTATTCTCATGCTAATACAAGCTCATACATTTCATTTATTTCACAAATTAACCCTTCAATTTCTTATTTTCTCAATTAAGTCCAAAATACTCATTTTCACTAAAAATCTCAATACAAACTATGTTAATCCAACACCTAGTTTCCACATTTCACTATCAACTAACACATAGCTCAAGTGTTTATCAATGACTCATCACAAAAACATCATCAATTCACAAAATTAAAGCATGGGTTAGCTAAAACACGAAGCAACGATTACGAAAACGTAGAAATCATCAAAAATCGAGCTCAAACATACCTTGAATCAAGCTTAAAAATTGGTCGAATACCCTAGCTTAGTGTTCTTTCTTTTCTTTTCTTTAATTTTGGTACAAACAAGATGATCACTCTCATTTCCATGCTTTTGTTTCAATTAATTTAACTTAATTATCCTTTTACCAATTTGCCCTTTCATTAAACATATAAGACAAATTATCAATATGGTTATCTTGTCATTTAACACCCCACTATCTTAAAATTGGGCTAATTGCCTCATAAGGCCTCCACATTAATAAGACAGCAACACTTACGTACTTATAAATCAGCACATAGCTTTTACTCTTTACGCGATTAAGTCCTTTCTCTTAATTCGGCACACAATCGATAAAATTATCACACAGAATTTTCACACAGACTATGTCACCTAGAATCAACACCAAAGATAACATTAAAATATTATTTCGACCTCGGATTTGTGGTCTCAAAACCACTGTTTCGACTAGAGTCTAAACCGGGCTGTTACATTTATAGCTTAGTAAGCTCGTATGAATTAAATTCAACTAATCATAAATACACAAATCATCAATTTGATCTTGTTAGCTTGTAATTCATAAATACTAACAAACCTTCCACATTATTAATCATATGCTTATATGCAAACTTCATAACTTCTTCAATTTTAAGCTCGTCTGATTCATATACATACCTGAACCAATACATAACAAACTCATACCCAAACAGAATGATGTCGAATAGCCAAATTCTCTCACACTACACCCGAATTCTCGCACACTAAGTGTCAATACATAGCCGAAGCTATTTTAACCTCGCACACTAAGTGCCATACATAGCCAAAGCTATCTCGAATCACACACTAAGTGCCATACATAGCTGAAGCTATCTTGAATCGCACACTAAGTGCCATACATAACCGAATTGTCATCAAACATGACTATAGTCTCGTGTATACAATTTATGCAATATCAAAGCATTTAAAGCATAATTATAACAATGCTTATTACATATGAACTTACCTCGTTTTATGCTTTTCTTGATCTATATAATATCAAATTAACTTATTTAATCATCTATTTATTCAATTCAATCCAAAATATACATTTGAACTAATTTACACATTAGCACCTAAACTTTTATATTTTTATAATTTAGTCCTTATTACACATGCTAGCTGAATTACTATTATGCCCCTAGCAGCCCATATTTTCATTTATTCACACATTTAACCACACATTTTCACATTTTCACAAATAAATCCCTATTTTGCATTTTTACTTAAAATCACTTACGAAACTTTTTTAACTATTAACAAACTTTCAAAATATATCATCAATCATCAAAACTCATACATATTCATCAATGGAAACATTTAAAATCTTTAACAGTTTTGAAATCGAAAGTACAGGCTAGATAGATTGAGCCACAACGAACTCAAAAATATAGAACTCACTAAAAACTGGATCAAAAATCACTTACAATTGAAGCATGCAATAACCGAACCTTCAAAGTTCATCAATGGCTTCTTTTCTTTCTTATTTTTGGTTGGGAGAAAGATGAATGAACAAAATTTGTCTTTTGTTTTAATTAATCAACCTTTATTTAATAAATTACTATATTAACCTTATAAAAAACCATTTAAAACACCTTAATATATGCCCATATATGTCCACTCATGCTACTAATGGTCTAATTACAAGATAAAGACCTCCACTTTTAAGTTCCATAGCTATTAGACACCTTTTAGCTATTAGAAAATCACTTTTGCACTTTACGTAATTTAGTCCTTTTTTATCAAATTGATCATTCAAACGTTAAAATTTTTTAACGAAATTTTCACACAACCACTCAATCATGCTGTAAACATTAAAATAGTAATAAAATAACTATTTTGACCTCAAATTGCTGGTCCAAAAACCAATATTCCGATTTGACTAAAAATGGGTTGTTACATCAATCACGTATGAATGAAATACAAACTTGATTTTAATTGAAAACATGATCGATTAAGGCACTAACATTATAAGCATGAATAATAAATATTATTCAATCAAAGCAATCATCTTAACTTAAATAAAATTAAGCTAACATTGTTGTAAACAAGAACAAAGAACACATAGCAAACATTTTTAGATTAAATCAAAGAAAAGAAACATTAAACCCAAATCAAAATGGCTGTCACCCAAGACTCTGACTAACGAGCTCCTTCATGCCTTCACTTTGCTCCTTTGTTGATGGCTCTCCAAGGTGGCCGACCAAAGGCTCTTTAAAAGGCTTAATTGCTAAAATCTTTATGAAGAGATGATGCTAGGTTTGGGGAATGGAAAATGCTAAAGAGAATTGAGAGAAAAGAGAGAATGATGAAGGATGAGGGATGATGGTGAAATGAAGTCTTATTTATAGGTGAAGAGAGGAGAGTAGTTTGCTAAAAATAGAGAGGTTTTAGTCTCTTCAAGCTTCTTCAATGAGTGGTCGGCCATGATTAGTGGATTTTGAGTTGAATTTTGCTTGATTCTTAAGCAATTTAAATGCCATAACAACTCAGGACTGAGACTTGGTCAAATGTAAATCTTTGGGCAAATCTCAAATGTAAGGACCTTGTGTAATTAAACCAAAAAGTGGTTTATATGAACAGCCATGTGTAGTCGAAATTGGGTTGACTTGATCTTCAATTTGGATGGTTTTTGGTAATCCAACAAAGCTATCAAACCTGTCCAAAATAAATCAATAAATTAAAGGACCAAAGAATAAAATTTATCTAATTTAAATAATTAATTAAAACCCAAATTATTAATGAAATATTTTAAAATGAATTATTAAATATAATTTTATATTTTATTATTTAATTTAATCATGCATGGCCCATTTTATGTCTTAAAAATATAATATGTTCAAATAAAAATAAAATAAGCCATTTTATGCATGAAAACTATATAATAAAGCATAAAATCACATTTTAATAATTTCTCTGTCCTAATTTCATATTTTCACATATTTCATTAATTTATTAAACAATTACTTAGTTTTAACAACGAATTTAAGTAAAAAGGTGAAAAATTGCATAGTAAAAATCCTATATATTTTTCAGTTTACAGTCGTGCGCAAGACATGATCGTGTGGTGGCTCGAGTGTGGCCGTGTGGGCTACACGGACTAGGCCAGGTTGGGGGTGTGGATCTTGGGCCAGGTTGTATGGGCCACCCGAGCGTGTGGGCCCATACGGGCATATGGGCCCAGATCTTTAAAATTTTTCCTAGGGTTGCACGGGTCGTTCCGATCGACTGTGGGCCTACCATAAGGTCGGTAAGGGCTAACCAAACCCCAGATTTTGTGATTTGATATTCTGATAGTATGCTCTGAGTAGGACACTACCATGCATAATTGTCTATTCTGCTATCTGTATATCTGATATCTGTACATAAGCATGTTGAGCATGTATAGTCTGTTATTTCTATATATGATTTTGGGGTGGGATTGTATATATATGGAGGAAGTGTTCTAAATGGCGACCTTTACCTATATTCCGGCAGCTTGGTTGCACTTTATTTGATATGTGTCCTAATGGCACGATATGGTATGTAGGGATGGGTGTAACACCCCAAACCTGAGCTAGACGTTATGGCTGAATCTGGCGATGTCACATGATAGTGCTTTAGAAAACGTAATTACAGTAAAGCCATTTTTGATACCTTAGGTTACCATCAAAAAAGTGTCATTAATTCATTCCTTATCCGTTTTCAAAACATTATACATTGCAGAAGCTTTTAAAATAATTTACGAATTTATGTATATTTTGATAAAACATTTGTTTATTTTGAAAACTCGCATCTTAACCTACTGCTAGCAGTTATAAAATAAAAATCCCAAATTTAAACAAAAATCCGTAAAGGCCATAGCTACATAAAATTTCCCAAATATAATCAAAACCACAAGTAACAGTAAAAACCATAAAGGTCTAGAACCATGGTCACCGCCGAGTTCTCCGCCACACTGATCCGTCTAATGTTGGGGATTACCTGAACAGATTAAACAGAAAAGGGTGAGTTTTCGCAAACTCAGTGTGTAATCCCCACAGAAAACATGCACACAGTAATATTAGATACATACATAAATTCACAGTTCGGGTCTGAGCCCATTACAGAAACGATGTGGACCTTAGCCCACTCAGGTATAGAATCAAATATGTTTTAAGGCCTTAGCCCATTTCAGACATAATAAGCATATTAGACAGAATAGGAGAATCCTACCCACCAGCCTCTACACCAACTCTGTCCAACCCTACACACCATGTGGGGATAAAATCAACCCACCCATCCCTACACACTATGCTGTACCCAATGCGGCACATAATCAGAAAATTGCAGCTGAGCTGCCAGATAACAGGCTTAAGAGCCTTTCAGATACTTCCTCCAAATATCATCAACTCACCCCGATGCAATGCAACATATATAATATGATATGCTTTTGTGCAAATACAATTCATACTTTTAGATATCAGAATTCATGCTCAGTACAAAAATTAGAATGTTAAGTCACAGAATTAGGGGTCTAGGTAAAGCTTACCGACCCTAAATTAAGTCCACAGTCGACTCGGGCGACTCGTGCAACCTTACAGAACATTACTGAAAAATGGGCTCACATGCCCATATGGCCTGCCCGTGTGGGCCCACACAGCCCAAATTGGCCCACACGGCCTGGCCCAGAATCCCACACGCCCGTGTGGCCTATACGGCCCAATTGGTGGAGTCCGTGTGTCGCACATGGCCTTGCCCAATAGTCACACAGCCGTGTTCTAACTTACAGTCTTGCACACAGCCTACCACACGGGCAACCACACGCCTGTGTGGTGTCGACAGTAAGGTTTTTGGCTTTCGTTGAAACCTCATTTTTTTGCATTTCCAGGTACACACCTGGTATCAAAACGACGTTAAAGCAACCATGAGCGCTCCAGAACCTAAAAATCCATAATCCAAACCCGATTTCAGTGATACCAACAAAATTTTAAAGAAACTTATAACGAGGTATTCAGTCTTTTCCAAAAAAAAACCTTACTCTCGAGCAAGAACAAGAATTCCACACACTTTAAAACGTCTATGACCAACCTTCAGCCCTTTGGGTTAATCCCTAACATCAAATGAAACCCTTCATTAACACTTCACCACAACAAGTTAAGCTTTACAAAACTAAACTTACTGAATGCGTGAAGTCCACGATGCACAAGAGAATCGAAAAGTAAATAAACAGAAGAGGGAAAGGATGAACGGAAAATAAAATTTTGGCAATGAGTAGGAGGAACAAAATATCAGCAAAAAAAATTGGGAAAGGAGGGAGATAGGGCCAAATTTTGCTTTTGTTGGGGAGAGGAAAATTGAACAGATTTTTTTTATATTCCCCCTATCATCTCCCCAAATCTCTTCTTACTATCAGATTTTTAGTCCAACACAAACACTCAGGACGTGACAGGTAAAAATAATGCTCACGCAGAGATTCGAACTCCAGACCTCCAACAATCTCAACACTTCACAACCACCAGACCAGCAGGCCCATTCTACTAATTACTCACACACTTTTACTTATAAGCCTACTAACCAGAGATAGGGCTTAATTCATAAAAATAACAAAAATTTCCAAATGCAATGCATGAACTTGGGACCTCTCACACGCTCCCAGAACACTTAACCACTAAAGCAAATAGACATTGTGTCATAAAATTACAAAAGTCAAAATTAAAGAAATTCGGGGAGTTACAATGAGTGGGTGTTTTAAACCCCATGCAGTGTGATGCGATGGTCGAAGTTGGTACGTAGAGGATGGGGGTAAGATTCTGTGTATCTGATCTACTTATCTGATTTCGTATCTGTATCTAAGATGGACTTAAGTCTGAATCTATATCTGACTGCATATATGTTTTCTGTATGATTTGCATGCCTAATTCTGTTGGGTTACACACCAAGTTTACGAAAACTCACATATGTTTTTCTATTCTGTTCAGGTAATCCACAGACTTAGGTGGATTGGTGAGGCAGAGACTTAGCGATGACCACTCGTCCGTAAACTTTTTAAACTTGGCAATTGATGGTTTTATTTATAATTTTGGTTTTCATTTGAGAGTTTGTAATTTGTGCGACTCTCTGGACTGTATGGTTTTTAACTGATTAACTCTTGGTTGGTTTGATAATTTGCATACATCAATAAAATGTTTTATGAAAACGATGATTTTACACAAATAAAGTTTTTCTAAAAATACAAATCGGGTTTCTAAAATGTATCGATTTTATTAAACTTCTGTTGTAAATAAGTTTTGGCAAATAAACCAATTAATTAACGTTTTCGATAATGGATATAAAAGAATATGTGATAATAGGTTGAGATGATTTAACGTAATGACTCCGTTTTCAAAACCTATTCTTTGTGGCATCTCTAGATTTGGCCGTAATGTCTAGGACGGGTTTGGGGTGTTACAAATATTTTTTGATTTACAACTTAACCCAAAGGTTTAGAGAAATTACAAAATTACCCACTGGTAATTTTTGTGAATTTTTTTATTCGAAGCAAGCCCACACTCAGTAGACATGAGCTTGAGGATAGCAGATAAGACTACTCGATCGAAGCGCTCATCCTAGATGAATCAAAAAGGTGCAATTTTTCTTAGGTGTTTATTACTTTAGATATCACAATCAAGATCTTGTTTTGGAAAACTTTTTAAAACTCTGGTTTTTCCTAAATTTGTTTTCTACTGCATTTTCCTAACTTGTTTTTCCAACAATAAGGACTTCAATTATGCTAGAAGTATATAGACAGCTATTATTACATTCACTTAATAAAAGGTCCGTCCATGAATAGATTTACCTAAGCGGCAAAAGACTTTTCAACTTGTAACATTCTGAGGCTTAAGGTTGGTATGGATTTCAAGAACAGGGCAGTTCAAAATGGTTCAAGCACGAAATTAGTTTGGCATATCGTATTGTACCCTACTCACCCCTTTAGTATCCCTTTCCCACTTATCGCCTTATATCTCCTTTTCTCACATTCATTATCTCTTCATGTAGGAAATTACAATATAATAATAGCAACTATGGTCATTTTAAAGAGTTTTGGTGCACTAGTGGCTAAGTTTTTATAGCTTTTGCTTGGTTTTTTATCTCTTCCTCTCGTTTTAACTTTTTATGACTTTTTTGTTTTTTTCGCACACTTCTGGTCTGACCTATAATTACTATATCACACTATTTCTTCATATTTCACTCTGATTTTTCAAAACCACTATTATGTCTCTAGCAATCCCTCATTACGTATGGCACGACGTCTAAGTTCATACAGTTCAAGGACCAAAGAAAAGGATAAGTACAATTATGTTTTGGCTTAGTATTTTGTGTGAAGGTTCCTAAGTTAATTTTCCATGGAAGATACATTTACCTATTGTGTTTTCACTAGGTAATCAGGCATAAACCTAAATGGTTGATAATTTACAGCCATAGCGAAATCCATTCGATCATTGTAACAGTCCAGTTTATACCCTAGTCGGAACAGTGGTTTCGGGACCACAAATTCGAGTTTGTATAATATTTTAATATTATTTTTCTGTACTGTTGATATGTGATTAAGCATGTGGTAAATTTCTGTGAGCTAATTTGTCTGTCTGTGTGTTTAATTTGACAAAAGGATTGAATTGCATAAAATGTGAAAGTTGCTTACTATTTGTTAAAGTACCAATGTGATGTGGCTTATTAAAGGTGGAGTCCTTATGTGGATATTATACCTTTACTCATAGTAGTGGACAATTATGTCCATCTTATGAATGATTTTTATAAGTTTTATTAAAGGTTAATTATGTCATTTGTGCATTAATATGTGCTATAATAAAAACAAGTTAAAAGATGGTGGAAATTCATGCGTTCTTCCACTGAAAAAAAACAAACAAAATAAAAAAGAGAAAAGAAACTAGGTTTCGGCTAGCTTTTGATTCAAATTCAAGGTTAGTTTTCGATCCATTTTCGATAATTTTTACGTTTTCGCAATCGTTGCTTTGTCTACTATCAAGCCCATGTCTCAATTTTGTGTATTGTTGATGTTTGTGTGATATGCCATTGATGATATGTCAAGCTTTTTGATGATTTTTGGTGTTAAATGAAAGATATGAGATAGATGAACATACTTTGTTCTTGAATTTTTGATGGATTTAGCTAATTAGGGCTAAATTGAGAAAATAGTAAATTGAGGGACTAATTTGTGAATTTGATGAAAAATGTGGGCTTGTATGTGATGTATGAACATTCGGCTACGCATGAGTATGTGTGGATTTTGTGAATTTGATGTTTTGAGAAAAATGGACTAAATTGATAAAGTGTGCAAATATGAGGGTTAATTTGCAAATAGCCTTAAATGTGTGTCTTTGGATTGAAGTGAATGAATTAGTGAATAAAAGGGTTAATTCTGTATATGTTTAGATCAAGAACCGAGGAAAACGAACTTAGATCGTGGGAAAGCGAAAATAACCGAGTAGCCGTTTTCATTCCGACATATTGAATCTGAGGTAAGTCACTATGCAAATAAACGTACTTGTATGATATTGTAATTGTTCATATGAGAAATGTTGATTATGGATACTTATGAGAAGTTATGCATATGAATTCCGAGATAAATCTGATATAGTGACTAAGTCCGAGAAGCCCGTACGAACCTAGGAAAAGATAGGATTTGTTAAGTTACGACATAGATATTTTTTCTGTATTTATCATGTAATACCATATCTGGGATGTTGGCGTTGATTTGAGACTCGTGTAAGACCCTGTCCGGGACAGTGGCATCGATATTTGATTATGTGTAAGACCACATCTGGGACTTTGGCATCGATATAAGCTTTACGTGTAAGACCACGTCGGGGACGTTGGCATCATTATGATCCTTACTTGTAAGACCATGTCTGGGATATCGGTATCGTATTGATTTGCATATGACCTTGTCTGGGACAAGGGCATCGATATCCGAGTGCATGTAAGACCTCGTCTGGGATGTTAGCATTGTACGACTACCCCGTGCTTTCTAACTATCCTACTAGATTCCTTACGGTTCAGCAGGCAAGTCTGTGACACGAAAGTCAAATTCGAGCTATTAATAAATATGTGAGTTGTAAATCCATTTCAGGTATGTTGATTATACACTAATTGTGTATATAAGGTAAGCATCTATATGATTTTACTATGATGCTATGAATATGGATTTGATGATATGATATGCAAAGTTTTGGTTAGATGAGTTATGTGCTTAAATGATTCTTAAATTGTGAATATGGCTAATGTGGTCAAAAATGAATGAACAAAAGCAAATATGTGATAGTATGCTAAGTTTGTTTGTATATTGACTTACTATGCTTTTGGAAAGCTTACACTGTGTGCGTTTTCTCTGTTTTATAGGTCGTCAAAGCTACTGAGGGCTCGGGACCGTCATGGATTGTCATCACACTAATAAACTCATTTTGGTACATTTTGGAAATGGATATATCTAGATATGGCATGTATAGTCTAGTTTTTGGTACAAGTTGATGTATAAACTTAGTCATGAGATATGACTATTTTGGTTCATATTATGCCTTGCTGAATGTGGTATATGTATAGTTGTGGTATGGTTTAATGCCCATGAAATAGTCAAGTTTTTGGTTGGTTAAATGAGGAAGATATGCTTTGGTTATGTATATGTTTTGTCTTGAATGATGATATGAATGAATTAGATATTAAATGCATAAATTGAATGGACAAATTGGTATGTTTTTGGTTGCTATATGTTCATGATATGTCTTGGTTTGTGATGCTTGTAGGTGTGACCCAAACGGATGGCTTTTTGGCTTTGCAAATGGCCTATAATGTCACACGGCCATGGCACACGGGCGTGCCTAGAGACCGTGTGGCCAAGTCAGTAGCTAGCTTAGAGCACACGGCCATGGCACACGGGCGTGCCTGGTGACCCTGTGAGGAAGTCAGTATTTGGCCTAGTAGTACACGGCCAGAGCACACGGACGTGCTTTGAGGCCGTGGGAGTATAGTCAGTATATAGACACGAAAGGACACACAGGGGTGTCTAGAAGCCATGGAGGGCACACAGTTTCCTCCCACGGGCGTGTCTCCCCTGTAGTTTAGAAAAGTTTTTAATTTTCCATGGAAATTGTAGGTGTCTCGGTTGAGTCTCGACTTGGTTTATAAGCATGATTAAGGGTTCGATGACCGTTTTAAGGGATACTATGCTTGAGAATGAGGTTTGTGAAACACCCCACACCCGGCCCACGAGCCTGAACCAGATCTGGAATGTTCCTTAAGAAAATCGGCTTCAAATTCTTTTGTTACTTAGAAAATTTTTTGTGAATTTTTAGAAAGATATTGGTTTTGGGTTGGGCTTAGGTTGGAAACCCATTTATTTAATTTAGAAAACATTTAATTTTGGGGACAAAACAATTTAGGGTTTATTTCTAAAAATAAATTTAATTAAACTTAGTCAAAAATAATTCATAACATAACAACTGAAAATAAAAGCAGGGAAATAAAACCATCCATCTTGGGCCTTATGGCCTTATTACATCATTCAAATCCAAAGATAAAATTGAATATACTAAAATTGAGTAAAGTCCAAATTCTAATAAATTCTTCAAGTGATGCATGGCCACCTTTAGCTCCTGTACACTTAGGTCCATTACTGCTCATTTCTGAAAAATAGTCCCACAAAGGGGTGAGTCAACAGACTCAATGTGTACACAAACTAACAATCAACATTTCAGGCATACATATTCATATCAAAGCATATTCAGATCAAATAATGATGCAACCCAAACCCAAACCTAAAGGTCCATCCGTTACACACCACCCGTACCAACCTGCACACTGTGGGGACTACTAAGTTGACCCTCCATCCGCTACTCACCATCGAAGGCAGTCGCTGCAGTCGACGTGCTCATCGCCCATATACGTTGTGTCATTAGACACTATGTTCAGATAATGTAACCGTAGTTATCATGTTTACGCGATGGGGCCGTAGCCACCATTTTTTCGTTGGTGAGGCTGAAGCCAACACCTTCGTTGGTGAGACCGAAGTCAACACCTATTCTTCCCCTTTCACATATATCCCATATGCCCCAAGTACTTATACATATCTTGTTTCTCATTCATAAAACATATTCGCATGTTAAAAGATATAACATTTTCATAATCCTATCAGAAGTAGGAAACATACCTGAGTACTTTTAGCCACATTTGTAGCACTTAGCCACATTCATAATCTTATACATGTTCATATTTACAATAATTATTGCCATCATATTGAGGGTTAGTAGGGGTACACACCTTTTTCGCTTAATAGATTCCTTGAATCCCGAAATTTCCCGATCTAAAGTTTAGATCTACTGTTGCCTATATTCGGCCATTACATAAGAAAACATATTAATACTCTTTTTATTTTTAAAACCAAATCCTAGTGGGAATAGAACTACTAACACTTACCTTGTTTGCCGATTTGATTGATAGTCAAATCCCGAAGATTGTGTTTTTCTCCCTTAGAATCGGCTGGCTAATAAATCCAATGATTTAATTAGTCTTTGACTAAAACAATAGATCTGAATATTTAGGAGAGAACCTTGACCACTTACCTTATGATTTCCAAAACACGAGAGTTTCCCTTACTTTGAATATCTGTCGAAATCCCTAATTTCATGTGTTAGATCTGACCAAATCTTAATAAATAAAATATGGCCTTTGGCCGAATATCACTTACCTTACAAATTCCAAATCTAAAGAGGATTCCTTTATATGCTTGTCAAAATCCCTATAACTTTGTATTAGATTAAATCTAACTTTGAAAATATGAATCATAACCTTTAACCAAATATTCATTCCTCTTACCTTAGATCCTTGATCCTTCTATTCAATAATGAGGAAACCCTTTTGATGTTGTGGTTGATTGCTCCTTTACTTAGAATCAACAAGGATTCGGCTTTGACAGAAGAATCGAGAGAAAAAATAGAAGAAGAGAAGAGAGGGATTTTGCTTGAAGAAAAATTCGGCAGAGAGGGGGAGAGAGCTAGGAAAATTTCGGCAAAGAGGAAGCAAAAGTGAATGAGTAGCCCTCCTGCCCTCCTTTTATAGCCAAAGTTATCAGCCTAGGAGTCCCTTACTTGGCCACCACTCCTCTTTTTGATAATATTATCTCTTTTATTTAAAAGATAAAAGCCTTTAATCCATCAATTATCTCCTCAATTATCTCCTTAGAAAATAATCCTTTATTTATCTCTTATTATTCACATATTTATGTGAATAAAACTCCTTTATTTATCTCTTATTATTCACACATTTATGCAAATAAAACTCTTGCTTTTCTAGAAACCCATGCCGTCCACTCAGCCTTCTCCAAGCAAAAAAAATTAAACTTATTTATTTGCTTCCCAAGTGATTCGAACCCAAGCCCAACAGCTTTGCACAGGCGCCATTTCCATAGGCCCTAAGTGCCATCTTCAGCCACTTTTCCAAGCCTTGTTTGTGTGTCAAACTTCTCCAACTTTTTCTTTTAAGGCCCTCTAGCCCTTATTTCCTATTTTGAACTTTAAAACTCATCATTTCTGGTCATTTCTAAGTTTCCTAAAATTTTCGATCGGCTCTGAACTTGCCATTTTTCTTACATTCCAAGTTTCAAAAATGTTCAGTTTCCTAAAATGTTCATTTCCAAAATGTTCGAGTTTCCTAAAATGTTCGGGCCTCCAAATGTTCAGTTTCCTAAAATGTTCGGTTTCCAAAATGTTCTGGTTTCCAAAAATGTGTACTTTCCATTTTTGAACCATTTCCTTACATTTCCTTGCATTTCCTTACATTTCCATACATTTCCCTACATTGCCTTACATTTCCATACATTTCCACACATTTCCACACATTTCCATACACTTCCATACATTTCCATATATTTCCATACATTTCCTTATTTCTAGAATTCACATAACACATTCATAATTCATAAAACATGCCATTTTACCACATGGTTCCTTGTGTCATGCTTCACACGGAGTTTCTTTTAAAGCCTCATTTACCTAGCTCTACTTTTTACTTAAAAACCAATAATTTTCCAAAGCTTTCTTCTTCCATCCTAAAATTCTAAAAACCCTTAATACACTTCCAATACTGCCAAAACCTACTAACTCATGAATTATGCACAAACGCATAACCCCTAATCTAGGATGTTACAGTTCTACCCTCCTTAAAAATAATTTCGTCCTCGAAATTACTTATTAACAGTCGTACAATCCTTCTCACCGTACTTATGCTTACGCTGCGCACTCTGATCTTAATAGAACCATCATACTTTGTAGGCACAATCTCTAAGTTCACATCCCTTAGAACTCATTTTCTAACGTCGCGATTTAATCTAATTTAAAAGTTTTATACATTAGTACTTGTTTCACTTATTACCCGCGAAGAAGTTTTATGAAAAGAGTTTTAGGAGTGGTTCTTTCGTATTCATACATGCACACAGTCTTTACATTCATTCATACATCCATCAAACAATTATGAACTTTCGTTCATTCAGAGAAACGTTGTAGTTTTCATTGTTGTTGTTTTTCCACTACCCAGGGGTATTTTCGTAATTTGTCCTACAGGGGCATTTTCGTAATTTTTCAAAAATAAAAGTTCTCTGATGATTTTTTCAAAAAGTATTTTGGAACTTTTAAATTCCCGGGGTATTTTGAAAAATTTGGAAATTTAGGGGTATTTCGATAATTTTGAAGCTCGAGGGTATTTTGGTAATAAACCAGGGTAAATTTGTAAATTTTGATAATTTAGGGGTATTTCCAAATGTTGCAAAACTTTGAGGGTTCTTTTTGAGAATTTAACTTTTCAAATGGTGATGTTGCAAAAATTTGGAAATCAGGGTCATTTTGGTAATTTTGCAAATTAGGGGCAATTTTGTAATTTTTCTAAAACCAAGATATTTTTGATAGTTTTCAAATTAGGGTTGTGAACATTTATAAAATAATGAAGTTTTAGCAAAACCGTTGAAAAGTTTGACATTTTGTGAATCAAGGGCATTTTGGTAATTTTACCAAAAAGGGTATTTTTGTAATTTCATAAATCAGAAATTTTTCAGAAAATTTTGTAAAAATAGTTCTCACAAATTAAAAAGGAAATTTTAAGAGTATTAAAACTAGGGTTTTTTATAAAAAACGGCTAGTTCCCTTTCGGGTTTTAGTTATTGTGTTTAGCCCATGACCGAGTCCTCTTGGTTAGGGTGAACCGGAGCTACGCACTGCAGGATTCTGCGAAGAGAGGTGAGTCACTAGGACCGCTTAAATACCGTGCTCTTCCTGGATCCAATCCTAGACATGCGCATGTGGGGTTACCACACCCTAGCTCAACGACTTAGCCATAGGTTTGTTTAGTGCATTAAGTCTTATGTTGTTTTGTGTTTGAGTAGTCTAATCCTAAGGTTCAAGTTCCTATCATTCTATTCAACGTTCCATGCCTTTTCTACCCTTCTAAAGTTTATAATATAGTTCACATAATCACCCAAAAGAGTTAGGGGTACTTACCGGTGGATCATGGTCTGAGACTTAGGTGCCATGCCAGAAACCTGCTTATTTCAAAGAAAATCATTTGGGCTCGAATTAAAAATGTTTTGGGCCTTAGCCCACAGGCCGAGAGTTGAAAACTGGGCTCTGATACCAGACTGAAACACCCCACACCCGGCCCACGAGCCTGAACCAGATCTGGAATGTTCCTTAAGAAAATCGGCTTCAAATTCTTTTGTTACTTAGAAAATTTTTTGTGAATTTTTAGAAAGATATTGGTTTTGGGTTGGGCTTAGGTTGGAAACCCATTTATTTAATTTAGAAAACATTTAATTTTGGGGACAAAACAATTTAGGGTTTATTTCTAAAAATAAATTTAATTAAACTTAGTCAAAAATAATTCATAACATAACAACCAAAAAAATAAAAGCAGGAAATAAAACCATCCATCTTGGGCCTTATGGCCTTATTACATCATTCAAATCCAAAGATAAAATTGAATATACTAAAATTGAGTAAAGTCCAAATTCTAATAAATTCTTCAAGTGATGCATGGCCACCTTTAGCTCCTGCATACCCGGTCCCATTACCGCTCATTTCTGAAAAATAGTCCCACAAAGGGTGAGTCAACAGACTCAATGTGTACACAAACTAACAATCAACATTTCGCATACATATTCATATCAAAGCATATTCGGATCAAATAATGATGCAACCCAAACCCAAACCTAAAGGTCCATCCGCTACACACCACCCGTACCAACTCGCATACACGCGTAGGGACTACTAAGTCGACCCTCCATCCGCTACTCACCATCGAAGCGATCCATCGCGATCGACGTGCTCATCGCCCATATACGTTGTGTCATTAGACACTATGTTCGATAATGTAACCGTAGTTATCATGTTTACGCGATAGGTAGTAGCCACCATTTTTTCGTTGGTAAGGCTGAAGCCAACACCTTCGTTGGTGAGACCGAAGTCAACACCTATTCTTCCCCTTTCACATATATCCCATATGCCCCAAGTACTTATACATATCTTGTTTCTCATTCATAAAACATATTCGCATGTTAAAAGATATAACATTTTCATAATCCTATCAGAAGTAGGAAACATACCTGAGTACTTTTAGCCACATTTGTAGCACTTAGCCACATTCATAATCTTATACATGTTCATATTTACAATAATTATTGCCATCATATTGAGGGTTAGTAAGGGTACACACCTTTTTCGCTTAATAGATTCCTTGAATCCCGAAATTTCCCGATCTAAAGTTTAGATCTGCTGTTGCCTATATTCGGCCATTACATAAGAAAACATATTAATACCCTTTTGATTTTTAAAACCAAATCCTAGTGGGAATAGAACTACTAACACTTACCTTGTTTGCCGATTTGATTGATAGTCAAATCCAAAGATTGTTTTTTTCTCCTTAGAATCGGTGGCTAATAAATCCAATGATTTAATTAGTCTTTGACTAAAACAATAGATCTCAATATTTAGGAGAGAACCTTGACCACTTACCTTATGATTTCCAAAACCGAGAGTTTCCACTTACTTTGAATATCTGTCAAAATCCCTAATTTCATGTGTTAGATCGACCAAATCTTAATAAATAAAATATGGCCTTTGGCCAATATCACTTACCTTACAAATTCCAAATCAAGAGGATTCCTTTATATGCTTGTCAAAATCCCTATAACTTTGTATTAGATTAAATCTAACTTTGAAAATATGAATCATAACCTTTAACCAAATATTCATTCCTCTTACCTTAGATCCTTGATCCTTCTATTCAATAATGAGGAAGCCCTTTTGATGTTGTGGTTGATTGCTCCTTTACTTAGAATCAACAAGGATTCGGCTTTGACAGAAGAATCGAGAGAAGAAAATAGAAGAAGAGAAGAGAGGATTTTGCTTGAAGAAAATTTCGCAGAGAGAGAGAGAGCTAGGAAAATTTCTGCAAAGAGGAAGCAAAAGTGAATGAGTAGCCCTCCGCCTCCTTTTTATAGCCAAAGTTATCACCTAGGAGTCCCTTACTTGGCCACCACTCTCTTTTGATAATATTATCTCTTTTATTTAAAAGCTAAAAGCCTTTAATCCATCAATTATCTCCTCAATTATCTCCTTAGAAAATAATCCTTTATTTATCTCTTATTATTCACATATTTATGTGAATAAAACTCCTTTATTTATCTCTTATTATTCACACATTTATGCAAATAAAACTCTTCCTTTTCTAGAAACCCATGCCGTCCACTCTCACCTTTCTGGAAGCAAAAATTAAACTTATTTATTTGCTTCCCAAGTGACTCGAACCCAAGCCCAACAAATTCTTGCACATGGCGCCATTTCCATAGGCCCTAAGTGCCATCTTGAACCACTTTTCCAAAGCCTGTTTGTGTGCCAAACTTCTCCAACTTTTTCTTGTAAGGCCCTCTAGCCCTTATTTCCTATTTTGAACTTTAAAACTCATCATTTCGGGGTCATTTCTAAGTTTCCTAAAATTTTCGATCGGCTCAGAACTTGCCATTTTTCTTACATTCCAAGTTTCAAAAATGTTCGTGTTTCCTAAAATGTTCGATTTCAAAATGTTCAGTTTCCTAAAATGTTCGGGCTTCAAAATGTTCTGTTTCCAAAAATGTGTACTTTCCATTTTTGAACCATTTCCTTACATTTCCTTGCATTTCCTTACATTTCCATACATTTCCCTACATTGCCTTACATTTCCATACATTTCCACACATTTCCACACATTTCCATACACTTCCATACATTTCCATATATTTCCATACATTTCCTTATTTCTAGAATTCACATAACACATTTATAATTCATAAAACATGCCATTTTACCACATGGTTCCTTGTGTCATGCTTCACACGGAGTTTCTTTTAAAGCCTCATTTACCTAGCTCCACTTTTTACTTAAAAACCAATAATTTTCCAAAGCTTTCTTCTTTCATCCTAAAATTCTAAAAACCCTTAATACACTTCCAATACTGCCAAAACCTACTAACTCATGAATTATGCACAAACGCATAACCCCTAATCTAGGATGTTACAGTTTGAGTGTATGAACTTCTGTAAATGCTTACCAATCTGTCCGGTAACACTCCTAACCCAAATCCGGCGAGGAACACGGGATAGGGGTGTTACATTTGGTTGGTATCAGAGCTACGGTTTAGCTGATTCTCAGACTAGCATAGCGTGTCAGAGTCTAGCTATACATGCCGTATATCTGAATTGTGATAGTGTGATGAATCCTGACGTATAAAATGTGATTTTCGTATAGTAATGGATCCCGAAAGATCCGTAGCTAACAATGTAGAAAGTAATGCGCCTGCTCCCGCGCAAGGAACAGTGCCCTCTGAGTCGAGACCGGCTACAAACGGTTAAGAAGGAGAAGCTAAACAAGCTTTCTTCCAAATGATGAGTGAGTGGTTCACTCAGTTTGTAAAGAATAACCCGACTGTTTCGCAACCTCCGCCGCCGGTTAATCCCCCTCAGACTATAGTTATGCCACCGGTTATGTATCCGAATATGTTGAATAAGCCTCTGATTGACAAGATTCGTAAGTATAGAGCCGAAGAATTCTGGGCTACTAAAGATGATGATGCTGAAAAAGCTGAATTCTGGATTAAAAATACTATTCAGGTATTTGATGAAATGTCTCTGACTCTGAAAGAATGCATAAAGTGTGTTGTATCTTTGCTTCGTGATACGGCTTACCAATGGTGGAAAACTCTGATTTCTATTGTTTCGAGAGAACGAGTTACATGGGACTTCTTTCAGATCGAGTTCCGGAAGAAATATATCAGTGAGAGATTCATTGATGAGAAACGAAAGGAATTTCTGGAATTGAAACAAGGCCGTATGACTGTTTCAGAATATAAACGAGAGTTCGTGAGACTGAGTCAGTATGCTCGAGAACGTGTATCATCTGAAGCTATAATGTGCAAAAGATTCGAAGATGGCCTTAATGAAGATATTCGTTTGCTAGTTGAGATTTTAGAAATAAAAGAGTTCGTTGTACTCGTTGACCGAGCTTGCAAAGTTGAGGCACTCGGAAAGGATAAAAGAAAAGCTGAGTTTGAAGCTTGTGATGTAAGAAAGAGATTTCAAAGTAAATCATTCCAGTCTGCTACGAAAAGATTCAGAGATAATCAAAGTCATTTTAGAGATAACATGGGACATTCGAATAGAAATCAATCTAGATCGCAAATGAGTTCTAAAACTCCAGCAACTTCAGTGGCTAGCATTGGAAATGTTTGATCTGAGAGACCTGAATGTAAACATTGTGGAAAATAGCATCCGGGAAGCTGTAGATTAAATGACAGAGCTTGCTTCAAATGGGGATCATTTGATCATTTTATCCGTGATTGTCCTGAGATTATGGAGCTAGAAACTGTTCAGAATCTGAGATCTAAAAATGCACCTTTGAGAGGTAGATCATCGAAGAATGTAAGAAATGTTAGTGGCAGTCAGAGAACTACGAGAGACAATATTGTCAGATTTGAAGCTAGAGCGCCAACCAAAGCGTATGCTATTCGAGCTCAGGAGGAAGCTTCATCACCAGATGTTATAACTGGTACTTTTACTCTTTATGATACTTCTGTGATTGCATTGATAGACCCTAGTTCTACGCATTCTTGTATATGTATGAATTTAGTATTTAGTAAGACTTTGCCTGTAGAGTCTACTAAGTCTGCTATAAATGTATCGAACCCCTTAGGTAAAAGTGTCGTTGTTGATAAAGTATGCAAGAACTGTCCGTTAATGTTTCGAGATATATGTTTCCCTGATGATCTGATGCTTTTTCCATTTGATGAATTCGATATCATACTGGGTATGGATTGGTTGTTTATGCATGATGCTGTTGTGAACTGCAAAAGAAAGACTATAGAATTGAGTTGTCCGAATGACGAGATTGTACGGATTGAGTCTGATGATTTGAATGGATTGCCTGCTGTGATATCTGTTTGAAAGCTCAGAGTTATCTGAAAAAGGGTTACGAGGCATATTTTGCTTATGTGATTGATTCAAAAGTATCCGAGAAGAAAGTTGAATCAGTGCCTATTGTCTGTGAGTTTTTTGATGTGTTCCCTGAAGAGCTACCGGGTTTGCCTCCTATCCGAGAAGTGGAGTTTGGTATTGATTTGTTGCTTTGTACTACACCTATTTCGATAGCTCCGTATAGGATGGCACCAACAGAATTGAAAGAGTTGAAGTCACAGTTGCAAGAATTGACCGAGAGAGGATTTGCCAGACCGAGTTTCTCACCTTGGGGTGCACCTGTTCTATTTGTGAAAAAGAAAGATGGCACGATGAGGTGATTATCGTCAATTGAATAAAGTGACAATAAAGAATAAATATCTGTTGCCCCGCATAGACGATTTGTTTGATCAGTTAAAAGGAGCTACTGTGTTTTCCAAGATTGATCTGAGATCGGGATATTATCAGTTGAGAGTTAAAGATTTAGACATTCCGAAGACTACTTTCAGAACGAGGTACGACCATTATGAGTTTTTAGTTATGCCATTTGGACTAACCAATGCTCCTGCCGTTTTTATAGATTTGATGAATAAAATTTTCAGACCGTATCTAGATCAATTTGTTGTGGTATTCATAGATGACATCCTGATTTATTCACGTGATGAAAATGAGCATGCTGGATATCTGAGAATTGTGTTACAAACTTTGAGAGAAAAGCAATTGTACGCGAAATTTAGCAAATGTGAATTCTGGTTCCACGAGGTTAGTTTTCTGGGACATATCGTGTCAGCTTCTGGAATTCGAGTAGATCCAAGCAAGATTTCTGCTATTCTAAATTGGAAACCTCCGAGAAATGTATCTGAAGTTTGTAGTTTTCTGGGTTTAGCTGGTTATTACCGCAGATTTGTAAAAGGACTTTCAGCAATAGCTACTCCATTGACTAGATTGCTTCAGAAAAATGTTAGATTTGAATGGTCTGATAAATGTCAGAGAAGTTTTGATCAGTTGAAAACTCTGTTAACAGAAGCTCCAGTGTTAGTACAACCAAAATCGGGTAAAGAATTTGTTGTATCCAGTGATGCTTCGTTAAATGGTCTGGGATGTGTTTTGATGCAAGAAGGCAAAGCGGTAGCTTATGCTTCGAGACAGTTGAAGCCTCATGAAAAGAATTATCTGACGCACGACCTTGAGTTAGCTACGATTGTGTTTGCGCTTAAGATTTGGGGTCATTATCTGTACGGTGAGAAATCTTAGGTATTTTCAGATCATAAAAGTTTGAAATATCTGATGACTCAGAAAGATTTGAACTTGCGTCAGAGAAGATGGCTTGAGTTATTGAAAGATTATGAGCTTGTGATAGATTATCATTGGGGTAAAGCAAATGTTGTTGCAGATGCTCTGAGTAGAAAATCATTGTTTGCACTACATGCTTTGAATACTCAGCTAAATTTGTCTGATGATTGTTCTGTGTTAGTAGAATTAAAAGCGAAACCATGGTTTTTACAACAGATATGTGATGCTCAGAAATTTGATAATAAATTAATAGCGAAACGAGCTCAGTGTGAAGTGAATTCTGAATCTGAATTTCAAATTGTTAATGATTGTTTGAGATTCTGGGATCGTATCTATGTTCCGAGAAATCCAGAGTTGATTCAGTTGATTTTGAATGAAGCTCATGATAATCGTCTATCTGTTCATCCAGGAAGTACTAAAATGTATCACAATTTGAAACAACGTGGCCTGGTATGAAATGAGATATTTCTGAATTTGTTTCAAAATGTTTAGTTTGTCAGCAAGTGAAAGCTGAACATCAAGTTCCATCTGGTTTACTACAACTGATTCTAATTCCCGAGTGGAAATGGGATAGAGTGATAATGGATTTTGTTTCTGGTTTGCCTCAAACTCCGAGAAAGAAAGACGCGATATGGGTCGTGGTTGATAGAATAACGAAATCTGCTCATTTCATTCCGGTGAGATTTGACTACTCACTTGACAGATTACTTGAGCTTTATATTGCTGAAATTGTGAGATTGCACGGGATGCCACTATCTATTGTGTCAGATAGAGATACGAGGTTTACATCACGAATCTGGAAGAAATTGCAAGAAGCTTTGGGCACGAAATTACATATCAGTACAGCTTTTCATCTGCAAACAGATGGTCAGTCTTAACGGACCATTCAGATTCTTGAACACATGTTAAGATGCTATATACTTGAGTTTAACGGTGAAACACCCCAAACCCGGCCCACGAGCTTTGACCAGATTTGGTATGTTCCTCAAGTAAACCGGTTTCAAATTCTTTTGTTACTTAGAGAAAACTTGTGTGATTTTAAAGAAAATATTGTTTGGGTTGGGCTTGTGTTGAAAACCAATTTGATTTTTATATTAAAAAACCCCTTTTTAATATTAAGTGATAAAACATATAGAGTATATTTTAAAAATAAAATACTTAGTCTTTAACTTAATCAAAATTTGTAACACAATAAAACAACAAGTAGAAATAAAATCGTTCATCATGGCCTTATGGCCTTATTACATCAAATAATCTCCAAATAATTCAAGTACTTAAAAACTAATAGTTCCATAAAATAAAGACTTCATGTTGAGCATGGCCACCACAAGTTCTCGCTGTCCCAGTCCCGGTCCATTCATGCTCATCACCTCAAACATGGTCCTCAACGGGTGAGTCAAACAGACTCAATGTGTACACGACAATCAATCATAATAGAATCAAAGCTTACAATAGTTACACATTCAAAACATAAAATACAAGTTATGATGCATTCCCAAACCCAAACCTAATTGTCCATCCGCTACACACCCCGCACTGCCAAATACACCACATGGGGACTACTAAGTCGACCCTCCTTCCGCTACACTCCAAATTGCGGTCTTAGGTCACCGCATTCGTGGTCTTAGGTCACCACGTTCAGATTACTGTGGTCTTAGGTCACCACTTTCAGATTACTGTGGTCTTAGGTCACCACTTTTCACTTCCCCTTTCAAACAAACCCATATGCCCATAACATATTATGCAATCACATGCCAAAGTTCACATTCTTATCATATTCTCATGTTACGAATAACATTTTTCATATTCCTAGTAGAAGTAGGAAACGTACCTGAGTACTTTGTACCACAACATGGTACTTTAGCCACATTCTTTTCATATTCTTAATTTCACATACAAATATATATTGCATGCCATAAAACATATTAAGAGTTAGTGTGGGGTACACACCTGATTCGCTTAGCAAATTCCTTGAGATTTCAAAATCCGATCTACCGCTTAATTCCTTAATCCCTACATTTGATTAATCACTTACTAATTTAATAAAAAGCCATTCGGCCATAAATCCAAATCCTAGTAGGATTAGTATTCTTAAACTTACCTCGTTGCCGATTGGGACACCAACAAATCCCGAAATTGATCCTTGTTTTCCTAGGAATGTCGAAATTCCTATAACCTTGCATTAGATTTAATCTAACCATTAAAACATAAAACATGGCCTTTGGCCGAATATACATATGTCTTACCTTAATCTTAGAAATCCAAAACTCACCGAATAACTAGGGAACACGTGGCCTATGGTGTACCTTCTGAAAAGAACTTCTCCTTCCTTATAGTCAACACTTAGTAAATCCCAAAAGATCTCTTCAAAGTTTCGGCAACAAGATATTAATGGGGTTAGTCCTAGATTTTGGCAAATCTTAAAAGAAAAAGGATGAAACCGAATGAGATCTTACCCTTACTTGAAGAAATCGATTGCACCTTCACTTCAACCTTCGTAGATTCAAATATATGGCTAGATGATGATCTCACAACTTTCAGCTTTGGAGGGATTAGAAAGAAAAGAGAAGGAAGAATAAAGATGGAGGATTCGGCTAGCACACAAGGTATTTCGGCTTGGCAAAAATAAAAGAAGAAGAAGATTTGGTGAAGAGAATTCGGCAGAGGCTTTCAAAGAACAGAAAATAATGCAGAATGGCCTCTCTTTTTCCTTTTATAGCCGAAATTACTAACTTAGAATCCCTTACTTGGCCATCACTCTTCTATTTTAATAGCTTTATCTCTTTAATTATCATTAAAATAAAAGATAATTCAGTAACTATCCTTACTTAGCCGAAATTATTAAACTCAAAGTCCTTTACTTGGCCATCACTTCTCCCTTGTTTTCCTAATTAAAGAATAATTCCTCATTTATCTCTTTATTCAAATTAAAAGAACTTAATCCAACAATTCTCTCTTGAAAATAATGATAAATAAATCCATTATTTATCCCTTATTTATCCACTATTTATCTCTTAAAAATAAAAGAATAAAAGCTCCTAAATTATAACCCATGTGTCGTCCACCTCTGTCCATCCTTGTAACAAAATAAAACTTTTATTTTGCTTCCCATGCAGCTCGAACCTTGGCCCACTACCCCTGTATGTGGCCCCATTTCCAAAGGCCCTAAGTGGCATCTTCAGGCCACTTTTCCAAGCCCGTTTGTGTGTCAAATTTCACATACTTTTTCTTTTAAGGCCACCTTGCCTATTTCCTCTTTTAAACTTTAAAACTTGACATTTCTTTTCATTTCCAAGTTTCCAAAAATTTTCGTTCGGCTCTTTAAACTTGACATTTCCTTACATTTCCAAGTTTCCAGAAATGTTCACTTTCCTTTTTTGAATCATTTCTAAATCATTTTCCTAGTTTCCATAAATGTTCACTTTCCTCTTTATTCCTTTACATTTTCGTGACATTTCCTACATTTCCAAGACAAGACATTTCCTTACATTTCCTTGCATTTCCTTACATTTCCATACATTTCTCACATTTCTCACATTTCCTTACATTTCCTTACATTTCCATACATTTCCATACATTTCCTTACATTTCTTACATTTCCATACATTTCCATACATTTCTTACATTTCTTACATTTCAAAGACAAGACATTTCCATACATTTCCTTACATTTCCTTACATTTCCATAGATTTCCTTATTTCTAGAATTCACATAACACAAGGACTAATTCATAAAACATGCCATTTTACCACATGGTTCCTTGTGTCATGCTTCACACGGAGTTTCTTTTAAAGCCTCATTTACCTAGCTCCCTTTTTACTTAAAACCAATAATTTTCCAAAGCTTTCTTCTTCCATCCTAGAATTCTAAAACCCCTAATACACTTCCAACACCGCCAAAACCTACTAACTCATGAATTAGGCACGAACGCATAACCCCTAATCTAGGATGTTATAGTTCTACCCTCCTTAAAAATAATTTCGTCCTCGAAATTACTTACTAACAGTCGTACAATCCTTCTCACCGCACTATGCTTATGCTGCGCACTCTGATCTTAATAGAGCCATCATACCTTCTAGGCACAATCTCTAAATTCACATCCATTAGAACTCATTTTCTAACGTCGCGATTTAATCTAATTTAAGAGTTTTATACATTGGTACTTTTGTTTCACTGATTAACCGCGAACAGTTTTATGAAAAGAGATGTTTAAAAGTGGTTCTTTCGATCAAACAAATTTCTCAGCTCAAGTTCACTATTCAGAAAGTCACGTTCACATTCATCAACCAATTATGAACTTTCGTTCATTCAGAGAAATGTTGTAGTTTTCATTGTTGTTGTTTTTTTTTCCACTACCCAGGGGTATTTTTGTAATTTGTCCTACAGGGGTATTTTCTTAATTTTTCAAAATAAGGTTCCTTGGTAATTTTGTCAATAAGGGTATTTTGGTAATTTTGCATTCCCAGGGTATTTTTTGGAAATTTTGAAATCCGAGGGCATCTCAGTAATTTTAAAACTCAGGGGTATTTTGGTAATAAACCGGGGTAAATTTGTAAAGTTTAATAATTCCGAGGTATTTCCAAATTTTGCAAAACTTTGAGAGTTCTTTTTGAGAATTGTACTTTCGAAAACGGCAATGTTGCAAAAATTTTGGAAATCAGGGTCATTTTGGTATTTTTGTAAATTAGGGGCAATTTCGTAATTTTCCAAAATCAAGATATTTTTGATAATTTGCAAATTAGGGTTTTTGAACATTTTATAAAGTAATGAAATCTTGATAAGAACTGTGGGTATTTTGGGAATTTCATAAACCAAAGGCATTTTTATAATTTTACCACTAGGGGTATTTTAGTAATTTTGCAATTCAGAAATATTTTGGGAAAAATTTTCCAAACTAAATTCTGCTATACTTTAAAAGGGTAATATGGTGATTTTAAAACTAGGGTTTTCATAAAAACACTAGCTAGTCCCTTTCTGGGTTTTAGTTATTGTGTTTAGCCTATGACCGAGTCCTCTTAGTTAAGGTAAACCGGTTACGCACTGCAGGATTCTGCGCAAGAGGAGGTGAGTCACTAGGACTGCTTAAGTACCAGGCTCTTCTGGATCCAATCCTAGACATGCGTATAATGGTTACCACACCCTAACTCGGCGACTTAGCCATAGGTTTGTTGAGTGCATTAAGTCTTATGTATTTGTGTTTGAGTAGACTAGTCCTAGGGTTCGAGTTCCTATCATGCTATTCTATGTTCCATGCCTTTTCTACCCTTCTAATATTCATAACATAATTCACGTAATCACCCAAATAGTTAGGGGTACTTACCTGGTGGACTGCGGGTCGGAGACTTGGGTGCCATGCCAGAAAACCTGCTCATCTTCAAAAATACTTTCATAAAACTCATTTGGGCTCGATTTGAAAATGTTTTAGGCCTTAGCCCACAGGCCGAGAGTTTTAACACTGGGCTATGATACCAAACTGAAACACCCCAAACCCGGCCCACGAGCTTTGACCAGATTTGGTATGTTCCTCAAGTAAACCGGTTTCAAATTCTTTTGTTACTTAGAGAAAACTTGTGCGATTTTAAAGAAAATATTGTTTGGGTTAGGCTTGTGTTGAAAACCAATTTGATTTTTATATTAGAAAACCCCTTTTTAATATTAAGTGATAAAACATATAGAGCATATTTTAAAAATAAAATACTTAGTCTTTAACTTAATCAAAATTTGTAACACAATAAAACAACAAGTAGAAATAAAATCGTTCATCATGGCCTTATGGCCTTATTACATCAAATAATTTCCAAATAATTCAAGTACTTAAAAACTAATAGTTCCATAAAATAAAGACTTCATGTTGAGCATGGCCACCACAAGTTCTGCCGTCCCGGTCCATTACTGTTCATCACCTGAAACATGGTCCCTCAACGGGGTGAGTCAAATAGACTCAATGTGTACACGACACAAAATCATAATAGAATCAGGCATACAATAGTTACACATTCAAAACATAAAATACAAGTTATGATGCATTCCCAAACCCAAACCTAATTGTCCATCCGCTACACACCCCCGTACCTGCCAGTCACACCGTGGGGACTACTAAGTCGACCCTCCTTCCACTACACTCCAAATTGTGGTCTTAGGTCACCGCATTCGTGGTCTTAGGTCACCACGTTCAGATTACTGTGGTCTTAGGTCACCACTTTCAGATTACTGTGGTCTTAGGTCACCACTTTTCACTTCCCCTTTCAAACAAACCCATATGCCCATAACATATTATGCAATCACATGCCAAAGTTCACATTCTTATCATATTCTCATGTTACGAATAACATTTTTCATATTCCTAGTAGAAGTAGGAAACGTACCTGAGTACTTTGTACCACAACATGGTACTTTAGCCACATTCTTTTCATATTCTTAATTTCACATACAAATATATATTGCATGCCATAAAACATATTAAGAGTTAGTGTGGGGTACACACCTGATTCGCTTAGCAAATTCCTTGAGATTTCAAAATCTGATCTACCGCTTAATTCCTTAATCCCTACATTTGATTAATCACTTACTAATTTAATAAAAAGCCATTCGGCCATAAATCCAAATCCTAGTAGGATTAGTATTCTTAAACTTATCTTGTTGCCGATTGGGACACCAACAAATCCCGAAATTGATCCTTGTTTTCCTAGGAAAGTCGAAATTCCTATAACCTTGCGTTAGATTTAATCTAACCATTAAAACATAAAACATGGCCTTTGGCCGAATATATATATGTTTTACCTTAATCTTAGAAATCCCGAAACTCACCGAATAACTAGGGAACACGTGGCCTATGGTGTACCTTCGGGAAAAGAACTTCTCCTTCCTTGTAGTCGACACTTAGTAAATCCCGAAAGATCTCTTCAAAGTTTTGATAATAAGATATTAATGGGGTTAGTCCTAGATGTCGACAAATCTTAAAAGAAAAAGGATGAAACCGAATGAGATCTTACCCTTACTTGAAGAAATCGATTGCACCTTCACTTCAACCTTCAGAGATTAGGCTATGGCTAGATGATGATCTCACAACTTTCAATTTTGGAGGGATTAGAAAGAAAAGAGAAGGAAGAATAAAGATGAAGGATTCGGCTAGCACACAAGGTATTTCGGCTTGGCAAAAATAAAAGAAGAAGAAGATTTGGTGAAGAGAAATCGGCAGAGGCTTTCAAAGAACAGAAAATAATGCAGAATGGCCTCTCTTTTCCTTTTATAGCCGAAATTACTAACTTAGAATCCCTTACTTGGCCATCACTCTTCTATTTTAATAGCTTTATCTCTTTAATTATCACTAAAATAAAAGATAATTCAGCAACTATCCTTACTTAGCCGAAATTATTAAACTCAAAGTCCCTTACTTGGCCATCACTTCTCCCTTGTTTTCCTAATTAAAGAATAATTCCTCATTTATCTCTTTATTCAAATTAAAAGAACTTAATCCAACAATTATCTCTTGAAAATAATGATAAATAAATCCATTATTTATCCCTTATTTATCCACTATTTATCTCTTAAAAATAAAAGAATAAAAGCTCCTAAATTATAACCCATGTGCCGCCCACCTCTGTCCATCCTTGTAACAAAATAAAACTTTTATTTTGCTTCCCCTGCAGCTCGAACCTTGGCCCACTACCCCCCAGTATGTGGCGCCATTTCAGAGGCCCTAAGTGGCATCTTCAGTGCCACTTTTCCAAGCCCGCTTGTGTGTCAAATTTCACATACTTTTTCTTTTAAGGCCACATTGCCTTAATTTCCTCTTTTAAACTTTAAAACTTGACATTTCTTTTCATTTCCAAGTTTCCAAAAATTTTCGTTCGCTCTTTAAACTTGACATTTCCTTACATTTCCAAGTTTCCAAATGTTCACTTTCCTTTTTGAATCATTTCTAAATCATTTTCCTAGTTTCCATAAATGTTCACTTTCCTCTTTATTCCTTTACATTTTCGGACATTTCCTACATTTCCAAGACAAGACATTTCCTTACATTTCCTTGCATTTCCTTACATTTCCATACATTTCCTCACATTTCCTTACATTTCCTTACATTTCTATACATTTCCATACATTTCCTTACATTTCCTTACATTTCCTTACATTTCCTTACATTTCCAAGACAAGACATTTCCATACATTTCCTTACATTTCCTTACATTTCCTTACATTTCCTTATTTCTAGAATTCACATAACACAAGGACTAATTCATAAAACATGCCATTTTACCACATGGTTCCTTGTGTCATGCTTCACACGGAGTTTCTTTTAAAGCCTCATTTACCTAGCTCCCCTTTTTACTTAAAAACCAATAATTTTCCAAAGCTTTCTTCTTCCATCCTAGAATTCTAAAAACCTTAATACACTTCCAACACTGCCAAAACCTACTAACTCATGAATTAGGCACGAACGCATAACCCCTAATCTAGGATGTTACAAACGGTACATGGGAACAGTATCTGCCTTTGATTGAATTTGCATACAACAATAGTTTTCAGTCAGCATCAAAATGGCACCATATGAAGCTTTGTACGGGCATAAATGTCGCACACCTCTGTATTGGACTTAGTAAAATTAAGCTTCACGGGGTCGATTTGATAAAAGACTCAGAACAGAAAGTGCAACTGATCCAAGATTGTTTAAAAGCAGCATCTGATCGTCAAAAGTCTTATGCAGATTTGAAACAAAAAGATATAGAATTTGAGATCGGGGACAAAGTATTTCTGAAAGTGTCTCCATGGAAGAAAGTGCTTCAATTCGGACGTAAAGGCAAATTGAGTCCGAGATTGATCGGACCGTATGAGATCATTGAACGTGTCGGGCCTGTTGCTTATAGATTAAAGTTGGCCTCCGAGTTAGAAAAGATACACAACGTATTTCATGTTTCGATGCTTCGTAGATATCGATCCAATCCGTCACATATAATTGCCCCATCTGAAATTGAAATCCAATCTGATATGACATACGAAGAGGAACCGATTCGTATCTTAGCTCGTGAAGTGAAAGAGTTGAGAAACAAGAAAATTCCGCTAGTAAAAGTACTGTGGAATCGACATGGGATTGAAGAAGCTACCTAGGAGCCTGAAGATTCAGTAAAACAACAATATCTGACTCTGTTTAACGGTAAGATTTTCGGGGAAAAAATCCCTAAGGGGCGAGAATTGTAACAGTCCGGTTTACACCCTAGTCAGAACAGTGGTTTCAGGACCACAAATCCGAGTCTGTATAATAATTTAATATTATTTTTCTGTGCTGTTGATATGTGATTAAGCATGTGGTAAATTTCTATGAGCTAATTTGTCCGTCTGTATGTTTAATTTGACAAAAGGATTGAATTGCATAAAATGTGAAAGTTGCTTACTATTTGTTACAGTACCAATGTGATGTGGCTTATTAAAGGTGGAGTCCTTATGTGGATATTATACCTTTACTCATAGTAGTGGACAATTATGTCCATCTTATGAATGATTTTTATAAGTTTTATTAAAGGTTAATTATGTCATTTGTGCATTAATATGTGTTATAATAAAAACAAGTTAAAAGATGGTGGAAATTCATGTGTTCTTCCACCGGAAAAAAAAGCAAACAAAAGAAAAGAGAGAAAAGAAAGTAGGTTTCGGCTAGCTTTTGATTCAACTTCAAGGTTAGTTTTCGATCCGTTTTCGATAGTTTCTACGTTTTTGCAATCGTTGCTTTGTCTACTATCAAGCCCATGTCTCAATTTTGTGTATTGTTGATGTTTGTGTGATATGGCATTGATGATATGTCAAGCTTTTTGATGATTTTTGGTGTTAAATGAAAGATATGAGATAGATGAACATACTTTGTTCTTGAATTTTTGATGAATTTAGCTAATTAGGGCTAAATTGAGAAAATAGTAAATTGAGGGACTAATTTGTGAATTTGATGAAAGATGTGGGCTTGTATGTGATGTATGAACATTCGGCTAAGCATGAGTATGTGTGGATTTTGTGAATTTGATGTTTTGAGAAAAATGGACTAAATTGATAAAGTGTGCAAATATGAGGGTTAATTTGCAAATAGCCCTAAATGTGTGTCTTTGGATTGAAGTGAATGAACTAGTGAATAAAAGGGTTAATTCTGAATATGTTTAGATCAAGAACATAGGAAAATGGACTTAGATCGCGGGAAAGCGAAAATAATCGAGTAGTCGTTTTCATTCCGACATATCGAATCTGAGGTAAGTCACTATGCAAATAAACGTACTTGTATGATATTATAATTGTTCATATGACTAATGTTGATTACGGATACTTATGAGAAGTTATGCATATGAATTCCGAGATAAATCTGATATAGTGACTAAGTCCGAGAAGCCCGTACGAACCTAGAAAAAGATAGGATTTGTTAAGTTACGACATAGATATCTGTTCTGTATTTATCATGTAAGACCACATCTGGGATGTTGGCATTGATTTGAGACTCGTGTAAGACCCTGTCTGGGACAGTGGCATCGATATCTGATTATGTGTAAGACCACGTCTGGGACATTGGCATCGATATAAGCTTTACGTGTAAGACCACGTCGGGGACGTTGGCATTGTTATGATCCTTACATGTAAGACCATGTCTAGGACGTTAGCATCATATTGATTCGTATAAGACCCTGTCTGGGACAGTGGCATCGATATCTGAGTGCATGTAAGACCTCATCTGGGACGTTGGCATTGTACGACTATTTCGTGCCTTCTGACTATCCTACTAGATTCCTTAAGGTTCAACGGGCAAGTCTGTGACACAAAAGGCAAATCCGAGCTATTAACAAATATGTGAGTTGTAAATCCATTTTAGGTATGTTGATTATAACTAATTGTGTATATAAGGTAAGCATCTATATGATTTTACTATGATGCTATGAATAAGGATTTGATGATATGATATGCAAAGTTTTAGTTAATGAGTTATGTGCTTATATGATTCTTAAATTGTGAATATGGCTAATGTGGTCAAAAGTGTATGAAAAAAAAAGCAAATATGTGATAGTATGCTAAGTTTGTTTGTATATTGACTTACTAAGCTTTTGGAAAGCTTACTCTGTGTGCATTTTCTCTGTTTTATAGGTCGTCAAAGCTACTGAGGGCTCGGGACCATCACGGATCATCATCACACTAATAAACTCATTTTGGTACATTTTGGAAATGGATATATCTAGATATGGCATGTATTGTCTAGTTTTTGGTACAAGTTGATGTATAAACTTAGTCATGAGATACGACTATTTTGGTTCATATTATGCCTTGATGAATGTGGTATATGTATAGTTGTGGTATGGTTTAATGCCCATGAAATAGTCAAGTTTTTGGTTGGTTAAATGAGGAAAATATGTTTTGGTTATGTATATGTTTTGTCTTGAATGATGGTATGAATGAATTAGATATTAAATGCATAAATTGAATGGACAAATTGGTATGTTTTTGGTTGCTATATGTTCATGATATGTCTTGGTTTGTGATGCTTGTAGGTGTGACCCAAATGGGTTACTTTTTGGCTTTGCAAATGGCCTATAATGCCACATGACCATGGCACACGGGCGTGCCTGGTGACCGTGTGAGGAAGTCAGTATTTGGCCTAGTAGTACACGGCCAGAGCACACGGGCGTGCTTTGAGGCCGTGGGAGTATAGTCAGTATATAGACACGAAAGGACACACAGGGGTGTCTAGAAGCCATGGAGGGCACACAGTTTCCTCCCACGGGCATGTCTCCCCTGTAGTTTAGAAAAGTTTTAAATTTTCCATGGAAATTGTAGGTGTCTCGGTTGAGTCTCGACTTGGTTTATAAGCATGATTAAGGTTTCGATGACCGTTTTAAGGGATACTATGCTTGAGAATGAGGTTTGAGTGTATGAACTTCTGTAAATGCTTTCGGTAACACTCCTAGCCCTAATCCGGCGATGAACACGGGATAAGGGTGTTACAATCATCTATAAGTTTTTTCTGATTTTTTTTTCACGAGTAATCTTCTTTACTTCTAGATCGTGCTCAAATCAATATGTCCAGACCTAGTTATAATGAGAAAAACAAAATTAGTAAGCATCGATCCCCGACAACGACGAAAAAATTTAATGGGTTTTGAATCCATGGAAAATAAATCCTACGCCTAAAAATAGAATATAAAACTCATAATATGAGTACGGTTGATCCCACAAGGATTGGTCTGACCATGTTCAAATTTCTCACAACCAGGGAACTTCGTGGGTAGTTCCATACCCGCAACTCTTGTAGCCTTGCATAAAATAAATAAAAGGGATTAAAGTAAAATGAAATTAAATAATTAAAAGTTTAAGAACAATGAAATAGTGAATAAAAATTGATTTCAAAATTAAATAAAATAAACCCAATTGATGAATGTTCCAACCTCAGGTATGATGTCGATCTCGGTCCTAGAATTGATCACAAACTATGGATGACTTCTCGCTCATTGATAAGCCAATAATAGTGATCAATGACGTCTCAACCACCAATTTTTCCTTAATCCTAAATTAACTGCGGGAACCGCCCAATGATTAACCTTTACCAAAAAAATAACCTCAAAAGGCGCTTCCATGACTTAATCCATCGACAGCCTTGAGAACTAGAAAAACCTAACTCTAATTAACAATCTCAATCATATTGATCATTTAAATTATATCACTTAATCCTATGGCGTCACCCAATTACACTCCTAATTGAACCACTCCAACTTGTTCTTCAGTAAAGTAATTTAACACCAAATTAATTTTACCAACTGTGAATCTTTCCCAGCACCGTACAAGGGATCCTTCTTGAAACGAAGCTAAAAATAATACTATGAGACAATCCTATCTATCCCTTAAATCGGAGAAAAAGTGAATACCCAAACGAAAAGGGTTTAGTGCGATTTCGAATCTTACAACTCAAATACCGAGATTTCATCGACCTTTGGCTAGAAAATAATTTGGTTGCTTATTATAGAAAAATAAAACAAAGAATTCAAAAAGAAAATAAAACTAAAATAAAGAAAATAAAAAGAAACAGTATATAGGTGCAAGCCAAATTGAAAGAAAAGAAAGCCAACTTTTTTACTTCTTGCCCAAAAATCCAAAGTAAAAGTAGGGACACCATTCCCCTTGTAATTATCAGTTTAAAACTGAAAATCAATTCCTAGTGTTCTACTCCTACACAGTTTCTTATAGATAAAATCAAATATTTATCTAAACAATATATAATAGACAAAATTTAATCCTAATAAAACTCCTAATAAATATCCTTCCAAGTAATATTCAAATATAAATCATCTTCAAAAAATCTAAAAGGCCTTGTACGTCAAATTGTTGCTCCCATGCCCAAATCTTCAATATGACTCCATATTTTCATTTGTTCTCAACTTTTTGGACTTACATTGCACCTACATAGAAGTTTAGCAATAAGCACCAAAATTAACAGCACTGTGCCCACAAGTTTATAGAAATAAATACATAAATAAGTCAATTTAGCACTTTATCAATGAAGCTTGGTGACTTTACCACCAACATCCCTGAACCAATGTTGGAAGAAGAAGAATAACTGAACAAGAGAAAGATGTCACTAAAAAAGAAGCAACCGAAGTTCTTGGTGATAAGACCTCGTCTAATAAGGTTTTGGTGACAAGGGAAGTGTCTACTTCCATTAGCACTACCAAATCTAGATGGGTTAGAACAAGGTTCATGGCAACCAAAGAAATCGAATCCCTTACCAAATCCAAGAAATACACAGGAAAGGCTCTTATGGTTGAGAAACCAAGAAGGAAAAGGAGGATCTTAGTTGATAGTTCCATAGAGTCGGACTCTCATTCTAGTAGCAGTTGCTCTTGCTTTGGAAATGTACCACTCGGTGCAATGTTGCAGCCAAGAACTAAGGAGACTAACATTCCAAACTTAGCTACCAACTGAAATAAAAGACTAAAGAATGTGGGAGTTACCAAGGTACTATCTGAGGCTACTAAAGCTGCAAGAAAACAAGAGGAAAGAATTATTGCTCAGATAAAGAAAGTGTTCTTGAATCCATATTATTCTAACAAATATTACAAGCTTATACTAAATGTTTTTGTCCTTGATAAGAATATTTGTGACACCCCAAACCCGACCAAAACGGACCGACTCAAATCCAAAGCGACACATTAGCCACCGAAGTGACTTTCCAGCAAAAAACCACCCCAAAACACACTCCAACCTTATAACACCTCAATTCTAACTAATAACTATCCAATCTTATTGCTGAAGCAATTTGTGAACCATCTTAAAGTTATTTTTAAAAGATTTAACCCTAAGGGTATTTTAGTCATTTTACCACTTAAATCTAAACGATCTCAATTCTAATTCTAAATGATTACAAACTTCTTTTTAATCAATTTTGGGAAACCCCTAAAATTCATTTTAATTAACCATTTTTCCTTAATCTATCTACTAATTAAGGTTATATTAGCTAAGTTTTATTACTTTAATCATATATACAATTTTAATTAATCTAATTACAACTAATAAACAACATGTATTCATAATTTAAACATTCAACATCATGATTAACAAACAACAATTAAATCATAGAATGGACTAGCCTTAGCCACAAAGCTATCAACTCCTTGACAAGCTACAATTAAAATTTATTAGTGAAAAATCCATGCTTCAATTACCATGTTCTCAATCACCATGATATCACTTACCAACATACCATAATCCACATAACATTTAACCATAAAATCAATCATTAAAAAAAACAAGTATAACATCTCAAAATTAAAATCCAAATAAAAGTTTCAAATGTTCATTACAAGTATATCAAATTATCCCAGTAGAGTGCCACAATGCCCTCTAATGTTTCTCAAGAAGATACCTTAATCTATACTACCAAATAGCCTTAAACTTGGACCAGCCTTGCCCTTGCTCTTACTCCTCAACTCCCCAAAGCCGGACAAAAAAAACTCTGCACGAGCTGAAAAAGCTCAGTGAGTGGCCATAAATTCACTAAGTAAATCACACCAAAACATACTTAAACCAAGACAAATCATGTATCAAATTTTGAGTATATGAATCATAGTTTCAATTATATTTTCACCATCAATTATAGCATTCAATTGACTGAAATTTCCAGTAATAATGAACCATCATAACATCATAATTCCATATGTTATTCCACGAGTAAAAATCACATTTATTATGGCATATGGAAACATAATTAATTAACAAATAAACACTTATATTGGCAAATGACATCTATGGAAAAATACTAACATGTGATCATGCATTGGATAAATGGATGTTCGATCTCCCAAATATCGAATACAATACCAAAGTTGAGTGAGGCGTAGCCACACAGTCCCTTATATCGCCTCAAAATCGTCAATAATTGAGTGGAGAAAAAGGCTCAACACTCCCTTATCCACTCTAACAAAATAAATACTCCTAAAGTCATATGCTCACAAATAACACATATAGTGTTGAGTACTTACTAATCCTATGGCATGACATCTATATCCAATGGATCCACCATGTAATGTTGTCAATATAACCAATCATACAGGGCATAAAAAATAATATTTAAGCACTTAATTTATGATATAAAAATTCAATTTAAATTATGTCACTTAGCAATTTTAGTACCAACAGAGATAAGCACAATAAGTGTCTTTGTCCATGGATCTAAAACCAATCATAAAACCATCATCAATTGCTCTAATATACAGTAATCTATGCTCTAATTATTATTCAATACAATCCAAATCAACCATACCAAACACACAATTCACAATTTCCATAATCATTTACAAATATGCTTATATAAAATTAAAATCAATTTTAATAATCTAAACCATTTGAGATACAATTGAATCAGTAGAAACACAATTCAAAACCTCAATTTAGAAAGTAAATATACATGTTTACCAATTGCCTTTAAAAACCACCCACCTTCACGCTTTACTTCTCAAACCAAAGTGTATCAAGTAGTTGTGTTTGGACCTTGATTCTAATTAACAATGGCCTATCCTCGTTGTGGAGCTTAAACAGAGATAAAATACATGTTACAAGCTATCATTAACAACAGGAAAATTGAAAAATCATTAACTACAATGACCTACAACGCCTCTCCAATCTACCTTATCGAAAACTCACAGTATAGCCGAAACACAAATTTTAGCCCCTAAATGACCTTTTCTGTGCCAAAAATCATTTCTAAACTATCAACAGAAAACCTAAGCATCAATTTCAACAAAAAAATCATTTCATAATTTTTCGAAAAATCGACTCATGTTCTTAGTTAAAAACGGATTTGCCCAAATTGATCAATTAAATAAGTTTAATCTTTTGTTTTCTGATCAAAAACATCTTAATAAATATGATTTGAGCTTAGATATCCATTTAAACTTGGATTCCAAATTAAAACCATGAATTCACCATTGATGAATTTCATGTTCAAGATAGAAGAGATCAAGATTTGAAAAACCATTTTAATCGATTTAAATCAAAAATAATGATTAAAAACAACTTTAAAATGAATTGAGAGTTGAGAAATTACCTTTAGTAGATCTAGAATCATCAATATTGAAGATTGGATCAAGACCTTTGAAGAACTCGGATGAGTTTTTTCCCTACTTTGAAAATCTTTTCTAGAGAATTTTGAGAGAATTTGGAGAAAATAAAAGACAAGTTCTAATCTTTGATATGTACACTTCGAAAATGAAAATGAAAAAAACGAGAGAAAACACTTAGAAATCGAGTGAAAATTGTGTGTGAAGTGAGGTGGTTGCAATGTTTTTGAGCTAAAGAATCACTTCCTAATTTTCAAAAATTGGGGAAATTTCCATCAGGCCACTCCCACAATTCCCTTGTTTTACAACGTAATCATTTCCCTCCAAATTCCGAAGATCTGGGTAATTTTCCATAAAACCACTCAAACATTTCCCATATTTTGCAAAATGGTCCTATGAAATTAATATTTTAAATTCTTTCAATTACCATTTTAATTTATTTTTCAATTCTAATTTGACCCAAAATATTTATTTTACCCAAAAATTATTAAAAACTATAAAATTAATTTTTCTAAAACTATTTTTATTTTACGGAATATTATTTCCCATTTTTTAAATGAAATTAAGCTAACTAAATTAAGAGAAAAATTACTAATAACCCCGACTAACTCTTGATTTTTCACTCGGAACCCGGTAAACTTACACGAAACTTCTAGACCTATTTTTACGGCCTTATAACTCTCTCCCTCTTAAAAGAAATTTCGTCCTCGAAATTTACCTGAACCGAATAAATACGGATACTGATGCCTCATGATATCTTTCGACTCCCAAATGGCTTCCTTAATCTTGTGGTTGCGCCACAAAACTTTCACCCGTAGAACCGTCTTACTACGCAGCACCTTGACCTCACAGTCTAAGATCACAACCAGTTCCTCCTCATACGAATTGTCAAATCGAACCTCAATCTCCTTAACAAGAACAACATAGGAAGGATCTGATCTATACCTCCAAAGCATGAAAACATGGAAGACATCGTGAATGCGCTCTCAGGCGGCAATAAAAGATGATAAGCAACTGGTCCAATCCACTCAATCACCTCGTAAAGGCCAATGAACACCGGACTAAGCTTACCTTTCCGCCCAAGCCTCAAAACCTTCTTCCAAGGTGAGACCTTCAGAAACACCTTATCACCAACCTAATACTCGATATCTCGACATCTCAAGTTAGCATAAGATTTCTACTTGTCTGAAGCAACCTTCAACCGTTCACAGATAAGTTTCTCCTTGTCATCAATCTCACGAACCAAATCTGGACCCAAATTCCTCTTCTCCTCTATGTTAGACCAACATATTGGAGTGCTACACTTCCTACCATAAAATGCCTCAAATGAGCCATCTGAATACTCATCTGATAACTGTTGTTGTACGCGAACTCAGCATGTCACTCCTAACTGCCACAAAAATCAATCGCACAACTCCGAAGCATATCCTCGAGAATCTGGATCACTCTTTTAGACTAACCATCTGACTGCAGATGATACGTTGTACTGAAGTGAAGCTTTGAACCCAAAGCCTCATGTAACGTCTTCTAGAACCTTGACGTGAACTGTGGATCTCTGTCCGATATGATAGAAACTGGAACTCCATGCAATCCGACAATCTCCCTGGTGTAAAGCTTGGCCATCTATTGAAAACTGAAAGTCGTACACACAGGCAAGAAATGCACACACTTCGTAAATCGATCCACTATCACCCAAATTGAATCCTTCAAAGATGGAGTCAACTACAAACCAGAAACAAAATCCATCATGATACGCTCCTATTTCCACTTTGGAATCCTGATCGGCTGAAGTAACTCAGAGGATATTGATGCTCAGTTTTAACCCTCTGGCAAACTAAACATCTATCAACAAAATCAAATATGTCATTTCTCAACCCTGGCCGCCAATATAAAACCCGAAGATCCTGATACATCTTGTTCCCAGTGGGATGCATAGCATATGGACTACTATGAGCCTCGATAAGAATCATATGTCTTAGATCCCCATCCATCGAAACACACATCTGACCTCTAAAGTAAAGGACACCATCAGCATTGAGATCAAAATCTCTAAGAACACCCAACTCAACCTGACAGATACGACACACGAAACTCTCATCTAATGGTTATCTCTCTCGAAATTTTTGTGCAAGGGTCAGCTTCACCTGAAGCTCAGCCAACAAACCACCATCCTCGAAAATTGAAAAATTTGCAAACATCATCCTCAATTCAATCAAGGACTTCCAACTCAAGGCATCAGCAACAACATTTGCCTTTCCCAGATGATACCCAATCACACAATCGTAGTCCTTCAGCAGTTCAATCCAACGCCTCTATCTCAAGTTTAACTTTTTCTGGTAAGAAGATACTTAAGACTCTTGTGATCGATGTAGATCTCACCATACAAATAATGACGCTAAATTTTGAGTGAAAATACTATGGAAACCAACTCCAGATCATGGGTTGCAATTACACTCATGCGGTTTCCACTGCCTCGAAGTATAAGAAACTACCTTTCCCTCCTACATCAGCACACAACCCAATCCCGTGTAAATAGCACCAATGAAAAAAACATACTCTTTACCGGACTTTGGCCGTGTCAATACAAGTGCTTCAATCAGAACCAACTTCACCTTCTAAAAACTCCCTTACCTCTCATCAGTCCACTCAAAGGCAGTATTCTTCTAAAGCAACTTCGTCAACAAATCAGCAATATATGAAAACCCTTCAGCAAAATGGCAATAATGACTAGCTAAGCCCAAGAAATCTTGACCTCGAACACAGACCTCGACAGCTTCTAGTCTAAGATTGCCTCAACCTTCTTCGAATCAACCCGAATACCCTTTACTGAAACGACATGTCCAAGAAAGACCACCTCTCAAAGCTAGAACCCACACTTGCTCAGGTTGGCATACAGTTGTTTCTCCCTCAAAATCTGAAGAACCACTCTCAAATGTTCGTCATGCTCATCCTCCAATCAAGAATACACCAATATATCATCTATAAAAACCACAATGAATCGATCTAAATTGGAATAGAATGCACGATTCATCGTGTCTATAAATGCGGCAGGTGCATTCGTCAACCCAAATGGCATGACAAGAAACTCAAAATGCCCATAACGATCCTAAAGGTCGTCTTCATAACATCCGCATCCTCCCCCTTCAACTGATAATACCCAAATCTCAAATCAGTCTTCGAGAAAATTGAAGCTCCCCGAAACTGATCAAACAAATAATCGATCCTCGAAAGTGGGTACTTATTCTTGATGGTCAACTTATTCAACTGACGATAATCAACGCACAACCTCAAATTCCCATCCTTCTTCTTCACAAACAAAACCGGCACTCCCCACGACAACACACTCGATTGAATGAAACCCTAGTCCAACAACTCCTATAGCTGAAACTTCAACTCTTTTAACTCCTTAGGTGTCATACAATAAGGCGCAATTAACATCGAAGCTGTACCATGATAGAACTCAATACCAAACTCTGCACAAAGTTGTGAGGATGTGAGCTAAAAAAGCCCAGTGAGTGGCCATAAATTCAATAAGTAAATCACACCAAAAATATACTTAAACCAAGTAAAATCATGTATCAAATTTTGAGTATATGAATCATAGTTTTCATAATATTTTCAAGCTCAATTATAGCATTTAATTGACTAAAATTTCCAGCAGCAATGCGGTAACAGTCCGGTTTAGACCCTAGTCAGAATAGTGATTTTGGGACCACAAATTCGAGTCAAAAAAATATTTTAATATTATTTTCTGTGTCTACTGTATGTGATTAAGCATGGTGAAAGTTTTGTGAAATTATTTGACCGTTTGTGTGCTTAATTTGACATAAGGACTTAATTGTGAAAGATGCAAAATTTGCATGCTATAAGTTAAAAGCACCTAAGTGTCATGTCTTTATAAAGCTGGTGGCCTTATGTTGTAATTAAACCATTAACTTGGTTGATGGACATTAATAACCTTGAATTTATATATGTTTTATATGTTTATTTAAGGTTAAATGAGTAAATGAATTAATTAAGTTAATATAATTAAACAAAACACAAAAACAAGCCATTATCATCTTATTTGTGCCGAAAGTAAAGAAACGAAAAGCTAGGTTTTACATGCTCAACATTCGGCCATGATCTAAGCATAAATCGGGTATGTGTTTTCGAACGGTTTTTGATAATTTCTACGTTTTTGTAATCGTTGCTTAGTGTTCTTCAAAACCCATGCTTCAATTTTGTGAATTTATGAAAGTTTTGAAATGTGCCATTGATGAATCCATGAGTTTTGTGATGTTTGATGATGAAATATGAAATATATGTGTTAGATTAACATGTTTTGTCTTTGGAGTTTTGATGATTTTGAGTATTTTGGACTTAATTGAGAAAATAATATTTTGAGGGACTAAATTGTGAAATAAATGAAATGTATGGATTTCTATGAACCACATGAATATTCGGCCAAGCATGGGTATAAGCAAATTATGTGTATTTTGTGATTTCGTGAAATAGGGACTAAAATGTCAAAATATGAAAATATGAGGGCTAATTTGTAAATTACCCTAAATATGTATTTTTGGATTGAATTGAATGAATTAGTTAATAAATGAGTTAAATTTGAATATGTATAGATCAGGAACCGAAAAAAACGGTCTTAGATCGCGGAAAGTCGAAAGTAATTGAATAGCCGAATCCGTTTATTTACTCAAATTCGAGGTAAGTCTATATACAAATAAATGTACTTACAATGATATATGTATGTTCATATGAAAATTTATCATGATGAATGTATATGAGATGATAAGTACATGAAATCCAAGGAAGAATCGATAGTATAACAAAGTCCAAGAAGCCCCGTACGAACCTAGGAATAGATAGGATTACATATGTCATGACATAAGTTTCCGATATGTGAGATCATGTAAGACCACGTCTGGGACGTTGGCATTGATTTGAGATTTCGTGTAAGACCCTGTCTGGGACAGTGGCATCGATATATGAGTACATGTTAGACCACACCTGGGACGTTGGCATTGTACTATTATTCCGAGTACTCTGAGTATCCTATTTAGTTCTGAACGGTTCAACGGGAAAATCCAAGAATAGAGAGACTATGTGAAATGTATAAACAATTCAGGTACATTTGAAAAGTACACTATGTATGTGTATGAAAGGTAAGTGTTTATATGAGCTTACTAAGTGAATATGTGTATAGATTTGATGAGATAATACATGATACATGCTTGAATGAGCTATGAGTAAAGTGATACTTTGAGCTATGGAATGTGGGTAAGTAATGGCTAAACAAATAAGCCAAAGGATATGTGATAAGTTTGCAAATGAGAAACATTAATGTTATTGTGCCAATGTGGCTATGTGCATTTTATGTTAAGTTTATTTGTATATGGCTTACTAAGCTTTTGAAAGTTTACCTTGTGTGTGTTTGCTCTATTTTTTTTTAGATCATCAAAGCTACTAAAGCCTCGGGGAATCGTCAAGGATCGTCATCACACTACTCAATATTATTTTGGTACCCTTTTTGGAAATGTATATACTAAAATATGGCATGTATAGGCTAGTTACCTTGAGTTATTTTTGAAATATATGTATAGCCATGTGATATGGCTAGTTAAATGGTTGTGTAGTAAATGAAGAGCCATGCTATATGATGTTTGGTTTTGGTAGGATTCCATGATTATGAAATAGTCAAGGTAATGGTAAGCTTATTGATGTAAAGTGAGTATATGTGTTTGATGAATGATAGTCATGATGAAGTGGTAAGTTGTGGATGAATTATGCTTGGTTTATTTGTAAATTAGTTGAACTATTCAGCATATAAGTTGGTATGCTTAGAAATGAGATTGAATGATATAATATGATGACCATTTGGTATGTGTTTTTGGTTGCCAATTGTGTTTAGAAATATGCTTGTATGTGCTTGTAGGGATGACCCAAAGTGTGGGTGGCAATTTGGCCTTGCAAATGGCCTATATTTGCCCACACGGTTGAGCACCGAGCGTGTGGCTCGATCGTGCCCCTCGTGGTTGTATTTCAAAACAAGTCAGACTCAACCACGGGCAAGACACACGGGCATGTGACTGGCCGTGTGGTGCAAATCAGTAGCGACCATGGGTGAGGCACACGGGAATGTCCACGGCCGTGTGGACAAGTTAGTATGTATGCCCTGTTTTGACACGGCTTAGACACACGGGCGTGTTTGAGGCCGTGTGAGGCAAACGGCCTGCCCATACGGGCGTGTAACCTCTGTAATTTTGAAAAATTTTTAAATGATTAAGGTCTCGAAGACCTATTTAAGGGACACTTTGATGTGATATGTCGAATTATGTTTTGAAATGTCTGTAAAAGTTTTCAGTTGTCCGGTAATGCCTCTTAACCTTAGACCGGCGACAGTTACGGGTTAGGGGTGTTACAAATGCAACATCATAACATCATAATTACATATGTTATTCCACGAGTAGAAATCACATTTATTATAGCATATGGAAACATAATTTAATTAACAAACAAGCACTTATATTGTTAAATGACATCCATGAAAAAATATAAACATGTGATCATGCATTGGATAAATGGATCTTCGATCTCCCAAATATCGAATACAATACTTCGGCTGAGTGGGCGTAGCCACACACTCCCTTAGATCGCCTCAAAATTACCAATAATTGAGTGGAGAAAAGGCTCGACACTCCCTTATCACTCCAACAAAATCAATACTCCCAAAGCCATATGCTTACAAATAACACATATAGTGGTGAATACTCACTAATCCTATGACATGCCATCTATATCCAATGGATCCACCATGCAATGTTACTAATATAACCAATCATACAGGGCATAGAAATGATATTTAAGCACTTAATTCATGATATAAAAATTCAATTTAAATCATGTAACTTAGAAATTTTAGTACCAACATAGATAAGCACAATAAGGGTCTTTGTCCATGGATCTAAAACCAATCATAAAGCCATCATCAAGTGCTCTAATATATAGTAATCCATGCTCCAATTATTATTCAACACAATCCAAATCAATCATACCAAACACACAATTCACAATTTCCATAAATCATTTACAAATATGCTTATATAAAATTAAAATCAATTTTAATAATCCAAACCATTTGAAATACAATTTAATCATTAGAAGCACAATTGAAAATCCCAATTTAGAATGTAAATAGGCATATTTACCAATTGCCTTTAAAAACCACCCACCTTCATACTTTGCTTCTCAAGCCAAAGTGTATCAAGTAGCTGTGTTTGGACCACGATTCTGATTCACAATGATCTCTCCTCGTTGTGGAGCTTAAACAGAGATAAAATACATGTTAAGCTATCATTAACAACAAGAAAATTGAAAAATCATGAAATACACGGATCTAAAATGCTCTCTGTGAAAAATATATAATTTCGGTAATGACAAATATATCACAAAGAAAAGAGAAATAAAAATAAAGAACATACAGATTTTACGTGGAAACCCTTTCGGGAAAAACCACGGGCAGAGGAGAAAAAAATTCACTATGTCGAATTCGAATCAATTACAAGAGGAATAGACTATGTCTATTTATAGGCTTGTAAAGCCATATTCTAATAGGAGTGTAGTAAGATTGAAACACCTTATTCTAATCAATATCAAATAGATAGAGTTTAATAAGGTTTAAAAAAACCTTATTTAAAATAAAATAAAAGAAGTTTAGTTCTATAGGGATTCTGCTTTTATTTTATTTTACCATTTTATTTAAATAAGGATTCAAGTCACTTAATTCTAACAATCTCCACCTTGACACAAATTCTCAATGAACAAGTTCTTCATCGCGAACTCTCAACAAACAAGTTCTCCACCTCTTCCATAAACCCTAAGGGTTTAACGTTAACAATGAACACCAACCAAGTCTAAGCAATGCTCAAACTTGGTTATAGGAAGTGACTTAGTCATCATATCTGGAGGATTTTCATGAGTACTAATTTTTCTCACAATAATATCACCACGAGCAATAATATCACGAACAAAATGATACGGAACATCAATATGTTTTGTTCTCTCATGAAACATTTGATCTTTTGTTGTGCTGATTTGAAGGTCTTCATTGAGCTCACTAAAGAGTCCCTTCAACCAAATAGCTTCTTTACAAGCCTCAGTAATCGCCATGTACTCAGCTTCAGTGGTAGACAAAGCGATCAGTAGTTTGCAAAGTAGCTTTCCAACCGATTGCACAACCTCCGATTGTAAAGACATAACCAGTGAGAGATCTTCTTCTATCAAGGTCTCCAGCAACATCAGCATCAACATACCCAATGACTCCATCTCTAGTTCTTCCAAATTGTAAGCAAACATCAGTAGTACCTCGTAAGTATCTAAAAATACACTTAACTATTTTCCAATGTTCTTTACCAGGATTCGCCATGTATCTGCTAACTGCACTGACTGTATATGATAAATCTGGACGTGAACAAACCATAGCATACAATTTACTTGCTTTTCTATCTCTGAGAATATCAATACCAAGTATCTTCTTTGCTAGTCCCAAATCTTTCATCTCAAATTCTTCACTTAGTTGGGCTTTGACCTTTCTTATCTCTCATTTATCTTTTGCTGCTTTCAACATGTCATCAACATAAAGAAGTAGATACACAAAAGAACCATCACTATTTTTTTTAAAGTAAACACAGCTGTCAAAAATACTTCTTTTAAAATCATGAGAAGCCATAAAGGAATCAAACCTCTTGTACCACTGTCTTAGTGACTGTTTCAAACCGTAAAGGAACTTTTTCAGCAAGCAAACATAGTCCTCTTTTGCTGAGACTGTAAAACTCTCTGGTTGTTGCATATAAATATCTTCCTCAAGTTCTCCATGCAAAAATTTAGTTTTTACATCTAACTGCTCAAGCTCCAAATCATGCATGGCCACAATACCAAGCAAAGCTCGAATCGAACTATGCTTCACAACTGGGGAGAACACATCTGTGAAGTCCACTCCTGGAATTTGACTGTAACCCTTTGCAACAAGCCTTACTTTATATCTGGGTTCTTCAACTCCTAGAGTCCCTTATTTCTTTTTAAACACTCATTTACAGCGAACAACCTTTTTACCTTTAGGAATTTTCACAAGATCCCATGTTCTGTTTTTGTGGAGTGATTCCATCTCCTCTTGCATAGCAAACATCCACTTTTCTGAGTCTTCACAGCTAACCGCCTCAGAATAATTAGATGGCTCTTGGTTTGCATCTATATCTTCAGCCACATTTAAAGCATAAGCAACTAGATCAGCCTCGGCATACTTCTTTGGAGGTTTAATTTCTCTTCTAGTTTTGTTTTTGGCGATAGAGTATTGTGGTGAAGAAGCAACTCTATTCTCAATTTTTGTACTGGCTTGAGCAGTTGACTCTGTATTAATCTGATGCTCCACCTGCTTTTGATTTTCTTTATTGGAAGACTCTTTAAGAGATAAGTTAGGTAACATAGCAATTTCATCAAAAATAACATCTCTGCTAATCACAACTTTTCTATTTTCAGAACACCATAACTTATACCCTTTTACACCAGCTTTATAACCAAGAAAAACACATTTAATGGATCTCGGTTCCAATTTTCCATTATCAACATGAGCATACGTAGGACACCCAAAGCTCTTTAAATCAGAATAATTAGCAGGATTACCAGACCATACCTCTTGTGGAGTCTTTTTCTCAATGGTAATAGATGGAGATCGGTTGATCAAAAAACATGCAGTAGAGGCTGCTTCGGCCCAAAACGGCTTTGGTAAGTTGGCATTTGACAACATACATAGAACCTTCTCCATGATCGTTCTGTTTATTCGTTCTGCAACGTCGTTTTGCTGTGGAGTATGACGAACTGTCAAGTGTCTCACGATCCCTTCTGACTTGCACAGTTTATTAAACTCATCAGAACAAAACTCTAAGCCATTGTCTGTGCAGAGGTATTTTATTTATTTTCCCGTCTATTTTTCAATCATAGTTTTCCAAGACTTAAATGCGGAAAACACGTCACTTTTCTACTTCAAGAAGAATACCCAAACTTTTCTGGAAAAATCATCAATAAAAGTTAGCATATAATTAGCTCCACCTCTCGAAGGCACTCTTGATGGCCCCCACAGATCAGAATGAATATACTCCAACGTTCCCTTCGTATTATGGATTCCTCTGGTGAATCGAACTCTCTTTTGCTTCCCAAAAATGCAATGCTCACAGAACTTCAATTTGCAAATTCTTTGCCCATCAATAAGTCCTCTTTTACTCAATTCTGCCATGCCCTTCTCACTCATATGCCCTAAGCGCATATGCCAAAGTTTAGTAATATCATCATCTGATAAGGAAGAGGAAGTGACAGTTGCATCACCAATAACAGTAGAACCTTGTAAAACATATAACTTGACAGTCTTTCTCTGCCCTTTCATCACAATGAGGGAACCTTTTGGAAAGCTTTAAAATCCCACTTTCAGCTGTGTATTTGTACCCTTTTAAATCAAGAGTACTCAACGAAATTAAATTTCTCTTCAATTCTGGAACATGTCGTACGTCACTAAGTGTTCTGACAACTCCATCAAACATCTTAACTTTAATTGTTCCAACACCTGCGATTTTACACGTAGCATTATTTCCCATCAAAACAACACCTTTAGACACTGCTTCGTAATTTATAAACCAATCCCAATTGGGTTACATGTGGAAGGTGCAGCCTGAATCAAGTATCCACTCCTCGCTCACTTTAGAATTGTTGACAGAAGTGACTAGAAGTTCACCATCGCTGTAGTCTTCTACAACATCAGCTTCACCGAAATTTTCTGGTTGTTTTCCCTTTTAATTCGTAGCCTCCCTTTTGATCTTATTTTGTAGCTTATAGCATTCAGATTTAATGTGTCCTTTCTTCTTGTAGAAGTTACAAGTTATACCTCTGTTTAAAGACTTGGATCTACCTTTAGATTTACCACAAGGATTCCATTCTTGTGTCCTTCCACGATCATCATCAACATTCTGATCTTGTCTCCCACGAACAATGAGACCCTCTCCTTGAGAGTCAATTTTAACCACAAGATGCTTCATCTTATCATACGAGGTCAAAGAATCATAAGCCTCATCAACTGTGAGAAACTCGCGGCTATATAAAATCATGTCTCTAAAGGTTGAATAAGACGGGGGCAACGAACAAAGTAAAATCAACCCTAGATCTTCCTTATCATACTGAACCTCCATGGCCTCCAAGTTTGAGAGAATTTCTTTAAACACTGTTAAGTGTTCGTGCACAGACACACATTTCTCCAAACGATGAGCATAAAGACGTTGCTTCATATGCAACTTGCTGGTTAGAGTTTTCGACATACATACTTGTTCTAGCCTCTTCCATAATGTCGCGGCGGTCATCTCCTTCATCACATCTTGCAAAATTTTGTTAAACAAATGCAGATGTAATTGTATTAACGCCTTTCGATCCTGCACTTCTTCTCTTCCTCCGTCAATGTCGAAGGCATTTTTATCTACCCCTAGTAGGGCTTCCTCTAAATCCATCTGTGCAAGAACTGCCTGCATCTTTATCTGCCACAACGCGAATCTGGTGTTGCGATCCAACAGCAGAATTTCATACTTCAAAGACGCCATTACCGTGATCAAGATGAAAAACCCAGAAGCTCTGATACCAATTTATGAAAAATATATAACATCGGTAATGACAAATATATCGCAAAGAAAAGAGAAATAAAAATAAAGAACACACAGATTTTACATGGAAACCCTTTCAGAAAAAACCACTGGCAGAGGAGAAGAAAATTTACTATGTCGAATTCGAATCAATTACAAGAGGAATAGACTATGTCTATTTATAGGCTTGTAAAGCCATATTCTAATAGGAGTGTAGTAAGATTGGAACACCTTATTCTAATCAATATCAAATAGATGGAGTTTAATAAGGTTTAAAAAAACCTTAGTTAAAATAAAATAAAAGAAGTTTAGTTCTATAGGGATTCTTCTTTAATTACCATTTTATTTAAATAAGAATTCGGGTCACTTAATTCTAACACTCTCCAATCTACATTATCGAAAACTCATGGTATAGTTGAAACACAAATTTCAACCCCTAAATGACCTTCTCTGCACCAAAAACCATTTCTAAACATCATTTCTAATCTACCAACACAAAACCTAAGCATCAATTTCATCAAACAAATCGTTTCATAATTTTCTAAAAAATCAACTCATGTTATTAGTTAAAAATGGATTTGTCAAAATTTTTCAATCAAATGAGTTTAATCTTTTGTTTTCTTATCAAAAGCCTCTTAATAAACATGATTTGGGCATAGATATCCATTTAAACTTGGATTCGAACTCAAAACCATGAATTCACCATTGATGAATTTCATGTTCAAGAGAGAAGAGATCAAGATTTTAAAAACAATTTTAATCTATTTAAATCAAAAATAATGATTCAAAACAACTTTAAAATGAATTTAGAGTTGATAAGTTACCTTCAACCGATCTAGAATCATTAATATTGAAGACTGGATCAATATCTTTGACGAACTCGGATAAGTTTTTTCCTAACTTTGAAAATCTTTTCTAGAGAATTTTGAGAGAGTTTGGAGAAAATAAAAGATGAGATGTAATCTTCGAGATGTGGACTTCAAAATAGAAAAAGAAAAATGAGAGAAAACACTTAGAAATCGGGTGAAAACTGTGTGTGAAGTGAGGGGTTGCAGTGTTTTTTAGCTAAAGAACCCCCACCTGATTTTCAAAATTTGGGGAGATTGCCATCAGGCCACTCCCACAATTTCCTTCATTTACAAATTAATCCTTTCCCTCCAAAATTTCAAAAATATGGGTAATTTGCCATAAAACCACTCAAACATTTCCCTTGTTTTGCAAAAAGGTCTTATGTAATTATTATTTTAAATTCTCTCAAATAAACCCCCCATTTTAATTTATTTTTCAATTCTAATTTGACCAAAATATTTATTTTACCCAAAAATTATTTAAAACTATAAAATTAATTTTTCTAAAAATATTTTTATTTTTCGAAATATTATTTCCCAATTTTTTTAATGAAATTAAGCTAGCTAAACTAAGAGAAAAATTGCTAATATTCCCGATTAACTCTTAATTTTTCACTCGAAACCCAGTAAACTTACCCGAAACTACTAGACCTATTTTTAGGGCCTTACAGTATTGATGACAGTTCTTTTGCTAATCATAGAATTGATGAAGTTTTAAAGAATTATAGAGTATTTGGTTCAATATTCTGTCAGCAACCCTTTGTGACAAGGGTAGTGTATTAATTTTATGCCAATCTCAATCGTGGAATATAAGATGAAACAAGCAAGTACTACCATAAGTTATCTATACGTGGTAGATGGTTCAAATTTGGACCTGAACATATACGAAAGTTACTGTGTTGTCCCACTACCAACAATTTCAAGCTGGATGAGTCCATAGATTTCACTACTACTGCTCTGACCAATCATCTACATCCAACATGGCCAGAAAAAGATAGCCTCCGAGCCTTTTCTTTAGATCCAATATAGGCTACTCTTTTTGCTATTACCATTAGGAACTGGCTTCCAAACAGCAAAAGAGATTTAATAACTAAGAGAGTGGTTGTGTTGTTGAGGAAAGTAGCTGATATGGTAGAATTTGATTGGGGACAGTTAATTTTTTAGGAAATTACTAAATTTTCTATTGCCCTATCCATCTCCTATCTTTTGAGTCCTTTTTTCCCAATATTCAAAGCTCGTTAGGTTTGAGGAGACTTATAAGAAAACTGGTCCCGAATTAAAGTTTTCCCATAAATGGTTGGAGAGAAAACATGTTATCAGTGAGCTAGAAACAATTCAAGTCTTTAAGCATGAGATTGCAGAAAAGGAACTAGGTGGTCAAGAAGTGCGCACTCTCTTAGGCACCATTTCTGTCACAAAAGGAAAAAAAGACTAGAGCAGTTGCAGACCTTCAAGCCATAGTTGAGTTCTTTCAGAAATATTTTGATAAGCTCAAGAATAAGACAAAGTTGTGAAGAAACTAATCAATATAGTGAAGGCTTTGATCGCGGATCTTCAAGCTTTTGATGATGCTGTTTAGTTTGGAAATCTTGTGGAACAAAATGTGGGAGATACAAAAGAGACAAGGGGAGAGAAGATGTTTTTGATGTTACTGCAGCAGTTTTTTTGTCTACTTAGTTGTAAGATTATTCTTGTGAAGGGGACATTGTCTTAAACTTCTTTTTATTTTACAGTTTTTGGATAACTATATGGTGACATTGTTGCTACTTTATTTTGATGTTTTGTTATATCTACTACTGGTGATGAACTAGGATTTTTTTTATCTTGGTGTGGATTTAGTTACACTAATGCATTTGACATTGTTTGCTAACTTGCTTAGTTATAATTACTGTTAGTTAGTTGTTGATGCAAATTATCCAAGCATTGATAATTAATTTCTTAATTACTTTCTAAGTTAAGTTACGATAAGTTAATGTTGTTCTTATGTCAAGCTTTTGACATTGTGTATTTTGTTCAACAAATTGTCAAAGGGAAAGATTGTTGAAAAATATAAAACTGACAATTTGATGCTAGAAGGAGTGCCTACTCCTCTGCCCAACAAATCTGTATGGAGATGGTTTTCATATTAAGGTGTTAGCAATTTATTGAACCTTATATTTAGGCTATACTAATTACATGGTGAATCTAGCCTATTATAGAAGATAATATTGCTTGGGAATATGAATATTAGTGATTGATTTGGTTCAAAATTTCCCAAAGCAATCCCTTGGATCGTGGACTTTGGATTGGATCGTAATTATGTTGAATACACTACCAAGAGTCCTTATTTACTTCATATGTTATTATAATGTATTACTATCACATCGGAAAAGTGGCGAATTCGAAAGAATGGCAAATAGATGTGAAGGATATATTTTATGTTAGTCCACCAATATATATGCTTCGGACGAACTAATGTTTGGCACATAGAGTACCCGCCCATAAAAGTATCTAAAGATTTATTCTCGTAATATTCTTCAATTAAAGAAAGAGTACGAGAAGTGAAGAGTATACCTCAAAATGTTGGTTGAACATGACGCGCTTACTAAGAATATGTTAAAGCTATAAGGGGTTAAAGTGTTTTTAAGGCCACGCCATATACTAGTTATCACCATGGTATGGTACGCCAAGTTTGCTCAAAAAATGTGCAATATGGGTTATGTAAAGTGATTGGTTGTGAGTCAACAGAAAGGATTAACCGGTCAAATAGCACAGGCATTATATTTTCTTTTGTAGTTTCTCTAATTTTTTTTAGGATATTTAGGGAACAAATTTTGTATAAAATTAACATTTGTCAAGATCTACTAAGAGGTTCTGGGTATATATATGTGGTAAGAAGGGAATGTTTAGATGGTTGTTCTTCCTTCCATTCTATGCTTTAGCTTTCTTAAGATTAAATATTCTCTTCTTTCTCATTAAAATGGAAGCTAAGGTTTCTAGGGTCATCGATGGAAGTTTCAATCTCCTGGTAAGTCTAGTATCTCTGCATGTCAGGATTTTGAAAGAGTAAAGATGTTATGAAATAGATAAACAGTAAGATAAGAATAAGAGACCCTGCATGGGGATCATTTGTAATTTGAGATGACAGCAGAAGTTCTGTAAATGAGTTTTAATGGTGATTTAATGTTCTTTTAAGTAGTTGTTACTGCTGGTTCGTGAAAGACGTTCGTGTCACATCCCAAGAATCGGGGGTTAGTAGACTTGGGTTTGTGAAATGAGAGAGAGAGGACAGGCCTTAATTTTTGAGATTATATTTTCATTTTTAGGAAGAAAAGAGTTAATGGTATGTTGGTTAAGTGTTGCTGAAATTATCCATAAAACCCAAGTTCAAATTCCTTCCCTTGCACCATTTTTATCATTTTGCAAATTTTGCTTCAAACTTGTAACATTCTAAATTTTTGGTTTACATTTGGTAAAATTATTCCAATAACTAGTAATTGGCCTAGTGGTTAAGAGAAAACAAGGAGACAATGCAATTTTCTTAGAAACCAAAGTTCAATTCATTTCCCTTGCAAAATAGCTTAATTTTGCTAATTTTTCTACTTCCCCCTCTTTTTGTGCAACCCATGCCTTTTAACCTACGTATAAATATCACTTTTTCACTTATTTTTCAGCCTTAAGTTAATTTTTCTCCTACCCTAGCCATTCTCCTCTTCTCTCTTATTTTTTTCTCTCAAAGTTTCTTCTTTTCTCTAGGATTTCATCACAGTTGTGCTGCCCCATTGTTAAAGTTTTTATTTTTTTTCCAGCCATCCTATTTAACGTCTAAACCTCCTAAACCAGCCCTATTTTCTACCCTAAACTTCCCTTTTTTCAGCTCCTAACAACCTCTTTACTGTCCATTGTTGCCCCATCTCCCTTGTTCTTATCAATGCCATTAAGTCCTATTTTTCTTTCCCTGTTGTTGTGCTTTGTGTGCCATTTTTTTTTGTTTTTTTTTACAGCCAATAAATCATCATTCTAGCCCTTAAAATTTTTCTATTTGGTTGTCCAAAAATCCTTTTTTGTCCTGCCTTAGATCTGCCTTTTCTGTCACCTCAAGTGGTGTTGCCACCCCTTTAGAACACCATTGTTTTGGGACTATCATTTCTCTTCAGTCGCTGCCCTTACGATTGTCAACTTTTGGATTTTTCCCACTATTTTGGTCTGATTTAGAAGTTCCTCATTGAGTAACTAACTAATACATTCATCCGACAACTCAGATCTGGGTAATAGGTAGTGCAAAGTGCAAACTTGTGCGAGATCTTGCACTGTTTCGCTTTCTTAATAATTTTTTATTTGACTAATTGCTTTAAATTTTGAATGGGGGTTTTTGGTTACTGATTTTTGGGGATTAACTATGTTTAGGTGCTTATTTAAACATCTCGGATCAGCAATGACTACAGATCTCGTTCGTGCATAAGTTTCGCATCAAATCAGTGTAAGTAGCCTAGTCGATTTGGATCTAAAAATTATTATGGTAACGCTAATTTGATTGAACCCTTAAGAGGGTGTTTTAGGGCTGATTTGGCAACGTTGTAACTCGATAAATATTTTATTTTAATTTAGGTTTAGTTTAAGTCTAAAAGAGGAATCGTGGGTTTCGCAAATAGTACGGTTGTGCAAAAATAAGGTGTGGGTTATAACCTATAAACTTGAATGCTTTGATAATATTTTTAATGTTTAAAACGATGATTAAGATTGTTGGTCGAAATTAGTTAAATGACTAAGTGATTTTAAGGTGGTCGAATTGGGTACGTGGTATATTTCGAGCCCAAGTTAAACGACATGTTTGCAAGGTTACATGAGTGATTGAATGTTTGAATGTGTGGCATTGGTATGAATTAATATGAATTGTTTTGTGATATAATATATGCTAGTGGTAATGAAAATGAAATGTATGTTTGGGTAAAATGCTATGAAACATACTAAATGAAAGATTGATACACATGAAATGGAAAATTGCTCATGAATGATAATGAAACTATGGCATGTTGGAATGTCACCGTATTGATGGGGAAACTGAATGATTGATAAATGTTATTATCAAACGGAAGTAAATGCTATTAGCATGTGCATGGGGTGGGATTATGTGGATAACAGAGGAGTTCCATAGAGTAATGACGGTATATTAAGTCCGTTGTCAGTGCACTACACTGAGAGTAATGAGGAGAATGGCGATTATATCACATTCATTTTGAATGACAGTATATCTACATTACGTATAATGGTGGTTTAACCACATCGAGCTTAACTCGCAATGTATGGAGTTTAGAAGATGAGTTCTAGGAAACTCGTGGTTTGTAGTAGATGGTTGGGGTAGGAAATCATTATGCATTATGTTATATCCATGACACTTTCAAATGGTAATGTTTATGCTATGTTTGTGTTACAATGTTATTAATGGTGAATGATATTTGAATGAATATTTGAATGTGCTAATTGTTTAGACTCACACTAAGCTAGTTAGATCACCCCATAGTTTCAACCATCTCATGTAATGATCGAGACTAGGATCAAACATGGCATGCAGACATATGACGGACTTCGGACTTATAAATTATTCTGCTTATGTTTTTTTTCTAAATTTATTTGGATTTTGGATTGTAAAGTTATTTGGTTTGTGGTTTGGGTTTTTCTCTTTGTTTTGGGGTTTTTATGCATGCATACTCATCTCATTGTTTGGATTTAGATACTTATTTTAAAACCAAACTATGCATGTTACTCGACTGAGATTAAAGCCATTGTATTTTTCTGTTGCAAAATTCATACATGAATTTCTAAAAAGTAAATTATAAGTCAAATATGTTTCCAAAATTAATAAGAACTTTTATTTAATTTAATATTATTTTAAACTCGGTAACATCAATGTTTTTATAAAATAAAAGCCACTATAGTTTTTTTCGAAATAAGCAAACACTTTAAAAATAAATTTATGAAGGCTTGATCGTTTCTACTTGGCCATCTCGATGGTCAATGTGACCTCCAGAATCCAATCGTAACGTCTAGGCTGGGTTTGGGGTGTTACAGTTCAAGTTTGGAACTTTGAGCTGTAGTAAAAGTGAGTTTCAGGTGATTCTTTTTAATCTGACTCGTGTATGTTGATTTACAATAGAAAGTCGTATGCTAATGTAAACTCGAATGTCTAGTGATTGTAAGCGTGTGTGAAGTGTTATGAAGTTGTTGCATGCTCATAAATGAAACATGTAAGTTACCACATGAATAAGAAGATGTGAAAGAGAATGAATCAGTCAGGTATGTGAACAAATCTGGGTAAGTGGCTTCTGAGCAAACATCCATTTGTGATGCCTCTGGTAAGGCAGGGATATTGCTAACTGGACAGATAGATCACGGTGACAATAAGAACCATCATTGTGTAGCCTCCGATGAGATGTAAATCGGACTAGCAGAACACGACATGGGGATGTGTAAGTCCATGTGGCTGAGACTCATGGCATAGTACAATAGTGAAAATACTTATGATAATGCCTCTAGTAAAAAATGGACTGTACTGGCAGATCATGACATGAAGTTATGTATAAGACCATGTGGGAAAAACCCCATAACAACCTCTAAAGTAGTCCAACGAGACAATAAACACATAATTCCTTGTGATGCCTTCGTGGCATGTTTTGTAAGGCCTTTATGGCGTATTTGATGAAGCCTATTCTATGATATTTGTGTTACGTAATCTGTAACGCCCTTTTGGCGAAGTCTACTCGAATGCTTATGTGTCGTGATCTAGGTAATCTTCAATACTTCTCTACTAACTAATGTTATAATAGAGAATTGATGAGTTTGATGATCTCTCTACTTGGTTAGTCTTATGGAAGAATTTGAATATGATCTAAGTAAAACTTCTGAAAGAGTCTCCAGCAGTGTTGTCTGAAGGGTAAATTCACCATATTAGTATGTTAGTATAGGAAATCTAGAGTATTCGTAGCTATGAACAAGTGTTCAAAAGTCTCGAGTTTGTCAACTCAATGTATTAAAGATACTTAAATTCTATGGTATCCACCAATCTAAGGGCTTCACGCTATATAAAGTTTATCTAAAGTTTAAGTTGTCTGCCAAACTTGGCGTTCTCATGATATGTGATATGATTGTCTGGAATTTTCTAGACTGACTTAAAGTGTTATGTCCATCAGGATAAGGTAGGAGTTAGGCCTTTTTAAAATATAAACTGATTGGCATTTTGATAATTGTTAAATTCAATTTTAGAATTCGTCTAAGGTAGGATCCATATGAAGGTTAACTTAAAAGATCAGTTAGTAAAAGTATCCACCAAAATTAATATATGTGAGAACATCATCCTGGGTAAAGTATTCAGTGTCCGTCTGAGTGAGAGTCCGCCGAAGGAGGTCCTATTTGGATTTTTTTTTTTTTGAGGAGTACATTTGTTTTCCAAGTAAGAAAATAAAGTTTATATTGAATGTTAAAATCTAAAACCTGCTCAATGAGTGAACTATGCGTAGGAGGGTTAAGTATGGAAGTTGGTGTATATATATACGTCTGATGTTAAGAGGTATCTACCAAAAACATAAAGGAAGTCTATAATCTTCAAGATGAGGAGACATATAGCAAATGCTGCTTTAAAGTAATCTGGGTTAAAACTCACTAAGTTCGCTGGAACTTACAAGTGTTTGTTTATGTTTCAAGTTCTGCTTTAAGAACGGGTACGCCAAGAGGGTCCAAGCCAGGATTGCGTCAGAGTGACAGTACGAGTGGCGATATTATGCATACATAGGACATTTTAGGAGTATGGCATATAGTATATCACATCTTAAAGAGTCTGTTTTTAATAAAGTTCTATGTTGTAACATTTTATGCTGTTCAAAGATTTAATGTAATTATTAATTACCCTATTTTATGTTAAAGAATAACTCAAAAAAATAAGAAGTATGTTTTAAAATAGATCACGCCAGATGTATAAGTTTTTGTAAGTGTTTTTGTGCTGTAACATCCAATATCCGAATCTGATTGGGTAGAGGGTGTTACAATTACTCTTATGATATTTCCTTTTTAGTGGGATTGTATTAGATATTTATTTTTAAGCAAATCTCACAATTAAAGTTTATATATTTGAGAGACTTGCCTAGGCAAATGTATTGAGAGTTAAGCACTTAATCTATTCTTGTGAGGATAATCTTAAGAGTGCTATATTGATAGTCGAACCTTAGTATTGTAGATTTACTTGCAGTGTTCACATAGGGTGAAAACAGCGGTGAGAGTATTGTATCTTCGAAGTAGAAAGGTGAAGGAAATTATCATGGTGTGTGTGATTGAGTAGGTTCACTTTGTAATTGTTGAAGAAACTGCATATTTCTCACTAAGCTAGACTCTGCAAATGTAAGGAAACTAAACTGCGTAAACAACTTTTTGTGTCTTGTGTGCGTAATATTTTCCATTTAGTGCTTGTAGGAGTACCCACCATCTCAAGCACCACTTCAATGATGTAATTAATTTTTAGCAACAGAGTTATTTCGACACCTCAGTGCACAATTCATGATAAGTAGGAAATTATCATTTCGGACAAATATATACTTATATTTATCAATTGTCTAATATTTTATGTTCAATTAATAAGTGGTTGGGTGCAATGATAAGGTACATTGCACTCCTAAGAAGATAATGTAAGTTCGAATCTTAAAAAAATATTGTTAAAAATAGCAACCACAAACCTTGAATATAAATAATAAAACGAATATACATCATAAAAAAAAGAATTATTTTGTGTTCACACGTAAAGGGAAATATTTGTCTCTCATTCAATTTAATTTCAGTTATTTCCAAGATTCATCAATTTTTTTCTAATTGGTTGTCAATGACTTATGCATTACGAATGATTTTAGGTGTTTACTTATTAATTTGTTAATTATATATGAAATAATATATTACAAAAATATATTAATTATTTGATAATTAAATATTACAACCATAGAAGTGTATGAAAAAAAAAATTATAAAAATCCTAACATTTTAGTGATTTTTAACTGAAAATACTTAAATATCGAATGCTAATTCATTGATAAGTCTTAAAATTGGATGATTTAAAAAGATAATCATAAATTAAAATATTTGTTCTAATATCAATGTAATAATATAATAAAAAATAAATTTTATTTTAATTCGTTAAAAATGTTTAAAAGCTCTTTTTAGAAAAAAAAAACTAAAGCAATATAATTTTTCTTTTCATCCTTAATTAAAAAATAATTTAAATATTATTAAATTTTAATCTTTTTATTTATTATATAATCTCATTTTAGCAAAAGTCTTTTTAATAGAATGAAAATTTTTATTTATAGGTATAATAAATATTCTTATCAAGTAAACTTATTAAACAAAATATTTCATTAAAATTAAAATTCTTATTATAAATGTGATAAATCTTATAAATAATAATAAAAAATATTTAAAATAATAAAATCAATAATGAACAACAAATGGTATATTAGTTAGTTCAAAAGTTTCTTTCTTTTTTTTTTTTAGTAACTAAGATTTTAATCGTAGATAGTAGTGACTAATCCTCTCGCCGTACGTACTCCTCGAAGATGTAAACGGCTAGCCATGAAATGTGCTCCATTCCCATGAGTGTGAATCAACCTTTGACCACCTAATTAAAGGATGAGGTGAGCAACCACTACACTAGCAAAATAAGTAAATGTATTATTCAAAAATTTCTTTAAACTCGTGTTTTTATATATTATAGATGATTAAAGGTAGGGTAGCTCATGACTTAAACTCGAGTTTAGTATCAATTAAATGTTTAAATATAAGCCATTTCTCGTCTCACTTGTGACTCAATCAACATTATTAACCATGAAATATTAGTATAAAAATATTTTTTTATATTTTATTAATTTTATGAACAATGAATTGATCTCATTGATCAAGCTCAAGCTTACAACTAGACATATCCATAGTCCACTGGCTACTCACTAAAGTCAAGCTTAGACAGATTTTCTTGTCTTCAAATCTAATTTTAAATTATCTTTTTGCTAGTATTTTAAATTAATTAATTTTAAAAATATTTTGATTTATTTAAATATACATATATTAATGTAAAGTTATATTTTAGAATTTTATATTTTTTTAGACAATAAAATAAATTATTTGGATGAATCGGATTGAGTTTAAACTTAAATTTTAAAAAAATTAGAATGGAACTACGATGATATTTGATTGGATGTAACCAGTGCACCCTTCTAGTTGCAACCCAATGTTGCCTTTAAAAGTGTGTACTTGTAAGTCATTGAAGATAACAATAATTTACTCCAAAATAATGTTTGATTCATAGGACTAACAAAGTTTAAATTAAGGTAGGGTGCAATAAGTTTGTAATTGTTTGATTATAGTGAATGATGAGATTAATTAATAATATTGTTTAATTATTCTTAGTTATCAATGTTTTATGTACTTATATGAAGTTATTCCCTGGCCAATGATTGATTAGACAAAAAGACAAATGTTGGAATTTTTTTGTCCAATCATTGGAGACCTGTCTTTGCCTCAACTTCTGTTGTTAATTTATTTTATTGCTTGATGATGATTTTTATGTCGATTGCATTCATGTGGTCCTATATTATTTGTCTGCATCGTTTAGCTTGATTCGCATAATCACTTTTAAAAAGATAGCATCCAATTAATTGAAATTTAAATATTAATATTTGTAACCTCATTCTTTATCTATAAACTATGGTATTATATTCTCCACTCCATCTTTTCTCTATTAGAGATAAAGATTTTTTTGTTTAATCATTCTATCTTTCATAACTAATGAATGCATGGCGTTACATTATCTCATGATAAACCACAAGAGAAAACAATCACAAAACAATAAATTGGATTGCTTTATGAATCAAACCAAGTTCTTCAAGAAATTTTAGAGAACAAAGACAGCCACATGACATGTTCCAATATAAAGTAAAATGAAAAGTTAGGTGCAGCTTTAAGGGTTTGATGATACTTCCCCTCACAAACTATAACACAATTTTTCTTTTTCTTTTCTTCTCTACCTTTCTTTTTCTCTCCTCCTTAGTGGGTTCTAAACATGCTCATGGAGCGAGTTAGCCCGTTTGGAAAGTTGGAAGGTTTAGGTTAAAAATATATACTCGAAAAGTTGGCCTGTTTAGAAAACGGACTAGGCCTCCGGTAAGGGTTTTTTGGCCTGGACCCAGCCCAGCCCGAATATGCTACTATTTTTTAGTCTCTTTTTTTGGCTATTTTCTTATTGTTTTTTTTTTTTTACTAATTTTGCTACCATTCCACTATTATGTTGCTACTATTTTTTTGTTATTGTATAACTCTTGTTTTATTATTACTTTTGTTACTATTTTAGGGGCATTTGCTTGTTAAGTTACACTTATCTTAGTGTTATTTAAGTATACATATTTTTTTAAAATTTATTTTCAATTTGTTGAGAAACATTTGTTTTAATGTTTTTAATTTTTTTATTTATTATATTATTTAAATAATTATATAAAAAATTAATACTAGCCGACCTGGGTTTTAACATTTTTATCCAGGTCGGGTTTGGGTAAAATTTTAGGCCCATTTTTGGGGCTGATCTTAGGCCTACCAAACAAACCTAAAATTTTAGTTGAACCCGGCCCAACCCATGAGCACCTCTAGTGGTTCATCAAATGTTTTTTTTAACATCAAAACAATTAAAAAATTAATAAGATAATACATTCACAAGTTATAATACTTGAACTTTTTATCTTTTTTAAAATATTGTACTTAATAATTATTTTTGACACATATTTTAATATAAATATAAGAGTACGATCTTTTATATATAAAAAAAATTTAAAAGAAATCAATTGAGTTTTAGTTTTATTAGTATGGACATTATTGTCAATATAAGAGGACATGAGTTCGAGTATGCTGAAGCACATTATCTTCCTATTTATGGTTTGGGGAAGGGTTATGGGTAATTCTAGACATTATCTTAAAAAAATATATATATAATCAGAATTTATAATGAAATTGTTAAAAACAAAATTTAAAAAGAAAGTTCACAATATTTATATTAAAAATGTTAACTATATTGCTTCAACTTTTTTTTTTTAAAGCATTAATGCATGGCACTTAAAATATATATTCGAATATAGCTATGAGAAAATGAGTCTCTAAAGAGAAAAACTACAAATCAATGAAACTATTTGAATTAATAAAACTTGGATTCATGCAACTCACTATATCAATAAAGCTTTGAATTAAATATCCAAGGTTTTTTGTGTATTATCTGCTAGAAGGTTTTATTCAAGAAAGGTTGATGAATAACGTGGGACATGCGGCAATCCATGAAGTATTGGCTTCTGCCAAATTAGAGAAAAAGAAAAGGTAAACCCATCATGACAAAATCATAGTACTAGAAACTCTTACAAGCAGAACATGTTGCTACACACTACTAGATTACTGGTCGGATAACTCCAGATTCCAGAAGACAAACCTATGAAATTACATTAATGAATGTCAATCTAGTACAACTATTCTCAATTTTTAAGTTTCTTTTTTGTTTCATATTTATTGTAATTATAGAAGAACGGTGAATATCGATGACTAAAATAACATATACCAATTAACTACGTTAATCCCAACAAGTATTCTAATCATATAGTTAAGTATGTCAATAGATGACTTTTGTTATAGAGATTAAACTTTCTCATAGAAAAACCAACCGAATGATGAATTAAGATTGAGGGGTTGATTCAAGTTTATGAAATAATGATCCTTTTAAATCCCTACTATAATAAGAATGACAGGATATAGATGCATAGACAACTAATAAATACAATTGACTGTGTATTTAAGGATATAGAGGCATTAGAATTATAAAAGGAGATTTATAAAAATGAAAGATAAACACCAGATAGCGGGATGTTTAGTTGCTCCAACTTTTCATGAAAACGCCTAAAAAATTTGAAAATACCAATGTCGAACACGTACCTAGTAACTTTGATTTCAAATGATTTTATAAGTTAATGATTAACAAAAGTGGTGAGGAAGCATAGAGTATTCGAGCTCGTGCAAGTGTTTCAACTATACTTGAAAAGCTAAAATCTTAACATCAATCATCCATGAGATAATTCCACACACTAAATGTTTCATGATAGAGAAATTAAATGGATGACTCAATCCAGTTATTGCATGAAGCATGGGGCCAAAGAACCCAACTTGCTTACTATAGTCGGCACTTTCCACCGAAGGGGCAGTTGGATGCAATCTCATCATGACTAAATCCATGTGAAAACTCTTGCAAGGCCGACAAATATACACTCTTGGCTGTCATCATCGTTGTTCATCACCAATTTGCATTTGTCAACATCAAGCTGCAAAGTTTTTCATCTATCGGTTTCTTCTCTTCACTATCATATTTCCCTATCAACTTATCTGCCTGTATCTTTTGCAACACTGGATATAAAGAACTAATAATTTAATAATTTATATTCATCGAGACATGGTCACCATCGTAACCAATTTTCCATTATAATTAAAAATCTATTTGATGATATTTGAAGATTTATGAACATTTTAGTTAAAATCAATCGGTTACCTAGTCGTTTTACAGTCTTTTCAAAAATATAATTTTAAAATATTAAAAGTTTAAATTTTAATATTTAATTATGGTTAATATTTCGTACACTGACAATATACTTATTTTTAGTTCACAAATATTCTTAAAAAATTATTATAAGTCTCTTTTTTAATATTTTATTATATTTTATAAAACACTTGTTAACTCATAACCTTTCTCGTGGAATCTAAAAACTCTATTGATAACCCTAATTATAAGAAGCAAAACTCATTAATTCACTCAGTTTAAAAAGGATACCCGATTACTAATGCATCAATAAAATCCGACCCGACGCCAAATTAATTATCTTATTATTTCAAAACATTTCAAGAATGCATGCACAAAAAAAGATTAAAATCGCATGCAGTCAACAATATTAAATACGCATATGCACACATAGAACATTTTACCAAGTCCATTATATCATATCTGAGTATTTGAGTCACATTAAAATGGAATAAACATAATATAATATTAACAAATATAATTAAAATGAAAGAGTACTTGTAATACCCAATAGGCTGAAGGCTCAACAAGGATTAAAGGCCCAAGGAAAATTCAATGCTGGGCTACGTAGTCCCAATGGGCCATGTGAGAGAATTGGACCAGGTCTATCTCAGCAGAGCCGGTTCAGCTTACAGGTCAGCCATTACAATGGAGCTCCAAACGGATCGATTGTTCAAACCCCAAAACGGTGCATTTTGCACCTAATGACACTCCTATATTTTTTATTTCATTTCCAACAGCCTTGAAGCTTCCGCCGCCACAACCAGCACCTCCGGCAAATCCTGTTTCCGTTCAGGCAGCCGGAAATCGACCCTCTTCAGTTTCTTCTCTGATTGGTTTTCCACGAACACTACTGCTTCTGAATGGCCTCTGTCGGTGCACCGTTGACGCTCGTTCTTCCGGTGGTCTTCTCCGTTGGAGCCGCCGGCCGATCTCCGGTCAACTCCTCACTCCCTCTATTTTTTTTCGGGTCTCTTACTCTCTTCGTGGTTTTTTCAGTTGCTTTCTCTTTTTAGTCCATGATTCGCTCCGTGGTTTTTGCAAGTTCTTTCTCCTCTATTCTGGCGCTGGAAGGTTCTTTGGTTGTGCTTTTTAGGTAGGTTGATGGGTATGGGCTCTACGAGTTGATGGTGAGGATTTGGCAGTGTTAGGGCTGTCGGGTAAGCGTGATTTAAGGGTGTGTGGTGTTTGAGTGAAATGATTTAGGGTTTTTTTTTTTTTTTTCTTAAAGAATATTTTTGGAAAAAAAAAATTGTGTTAATAAGTTGTTTTTTTGCTGAAATTTTTGGTATTTTAAAAAAGGAGAATTAAAATTTTTAGCTTTTATTTTGTTAAAATATTTTTTTGTGCTTAATTATTTTTTCACCTCTCTAATAATATAGTGTATTTTCTTTTTTTTAATGCTTAATTATAAATGTGTTATTCTAAACTTAAAATTAAAAATAATAAAAATTATTTTTTAAAATAATAAAAATGTGTTAATATCTAATTATAAATATTTAATAGTTATATTTAAATATTTAAAGTATAATTTATATATTCTAATTAAATTTTAAAATAATTAATATTTATTGCTTAAAAATATTTAAAATTTATATTTCATATATTAAAATATTAACAATAAATTATAATAAATTATTTAAATGTATATTTATCATTTAATAATATTATGTTTAAAATGGATATTTTATTTCTCAAAAGTAATTTTTTGACAGTAATAATAAACACTCAAAATTTAAACTAAAATTTTTAAAAATATTTCTCAAAAATATTTTTTTACAGTATTTTCTAAAAGAAATATTTAAAAGCATTGTTAAACTATTCTTTATGGACGTCCGAAGGTTAGTGAGTGATGGTGATGATGGTAATGGGCAATGGGTTGCGTGGTGGTTTTTCTTAGGGATGGTGATGCAAGGTTAGGGGTCAACAATGGGATAGAGATGATGAAAGTGGGGAATGAATTCGCTATCAATTTAATATAATTTTATTTTTTGCTGCTTCCTTGTGCAAGTATGTGGAAGCACCAAATTACAAAATTTGCAAAGCTTGAGGGGGTTTTTTTCTTTGGTAAAATTTCCATTTTTTTCTGTAATTTGTATTTTTTTTATAATTTAGTAAATATAATATATATCCTAGATCATATATGCTTAAAAAGTAATGGATTAAGGTCCAAAATTGAAAAGCCTAGAATAAAATCATAATCATATACTTGAGCAATTATATGTGATTTCATGGGCTCACAACATGCTCTTAGCCTAAGGCCTTGTAGCCTACCTCAAAATGGCTTATGTTTGAGTGATAAACTGGTAACATACCCAAAATTCAGTGTGTATAATCACCATACTACAATTTCCCAGTAGGTCACCTTCAGAATTTAGCTCTTTGTCAATTGTAAGCCCCAAAAATTAAAAAATGAGAAGGAAAGAAAAGTTCCTAACGATGCCTCCATTAAACATGATATGCAACATTATTGATATCTAAGAAAAAAAAGGAAAACAACAATGAATTGAGTTAATACATGTATAGAATACAAATAATAATTTAAAAAAAAAAAAAGAGAGAGAGAGAGAGAGAGAGTTAAAAGCAAGAAGCAGAAACCAAACATCAAAATAGTAAGACAAGTCAATGGCTAAAGTTCAATAATCTAATTCTGGAGAGAAGGTAAGAAGAACTAGTAGAGGCGACTGATGAAAATGCAAAGTACTCAAAATTCTATCTTAATCCATGATTAGCAATTGTATCTTTCAAAAGGAATCATCCCAATGAAATCACGTTAAAAGCATGACTATTCCAAGTTCAGATTCCCAGTTTGTATCTTTGCTACAAACAAAGGATTCACGCCAAGAAACCATGTTACCATAAGAACCAAATAAATGTTAACCTTTGCACAAGTGTAACAATAACCAATGTTCCGGTAATATCAAGGCAGTCTATAAACCTAGGTTTAAACTCAATGGTAAATTCATTATGAATTTATATCACTAGTTTCTCTCAATTGCCACTATTTCTGTCACTATTCCACACACAATAGCATGCATATATATATATATATATATATATATATATATATATATATTCAACAGACCTTAAAAACATAAATTCAACATTAAAATCATGAAAATAAATATCTATATAAAAATAAAAATTTTATGTGCCCAACAGTGCCTACGAGATTAATGTAGTTCAACGGGTTGAAATGGCTCCTCAAACCATACATATGCACAAGCATAAATCCACTAGAACAAAGCCGTTTTAAGCTTAATAAATTCATCGTTCACAATCTATTGCCCAACATTTACAAAATTTTGCCCAAAACAAATAGTTTAACCATAGTGATATCCTCCACAAGAATATACATGAGAATGGGTAATAAAAAATTATCCGTCAACCTTAGCTTGTTAAGAAAAAAAGACAATTGTATTTGAATGTAATTATAGAAGTCTATTTCAAATAGAAAAATAAACTTTTAGTCTAACTAGGATTATGGGGTGCGGCAATCCTAGTTAATTATACTAGGGTTTGTCATCCCTAATATTATCATGAGAGTTATTGCGCATCTCCCGTATTGACTCTAATTACAAGTATTTTTTGAATTTTTAACCCAATATTTTATAATTCAATCTAACTCAATACTTATTTTTTATTTCCCGAAATAAGCATCTTAAATTAATTTAAATTAATTGATTTCCTAATTAAATAATTTTTTCAACTCAATTCTAATTATGTTAAAATCATGACAATTTTACCGTAAAAGAACCTACTAGAAAATATATTTAATATTTCTACATTTAATGGATTCACTATAACCAATTAATTTATTTTCATTTTCAAACTTCATCAATTAAATAATAATTCGAAAATCATAAATTTATTTTTCAGGTCATTTCCATTTAGAGCAAACCATATTCATTTCCAAATGTTTCCCCTTTCTCTAACTTTACCATTTCCATCCATTTTTGATCATTTGATTCAAAAAACAATTCATTTCTGGTTTCAATGAGCTAGCGGAGGAACCGATTAAACATATGAGATTAGGGCTCAAATGATATATAATTGAGTTCCAGCTTTCCACCTATTAATTATAAACTCATTTAGTCATAAAGTCATTTCACCATAGTATTGTGACTAAGTTCTCCTTAATGGTATATCATTACAAAAGCAGCTCGATTACTACTCGTCCAATGACATTGTCATAAGTGTGTTACCCTCATAGGATATCTTTAATCTCTTTGGGATAAATCCGTTCTCCTAATATGATTCTATTTTATCTCTAACCATTACATCTTCATTTATGAAAAGACAATTACTATCAAATACTAATAAATTCGTTCATAATAAAGATGAACGACCCGTGGCCACATTTACTTTTTGTCAACCATGTAATGCCGATGAGAGGATATCATTTACCTATAACTCGGGCTATGAATTCCACTGTTGTGAATGACGCTTCATACTAAAGAAACGTATATCTAACACACCAGCTTTTGGTTCCTTATCTATCGAACTCAAGCTTTTACTTACATCACAGTATATGAGTCACGCATACATAGTTCGTCATTCACTCAAGATTAAGGTATGCCACACTTTTAACGTCACAAGTGAATAAACTCATAAAGGGATTCAGGATATATTCTTCTTGGGTCTAGTTTAATGTACTGTCAATCCAATCAATCACATCTATGTCTCTATCTTTTGGGAGTCATCCGCTCGGATGCCCAAGATAAGGAATCTCTCCAATTGGATTTGATAGACTACTTATTAGTCTTTCAATCGGTTTGCTCATTTCTAATTAGACTAAGGACATGTTTAGGTTCTTCTACTAATATAAATTGCATTTTTGTATTTCAATCTAACCACGTAATACCGCTTAGTATTAGTTTAAGCATTAGACAACCTGTGAGCTAATATTTGCTTCTATTTTGCTTTGCATGCAAAAACCACATTTGGACATAATAAAAAGTATATTAATCTAATCCATGAATTATTTTATTAACCAATCTGTTCGGAAAAAAAAAATAAAAGTTTACAAATGAAAATACTATATCTATGGCACCAAATCCAACATCTTACACACTCAATCAACCCGTTAGTTCTTCCTTAGACTTGAATTAACCTAAAAGGTCATAAAACAACAAAAAAACTCAAATTATTCAACCTAAACTTAAAACTAAATAATTCTAAAAATAAACATAAAAGACATAAATTGCTTGAATACAAGCTTTTTAAGTAGCAAAAAGAGCTTAATTTGCCATAATAAATTATGGCACATCACTAACCAGGTGTAACAAGTATACTCCAAAAGCAACTGAAGAGCTACAAATCTGCCAAAAAGATTACGGATAAACTAGAGGACTTGTTTGGAGATCAAACTACTTTGGTTTAATAGTTCGTCATCACTAGTTTAATAAATGTAACACCCCAAAATAAGGCCTAGGAGTTTTAGGGGTAATTTAGAAATCTTAGCCTTAGAGCGTTTGAAATTTTGCAACATGGTTTATCGGTAATATTTTTTACTATGGTTTTTAGAAAATTAAATTAATTTCAAAAAATAATTTTTAAATACCTTTAATTTTGAAAATATGACTGATTTGTAAAAGAGTCAAAACTTAGAGTTTTTAAGAGGTAAATAGGCCAAATTTTAAAATCCAACTTAAAAACCCCCATTTATATCTCTAATTTCACATTAGTCTTCTCCATCTTCATGCTTTAGCCATCTTTTGCTCCTAAAGCTCCTGTAACACCCCAAACCCAGCCTAGAAGTTAGGCCCGAGTCCGGCATATCACATTGAAGTGTTTTAGAGAAAACTTTGTTTTCATTGAAAACCCTTCATAAAGTAAAATGTTGAGTACAAAACCCTTTTTTAGTTGTGGAAGTTTTATTTAAAAACAAACAATTTATAAAACTTGGTATTTAATAATGGAGTTGCGGAAATGCAATAATTGAAAACATCCATAGCTTAGGAAAATAAACAATGTTCTCCCTTCAAAGTATAAAACATAATAATATAATAATCCCACAAAATAATAATAATCAGAAAAAAGGCCTTATTACAATCCAAACCAAAATAATTTCAAAATACTAGGAATTTTAAAGAAAATCCAAACAATAATATCTTGCTAGCTGGCCCCCTCTAAGTCCCACCATCCGTCGAACCGCCTACTGAGGGTCACCTGAAAAAGTTTGAAAATGAGGGGGTGAGTTTTGAAAAAATCAGTGTGTACAACCCTCAATGACAAATAGCATACAAGCAATCAGTTTGGCCAAAGCCCTTGTCATAATATCATCATCTTAAACATATCACATATGCAATGCATTAAAAACCCTCTCTAATAATCCATCCGCTACACAACGTTTCCCTTCCAACCTTATACACCTTTGGGGATTTCTAAATCGACCCACCCATCCGCTACACAGCAATGATAGCCCAGTTGCGGTACTACCTAACGTTGCAGCAAGGATGCTAAGCATTATAATGGGCTTAAAGCCACCGGTGGATCCACGGTCGTCAAGCAACCATGCGATCCTCAAATTCTTCCTCCGTACCATAATTCCCACCCATATGCATCCTAAACAGAATATCATATGAATGCAGCAAATATACGAGTAACATCCATAAATCTTACATTCAACACATAGGGGTATTTTAGTCATTTCACAAATCAAGGGTATTTTGGTAATCCTACCCTACAGGGGTATTTCAGTAATTCTTAACAGTATGGGTTTTAAATTACTAACTTTTGGCCTGTCAACATGTCCTCGTTGGCTAAAGTGAACAGACACTATGCACCAGGTAGGATTCCGGAGAAGAGGAGGTGGGTCACTAGGACCACTTAAGTACCAAGCTCTCCCTAGATCCAATTCTAGACATGCATATGCCCATTGCCACACTCTAACCTTATGACTTGTCCACAGACGAATCTGATAAATTAATAAGTTTTATGCTGTTTAAGGATTTATTAGAACTAGGCCTAAAAGTCCATTATAAAACCTAGCAAGTCTACAGGCTCTCACACATTCATATAGCCCATCAGACCGAATCACATTTTTCTACGGCCCATTAGGCTCAATCACATTCATATGGCCCATTAGGCCCAAATCCATTCCAAATCATTCAATAAACTTAATTAGTACATCACATATTACCAAGTTATCAACATTTGCTTATTTAGGCTCATGGGCCCGTCGTGCCCATTTGGCCTATTCTGGCCAGTTGGCCAAAACGTGACCCAAGTCTATGAGATCGCTCATGAGGTCTCTGGTATCGTATCGAATACCTTCTTACGAGTGTTCGTGCACTCACAAGACTACCGTAGCCAAACTTTCTGCATTTCGAGATTTACCGATCTATTGTGTGTGTAGTGTATGTACACCCCTTCGACTTTATATTAAACTATCGAATCATAGGGTAGAAGTACACACCTTACCACCTAGAGTACTAAGTACTCATAATCGTCAAAACCTATTTTCAAACATTACACTCCATTAGTCACTTAATAAATTTAAATAAATCCACTACAACCACTCATCGAAGGACAACCTATACTTGCCTTGATCGACTACAATTTGCCTATTTAATCCAAGGTCCATTGTAGTCCCCATTCAGCATCTAGGCGAAAAGTCCCTAACCGCCGGCACCTTACGTCGCTTAAACTTGGAAGTAGTGGTCACTTGCTCACACTCAGTCGACATCTTTACTGACACTTTACTAGATCCCCCTTTGCTCATCGTAAATTCCTTATCAATCGGCCAAACGAATGCAATAGCTAGTCCCAGAAGATTTAGCCAACGCGAGGAGAATAAAAGATTTGAAAGAGGGAGAGAATGAAAATTCAGTTAAATAACTGAACAAAAAAGGATTGCTTTGATCAAATTGTGGAAGAAAAAGGGTGGCACACAAGGGATTCGGCAAAAAGGAATACTGAACTTTAGGGACCAAGAATATTCGGCACAAAAAAATAGACTAGAAGCAAAGGAAAGAAAATAGTTTGATGAGAAGGAAGGGAAGAAATCAGCGCAAAATAGAAGAGGAAGAATAAGGGATTTCGGCTTTTAGGTATTTGGAGAAAAAAGTAGTTTTCGGAAAAATAAAAAGAAAAATTTGGCATTAGCCTAGAACCCTAAAATCGACACCTATTTATAGCCTATAGTCGAATTTCCAATCCCCAAATTCCCAATTCGGCTTAACCTCTTCCACATATCTCATCTCCTAATTTTTCTCCACGATAAGCTCCTCAATCCATTCCTAACTTTTCTCTTCTGATCATTCTCCTTAGAGTCCATCATCACACCACTTCCAACCTTCTAGAAGGCCAAAATTAAACTCCTAAAAGTACTAAGCTAGGATTCGAACCTAGGATCTCCTTGCTAGCCCATAACACCACCTTCCTATACCCTAAGTGGCGTCACTTAGCCACTCCACCACAAGGCTCTTTGATGCCATTTTTTCCTATTTTTATTTAAAAACCCAACTACTCACCGCCCTAGTTCCTTTAATAATTAATTAAAAATTCCTTCTCCTCAAAGTTCAAACCCAGAACTTCTCCAACACCCCTAGACACTCCAAGTTTATTAAACCCTTAAAGCCAACATGTCATTTGTCATTTTCTTACTAAAAAAAAATTTATGAGACCCAAAGCCTAAAGCCCAATTCATCTAGGCCCAAAATTCGGGGCGTTACAGCTCCTCTCTTCCACATTTTATTCTTTAAAATTCAATTGATTTTCATCATTCCAAAAGCATTAAATCTTCATAAACCTTCAAGAAAATAACTTAAAATTTCATAGATTTCATCATCTTCTTCGTGTGTGGGTTTTTCGAGTTTTCAACAAAAGTCTGTTGATAAGTGTCAAAAGTAACATATTTTAATCTCGTTCTTAATGCATTTTTGGGTGATTAATCAATGCAAAATGATGAATTTTATGCTCCTAAACATTTAACTTCATGTTTCTATACTTAGGATTACATTTGGGAGCAAAATGAATGAAAACGGAGCAAAAATTAGATAATTGGAGCAGATTTCAAGAGCCACATGGGCTGGACATACGGCTATGTGAGCCACACATGCTGCTATACGACCTTGTACCAGACCATGTCGATTTTGCGAGCTGTATTCTGAACACACGGAAAAACACAATTTTTAGGTTTTTCGATCATTCAAAGACCTATAAATACCAAATATAAGAAGAGGAAAAGGAGTCGTCAGAGAATATTGAAGAAACAACTCGAAAAATGCCATTAAAGTCTACTTTGAAGTAGATTTCCATCAAGATTGAAAATCTCCTTTTAATTTCTTTGAAATTTATTATGAGTTTCTTTATTTCCTGTGATTATATTGACTTTGAGATGTTTTTATTTGCGATTATGAACTAATTTCCTAAATACCTAGGGAAGATGAACCCCATGATGAATTATGTCTTTTGATTTCTACTTTATAAAATAAATTCTTGAATCTTGTTCTCAGTTATGTGTTCTTAATTCTTGATTTAATATTTCTGAATTATTAGTTCATGTTTGATATGCTTAAATTAGAGGAAGAATAGGCTTTGTTTAAAAGTAGATCTAGTATAATTGAGTGGAGTTGCATGCAATCCTAAATATGACAACATAAATCTACCGGATTAGAGTCAAATCTAATAGGGGAATCCATAGATCAAGTTAATGCAATAATAGGGGTTTTATTTAGAAAGAAATTTCAAGTAATCAACCTAGAGTCAGTTGCTCTTAGCCTTAAAGAGAGATATTAGCATAATTTAGGGATTTCTATGGATCAAGTTATTAAGTGAATAAATTGTTTAATTTGGATTGATAATGACAGATGTAGTCTAGGTGGATTCTTTCCTGGGTATTGTTTCGCTTATTGGTTATTATTCAATTATTTTCTCGATTTGTTCTTTGGCGTGTTCTTAGTTAATTTTAGTTTAAGCCAATCATTCCAATTTTTCAGTTAAATAATAGAAAGATGATAATTACTAGTACTTTTAGTCTTCGTAGGAAAGGTATCTTGCTCACCGTAGCTATGCTATTTATCGACAAGTGCACTTGCTTTTGTCATATTTTTAGTTGGTTTCGTGGACATCATCTATTTTTCTTCCAACTAAGGTAACCATTAATCTTTCTATTATTTTTTAATGTTATCTAGTATTCTAAACGAAATTTTTAGTTATTAAATCGTATGATTTTTAATAAAGTCAAAAATTGGGTTGTTAATAGTGAATTTTGGGATTTTGAGTAAAAACGTAGTTTCAAAGTATTTTTTAATTAGTTTTGATTTTATTAGAAGGTTTCTAAATTTACTTTTAAGTTTTTTAAGGATTTCTAAAGATTTAATGAATTTTCGTGAAAATAGCCATAAACATGTTGAAAATTTTGATACCATAAATTGAGTAGTTTTGTGTAGTTTAAAGGTTGAGAATTAGTCGTAGGTGAATCATTAGATGAACAAAATGAATTTTAGGTGAAAAGATTAAGTATAGAGTAAGATATTTGTGTTTGAAGTTTGTTAGTTGAAATTTCAGTTTCATGAGGAATATAGCTTAAACTTGTGTTTTTGGTTGGTTTAAGTGAGTCTTTGGCTGAATATTTATTATGTAAATTGTGTGTTTATTATGTGTAAAGCACTAGAACCGTTGGAACCTTCTTCGAGCAAGGCGAAAGGCAAGAGAAAGCTAGTTTAAGATTTGGGCTTTTCGGCAAAAGCGTAATTGGTAGTTGTTTGGAATTGCTACTTGTAGACACAATTCATAGTGTTAATTGGGAGCTTAGGAATATCTTAAACCCCTGTCCTAAGTTCCAAGTGTAAGCTTTCCATTACCCTTGTTTTGTTTTGGCAAATTATGTGATTATGTGAATAATTGTTGATTCATTATTATGATGTGATATTATGATATGAGACATGTGTGATGACTATTGTGAATTGTGTTGTGTTGTGGGCATGATATACATGTCAAATGATAGTGTGATAATGATATGCTAATAATGCAAATATGTAGCGAAAGCGAGCGGAATTTCGGTAAGTATATATGTGTTGAACTGTGGAGTGTGATATTATCATGACAAGTAATATGTGAAAATACTTGTATGTGATATATGATGTGCTGATTTTAATGCACACATATGTGTTTGCTCAATGAGCATTATTGTGACACTTAAATTGCAATTAAATGTGAATCCCATAAGAATGCACTGTGTACAAGTTGTTATGTAAGTTGATGAATATGAACATAGATGATGTACATTAAATTAGTAATTAAAAATATGTAATTATGGATATTTTGGCCTTGTGATCTCTTGAAACCGTTGGATATAGTTGGCGTGCCATAGGATTGTGAGTACTTACCTTTATGTATAATTGATTTGGGCATTGAGGCCCTAGGACATGTTTGGAGAGATAAGGAAATGTGAGCTAAGCTCCATTCAACGGGACATGTTTGGTGTGTTGAAGAGTGTTAGCTTTATGCTTATCTTTTTGGGATATGTTCGACTTTATGAGTCAATTGGTGTGTTGGAGATCCGTGTATCCGATGTGTGGTGATAGAGCCCACTTTTATTTTTCATAGCCACAAGTGTCAAATTATTGTTTAAATTTGATCTTATTTATTGTGATAATACAATGTGAGATGGTTGCATACATGTAAATAATATGTTAAATGAGTTTATCTAAATTCTATGAAAATGATAGTATGATCTCATAGTAAATTGCATATGTAATTGTAGTTTGTGTCGTTTTCATTTAACTCATGAATACATGAGAATTTATCAGCTAGACTTGTGAGATATTAAAGCATATATACGTTATTAATCTTGATGAATTGTTGTAAAATGAATTATTTGAATATGAGTTGAGTGTAGGTATACGTGAGAGTATATGCTAGTTTTATGAATAAATGAAACATGAATATGTTATTTTGACTTGATTAGAATATGGTTGTGAACATGTTGTAGTATGCTATTGTTTCACCTTTGATATTGTGTGTACATTGTGGTTATTCTGAGCATTCACTGAGCTTGTTAAGCTCATCCACTCCTTTTTTTTAAACCTTTACAGAGTAGATAAGTGCCTGTGTGTGTTGTATGGTTCCAAGGGGTGATCCAAGCAAGTCTTTTTCTGTTATTTCGTAGGTGTTATGGTTATTTGTTTTCATTTTAGGAATAAGGCAATGTGGTAGTCTTTTACTGATATTTTTGTCATGATGTTTTGGATGCTTTCATAGATTATTTGTTCCTAAGTTTATGAGATTCGTTTCATATTACATTGATTATTGCTTAGACTTACTTTCAATGTTTGAGACTATTACTATGGCTGTCTTGATGTTTATTTGATGATGATATGATAACATGATGAATTGGTACAAGTTGGAAGGACTTATATGCTTAAAAATGCGGTATTTTCTAGCTGAAGTAGAGGTATTGATATTCATGTTGTAAAAACGATACCTCTATGATATTTTAATGTGTAATAGGTCAGTATTATAAATTGGTATCAATACCCTATCACGAGTATCGATATTCAAGATAATTTTATCAATACTTTTTCAATTGTATCGATATTTTCTTGTGTTTTGATTTTAGACGAGAAACAAAATACTGATTTGGTGTCGATTTTCCATATGGTATCGATACCTTGCAAGGAAAATATCGATACCTATGTTCTAGTATCGATACCTACATGATTGTCCTGGAAATTTTGCTAAGTGACTTTAATGCATGTTCAATTATTACTATAAGTTTATTTAAAGTATGTTTGGCATGTTCTAATGATGATTGATATATGTTTGACTAAAAATTTATAAGATCACTAATAAAGAGGATGATTTCTTAATAATGTGACAATTTACTATGAGTATGACAGGAGACGGTGATGTGGCATCCTAATATTCGGGCTTTGCGACCAAGTCGGATATAAGGTGTTACAATGAATGCTTATACTCTAGTCAAAGACCACATGATCACTCTTATAAGTTAATTTGTTGAGGCCACAGATGATGGGGTCGAACTAGATGCGAACGCACAAATAGAGATTGTGTTGAAGAGCTTGTCTAAGGCTTTTGCTGGCTTCAGGGTTGTATGTAACTTAGGAAACATGCAGTTGACACTTATCATAACTTATAAGGGAGCTCCAATCCTATGAGTTGGTTCGAAAAACAGAAGCTAACTTAACAGTTGTCTCTTCCTAAAAAGGGAAGGGAAAACAATTTAATAAGATAAAGACTAATCCTTTGAGCCCTCCAAAAGTACATGGGAAGAAGACTAGGAAGCGTAAAGACTTATCAAAGTCTAAGTGTTTCTTTTACAACAAGAAATTGACACTTTAAGGTAAACTGCAAAAAGTTAAATGGTGTATGGAACTCTTAATTTTTGAAACTTGTTTAGTGGAAGATTTAGTAGACTATTGGGCCATTGATTCTAGGGTCATTAATCATGTATATGTGTCTTTGTAAGGGTTCAAGAAAATGAAAGATCTTAGGGATAAGAATATCTCATTACAAACTGGTGATGTGGAAAATGTGGCAACTGAAGCAGTGAGAGAAGTACATTTTCATTTTGATAGTTTTAGGAATATTATTTTGAAAAACAATTTCTATATACCAAATTTTAAGAGAAATTTAATCTCTGTTGCACATTTATTTAAAGACGATTTAACTGTGACTTTTAATAATAGTATTGCAATTTATAGAAATCAATCTATTATCTGTAAAGGATGGATGCAAAATAATCTCTATTTTATCAAACCAAATATGTACTCATTGCTAGAAATCGAACTCGTGAATAAGAAACTTAAAAATTCTCACTTAAATGAGGTACATCTATAACATTTTGGAATTGGTCATATTAACCAAGATAGAATCATTAGACTTATGAAAAATGACACTTTAAATTTTCTTAAGGAAATGTATCTACCACAATATGAATCTTGCTTGAAAGGTAAAATGACCAAGAGACCTTTTAATGCAAAAGGTACAAAGGTTGTTCAACCTTTAAAACTTGTTCATATTGACATGGCGGTCCCATGAACGCTAATGCATGAGGTGATTTTTCTTTACCCTTAATGTTTTCAATTTTTGCCAATTTTGTTTTACTATTTAAAAGTACATAAAAAGGTTATAAAAAATTAAAAGTTTTTACATATTCAATAAAAAAATCATAAAAAATTAAAAGATTTTAAAACATTTATGGATATTATGAAACATTTAAAAACTCTTTCAAATTTAAAAATAAAAAATTAATAATATTTATTTGAAAATTTATAAAAATATAAAAAGTTTCAAAATTTTAAAAATGTACATTACTTGCTTCTTAAATGGTAATAAGATCTCTTCAAAATTTGACATATTCATTCCATACATATTAAAAGTGTATTTGAACAAGATTTTTTAATTTAATTCAAAAATTATATTAAAATCTGATTTAATATTGACTTAGCGAATAGTTCAAACTTTAGACTGACCTTATTATCACTCCAAAAGTAAGCGATATATTTTTTTAATTTTTTAATTTTTTATAATTTTTGAAATTTTAAAAGAAATTTTAAAAAATAAATTTGAAAGTCTTTAGGATTTTTTATTAAAATAAAAATAATTATTTTTGAATAAAGTAAGGGCCAAATTGACAAAAGTTGAAAACATCGAAGGCTAAAAAGTTATTTTACATTTTTTTATAATTGTAACATTGGATGAATGGAACAAGATTTTTAAATAAAAAAGTAAAATGACTCAGTGCTTCAAAACTGAAGTATATAGACTCAATTTTAAATTTCAAAAAAGTACAAAGAATTTTGACATATTATAGTTGGTTTTGACACATTTAATCATTTATATATTTATGCCGTGTTTAATTATCTATATTTTTATTAAATCTTTAACTTAATTGATGTCCAGAGTCAATCAGGCACAAACTCAATCAAAATACTATTAAAATATTCTTTTATATACAAAGTAACAAATATTAATACGATAGAGTTTTCTCAAGTCTTTGTACCATATTATAAAGTTCATTTTAGTCCCCCACTATTAAATATAAAATTAGAATTGTGAATCAAGATCTGTTATGTCAAATCATCGAGAATAAATCAAGAACAAAACTAGATGCATAAGCGTACCTGAATTCATTGATTTCTTGAAATCTATGGATCTTGGAGTTTTGATCTTCCAAATTAGCACACACAAGTAATCTAGAGAAGGTGACTCTCTATTTTCTAAAGATGGGATATTAGAAAAGTTACATTGTGTGTAATTTTGGGATCATAACCTTAATATATATAACTTTGCCACATTAGCCCTAATTTCTAATCAGTCCATCATCAATTAGAAATTAGTTACTAGAGTATCTACACATATTTGACTAATACTTTATTTAATAATTAAAGCCCAATAAACCATAACCAAATTAGATCAATTTTAATTTGGGCTAACCTATTATGATAGTAAATAATAACATGTAATTACCCTTATTATATATGTGATGTCCATATTTTCCAACAATCTCCCACTTGGACCACATATATATACTAATTTCTCTATAATTACATGTCATTTTATAACCTTATGAGCTCAAAATTTTACTATCCTACCCAAAAGGTATTCCGAACAATCTCGTCCATTAATTATGTTAACATAGATCCAAGGCGACTTTCGTTACATATATCGTAACTAAATCCATCCCTGATCACGTATATTAACACAACCAAATGACATAGATCAAGTATGGATGTGTAGCATGGAAATTACATGCAATATGATCTAAACAAGTCTATTTCCAATTGGTCCTCCTTAAACGTTAATGAGACTAAATCTTACCAAAACTAGAGTGTGAGTAAACCAAATAAACTTTATTTTTGCAGAAAATAAACTTAATATCCGTAAATTGAAATAACTGAAAATTTGTCTATAATATAAAAGCATTTAAAAGTACAAACTCCCACTAAAACCAAATATCTTTAAATGATATTATACCCATATGAGCAATGTGCTCATGAAAAACCTTAGGTGTAGTCCCTTAGTAAGTGGATCCACAGTTATGGAGTTTGTCCCAATATGCTTTATAGACACCTAACACTCTGAACTTTTACTTTAACACAACCAAGAATTTTAAGTCTATGTGCTTTGACTTTGATATGCTCATGTTGTTATTGGAATAAATGACTACCAATTATTGTCACAATTTGCACCCTAGTGACAAAATTTTGCATTAATATTCCATCAAAATCGGAGTCTATATACTTGATGATCTCTAACTTATCATACCTTCGATATGTGAGCATGTAATCTTTTGTTCCTTAAAGATACCTCATAACCCTCTTGCCTGCTAACCAATGGTTTATACCAGTGTTGCTTAAATATCTACCTAACATCCTAACAATGTACACAATGTTCAGACGGATACATACTTGAGAATACATTAGACTCCCCACTCTTGAGACGTAAGGAATTTTATGCATTTCTTTAATCTCAAAATCATTCTTGTGGTATTGGTCAAGCCTTAGCTTATTATTAACAAGCAGTATGTTATTAACATATAAAACCAAGTATAAAACCTTACTCCCATTGAACTTGTGGTATATACAATTATCAACCAAATTCATCTCTAAATTGAATGAGATAATCATTTGGTAAAATTTGTAATACTATGGACGAGAAGTCTGCTTAAGCCCATAAATGAAGTTCTTTAATTTGCAAATAATTAACTTTGCATCATTAGACACAAGGTTTTCTAGTTGCACCATATAAATGCATGATCAATGTTACCATTGAGAAACCATTAACTTAATATTCATCTGATGCAACTTAAGGTCAAAATATTCCACTAAAGCCGTTATAATCCTTTCTCTAGTGGACCTTTTTTTAATAACATTCGTTCTTGAGGTTGTTAAGTTTGTTTTTTCTGGAACAATTACCTCATCTTGAATAGAGAGTTGTTCAACATTGTCTTATTGAGGTTCTAGATTCACTTCTTCATCAATGGTAGGTATGAAAACCTGAACATTATCAAAAGTGATAGCATGAACTGAGTTAGAATTAAATTCCTCCTCAAAAGCAATATCTCTAACTTTATTTCTCCCTCCAAACTCAACATCCTCAAAAAATGTTGCAATTCTTGTCTCAAAAATATTCCTTATTATGGGATCGTAAAACTCATAGCCCCCAGATTACTCAAAATAACCAATAAAGTAGTTATTCACTATTTTGGAGTCAAATTTCTTTTCATGTGGCCTATAAGGCCTTGCCTTAAGTGGACATCTCCAAATGTGAAAGTGTTTTAGACTAGGTTTTTGACTTGTCCAAAGCTCATAAGGTGTTTTTACAACTACTTTAATAGGTACTCTATTCAGAATGTAAGTTGTTGTCTTTAGAGAACTGGCCAAATGAGCACTTTCACACTTATCATGTTTCAACCTTTCTTCCTTTTACACACAATAAGAAATGAGCTCATTTAGATTCCATTTCTCCTATTGACAGATGTAACCAATTTTAAATTGGTTAAACTGTGCAGAAAGTGATACTAAAACCATAAGAACAAGCAATTCCTCAAAAGGTTCGATCTTAAGTACCTTAAGTCTTGAGGCAACATGAAACATATCTATAATGTACTCCCCCATGTTTCCTTGACCCTTATACTTCATAGACATCAAAGAATTCAGAAATGATTTCATCTCAACCTTATTGTTTTTAGCAAAATGTTTCTCAATTTCGTCAAAGAAATACTTGATCTAAGTAATCTTTTCAGATTCTGTGCCCCTAAAGGCTTCTAAAATGTTGTGTTTCATGATCATTAGACTCATGCGATTTGAACGATCCCACCTATCCAAATCCCTCTTAACATTAGGGGTGCTTTCCGCAGTGAGAGGTGTAGGTTGTTCTTCCCTTAGTGCAAGGTCTATGTCCATACAGCCAAGCATTATAAATGTCTTTTCCATTCCTTAAAATTAGTCTCACTAAACATGAGTATAGAATTAGCAGATATTGTGGTAGCAAAAGAGAAATTAGTTGAGTCCAGAACAAAATAGATAAAAACAAGCTCACATCAATATTTATAAGTAAACAATAAATTCAAAATAATGGCTAATCTTAACTCAAGATGCCAAACACAACATTAATATCCAGTCTTTGGACAATAATATTAACAGTAAGTGGTACTCTTGTTGTAGCAAACAGTAAGTGGTACTCTTGTTGTAGCAATCAAACATTGACAATAAATTATGTCAAATAATGAATTAATCTTTGGACTAACATATTGCTCACATGAAGTACCTTATAATTGTCACACATTTATCACCACAATTATCGTTGAAATTCTACCGAGTACTAACTTACCTTTGGGTCAATTAATAAACGCATGAATCACAAAAACATGTAATCATGTTAATATTTTAAATAAACTAATCTACGCAAAAGAGGTCACTTTGGCGGCATTTTGTTTCAACTAATCTATTTAAAATATTAGACATCCTTAATTAAAAATCAAAGCCAAAATATGAATTTATTTGTTTCAAGATAATAGTATATATATGTATATATATTTATCCCAAAACAACATATAGTAATGTTGGCAAATATAATAATAGCTGAATAAATCAAAATAACCTCACGTAATAATTTGAATAAAGGAAAATCTCATATCAAGATATTAGACTCTCTATTAATATTTCATCTTTGGACAAAATATTAACTTGTAAGTGATATCTTGGTGTAGTAATCAAACATTGACAATAAGAACATGTCGAACAATAAATCTTACTTTGGTTCGATTTATTACTCACATGTAAGTAAAATCGAATAATCGTTACATGTTTATTACCACGGTTACACATGTAATATTATTAACTTTCCTTTGGGCCGATCAATATTAACGTAGCTTAAGTTACATGCATACAACCTTTTATATTTTAAAACAAAATAGTTTCAATAACAGAGATCATTTTGGCTAAGTTATTTTAAAAATATATATAAAAACATACCAATATTTAAATTTAAAATTTACCCAATAGTCAAAGATCAAAACTATTTTTTTATATTGCACTACAGTTTCCGAAATAACCTAAAATAAGGATGTCTTATTAATAGTGCAATTAAAAAATAAAAAATCTTAATCTTTGACTGATTTTTTTAAAACTATATATGTCAAAACTAAATAGAAATAATGTAATGATTCAAGGCCAAATCATTAGCAAACACATGTATTCATAATTTTGGCATAGACAAAACACCAAAGTGATTCAAACATATACGTGTATTCAAAATCAAATAGAAAAACTTACATTGCATAACTGTGTAAATCTAAACTTATATTTATGATTAAATATAGATTCGCATGAATACTTAAAAAAATATTTTCAAGCCAATAAATCTCAAAAGTAAAATCATAATAATTGACATATCCGACAGTTCACACAATAAATCATATTATCATAATTTAACCAAATATTTGAAACAATAAGATGCCAAAACTTAATATTATAGAACTAAACTTAAAACCAAATTCTTTAAATATATATTATGGTGGGCATAAGTTTACATCAAAGCACAAAAAAATAAAAAATGAACATATATCCATATAAAAAAACAACACCTTTAACGAATGTCCATCATCAAACCAATTTGACGAAAGTTCATAACCATAACAATAATTCAAAACTATATTGAATCAAACACGAGTTTAATATAAACACATATATATGTATTTTACCTAAATATAATAATCAAAACCATAAAAACTCGTGACATTGAATACCAAAATTTTTAACTACTAAATTAAAATTATTCATTCTTTAACTTTGCCATAAAAAAAAAAAAAAAAAAAAAAAAATTTACTTGACATTTATTTTTATCTATATATAAAATGAATGGCATTAAAGAACAAAATTAACACCAAAGCAACACTGTTGAAACATAGATGATTTATTCATAATTTAAATTCAATTACCGGGCTTCAATTCGAATATTAGCAGAATTTAATTGCGCAACAAATTCTATGTTAAGGTGTAAAACATAAGTCTAAAAATTTACCCTGATTCGAGAAAAAAAAAAAAATCCTTTTTCAACATATTTTCCTTTTTTTAAAAAAAAAATAGACGCATAATTAATTAAAGAAAAATCAATGTATATGGTTTCGTAATGAAACGCAAGCATCAGCATCGACTTTTAACAAAACTTTAATTTTAAAAATATAAATAAATTATAATTTCACTCACACAACAATTTCCTCAAAGACCAAATTCATAAAAAAAAATTAAAACCCTAAAATTTCAATATAAATCCTCGTAAACATCATCACTTGTCCAATTTCTATTTCAAACCCTAAAATGTTTAATATAAATTTAAAGGATTTAATGATTATAATTGAAATATTAAATTCATAAAATCTGAAAAATAAGTCAATAAAAAAAATAGAGAATCAATTCGTTCTCAATAATTTAACATGACGAGGCTCGAATGCCACTTATTAGAACCATAAATAATATCTAATATAAAATTAGAACTGTAAATCAGGATCTGTCATGTCAAATCATCAATAACAAATCAAGAACAAAACTAGATGCGAAAGCGAACCTAAATTCATTGATTTCTTAAAATCTACGGATCTTGGAATTTTGATCTTCCAAATTAGCACACAAGTAATCTAGAGAAAATGACTCTCTCTTTTCTAAAGATGCAATATTAGATATGTGTAATTTGTGGACCATAACCCTAATTTATATAACTTTGACATATTAGCCTTAATTTTTAACCCATACTTTATTTAATAATTAAAGCCCAATAAACCATAACTAAATTAGATCACTTTTAATTTGGACTAATTTACTAGGATAGTAAATAATAACATGTAATTATTTTTATTATACATGTGATATCCATATTTTCCAACATGAAATGCAAATATTTTAGTCATTGCACGTTAACATTATTGTTAATGGAATGACGTTGCATTAAATCAATTATCAAATTAAATTAAAAAGCTAAACAACAAATTTGAAGAATGAGTAGAGGTAAAAAATTGATTTTACTTTTACCCCAAAATTGTTTATTTGTTTTTTTGTACATAATTGTTGTGTTTAAATTATTCATAATTTAGTCCACATCGGACACCATTAAACATGTTCTATTTATTTTCAAGACTAGTAGACCTTTTAATTTGATTTAATGCCACATAAGATATTGTTAAGCCACGATATTCCATTACCTGGAAAGTGAAACGTGTAGGGATTAAAATGTCACCTTTTCAAATATAAAAAAATTAAAATGTTTATTGAAATAATAAAAAACTAAAATCAACTATACAAAAACTTACATTAAAGTTTAACCAAAATTTTAATAAGTATAATAGTTAGGAATGTGACATAAACCTAGTATACGTTATACAGAATTAAATATCATATGCAATACTTGAATTAAAATTTTTGGGGCGTATCTAATCCCAAAAGATCATGCTCAATCGCTCATATGTACACACTAATCACACCCAAATAAGTCCCATTTTTTTGTATTTACCCGCGCTTATCAAATTCAACAGCACACTCTGCAACTTACAGTTTTCCCCAGCATAAACAACATTGTACCTCAGGACACCCTAGTAATTGTCTAATTTGTTCAGGATATTTTCTGTCTGAAATGTACAATACATCGAAGACTAATTTCAGCTAGCAACTATTTATAAAAATGGCAGGAAATTTATCAAGTACGAGTCAAGTCTCTCAGATCTCTCATTCTCTAGGAAATGTATTTTCCTTCCCATTCCTTTCCAGCCATGTTATTGATTTCCTTCAATTCGATTCCTTTTATGTAAAAAGCTGGTCGTCCATTCCTCCTATTTTCTTTTCCTGTATTTTAACTTATTTCTTCTTCTCCTTCATTTAGTTTGAAGATCTAGAGTTGGAGTTCTTTTTTCCCTCAAAATATTCCTTTTTCATTTCCTAAACCAATTTCTTAGTCGGTTTTTACTTTATTTTTACATATTTCCTTTTTAATTGCTATTTCCATTTGTTTTTTTACACTTATTCGCCTCCCCCCCCAGTATTTGATCTTTGTTCTCCTTTGGGTTTTACTTCGGAAAATCTAAAGATTAGACTTGAATTTTACTTCCTTTTTTTAGGAAAAAAAAAATCTGGCAATATTATATTTTTCCTCAAATGGAAAAAGATAAATCCCCTGGCTTACTGCCACCATCAGGTCGATTTTCGGGTTTTTCATCTTCTGGAATTGCTCCAAACAATTTCAATCCGAAAACCGAAACGGGTAGTTTCGATCAAACTTCGGAAAATAATCATTTCAGTCATGATATTAGCAAAATGCCTGATAATCCACCAAAGAAATTAGGCCACCGCCGTGCCCATTCCGAAATACTTACTCTCCCTGATGATATTAGCTTCGACAGTGATACCGGCATCGTCGGGGCAGCCGACGGGCCTTCGTATTCGGACGAAGCAGAGGAGGATTTGTTTTCTATATATCTCGATATGGATAAGTTCAATTCTTCTTCTGCCACCTCCACGTGTCAGGTTGGCGAGTCGTCCGAAGCGGCTGCTCCGGTGGCTGTCCCAGCAAAGTCGGGTTTGTCGTCTGGGGAAAATATTAGTAATGGTATTGGGTCTTCAATGAAGCCTAGAGTAAGGCATCAACATAGCCAGTCGATGGATGGCTCGACGAGTATTAAGCCGGAAATGCTTATGTCTGGTTCGGAAGAGGTTTCACCTGCTGATTCTAAGAAAGCTATGTCCGCTACTAACCTTGCTGAGCTTGCTCTTATTGATCCCAAGCGTGCTAAGAGGTTCTTATTTATTTTTGGTTCATTTCAATTTCTTTGATATGCTAAGTATTTGATTATGAATTAAGTTAAAAAGATTTATGATAAAAGTAGGTTGGGATTTTATTCTTTTCCTGTAGTTTCCTTTTTATGAGTTTGGCTTTTAGATTTTGGATTGTAGGTGTGATCGAACTCTTGACTGGACATAGAGATATGGGTGTGTTGCGTGTTAGTGAAGGAATCGAGCATCGTGCTCCCCTATAATGTTATTAATTTTTTAATTCGTTGGCATAAATTCAAGTATTAAGCCTCCTGTTGTAAGTTTGAGACCATTTCCATAAGGATATGATGGCAGAGAGACAATGAAACTATGTTCTAAGTTGAAACTAGCTTAGAACTAGTGCAATTGCCTATGTTTTAGTTGTTTTGTTTTTGTCTCATATTTGTGCCTCTTGATAAATTTTCATTCTGTCCTCTTCTTCCTCTCTCACTCAGACAATCTTCCTCTTGCCATTTGATTTCTCCTCTTCCCGAACAGGAACGGATGTTGTTACCCTGATATGTTTTGTCCCTTTGATGCCATCTTTTCTTGTATTTGGCATGTAATAGGATCTGGGCGAATAGGCAATCCGCTGCTAGGTCAAAGGAAAGGAAGATGAGATATCTAGCCGAGCTTGAGCGGAAAGTACAGACACTTCAAACAGAAGCAACATCACTCTCTGCCCAGCTTACTCTAGTACAGGTAGTTTCATCCGCTCAGCACCTTCTATTCTTTTGTTTCCTATACCAGTGTCCAGATTCAAGGGTCTGTTTTCATTTTCTTTTACTTTTATGTTTCTTTTCTTTTATTCATTTAGATCTAATTATTCATTTGATTCTTCTCATGGTAACTTATGAGCAGAGAGACACCAATGGTTTGACTGCTGAAAATAGTGAGTTGAAACTGCGCTTGCAAGCAATGGAGCAACAAGTTCACTTGCAAGACGGTGAGCACCTCTCGAAAACTTTTCGGCTAAACCAATATCCTTGCTTTATTGATCTATTATTATTATTATTATCATTATTATTAATGGAAAGACATTATGGACTGTATGATATCTATTGATGGTTTGAAAGATTTTACATGTGATAATTTGGTTGAATGGGGACTGATATAGTAAATTAGATTGAAGCTGCAATGAGTTCGATATGCGTTCTTCATATATACTTACCGTTCTAGACATTTAATAGCAGGGGTGCTGTGTGTATGAAGGCAGGGAGAGAGATCTGCACCTTAGTCTTTATTGTCATAAGCTTGAGCTGGGGGTGGTCCAAATACTGCTACAATTGGCATCTGGTTCCTGAGATGCTACCCATTGTTTCAATGTCCTGTTATTTTGTCTGAAGGTCATTATACACTGATATGGATCTTATACTTTAGCAAAGAAATAGTATTTCCGGGAACTTCTTACTGCTAATTTATCATCATAAGAGTGCAATATGTTGTTTCTCAGACTTGAAAATGCTTTGGAAGCAACAATTTTACCCCTAGAGATACAGCATTTGATCATATGTTAGAAAATGTCCTTCGGTGATAGGATTTCTGATGCTGTTATAATCGATAATTGAATGCTAGGTTTATATATATATGCTTAACTTGTTGTTTGGAGTTAACTGTGATTTCCTGTACAACAAAGAGTTGGAACTAATATGATTGAATTAGCAGTTTATAGTATCTCTTACTTTTTCTTCCTAAATATAGAAAGGTTCATTACTGTAATAAGTAAATAATTGTTTATTGGCATTGTTCCAACTATATCTTAAATTCCTTTAAGCACTTGTGCTGCTTTTTCCATCAGTTATATAATTGAGAGGAATGGCTAAGATTCGAGATTTTGTAACCATTAGTATGGATGTGAGGTCGATGGTTGTAGTGCAATACTATTTTGTTTTGGTTAGACTAGAAAAACCTGTATGCAATTGGTTATGGTTGGGAATAGGGTTTGGGGCTTTCGGGATACCGGGGATTGGTGTAAATGCCACAGGAAGGTAATAAGATATAATGCAATTTAGTTGGTTTTTATTACTTTATTAGTGATATTATGCTTGTAGCGGTAAGGAGTTGTCCTTTTAACTTTGGGCTATAGTAAAACGTTCACTAATGAGCTACACGTGGACAGTTTGGAAATTGATTAGATAAGTTATTAACCCGATGATGGAAATACTTGATCTCATTCCTTGTTTAGTCAAGCTTCAGCTCTTTCATTTCAAGTGTGATAACAAGAGTATCTCTTAATATGTTGATATTATATTAATCTTGTGCTATACCCTACCAGAAATGTCGACCTTTTGTGGACTGCTTGTAGATATGAGTTTTACTTACAGTTGAGAGTGTAAAGAGGTTATTCATTAGCTCAATGTTACTGTATGGCTCTCAAAAGTAGGTTTTCAACTTTTGGTTTGCAAATTACTTAGGCTGCACCTCAATCATATTTGAGCTTTTTTGATTGTTGCTAATATTTATTATATTTTCTCCCTTTGTTGTTGTTCGATAGCATTAAATGATGCAATGAAAGAGGAAATCCAGCATCTGAAGATGCTGACTGTTCAATCTATGCCTAATGGTGGAGGAATGATGAACTTTGCATCTTTTGGAGCTAGTCAGCAGTACTACCCAAATAACCATGCCAAGCATACTCTTCTGGCAGCACAGCAGTTCCAGCAACTTCAGATTCACTCACAGCATCAGCATCAGCATCAGTTTGCGCCACATCAACTGCATCATCAACAGGAGCAAACAGGGGAGATGAGAGCTAGAGGTTCAATGCCTTCCCCCAACCAGAAAGATTCTTCATCAGATGTAAACTCAACCGCGTCAAAGGATTAAGAGAGAATTGAGAGAAATTAGAGGAAGAAATCTGGCTCAATAGCATTCATTTTTGCATAATTGCCTTTGGTCCTTGTCATCGAATATAAAGGAAAGGAAAATCTAAGGAAATACAACTTTAAAAGTTGGTTAAAACAAATGGTAAATTAAACAGTAATTAATGAAGCTAAGCACCTCATTTAACTAAACCCTTCTACGTATCGTTTCATTCATTTTTTCCTCCGAAACTTTTCGTTTTGTCATGGCTTAATTCTAGCTCCTGACAAATACCCTCTGCTGGAAAGGATTCTTGACCTCAAGGATCAAGGTGTGGGAATTTTCCTTGAGCTGTTGGAAGGGTTCCCATGTAGCATCTTTTGGGAATGGTGTGCCCATTCCACCAAAACCTCGGTGACCACAACGTTGCCCTTTTTCACCATTCTTCTTTCTAAGATCTTAGCTGGTTCCTTAGCCCAAGTTCCCTGTTCATCGGTGACTGGTAAGTGAGCCTGAACAGGAGTTGTACCAACATGCCTTTTCAGCTGTGAGATATGGAAGGTGGGGTGCACACGAGATCCTTGAGGAAGTTTGAGCCTATAAGCCACCTTTTCGACCTTATCTTCCACTTTGAAAGGCCTAAAAAACTTGGGCGCTAGCTTCTGATTCAGGATTCTCCTCACTGAATGTTGTCTATAGGGTTAAAGTCCCCTACCTCAAACTACCTCTCTGTTCGGTGCTTGTCAGCTTGTTGTTTCATCCGATCTTGGGATCTCTTCAATTGTAACTATAACAACTTCCTAGCAGCCTCTATTTGTTGTAGTTCCCTATCTACAATAGCTACCAGGGATGTTCCAGCCAAGTATGGTAAATGGAAGGGAGGGTTTTGCCCATACAGAGCCTCGTATGGTGTGACTTGGATGGTTGAGTGGAATGTGGTGTTGTACCACCATTCAGCCAAGGGGAGCCATCTCTGCTAGTCTTGTGGCCTCTCTCCTGTCATACATCTCAAGTATCCTTCAAGGCACTTGTTCACAACCTTAGTTTGTCCATCTGTCTCTAGGTGGTAGGTAGTGGACAAATGTACCTTGGTGCCCACCTTTTTGAAAAGATCTTGCTAGAACTTACTAACAAAGACTTTATCCCTATTAGAAATGATCGAGTCTGGCATCCCATGCAACTTATACACATTATCCATGAACTTATGAGCTACAACTACAACAGTAAAGGGGTGTGCCATTGCTACAAAATGAGCATACTTGGTGAGACGATCAACCACTACACAAATGACAGTTTTGCCTTTCAAGTTTGGGAGTCTTTCAATGAAGTCTATGGAGATGGAAGACCAAGCACGGTCTGGGATTGGAAGTGGTTGCAAAAGGCCAGGAGATGCCATTGTTTCTGACTTACATCTTTGGCATGTAGAACACTCCTTCACCCACTTATTAACATCAGTGGTTAAGCCCTTCCAGTACAAAAGGCTTGCCAGCCTCTTTCTAGTAGCATGTACCCCTGAATGTCTTCCTAAGGTGCTTGCGTGGAAGAGCTGAAACAGTTCTTGTTTGAGACCAACAACATTCCCTACCACAATCTTCCCCTTTCTTATAAGAAATCTACCATCCCATGAGTACTTAGGGTGGTTGGAGCCTTGCTGCTGAATTTCTAAACAGAGTTTCTGAACCTTAGAATCCACTAAGTAAGATGCTTGCACCTTGGATAATAGATCATAACTGATGGTGCTTCTAGTGAGCTGTAGATATTGCCCTTCCTTCAAGTCTTGCTTCCTTGATAGAGCATCTGCTGCTAGGTTGCCAGACCCTTTCCTATAGACCACCTCATAGTCATAACCGAGCATTTTTGCTACCCACTTTTGCTGTAAAGGAGTGACCGTTATTTGATTAGCCAAAAACCTTAAGCTTTGGTGGTCAGTCCTGATTTTAAAGTGCCTTCTCACTAGGTATGAATGCAATTTCCTCACAGCCAAGAGCACATCAAGCAGTTCTTTTTCATATATGGAAAGGGCTTGATGCCTTATTCCCAACCCTTTGCTAAAGTAGGCTACTGGCTTCCTTTGTTGTTGAAGGACTGCCCCCACCCCATATCATGAAGCATCAGTGTCCACATAGAATTCCAGGCCAACGTCAGGGAGAGTCAAGACAAGTGTTGAGCATAGGGCCTGTTTCAAGTGTTCAAAAGCAACTTCACACCATCCCCAAGCATCTTTCTTAAGTAAGCCGGTGATAGGTCTTGCAATGACACCATAATTTCTGATAAACCGCTATAGGACCCTGAAAGTCCAAGGAAGCCCCTTAACTCCTTGATGGAAGTAGGAATAGGCCAAGTTGCTACACTTTCTACCTTAGTTTTGTCCATAAAAACGATCCCCTTGGTGATGATATGCCCCAAATACTCCACTTGCTCAGTCCCAAAATGAGCATTTGCTCTTCTTAACAAAGAGCTGATGTTGTCTCAACAGTGTAAAAACTTCCTTTAGGTGGCTTAAATGCTCTAACCAAGTGCTCTAACAAAAGTACTATCTTCTTTAGCAGTCGTTTGAAGATGATGTTCACTAATCCTTGAAAGGTAGAGGGGGCATTAGTGAGCCTAAAGGGCATCACCAAGAACTTATAGTGGCCCTCATGTGTTTTGAAAGCTGTCTTGGGAATGTCAGCTTCATGCATTCTAATCTGGTGATATCCCGATTTCAAATCCAGTTTAGAGAAGATCCTAGCTTGTCCAAGTTCATCTAGCAGCTCCTCGATGATGGGAATGGGGAATCGATCTTTGATTGTTAATTGATTAATGTGTCTTTAATCAACACAGCCTCCATGAACCATTTTTTTCTTGACCATGACTATTGGTGAAGCAAAAGGGCTGGAGCTGTCCCTTATTATCCCAACATTAAGCATCTCTTTAACCAATTTTTCAAGCTCGAATTTTTGAATCATAGGGTACTTATAAGGCCTTACTTTGAAAACTGCCCCTTCATCTTTAAGTGGTATATTATGGTCTTGAAGCCTTGTAGGGGGTAGGCCAGAGATAGTCTGAAAAATATCCTTGAACTCACTAAGGAGCAGCTACAGTTTCTCTGGCACTGACTACACTAAGACTTGTTGACAGTATCACTTGTTCCATGCTGGTCAGAACTAAGGCACAAGGGTCCAATTCACTTCTACCAAGGAAAAACACTTTGTTGACTGTCCCTGACTCAACATTTCAATATTACCAGGAATGATGCCCTTGATAATACAAGGGTTCCTTTTGATGTGAATTGCATGTTAATGAAGTTGAAGTTCCAATTTATGGATCACAGGGAGAGCAACCATTGTATCCTGAGAACCAGATCACATCCTTTAAGAGGTAAAACCATAAAGTCAGCAGTGAAGCTAACCCCTTGAACCTCTCAACCTACCCCTTTACAAACACCAGTAGTAAACATATGTCTTCCATCAGCTACAGTGACCCTCATTTGCTGTTGCTGCCCTACAGGTAAAGACAACCTGGACACCAACTTGGAGTCTAGGATGTTGTGTGTACTTCCCGAGTCCACCAAGAAAATAACAGTAGCTACCCCAATCTTTGCCTCGAATCTCGTAGTGTGGGGACCTTGAGACCCTTTTATTGGGTGCAAGGACAACACATGACCTTGTGCTTGCTTCCTTTCAGCAGGAAGATCTTTCAGTTGATCTGAGCATTCTTGAAACTCCTCAACCTCCTCTTCACTAGGTGAATCCAACAACATTTGATAGAGTTGGCTTTTAACACATTTATGGCCAGTGTGATACTTGGCTCCACACTAGAACAAAGGCCCTTTTGTTTCCTTTCTGCCATTAGTGTAAGGCTTACCCCTTTGGAGGGTGCTTTAGAGGTTACATTTCCTCTTGAGGGTGGGTGAACAGAAGTACTCGAGTGGTTGGAGACAGTAGCTTGTGAAGAGACCACAGTATACTAATTTGGATTGAACCTCGTGACAATGGTAGTTCCTCTTAAAAGTCCTTTCCTTGGAGAAGTTTCAAGGATACCTTCCACCTGTTGAGCTACATGGGATCCTTTCTACCAAGGATTGATGTCTAAACAACTGTAGGTATTGTCTTAGGTCTTTTTTCAGGTTACTTGCGTATATGCTAAGAGCATATGATTCATACAATTGGAATTAGTTTAACAGACTTACAAATTGGTCATGATACTGCTCTACTAAACCTTGCTACTTCAAGGTTACCAACTCGGCCATTGAATCCCTGAAAATGCTTGTTCCAAAGCTCTCCCTTTAAGCGTGGGCATAACAGACCCAGTCCAACAAGGAAAGATCCCAATAGAAGTGTTGCTGTCTAGGGCATGACCCTCAAGATGAATCATCACTGTTCCCACATTGTCACCATTAGGTACCCCCTCTACAGCAAAGTATTGTTCCAGTTTCGACCATTAACCTCAAAAATCCGTGCCATCGAAACGTGGGCACTCCAACCTGTAAGTACGCTCTTGAAGAGCCCCGATTTTTTATAGGTTGAGACCCGACTGCCCCGTAGTCTATGGGGGAACATCCGAACCGTCCTTGGCTGGGAACCCAGGGGGTCGTCCTCCAAGGCCCCCCCTTTCCTTTGGCTTGAGTAGTGGTTGTGGTGTTTGAAGCAGTCGTATTCCCCAGGTGCTTTTCAAACAACGAGCGCATCTCCATCTGAAACTCCTCTTTGAATCCTTGAAACTAAACCTCCATTTTGGCGTCCCACTTAGAATCCAACTGAGAAAGTTCATTTTGGACCTCCATTTCCTGTTGAAGCACAACAACATCCTTCTGCAGCCTCGTGATTACCCTGTCACCGATCATCACTAATCGTTAGCTTTGATACCTTTGGGACGATTGTTGATAGAAGAGAGAGAGAAGAGACAATAAAGAGAAAAGACAGAAAGAATTGAGAGAAACTAAAGGAAGAAATCTGGCTCAATGGCATTCATTTTTGCATAACTGCCGGAAAGGAAAATCCAGGGAAATACAACTTGAAGGGCAAGTTTGGGTCGCTGTAATGGAATAGAGCTGTAATGGAATAGAGCTGTAATAAGTAATTCAACTGTTTGGTTGAATGGAATGGAATAGAGCTGTAATGGAATTCTTGTGTTTGGTTGAATAGAATGATGTTGTAATAGCATAAGGAATAAAACTAAATTGACCAGAATACCCTTAGCAGAATTTTGTTAAGTAAATGATAATTGTTATTAAATTTTAATAAGGTTATTATTGAAAATAATTTAATAAAAATAATAAATAATTTAATCATATTTTAACATAATTATTATTAAATATAATTTAATAACATGTTTAATATAATTATTATTATATGAATTAAAAAATCAAAATATATAATACTATAAAAATATATATAATCTCCTTTATTATTTTTAAACTGTAATACATATTTAATGTACTAAAATATCATTACTGAAACAAATAATTTAACTATTCTACAATAAAAAATAATTAAATATTAGATGTAATAAATAACTTAAGAATTATATTTTACATCCAAGCATAATATTCATATATTAACAAAAAGTTACATTATTTCATTAGTTTATATGTCATAATACATATATTTTAAAATTTTACAACATCAAAAAGTTGCAACATTGTAATGACATTCTATTATGTCATTATACCATCCAAATATTACAAACACAAAAAGATACCAAAATATAATCAACACAACCATGATTTTTAATGGCCAGTAAGAAATCTTTTTCATCTAAAATTTTTGTTGATAATTTGTGTATAAATAGATGCTCATTTCAATAATAAAATTCAGCTTATTTTCATCTTTTCATAAACTTCTTTACTTCATTACATTTTCTGGTTCAAGCCATTTTCTTTTCTTCATCTTTACTTCATCATGGCTGACCTTGACTTTCCGGTGACTATCACGGATGCTACGTGGGGTACCTTCCCATCTAAGTTTTCGGCCATTTGCTCCAACCTCAAGGCTTTAGCTATAGTTCCTAGCCTCGGCCTCGTCGCCCATGAAACGAAGAAATGGCATGTAGACTGGGGCCATGCTGAAATGGAATGCTTCAAAGTGAAGGCGTAAATATCACCAAAAGAATGAAAGACTGATAAAGAGCAAATAAACCAGCAGATTAAGGCTCATATTAAGAAGATTATTACAGACATTTATTCAGGTAGTTGAAATGTGCCCGACGATAACCGATGCCCTCCAAGTAACTCAATATGAATAAGTAACCATTCCTTCCTTCAGAGTGGAAGTTGAAGTGAATTAGGAAACATGAATTGAGTGCATTAGGAATTGAACTACAACAATGTCAATACAGTATCCAACACAAAGAATCACCTCGGTTAAACCCAAACAAGAAAACCAGTTCCGAATCACAATCATCTATCTGCATATGTTGCATCACAAGTGTTTATAGGCATCAACACAAAAGTTCATTTCGATCTTATTTATTTGACAACAAATTCATAAAAACATCATTGAAGAACTCTAATTTCTGACAGCATTTCTAAAGCAAAGTGTAAGTTGAACCCAAAAGAAAAAAAATCCAACAATTCATTCCAAATTTGAAGATAAACCATAAAATAGACAATGGAGCTTAAAAATCCTAAACCTAGATCCAACCAAGAAACAATCTCAAATCAAAGCATAATGAAATCCCATTTAAATGCAAAGCAAATCTATTCAAGCCCATCAACCAAAATCAACAAAAATAGCAAAATCAAAAACAATACACAAACAGATAAGATATGCGCATGTAAGATATGCGTTAATTACTATATAATTAGAGTAACATCTTTTCCTATTATTGGTATTGACTTAATGCTGCTAAAATACACAATGAAGCTTTCCAACAGATATCATAGTCCCCTCTATTTATGAGTAAAGCCGCAGGACAGTGTGAACATGACAATGGCTAGATTGTTTTTCAAGTTTTAAAGCGTAACATTGTCGATATAGATTACTTGCAGATATTCAAGCATTAATGCATGCTATGTTCAAGAAAAACAACAGATATGAATATGATGAAAGGTATACTTGTAGAGGACAAATAACAGAGCCAATCGAAGATTGCCATCTATCATTGTACTTCTTAGAAGTTCTCCATGTTGAAGCATCTAAAAATCAACAAATGAAAAAATATGCCAAATTAAAAACTCAAAAATGAGCATGTTGGCCAAAACAGATCAAATGCAAAGAGGTACCAAAACTTTCTCAAAGATATCGGATCACCAATACCCATAATAGGAGGAATTGAGACAAAAAGATGTGTATAGGATTTCAATGTATTCATGGTACCCATCCTACAGAACATAAAACATGAAGCAAAAATCATTACAAAAAAGAAATTATGACAAAAGCAAATAAAAAGAAGCAAGCTGCAATATACAGACATAATTGCAAATGAAATTAAATAAAAACTAAAACTTACTCTGGCTGATTTGCATCAAAAAGTAGAACATCGAGTCCTCTTTCCTGAAGTTAAAAGCCTACTTGTTCCTCCTCTTTTGTATAGTTAAAGCTCCGACTATAATGGCCTTTCCAAAGATGTACCATTAATTCCCTATGAATTAAATCCAATTTACAGAAATCACAACTTCTAAATCAGTGAAGAGAAATCAAACCATCATTTATCTTTAGGAATTTAGAGAATTTGAATTTAGAGAATCAATTAATTGCTGCTTGCAAATAGAAGTACAAGGCTTGCACTATTATGATGCTAAATCAAACAACCAAAGCCATCTTGCTTTTGCAGAATCACTAAAACATGAACACAGATTATTTAACACACTCGTCCAGGAATTAGGCTCACAAAATATGATCCATCAATCTATTTGAGTGACTGAGCGATTTAATCAAGTAATATGTCAAGAAATAGAGGCAAATTTGTTAAGCATTACTCAAATCAATTTGTGCTGAATTGCTAAGCTGGAATTATTTAATGAAGAACCTCATAAAGCACAACCTAACTTTTCAAAACCACTCAAACAAAGCACAAAAATAAAAGCTTGACCATTCAACATATAAACTTCAAAAAAAAAAAAATCTAGCAAAAAAGTGATGCTCTGAATTTAAAGACCCCATTTCCAATGAACTAAATAAAACATTAAAATTACATAAAATTAGAAATTCATGTAAAGAAACAAAAATAAACCACAAAATTGCAACAAGGAGATATCAAAATCGAGTAAACACAAAAACCCATGTCTATAAACACCATAATCAACATAAAATCAAAAATCGATACTAAAAACCTAATCTTTCAACAATTTTTTCTTGGAAAAGGAAGTCAAAAGGGGGAATTTAGAGTTACCTCCACAAACAGGCAAATAAGAGAGCAGAAAGAAAGGACCATGAAAATCTCTCTGACATCACAATGAAGCTAGCACAACACTTGGAAGGAGCAAATTTCGAGTGGGCGACTTCTAAATCGATGAAGAGAAATCAAACCATCATTTATCTTTAGGAATTTAGAGAATTTGAATTTAGAGAATCAATATCGATTTGAGGTATATATATAGAAACACACATTACTCACTCACTATGTATATATATATCTACGAGTGTATTTGAAGATTTTTACTGAGGAACCAAGCTTGGAGACGACGGTGGCGATTGCCGCCGAGCTTCAAGTCGTGAGATCTGGCAGCAAAGCAAAGGGACAACACCATCGCATGTACTCCCTTAAATCTCAAACAAAAATTAAGAAATTGTCATGTAAAAAAATAGAAAAAAATATGAAGAACACACAGATTTTACGTGGAAACCCTTTCAGGGAAAAACCACGGGCGGAGAGGAGAAGAAAATTCACTATGTCGAATTCGAATCAATTACAAGAGGAATAGACCATGTCTATTTATAGGCTTATAAAGCCATATTCTAATAGGAGTAGTAAGATTGAAACTCCTTATTCTAGTCAATATCAAATAGATGGAGTTTAATAAGGTTTAAAAACCTTATTCAAAATAAAATAAAAGAAGTGTAATTCTATAGGGATTCTTCTTTTATTTTATTTAAATAAGAATTTGGGTCACTTAATTCTAACAATCTCCACCTTGACACGAATTCTCAATACACAAGTTCTTCATCATGCGAACTTTCAACGAACAAGTTCTCCACCTCTTCCATAAAACCCCTTAAGGATTTAACTTCAACAATGAACACCAACCAAGTCTAAGCAATGCTTAAACTTGGTTATAGGAAGTGACTTAGTCATCATATCTGCGAGGATTTTCATGAGTACTAATTTTGCTCACAACAATATCACCACGAGCAATAATATCACGAACAAAATGATACCGAACATCAATGTGTTTTGTTCTCTCATGAAACATTTGATCTTTTGTAAGGAAGATGGCACTCATCGTCACAAAATCATCGTCTGATTTGAAGGTCTTCATTGAGCTCACTAAAGAGTCCTTTCAACCAAATAGCTTCTTTACAAGCCTCGATGAATCGCCATGTACTCAACTTGATGGTAGACAAAGCGATCAGTAGTTTGCAAAGTAGCTTTCCAACCGATTGCACAACCTCCGATTGTAAAGACATAACCAAAGAGAGATCTTCTTCTATAAAGGTCTCCAAAGAAAATCAAGATCAACATACCCAATGACTCCATCTCTAGTTCTTCCAAATCGTAAGCAAACATCGTAGTACCTGTAAGTATCTTAAAATCCACCGAATCGCTTTCCAATGTTCTTTACCGGATTCGCCATGTATCTACTAATCGCATGACCGATCGTGATATGATAAATCTGGGGCGTGAACAAACCATTGCATACATGAGAGATCCCATTTGCACTAGAGTATGGAACATGTGACATGTACTCAATCTCATCATCCGATTGTGGAGACAAAATCGATGAAAGTCCGAAATGGTCACTAAAGGAGTACTAACAGAGCTTAGCACTCTGCATATTGAACTCCGCAAAGAACTTTCTCAATGTACCCTTTCCGACTTAGGTACAATTTACTTGCTTTTCTATCTCTCGAGAATCTCCATACCAAGTATCTTCTTTGCTGGTCCTAAATCTTTCATCTCAAATTCTTCACTTAGTTGGGATTTGACCTTTCTTATCTCTCCTTTATCTTTTGCTGCTATCAACATGTCATCAATATAAAGAAGTAGATACACAAAAGAACCATCACTATTTTTCTTAAAGTAAACACAGCTGTCAAAACTACTTCTTTTAAAATCATGAGAAGTCATAAAGGAATCAAACCTTTTATACCATCGTCTTGGTGATCGCTTTCAAACCGTCTGAGACTTTTTTCAAAGAAGCAAACATAGTCCTCTTTTTCTCGAGATCAGTAAAACCCTCTGGTTGTTGCATGTAAATATCTTTCTCAAGCTCTCCATGCAAAAATGTAGTTTTTACATCTAACTGCTTAAGCTCCAAATCTTGCATAGCCATAATACCAAGCAAAGCTCGAATCGAACTATGCTTCACAACCGGGAGAACACATCTCATGAAGTCCACTCACGGAATTTGACTATAATCCTTTGCAACAAGCCTTGCTTTATATCTGGATTCTTCAACTCCTGAGTCCCTTCTTTCTTTTTAAACACCCATTTACAATGAACAACCTTTTTACCTTTAGGAAGTTTCACAAGATCCCATGTTCTATTTTTATGGAGTGATTCTATTTCCTCTTGCATAGCAAACATCCACTTTTCTCGAGTCTTCACACTAACCGCCTCGAGAATAATTAGACGGATCTTGGTTTGCATCTATATCTTCACCACATTTAAAGCATAAGCAACTAGGTCACCTCAAAGATACTTCTTTGGAGGTTTAATTTCTCTTCTAGTTCTGCTTTTGGCGATAGAGTATTTTGGTGAAGAAGCAACTCTATTCTTAATTTTTGTAATTGGCTTGAGGAGTTGACTCTGTATTAATCTGATGCTCCACCTACTTTTGATTTTCTTTATTGGAAGAGTCTTTAAGAGATAAGTTAGGTAGCATAGCGGTTTCATCAAAAACAACATCTCTGCTAATCACAACTTTTCTATTTTCAGACACCATAACTTATACCCTTTTACACCACTTTATAACCAAGAAAAACACATTTAATGGATCTTGGTTCCAATTTTCCATTATTAACATGAGCATACGCAGACACACCCAAAGATCTTTAAATCGAAATAATTAGCGGGATTACGGACCATACCTCTTGTGGAGTCTTTTTCTCAATGGCAACGGATGGAGATCGGTTGATCAAAAATATGCGATGAGAAGTCGCTTCGCCCAAAATGACTTTGGTAAGTTGGCATTTGACAAACATACATCAAACCTTTTCCATGATCGTTCGTTCATTCGTTCTCGCAACGCCGCTTTCTCGCGTGAGTATGACGAATCGTTAAGTGTCTCACGATCCTTCGACTTGCATGCTTTATTAAACTCATCGAACAAAACTCTAAGCCATTGTGCATGCGGAGGTATTTTATTTGTTTTCTGTTTGTTTTTCAATCATAGTTTTCCAAGACTTAAATGCGGAAAACACATCGCTTCGCTTCTCGCTTCAGAAGAATGCCCAAACTTTTCTCGGAAAAATCATCAATAAAAGTTAGCATATAATTAGCTCCACCTCTCGAAGGCACTCTTGATGGCCCCCACGGATCGTAATGAATATACTCCAATGTTCCTTCGTGTTATGGATTCCTCGGTGAATCGAACTCTCTTTTGCTTCCCAAAAACACACAGTGCTCACAGAACTTCGGTTTGCAAATTCTTTGCCCATCAAGAAGTCCTCTTTTGCTCAATTCGCCATGCCATTCTCACTCATATGCCCTAGGCGCATATGCCAAAGTTTAGCAATATCATCGTCAGTCAAAGAAGAGGAAGCAACAGCTGCATCACCAATAACAGTAGAACCCTGCAAAACATATAACTTGGTAGTCTTTCTCTCCTTTCATCACAATGAGGGAACCTTTGGAAATCTTCAACATCCCACTTTCAATTGTGTATTTGTACCCTTTTGAATCAAGAGTACTCAACGAAATTAAATTTCTCTTCAATTCGAACATGTCATACGTCACTAAGTGTTCGACAACTCCATCAAACATCTTAACTTTAATTGTTCCAACACTGTGATTTTACACGAAGCATTATTTCCCATCAAAACAACACCTTGCACAATCGCTTCGTAATTTGTAAACCAATCCCGATTGGGACTCATGTGGAAGGTGCAGGCTGAATCAAGTATCCACTCCTCCTCTCTTTAGAATTGTTGATGTGAAGCGACTAGAAGTTCACCATCACCGTAGTCTTCTACAATATCGCCTTCACCGAATTTTACGGTTGTTTTTCCTTTTGATTTGCAAACTCCCTTTTAATCTTGTTCTGTAGCTTGTAGCACTCAGTTTAATGTGCCCTTTCTTCTTGCGAAGTTACAAGTTTTACCTCTGTTTGAAGACTTTGATCTACCCTTAGATTTACTGCGAGGATTTCGTTCTGTTTCCTTCCACGATCATCATCGAGATTCCGATCTTGTCTCTCACGAACAATGAGACCTCTCCCCGAGAGTCGATTTTAACCACAAGTTGCTTCATCTTATCATACGAGGTCAAAGAATCATAAACCTCATCAACTGTGAGAGACTCGCGGCTATATAAAATCGTGTCTCTAAAGGTTGAATAAGACGGAGGCAACGAATAAAGCAGAATCAACCCTAGATCTTCCTTATCATACTGAACCTCCATGGCCTCCAAGTTTGAGAGAATTTCTTTAAACATCATTATGTAAGTGTTAGTGCCTGAGCACGCACCTTCCTCCAAACGATGAGCATAAAGACGTTGCTTCATATGCAACTTGCTAGTTAAAGTTTTCGACATACATATTTGTTCTAGCCTCTTCCATAATGCTGTGGCAGTCTTCTCCTTCATCACATCCTGCAAAATTTCATTAGACAAATGCAGATGTAATTGTGTTAGTGCCTTTCAATCCTTGCGCTTCTTATCTTCCCCCGTCAATGTCGAAGGCATCTTATCTACCCCTAACAGGGCTTCCTCTAAATCCATCTGTGCAAGAACTGCCTGCATCTTTATCTGCCACAACGCGAATCTGGTGTTGCAATCCAACAGCGGAATTTCATACTTCAAAGACGCCATTACCGTGATCGAGATGAAAAAAAAAACCTGGAAGCTCGAATACCAATTTGTAAAAAAAAAAAAAATAGAAAAAAATATGAAGAACACATAGATTTTACGTGGAAACCCTTTCAGGAAAAACCACGGGCAGAGGAGAAGAAAATTCACTATGTCGAATTCGAATCAATTACAAGAGGAATAGACCATGTCTATTTATAGGCTTATAAAGCCATATTCTAATAGGAGTAGTAAGATTGAAACTCCTTATTCTAGTCAATGTCAAATAGATGGAGTTTAATAAGGTTTAAAAACCTTATTCAAAATAAAATAAAAGAACTATAGGGATTCTTCTTTTATTTTATTTAAATAAGAATTTGGGTCACTTAATTCTAACATTCTGAAGTGTGAAAGTGAAGAGGATGAAGATGAAGATGAGAGACAGGAGGATATTTTGGTCCAAAATAGGGCAAAATGTTATTACCCGTTGCTCAGAATAGCTATTCTGACCTCGACCACCGAATTGCTATTATCTTCCAGATCTGTAATAGAAGCAGCATGTAATAGCCGTGTAATAGCCATTACAGGCAACCAAACATGTGCTTAGAGGGGGCCCACGTAATAGGAATGTAATGGCATACCCATTACATTGAACCAAACATGCTGTAAAAGTTAGTTAAAACAAATGATAAATTAAACAATAATTAATGAAGCTAAACGCCCCGTTTAACTAAACCCTTCTGCACATCGTTTCATTTATCTTTTCCTCCAAAATGCTTCGTTTTGTCATGGTTTAATTCTTCATAAAGAGTTCCATCTACTCACTTTTGTTCTGGGCTACACGATGAAAAAAATATGAAAGTGGAAAATTAGGAAAAAGAAAAATAAAAAAAGATCACCTAAAAGTCCTACCCTTATTAATTTGTTCCCATCAATCAATGATATTTCAGTCTCTGTAATAGTATATGGGATCAACTCCATTGATTACTTTATATTTAAGAATTAATTATTTTAAAAATTTATTTTATATTGGGTAAACAGCTAGTGAAATGTTTTAACTCTGCGACTGCAACAAGCATTGCGTGTTTTATTTTTCTAATTTTTGAATTTTTATCTTAAAGTTGCACTCTAACTGGAACATACATTATTATTTTTTAATTGGAAGATGCATTATATTTTTTTCTAATTTTATATTAATTGTTATATACTAAAAAGAAAATTTGAATTTTAAGGTTGTACCTTTGAAATCCATTCAAGGTTGCTCCATGCCTGGCCAGATCGAAATGTGCTTAATGTGAGCAATGTAAGGCCGATCGACACCACCATCCCTTTGGCATCTTTCTGCTAATTTGGGACAATTCCCAATTCGCAAATGTTGTGAGCTAAGTCATTCCTTCTGTTAGAATTAAATGACTCAAATCATTATTTAAATAAAATATAGTGTTAAAATAAAACAAAACTAAAATCCATATAGAACTACACTTATTTTATTTTATTTTAGAATAATGTTTTTTTTTAAATCTTATTAAACTCCATCTATTTGATATTGACTAGAATAAGATGTTTCAATCTTACTACACTCCTATTAGAATATGATTTTACAAGCCTATAAATAGACATAGCCTATTCCTCTTGTAATCATTAAAATTCGACATAGTGAATTTTCTTCTCCTCTACTCGTAGTTTTTTCTCGAAAGGGTCTCCACGTAAAAATCTGTGTATTCTTTATTTTTATTTCTCTTTTCTTTGCGATATATTGTCATTATTGACATTCTATTTTTCACAAATTGGTATCAGAGCTTCTGGGTTGTTCATCTCGATCACAGTAATAGGGTCTTTAAAGTATGAAATTCTACTGTTGGATCGCAACACCAGATTTGCGTTGTGGCAGATTAAGATGCAAGCATTCTTGCACAGATGGATCTGGAAGATTCCTTGCTAGGGATAGATAAGATGCCTTCGACATTAACGGATGAAGAGAAGAAGTGTAAGGATCAAAAGGCATTAACACAATTAAATCTGCATTTGTCTAACTAAATTTGCAGGACATGATGAAGGAGAAGACCAGCGCTACATTATGGAATAGGCTGGAACAAATATGCATGTTGAAAACTCTAACCAGCAAGTTGCATATGAAACATCGTCTTTATGCTCATCTTTTAGAGGAATGTGCATTCAGTATGCGAACTTTACACTTGTTTTTTAAAGAAATTCTCTCAAACTTGGAGGCCATGGAGGTTCAGTATGATAAGGAAGATCTAGGGTTGATTCTACTTTGTTCGTTGCCCCCGTCTTATTCAACCTTTAGAGACACGATTTTATGTAGTCGCGCGTCTCTTACAGTTGATGAGGTTTATGATTCTTTAACCTCGTATGATAAGATAGAGCATCTTGTGGTTAAAACTGACTCTCAGGAAGAGGGTCTCATTGTTCATGGGAGACAAGATCGGAATGCTGATGATGATCGTGGAAGGACACAGGAACGGAATCCTCGCGATAAATCTAAGGGTAGATCGAAGTCTTCAAACAGAGGTAAAACTTGTAACTTCTGCAAAAAGAAAGGGCATATTAAATCTGAGTGCTATAAGCTACAGAACAAGATCAAAAGGGAGGCTGTGAATCAAAAGGGAAAACAGCCAGAAAATTTCGGTGAAGCTGATGTTGTAAAAGACTACAGCGATGGTGAACTTCTAGTCGCTTCTGTCAACAATTCTAAAGTGAGCGAGGAGTGGATTCTTGATTCGGGCTGCACCTTTCACATAAGTCCCAATCGGGATTAGTTTACAACTTACAAAATAGTGTCTAAAGGTGTTGTTTTGATAGGAAATAATGCTTCGTGTAAAATTGCAGGTGTTGGAACGATTAAAGTTAAGATGCTTGACGGAGTTGTTAGAACACTTAGTGACGTGTGACATATTCTAGAATTGAAGAGAAATTTAATTTCGTTGAGTACTCTTGATTCAAAAGGGTACAGATACACAGCTGAAAGTGGAGTTTTGAAGATTTCCAAAGGTTCCCTAGTTGTGATGAAAGGGTAGAGAAAGACTACCAAGTTATATGTTCTGTAGGGTTCTACTGTTACTGGTGATGCAACTGTCGCTTCCTCTTCCTTGTCAGATGATGATATTACTAAACTTTGGCATATGCGCCTAGGACATATGACTGAGAATGGCATGACAGAATTGAGCAAAAGAGGACTCTTTGATGGGCAAGGAATTTGCAAACTAAAGTTTTGTGAGCACTGCGTTTTTGGGAAGCAAAAGAGAGTTCGATTCACTAGAAGAATCCATAACATGAAGGGAATATTGGAGTAAATTCATTTTGATTTGTGGGGGCCATCCAGAGTACCTTCGAGAGGTGAAGCTAATTATATGCTAACTTTTATTGATTATTTTTCCAGAAAAGTTTGGGCGTTCTTCCTGAAGCAGAAAAGTGATGTGTTTTCCGCATTTAAGTCTTGGAAAACTATGATTGAAAAATAGATGGGTAAAAAATAAAATACCTCTGCACAAAAAATGGCTTGGAGTTCTGTTGTGATGATTTTAATAAACTGTGCAAGCTAGAAGGGATCGTGAGACACTTAACAGTTCATTATACTCCACAGTAAAACGACATTGCAGAACGATCATGGAGAAGGTTCGATGTATGTTGTCAAATGCTAACTTACCAAAGTCGTTTTGGGCCGAAGCAGCCTCTACTGCATGTTTTTTGATCAACCGATCTCCATCTGTTGCCATTGAGAAAAAGACTCCATAAGAGCTATGGTCTTGTAATCCTGCTAACTATTCTGATTTAAAGATCTTTGGGTGTCCTACGTTTGCTCATGTTGATAATGGAAAATTGGAACCGAGATCCATTAAATGTGTTTTTCTTGTCTATAAAGTTGGTGTAAAAGGGTATAAGTTATGGTGTCCTGAAAATAGAAAAGTTGTGATTAGCAGAGATGTTGTTTTTGATGAAACTGCTATGTTACCTAACTTATCTCTTAAAGACTCTTACAATAAAGAAAATCAAAAGTAGGTGGAGCATCAGATTAATCCAGAATCTACAATAAAGTCGACTCCTCAAGCCAGTACAAAAATTCAGAACAGAGTTGCTTCTTTACCACAATACTCTATCGCCAAAAATAGAACTAGAAGAGAAATTAAATCTCCAAATAAGTATGCGGAGGCGGATCTAGTTGCTTATGCTTTAAATGTGGTTGAAGATATAGATGCAAACCAAGAGCCATCTAATTATTCTAAGACAGTTAGCTGCGAAGACTCAGAAAAGTGGATGTTTGCTATGCAAGAGGAGATGGAATCATTCCAAAAAAACAGAACATGAGATCTTGTGAAACTTTCTAAAGGTAAAAAGGTTGTTCGTTATAAATGGGTGTTTAAAAAAAAAGAAGGGACTCTAGGAGTTGAAGAACCCAGATATAAAATAAGGCTTGTTGCAAAGGGTTACAGTCAAATTCCAGGAGTGGACTTCACAAATGTGTTCTCCCCAGTTGTGAAGTATAGTTCGATTCGAGCTTTGCTTGGTATTGTGGCCATGCATGATTTAGAGCTTGAGCAGTTAGACGTAAAAACTGTATTTTTGCATGGAGAACTTGAGGAGAATATTTACATACAACAACCAGAGGGCTTTACAGTCTAAGAAAAAGAGGACTATATTTGCTTGCTGAAAAAGTCCCTTTACGGGTTGAAACAGTCCCTTTACGGTTTAAAAAGAAAGAAGGGACTCCAGGAGTTGAAGAATCCAGATATAAAGCAAGGCTTGTTGCAAAGGGTTATAGTCAAATTCCAGGAGTGGACTTCACAGATGTGTTCTCCCCAGTTGTGAAGCATAGTTCGATTCGAGCTTTGCTTGGTATTATGGCTATGCAAGATTTGGAGCTTGAGCAGTTAGATGTAAAAACTGCATTTTTGCATGGAGAGCTTGAGAAAGATATTTACATGCAACAACCAGAGGGTTTTACAGTCTCAGAAAAAGAGGACTATGTTTGCTTGTTTGAAAAAGTCTCAGACGGTTTGAAACAAATCACCAAGACAGTGGTATAAGAGGTTTGATTCCTTTATGACTTCTCATGATTTCAAAAGAAGTAGCTTTGACAGTTGTGTTTACTTTAAGAAAAACAGTGATGGTTCTTTTATGTATCCACTCCTTTATGTTGATGACATGTTGATAGCAGCAAAAGATAAAGGAGAGATATGAAAGGTCAAAGCCCAACTAAGCGAAGAATTTGAGATGAAAGATTTGGGACCAACAAAGAAGATACTTGGTATGGAGATTCTCAGAGATAGAAAAATAAGTAAATTGCACCTAAGTCAGAAGGGGTACATTGAGAAAGTTCTTTACAGGTTCAGTATGTAGAGTGCTAAGCCTGTTAGTACTCCTTTAGCAGCCCATTTTAGACTTTCATCGGCTTTGTCCCATAATCAGATGATGAGATTAAGTACATGTCACATGTTCCATACTCTAGTGCAGTGGGATCTCTCATGTATGCTATGGTTTGTCCACGTCTAGATTTATCATATGCAGTCAGTGCAGTTAGTAGATACATGGTGAATCTTGGTAAAGAACATTGGAAAGCAGTTTAGTGGATTTTAAGATACTTACGAGGTACTATTAATGTTTTCTTACAGTTTGGAAGAACTAGAGATGAAGTCATTGGGTATGTTGATGCTGATTTTACTGGAGTCCTTGATAGAAGCAGATCTCTCACAGGTTATGTCTTTATAATCGGAGGTTGTGCAATCAGTTAGAAAGCCACTTTGCAAACTATAGTCACTTTGTCTACCACTAAAGCTGAGTACATGACGATTACTGAGGCTTGTAAAGAAGCTATTTGGTTGAAGGGACTCTTCAGTGAACTTAATGAAGACCTTCAAATCAGTATAGTATTTTGTGACAGTCAGAGTGCTGTCTTCCTTACAAAAGATAAAATGTTTCATGAGAGAACAAAACACATTGATGTTCGGTATCATTTTGTTCGTGATATTATTGCTCATGGAGATATTGTTGTGAGCAAAATTAGTACTCATGAAAATCCTACAGATATGATGACTAAGTCACTTCCTATAACCAAGTTTGAGCATTGCTTAGAATTGGTTGGTATTCATTGTTGGAGTTAAACCCTTAAGGGGTTTTATGGAAGAGGTGGAGAACTTGGTCGCTGAGAGCTCGCGATGAAGAACTTGTTCATTGAGAATTTGTGTCAAGGTGGAGATTGTTAGAATTAAGTGACCCGAATCTTTATTTAAATAAAATACAGTGGTAAAATAAAATAAAAGTAAAATCCATATAGAACTACACTTCTTTTATTTTATTTCAGAATAAGGTTTTTTAAATCTTATTAAACTCCATCTATTTGATATTGATTAGAATAAGGTGTTTCAATCTTACTACACTTATGTTAGAATTTGGTTTTACAAGCTTATAAATAGACATAGTCTATTCCTCTTTTAATCATTAAAATTCGACATAGTGAATTTTCTTCTCCTCTACCCGTGGTTTTTTCCCGAAAGGGTTTTCACGTAAAAATCTGTGTGTTCTTTGTTTTTATTTCTCTTTTCTTTGCGATATATTGTCATTATCGACATTCTACTTTTTACACCTTCGGAATTGATGTCAAGCTACTACATGTTTCAATATGTAGAAGTTGAAGAGAAGTTAGATTCTGCAGCAACTCTTCTGGTAGAGAATCTAGCTTTTCCATGTCTTTAAGCCCTAGAGTTTCCAATTTTCAGAAAGGAGTAAAAATTGAACAAGCAGAAGAGGGAGCTAATTCTAATGTTGCACACTTCATCTTCATTGTGGGTTCAATCAATGGCTTCCATCGACTCTATCCCAAATGTAGTTCTCTGACTGAAGGAAACAATGGCATAGAGATTAGATTAAGGCGACTTTCAATAGTTATATTTGAAAGGCAAGAAAAGCAAGATGGCTGCGTATTTGAAGTTTCACCAACATCATCTGGCCTCCACCATCCCTTTAGATTTGAGTAGTCATCTATGTATAGTTCTTCTAAGGATGGGAAAAATGTTGTTGATAAAGAAGAAAACAACTCATTTTGCATTTCAGTCTCTGAAACATTTTCCAAAGCTTTCAATCTTAAAAGCTGAACAAGTTTGAGGAAAGAGTGTGGCGACTCAAACCCGACTGGGATGGTCCGACTCGAATTTCAATCGTCACATTAGCCACCGAAGTGACTCTCCGTTTAAACCACCACAAAACACACCAATCGACCAATTACACTACACAATTAATCATAGAATATTTAATAAAAACATAATATCATGCTTCCGTTGCGCTACTCTGATCAATAAAACTAATTCACAATTTAATATTTAACAGACAATTACCTATAAAACTTTAGTTAAATATACATACATGCAGTAGGGTATTTTTAAAAAGGCTATATTTGTAGGGACTTGGAAAATCATTTAGTTTAAAAATGTATAATTAGATTTAAAACGTAATATATAATAACATTTTGGGAAAAAGCATCATTTCACAAAGTTTAACATTATTTAACGTATAGTCTTATTTTAGAAATTTTATTAAAGCATCTCGCACAACCTCATAACATTATTAATTAATTAGTTAGCAAACATTTAACAGTTTACATGACTTGACCAAATTCAATGTTACATCTCATACATACCAAGCACATGTTTGTATCCAACTCACACATAAAACATCTAAGGCTTACCTCGATGTCCAGCGACTCTTCAACCTGCACTTACAACTTAGTCGAACAATTATTCAAACAAATTGTCAAACAATCATAATCCATCATTCAATCATCTATCTAACGCAATGATAAAAGCTTAAACCAAACAATTAAATAGTTTATAGTGTCCAATTACAACCCAAAAATTATAAGTCTAATACTAAATCCCATAACTTGGTCCCACATTGCCGTCCTCATTGGGTTTGGGAACACAACGACATACCTAGATATAGCCTTGATTTGGATCATTTGGATGACTCACTCCCACACCTCTTCAAAAGCTAAGTCACTACAATATTATAAAAAAGAGGGTAAGCTTATGAAAACTCAGTGAGTGCTCAAACATACTACAAATAAACACATCAATTAGGTTAAAAGGTGATAAACAATAACAGATTACTTATTATTGCAGTCTACACAAAATAGTAACTCACAAGACACAACAGTTCTCATACAATAAGGAGTGCACATATAATAAGTAATTCGCATAAAATGAGTAGATCATATAAATTATCAATTCACACCAAACATCTGTTCATATGAAATAACAGTTCTTACCAAATGACAGCTCATGCAAAATAATAGTTCATATGAAACATCAGTTCATACCGAATAACAATTCGTGCAAAATAACAGTTCATGCTTCATCATAACTCATACATCTCAAATAATGATAAATTGACAATTTTGTGATTGTGAAACTTATAGGGGACTCGATCACCACCTATAAGTGGACTCTATCACCACACATTGGATAAATGAATCTCCAAAACACACCACATGACTCATAAAGTCGTACGTTATCTCCATGTAAGTGTAGCACGTATGCTCACACTCTCCAAACACACTACGCTATCTCTGGTAAATGGAGCTATGCTCGACATTCCTTTATCTCTCCAACGCATCTTCGGTCCACAATGCCCATTGCAATAAAAAGGGTGAGTGCTCACAATCCTATGGCATGTCAACTATATCCAATAGTTCCAAAAATTCACAATGCCAACATATCACAGTAACACACATTTACAGATCGCTTCATTTTAGGCTCACCATTTTAATAGAGCTCCCAGTACCAGCTTGCAAGGCATTAAGTTCACATATACAAAACATTAAGCACAAAACAACAGTTTCGCATATGGCCTATGTTCGCATGCAATATAGGTCCTCATAACATCATAGGTACACACACAGCACAGTAGACCTCACGTTTCACATGGGTTCGCAATTCACATTATAAGGTTCACACATCGCATTTATACTTTTACATATATATATATATATATTAGATAACTCAAACCCTTTTAATGCAAAGTTATATGTACATATTTTATTTATAAAGAAACTTGCGCATGCATTCATTACATATAGAAAAACCCTTTTACATTGTAAGACCTAATTTATGTCCGGGGCCTATTCATTTACCAAAGCAAATTAAAAAAAAAAAAAGAAAGAACCAAAATAATAAATAAAGTCCAAAAATAGTTTGTTTTTACAAGCCTATTAACCAGCAATTAAAAACCAAATAAAAATTAATAGTCCATTACATTAGCCCAAAATCAAAACCCAAATCACTACCTAAAATAACGAGGCCCGAATGGCCCAAGATTTTCAACATTTTCCAGAAACCCTAGAACTCTTTAGAGCTTTTCAGCGCCACTCGAACAGCCCAAACCCCCACGTTCGTCGCAGCCCCACGCCAGCCGAGCGCTCGGGCCACCCCACGCCCGACGGTTACACCTGTAAAATGGAAAGAGAGCACAGCACATCACAACAGAAGAAAAAAATACTGAAATAATATTGTATTTCTTTTCTTTTAGTTTCGGCTATAAAAGGGGAACACAGAAAAGATTGTAGTCTCTACACTGTTTTACAAATACACATATACCATCAATACAAATAATCTTATAATAAAAAAAAGAAGAAGAAAAATTACATTTTTTGGACTTCAGCCGCCGTGTACGGCGGAGCCCACGATGGCAGACGGCGGTAGTCCGACGACGGCGTGAGTGGGTTAAAAATCCTAGCAGAGAAAAAGCCTTTCCCCTCTTTGTTTTTTTTATAACACGGCAGAAATGAATTTTTAACAAATTTTTTCCCCTTTTATAGGCCCTTGGAACGAAATCGTTTTGGGCCTATTTAAGTGGCCTCAAAACGGCGTCGTTTTGCCTAGATCCGCGCGCAGCCGACCCGACTCAAAGGGATCCACGTGTTTTTGCAACTTTTGGGGTTATTTACCCTTTTGACCGTTCTGCAATTTTTTTTATTTTTAATTCAGTCTTCTTTTATTTTTAATTTGGCCCTTAAATTTTATTCCGGTTTCATCTGGGTCCCTTATAAAGCGACGCGTTTTGGAGGATGGGGATATTTCCCCATTTGGTCTCTCCAATTTATTCGCGCGTTACGATTAGGCCCTTTGCTTTATTTATATTTCCAATTTTGGCCCAAAACCTTGTTTTAATCTCAATTCAGCCCCTAAATTATTTACTCATTATAACTTAGCCTAGCAATTTTGCTTTAATTCTAATTTTATTCCCATTATTTTACTTCAATTATTTCTTTATGTTATTTAATCTGTTTTTTATTTTATATTTTATTAGTATTATGTTTTTTATTGTTTTTTTTATATATTTGTATGTAGTAATTTCATTTTGATTATATACATGTATTCTTTATTATTATTATTTTTATATGTATTCTTTATTATTATTTCTTCACATTTTATTTTGGGTATTTTGATATTATTATTATTATTATTACTATTATTTTTATTGTTATTAGTATTATTATTCCTATTATTATTATTATTATTGATATTGGTATTACTATAATTATATTTATTATTGTTACCATCATTATTATTATATTTATTAGTATTATTATTACTGTTATTATTAATACTATTATTGCTATTATTATTAGTATTATTTTTATTATTACAAATATTATTTTTATTTTTACCATTACTATCATTATTTATTTTCATTACTATTATTATTATGGTTAATTATTATTATTACTCTTATTTATTTTTACTATTATTATTGTTTATTAACATATTTTCATTATAATTCATTTTTATCATTGTATTTTTTGTTATTATTATTTTACTATTTTCAAACTATTGTATATAGTACTTATTCATTTAGTAATTTACTATTAACTTTTATTTTTGTTATTATTTTCTTTTCTTTTACTTTATTTGTTTATTTTGCTTTTACTTTATAGTATTTTATTTTTACCTTTATTATTGTTATTTATATTTTTATCATCATTATGTTGTTATACAAACTAGCATTGTAATTCGTTTTCCATATTATTATAAAATTATATCATACTTTATCCGATGCATTATAATTTTCGTTTTGAAATAAACAAACATTCCGCATTCTAAGATCTGAAAGAAATCGTACCTTAACTTACTGGGTTTCGGTTTTTCTTATCGAATCTAAAAGAACCAATTGTTCTCCTAAATCAAAGCATATGAGTTAAATAAAAACTTATTCTTGAAAATTCGAAACGTTGCATCCTAACTCACTGGATGTGATATTTTTTTATTTCGGGATAAGGATTTCTAAAAGATAAAGGCAATATTCTGAAATTGGTATTTTGAGAAATTGTGCCCTAACTTATTGGGTTCCGATTTTTCATTTGACCCAAATAACCGAATATCCTTCTTAAATTTGAATACATGAGTTTTAAAAGTCAAAAGGTAAGCTCAGTTTCGGGAATTTGAAATGTCTTAGCATTCATTTTAATTTATTCAAGTTTTCTTTTAAATAAAGAGAATCGTATTTTAAAATCTCTTCAAATTCTCGACATTAAGACATTAATTAATCAATTCGGTACCAATTTTGGGCGTTTTGAGGGTGCTAATCCTTCCTCGTACGTAACCGACTCCCGAACCTGTTTTCTTGAATTTTGTGGACCAAAGTCATCGTTTTAATAAATCAAAATATTTTAACGATAAATCTCAAGGTGACCCGATCACACCTCAAAAAAGATTGGTGACGACTCCATTTTCATTTCTAAAGTCGACTCCATTTTCTAAAAAAAATAGTTTCGACATACATCATGATTATATACTATATAAATATGCGTACACATTTAGCTAAATAATATATATTATTTATAATAGAACCACTGCATGCATTTATTGTATAAAGCAGAACCCCTTTTTTCTCATGTTTATATAATATGTATATATATTAATATTCCGGCTATATATTTACCACTTCGCATAGTTATATTACATGACAAAGCATTAAGCATTAAGCTCGCACTCACATATAGGCTCGCACAATTCAAAAGCATGGTTTGCAGATCACAACTCAGAGCGTGCATCAAATTACTACAGGGCTCGCATGAAAATATAACAGGCTCATACGCACATGCCAGGGTTCACACACTAAACAAGAGGGTTGGCATAGCATAACGAAAAAAAAAAAAAAACACACAATTACTCTAATAACCCATTTTGTCCGGGCTCATATTATTCAAAAATAAAAATAAAAAATAAAAAATAAAAAAATAAAAACTAAAATACCTAAAATCCATTTTATGTTATAGTCCAAATACAAAACCCAATACCCGTGGCCCAACTACACCCAAAATAGACCCAAATTCACACAACCTACACGGCCCAAAAGGGCCCAACTCTAAATCAGAAACCAAGGGTTTCTGAAACCCTAAGTTCCCTCGCGCCGCAAGCCCCGACATCAGCCCCTCGGTCACGCCGCAAATCAACACACGGACAGTGCTCCGTTGCCGGATTCTCGCCATATACCTGCAAAAAAGGAAAGAAATGGACAGTAGCAGTATATTGCAATTTTTGCATTTATTATTGATTTTATTTTTGGGTTATAAATAACCCCAAACAATCTGTAAAATATAGATATACGCATACAGACGAACAAATACAAAAAAAAAAAGAAGAAGATACAGAAAAAAGCAAAGGTTTTTTTTATATTTTTCGAATCTGCTTACATGTAAAGTTTTCATTTTTATTTTTATTTTACTACATATATATATTTAAATAAAATGTACAAAAAAAAGTGGAAAAATTACCTTTTTTGAGTTCCGGCCGCGGTGGAGCTTCACCGGAACTCTGCCGAAAATCGCCCAGGCAGAGAGGGGAGGGGGAGAAATCTGTTTTTTTTTATGAAGGCTGAAAGTGATTTTTTTTAAAGGATCTTATTATTTATACTAGAAGCAAAACGGCGTCGTTTTGCTTTAGTCATTTAAATGCCAAAACGGCGCCGTTTCATCCAGGATCCGCTCGCAGTCGACCCGACCCAACCTGAAGGATCCGCGTGTTTTATTTTAAAATGGGCTATTTGCGCACCAAGCCCTTCTGCATTTTTTATTTTTAAAATTCAGCTTTTTATTTTTTTAAATTTGCCCCAGTCTTTTCTTTTCTGATTCATTTTGGTCCTCATCGACACGGTGCGTTTTGGACAGGGGAATAATTTCATAATTAGTCCTTGTCCTTTTGGGGTGTGTTCAACAAGGTCCCTTTTCTTTTATTTATCTTCAGATTCGCCCCAAACTTTTATTTCTTAGTTCAATTTCGTCCTTTTTTTCGTTTATTATTATTTTCATTACTAATTTTATTTTTTAATTATTATTATTATTATTATTATTATTATTATTGTTTTACTATTATTTTAATATTATCATTACTATTTTTTATTTATTCTTTATATGATTAACTTTATTATTATTATCACATTCATTTGTATTTCTATTATCTCCATTATTTTCTTATATTTATTATTATTATTATTATATCTATCCTTATTAGTATTGTTACTATTATTATTATTATTATTATTTTAAGTATTACCATTATTATTGCTATTTTCATTATTTCTATTATTGTTTTATTACTAATTATTTGTATATTAACATATATTATTATTTTTATAATTAGTATACTTTTATTTTACTACTACTATTATTTTTATTATTATTACTATTAATTTTAATATCCTTACATTATTTTATTATTATTAACACTATTTTTATTATTTTTATCATTATTTTCATTATTATTTTTATTTTATAATTGTTAATATTATTTTTATTTATTTATTAACATATTTCCATTTTATTATTATTTATTATTATTAGTATTATTATTAGTATTATTATTTTATTATCTTTAAAATATTGTATATATTATTTATCTATTCGTTAATTTGATATTAGCTTTATTTTTGTTATTATTTTCTTTTCTTTTGTTTGTTTATTTGTTTATTTATTTACTATTATTTTTACTTAATATTTTTTATTATTATTGTTTTTGCCTTCATTATGGTTATTCATTTTATCACCCACACTTTTATTCCGTCGAGCATATCGGTATTATGATTTATTTTTCATTTTATTACGATCATATTATATTCTCTTCGATACATCAAAAATTTGGTTTTGAAATAAGCAAACACTCCGCATTCTAAGATTCAAAAGAAATCGTATCCTAACTTACTGGGTTTCGATTTCCTCTTCGAGTCCAAAGAACCTATTATCTTCCTTTTAAAAGTTAAATAAAAAACTTATTCTCGAAAATTCAAAATTGTCGTGTCCTAACTGATTGGATATGACGTTTGTTATCTTGGGATAAGGATTTCAGAAAACAAGGCAATGTTTCGTATTTGGAAGTTTGAAAAATTATGCCCTAACTCACTGGGTTTCGATTTTCTCATTGAACTTAAAATTTTAAATATCCCTTTTTCTTCAAAATCGAAACCGATAAATTTCAAATCAACACTTATTCTCGGGAATTCAAAATGTTGTATCCTAACTTATTGGATATGATATTTTGTGTCTTGAGGTAAGAATTTTCTACAAATAAAGGTAAGCCTAGTTTCGGTGTCATGAGATGTTACATCCTAACTTTTTGGGTATAGCATTTTATTTCTTTGAAATTGGTAAATCTCGGCTTTCTTTCAAATGAAAGGATCGTATTTTTAAATTTTTTTGAAAATTTCAACATTAGGACATGAAATTATCAATTCGGTACCAAATTTTGAGCGTTACGAGGGTGCTAACCCTTCCTCGTACATAATCGATTCCCAAACCCGTTTTCTTGCATTTCGTGGACCAAAATCAATGCTTTGAAATAAAACGTTTTATAAGGTGATCCAGTCACACCTAAGTAAAAAAGGATTGGTGGCGACTCCATTTTCGTTTTTAAAGTCGATCCCCACTTTTCATAAAAAACCTTTAAAAATGGTTTCGACAGCTTGCCGACTCCGCTGGGGACCAATAGTAGAGTTAAGCCGTAAAATTGATTATTTCTTGTCCTTTTGTCCAAATTTAAAAATCTGATTTAAAAAACTATGATCCTTTTGTTGCATGTGGTTCTAATTTAATAGAATATCTCTGCATTGCATTGCATGACCGTTATGGTCACACCCTTTAAGTGGGAGTGAGAAACTATGCCTTCATGAGGTTTTCACCTCCGCATATGAAACACCCCAAACCCGGCCCACGAGCTTTGACCAGATTTGGTATGTTCCTCAAGTAAACCGGTTTCAAATTCTTTTGTTACTTAGAGAAAACTTGTGCGATTAAAAAAAATATTGTTTGGGTTGGGCTTTTATTGAAAACCAACTTATCTTACATTGAAATCCATTTATTTAAGGTGATAAACATTTAGGGTTTATTTCAAAATAAATTTACTTGAATCTATAAATAATAATTTGTAAACATAATAAATAAGAGTAAAAGAATTAAAGAAAACCAACTATGGCCTTGTGGCCTTATTACATCAAATAATTCCCCAAACTTTAAGTTTAAGTACTTGATAAAAATAAAAATCCACATTAATTAAATTCCTTGCTGTGCATGGCCATCCCTAAGCTTCTCCCGAGCCCGGTCCATTACTGATCATCACCTAAAAATAGTCCCACAACGGGGTGAGTCAAACAGACTCAATGTGTACACGACACTAAATCATAATAGAATTAGGCATACAAGAGTTACACATTCGAACAATGAATACAAGTTATTATGCATTCCCAAACCCAAACCTAATTGTCCATCCGCTACACACCCCGCACACTGCCACCACACCGCCGTGGGACTACTAAGTCAACCCTCCATCCGCTACACACCATCGGCGAGGCGATCATGCGATCGACGTGCTCATCGCCCATATAAAATTTGTAGCATAGCCACGGATAATTGTGTCATGAGACACCACATTCGAGATAATGTAACCGAAGTTACCACATTCGATAATGTGACCAAGTCACCACATTCGGATAATGTGACCGAAGTCACCACATTCGGATAGTGAGACCGAAGTCACCACATTCACTTCCCCTTTCTCATATAACCCGAATGCCCCATATTATTCATATTATGCATATCATACTTAAATTTACATTCATGTCACTTTTCACATGTTAAATATAACATATTTCGTAATCCTAGTAGGAGTAGGAAACGTACCTGAGTACTTTGTACCATAACATGGTACCTTAGCCACATTCTTATAAACATGCATATATTACATATTACCATAAATCTTATTAAAAGTTAGTGTGGGGTACACACCTGATTCGCTTAGCAAATTCCTTGAGATCCCGAAAAGCTTGATCTAATGCTTAGATCCTTAATCCCTACATTTGATTAATCACTTACTACTTTAATAAAAAACCATTCAGCCATAAATCCAAATCCTAGTAGGATTAGTATTCTTAAACTTACCTTGTTGCCGATTGGGACACCAACAAATCCCGAAACTGATCCTTGTTTTCCTAGTAGTGTCGAAATTCCTATAACCTTACGTTAGATTTAATCTAATCTTCAAAACATAAAGCATGGCCTTTGGCCGAATCTTATAGTTTCTTACCTTAACTCTTTAAATCCCGAAACTCTCTTCCTGATTAATGGAGATGCCGAAATACCTTAGATCTGAAGTCCCGAAATTCACCTTCCATATTTCGATCAATAAGATTGAGGAGGGATTAGACTAACTTTCGGCTCAAAAGAAAGGAATTCAATTATGATTATAGATCCTTACCCTTTATATTGAAATCGACAGATCCTTCTTGACACCACTTCAGAGATTCGGCTATGGCTAAATGATGCTCTCACAACTTTCGGCTTTTGGAGGGATTAGAAAGAGAAGAGAAGAGAAGAGAAGAGAAGAGAAGAGAAGAGAGCCCTAAGAAATTCGACAGAGAGAAGAGGAAGAAGAAAAATTGATGAGTAGCCCTCTTTCCTTCCTTTTATAGCCAAAATTACTACTCAGAATCCCTTACTTGGCCACCACTCTTCTTTATTTGATAACTTTATCCTTTGAATTAATAATAATAATCCTTCTATTATCTCTTCTTTTATCCATAAAAAAAAATAAAAGGAATTAATCCACAATTATCTCTTGAAAATAATTCAATTTAAAAATCCTTTATTTATCACCTTTTTAATCGAATATTTATGAAAATAAAACACCTCCTTTCTAGAAGCATGTGCCGTCCACCTCAATCTTCTGGAAGCAAAAATAAAACCTCCTTTATTTGCTTCCCAAGTGACTTGAACTCAGGCCCATTCCTCTTGCATATGGCGTCATTTCCATAGGCCATAAGTGACATCTTCAGGCCACTTTTCCAAGCCTGTTTGTGTGTCAAATTTCACAAACTTTTTCTTTTCAGGCCACCTTGCCTTAATTTCCCCTTTTAAACCTTAAAACTCGTCATTTTTAGGTCATTTCTAAGTTTCCAAAAATTTTCGATCGGCTCTGTAAACTTGACATTTCCTTACATTTCCAAGTTTCCAGAAATGTTCACTTTCCTTTTTTGAATCATTTATAAATCATTTTCCTAGTTTCCATAAATGTTCACTTTCCTCTTTATTCCTTTACATTTCCAGGACGTTTCCCTACATTTCCAAGACAAGACATTTCCTTACATTTCCTTGCATTTCCTTACATTTCCATATATTTCCTCACATTTCCTTACATTTCCATACATTTCCATACATTTCCTTACATTTCCTTACATTTCCATACATTTCATACATTTCCTTACATTTCCTTACATTTCCATACATTTCCTTATTTCTAGAATTCACATAACACATTCATAATTCATAAAACATGCCATTTTACCACATGGTTCCTTGTGTCATGCTTCACACGGAGTTTCTTCTAAAGCCTCATTTACCTAGCTCCCCTTTTTACTTAAAAACCAATAATTTTCCAAAGCTTTCTTCTTCCATCCTAGAATTCTAAAAACCCTTAATACACTTCCAACACTGCCAAAACCTACTAACTCATGAATTAGGCATGAAAGTATAACCCCTAATCTAGGATGTTACAGCATAGGCTATTGGACTGCTTTCGGGATACATCCGTGCCTATGTCTTCGTGAGGTTTTCACCTCCGCATAGCCATAGGGAAATGTATTCCCCTGAACTGAACTCGGTCCGTATGAGCCTATAATGGGTGAGGATCAAGGAATCTGATGGTTCGGGTACCTCAACTTTAGAACTAAACCACATGTAGAAAACATAAGAACCCACCCTAAGTAGAACTTTGTCAAACCTTAGTAGTTACCCAGTTCGGTGTTCGTTTATTTTACTTATATTTTATTCTATGTTACTAACTTGTTGTGTTTCATTTTTTGTGTATGTCATTTCATATTTTAAGATGTATCGATTCACGGTTAGTTTCTAAATTAGAAAGCTGGTTATGGAGAACGAATTTCTTGATAAAGTGGAAGACAATGCGGTCGTCCGCATATGGTCAGAGCAAACGCAATTAGAGAAAGGGGAAGACTTTGGAACAGTGGCAACAGGAGGAAAAGACCAAAGCTGACCATTGGGAGAGGAAGTTCCTAGAGATGCAGATGCAAAACGAGGCCCCAGAAAAGAGGTTGGCAGAAGGCCTAAATGAAAAGGGAAAATTAAAACCTAGAGTGGCTGAACTTAGACGGTCTCTTTATCACCATCGAAGCCGTAATTCTGCTATCGAGCTAAAGTCAAGTCTGAACAAGATTGAGGAAATGAAGGGCAAGATTGAAAGATTAAAATTGACATCACAGAATTATTAACTCCGGATCGAGTTAATAACCATTGGAAGCACAAGAGAGGGGCATTGGAAGGAAGAACTCCACCATTCCCATAACCAAGTTAGAAATTGGTATCATCTCATGGGTGAAGCAATAGTCCAGATTCGAGAGGTAGTTGATCATCTACAGACTTTGGCAGCACAAGCTGATACATTGAGCACGAAGAATGAGTTACAGTTAGATCATGGTCAAGAGTTAGCCTTGTTGTTTAAGAAAGTCAGAACTATGGGCTTTAGGGCGAAAGCATATTTGTAATCCGTTTTATGTAAAAGATTTTGTTTTTTAATAAAGTTTTCTAAAATGAAGTTGAATCAGAATCGATGCCTCTTTGCATTCATGCATTTGCATTACATCACATCATATGCATTTAGGTCCATAAAGAGAGTCTAATTAGTTGAAATTATAACAGAGAGAAAAGAGAAAGAAGGAAAGAAAAATCTGGAAATTGAACACCGTTATGGTACACGTGCCAAGGCAAAGAAAATGGATCAAAGACTTGAACAAATTCAAAGAGACATGCAAGACCAGATGCAAGAGCAATTAGTAAAGCTCCAACATGAGATGAGAGACCAAATGCTTCAAGCTCAAAGGAACATGATGGTTCAAATGGCCCAGATGCCGAACGTGGCGATAGACAAAGAAAAAGGTCCCATAGTTAATGCCGAAGATAATGAGGATTTCCCTCGGGGTTTTACCCCACCGCATGTACAACCTGAGGAGTATACCCGAAGACCATCTGTCACGACTAGGCCTCAACAAGGGCAAAATGACACTGGAGTGCCCATGAATTTCCAAGTTGGCACAGGATCAAACCCATGAGATAACCCTGCTAATCCAGTTATCACTGACTTAGATATAGCAGAGAGGGAGGGGCTAAGAACTGAATTTTCAAGGCAGTTAGAAGATCGCTGTAGATGGCTGGAAGAAAAATTCAAGGCTTTAGAAAATGCTGATAATCATCATGGAATTGATGCAAAAGACTTGAGTTCGGTTCCAGATTTAGTGCTTCCTCATAAATTCAAGATGCCAGAATTTGAGAAGTACAATGGGACCAGCTGCCCTAAAGCCCACATCACTATGTTCTGTAGACGGATGACTGGCTACGTGAACAATGATCAACTTTTGATTCATTGTTTCCAAGATAGTTTAGTGGAGGCAGCATCCAGGTGGTACAATCAACTCAGCCGTGCTAGAATTAGCTATTGGAGAGATCTGGCCCAAGCCTTCATGAAGCAATACAATCATGTCACAAACATGACGCCTGACAGAATTACCTTGCAAAACATGGAGAAGAAGTCAAATGAAAGCTTCAGGCAGTATGCGCAAAGATGGAGGGAGGTTGCCATGCAAGTTCAGCCACCGCTTTTAGAAAATTAGACCACAATACTTTTCATCAATACTCTAAAAGCCCCATTCATTAACCATATGTTGGGAAATGCCACCATAAGCTTTTCAGATATAGTAATGTCTGGCGAGATGATTGAAAATGCAGTAAGGAGTGGAAGGATAGACACAGGAGAAAGTGCCAAAAGATTAGTCCTAAGAAACAAGGAAAATGAAGTGAGTCTCTTGAGCATGCATCCCAAATCAGTAACTGTAGGCCAACCGAGGGCTGTAACCACTAGTTATCAAGGTTCTTCAAGGCAGAAACCCAATGCGAGGCCAAATACAGAAAAACTCCAGTTCACACCCATCCCGATGACATATAAGGAGTTGTATCAGAATATTTTTGATGTGCATGTGGTGTCTCCATCTTATTCAGAACCTGTGCAACCTCCGTTCCCAAAGTGGTATAATGAGAATGCCCAATGCGATACCACGCGGGAATAACGAGTCACTCAATTGAAAATTGTACTACGTTTAAAAAGTTGGTCGAAAGGTTCATCAAAATAGAGATTGTGAATTTCGACAATTCATCAGAACCTAATCCCTTTGACGAGGCAGTAAATGCGATAATTGAAGGAGGATACAAGAAAGTTGCGACTCCTTGAAGAAATCAAAAGCGAAGAGGGAACCAAGGAACGAGCTCTTGTGTACTTAGGAATGTTTTAAATAATGGGACTGTGGAAGAGATCCCTATATTTTTAGAGCTAATCTAGAGTAACACGCCTGTTGCCTTAAGCCTAGAGGCGATAAGAATCCTTTTGTGAAATAGGCTCGTGTCCGAAATTTTTATTTCAATAAAATGCATCTTTTTGAACAAATATTCTTTTATTCTTTCCATGTATAGATTCTTTTATTTCTGGACTTTCTTTTAAATATTCTTTTATTCATTCATGATCATACAAATAATCATTCTTTGAATCATTTATTCTATGGAATCTTCCTTCGAACCTACAATAGGTCTCTAGATATCAATGATGTGAGCAACGCTGCTACTGACTCAGAGTCTCTTTTCAAGTAAGATTTGTGTTTAGAAGGATCTCAGTACTTTGAAGATAACAGAGATTGTAACCTATCTTCTGATTTGTTAAGGATGGTAGAACATGATGAAAAATAGATCCTACCTTACATAGGGTTAAAGGATATTGCGAGCCTAGGAAAGGGGTGATGATCGAAGCTTAGCTTACCATAAAAATAATGCGAGACATCATTGAGTTGTTTTCAAGAATTCAAAGATGTTTTTGCATATCAAGACATGCCTGGGTTACTAAGACGTGGGCTAAACATGAGGATCAGTTACTGTTAGTCTACCATGGAAGGGGATTGCATCAGTTATACCGTAAATTTTGAATTGAAGAAGACAAGATTTATTTGACTCTTCCATTTTCTTCACAGACTTTTCTATATGTGGGGCACATGTGTTATAAGGCCGATCTCGTCAAAAGCTTCTAGTCGATATCGATTCATCTTTGTGGTCGTCGATTACGTCACTAAGAGGGTGAATGTTGATTCATATGCCAATGATAAAGGTCGACAGTCATCAAATTCTATAAAAAAAAAGGGGATCATGTAATGCAAAAGTTTGTTCAAAGGTCAGGCAGTATATCACAGTGCAGCATAGGTTGCGACAAAAAAATACAAAAACAAAAAACAAAACAAGGATTGTAGGAAAGATGAACGAGACTCGTAAGGGTTGGCATAAAGAAGTTACTATTTATCCTCTATGATTATCGAACGTTGGCCAGGACCTTTGCTGGGGCAACATCTTACCCATTGGTTTATAAAATGGAAGTATTTTTGCCAATTGAATCTAATCGAAGAAAAGGTTAAAAAGTTATCCATCATGGTCAGATGATGCAAGCTTACGAAAAAGAGGTTCATCCTAGGGAATTACACGCGGGGAACCTGATGTTGAAAAAGATCTTCCATATACAAAAGGATCTCAGAGGAAAACAGATGCCAAACTGGAAAGGACCTTATGTAGGGGCCTGTTCTAAATGAGCATTGATATTGACCAAAACGGATGGCGAAGACTTGCCTAATTCGGCGAATTTAGGTTCTGTTAAGAAGTATTTTACCCGGAAGGGGAAAGGCCAAGGTGAAAACTCACAAAGGGCGCCTTGAGGTCAAATTCAAAAAAAAAAAAAAAGGGAGAGGCCAAGGCGAAAACCCGCAAAGGACGCTTTGAGACCAAAGGGGTTTTTAGCCGAAAACCCGAAAAGGGCAACTCAAATTTTAATCAAAGATAGGGCATGTGGTAGTCTTGCTATGCTTGAATTAACAATGAAGAAATACGCTACATCTTGGGCATTGACAAAGTACTCCGGATCCTCTAAACACATATTGAGCTCAAAATTGTCCTCAAGAAGTTTGTACAGAGAAGTTCAGGCTGCGATATTTGGGGCACCTAGCTTCTATCTTACCCATTTTTAATTTGCTATCTTTGATTACTTTATTCTTTTCAAGATACACCCCAATCAATTTTCTTTTATTGCCTTAGTTATCTTTGATTAACTTATTTGTTTCGAGCTATGCTTTTGATTAATTTCTTTCACATCCATTGTTGTGATCTTTTTCAAGCATTTTATATTGAACTAACGATTAATGGACTAATAATACTTTCATAAAAGGAGTTTCGCATATTACTATGGAAGTTTCTAAATAATACGAAAATCTAAAACAAGACTATTGTTTAGAACTCACCAAGCCAAAGGGTTGGAAATATTGAAAGATGATTATCTCTTCGGATTTTATTGGATAAGACATTTCGTCGGTGATACCATCTTGACAAATGACGAGCAATGTCAACCCAAGGGTAAAAGGGGATCATTCTCGGGAAAAGAAAAATGATACCCTGTATTTATGCAAATTTCAGGCACATACATTTGGCCATTACGCCCAGGAATAGTATAACAAGATCGAAGAGATCAAATTGATGATACAAATTTTATACCTCTGAGTGGTAACAGATTGGATGGAATGTTATTCCCCTGAAGTTGCAGTGGGAGGTACAAACTTTATGTCCCAAAAGGTACAGTGGAAGGGACTCTGAAATTATAGCGGGGCAAGCTTGCTGAGCAGAATATGATCGTTTCTTTGGATTTTTTGTCAAAGATACCAGCTGACCGAGAAAGAACCTTGATGAACTATGAGCAGTGAAAACCCAAAACATTGAAAAGGGATCATTCTCATGCATACATTTCCAATTAGGAGCATTTAATTCATTCTGATCATTGTATCCTAATCGTTGTACAAAAAAAAAAAAGAGAAAAAAGAAGGAAATCATGCTCATGACATTCTGCATTCATGTAACTGTCGTCCATAATACATTTAGTTAGGAGCATTAGATTCATTTCGATCATTGCATTCTAATCATTACACTTTTAAAAAATAGGATCATTCTTATGACATTCTGCATTCATGCAAATGTCGTCCACAATACATTTAGTTAGGAGCATTAGATTCATTCTGATTATAGCATCCTAACCATTTGGCATAAACATAAGTCTACAGGATATATCCCCTAGAGGACGATGTAGTAACATCGGTGAATTCACCAGTCCTATCTCCTTGATCAGCAATGGAATAGATCGAAGATTGTAAATCTGGTCACCCTAAGCAGTAGTGGGACGGGACCGAACAGCAAATCTTATCTTCCTGAAGTTGCAGTGAAGTAGATTGAAGCCGCCAACCTTATCTCCCTGAAGTTGCAGTTGAGTAGGTTGATGTCACAAGTCTTATCTCCACGTATTGGCAATGGAGCAGACTGAAGAAATTAGATCTTATCTCCAATGAGCAAGAGTGGAGTAGATCGAATTTGAGCAAGTCTTATTTCCATGTATTGGCAATGGAGCAGACTGAAGAAATCAGATCTTATCTCTATTGAGCAGGAGTGGAGCAGATCAAATTTGAGCAAGTCTTTAGCTCCATGTATTGGCAATGGAGAAGACTGAAGAAATTAGATCTTATCTCCACTGAGCAGGAATGGAGCAGATCGAATTTGAGCAAGTCTTATCTCCATGTATTGGTAATGGAGCAGACTAAAGATAGTATATCTCATTGTAACACCCCTAACTCGTATCCGTCGCCGGACTAGGGTTGAAGGCATTACCGAACAAATCAGAAACCAAAATGAATTTAGTAGTGTGATGGAAATCCTTGACGGTCTCGAGCCTTCAGTAGCTTTGACGACCTATAAAATAGAGAAAACACACACTCAGAGTAAGCTTTCCAAAAGCTTAGTAAATCATTAGACAAACAAACTTAACATGTATAACATTTAAGCATATAGAACATTGGCACAATTCATATTCATATTGCATTTCTCACATATATGCATTAAACCATATCCTTGGCCATATTTACCATATTCATCAACTCAAGAATCATATGTATATACATAACTCTCACATAACTATTCTTGTATCTTATTCACATTCTCATATTTGATTATACATTTCCTCAAATAAAAAAAATCACCTAGGTACTTACCTTTTATTCACACATAGTGTACCTATGAAACGTACCTGAATCGAACATACATCCACGTATTTTTTCTTAGCTCGGAATTGCAATTCATATCACAGACTTGTCCGTTGAACCATTAGGAATCTAGTAGGATACTCAGAAAGCTCGGAATAGTCGTACAATGCCAACGTCCCAGACGAGGTCTTATATGCACTCAGATATCGATGCCACTGTCCCAAACAGGGTCTTACACGAATCAATACGTTGCTGATGTCCCAGACATTGTCTTACACTTAAAGCTCATATCGATGCCAACGTCCCAGACGTGGTCTTACACGTAAAGCTCATATCGATGCCAATGTCCCAGACGTGGTCTTACACATAAAGCTCATATCGATGCCAACGTCCCAGACGTGTACACGAAATCTTAAATCAATGCCAACATCCCAGACGTGGTCTTACATGATATAAACAGAACAGATACCTATGTCATGACATAGCTAATCCTATCTATTCCTAGGTTCATGCGGGACTTCTCTACAATTATCTCTATATCGATCTTATCTTGTAATTCATGTACAGATCATATCGTAAACATTCATCTATAGCAATGGTCATACGAATATACATAATTCAATACGAATACGTTTATTTTCATAATGACTTACCTTGGATTCGATTTAAAGGAAAAGGAAACGGCTACTCGTTTACTTTCGCTTTCCCGCGATCTAAGTCTGTTTTCCTCGGTTCTTGATCTATACATATTCAGAATTAACACTTTTATTTATTAACTTATTCATTTCAATCCAAGAACACACATTTAGGGCTATTTGCAAATTAACCCTCATATTTTCACTTTTGGACAATTTAGTCCAATTTTCTCAAAACATCAAATATACACAATTTGCTCACACACATGCATAGCCGAACCTCCTTAGGGGCCATACAAGTCCATATTTTCCATCACATTTGTAATTTAGCCCTTCAATTTGCTATTTTCTCAGTTTAGCCCTATTTAGTTAAATTCATCAAAAATTCAAGAACAAAGTATGTTCATCCAACTCAAATATTTCATTTAACACTATAATCATCATAAAGCTCAACATATCATCAATGGCATATCACACAAACATCATCAATTCACAAAATTAATACATGGGTTTTGTAGCTCTCAAAGCAACGATTGCAAAAACGTAGAAATTATAAAAAACCGATCGAAAACATACCTTAATTTAGCCAAGTATGTGCCGAATATAAAAAGAGCTCAAACCCTTCTTATCTAATCTTATTTTCGGTGATGAAGCATAAAGATGATAGGATTTGGCTTTTATTTTGGATTAATAATCTTTGATTTATCAATTTACCTATTTAGCCCTTTTAATAAACGTATAATAACATATGATTCAAGGCCATTATTGTCTATTAAGTCACCACTATCTTATGAATGGCTTAATTGCCACATAAGACCTCACATTTATAAAGACATAACAATAGGCATCCTTTCATAAAACATGCAAATTTGCATTTCAATGCAATTCCATCCTTTTCATTAAATTAAACACACAGACAGACGAATTAACTCACATAAATTTAGCACATGCTTAATCACTTATCAGAGACACAGAAAATACTATTAAAATATTATACAGACTCGGATTTGTGGTCTCGAAACCACTGTTCTGACTACGGTATAAACCGGATTGTTACAATTCTCCCCCTTAGGGATTTTTGTCCCCAAAAATATTACCGTTAAATAGATTCAGATATTGCTGTCTCATTGAATCTTCAGGCTCCCACGTAGCCTCTTCTATTCCGTATCGATTCCATAGTACTTTCACTAACGAAATTTTCTTGTTTCTCAACTCTTTCACTTCTCGAGCTAGGATACGGATCGGTTCCTCTTCATATGTCATATCTGATTGGATTTCAATTTTAGATGGGGCAATCACATGTGACGGATCGGATCTATATTTACGGAGCATTGAGACATGGAATACATTGTGTATCTTTTCTAGCTCAGAGGGCAACCTTAATCTATATGCAATAGGCCCAACTCTTTCAATGATCTCATACGGTCTGATGAACCTCGGACTTAACTTGCCTTTACGTCTGAATCGAAGCACTTTTTTCCATGGAGACACTTTCAGAAATACTTTGTCGTTGATCTCAAATTCTATATCTTTTCATTTCAAATCTACATAAGACTTCTGACGGTCAGATGCTGCTTTCAAACAATCTCGGATCAGTTTCACTTTATATTCTGAATCTTTTATCAAATCAACCCCATGTAGCTTATTTTCATTGAGCTCAGTCCAATACAGAGGTGTACGACATTTACGTCCGTACAAAGCTTCATAAAGTGCCATTTTGATACTTGATTGAAAACTGTTACTGTGTGCAAATTCAATCAATGGCAGATACTGTTCCCATGTACCGTTAAACTCAAGTATACAACATCTTAACATATCTTTGAGAATCTGAATGATCCGCTCAGATTGACCATTTATTTGTGGATGAAAAGCTGTACTGAAATGCAGTTTCGTGCCTAAAGCTTCTTGCAGTTTCTTCCAGAACCTCGATGTAAACCTCGGATCCCTATCTGACACAATGGATAGTGGCACCTCGTGTAATCTCACAATCTCAGAAATATAAAGCTCAGCTAATCTATCAAGTGAATAATCATATCTTATCGGAATAAAATGGGCTGATTTCGTCAATCGATCAACTATGACCCAAATCGTATCTTTCTTTCTCTGAGTCTGAGGCAAACCAGAAACAAAATCCATTGTCACTCTATCCCATTTCTACTCAGGAATCAGAATCGGTTGTAGTAACCCAGACGGAACTTGATGTTCGGCTTTCACTTGTTGACATATTAAGCATTTCGAAACAAAGTCAGAAATGTCTCGTTTCATACCAGACCACAAATAGTGTCATTTTTATTCGTGATACATTTTCGTACTCCCCGGATGAACGGATAGACAACTGTTATGAGCTTCACATGAAATCAGCTGGATCAACTCTGAATTTCTCGGAACAAAGATACGACTTCGAAATCTCAAGCAATCATCAATAACTAGAAATTCAGATTCAGAATTTGAATCACAAAGAACTCGTTTCGCTAATAACTCATTATTAGATTTCTGAGCATCACATATCTGCTGTATAAACACTGGTTTCGCTTTTAACTCAGCCAACACAGAACTATCATTAGACAAATCTAACCGAGCTTTCAAAGCACGTAGTGGAAACAATGATTTCCTACTCAACTCATCAGCAACAACGATCGCTTTACCCGGATGATAATCGATCACAAGCTCATAATCTTTTAACAGCTCTAACCATCTTCTTTGACGCAGGTTCAAATCTTTTTAAGTCATCAAATATTTCAGACTTTTATGATCTGAAAACACATGGCATTTCTCACCGTACAGGTAATGGCGCCAAATTTTTTAGTGCAAACACAACCGCAGCTAGCTCAAGATCGTGAGTCAGATAGTTCTTTTCATGTGGCTTCAATTGTCTCAAAGCATAAGCTACAACTTTGCCTTCCTGCATCAAAACACATCCCAGACCATTTAACGAAGCATCACTGTATACAACAAATTCTTTACCCGATTCTAGCTGTACTAACACTGGAGCTTTGTTAACAGAGTTTTCAACTGATCAAAACTTTTCTGGCATCTATCCAACCATTCAAATCTAATATCTTTCTGAAGTAATCTAGTCAACGGAGTAGCTATCACTGAAAATCCTTTTATAAATCGACGATAATAACCAGTTAAACCTAGAAAACTACAGACTTAAGATACATTTCTCGGAGGTTTCCAAATCAAAATAGTAGAAATCTTACTCGGATCCATTCGGATTCTAGAAGCTGACATAATATGTCCCAGAAAACTAACCTCGTGTAACCAGAATTCACAATTGCTAAATTTCGCGTACAATTGCTTTTCTCTCAAAGTTTGTAACACAATTCTTAAATGTTCAGCGTGCTCATTTTTATCACATGAATAAATCAAGATGTCATCTATGAATACCACAACAAATCGATCTAGGTACGGTCTGAAAGTTCTGTTCATTAGATCCATAAAAACAGCAGGAGCATTGGTTAATCCAAATGGCATAACTAAAAACTCATAATGCTCGTACCTCGTTTTGAAAGCAGTCTTCGAAATGTCTGAATCTTTAACTCTCAACTGGTAGTATCCCGATCTCAGATCAATCTTAGAAAATATAGTAGCTCCCTTTAATTGATCAAATAAATTATCTATTCGAGGTAACGAATATTTATTCTTTATAGTCACCTTATTCAACTGACGATAATCAATGCACATCCTCATTGTGCCATCTTTCTTTTTCACAAACAGAACAGGAGCTCCCCAGGGCAAAAAACTCAGTCTAGCAAACCCTCTATCTATTAATTCTTGTAACTGTGACTTTAACTCTTTCAACTCTGTTGGTGCCATTCTATACGAAGCTATCGAAATAGGTGTAGTAATAGGCAGTAAATCAATACCAAATTCGACTTCACGAATCGGAGGTAAACCCGGTAACTCTTCAGGGAACACATCAGAATACTCAAAAACAATAGGCACTGATTCAACTTTCTTCTCAGATACTTTCGAATCGATCACATAAGCGAAATATGCCTCATAACCCTTTTTCACATTGAGCTTTCAAAACAGATATCACAGTAGGCAATCCATTCAAATCTTTAGACTCAACTCGTACCATTCAAACATCTCAAATCAATAGTCTTTCTTTTACAGTTCACAACAGCATCATGCAAAAACAACCAATCCATACTCAGAATAATATCGAACTCATCAAATGGCAAAAGCATCAGATCAGCAGGGAAACAAATATCTCGAAACATTAACGGACAGTTCTTGCATACTTTGTCAACAAGGACACTTTTACCTAAGGGGTTCGATACTTTTATAGCAAACTCAGTAGACTCTACAGGCAAAGTCTTGCTGAATACTGAATTCATGCATATATACGAATGCGTAGAATCGGGGTCTATCAATGCAATCACAGAAGTATCATAAAGTGTAAAAGTACCCATTATGACATCTAGAGATGAAGCTTCCTCTCGAGCTCGGATAGCATACGCTCTGGCAGGCGCTCTAGCTTCAGACTTGGCAACATTGTCTCTCGTAGTTCTCTGACTACCACTGATATTTCTTACATTCTTTGAAGGTCTACATCTCATAGGTGCATTATCCGATCTCAGATTCTGAACAGTTTTTGGCTCAATCGACTCAGAGCAATCACGGATAAAATGATCAAGTGATCCACATCTGAAGTAAGCTCTATCATTTAATCTACAGCTTCCCAGATGCTTTTTCTCAAAATGTTTACATTCAGGTCTCTCGGATCGAACATTACCAACACTGGCCACTGAAGTTGCCGGAGTTTTGGAACTCATTTGTGATCTAGCTCGATTTCTATTCAAATGTCCCACATTATCTCTTGAACGACTTTGATCATCTCTGAATCTCTTTGAAGAAGACTGGAATGATTTGCTCGGAAATCTCTTTCTCGTATCTCTAGCTTCAGACTCAGCTTTTCTTTTATCTTTCCCGAGTGCCTCATTTTTGCACGCTCAATCAACTAGTACTATGAACTCTTTTATTTTTAAGATCCCGACTAACAAACGAATGTCTTCATTAAGACCATCTTCGAACCTTTTGCACATTATCGCTTCAGATGATATACATTCTCGGGCATACTGACTTAATCTCACGAACTCTCGTTCATACTCAGTAACAGTCATTCGGCCCTGTTTTAGTTCCAAAAATTCTTTCCGTTTCTGGTTGATGTATCTCTCACTGATCTATTTCTTCCAGAACTCGATCTAAAAGAAGTCCCATGTAACTCGCTCTTTCGGAACAACAGAAATCAAAGTTTTCCACCATTGATAAACTGCATTTCGGAGTAATGATACAACACACTTAATGCATTCTTCCAGAGTCAGAGACATTTTATCGAATACTCAAATAGTATTTTCTAACCAGAACTCGGCCTTTTCAGCATCATCATCATTAGTAGCCCGGAACTCTTCAGCCCCATACTTACAGATTTTGTCAACCGAAGGCTTATTCCACTGATTCAGATTTGCAGTCAAAGGTATATCGGATGTCTGAAGGGGATTAACTGGGGGCCGGGGTTGCGAAACAATCGGGTTATTTTTTACAAACTAAGTGAACCACTCACTCATCATTTAGAAGAAAGCTTGTTTAGCTTCTCCTCTTGACCGCTCGTAGCCGATCTCGAATCAGAGGGCGCTGTCCCTTGCGCTGGAGCAGGGCATTACTTTCTACGTCGTCAGCTACGGCTCTTTTGGGATCCATTACTATACGAAAATCACATTTTTACATGTCAGTATTCATCACACTATCACAATTCAGATATATGGCATGTATAGCTAGACTCTGACACGCTACGTTAGTCCGAGAATTGACTAAACCGCAGCTCTGATACCAACCAAATGTAACACCCCTAACCTGTATCTGTCGCCGGACTAGGGTTAAAGGCGTTACCGAACAGATCAGAAACCTAATCAAGCAATTTATCAAGTACCACATCGATAACAATTATAGTATCCCTTAATACAGTCAACGAGACCTAAAACATGCTTATAAACTGGGTTGGGACTAAATTGAAATACAGTCAAACATTCTCAGAAATTTAAAACTTTTATAATTTTCAGGGGTTACACGCTCGTGTGGGTAAGCCGTGTGCCTCCCACGGCTGCTAGACATCCCCGTGTGTCCTCATCGTGGTCGAAACTGACTTATCCTCTACGACCACTAAGCACACTCGTGTACTCAAGCCATGGTCGAAACTGACTTATCCTCTACGACCACTAAGCACGTCCGTGTACTCAAGCCGTGGTCGAAACTGACTTATCCTCCACGGCCACTAAACAGCAGGCACGTCTGTGTCCCAAGGCCGTGTACTCTTGTTCTATCTATAACTTAGCCCACGGTCACTAGGCACGCTCGTGTGCCACGACCGTGTGACATTATAGGCCATTTTCAAGGCCAAAATGCCACCCACTAGGGTCAAACCTATAAACAATGTTTACCAACTTATTTCATACACATATGTCAAGCAAGAACATACAATTTAACCAAACAATTCATACATTCAAAACTAGTTCCAAATATATCAAATTACAAGACTAAAACTCATATCATCACAAGCATATTTCATTCATTTGCTTAATCAAAAACTTGACCATTACAAGTATCAACTAGCCATGCCAAGAACATACTTCACATATCACATTCATTCAAGCAAATTCTCAACTCAATACTAACCAAATCTTATGGCTAAGTTCATATAACAATTTATATCAAATACTAGCATATACATGCAATATCTAGCTATATACATTTCCAAAATGTACCAAAATGAGTTTAGTAGTGTGATGGAAATCCTTGACAGTCCCGAGCCTTCAGTAGCTTTGACGACCTATAAAACAGAGAAAACACACACACAGAGTAAGCTTTCCAAAAGCTTAGTAAATCATTATACAAACAAACTTAACATGTATAACATTTAAGCATATAGAACATTGGCACAATTCATATTCATATTGCATTTCTCACAGATATGCATTAAACCATATCCTTGGCCATATTTGCCACATACATCAACTCAAGAATCACATGTATATACATAACTCTCACATAACTATTCTTGTATCTTATTCACATTCTCATATTTGATTATACATTTCCTCAAATAAAAAAAGCACCTAGGTACTTACCTTTTATTCACACATAGTGTACCTATGTAACGTACCTGAATCAAACATACATTCACGTATTTTTTCTTAGCTCGGAATTGCAATTCATATCACAGACTTGCCCGTTGAACCATTAGGAATCTAGTAGGATACTCAGAAAGCTCGGAATAGTCGTACAATGCCAACATCCCAGACGAGGTCTTATATGCACTCAGATATCGATGCCACTATCCCAGACAGGGTCTTACACGAATCAATATGTTACCGATGTCCCAGACATGGTCTTACACATAAAGCTCATATCGATGCCAACGTCCCAGACGTGGTCTTACACATAAAGCTCATATCGATGCCAACATCACAGACGTGGTCTTACACGAAATCTTAAATCAATGCCAACATCCCCGATGTGGTCTTACATGATATAAACAGAACAGATACCTATGTCATGACATAGCTAATCCTATCTATTCCTAGGTTCATACGGGACTTCTCGAACATTATCTCTATATCGATCATATCTTGTAATTCATGTACAGATCATATCGTAAACATTCATCTATAGCAATGGTCATAGGAATATACATAATTCAATACGAATACGTTTATTTGCATAATGACTTACCTCGGATTCGATTTAACGGAAATGGTAACCGCTACTCGTTTACTTTCGCTTTCCCGCGATCTAAGTTCGTTTTCCTTAGTTCTTGATCTATACATATTCAGAATTAACCCTTTTATTTACTAACATATTCATTTCAATCCAAGAACACACATTTAGGGCTATTTGTAAATTAACCCTCATATTTTCACATTTGGACAATTTAGTCCAATTTTCTCAAAACATCAAATATACACAATTTGCTCACACACATGTATAGCCGAACCTCCCTAGGGACCATACAAGTCCATATTTTCCATCACATTTGTAATTTAGCCCTTCAATTTGCTATTTTCTCATTTTAGCCCTATTTAGTTAAATTCATCAAAAATTCAAGAACAAAGTATGTTCATCTAACTCAAATCTTTCATTTAACACCATAATCATCATAAAGCTCAACATATCATCAATGGCATATCACACAAACATCATCAATTCACAAAATTAATACATGGGTTTTGTAGCTCTCAAAGCAACGATTGCAAAAACGTAGAAATTATCAAAAACCGATAGAAAACATACCTTAATTTAGCCCAAGTATGTGCCGAATATAAAAAGAGCTCAAACCCTTCTTCTCTAATCTTATTTTCAGTGATGAAGCATAAATATGATAGGATTTGGCTTTTATTTTGGATTAATAATCTTTGATTTATCAATTTACCTATTTAGCCCTTTTAATAAACATATAATAACATATGATTCAAGGCCATTATTGTCTATTAATTCACCACTATCTTATGAATGGCTTAATTGCCACATAAAACCTCACATTTATAAAGACATAACAATAGGCATCCTTTCATAATATTTTCTTTTCTTTTGTTTGTTTGTTTATTTGTTTATTTATTTACTATTATTTTTACTTAATATTTTTTATTATTATTGTTTTTGCCTTCATTATGGTTATTCATTTTATCACCCACACTTTTATTCCATCGAGCATATCGACATTATGATTTATTTTTCATTTTATTACGATCATATTATATTCTCTTCGATACATTAAAAATTTGGTTTTGAAATAAGCAAACACTCTGCTTTCTAAGATTCGAAAGAAATCGTATCCTAACTTACTGGGTTTTGATTTTTCCTCTTCGAGTCCAAAGAACCTATTATCTTCCTTTTAAAAGTTAAATAAAAAACTTATTCTCGAAAATTCAAAATTGTCGTGTTCTAACTCATTGGATATGACGTTTTGTTATCTCGGGATAAGGATTTCAGAAAACAAGGCAATGTTTCGTATTTTGAAGTTTGAAAAATTGTGCCCTAACTCACTGGGTTTCGATTTTCTCGTCGAACTTAAAATATTAAATATTCCTTTTTCTTCAAAATCGAAACCGATAAATTTCAAATCAACACTTATTCTTGGGAATTCAAAATGTTGTATCCTAACTTATTGGATATGATATTTTGTGTCTCGAGGTAAGAATTATCTACAAATAAAAGTAAGCCTAGTTTCGGTGTCATGAGATGTTACATCCTAACTTTTTGGGTATAGCATTTTATTTCTTTGAAATTGGTAAATCTCGGCTTTCTTTCAAATGAAAGGATCGTATTTTTAAATTTTTTCAAAATTTCAACATTAGGACATGAAATTATCAATTCGGTACCAAATTTTGGGCATTACGAGGGTGTTAACCCTTCCTCGTACGTAACCGATTCCCGAACCTGTTTTCTTGCATTTCGTGGACCAAAATCAATGTTTTGAAATAAAACGTTTTATAAGGTGTGTCGAAACCATTTTAAAATCGATTTTAGAAAAATGGGGATCGACTTTAAAAACAAAAATAGGAGTCGCCACCAATCCTTTTTTACTTAGGTGTGATTGGATCACCTTATAAAACGTTTCATTTTAAAACATTTGATTTTGACCTACGAAAAACGAGAAAACGGGTTCGGGAGTCGATTACATATGAGGAAGGGTTAGCACCCTCATAACGCCCAAAAATTGGTACCTAATTGATAAAATCATGTCCAAATGTTTGAAATTTAAAAAGTTTAAAATAAGATCCCTTATTAGAAGTAAAACCAAGATTTACCTATTTCAAAGAAATATAAATACCACATCCAATAAGTTAGGATACAACATTTTATAACTTTGAAGCTAGGTGTATCTTTATTTTAGAAAATTCTTACCTCAAGACACAAAACATCACACCCAATAAGTTAGGATACAACATTTTATAATTCTCAAGAATAAGTTTTTTATTTGAAAGTTGAGATATCTTTATTCCTAGAGAATATAAACATCACATCCAACACGTTAGGACACGATATTTTTTAAACCCTCGTATTTAAAGTTATCTCATGATTTACAAACTTGTTAAAAGGATATTTGGCTATTTATCCAAACGGAAAATCGCACCCAACACGTTAGGGCACTATTTCCCGAATTTCTAAATACCAAACATTGCCTCATTTTAAAACTTTGGATAAATATAGTAAAAATATATTTTAAACAATAATTTATGAGGCAATATTGCATTTATACGTGAATATCAAAGGCAATTATAACACATTAACATTTAATATTAATATAGACAATAAAAAACAATAGCACATATAAAATAAAATAGCACATGAAAAAAAACATACATAAAATATTAAAAATATAAAATGATATATAAACAACAAAAATAGCATAAATATATTTGAGAAAGTAAATAAGTTTTGACAAAAACAATTGATTCATAACTTAAAAACATGCTCATAATATTCTAATACGTAAAATATGTTAAAGAATAAACAGTGTTATACTATATAAATAGTTTCAGATAAAAAATATATATATGGGATATAATATTATATAATACTTTTAATATATAAGTTAAGAAATAGTATGTAAGTAAATAATCAAATTAAATAATAATTAATAAGAATTTAAAATACATAAGGATAATATATAATAAAAATATACAAGTTTAATAAATTAATATATGAAGAATACGGGTAATATAATATAGTCAAAACAATTAACGAATATTATAACATTTTTTAAAAAAAATAAAAAAGTATAAAAATGATATGGATAAATAAAAAAAAAAGTTAAAAAAACGCATATGTCAACCTAACTCCCGCAATATGAGGATTCAACGAAATTCCTCCACCAAAATCTCTCAAACGGAAGCAGCACAAAAAGAAATGAAAATGAGCGAAGAACAAAATAAAAACAAGCCACCAAAAATAAGAACGCAAGAGGAAGAGAAATTTGAGTTAATGCTGTCAAGAATTCTTATTGCTTTCAAATTCCAGTGTCCTTTACAATGAAAGGAGAGGCCTCTATTTATAGTTGAGCCTCCCCAAATCCAACAGTACAAATCAATTACATCAACGGCTAAGGTTAAAAGGTATCTACAAATTAGATCTCTAAGATTACAAAATCATATCTTTTAATATTACATACTATATCTTCTAAGATTTCATATCATATCTAAGATTACATACCATAACTTATAGGATTGCATATCATATTTAAGATTGCATATCCTTGAAGATTGTACTTCCATATACATCAAGCTTGTAGATGGACCTTCAATCTTTAAATGATATATTTTGGACTGGACTTGGACTTTATTTTATTATTTCCGGTTTATTATTTTTTGTATGGGCCCAAGCTAAATTGGGTTCCTACAGTTGCCCTCTTTGCTTGCTCATTATTGTGAAACAAGAATAGAGCAAAGACTATAAAGGACCAATTTTGCCCTGTCTTGGCGAAACCTTGGCTTCTTGGTTTTCTTCAAATGACTTCCAATCCGAACAAAGATTGGATCTTCATCTTGATTTCAAGTGAGTTTGATAACTTCAACTTCATGAAGGCAATATCCACTATCTTTTGATCCGCTCCATCAGAACTCGGGAGACCGGATCTCGAGATTTTCAATCTGATCCCTACAAACTCGGGGATCACGGTGATCGATATCTTCGATCCGCTTTCCTGCAACTTCAGGAACGTCAAATCTGCTATTTTCAATCTGATCCCTGCAAGCTCAGGGATCACCGTGATGTCCTCGATCGCTTCCCGCAACTTCGTGAACGCCAAATCTGCTACTTTCAATCTGATCCTCGCAAGCTCGTGGATCACGGATCGATGTCTTCGATCTGTTTCCTGCAACTTCAGGAATGTCAAATCTACTACTTTCAATCTGATCCCTGCAAGCTCAGGGATCACTAGACTAATGTCTTCGATCTACTTCCTACAACTTTAGGAACGCCAAATCTGCTATTTTCAGTCTGATCCCTACAAACTCAGGGATCACCAGACTGATATTTTCGATTTGCTCCCTGCAACTTCAGGAAGATCAAATCTGCTATCTTCAGTCTGATCCCTACAAACTCAGGGATCACCAAACTGATATCTTCGATCTGCTCTCTGCAACTTCAGGAAAATCAAATCTGCTATCCTCAATTTGATCCCTGCAAACTCAGGGATCACCAGATTGATATCTTTGATCTGCTCCCTTGAAACACCCCACACCCGGCCCACGAGCCTGAACCGGATCTGGTATGTTCCTTAAGAAAAACGGTTTTGAAGTTCTTTATTACTTAGAGATAATTTGTGTATTTTTCGAAAGATATTGGTTTTGGGTTGGGCTTAGGTTGGAAACCCATTTACTTAATTTTAAAAGAACAATTATTTAAAGTGACAAAAAAAAAACAATCTAGGGTTTATTTAAGAAATATGTTTTAAACAATCATTAATTTTAAAGTAATTCGTAACATAATAATAAAAATTTAAACAGAAATGAAGTAATCAAACTTGGGCCTTATGGCCTTATTACATCAAATAATTTCCAAAATTAAAATGAAAAGTACTTAGCAAAAATAAAGTCCAAATCGTTTATTTTTCTCCTGCATGGCCACCTTCAGCTCCTGCCGACCCGGTCCATTACTGCTCATCACCTGAAAAATAGTCCTACAAGGGGTGAGTCTACAGACTCAATGTGTACACAAAACTAACAATCAACAGATCAGGCATACATATTCATATCAAGTACATATTCGAATCAAATGATGCAACCCAAACCCAAAACCTATTTGTCCATCCGCTACACACCACCCGTACTTCGCCACACACCGTGGGACTACTAAGTCGACCCTCTCCATCCGCTACACACCATCGAAGCGATCATTGCGATCGACGTGCTCATCGCCTATATAATTTGTGTCATTAGACACCATATTCGGATAATGTAACCGAAGTTACCAAATTCAGATAATGTAACCGTAGTCACCATATTCCGTTGGTGAGACCGAAGTTAACACCTTCTTCCCCTTTGACATATAGCCCGAAATGCCCCAAATATTATTATATCATGCATAACATACTTATTTCTCATTCATGTTACTATTCACATGTTCAAAATATATCATATTCGTAATCCTATCAGAAGTAGGAAACGTGCACTGGTACTTTTTACCACATTTGTGGTACTTAGCCACATTCACATTCTTATACATATTCATATATTAAAATAATTGCCATATGATATATCGAAAGTTAGTGTGAGTACACACCTGATTCGCTTAATAGATTCCTTGAAATCCCGAAGAACGATCTACCGATCTAGATCTTTACTCCTATATTCGGCCAATCATAAAAACATATGAATCAACCTATTTGGCTTAAAAACCAAATCCTAGTAGGATTTGTATCACTTACCTTGTTGCCGAATTGGATGATGGTAAATCAAGTCCCAAAAATCACTAGTATCCTTTCCTTGAAATCGGCTAACACTCTAATTTCCCGAAAATTCCTCTTGATTGTGGATCTGTCGAAATCCCTACATATATTAGATCTGATTTCCAAGTCACTTAATAACTTAATCAAATAGCCTTTGGCCTAAACCATACTTTTCTTACCTTAAATCCTTGAATCCCGAAAGATTTCTCCTTGTACTTGACAGTTGTAGAAACCTGATAGACCCCTTGTAGATTCGGCCAACATACAGTAGTAGGATTAGTCTTTCTCTTTTATCAAATAGGATGGAAAAGAACTTGAATAATGTTAACCTTACCCTTAATGCTTAGTCGACTGCTTCCTTGCTTAAATTCTCGTGAAGATTCTGGCTATGGCCTCTAATGGAGAGGAAAATATTCGGCTACTACTAGAAGAAAGGTTGGAGAGGAAAAGTAGATTTGACAGAATAGCAGAGAAAAGAGAGGATTTCGCTTAGGGAAATTTTCTGAGAGGGGTGAATAGCTTAGGAATTTCGGCAAAGGAGGGAATGAATGAAAAATTAGCCTTGTTTTCCTCCCTTAGCCGACTTTACTAGGCCAAGAGTCCTTGACTTGGCCACCACTCTTCCTTGTGATAATATCATCTCTTTATTTAAAAAAATAAATAAAGAAAAATCCTTATTATCTCTTCTAAATAATCCAAATTAAAAGCTTTTATTTATCACCTTATTAAGCAATATTAATGGAAATAAAACACCTCCCTTTTCTAGAAACAAGTGCCGCCCACCCCTTAGCCCAGGGAAGCAAAAATAAAACTTCATTTATTTGCTTCCCTTGTGACTTCGAACCTGTGCCCATGCCTCTTGCACATGGCGCCATTTCCATAGGCCCTAAGTGACATCTTGAGCCACTTTTCCAAGCCTGTTTGTGTGTCAAATTTTTCCAACTTTTTCTTTTAAGGCCCTCTTGCCTTAATCTCCCATTTTAAACTTTAAAACTCATCATTTTAGGGTCATTTCCAAGTTTCCTAAAATTTTCGATCATCACATTTACTTTGCCATTTTCTTACATTTCCAAGTTTCCCGAAATGTGTACTTTCCATTTTTGAACCATTTCCTTACATTTCTAGGTTTCCTAAAATGTTCATGTCTTAATGCATTTCAGTGTTTCCAAAATATTCATTTCCATTCATTTTCATACATTTCGAGTTTCCAAAAATTTCAAAAATTTATTCATAATGCTTAAGACTTGTCATTTCATACAATTAAACCGAAAATGCATAAGCCCTTTCCAGGATGTTACATCCCTGCAACTTCAGGAAGATCAAATCTGCTATCTTCAATCTGATCCCTGCAAACTCAGGGATCACCAAATTGATGTCTTCGATCTGATATTGCTACACCGCCCACCGAAAAGACATGTCCTCAGAGACTCGATTCTATGACATGCATGCAATATGTCATGAAAATGATTCCTTTTAAAAGATTAGAATTAAAATGCAATGACCAGAATGAATCGAATGCACCTAATGAAAATACAAAAATATTATGAGTATGATTCCTACTCTAAGTGTTATCACTCATTTTCGTTCGTCAATCATGTTTTGCTTATTAAGTCTGGTCCACGTTTATTTTTCGAATCAACTCTGCTTGAATCTTGAACACACGAGGCTTGTACCACAATGAAAATCAAATACTCTTTCAAATCCGACCCATTTGCACATATAGCGTGTAGGGTTTATTTCAAATTCCACCCATTCCCCACAATTCAAGGCTTTCTTAGTTCATTACCTCACCTTCAAGTGTTATGATCTGATGCTATCACGTCCTCTTATCAATTGGACAAAGAATTCAGAGAAATATTCTCAGAGAGATATTCTCTATATGAAAATTCTAAACAATTGTCCTGTTTCAGTTCCTTGTCTTGTTTAGAAATTTCCAAAGTAATATGCAAAACTTTCCTTTTGTGAAATTATTAGTTCATCAATCATTATTTCAATGCAACATATTTACAAATAACAAATAAAATAATTTCAAAAGAAGAATTTGAATAAATTTGTACAAAGAAAAATTAACTGGAACATATCTTTAAGACAAAAAAGAATCCCAAGATAATACAAAAAATTCAGATGCCCTAGATATCGCCGATTGAGCTTCCATATACAAACTTTATAAAGATTGTCTTGAGTTCATCATGTGTTTAGAAGACCCAAAGTATTTTGTTGATGCCCCAATATGCGACATTCTTCCTTTCATTGTTGTTTTGAGTGTAACGAGATGGCTACCGTCCATTCAAAATTTGAGTCGCCCTTTTTAGGTTTTCAACTCAAAACCCATTTGGTCTCAAAGTGCCCTTTGCAGGTTTTCGCCTTGGCCTCTCCTTTTTTTTTGAAACTCAAAGCGCCCTTTGCGGGTTTTCACTTTGGCTTCTTCTCTTTTTCAAGCAAAGTATTTTTTTACTGAATCTGAGTTCACAGGATGGGTAAGCTTTTCCCATCCATTTCAGTCAAAATCAGTGCTCCTCCAGAGAAAGCTTGTTCCACCACATATGGTCCTTCCCAATTCGGCATCCATTTTTCTCTGAAATCCTTTTGTATTGGAAGAATCTTTTTCAGCATAAGATCCCCCTCATGAAACTCTCTTGGGCGAACTTTCTTATTATAGGCTCGCATCATTCGTTTCTGGTACATCTGACCATGACGAATAGCCCTTAGTCTCTTTTCTTCAATCAAGTTCAACTGATCATACCGAGCCTGAATCCATTCAGCTTCTTCCAACTTTATTTCTGACAGCACACGAAGAGAAGGAATTTCTACTTCGATGGGTAAAACGGCCTCCATCCCTTAAACCAACGAATATGGTGTTGCCCGGTGTGAGAGGTTACGGACAGATGTCCGATAAGCATAAAGTGCAAGCGGTAGTTTCTCATGCCAATCCTTGTAAGTCTCAAATATTTTCCTACTATCTTTTTGATATTTTTGTTAGCCGCTTCCATCGCCCCATTCATTTTCGAGGCGATACGAGACGAGTTATGGTGTTTGATTCCAAATTGGTTACAAATTTACGCTTATCGAGTTACATTGTTCAGTTCAACGTATTGTCGGATATGATCCTCTCGGGCATTCCATATCGACAAATAATCTCCTTCTTCAAGAATCTACTAATCACGACTTAGTGACATTAGCATATGAAGCAGCCTCTACCCATTTCATAAAGTAGTCAATTACCACAAAGATGAATCGATGCCCATTCGAAGCTTTTGGTGAGATTGGCCCAATAACATCCATGCCCCACATGAAAAAAGGCCACGGGGAAGTCATAACATGCAAAGGTGATGGAGGCACATGAATTTTGTCTCCATAAATTTGGCATTTATGACATCTCTTGGCATAGTTGATGTAGTCTCCTTCCATGGTAGACCAATAATATCCAAATCTCATTATCTGTCTGGCCATTGTGAATCCATTTGCATGTGTTCCACAAACACCCTCATGAACTTCTTTGAGGATTTGTTTAGCTTCAAAAGCATCAACACATCTCAATAGCACTTGATCTTCTCTCTTTTTGTATAAAATATCTCCATCTAGGACATAATCAGAGGCCATTCTTCTTAAAGTCCTTTTCTTATTTTCGGTGGCATTCTCCGGATTTTCGCGATTTTTCACATATCGTAATACATTCTGATACCAAGGATGGTCATCTCTTTCTTCTTCCTCTATGTCATAACAATGGGCTGGAACTTCGATGATACTCATCTGAAAAGGCGTCATATCTTCTGGTCTGTTTACTTTGATCATAGAAGCCAAGGTTGCCAATGCATCTGCCATCTGATTTTTATCGCGTGGAAGATAATTGAAGGTAATGTCATCAAATTCCCCAATCAATTCCAAAACTATTTTTCGGTAATCAACTAATTTGGGATCCCTTGTCTCCCATTCTCCTTTTAGCTGGTAAATTACCAAGGCAGAATCTCCATACACATCTAGCACTCTGATCTTATGTTCTAAGGCTGCTCGAAGTCCCATAATACATGCTTCATATTCTGCCATGTTATTTGTGTAGTCAAAATCTAATCTACATGTGAATGGATAATAGTCACCACCAGGGGATACCAAAACTGCTCCAATTCCATTTCCCATAGCATTCGATGCTCCATCAAAATTCAACTTCCAGCGACAATCTTCTATATTTGCCACATACATCAGCCCTTCATTTGGGAAATCAAAACTCAAAGGTTCATAATCTTCAAAAGCTCATGCTAGCCAAAAGTCTCAGAATCGCACTTCCTTTGATAGCCTTTTGGGTCACATAGACTATATCGAACTCAGATAGTAGAATCTGCCACCTAGCCATTCTTCCATTCAAAGCAGTGGACTCTATCATGTATTTTAATGGATCAAGCTTGAAAATCAACCAAGTTGTATGATATAGCATATATTGTCTCAACCTCCGAGTTGTCCAAATCAAAGCGCAACATAATTTCTCAATTGCCGAATACCTCATTTCACACTCAGTAAACTTTTTGCTAGGATAGTATATCGCCTTTTCCTTTCTTCCTGTCTCATCATGTTGTCCCAACACACATCCCATGGAGTTATTGAAAACTGACAAATACAATATTAAAGGCTTATCTGGATTAGGTGGAGATAATACTGGTGCATTTGACAAATACATTTTGACTTTATCAAAAGCTCTCTGACACTCCTCATCCCATACACCTGGATTATGTTTTTTGAGAAGACGAAATATGGGATCGCATTTCTCAGTTAATTGTGAAATAAACCGAGCAATGTAATTCAGCCTTCCAAGAAAACCTCGAACTTCTTTCTGAGTGCGCGGTGAAGGCAATCCTTGTATTACTTTTACCTTGCTTGAATCAACTTCTATTCCTTTCTAACTGACCACAAATCCCAATAACTTTCCTGATCGGGCTCCGAAAGTACACTTTACCGGATTGAGTTTCAATTGGAATTTTCTCAATCTTAAAAATAACTTCTTCAAGACCTCAACATGCTCTTTTTCAGTTCGAGATTTAGCAATCATGTCGTCAACATACACTTCAATCTCCTTATGCATCATGTCATGGAACAAGGTTACCATGGCCCTTTGGTATGTTGCCCCAGCATTCTTTAGTCCGAAAGGCATTACTTTGTAGCAAAAGGTGCCCCACAGCGTTATGAAGGTAGTTTTCTCCATATCCTCGGGGTGCATCTTAATCTGATTATATCCTGAAAAGCCATCCATGAATGAAAACAAAGAAAATCCTGCCGTATTATCTACCAAAGTATCAATATGCGGCAAAGGGAAATTGTCTTTTGGGCTAGCTTTGTTCAAATCCTTGTAATCTACGCACATTCGGACCTTTCCATCTTTCTTAGGAATTGGAACAATGTTGGCAACCCATTCTGAGTATTTGACCTCTTGTAGAAAACCAGCATCAAATTGTTTCTGGACCTCTTCTTTTATTTTCAATACTATATCAGGCCTCATCCTTCGTAGCTTTTGCTGAACTGGCTTACATTCTTCTTTGATGGGAAGGCGATGTACCACAATATCAGTGCTTAACTCGGGCATATCCTGGTATGACCACGCAAAGACATCTTTGAACTCTCGCAATAACTCAATAAGATCTCGTTTTGTCTCTTTAGCTATGTGCGTCCCAATTTTCACAACCTTTCCTTCTTCCAAGGTTATATTCTCTATTTCTTCTTCATGGGGCAAGATTTGCTTCTCCTCCTGTTTTACCATTCTTAACAAATCTGGAGATAAGCCACACTCTCGGTCATCTTCAAAATCCTGAGATTCTCCTAAGCGCATGTCTTGCTCAAAATAGGCTTCGGATCTCAGATTATCGTTGCTCATGTCGTTGATATCTAGGGCCCCGTAATCGATTTGAAAGAATATACAACGAATAAATGAATTTGAGGACAAACATCCACATGATATGAATGAAATTTACAATTTGAGAGGTAATTAGAAGAATGAAATGAAAGAATATTTGCTCAAGCTAATTATCCAAAATGTGTTTTATTGAAAAAATAAGTTCTGAACATAAGCGTATTTCACAAAGGGATTTTTTTTATTATTCCTAGGCTACAAAATAACAAAGCATTCTGAATATTACTCTGTGTAATTCCTAAAAACTACAGGGAGCTCCTCCGAAGTCCAATTGTCCAGAATGCTTCCAGGTTTTTTCTTTTCTCTCTCCCCTATAATTTAAACTAATTAGACTCTCTCTATGGATTTGAATGCATATGATATTATGTAATGCAAATGCATGAATGCAAAGAGGCATCGATTCTGATCAACTTCATTGTAGAAAACTTTATTAGAAAACAAATTCTTTTACATAAAATAGACTACAAATAAGCTTTCGCCCTAAGTCCTAAAGTCCTAATTTTCCTTAGTAACAAAACTAGCTCTTGGCTACGATCTGACTGTATCTCATATTTTATGCTTAATACGTCGGCCTGTGATGCTAAAGTCTGTAGGTAATCAGCTACCTCTCAAATTTGGCCTATGGCTTCCTCCATGAGATAGTTCCAATTTCTAACTTGACTATGTGAATGATGGAGTTCTTCTTTCAAATGCCCTTCTCTTGTTTTCAAACACTCGATCTGAAGTTCACAATTGTGCAGTGCTGACTCTAATTCTTCAATTCTACTTTTCATTTCTTCAACCTTGTTCAGACTTGCCTTTAACTCAGCTACGGAATTACGGCTCCGATGGTGGTGAAAAGATCGTCCAAGCTCAGCCACTCTAGCTTGTAATTCTCCTTTTTCATTTAAACTTTTTGCCAAATTTTCCTCTGAGACCTTGTTTCGCGATTGCATCTCTCTAAACTTTTTCTCCCAATAGTCTGCTTTGGCTTTTTCTTCTTGGACCTCTTGTCGCCACTGTTTTGAGGTCTTCCCTAAACCAGCATTCTTTATTTATAGACGCATCTTTTTATATTCGGTCTTCAGGCTATCTCGATCTTCCTCTATAGTTCTCTTCTCTTTCTTTGCTTTTTCAGCTTTCGATTTCTAAGCCTCCACATCTAGCTTCAAAAACATCTTCTCTTCTTCTAGCTTCTCTATTTTCTTTCCAAGCTCTAAACTTTGCCTTTCGAAGTCTCGTTTTATAATTTCTATCTTCGATGGGATGACTTGTAAACACCCCTTCAATGATCGAGCCTTCTCCAAACTTGACTCAGGAATGTTATCGTTGATCCTTTTTTTTAACCATTCGTTATATTCTGCAGTTGCTATCGATCCTCGAGTCATTATCTTCATATGACAAGCCTGTTTCCAAACCTTAGAAATCTCTAGAACCCTCTTCTTATAACTTTCCCCCTTATATGCGAATTAGCTTTGAGCCAGCCCATGCGTTATCGGTATGAACTGTGCTGCTTTGTATTGCCTTAGTACCAACAAAGGTGCATATCCCACAGCTCCCCAAACTCCAAGTAGAGGTACCCAATCAAAATTTCCACACCGATAAAGGACTTCATCCGAAACCAACCAAGGGGCTCTCCATTCAACATCTTCCTTTCGAAGGTTTTGCAAAATCTCCATCCACCTTTCCTCTGTTAGATCATCTCTCCTTGTCGTAGCTGCGGCCTCTTTTAAAGGGGAATAATCTTCAGAGAACACTTGGCAAGAAATTCTACCAACCCTCCAAAAATGGCTGTGAAACCAAACTAATAACAACTATGCACATCTAATGAATCTACCTTACCCCGCTTTCCGACACGCACTCAAAGATCTGAATGTCTCAGCTAAAATCGCAGGTACAGGTGTGGCCCCTTTACTAAGTCGATCGAACAAATCGGTAACTGCTTCGTCTATATGCCGTAATGCTTTGGGGAAAATCACTAACCCATAAATACATAAAGCAAAGATGTCAATCTTCTTTTCCTCGTCCGGATGTGTCAGAATCAAATCCCTCAAACTCACCCAAGGTATGCATTTACCTTCACCTTTTTCTTGAATCCTAGCTGTAACCCACTGCTCGCTCATCCCTGTGATACTCATCAATTTCATTACAAAAGTCAGCACACTAGGAGCCCTAAAATAAACCTTGTCAGCTTGGAACCTCGAACAGCGAAGCAAGGTCGTATATTCCTCCAATGTAGGTACTAAATCTACTTCCCCAAAAGTGAAACAACTATAAGCAACGTTCCAAAACTGAGTCATGGCCCTAAATAGATGCTTATCTACCTTGATATCCAACAAATAAGGTAGATCACCGTAAGCACGATAAAACAGTTGTTTTGTCTCATCACCCCATTGAGCCCATATATCTTTCAACTCTCTAAACTCATTCTGCGTAATACTAACACGAGTAAAATCCCAAAGTTCAGATACATACCCGTCAACTAAGCTATCCCTCTTCCTTAATTGCGTTTGTTCCGACCAAGCGCGAACAGCTGCATTGTCTCCTAATTTATCAAGGAACCCATTCTCCATAACCAGCTTTCTAACTTAGAAATAGACCGCAAATCGATACCTCTAAAAAATGAAATAATATGCACAAAAATAAAACACCACGAGTCAGTATCGCCAAAATAAAATATGAAGCAAGTGAAACAAATAGACCTATTTGGGTAATCTAACGAAATTTAGGATCGCTTTACTTAAGTTGGGTTTTTAAGGTTTACTATATGCGGTTTAGATCTAAAGTTAAGGTACTCGAACCAGTAGATTCCTCAATCCTCACCCATTATAGGCTCATACGGACCGAGTTCGATTCAGGGGAATACATTTCCCTTTGGCCATGCGGAAGTGAAAACTTCACGAAGAAATAGGTACAGATGTATTCCGGAAGCAATCCACTAGCCCATGCGGAGGTGAAAACCTCACGAAGGCATAGCTTCTCACTCCCACTTAAGGGTGTGACCACAACGGTCATGCAGTGCAATGCAAAAAGATATATTTTAAAATCACATGCAATAAAAGGATCATATTTTTAGAAATCAAAATTTTAAATTCAAACAAAAGGACATGAAATTATCAATTTTACGGCTTGACTCTCTTAAATCCCCAAATGAGTCGCTAAGTCATCGAAACCATTTTAAAATCGGTTTTAGAAAAATGGGGATCGACTTTAAAAACAAAAATAGGAGTCGCCACCAATCCTTTTTTACTTAGGTGTGATTGGATCACCTTATAAAACGTTTCATTTTAAAGCATTTGATTTTGACCTACGAAAAACGAGAAAACGGGTTCGGGAGTCGGTTACGTATGAGGAAATGTTAGCACCCTCATAACGCCCAAAAATTGGTACCTAATTGATAAAATCATGTCCAAATGTTTGAAATTTAAAAAGTTTAAAATAAGATTCCTTATTAGAAGTAAAACCAAGATTTACCTATTTCAAAGAAATATAAATACCACATCCAATAAGTTAGGATACAACATTTTACAACTTTGAAGCTAGGTGTATCTTTATTTTAGAAAATTCTTACCTCAAGACACAAAACATCACACCCAATAAGTTAGGATACAACATTTTATAATTCTCAAGAATAAGTTTTTTATTTGAAAGTTGAGATATCTTTATTCCGAGAGAATATAAACATCACATCCAACACGTAGGACACGACATTTTTTAAACCCTCGTATTTAAAGTTATCTCATGATTTACAAAACTTGTTAAAAGGATATTTGGCTATTTATCCAAACGGAAAATCGCACCCAACACGTTAGGGCACTATTTCCTAATTTCTAAATACCAAACATTGCCTCATTTTAAAACTTTGGATAAATATAGTAAAAATATATTTTAAACAATAATTTATGAGGCAATATTGCATTTATACGTGAATATCAAAGGCAATTATAACACATTAACATTTAATATTAATATAGACAATAAAAACAATAGCACATATAAAATAAAATAGCACATGAAAAATAGCATACATAAAATATTAAAAATATAAAATGATATATAAACAACAAAAATAGCATAAATATATTTGAGAAAGTAAATAAGTTTTGACAAAAACAATTGATTCATAACTTAAAAACATGCTCATAATATTCTAATACGTAAAATATGTTAAAGAATAAACAGTTGTTATACTATATAAATAGTTTGAGATAAAAATATATATATGGGAGATAATATTATATAATACTTTTAATATATAAGTTAAGAAATAGTATGTAAGTAAATAATCAAATTAAATAATAATTAATAAGAATTTAAAATACATAAGGATAATATATAATAAAAATATACAAGTTTAATAAATTAATATATGAATAATACGGGTAATATAATATACTCAAAACAATTAACGAATATTATAACATTTTTCTTAAAAAAATAAAAAAGTATAAAAATGATATGGATAAATAAATAAAAAAGTTAAAAAAATGCATATGTCAACCTAACTCCCGCAATATGAGGATTCAACGAAATTCCTCCACCAAAATCTAACTCGAACGGAAGCATCACAAAAAGAAATGAAAAATGAGCGAAGAACAAAATAAAAACAAGCCATAGAAAATAAGAACGCAAGAGGAAGAGAAATTTGAGTGAATGCTCTCAAGAATTCTTATTGCTTTCAAATTCCAGTGTCCTTTACAATGAAGGGAGAGGCCTCTATTTATAGTTGAACCTCCCCAAATCCAACGGTACAAATCAATTACATCAACGGCTAAGATTAAAAGGTATCTACAAATTAGATCTCTAAGATTACAAAATCATATCTTTTAATATTACATACTATATCTTCTAAGATTTCATATCATATCTAAGATTGCATACCATAATTATAGGATTGCATATCATATCTAAGATTGCATATCCTTGAAGATTGTACTTCCATATACATCAAGCTTGTGGATGGACCTTCAATCTTTAAATGATATATTTTGGACTGGACTTGGACTTTATTTTATTATTTCTGGTTTATTATTTTTTGTATGGGCCCGGGCTAAATTGGGTTCCTACAAGGTGATCCAGTCACACCTAAGTAAAAAAGGATTGGTGGCGACTCCATTTTCGTTTTTAAAGTCGATCCCCATTTTTCATAAAAAAACCTTTAAAAATGGTTTCGACACATACAAATTCATGCTAAGGGTTCACACGTCTTACTTGACTTCCAGTCGTGTACGACCTCGTTTTCAAGTGTAGTACACAGGTTCACCATTAAAATCGCACAGTGTATACATTCAACAATTCAACCAAAATTGTAAGGATTTGCACAAGGAAGAAGTCAAGGTTCGCATACCATAAGTGGGGGTTTGCATATATTACCTTGCATGTGTACTGGAGTTTAAATGTAGTATATCAAACCACTCACCTTAGCAACCATTGCTTCAACTACCATGCTCAAGTAAGCTTATATTTGCCTTTGTCCATGGTTGTAGAGGTTCCCAAATGAATTGACACTTTTCATACACATCACACACATTACAAAGGCATTACTAACATCAACAAACACCATTAAATCATTCCAAAATCCTAGATCAAAGCCTATTAACCTTTATACAAAAAAATTAACTAGTTTTTTTTTTCAAAATAGGTGTTTAACCACTCAAATCTCACTTCTAAGCTTAGATTTCAACTTCATTCATCCTAAATATCATCAAATAATAAATCTAAACCATCAATTTTACCCAATTTTGCCGATTTAATTTTTCCAGAAAAATCAAGCTTATGTAATCTTTTAAAAAGGGGAAAACATTCAATTTGCTTAAATTCATTAAGGATTTGTTAAATTAAGATCAAATACCTTTTATTAGATCAAAATGAGTTAGAAATCACTTTAAAACTAAAGCTTAGTCAAGAAATACGATATCTACCATTTCAAGCCAAAAATCAACTTAAAATCAAGTGATTTATTGAGATCTTGATTAAATCATTTAAATCTTGAATTGAAATAATAACTCACTTAGTTTAATCATAAAAAGCTAGAATCTCACCTCAATTTTGCAAAATCAACGAGCTATAGAGATAATTCGAGCTAAAATGTGTGAAGATCTCTTGAGGATTTTAAGGATGGAAACACGAGTTTTCTTCAAAATTGAAAAGTGATTTTTGTGTATAGAGAGCTTAGGAATCAAAAAGGACAAACTAATTTCAGGAGAAAGCTTTAATTTGGTGTTTGAAATTTTTTTTGAAGAAGATGAAGAATGGGAGGGAAGGAGACTTGGGGGTTGTTAAATAGGCAACCCATTTTTAAAAATTAGGCCATTGCCCTAACCACCTCCATTTTCTTCCCTTTTACCAAATAGGTCCTTACTTTTAAATTAAAATCAATTCCAAAAATATTTTCAAATCAAACCTCGTTTTTTTTAAATCTTTCTTCATCAAATTAATTCCTGAACACCTAATTTTAATTTCCTAATTTAAAATTATTAGTTCTAACTATTCTAATATTTTATTTAATTAATTCCTAATTATTTTATATAATCTAATTACGATTTTTGGTTCACTAACCCTCGATTTACTTACCCAATTCTCTTAATCTGGTTTCTGGATGTGACAAAGAGAGGTGATGCAGTGGTGGTAAATGCTTGCATTTGTAACATAATTCTAAACATAGTTGAGTTAACTTGGTGATGGAAGACAACCAACTTGAAATCTTGCTTCCTGGATATAAACGCACCTTTAGATTCTCAAGATTTTGGTATGGTTGGAGGCATTGAAATACCATTTCATCTTTTACAGTATCAATCACATCATCTTTTCTAGAACGCTTGCTCCACCTCAATTGTAAGGATTTCAAATTCAGTTTGTCTTTCAATTAAGTAGATCCAGGTTGTGGAATAACAACATTTTCTAAACATGAAACTTCAACTTCTCTTTGGAGCTTTTGCAATCCTTCCAATTCATTTAACTCACCAACTTCCTTACCTTTCTTCTTCCCTAAAATAAACTTGGATAAAGTTTGTAGACAAGTTAATTTCCCCAATCCATTGTTAGTACAAATCTCCGGTGAGGAAAATCTCGAACACACGAATGAAACTCGAATAGAAGAAGAAATAGGACAAGGCTCCAGGGCGTGTATCAAACCACTTTCTTTAAGGTTATATTCGCCCCCACCTATCTTTGGTGTGCAAACGAGTTCCAAGCAAATTGACCTCGAGGATGCAATGAAGCCAATGGCTATTTGCGTTTTGCAATGACGAGAATTGCCCACTGCACACTAAGCATGTATGACAAGAAACTCAATTTCTATAAAGGATTTCTGCAGTAATACTTTATAGAATAATCTAACAATATTAGAAAGTGAAGGAAGAAAGAAAAAATATTAGAATTTTTTGTTGGTATATCTCCAAATGAAATCTAAATCCTATTTATAGGAATTTTCATGTCTCTTCATAGAGACATCTTTCATCAATAGGTGTCTTTCTGAATAATAATATTTTTAAAATAAAACATAATTATTCATTTAATTATAACTATTCAAGTAATATTATTTAAATAGTTATAATTCTTTTTAAAAAAATAAAAAAATATAATCTTTTGATTAATTACACCCATTCATTTATAGTTATTGGAACACTATAAATATTTGAAAATGTTTCAACAATCTCCCCCCATTTTCAAAATAATTTAGATTTTCATATTCTTGGAAATCAATTTGCATAAATGAAGGTATTTTACGATTGAACCTTCACTTAGTGAAAACATGTTAAAGTTAATCGAAATTTCATGGTAGACTAAGCTTTGAACCAATTATTTCATTTGATTAACCGAACATATCTCACACAATGATTTCAACATCGGTCAATGCATAGTATCTAGGGACACTATCATGGCCATGTGTCTGTGTCCTCTTTTCATGAGTGCTGTCAGAGCCAAGCTCTTGAGCTCCTAGAAACGGCCACACTTCCACTCACATAGGTAGATCCCATCAAGAGTGTTCCCGTAATTATAACACTCTAACATATTTATGTTATGGGTCCATTTAGAGTACATTACTCATCCTTCCCTTATCATTACGGGTACCTAACACTTTAATCTTAGGATGGATTTATTTATAGTGTTAACAGTCACATACTAATGATGTACTTTGTCTCATTGAACTCAAGACTTGACGTTATACCAAGCGTTGACTCCAGTTTCCATCATGGATGACTCTAATTAATGGGCTTGAGTCCTATCCCTTTTGAGGTCATTTTTACTGCATCTCTAGCAAGACTTTTTGTTAAAGGATCCTCCAAATTTTCACTTGACCTCACATAATTAATAGTGATCACTCTATCAGAGATTAATTTTCGGACATAACTATGTCTTAATCCAATGTGTCTAGACTTTCCATTATATACTTGGCTATATGTCTTTGCTAGTGTAGCCTCACTATCACAACAGACAGAAATAGGTGAAATTGGCTTAGGCCATAAAGGTACATCATAAAGCAAATTTCTTAACCATTCTGCTTCTTTAGATGCAGTGGCTAATGCAATAAATTCTGCTTTGCCATGGTGGAATCGAGAATACATGTTTGTTTCTTGAAACCCCAAGAAATGGCTCCTCCGCCAAGAATGAAGATCCATCCACTAGTAGATGCATGATCTTCCAAACTTGTAATCCAACTAGCATCCGAATACCCTTCTAAAACTGGAGGATATCCATTATAACACAATCCATAGTTAATAGTTTTCTTTAAGTACCTAAGTACTCTATTCAATGCTTTCCAATGCAAACTACTTGGATTACTTGTGTACCTACTCAATTTCCCAATAGCATATGCAATATCTGGATATGTACAAGTCATTATGTACATAGGACATCCAATCAGACTTGCATATTTCAATTGATCAATTTTCCAACCAGCATTAGATACTAATTTTATTTGAGGATCCATGGGTGTAGATGTTGGTATATAGTTGAAAAGATCAAAATTTTTAAGCACATTTTCAATGTAATGTGATTGTGATGAAGCTATAGTGCTTTCATCTCGGGTTATTTTAATCCCAAGAATAACACCTACTACACCCATATCCTTCATAGCAAAGTTGTTTGACAAGAATTTCTTTGTGTTTTCTATTTGTTCCAAATCCGTGCCAAAAATGAGCATGTCATCTACATATAAGCAAATTATGACACCTTTTCCATTTTCAAATTTGCTATATATGCACTTATCAGATTCATTTATTTTGTAGCCATTAGCTAAAACAACATTATCAAGCTTTTGGTGCTTGTTTAAGTCCATATAAAGATTTAACAAGCTTACATACCTTATGCTCTTGTCCTGGAACAACAAATCCTTCCGATTGTTCCGTGTATACTTCCTCTTCCAATTCACGATTTAAAAATGCAGTTTTAACATCTATTTGGTGAACAACCAGATTATATATAGAGGTAAGTGATATTAAGAGTCTAATTGTAGCAATTCTTGCTACTGGAGCATAGGTATCAAAGTAATCAATACCTTGTTTTTGTGTAAAACCTTTGGCTACCAACCTTGCTTTAAACTTATCAATGGTTCCATCGACCTTCATTTTCTTTTTGAAGATCCATTTACAACTTATAGGTTTGGAACCCGATGGAAGATCAACTAAGATCCAAGTTTGATTTCCCATTATTGCTTCTTTCCAAAAAGCAGAGTCTTGAGATTTCATTGCCTCTTCAAATGTAATAGGATCAGATTCTGTATTATAACAATAAGGTATCTTATTGCATATACTTTCACCTTTTCCTTTTATAAGAAACATCATGAAATCTGGTCCAAAACCTTTGACCTTTTTAATCCTCTTACTTCTTCTTAATTCTTGACAAGATTCATCATTATTATCGATTTGTTCCGATGGAATCTCATTCTCATTTGAAGAATGAATCAATTGTTGTGGCTTTAATTGTCTTGATATAGAGTTAAATCTATTTTCATCAAAAATATCATCTCTTGATTCAATAACAGTATTAATTGAAATTGAATCATTTGGTTCAATTACCATGAACCTATATGCCTTGCTATTATGTGCATATCCTATAAATATGCATTCAATTCCTTTTTCACCTAACTTTTTACGTTTAGGTGTTGGAACTTTGACAATAGCTCTACAACCCCAAACCTTCAAATAATTAAGGTTTGGTTTCCTTTTCTTCCATTGTTCATAAAGGGTTAATTTAGTTTCCTTATTAGGAACTCTATTCAATATATGACAAGCTGTTAGAACAGCTTCTCCCCAAAAACCTTGTCCAAGACCTGAATATGATAACATTGAATTTACCATTTCAGTCAATACTCTATTTTTCCTTTCAGCTACACCATTTTGTTGTGGTGTGTAAGGGGCTGAAACTTGATGGACAATCCCAGTGGATTCAAAAGAACTTGGATTATAGTATTCTCCACCTCTATCCGATCTTAAGCACTTGATAAATGGTTCACACTGAAGTTCAACTTCAGATTTATAAACTTTAAATTTATCAAGCGCTTCATCTTTTGAATGCAATAAATATACATAACAATATCTAGAACAATCATCAATAAAAGTAACAAAATATTTCTTTCCACCTAATGTAGGAGTATTATGCATGTCACATAAATCACTATGTATCAAATCAAGCAATTTTGTTTTTCTTTTAACCTTAGGGAAAATGGTTTCTTGTAATTTTAGTCAACATACATGTATTGCATTTTTCAATATTATTATTAAAAACAGGAATTAAATCTAACTTATACATATCATTCAATTTTCTATAATTCAAATGACCTAATCTATAATGCCATAAACAAAAAGATTCAACCATATAAGCAGAAATAATATTTTTATTCTTATCAATAATATTCAGTTTGAACATACTCTCATGCATATACCCTTTCCCTACAAAAATTCCTCCCTTAGACAAAATAAGCTTATCTGCCTTAAAAACAAGTTTGAAACCAAACTTATCTAACAGACTTCCAGACACTAAATTCTTTCTAACTTCTGGTACATAATATACATCATTTAAGGTTAACACCTTTCCAGAAGTGAATTGCAGTTCAACAGACCCTTTGCCTTTGATTGCTGTAGTGGAAGAATTTCCCATGTACAAGACATTGTCATTTTTACATTGTGTGAACTTTGTGAACATGCTTTTGTCTTTGCACACGTGTTTGGTTGCTCCGGTATCAATCCACCGTGTATTATCATCTTGTGCGATATTAATTTCAGATATCATTGCAACGAACTTTTCGTTATTATCAGCCTTAGAAGATGATTTCTTCTTTAAAAATCGACATTCATTCTTGAAATGTCCCGGCTTAATATAATGATAGCATGAGCCATTTTGTTTCTTTTTAAACTTAGGTGCTCTATCAGTCTGTTTGAACTTTCTCTTGAATGGTTTAGTAGTCTGTACTTCCTCCGTAACATGCACTTTGGCACTTTCAGAATTTAGATTATGGTCTTGCTTTCGATATTCTTCTTCAATACGAAGATGATTTGCCAAAGCCTTAAGAGATATTTCCTCTTTCTTATGTTATAGACTTCTTTTAAAGTCTTTCCAAGATGGAGGAAGTTTGTCTATTATGGAGGATACAAAAATCATTTCATCCATTTTCATATCATATTGCTTGAATTGATTCAACATCTTTTCAATATCACGAAATTGTTCCATAACAGAACGGCCACCAATCATTTGATAATTATTGAAACGACTGACAAGAAATTTCATACTTGTAACATTTTCGGTCATGTATCTTATCTCCAATTTTTCCTATAATTCTTTAGCGGTGACCTCATTTTGGTAGGTGTTGAACAAACCATCAGATAAACCATTCAATATGTGGCCCATGCACATGTAATCAGCATTGTCCCATTTCTGTCTTTCTCGAGTTGGAGCAACAGATTCGTTTTCAGTCTCCTTAGGTCTTGGAGTATCCAAAACATATGCAATCTTCAAAGTTGATAATAAGAAGTGCATCTTTTTCTGCCATCGTCGAAAATTGCCACCATCAAACCGATCAAGTTTGACAAAATTAGAAGCCAACTCCCTTAGTGTTCCACTTTCATGAGTTGTTGTAGTCATCATGAATTATAACCTTAAAATTGTTAGTACAAATCTCCGGTGAGGAAAATTTCGAACACACGAATGAAACTCGAACAGAAGAAGAAATAGGACAAGGCTCCAAGGCGTGTATCAAACCACTTTCTTTAAGGTTATATTCGCCCCCACCTATCTTTGGTGTGCAAATGAGTTCCAAGCAAATTAACCTCAAGGATACAATGAAGCCAATGGCTATTTGCGTTTTGCACTGACGAGAATAGCCCACTACACACTAAGCATGTATGACAAGAAACTCAATTTCTATAAAGGATTTCTGCAGTAATACTTTATAGAATAATCTAACAATATTAGAAAGTAAAGGAAGAAAGAAAGAATATTAGAATTTTTTGTTAGTATATCTCAAAATGAAATCTGATTCCTATTTATAGGAATTTTCATGTCTCTTCATAGAGACATCTTTCATCAACAGGTGTCTTTCTCAATAATAATATTTTTAAAATAAAAACATAATTATTCATTTAATTATACTATTCAAATAATATTATTTAAATAGTTATAATTCTTTTTTAAAAAAAATCAAAAAATATAATCTTTTGATTAATTACACCCATTCATTTATAGTTATTGGAACACTATAAATATTTGAAAATGTTCCAACATCCATGTGGCATGTAACCCAATCTATCACATCCTTCAACATCCAAATGCAAGAGGCTGACTAATCTTCTTGTTTTGCTGGGCAAAATTTCAAGATATTTACACCAACCAAGTGTTAAAACAGTAAAATAAATTTGAAATAAAGCCTAATAAATCAGGATCTGTCATATTAAATCATCAAGAATAAATCAATAACAAAACTAAATACGGAACCATACTTGAATTCATCGATTTCTTGAAATCTATAGATCTTGAGTTTTGAATTAGTTACTAGAAAATCTCTACATGTTTGACCCATACTTTATTTAATAATTAAAACCCAATAAATTTTAACCAAATTAGATCAGTTTTAATTTGAGCTAACCCAGTAGCGGAGTTAAGGAGGCGGCAGGGGCCCCGACCCCCCTAAAATGGAAAAATTTCTATTTAGGCCCTTTATAATTTATAAAATATTGAATTAGTAATGGTAAAATTGCACTTTGGCCTCCCAAAATAATAAAAATTTGATTTAATCCTTTAAAAATTATAGAGATGTAGACTATTAAAATGGTGAAATTGCATTTTTACTATCTTAAAAATATACAATTTAATTCCGCCCCCAAAGTTTTCTAGCTCTGCCACTGGGCTGACCTAGTTGATAGTAAATAATACCATGTAATTACCCTTATTATATATGTGATGTTCATATTTTCAAACACAAGATATAATATCTTCAAATTTTGTAGCCTCGACAAAAAATAGGTAGTGTTTTTAGATTTCTGTTACTTGAAAGATAAAAGAGCCTTTAGATGTTTCAATTTACCAATGGAATACGGTACAGTCTCAATCCGCCAACGGTCACTGAAATCCAACATGCGCAAATACTTAACATTAGACATGGCCGAAGTCCAAGTGGATTAGATTCAAGAAGCAACCACTTAATGGAATTAATGACCTCACTCTAGTTGCTTTGAGCAAGGTGTTTGGAATTTCCCAAGAGGAATTCAATTGATCTTCAAATGACACGTGACGAGTTCTTTCATCTACATTTTTCACTTTTGAATTGGAAATGTGATACTCAGTCTCAACAACAAAGCATGCAAGATCATGCATGGTGGAAAAACTATCACTTGTTCATAAATAATTCATTATTCTGCATTCCAAAAATGATCTCCAAACGAGATCCTTGAAATACTCATAGTAAAAATCTTCAAGATATTCATCTCCACTTAAGGATTGGATAAACCCTAAGGCCATCCAAACTTTGGTCAATTCCGACACACAAAACATAGTATCCTTTGGAATTAAAGAACAATAAGCGAAACATTGTCCTAATGCAGTGAAAGATTATCATAGCTCAACTTTAAAATAGGGATAATACCATTTTCTTGTTGAGTTAAATATCTATGTACATTATTCTTCACCCTTAACCAGTCTGCTTCTGTCCTTTGAAATAACACCCTTCCTATAGCCTTCAAGGCAAGAGGAATTCCTTTACAGTTCTCAACAATCTCCATTCAAATTGCTTCTAACTTTGGATCATTAGATTCTTTGTTGTTTTCTTTGAATGCTATTTGCTTCAATAGAGACCAATATTCATTTTTTTTGACAAACTTTCAAGATTATGTGATGAAACAGTGCTTGCAATTTTTGTAACCAATTCACTGCGTGTATAACAATCTAAATTCCTCTTGCACCACCTAATTGTCGTAACAACCCTTTTTTTTAGTGATGTCGAAAACAGTAGTTACGGGGCCACAGACTCGAAGAATAAGTTCATAAATTTTATTATTTCATATTTACGAGTCAATTATGGTGTTAAAATAAATTTTGAATTGGTAATTTATACTATTTGAAAGAATAATTATGTTCAAGTGGTAAAATCCTAAAGTCAAGTGGTTTTAAAAAATGAGGTATCGGGACCTCGTTTCTATAAACTGAGCCTTAAATATTTTAATAAATATTTACGAAGTATTATTGAAGTTGTATTAAAGTTTCGTTAAGAAATTTTAGCGTTTAAATAGTTATTTGAAAGAAAAGAACTAATTTGTAAAAGGTGAAAAAGTAGGTAATTATTACCATTAGGTGATTAAATTGCTTAGTTAATAGGTAAGAAAGGAATTAAGTAGAAATTATGCCATATTTGTCATGGTGGGACGGCATAATGGTTGGAAGTGAATTAAATAATATATTTCAATGGCAATTTTGTAATTAAATGGAAAATAAAACAAATTAATGTGAAATTAAAACATTTTAACTTCATTTCTTCTTCTCCACTCGACCGAACACCATAGCTAGGGAAGAAAGCTTCGGTTTGTTTAATTTCTTTGCATGTAAGTCTATTTTGATTCCGTTTCATATAGTTTTTATGTTTTTGAGATCGTTGCAACTAGGTCTAGCTAGCTCGTGCCTTCGCTTTTGAAACTGTTAAAGTTTTTGAATATTGTCATTGATGAATCTTTGTTATTTTAGATGTTAAATGATGAATTTGAGGTATTAGTTGTTATTTATAAGTATTTTGTTAAGTGATTTTTAATGAGATTAGGGATTAAATTGTGAAAATAGTAAAATTTAAGGTAAATATTGTGAAATGATGATAAAATGGGCTGATTATGAACCTTATGAAAATCAGCTAGCATGAATTTTTTAACTAAAAATGGTAGATTTGCAAGTTTCAGGTTTAGGGACTAAATTGCATAAAAGGTAAAACATTGGTATAAATTTGTAAAATGTTTATAGAAGGACTTAATTGTATTAGACATATTATTTAAGTGCTAGAATTGTATTAATTGAATGAAAAATTATTATTTAGATCCAGAAACGAATCAAATGGATCTAAATAGAGGAAAAACTAATGTGTCAGATTAGTCGTCGGCCTCGTTTTACGACTGTAATTGTCGAGGTAAGTTCGTAGGTATAGAATTGTACATACCTATATCTATATATAATGTTACTACAGATTTATGAATGTATACATATATATGATGTTTAATATGTGAGTTGGAAATCAAAATATTATAATCGAATATAAGGTGAGAAATGATTTATTTGAAAACTATTGAATATTTATGAAATATGATATATGTGATTTTGGAGTGATTATGAATTGCTACAGCATGCGTATTAAGAAATATAGAAGTGCCTTTGATTCATGAAAGTTATAATTTTGTTTAAAATTCTTGTTTGGACATAGTAAATGATTAGGATACAATTGGCATGCCAATAGGGTTAGAATGCGCACTTGCACGAGATTTGCACTTCAGTGCCCCTGTTTGCACTTCGGTGTCCCTGTATACACTTCGGTGTCATTGTTCACTCTACGGTACCCCTGTTTGTACATTTGTGCTCCTTCTGCACTTCGGTACTCTTGTTATGCATCTATGATGCCTCTGGTGTGGTGTAGTTAGCCGAGTATCCGAGTCAAGTTACTAGTTTATCGAGCTAAATGTGAATAGAATTTACCAAATTATTTAAATGTTAAAGGCTAATGTATAGTCCAGATATTAATAAATATTGAATGTTAAATGTTTTATGAATTACTTGATCATATGTAAGTATCATTATATTGATGATTATTCAGTTAAAGATAGATGTTTATACACATAAGTGGATGAGTTTGGATTGAATTATTATATTACAGGAAGCATACGATGAACCATTTTCAGTACTAATACTGTAAGTACTTCGTAAATGAATAACATATATTGTAACGCCCCAAAACCCGGCCTAGAAGTTTTTCCTAGATCTCGGAGGTTACATTGATCACCGAAGTGATCTAAAGAAATTTTACAAAACGGACTGTTAACATCTCATTATAACTTATTTAGCCAGATATGAACTACATCATTAAACCATTTAGATTTCAAAACAGATAATTTAAGTTATGGCGAAAAATACTCGGGAATATAAATCCGCAGTTCTCTAAAATTCAGTCCAAAATAAGTATTACGAAAAACCCCAAAACAACTTATACCGTAGTTCTTATAATTAACTACAGTCCAGAACAGTTCATCAAAATAGGAATCGAAAAGAAAACTTATTAGCTTGTTTTAAAACGTGTCTATCCGAGACCTCCGGCGTGCCAAGTTCAGCTATAGAAAACGAGAGCACCTGAAAAAGGAAAACACTAAGGGGGTGAACTACACGAGCTTAATGCCAATTTGAAACCAATAGCAAACAACCAAAAGACAGAGTAACTCAACGGTTAGCCAGAAAAGTATATGCTCATGAATTACATGCAAAACGCTCATAACAGTAATCGATTATAAGATATATTCAAGTAAACCATAACACATATCATTTATGCACTTTTATACATTAATTATGTGATCAACACACCAACACTCACTTAGACAAACATATATCCAGATGTGTGATGAATGCAATAAATCAAAAACAACCTACCCCCCGAACACCTCTCCGACCACCCTGCATACCACATATAAGCTAATCAAGCCCAACCAACCATGCACACCACAAAGGACCTCGAAAGGCCCATCCACACTACACACCACATATGTGGAACTAAGCCGCTTGAATGAAAATATGCAGCTGAGCTGACATATGTAAAGTATAGTGCGTTAAACTGCTGTATAGATAAATTACAGTTAAAAACTACCAAATCAAATTAGAATTCCTTGTCTTCGTAACCAAACCCAAAATTTTACACAAATGCATGTATGTAAACAGGTTTACAAAATCTAAAACAGGTTTACAGAATCTATGTACACAACTTACAGACAGTCAAGCAGAATTAGAGTGTACACATTCAATCGACCAGATTTAGAATCAGTTATAATGGTACTTAATTACTAGATATTGTTACTTAACACTTAAAAAATCATTAAATTAATGCTCTGATTACAAATATAGCATAAGACTGAGCCAAAACAGAGTCCCAACCACCCTTACTAAGGTGTAGTCGAGGGTTGGAACACAAAGTCATAATCAGACATAGAACGAAAATTTGTGAAACAGGGCCACACAGCCGTGTGCCCTGGCCGTGTGGAAGTCTATGCGCCCATGTGAAGGAGACACACGCCCATATGGCTTAGACATGTGCCTGTGTGACCTAGGGACATGGACATGTGATCAAGGTGTAGGGCAGACACGACTGTGCGGAAGTCTCACACGGCCGTGTACCCACGGAACACGGCTGTGTGTCCAGAACACACGCCCATGTGAAAATTGACTAAAATCCCCAAAAATTTGGTTGCTGATTAAATTGAAATCAGCTAATAAGGAAGCAAGTTAACTGAACCTATTTGCAAGACTAAGCCAAGTTGTAATTATTTTATTATTATTTTTAGCTTATTTAATATTTCTTGTTCCCAAAAACATAGCAATCATTTTTTTATGAAATAGTTGATCACAAGCTAATCTTTCTCCAATTTTTTATTCCTTTTGCTTTTGTTTCAATTCTTTCTTCATAAAAATCCAACAATTGGTATCTAGAGCCACTTATCTTTGAGGGCCTACTTTCATTAAAATGTCTTAAGCAAACTTTACACCGCCACCCCCTATTTTTATAGGAGAAAACTATCACATCTGGGTAGTAAAAATGAAAACCTATATTCAAGCCTTTGATCGTTGGGAAGTTGTAAATGTTAAAATAGAACCACTAGTATTGAGGCCAAATTCCACACTTGCTCAAATAAAAAAACATAGTGAGGGATGTGGCAAAAAATAGAATCTGATGTCTTACCTACAAAATGGTGTTTCAGACGTGATCTTTACAAAAATCATGGCCTTTGATACTCCCAAACAAGCTTGGGATAAGCTCAAGGAGGTGTTCTAGGGTTTACAGAAGACATGGAAATAGTAGATGATAAACCTCAGACAAGATTTTTAAAACCTCAAGATGAAGGAAGTTGAGGTTGTGAAGCAATATTCAAATCGAATCATGGTAGTGGTGAACCAGATAAGACTACTAGGGTATCAGTTTACAGAGAGTCGAGTAGTTGAGAAGGTGATTATCCCACTTCTTAAGAGATACGAATCAAAGATTTCCTCACTGGAAGATTTAAGGGATCTATCAACCATTTCCCTCTTAGAGCTAATCAATGTTTTATATGCTCTAGAAAAAAGATGGGCAAATAGAGAAGAAGGACATACTGAAGGAGCTTTTCAAGCCAGAAACAGAGATGCTGCGAGTTCCTCAAGTCAAAAAGAAAAAAAAAGCTGGTCAGATAAGAAGGAGAAGTCAAAGAAAGACAGTGGAAAGAAAAGATATCCACTGTGCTCACACTGCAAAAAGTTAGGGCATCTTGAGAAGTTCTGTTGGTTCAGGCCTAATGCTCAATGCAAAAATTGCAATCAATTTGGCCATGTAGAGAAAGTATCCAAAAAAGAAGGGCATACACAACAACAAAATGCTAAGGCATAGATAGAAGAAGTAGAAGAACTGATGTTCACATCCTCCTGCGAAGTCAAGCCTCTACTTCCTGCAAAGCCCAGCTTGCCACACCATACGAACTTTCCAGCGGAGTAAGAAGGAATTGGCTCGTAGATAGTGATTATATAAGTCACATGAAAGCAGAGGCGAGCATCTTCACGAATTTTGACAAAAGGTTCCATTCCAAGGTGAAAGTTGGAAATTGTTAGTATATCGAAGAAGTTGGAAAGTGAGATTGTAACATCCCAAAAATAGGAGGTTAGTAGAATCGGGTTTGTAAATCGAGAAAGAGTGGTCATGCCCTAAATTTTGAGATTATATATGCATTTTTAGAAAATAAATGAGGTATTGGTTTTTTATTTAAGTGTTGGTGAAACGTTCCTTGAAACCCAAGTTCAAATCCTTTATATCATACCATTTTTATTATTTTGCATATTTTGCCTTAAACCTTAGTATGTAACACGCCTTGTTTTTAAATTAGATATCACAATATCATAAAATTTTTTTAAAAAATAAGGAAACATCCTAGTGGTTAATTGATAAATAAAAAAAAACATGAAAATTAAATTGAGGTTCCAAGTTCGAATCTTTCCCATGCAAAATAATTAATTTTTACAAAAATACCTTATTTTTAATGTGCGTGCCATCCATACCCTTGTAACCCTAGGTATAAATGTTAAAATTTACACAAAATAATAAGCCTTTATTCTATTTTTACTCACCCTAGCCATTCCTCCCTTCCCCTCTCCTTTTTTCTCTTCACTTTTCTCTTCCTTTCTCCATTGTTGCCGTCGCCCATAAAACCTAGTTTTATCATCTTTTTCGTTTCTTTTTGCCACAAGATTTTGCATGTAACACCCCAAACCCGGCCCATAAGCCCTGACCGGATCTGGTATGTCACAGAGTAAAAACGGTTTGAATTATTTCGATTAATCGATGAAAATCTGAAAATATGTTAAGGTTATAAAACGGTGTTTATTAAAAACTCAGATGGGATTTGATTTTATAAACATGGTTGAGTCGAAACCCTTTTCCTTTGAAACCATTTGATCATTTAAAATTTTAGAAACATCGGAGTTATAGTTTATTTGGTGAATTTTGCTACCCGACGGTAACATCTTTGAAAACTCGTGAAAGTACTTATTTTGAAAATGTTACTTTTAACCGGTTTATTTAACAATTTATAAAACCATTAATAATATAGTAAAAGTAAAATATAAACAACTACTTGAACATCCAAAATAGTAATTAGCGGCCTTGTTACAATCCAAACCAAAATTTAAAAAAATAATAAACTTTAACTGTGCTAAATATAAATTCAAATCCAAGGAACAAGCATGGCCGCCTCGAGTCCTCTCCGGCTCCATCTCCGCGATCTACTCATCTGCAAAATGATATGGGAAGGGGTGAGTCACCAAGACTCAGTGTATAAATCCCCAACTCGAAAGTGCAAACTCATACACAGAATATTAGTAAGACATGCAAAACATGCAAAACCCATAACCTAGCCATCCATACTCCTTTACTACCCCTTGTGGTCAAAACCACTGGTGGTCAAAACCACTGGTGACCAGAGTCACAAATCAAATGATGGGGCCAACCCATCATGTGGTCAAAACCACTGATGACCATAGGTCAGAATTATCATTATGTGGTCAAAACCACTGGTGGTACCAAACCACTGGGACTTAGTCACAAATTATATCAACGGTGTGGTCAAAACCATTGGTGACCGAAGTCACAAATAAGCTGATGGGGCCAACCCATCTTATGGTCAAAACCACTGGTGACAGTCCATAGAGATCATCCCCCTCCTCTCATCAATCCCACCATCATCATGCTCACATAACAAGTATCATAACCCCATATAACATGCATTTATGTATAGCATAGCATTCAACAGCATATGATGGCATACACGAACATACATCGTAGATCACGTAATAGGGGACTTACCCGGAATCCAAGCTTATGCCCACAAGGCAAAGTTACTACATGAGAGGTTATACAGCAACATAATAAATAGTCTATGCTAATAAAGTGTGTAAGAGTTCACACACCTGTTTAATCGAAGATCTAAGGAGAAATCCCGAATCTATCACAAAATCCCGAAACGTGTTCCCGTATTGCTTCTACATTCGGCCACTATAGGTTAGTATTAAAAAGTCTTATTCGTCTAAACCAATAATCCCGAAAGTCTAATTGCACCCATAACCAACATGTGGCCCTAGGCTGAATCTTTATTAGCACTTACCAACGCAAATTTGAAATCCCGAAAGCCTCTGTTTTCCTTAGCCGATTAGCCTCTAAAACCATAGTGTACACTCGGTTATACATAGATACCAAAAATGGCCTTTGGCCGAATATGCTTAACCATTTACCATTCTTACCGAAATCCCGAAGTTATCGCTTGTCTTGTTGAGATCCCTTGAAGAATTAAATCCCGAAACGCTCCTTAGTGTCGGCACCCTTCGAAATCGACAGCACCTTCCTTTAGGGGTTCGGCCTATGCTCTATATGGTAAGGAATATTCGGTCACAAAGAAAAAGGGTATGGAGTCGGGCTTGAAAGAAATAAGGGAGATGAATTTTGAGTAGGATGGGGGTGATAGGTTCGGCCAAATAGAATAAAAGAAGAAAGGGGTTTGAAGAATTTTGGGCAATGTGGACAAGAGAGAATTCGGCCAAGAAAATTGGGAAGAAAAGAAGAGCAAAAATTAAATGAATTTCGGCACCCCCCCTTATTACTCAAAACCGATTAAGCAAGCCCCTAAAGAGTCCCCATTTTGGCCGTCTCCCTAATGTCATAATTATCACCCATTTGAAATAAAATAAAACAATGTTTTATCTTTTATCCCATCACTTAGCCACCTCTTCAAATAAATAAATTAAAAATATAATAATACTTACCCTTCCAGCCGAATTTAGAAACAAACATTAAGCTTATCCCCATCCATTTAAAATTAAAAACAATACCTATTTTCATCTTATCCCTTATCACCTCTAAAAAAAAAATAAAAGAAATAAAATAATATTTATTCCATACTTCCAGCCGAATTCAACAACAAAAACAAGTTCTATCCTTATCAAACTAAAAGTCCCACGTGCAGGCCATTAGCTCTTCTCCTTCACGCCAGCATGCAAAAACAAAACACCCATTTACTGCTCACGCCACTCGAACCTAGGACCAGTTGGAACTGCTTACAAGTAACGCCCCAGGCCACTTTGCCAAGGCGTTTATTTGTGATATAAACCCCCTAAAATTTCTTTTAAGGGCTCCTTCCTACGCTCCCCATTGTCTTAACGCTTAAAGGCAAAAATAAAACATACCTTGCCTCCATCGTGACTCGAACTCGAGTCCTCCCTCCTGCTTGGGGCGGCGCTCACCCAGGCCCTAAGTGGCGCCCCAAGCCACTCCACCAAACCGACTTTCATGCCCTTAAACCTCACCATTTAATTTTTAAGGCCTTCCCAGCCCAACTCTCATAACGCAAAAAATAAAACTCCCAATGCGCAAACTCGGCAGCTCGAACCCCTGCTTTGCCGCGCCATTCTAGCTCCCTAGGTAGCGTCCCAACCACCTTATCACCTGCTTCCTTGTGTCATGTTTCGCACCAATAATTTTTAAATCCTCATTTGTCTAGCTCCCTCCTTTCAAGTGCTAAAAAGAAGTTTTTAACCCCAAGTCAGACCTACCCCGGGGTTATGACTAGACCCTAAAACAAGTCAAATGAGCATAGCATTCCATCTCTTCAAGCATATACAGGAAAAATAATTTAATAAAAATTTACCCCTATTTCAGGATATTACATTGCATCATCTCCTCCACCATATTGCTTCCATTTTTCTCTAATTAAATGAGCCCCAAATCTGAAATCTTTAGTCTCCAATACCGATTCCTAATGTTTCTAAAAAGTGTCATTGCTGCTCTTTTCAATTATCTTGTGTAAGGTTTCTTTTTCCTTCAATTTCTTAATTAATCTTTTCAATTGAAAACCTATATTTCCAGATCTGGAATTTTCTGAAATTTTAATGTTTTTAAAGGTAATTTTCCAGCTTGTAATTAGATCTCAAATAGTTTTAAAATTCAACCCCAATTCTAGCTACTATGGGTGGCGGTGCGTGCGCATATGTGTAGAAAAAGGGGCTGTTTTGTTTCTAAATTCTTGCCCATCTATTTCCAGCATTAATTTTAGTTTTTGAACCCTCCTAATCAGCCTTTAATCAGATATCAATTAGGTAAAATGGTTCTTGATCAATTGGCCATTTGGATCTCACAAACCGGGAAGAGTAAGTGTGATTAAATGCAAACTAGTTTGTTGTTTCGACATAGTTTTGGGTAACAGTTATAGATTGATTAAATGGACTTTAATCAATATTTGTAATTATTTTCCAATATGTAAATGTGTTAGGTTTTGAACCGAATGCCCTAAATCAATCGTACAGCCGAAAGACGTTCCCATGTAAGATTCACATAATAACATTGTAAGAAATCTAACTAGTTAGGATTCGTAAAATAGTTGTAATTGTGATGATTGGTTTGAAACCATAAGTGGGTGTTTAGGGGACTGTTTAAAAGGTGAATTAATTGAATTTATACTTATTTTTAATTTAGGTTCGTTTTAAGGTTTATTAAGGAAATCGAAAGATTCGCTAGTGTGCTGCGAAAAAGCGTAAAATAAGGTGTGGGTCCTGAACTCATAAGCTTGTTTGATAATGATAATTATCATGTTATATTTGATGATTTAGCTTTCTGATTGGATTGGGTTAATAGCCAAATAATTAATTTTGTAAGTGGCCCAACCAGGTACGTTTAGAGCCCTAAAAGATTGATGTGTTAGCGAAGTTGTTAGTTTGACAGTGTGATTATGTGGTTTATATTGTGATGCATGATTGTGTTATTTGGTATCAGATTGGTTGTATGTATAGATTGATTTTCTAAAATATGAGTTTATGCATGATATAATTGCATGAAAAATTTGCTATGTTATAATGGAAAGGATGCTAAACATGCACATAGGAAATTTGTAAAAGTATGTGAAATAGTGTAGTATTGAATGATACCAGCTTAATGGTAAATTAAAAGTTGGATTATTGGTTCCATTCAATGGAAGTATTCGATTGTGGAGGGCATGTTGAACATGTCAATTAAATGTGAAAATTATTAAATTATGGCTATGTATGAGATTGTATGACATATTGTATGTGCATTGGAATGATATGTTTTGTGGTTAACGGAGGAGTTCTGTGGAGTACCGATGGCATATTAAGTCTGCAAGTATTCGTATTCAGAGTATTGCATTTGGAGTACTGAGGGGATTGGCGATTATATCGCATTATTTGTTATTCGACAATTTTACTGCATTATTATTATTCGGTGGTTTTACCACGTCGAGCTATGCTCGCATTCATTGGAGTTTGGCAGACGGGTTCTGGGGAACTCGTGGTGTGTAGCGGATTGTTCGGGTAGAAACCTTTTTGCATTGCATCATGCTCACGACATACTCGAATGTTATTGATTTATGCTACGTATTGTATTTTGTTGTATTGAACGGTATCAAAATTAATGATTGTTACTCGAATGAATGATAGCACATGCTCATATACTATGTGACATCAATTTGATAATGGCTAAGTAATGATATGAAATTCCAAGGATGGTTATGAGTCATTCTGTTAATGCTAGTATGTTCCACTGTATTTGATATTTGTGATTGTTTAAATAACTATTCGACTCACACTGAGCTTTCATAAGCTCATCCCCAGAGTGTTTAACTTTTTAGGTAAGCCTCGAAACTAGGACCAGACCCGGCATACAGAGAATCACCTTGGACCTCAAACTATTTTTAATAAGTATTAATCAGTCTCTATCGATTTTGGTTTGTAATTTTTTAATTATTTTTGGTCCGTGGCTTGGTAACTTTTCATTTGGGGATTTTTGCATGCACGAATTACTCAAGCGTAATAACCGAGAAATGCATGATATCTGACATAAGTAAAATTTGACATTGTTCCCTAATTATCGTTGCATTACAAAGGAACTGTTTTTGAAAAACAAATGATAAGGCAACTAGGTTTCCAAAATGACTTGAAAGATGGTTTTGTTTTCCGCTATATTAGTTTAGCATTTAGTTTTTACAAAGATGGCGGCAAGCAAACAATTTTTGCTAAAACAACACTATTAACAATAAAATGAATCTTAAGAGTAGTTGACCTAATAAATGAATGTTTTAAACTAACACAAAGGTACAACAACAGTTTTTCTCTAAAATGAGTTGATTTAAAGTCTGCAAAGGTAACGTGAGTTAGCTTAGCCATTTCGGTGGCTAATGTAGCCTTCTCAATCTATCCTTAACATCTAGGCCGGGTTTGGGAGGTTATAGAGATGTTTTGATCAAAATTCCATCAGGAACTAAACTTGTCACAGATGTTCTTTTAGTTCCTGACATAGACCAAAATCCGCTAAGTGTAGGATAGCTGCTCGAGAAAAATTAATATGTGGTATTCAAGAATAACAAATGTCTAATCCTTGATCCGAGTGGATGCGAGATCTTATTAACAAAAATTCTAGATATAAGTTTTACAGTCAACTGGAACTTAGCAACTTCAGTAGCATATACCAGCTCCTTGGATGAAACCATGTTATGGCATAGAAGGATGAGACATGTGGACTACAGAATACACCACAAAAAAGTTTGAAAATTTTGCGAAGAGTCTGGTATTCATCATTAATTAACCAATGTGTACACTCTACAATAGAATGGAGTAAGTGAAAGAAAAAAGAATATAATTTTGATAAACATGGCTTGCTGCTTGTTGTTTGAAAGTAAATTGTCAAATGATTTCTGGGTAGAGGTAATAAACACTGATATTTACTTGCTAAACAGACTACCTACTAAAGCTATAGAAGGGAAGACACCATTTGAGGCCTAGTATGGTTTTAAATCTTCTATTTCACATTTAAAAGTATTTGGTTGCACTTGTTTTGTTCATGTTCCAAAAAAGAAAAGAAGCAAGCTGGACAATAGATCGCAACCAAAGATATTTGTTTGATATTCCAGTGTTAAGAAAGGATACAGAATCTATAATCCTTTCACAAGAAAGTGATCACAAGAAGAGATGTGAAGTTTGATGAAAGAAAAATATGTAATTGGATTGCAACAGATGAGGAGATGTGTGAACAAGGGAGTCCAATATTTGATATGCAAGCCACTGGAGACCAACTGAAAATGATGCAGTTGATGAAAAACTAGTATGAGAAACCAGGTCTATCATTGAAATCTATTAATAATGTAATATGGTGAAGCTAAAACCAGTAACTTTTGAAGAAGCTGCTTAACAAGCTGAATGGCAAACAACTATTACAGATGAAATCACCATGATCAACAAAAATGAAACATGGGAGCTTGTGGATAGACCAGTTCATAAGAAATTAATTGGAGTCAAATGGGTGTTCAGAACCAAAATGAATCTTAATTGATCGGTCAACAGATATAAAGCGAGGTTGGTTGCGAAAGGGTTTAGCCAATAATATGGAGTGGACTTCACTAAAACCTTTGCCCCTATTGCAAGGTTAGACACCATAAGGCTGCTACTGACTCTTGCTACTCAAAAGGGTTGGAGAATACATCAGATGGATGTGAAGTCAGCCTTCCTAAATGGTTTTCTAAAAGAAGAAATTTATGTTGAGCAAACGCAAGGATTCGCAATATCTAGGTGTGAGGCTAAGGTTTATAAACTAAACAAAGCACTATATGGCTTGAAGTAAGCATCAAGAGCGTGGTATGAAAGAATTGATAGTCATCTGACAGAGATGGGTTTTGAAAGAAGCATCAGTGAGCCCACTTTATATGTGAAGAAAACTGGTAAAGAAATACTTTTCATTATTTCATTATATGTTGATGGTTTACTTGTGATTGGCAACAACAACAAATTGGTAATTGTATTCAAGGATCAAATGCAAGACAAGTTTAAAACGTCAAATTGAGGTGAAATGACATACTTCGTTGGTATGGAGGTGAATCAAGCTATTGATCCAATCTTCATAATCTAGAAGGGATTTCCAATAAAAATTCTCTGAAGATATAGCATGGAGAATTGCAAACCTATGAGCACCCTTATTGCTCAAGAAGAGAAGCTCACCAACAATGAAGATATTGAGAAGGTTGATGAAACAAGCTATAGAAGCTTGGTGGGATGTCTGTTTTACTTGAAAGTGTCTAGACTTGACATAATGTTCGCTGTAAGTCTGTTATCTTGATACTTGCATTGTTGTAATGTGAGCCATTTCAAGGCAGCCAAAAGAGTCCTGTGATATGTGAAAGGAACTCTAAGCTTTAGAATGAAGTTTATGAAGACAAAAAAACTTAAGTTTCTTGGTTATTCAGACAATGGTTGGGCTGGATCTACCGAAGACGTGAATAATACTTCTGGCTATTTCTTCACTCTGGGATTAAGTGTTTTTTGTTGGATTTCAAAGAAGTAGGAAACTATAACACAGTCAACAGTTGAAGCTGAATATGTTGCAACCGCAGTAGTAATAAATCAAGCTATTTGGTTATGTAAATTGTTGAATGATTTGAATTTGAAACATGAAAAAGCAATAAAGATTAAATGTGATAATCAATCTACTATTGCAATTGCAAAAAATCTAGTGTTCCATGGAAGAACAAAACACTTCAAATCAAGTATCATTTTGTGAGAGAAGTGGAACAAGCCAAGGAAATCATATTGGTTTATTATAGTTTGCAAGATCAGTTGGCTGATATTCTAACAAAACCTCTTGGGAAAATAAGGCTTGAAAAGCTATGTTATGATATTGGGGTGTGCAACATGGAGGCCAAGGAGGAGTGTTGTAAAATGGCCATCCATGCATTAGCAAACCAAGGCTTCAAGATTGCGAGCTCACCATATCTGCGAGCTTACCAACACTGCAAGTGCACCATATTTGCGAGCTCATCAACACTGCGAGCTCACCGAGATTGTGAGCTCCTTACCTTGCAAGTTGCCAACTTGCCAACTTGCTCTGAAACAATGATGATTTTTTGATTAGATGTTTTGGTTGCAGATTAAACTGAAATCAGCCAATAAGGAAGCAAGTTAACTGAATCTAGTTGCAAGACTAAACCAAGTTGTAATTATTTTATTATTATTTTCAGCTTACTTAATCTTTCTTGTTCTTGTAAGCATAGCAATCAATTTTTTATGAAATAGTTGATAACAAGTTGATCTTTCTCCAATTTTTTTATTCTTTTTGCTTCTGTTTCAATTCTTTCTTCATAAAAAATCCAACAGCAGCCTCAACGATGTTTTCCACAATGACTTTTAGCTCGAACTTTTTCGAGACACATACCCACATTTTTAGCTCAAAATGTTTCACCACATTTTCATTATTGAACACCATTTTAGCTAATGTGGTCTTTATTAGTCCTCTGATGCCTATAATGGGAACCACAGAAACATTTTGTTCTAGTTTAGATTCTAGTAGCAGTTGTATAATTTTCCTTTTATCATCATCTCTGCCAATTATTCCTTCTGAACACACAAAGGAATATGTTTGGTCCTCTCCCTAACTTCAATTGGTGGCTCTACAGGGCTGTCACTAAGCTGGAAATTGGCTCTATCAGCTTCAATGGTGTTCAATTGGCTCTAAGTCAAACCACATTAGCTCTTTAACCTTCATACTACAAGCAAGTTGGTTTGATTTAGAGAAGAAAAGGCGTACCTCTTTCGCCTTGCCATCGTTTCTGGCCATTATTTTCCGCCGAAGAGCATCAGTGGAGAAATCATCCACCAAGTCCTCCACGTCGTCAAGCACATCCTTCAGCTTCATAAGCCACAGAGTTAGCTGATGAATGTTATGGTTACGCTGATCCTCTGCATCACGTAGCACTGCTCTAATAACCTAAGCAGTTTTGGTGAGCTTATTGATTTCGTTTTTGAAACCCCATGCCACTCCAAGCTCTTCTGCTGCTTACGACGACAGACCCGCCAACACTTTTCTAGCAAGGTGGAACAAAATGCTCCCTGCCATGCCTACAGTTCAAAGTGGTTCTAGAAAGAATGCAAGCTGCTTGCCTTATTTTTGTGACTTTTTACAACCCATTTTATTCACAACTGTTTCTCTTTTCTATTCTTGAGTGTGCTGCCTGCAGGAATGTTATTATTTTATTTGTGCTATATTTTAATTAATTTTATATTTTGAATAGTTTATTATTCTGATTTAATTTTCAACTATGTGCTTGATTTTAATGTGGGTTTAAATTTTGGTAAAATTAAGAAAACAAAATTTTGGTAAATCTAAAAAATTATTAACAGATACATGTATTCATATTTTGTTTTCAATTATTGTTTTCTATTTTATGTAATATAATTATATGAAAAATATATAAATAAAAGATATTCGAGCATGATTTTTTTTCCATTCATGTACGTACATATGTAATTACAGATAATTATGATATAATTATCAAAGTGATGCATGAGTTCTTTGTTAAAAGAAAAAAAAGCAATGCATGAGCTATCAACTCAACATCTCAAAATTTATCAGCTTATTAAGTCTATTTGTAACTTTCGCAATCCGGCCTGAATGATAAAACCGAATTCAGGATATTATATTAACCACCGAACTAGCTCGGTGTTTATCAAAATCAATTTTTCCTTTTAAAACTCAAGTTCATTTAGATAAATTATAATTTATATTCTAGTTTAACTTACTAAAAATAGCAGTGGAAAAAAACATAAGCCATTTTAATAAAACAATTCGGTTTAATCAAATATTAGCCTAATTTTTTTAACCCATACTGAATGAGATGCACCTAATAATTGAATTAAAACCAAATCCCAAACCACGGTTCATAATAAAAGAAAATGGAAAATAGCTCGACCACCTAAGGAATTAAAAATAATAACATTAACAAAAATAAAGATGGAACAAAAGTCGAGACCCTTCGAGTGTTGTATTTGCGTCCTAGCATGAAGGATTATCTGTAAAGATGGAAATTAGGGGGAGTGAGCTTTGGGAGCCCAATGTGAGTTCCTTTACAATAAACAAAGCCATACAGTTATACTTTTAAACATTAGATAAGACCATACATCATTATCAAGAATCAATCGGTTATAATTATCTGTCAATTCCAAATACAGTTTGTTGCTACTTTAGTCAAGCAATACAATATTCTCAAACATAGACAATCAATTGAATCAGTTTCAAGGTTATTCATATTATTCACGAATGATATATGTGTATAAATAAGTTCAACCGTTTCATCAAGTAATTTCAATTATGTATGCATAAATTGTTAAATATGCCATAAAAATCAGTTTAAAAATTGGTTGTTCTACCCCCAACCACTAGCGCTCCAAAGTTGGGAGCTCCGCCGAACTCCCTCCACCATCACTCCAATTTGTGGACTTAATACCACATTCTGATTCGGGTAATTGCAGATAATAGCTGCCGGTAACTGTGGAAACATTGCCATATCGCAGATAAGAGCCGTCAGAGGGACCGTGAGAGCACATTGAAAATGTCGCAGTTAAGATCTGCTAAAATTGTGGGTATACATCTGACGATTAAATGCAAATAAGCTGCCCGTTTTTCCTCCGATTATATCAACCCAACCCGTGCAAATGCAATATAAATACATTCCAAGTCATTCAATCTATATATTATTTACCAATAAATGACAATCATGAATAAATTAGGCATAAAATTTTTCCAACAATATAGGCTTTCGGATCATTCAATTGGGTGTCCATAGAATACATGTAACATTACTCACTATTCAGGCATTCAGTCAACAAATTCAATCATCATATATCTCGTTGTCCTATTCCTAATCTAGAAGTTAATTACATAATCTAGTTCTCTAAATGCCATTAAAAACCTAATCAAGGATTGATTTGAATAAAATAATAAAAGTTAAGAAAAAATTGTAAATTTTGAGTTTTAAGGGCCATATGGCTGTGTGACTGAATCGTGCGCGAACCCCGAAGTTGTGTGTGATTTGAATAGGTGAGGTATAAGGGTCACACAGTCGTGAGACCGAACTATGTGCGAAGCCCCCATGATCGCTGAAATCAGAGCTTAAAATTTATAAAAGAATGATCGAACCTGGAAACTAACTCTGACAATGATTAAAGGCAAGTGTACCTATCGAACAGTAGTATAGCTTAGGCAAGACCAGATTGTCGAGCCCAAAGGAACTAAAAGTATTAATACTAACTTTCTTTTTATTATTTAGCCTAAAATAAAGTGAAGTTGTTTTAATCTCAATTTATGATGACTAAGCTAAGGACACAAAGACAAAAAGAACGAATTGGGAAATAACTTGAAGAAAAACTCAATTGATCACGATGATACCCTCAGGAAGAATCCACCTAGACTTCACTTGTTATCTAACCCTGAATCATATGATTTATTTACTTAGCTTGATCCGTGAGATTCCCTAACGTATATTAAACCCTCTCTCGAGGCGAATAACGTCTAACCCTAGGTTAATTAGTGGAACTCTCATTCTCTTATAATAACCCCCTAGAATAGCAGTAAATCAATCTATGGAGTCCCATATTAGGTTTCACCCTAATCCGACAAAATCTCGTCACCCTATCTCTAGGCATGCGATCAACTCCGCTTAATTATGCTAGATCTACTCTTAAGCAGGGTCTATTCCTCCTCCACCTAAGCACATCAGATTTGGATTAAGCATGCATAATTAAGAACAAACTAAGTATTTATCATATAACTCAGAAATCAAATAACAAGATTCATCTAGGTTTCATCCTCTTCAGGTATCTGAGAGGTTTAGTTCATAACAAAATAAGAAAACATCTTAAGAGAAAAGATAAAACAAAACATAAGAAATTCCTAAAACTCCCTGAAGGAATTGAAGGAGAAATCTACCGTCTTAAGTAGTATTCCAGCTTCTTGAGATGGATCAACTGGCTCTTCAAGCGATTCCCACAATTTTGACCTTTTTGGCTTGGCTCCTTGGCCTAGCTCGACTCCCCGACAAAGGGCTTCTGCCGAACTCTCCTTTCAAGTTGCTCCATTGGGTGTTTATATAGACTTTGTGATGCCTTACTTGGCCCCTAAGTATCCTAATTTAAGTAGAATTCCTGCTAAGGTGTTTGAATAGGCTTTGGAATGTGTTTCTTTGCCTCCAAGTATCCTTTCCCGAATGAAATTGCTCTTTCCAGCGACAGGGACATGGCCATGGCACACGCTCGTGTGAATCGTGGTTAGGCCATGCTCGGACTTCTTTAATAAGGCACGGCCATGTAAATCGGGGGTCAGGCCGTGTTCTAGATGATCAATGAGGCACGACCGTGTGGGATTTAGTCCAGGCCGTGTCGATTTCGTGATATGGCCCATTTACTTCGTTTTGGGCCCGTTTTATGTTCTTTTCATCCTCGGGTGCTTTCTTGGGTATAAGACATGAAAAGAAAGGAATAAAAGCACCTTTTTACATAAATCGAGGAATAAATCATCCAAAAGCATACTAAATGTGGGATTAAAATATGTTATAATTACGGTTTATCACCAAAGCTGTGTACGAAGTGGATAGATGAGGTGCAGGGGCCACACAGTCGTGGGACCGGACCGTGTGCGATGTCCTAGGCCATGTGCGAAGTGAAGATGCGAGGGATTATAGAGGGACATTGCCATGTGTGAGATAATGTGATCCATACGGGCTGGCCAAATGCTCGTGTGGTTGGTCGTGTGCAATCGGGCAATTTCGAATTTTAACTGGATTGTTCGTAAAAGAACACACACCTAACTTTCGAGGTTCATACGATGGTCTTCACATTCAGGTATGATCCAGATTACCTACATGAGTTTTTCGATTGAAAAAACACAAGAATTAATGACGAATTTCAAGATTTTGAGGGAGGGTTTCGACAAGATCGTAAAATGAAATGGATGAACGATCTAACGAAAACTATGATTTTCGAGAATTGATAAGATCTAGCTATTGGGAAATAAGAAAACATTACTGATCTTAATAGAAATTTTGGAATTGATGGAATGAAATTCAACGATTGATGATAAACGATTAGATTTGGACTTTAATGCAAAGTCAAGAGCCAAGAGCTAAATTTCTAAAAAGAACTTTGAAAGGATTTTACAAAAGAGGGTTTGCAGAGAAAATTGAGAATATATAGGCAGAATAGGAAATCCTAATTGTGCTAGGAAATGGTTTATTCGTTGGACTTTGGAAAGAATAAGGGTTGATTTGCAATTAACCCATTTTGGCCAAAATTAAGGAAAAAAAATAAAGAAAAGGAACTGAAACCAACATGACATCAAGGGAATGGAAAAAATAAAGTTTATCCATTAGACTAATGCTCATTTTATGCTCATATTTTACCACAAATAATACATAAGCTACTTTAACCTTGGACTCTTAAATGCAGAAAAATAAAAGGGAAACTGAAAAAGGTGGGATTTGAACCTTGATTCTTTAGTGAATTAATTCACAAATGGATTCAGAATTAATTCATCCTGGGTCCAGTCCAATGTATGATTCTACCAATAAATACATCTATGTCTCTACCTGTGGATTCAATTGCTCCGGTAGCCAAGACTAGCCACCTCCCCGATTGGAATTGTAGACCAGATAATAATCTTTCTCAGTATTTGAATCAAATGCTCACTACAATTCTTTTACGGGATTACAGACTTATTTAGATTATCTACTAAAGTAAGTTGTCTTTCTCACAATGTAAATGTTCTTACAAGGGCACTTATATTCAGTTTGAGCTTAGACAATCAATGAGCAAATATTTGTTTGTCACAATTTTGCTATGCATGCAAAATATAAAAGATAGAAATAAAAAAGACATAATAGTGAAATGTGAAGTTAACTTTATTTATTTATTCATCGTTTAAACAAATAGAAAACAGTTACATGTTTACTACAATATGGACACATTTCCCAACAATCTCCCACTTGCCCTAGTAAAGTAAATATGTCATGTTTCACATTTTCATATCCTTGACATGTTTAATAAAACTCCTAATTATAAGAGTATTAGTATTAGATACACAACCTAGAATGAATACATTTCCCGATGTCGATTTCCTTGAATCTTTACAGGTTTTGAAGTTTGAATATGTGTATCCAACAAGAGTAAAGTTCTCCTCATAATACAAAAGTATATAAATACCTTTTTGTCCTTTATACGCTTATAAACACAAGGTTCTTTAGCATTCTCGAACCAAAAGTCTTGATCGTTTGATCAAATATTTTATTCCATGAGCGGAACGCCTGCTTAAGTCCATAAATTGATCTTAGCAGTTGGTAAACTTTCTGCTCCTTTCCTTTAACAGCATAACCAATGGGTTGAGCCATGTAACTGGTCTTATCAAGATGGCTAATCAAGAATGCTGTCTTCACATCCATTTTCTAGCTCTCATAATCGAGAGCAACAATAATGGATAAGAGTATGCAGATAGACTTAAGCAAGGCTACCAGAAAGAAGGTCTCATCGTAATCGATGCCTTTTTTCTATGTGTAACCTTTTCCTACAAGTCTAGTTTTATGTGTTTCCACTTTCCCTTCCGCATGTCTCTTCTTCTTTTAGATCCATTTACACCTTATGGGTTTAATCCCAACCGGTATGTCTACAAGTTCCCACACCGTATTGGATTCCATCTCGGCATCCATGGCCTATTTCTAGAGCTTGTTATCAATGTCTTACATGGTCTCCTCGTAAGTGAGTGGATCATCATCCTCATGATTGGCTTCCGTATTATAAATACTACCATCATAAATAAAGAATTTTGGTTTCTTAAAAACTCTCCCACAATGACAGATTCCCCTATGTTGTTGATCGTTTCCAGGTAGTTCTACAACTTTCTCGAGAATTGAACTTGGTGATTGTTCTACCACTCCCAAAAGTTTCTCTAGTACCACTTTAGTTAAAGGCTTAAAGTTATCTATGCAGCTTTCCTCGAGAAAAGTAGCATTAGTAGAAACTTTAATCGTATTATCTTTCAGATTGCATTATAATCATCCTTTTTTCTGTTTCGGATATCCTACAAACATGCACAATTCTGTCTATGCATCCAACTTCTTTGCATCCTTATCTAGAATATGTGCTAGAAAACCCCATATTCTAAAGTGACTTAGAGTGTGTCTTTTTCCATGCCACAATTCATAAGGTGTCTTACAAGTAGACTTGGTTGACACATCATTCAGAATATAGCAAGCTGTTTGTATCACATATTCTTAGAAGGAAGTAGGAAGTCATGAATAACTTAACATTGAATGAACCATGTCAAGCAAGGTTCTATTCCTTCTCTTAGCTACGCCATTTTGTTGTGAAGTGCCCGACGCAGACAACTGGGATAAAATACCATTCTTTATGAGGTATCCTAAGAACTTGTGGAAAAGTATTCCCCACATAGGTTAGACCAAAGATTCTTTATGAGTAAACCTAATATAAGTGTTAATGTATGGATTATTCTGAGGTCTAGAATTATTACCCATGTAACATCCCGGTTTAGGGCCTAGTCGGAATAGTGGTGCGAGAACACAAATTCGAGGTCTATGTATGATTTTTTTGAGGCTTATACTATGTTTGCATGTTTGTGTGAAAGTTTCATGAAGTAATTTTGTGAAATTGCAGTTGAATTGCCTAAAAGGACTAAACTGCAAAAGCTACAAAATGTGAGATTCTAGAAGCTATTTGTGTGAAATGGCTTTAGAATATATATTAGAGGTCCTTAAATAGTAATTTTCCCAATTTTTAAGGTTTGGACAAAATTGGGCATGGATGAGTTAAAATAGAAAGTTTGTCAAAAAGGGCATTTTGGTCATTTGGCAATTAAATGATTAAAATGGGAGAAAAGATGACAAAATTCATTCATATTCTTCCCCAAGGCTGCCGAAAATTGAGAAAGCCATTGTTAGGGTTCTTCAAATTTTTCAAGCTTGCTAGTAAGTGCATTCAAGCCTCGTTTTTTACATTCTTTGTATTTTTGAAGTTCTTGTAGCATGAGTAAGCTATTTTTAGCTATTTGGTGAGCTATGATGGATGTTCAAAAATGTGGCCATGTATGACATGCATGTATTTTGATGTTTTATGGAAGATTATGAAAGCTTGATGTAGTAGAAACATATTTTGCTAAGTGAATTTCCATGAAAATGCATGTAGGGACTAATTTGTGAAAATTTTGAGTTTGGTCATACATGTGTGATTTAGTGAGAATTGATGAATGCTTTAGTTGAGTAAGTGACTCGACTAAACATGTAAGGCTAGGAAGTTGAATAAAAATCACTTTACGAGCCTTGGGCAAAAGTATAATTATGAGAAAGTTTAGGGGCAAAATAGTAATTTTGCTCAAGTATGAGATAAGGATCAATTTAGTCAATATGTGTATTGAATGAGCTGATTTATTCATTATAGATCAAGAAAGATGAAGCCCGGATCAAAACCGAGGCAAGAACAAGGTGGTGGACTAAATTGCACGTTTCTATACTTTTGAGTATCGAGGTAAGTCTATGCATAAACAATGCATTCATACTTACAATTTGTTAATGCTAGCTAGTGTGTAGCATGATTGAGAATAATTGAGAATGATTGAGAACATATGTGGGATGAATGTGTTAGAATTTGTAAATGGATGTATGGTTGAGTAAGTAGATATGTGAATGTGTAGTGAGAATGCTAAATGGTGGGCTAAGTGCGATACCATCTTAATGCATATTGACGATAAACCGACTATGTGTGATGCTATCGTTAGGTATATTGTCTAGTGGGCTATGTGCAAAACCACTATGAATACCTTTTTGGTAGGCTAATTGCGATACTATCTTATTAATTGATTGTGGTGGGCTAAGTGCGAAACCACCGAGAAATTAGCTGTGTGGATTAGCTGTGTGGTTGTATTATTGAGTTAATTAGCTATGTGGATGAATTATCGAGAAATAATGTTGTGTTGTATATTGTGTAAATGTGATATTAAATGCAGGGGTGCATTTCAATGGTTATGAGTATGTGACTCATGATGTGTTGGAAATGTGGTAAGGGATAGAAAGAGTAAGCATTGTTGTACATTATATGTTAGTATGATGCTAATTGTTGTTTAGTTATACTATGATGCTTAATTGTTTATGTGTAAACTTACTAAGCTCAAAGCTTACTCCCTTTATTTTCCCTTGTCTTATAGAGCAAAAGAGTTGAATCGGGATACGTGGATCAATTAGAAATCGCCCACACTGTCAGTACACTCTGGTACATGAGACTCAATGTTTTGTATATGGCATGTATAGGGACTAGACAAGTTAGTGAATTTTGTTGTAAATGGTTAAAATGTGTTGGTCTTTAGATGGATGATACATTTTGTATAATGCTATAGTTGTTGGCTATTCTATATTATATGAAAAGATGTAGTTATCTATGTGAGAAGGTGTTTTTAATTGGATTGATTATGGATGTGTTGAATGAGTACATGTTGTGTATGTTATAAGGGTGAGAAGGGCTTAACAAATAGATTTGTTCTTGTCCATGTGGATAGACAGACGGGCATGTGTCTAGGCCATGTGTGACACACGGTCAGCCCACGGACGTGTGACTTGGCCGTGTGTCCCCTGCATGTTAACATTTTAAGTCAGAATAGACTACGAACTAGCCACGCGGGCGTGTGTATAGGCTGCGTGAGTTTGATCAATGTTGGCCACGGGCTAGCCATACAGGCGTGTGACTAGGCTTTAAGGTCGTGTGGATGTAGTCAGGATTCACCACAGTTGAGGAGCATGGGCGTGTGGGTCTATGCACGGGCGTGTCTCTTCTTGCACGGGCGTGTTACCCTGTACAAAAAAGAAAATTTTAAGATTTGAAAAAGTTTTGATATAATCTTGGGAGCCCTCGTGTGTATGAGTAAGGCCTCGTAAGCTGAGAAAGAGGTTGTTGTGGTGACTTAAGAGAGTGGTTATGTTGAGCCTAAGTGACGATAAAGTGGTTTTAGTACGGTAATGCCTCGGGCCCAGTTCTGGTGTAGAACCCGGGTAAGGGGTGTTACATTTAATGGTATCAGAGCTATGGCTTAGTCTATTCTAGGACTACCGTAGCGGGTGTAAGAGTCTAGCTATACATGTCATAAGTGTACTATGATAGTGTGGTGGTTTCTGATGATTTTAAATCTTGTTTTATATAGTATATGGATCCCGATCAATCTACTACTGATGAAGCAGCTAGTAATGCGTCGACTCTTGCGCAAGGGACCGTGCCTGTACAAAGTGGACCCGAGGCTAGGGGTCAATGAGAAGAGGCACGGGAAGCCTTTCTCTGGATGATGAGTAATTGGTACTTGGACTATGTTCGAGCTAACCCTAATGCTCAACCTCCTCCTATACCTCAGCCAAATCTAGTGGTTCCTCAAGGTATTGATGTTGTGAGGATATCAAAACCTCCGATGGATAAGATTAGGAAGCACAGGGCTGAGGAGTTTAGAGCTAAGGTAGATGATGACCCTGAGAGGGTAAAGTTCTGGTTAGAGAACTCGATAAGAGTGTTTGATGAACTCTCATGTACACCCGAAGAGAGCTTGAAGTGTGCCGTATCTTTGTTGAGGGATTCGGCATACCATTGGTGGAAGACGTTAACGTTAGTGCTCCCGAAAGAGCGGGTGATGTGGGACTTCTTTCTGGAAGAGTTCCGGAAGAAGTATATAAGCCAACGATTTACTGATCGAAAAAGGAAAGAATTCCTTGAGTTGAAGCAAGGAAGAATGTCAGTAGCGGAATATGAGCGTGAGTTTGTTAGGCTTAGCAAATACGCTCAATAGTGTGTATCAACAGAGACCATCTTGTGTAAAAGGTTTGAAGACAGACTGAATGAAGACATCAAACTCCTAATGGGTATTTTGGAGTTGAAAGAGTATGTTGTGTTGGTAGAAAGGGCAAGTAAGGCCAAAGAATTGAGTAAAGAAAAGAGAAGGGCTGTGAGTGAAGCCCGAGATGCTAGAAAGAGGCTGATGGGCAAGTCGTATCAAGCCCAGTCGAAAAGATCCAAGGAAGGGAATCCTCGGACGCAGCACCAATGGGTTATTCACATCGAGACTTGGGCAATGCTCGTTCGGGTTCGAGAGTCCAAGCCACCTCGATGGAAAGTGTAGGCAATCTGAAGAGTAAGCTGGAGTGTCCAAATTGTGGAAGATATCACACTGGAGAGTGTTGAGGTCACAGTCGAAACTGTTATAAATGTGGCTCCCCCAATCACTTTATCCGAAACTGCCCCGAGAGGGATGATAAGGAAGAGAAGCAAGAGATAAGATCCAGTGATGTGTCTGCAAGAGGTAGACCACCTAGGAACTCGAGAGGTAGGAATAATGGTAGAGGTGCATCCAAAGATTCTGCTATGAGGCCAGAGGGCTGAGCACCTGCGAGGACATATGCTATTCGCGCTCGCGAAGAGGCATCCTCCCCAGATGTGATAACAGGTACTTTTTCTCTCTGTGACACCTTTGTTATTGCTTTAATAAATCTAGGGTCTACTCATTCTTATATTTGCATGAGATTAGCATCTAGTTTGAGTATGATCGTTGAGTGTACGGATATTGTGGCTAAGGTGTCACACCCGTTAGGAAAGCATGTGTTAGTGGACAAAATGTGTAAAAATTGTCCTTTATTGATTGAGAATCATTGTTTTCCGGCAAACCTTATGTTGTTTTCATTTGATGAGTTTGACTTAATCCTAGGCATGGATTGGTTGACTACCCATAGTGTTTTAGTGAACTGTGGTAGTAAGTACATTGAATTAAAATGTAAGAGTGGAGATGTGGTTCGGGTTGAATCAGATGGATCGGATAGTCTACCAATGATGATTTCTTCCGTAGTGGCTGAGAAATGTTGGAGAAAAGGGTGTGAATCTTATCTCACCTTCGTGTTGAATACTCAAGAGGGTGGGGTAAAGTTTGAAACAGTACTGATAGTACGCGAGTATCCAGATGTATTTCCGAAAGAGTTACCCGGAATACCTCTAGTGAGAGAGGTCGAGTGTGGAATTGAGTTGATTCCAGGAACGGCACCGATTTCAATCGCTCCTTATAGAATGGAACCTTTAGAGTTGAAAGAACTGAAGGTACAGTTGCAAGAGTTGACAGATAAGGGTTTTGTAAGACCGAGTTACTCACCGTGGGGTGCTCCGATATTATTTGTGAAGAAGAAAGATAGATCTATGAGGTTGTGTATAGAGTATAGACAGCTCAACAAAACGGTGAAGAATAAGTATCCTTTACCAAGGATTGATAACATTTTCGATTAATTTAAAGGAGCTACAGTGTTCTCCAAGATAGATCTGAGGTCTGGTTACTATCAGTTGAGAGTGAAAGAGCAAGATGTGTTGAAAACTGTATTTCGAACAAGGTATAGCCATTATGAGTTTTTGTTTATGTCGTTTGGTTTAACGAATGTACCTACGATTTTTATGGATCTGATGAACCGTGTTTTCAGACCATATGTGGACAAGTTTGTGGTTGTCTTCATTGATGACATATTGATCTATTCTAGGGATGAGAATGATCATGAAGAGCATTTGAGGATTGTGTTGCAAACTTTAAGAGATAAGCAGTTGTATGCTAAGTTTAGCAAGAGTGAGTTTTGGCTCCGAGAGACCGGATTTTTATAACACATTGTGTCAGGTGATGGTGTTAGAGATGACCCAAGTATGATTTCTGCTATTGTGGATTAGAAACAGTCGAGGAACGTGTCAGAAATCAGAAGTTTCTTGGGATTGGCAAGATATTACAGATGTTTCGTAAAGGGGTTCTCTGTGATTGCTACCCCGATAACGAAACTTTTGCATAAAGATGTCAAGTTTTAATGGAATGATACTTGTCAACAGAGTTTCTAGAGACTGAAAACAATGTTGACTGAGGCACCAGTTTTGGTTCAACCAGAATCGGGGAAAGAGTTTTTGGTTTACAGTGATGCGTCGTTTAATGGTCTCGGTTGTGTGTTGATGCAAGAGGGTAAGGTAGTCACTTACGCATCGAGACAGCTAAAATCGCACGAGAAGAATTATCTGACTTATGACTTGGAGTTGGCCGCGATTGTTTTCGCGTTAAAGATGTGGCGACACTACTTGTATGGTGAGAAGTGCCGAATCTTTACGGATCACAAGAGTTTAAGATATTTGATGGATCAGAAGGATCTGAATTTGAGGCAGAGGCGGTGACTTGAGTTATTGAAAGACAATGAATTAGTCATTGATTATCACCCGGGAAAAGCGAATGTGGTTGCGGATGCCCTAAGTAGGAAATCTTTGTATGCTCTAAGAGTTATGAGCATGAGTTTAGCAATAGCTGATGATGGTGCTATTTTGGCAGAGCTGAGAGCTAAGCCACTATTTGTTCAACAGATATGTGAGGCTCAGAGAAATGACAGTGAGATACAAGCTAAGAGAGCTAAGTGCGGATCTGGAAGTGATTCTGATTTTCGAGTGGGCTCGAATGGTTGTTTGCTATACCGTGACAGAATTTGTGTACCCAAAGATGAAGAGTTAATCCAAAAGGTTTTGCGTGAGGCCCACAATGGATGTTTGTCAGTATATCCGGCCAGTACAAAAATGTACAATGACTTGAAGAAGTAGTATTGGTGGCCGAGTATGAAAAGAGATATTTAAGAATTTGTGGCAAAGTGTCTAATTTGTCAACAGGTGAAAGCTGAACACCAAGTGCCTTCGGGATTGCTTCAACCTGTGATGGTTCCCGAATGGAAGTGGGATCGGGTTACCATGGATTTTGTGTCGGGGTTGCCGATGACTCTGAAAAAGAAAGATGCTATTTTGGTTGTTGGGATAGACTAACAAAGTCGGCTCACTTTATTCCAGTACGTGTTGATTATTCACTGGATAAGTTAGCTGAGTTGTACGTTGCAGAGATAGTGAGATTGCATGGTGTGTCTATGTCTACTATATCGGATAAAGATCCGAGGTTTACCTCGAGATTTTGGACGAAGTTGCAAGAGGCCATGGGTATGAAGTTGAATTTCAGTACTGCGTTCCATCCGCAAACTGATGGTCAGTTTGAAAGAGTAATTCAAATTCTTGAAGATATGCTTCGATTTTGTATGTTAGAATTCGAAGGTAGTTGGGAAAGATATCTACCTTTGGTCAAATTTGCTTACAACAACAGTTATCAGTCGAGTACATGGATGGCTCCGTATGAGGCCTTGTATGGTTGTAAGTGTCGGACTCCATTGTATTAGACCGAGCTTAGTGAAAAGTAGATCCATGGAGTTGATCTGGTAAAAGAGACCGAAGAGAAAGTGAGAGTAATCCGTAATAGTCTGAAAGCTGCTTCGGACCTATAGAAGTCGTACACGGATTTGAAAAGAAAAGAGATTAAGTTTGGGGTGGGTGACAAAGTGTTTTGGAAAGTGTCCACATGGAAGAAGATTATGAGATTTGGACAAAAAGGAAATTGAGTCCAAGATTTATAGGGCCGTATGAGATTACAGACAAGGTTGGGCCAGTAGCTTACCAGTTGACTTTACCGGTAGAGTCGGAAAAGATTCATAATGTGCTCCATATATCGATGTTGCGATGGTATCGCTCCGATCCTTCACATGTGATTCCTTCAACAGAAATTGAAATAAGACGGAATATATCTTATGAAGAGGAGCCGATTAAGATCTTGGCTGAGAGGTGAAACAGTTGAGAAATAAGAGCACATCATTAGTGAAAGTGTTGTGGAAGAAACACGATGTGGAAGAGGCTACGTGGGAAACGGAAGAGACTATGAGAGAGCAACATCCAAACCTCTTTACTGGTAAGATTTTCGAGGGCAAAAATCTCTAAAGGGGGGAGAGTTGTAACATCCCGGTTTAGGGCCTAGTCGAAATAGTGGTGTGAGGTTTATGTATGAGTTTTTGAGGCTTATACTATGTTTGCATGTTTGTGTGAAAGTTCCATGAAGCAATTTTGTGAAATTGCAGTTGAATTGTCCAAAAGGACTAAATTACAAAAGTTGCAAAATGTGAGATTCTAGAAGCTATTTGTGTGAAATGGCTCTAGAATATATATTAGAGGTCCTTGAATAGCAATTTTCCCAATTTTTAATTTTTGGACAAAATTGGGCATGGATGAGTTAAAATAGAAAGGTTGTCAAAAAGGGCATTTTGGTCATTTGGCAATTAAGTGATTAAAATGGGTGAAAAGATGAAAAAATTCATTCATCTTCTTCCCCAAGGCTGCCGAAAATTGAGAGAGCCATTGTTAGGGTTCTTCAAATTTTTCAAGCTTGCTAGTAAGTGCATCCAAGCCTCGTTTTTTATATTATTTGTATTTTTGAAGTCCTTGTAGCATGAGTAAGTTATTTTTAGCTATTTGATGAGCTATGATGGATGTTAAAAAATGTGGTCATGTATGACATGCATGTATTTTGATGTTTTATGGAAGATTATGAAAGCTTGATGTAGTAGAAACATCTTTTGCTAAGTAAATTTCCATGAAAATGAATGTAGGGACTAATTTGTGAAAATTTTGAGTTTGGTCATACATGTGTGATTTAGTGAGAATTGATGAATGCTTTAGTTGAGTAAGTGACTCAACTAAACATGTAAGGCTAGAAAGTTGAATAAAAATCACATTACGAGCCTTGGGGCAAAAGTGTAATTAGGAGAAAGTTTAGGGGCAAAATAGTAATTTTGCTCAAGTATGAGATAAGGGTCAATTTACTCAATGTGTGTATTGAATAAGCTGATTTATTCATTATAGATCAAGAAAGACGAAGCCCGGATCAAAATCGAGGCAAGAGCAACGTGGTGGACTAAATTACACGTTTCTATACTTTTGAGTATCGAGGTAAGTCTATGCATAAACAATGCATTCATACTTACAATTTGTTAATGCTAGCTAGTGTGTAGCATGCTTGAGAATAATTGAGAATGATTGAGAACCTATGTAGGATGAATGTGTTAGAATTTGTGAAGGGATGTATGGTTGAGTAAGTAGATATGTGAATATGTAGAGAGAATGCTAAATGGTGGGCTAAGTGCGATACCATCTTAATGCATATTGACGATAAGCTGGCTATGTGTGATGCTATCATTAGGTATATCGTTTAGTGGGCTATGTGCGAAACCACTATGAATACCTTTGTGGTAGGCTAAGTGCGATACTACCTTATTAATTGATTGTGGTGGGCTAAGTGCGAAACCACCGAGAAATTAGCTGTGTGGATTAGCTGTGTGGTTGTATTATTGAGTTAATTAGCTGTGTGGATGAATTATCAAGATATGATGTTGTGTTGTATATTGTGTAAATGTGATATTAAATGCAGGGGTGCATTTCAATGGTTATGAGCATGTGACTCATGATGTGTTGGAAATGTGGTAAGGGATAGAAAGAGTAAGCATTGTTGTACATTATATGTTAGTATGATGCTAATTGTTGTTTAGCTTATACTATGATGCTTAATTGTTTATGTGTAAACTTACTAAGCTCAAAGCTTACTCCCTTTATTTTCCCTTGTCTTATAGAGGAAAAGAGTTGAATCGAGATACGTGGATCAATTAGAAGATCGCCCACACTGTCAGCACACCCTGGTACATGAGACTCAATGTTTTGTATATGGCATGTATAGGGACTAGACAAGTTAGTGAATTTTGTTGTAAATGGTTAAAATGTGTTGGTCTTTAGATGGATGATACATTTTGTATAATGCCATACTTGTTGGCTATTCTATATTATATGAAAAGATGTAGTTATCTATGTGAGAAGGTGTTTTGAATTGGATTGATTATGGATGTATTGAATGAGTGCATGTTGTGTATGTTATAAGGGTGAGAAGGGCTTAACAAATAGATTTGTTCTTGTCCATGTGGATAGGCACACAGGTGTGTGTCTTGGCCATGTGTGAAACACGATCAGCCCAGGGCGTGTTACTTGGCCGTGTGTCCCCTGCATGTTAACATTTTAAGTCAGAATAGACCACGGACTAGCCACACGGGCGAGTGTATAGGCCGCGTAAGTTTGATCAGTGTTGGCCACGGGCTAGCCACACGGGTGTGTGACTAGGCTTTGAGGCCGTGTGGATGTAGTTAGGATTCACCACAGTTAAGGAGCATGAGCGTGTGGGTCTATGCACGGACGTGTCTCTTCTTGCACGGGCGTGTTAGTCCTGTATAAAAAATAAAATTTTAAGATTGGAAAAAGTTCCGATATAATCTCGGGAGCCCTCGTGTGTATGAGCAAGGCCTCGTAAGCCAAGAAGGTGGTTGTTGTGGTGACTTAAAAGAGTGGTTACGTTGAGCCTAAGTGGCAATAATATGGTTTTACTACGGTAATGCCCCGGGCCTGGTTCTGGCGTAGAACCCGGGTAAGGGGTGTTACAACCTATATAGTTGATTTTTCCGTTCTCTATGCTTGGGCAGTAGGATAGACATTCTGGATTATTCATCCCTCCTTCACTTGTGTCGCATTGCATCACTGGATGTACCTGCGTAGAAACACATAAACCATCAATTTTTTTTATTCAAGAGTTCTACCTGTTTGATGACATGGTGACTGCATCTATGTTAAAAATGCCTGCTACTTTCATCAGCTTCGTTATCATAACTTGCCACTAATAATTATTCTATGACATTTCTTCTATAAATTCATAAGCCGCTTCAGGTGTTTTATTGTTCAAAGTACCATCGGCGGCTGCATCGATCAATTACCTAGTCGAGGGGTTCAAATCGTTGTAGAAAGTTTTAACTTGTAACCATAGAGGTAACCCCTGATGAAGGCACCTTCACAATAAATCCTTATACCTCTCCCATGCATCATATAAGGTCTCTAAATCCATTTGCACGAAGGAAGAGATATCATTCCTCAACTTAGCTATCTTAGCCGGCTGGAAATACTTCAATAAGAACTTTTCGGTCATTTGCTCCCATGTAGTGATAGAACCTCGTGGTAGGGAGTTCAACCATTGTTTAGCCTTATTTCTTAATGAGAATGGAAACAACAGTAGCCGAATGGCATCATCAGAAATGCCATTTATCTTCAAAGTGTAGCAGAATTCCAAAATGTTAGCCAAATGAGTATTTGGATCTTCATCTTGCAAACCATCGAACTGAACAAATTGTTGGATCATCTGAATGTTGTACGGCTTCAGTTCGAAGTTATTTGCAGCAATAACAGGTCTCAAAATACTCAGTTCAGCCCCAGTTAAATTAGGCTTGGCATAATTATACATAGTATGAGAAGCAGGATTTGCGGCAACCACAGGAGGTAGCTGATTATTCTGATTCTCAGCCATCTCCTCAGTAATATTAATGATGTCCTCTTGCTCTTCCACTGTACTTTGTCGATTTTGCCTCGCTTCTCTTCGGTTTCTGTGAGCTGTACTTTAGATCTCACTGTCGAATACTAAAGGTTCTGACGGGTTTCTTCTAGTCATATACTAAAGGAACCTGCCAGAAGCAAACAAAAAGAAAAATTAGTAAACAGAATTAAACTAAAAACAAAAATAAAATGCAATAAAATAAAAATGGCTAAATTAATAAAAATCTAGTGTTCCTAATATTTTAGTCCCCGGCAACGGTGCCAAAAACATTATGACGTCACTAACACTAACTAAAATTAAGACAAAGGCAAGCGCACCTATCGAATAGCAATATAGTTATGGTGAGTCGGGAATATCGTATCCACGAGGACTAAAAGTACTAGTAATTACTATCTTTTTATTATCTAGCCGATAAATTGAAGGAATTATTTTTAATCTAAAGTTATCTAAACTAATTATCAAGATGCAACAGAAAATTAAGTAATACATTATTCGATTGAACCAATGAGAGAGACAATAGCCAGGAAAGAATCCACCTAGACTTCACTTATTATTCTGAATCTAAATTAAACAACTTATTCACTTGCCTTGATCCGTAGAAATCTTTAAATTATATTAATATATCTTTCGAGAGTAAAAATAACTTACTCTAGGTTGATTAATTGAAATCTCTTTCTAATTAAAACCCCTATTGTCGCATTAACTCGATCTATGGATTTCCCTATCAGATTTGACTCTAATTCGGTAGATTTATGTCCTCTTATTTCTAGGATTACATGCAACTCCACTCAATTATGCCAGATCTACTCTTAAACAGGGAATTTTTCTCCACTGAAATAAGCACATCAATCATGAATTAATATCCTGAAAACATTAAAAACATGGAATAAGTACGCATAATTGAGATCAAGAAATCAAGTATTTATCACGTAATTCAGAAATTAAATAACAAGATCCATCATAGGTTTCATCTTTCCTAGGTATCTAGGGAATTTAGTTCATACTTTGGAAGGAAAACATCTCAAAATTAGGAAAACAACAAAACATAAAGAAACCCAAAAACTTCTAAAGAAGTTGACTAGAGATCTTCTTAAAGGAGTTCCTACTTCTGAGTTGATTCCGACGGCGTTCTTCAAGTAATTTCTTCGTCCTTCTCTGCGTGTTCCCTTCGGTCTTCTTCTAGTGTGTATTTATAAACTTTAGAATGCTCAAAAACTCTAAAAATTGGCATTTTTCGCGTATTAAGGAAAGAGTGTTCAAAATCGACACGGGCTGGCACATGGGAGTGTGGCCAGCCTGTGTGGCTCACACGAGCGTGTGCTCAGCCCGTGTGGGAATGCCCAAGTCATGTGGTTGCTGAAAATAGCTCGTTTTGTTCAGTTTTGGCCCGTTTTCCACTCTTTTTGCTCTACTATGCTCTCCTAAGTATAGAAACATGAAATTAAGGGATTAGGAGCATCAAATTCACTAAATTATATAATAAATCATCCAAAACATGCCAAGCATGGGATTAAAACATGTTACTTTTATGGTTTATCAAATATCCCCACACTTAAGCGTTTGCTTGTCCTCAAGCAAAAATCCTCAACTCACAATTAAAATTAAACTTTCTCAATTCATAATTCTCATTAATAATGTTTTATCATAATTCACAAATAATCACATATTGATAATTCAACTAAAAGAGCACTAAAGATTCAAACAATCCAAGTCACATTTTTAAAGCATGAAAACATAGGTATTTCCATTTATCTAGGTAATTACCTTTAATTCAAAACCGACAAGAATTGACATCCTCACTAAAGATTCACTCAAATCACTTAAAGTGTTTCAGGTTCAAAAAATTAAGCACTCAAAAGTCAAATATGAAAAGTCATTACCATAGGCTTGCATGAAAATCAAATCTCTACCACTATAAAATGAGATGATACACAAATCAAAAGGTCTTTAAAGGGTTGTAATGGGGCTTAGTTAAGGGTGTGATAAAGGCTGAAAAAGAGGGTTAGAGTCGAGATCGAATTCATAAATTGCCAAACTAGAAAAATAAACTAATGCTGAATAATTACATCAATTGAAAACTTATCAAGAATAACACGAGCTTCTTCTCAAAATATGAAATTAACCGTTTAAGGTCAAATAACATAGAACTAATAATAATCGATATAAATGTAATTTTTTTCACTCTTTTTTATTTAAGAACAAGAATAATGGATAATAGGAAATAATTTACCAACTGAACAAAAGAACATAGTTAGGCAACTAACCAAATCAAATCTCGACGAAAAAGGAGTCAATAAAATGGGAACAATTCTCAACGAATCAAAAATGAGTTATGGGTTAACATTAATGGGTAAATCAAGAAACGATTTGTTAGGCTTAAAGGGGTTCACTAAGGGTTAATTATAAAGGTAGGCCTTTTATGGATAAATGGGTTAAAACCTAAGTGCCTTTATCATCTTAGTATATCAAATCAAAGGTGTGGTCTCGACATGCATAATCGAAGCAAGTTCTAGAATAACCAATCAATATTGACACACTCATAACCAGTAATAAAGTGAGCAAGAAGTATGCTCTAAAGGCTCAAAATCTCACAAAAATTATGGTTTTTGTTATCAATCTTGCAAATCTCAAACTTCAAGGTAATACATCAATTTAGGGGAACAACCTAGCAATTTTTAATTCTGAAAATATACTTATCATGCTTGGTTCTCTCATGTCTTAAAGTTTAAACATTCAATGCACAAATATTTATGAATTTAGTCAAAAACATATCAATGATAATCACAAATGGATAAGAATTCATTCTAATAGTAATATGAGAAAATTACTTGAACACAACATAATTCAGGGATTTTCTAATAATCATATAAATAACCTCCCCACACTTAAGATGTACATTGTCCTCAATGTACAAATACAAATAAACACGGTAGAAACATAATATCATAAGAGAGGGAGAAAATTGAAACTGCCCTGAATATTGGATGAAATCCCTAGAATAGTGAAAAGTGGAATTGTAGACAAATGTAGATGTAGTGCATGATTCTGAGCAACTGAAAAGAAAATAAACACAATGCCGAAGAAGATTAAAGGGTTTTGAACTCGATTAGAAAAAAAACATAATAAATAACATATAGTTAAAAATATAAAAGCGAAAAAGTCTAGGTAAATACAAATAAACAGAAAAATAAAAAATAAAAACTAAAATAAAAATAAAAATAAAAGAAAATAAATGGATTCAATGGTTTTCGTCATCAGACGCATCAGCATCGTGAGTCGTCAGCTGTAACACCCCTTACCCGTATCTGTTGTCGAAATAGGGTATGACGCATTACCGGACTTAATCACCTATAACCAATCATTTCCGAGTCATAAATTTCCATCCAAATTTAAAACTTTTCATATTCAATTATAGAGTCCCTAATATGGACCTACGAGGCCCAAAACATGCTTTGGAAGCAGTTCGGGACTAAACCGAGAACTTTGGAAAATTTCACAATACTTAGAAAATTTTTCTTCAAAATAGGGTCACACTCAATATGCATCCTCAACAACTCTTATACATGCATAATTATATCTAATTATCATACCATACCAGTGAGCCGAATTTAGCCATTCGACATCAAGACTACTAGCACATTCAACCATATTAGGTATTTAGGCCATAACCCACAACTCATCATGTATCATGCAAACACAGCTCACATCACAAGACATTGGCATATAAATAATATATATAGGCTTACAATCAATTAGCCAATATAAGCCAATTAGCATGGCTACATACTACAATAACCTTTAACCATTACAAGCCAATACATTTGGCCAAAACATAATAACATATACACAAAATGACTAAGTCCCTATACATGCCATAGACTTAAATTACTTGAAGGCATTGATACCAGTTAAAAGCTTGATAGTGTGATAGAATCTTTGATGATCTCCAACCCGAGCTAGCCTCTGCGACACTATAGGAAAAAGGAAAGGAAGGAAGTAAGCTATATAGCTTAGTAAGCCCGTATGAAAATAATAAGCAATTTATTAACATGTTTTCACCAATTCTCACAATATGTTCTCAAGGTAATACAATCATAATTGCACAAAATTTCACTATTTACTTATGTTCATCTCAAGCTGTCTACTCAAGTCACAGTCCCTAAATTATTTATAGCTTGAGCTAGGAACTCCAAATTAAGATCCGTTAATTTTTCCTGAAACTATACTCACATATCTTATTACCATAAAATTTTCAGAATTTTTTGTTTAGCCAATAAGTACATTTTATTCATTAAATTCACCCTTGTTCCGCTGTCTGACAGTTCCAACCCCTCTTCACTAAAAATTAATTATCTTCTCATACGGGAATTGGTTGGATGTTTCCGTTTGTTTCTTTTGAAAATAGACTCATTAAGGATTTTAATCATGTAAATTATAACCCATAATTATTTTTGTAAAATTTTTAATGATTTTCCTAAGTCAGAACAAGGAATTCCGAAATCATTCTAACTCTGTCTTACAAAAATTCAAACATCTTAGAATATAATTATTTTTTGCTTACTGATAAACCGTAATTATAACATATTTTAGGCCCACATTTAGCATGCTTTTGGATAATTTAAGCCTCGATTTATGTAAAACGGTTCTCTTAATCCTTTCTTTTCATGTCTTATACTCAGGAAAGCACCCACGGATGAAAAGAACGTAAAACGGGCTTAAAACAGGCCAAATAGGCTAATTCACGAAATCAACACGGCCTGGACTTCAAGCCACACGGCCGTGCATCATTAAATTACTAGAACACGGCCTGAACCTTGATAAACACGGCCGTGCCTCATTAAAAGTCCAGAACACGGCCTGGCCACGATTCACACAGGCGTGTGCCATGGCCGTGCCCCTGTCACTGGAAAGAGCAATTTCATTCAGGAAAGGATACTTGGAGGTAAAGAAACATATTCCAAAGCCTATTCAAACACCCTAGTAGGAATTCTACTTAAATTAGGATACTTAGGGGCAAGTAAGGCATCACAAAGTCTATATAAACACCCAAGAAGGCAACTTGAAAGGGGAGTTCGGCAGAAGCCGAAACCGGCATCGAAAGCTAGGCCAAGGAGCCAAGCCGAGAAGGTCAGAGTTAGGGAAAAATGTGAGGGTAGCCAGTTGATCCATCCCAAGAAGCCGGAATTATACTCAAGACGGCGGAATTCTCCTTTAATTCCTTCAGGGAGTTTTAGGAATTTCTTATGTTTTGTTTTATCTTTTCTCTTGCGATGTTTTGTTTATTCATTATGAACTAAACCCCTCAGATACCTGAAGGGGATGAAACCTAGATGAATCTTTTTATTTGATTTTTAAGTTATATGATAAATGCTTAGTTTGTTCTTAATTATGTTGCTTAACACAAATCTAATGTGCTTAGGTGGAGGAGGAATAGACCCTGCCTAAGAGTAGATCTAACATAATTAAGTGGAGTTGATTGAACGCCTAAAGGGGTGAAACCTAATATGGGAGTCCATTGATCGATTTACTGCTATCCTAGGGGGTTATTATAAGTGAACGAGAGTTCCACTAATTAACCTAGGGTTAGACGTTATTCGCCTCGAGAGAGGGTTTAATATAGGTTAGGGAGTCTTACGGATCAATCTAAGTAAAAGAAATCATGTAATTTAGGGTTAGATAACAAGTGAAGTCTAGGTGGATTCTTCCTGAGGGTATCTTTGTAATGAACTGAGTTTTCCTTCAAAGTTATTTTCCTATTCATCCTTTTTGTCTTTGTAACATCCCGAAATTGGGCCTAGTAGGATTGGGCTCATTGGGCCTTGGGCATAGGAGTGTTTAAATTTTTTTTTTGAGAACAAGAGAATGACCTTATTTCAAGTTGGGCCTTAGTAAAATTTTGTGTTTAAGCCTATTAAGGAGAGATAGTAAGTGGCATTAAGGCTTATGGAAATAAAAGAGTAAATAGATAGCATAAATGAGCATATGGCAAGAAGGTTATGGCATCAAGTGAAGTACCTTGAGGGAAGGGGTTCAAATCCCATCTTTTGCAAAATTTTGGATTTATTTTTGTATACTCTTCCAAGTGTCAACCATGACATTAATAAAAGAAAAAGAATAAAAAAATGGGAGAAAAAGGAATGATGGAGAGTGATTTGTGGAAAAAAGAATCATGGAGAGTGATTAGTTGAAAAAGAAAAAAAAAATATAATGATGAGATTTGAAAAGAATGGGGTAGGTGAGAAAAAAAATGCATGGAGGGTGTAATAGCCCGATTTAGGGGATAGTCGGGATAGTGATCTCGGAATCACTAAATCGAGGATAGATAAAATTACTTTTGTGTTATTCTATGTGTTATAACATGTTTATAAACATGCATGAAATTTTTGGTGTCTCAATTTTAGCGATTGAGGGCTTAATTTCGAAAAAGGACTGAATCGCATAAAGTGACAAAGTTTAATTTTAATTGCTAGAGGTGCAAATTGGCTAAGGAATATTAATTGGAGGTCATTAAAGTACAAATAGGCCATGGGTGGAGTGATGGCCGGCCATAGGCGATAGATCTTTAAATTAGTCAATGTTTTGGTGTGTTAGGTGAGAAATGAATTGGTGTGTTAGGTGAGAAATGAATAGAATAAGAGAAAAATAAAGAAAAGAGAAGTATCATCTTTTCTTCTCTTCATCACCAAAAAAAAATTTGGCAGCAAACAAGGGTTGGAGAGCTCAAAAATTTCAGCAAACAAATCCTCTAGCAAGTAAGTGATTTTGGTGATCTTTCTTGATAAAAATTGTACTTTTGGAATCCCCAAAGCTTAAGCTAGCTAATGAGGGGACTAATTTGTAACATGGTTGAGAGTCTAGGGACTTTCCACAAGAGATTTTATGCTGGTTGCAAGGTCTAGAAGTACTTTATCAAAGGTTCAATCAAAAACCTATCCCTCGTAATAGGTGACTCGGATTTTTGGTGTCGCGGAGGGCATCGCGTTACGGATTCCAAATAAGGTGTGTAATCTCATACCCTCCCAAATACATGTTTGAAATGGTGTGTAATCTCACAATTCTCTGAAAGTTTGCATGAATGTTCTGTGATTTGGTCGAAATACCAAAGAAAACCGAAAATCGGCATCCGGGATCACTCGGGCGCGCGTAGGTTCATAGTGGTAACCATATTTTTGTAATAAAATAGTTTTGGTCAATGACAGTGACGTGATTTCCAAAAATCATGAAAAATAGGAGAAATGGAATTAGAAAGTGATTAAGATATAGAATTAAAGCTTACAGTGTCTATTTTGATATGGAAGAAATAGAGAAGGAAAAGGAAATTTATATTCTGAGATATGTTAATTTTCGTGAGACTGGTTTTGAATGACTTTGTGGTTCTCTGATCTGTCTTGGAAAAATCATATAAAATTGTAAAAAATGAATTATGGGTTATAATTTATATGTATGGATTCCTTAGTGAGCCTATTTTCAAGAGAAACAAGTTGGAACAGTATATGAAAATCGTACAGTGAGATATTTGAAATTAAGGTAAGAGAGGTCAGAATCATTGGACAGTGAAACAAGGGAAACTTTAAGGAATAAAATGTACTAAATGGCTAGGCCAAAAATTCTGGAAAAATTACAGTAAGAAGATATATGAGTCTAGTTTCAAGGAAATTTTATGGATCTAAATTTCGAGCTTTCTAACTCGAGTTATAATCAATTTAGCCAGTATGATGCAGATGGACAGTTTTAAATTTTTATGCCCAAATTAGTAGTTAAGTCCAGAATTACGAAATTAACTCGTTTGGGCCTAAAATGAATTTTTGACCCAATAGTTCCGAAGAGACCCAAATAGAATTCTGTGCCACCCGAGGCGATAGTAGGCCTTCGGAAACACCGTTGAATATGAAATTACCGAAATTACCCGTGGAGGATAAATTACCGAATTACCCTTGGTGGGTAAAACTACCAAATTTACCATTGGAAGGTAAATTACCGAATTACCCTTGGTGGGTAAAACTACTGAATTACCCTTAGGGGAAAATTACCAAAATACCCCTGGGTTGTGTAAATTACAGAAATACCCTTGGGTTGTAAAAATTACCAAAATGCCCTTGGAGGGTAAATTACCAAAATACCCCTGGGTTGTGTAAATTACTGAAATACCCTTGGGTTGTAAAAATTACCAAAATGCCCTTGGAGGGTAAATTACCAAAATACCCCTGGGTTGTGAAATTATCGAAATACCCTTGGAGGGTAAGTTACCGAAATACCTTTGGGATTCAAAATTATCGAAATACCCTTGGAGGGTAAGTTACCGAAATACCACTCGGTTGTAAAATTACCAAAATACCCTTAGAGGGTAAATTACTGAAATACCCTTGGATGGTAAATTACCGAAATACCACTGGGTTACGAAATTATCGAAATACCCTTAGAGGGTAAATTACCGAAATACCCTTGGATGGTAAATTACCGAAATACCATTGGGTTGCGAAATTATTGAAATACCACTGGGTTGCCAAAATTACTGAAATACCCTTGGGTGGCGAGAATTACCGAATTACCCTTGGTGGGTAAAATTTATGAATTACCCTTAGAGAGTAAATTACCGAATTACCCTTAGTGGGTAAAATTACCGCTATACCCTTATGGGTTGATTAGCATGATTGTGTGTATTCTAATTATTTGGTTATGACGGTAATTTATTCCATACATTATTATGAAATGTGCTTTGCATACATGACATACTGCATGGGTTGGGTTATGTAATTGGAGGAAGTGATTGATTTGTTAGAGTCGCATGAGTCACCCGAGATGACTATGGACTCACAGATTTGATTATTAGAGTCGCACAAGTCACTCGAGATGACTGTGGACTCACCGATTTGATTTTAAGGGTCGCACGAGTCACCCGAGATGACTGTGGACTCACCGATTTGATTTTTAGGGTCGCACGAGTCACCCGAGATGACTGTGGACTCACCGATTTGATTTTCACTCATCAATTTGATTTTTAGGGTCGCATGAGTCACCCGAGATGACTGTGGACTCACCGATTTAATTTTCACTCACCGATTTGATTTTTTGGGTCGCACGAGTCACCCGAGATGACTGTGGACTCACTGATTTGATTTCACTCACTGATTTGATTTTTAGGGTTGCACGGGTCACCCAAGACGACTGTGGACTCACTGATTTGATTTTTAGAGTCGCACGAGTCACCCGAGATGACTGTGGACTCACCGATTTGATTTTCACTCATCGATTTGATTTTTAGGGTCGCACGAGTCACCCGAGATGACTGTGGACTCACCGATTTGATTTTCACTCACTGATTTGATTTTTAGGGTCCCACGAGTCACCCGAGATGACTGTGGACTCACCGGTTTGATTTTCACTCACCGATTTGATTTTTAGGGTCGCACGAGTCACCCGAGATGACTGTGGACTCACTGATTTGATTTTCACTCACCGATTTGACTTTTGGGTCGCACGGGTCACCCGAGATAACTGTGGACTCACTGATTTGATTTCACTCACTGATTTCATTTTTAGGGTTGCACGGGTCGCCCAAGACGACTGTGGACTCACCGATTTGATTTTTAGGGTCGCACGAGTCACCCGAGATGACTGTGGACTCACCGATTTGCTTTTCACTGACCGATTTGATTTTTAGGGTCGCACGGGTCACCCGAGATGACTGTGGACTCACCGATTTGATTTTCACTCACCGATTTGATTTTTAGGGTCGTACGAGTCACCTGAGATGACTGTGGACTCACCGATTTGATTTTCACTCATCAATTTGATATATGGCTTTATGCCCAGTTTGATATATGGCTTTATGCCCAGTTTGATATATGGATTTATGCCCAGTTTGATATATGGCTTAATGCCCAGTTTGGTGTGTTGGCGGGGTGGGTGACTAAAGCTCTCCACGCAGTGTGTTGGTTGGTACGGGTGGTGTGTAGCGGATGGAAATACTAGGCTTGGTTTGGGAATTGCATTTCATATTCATGTTATAATTGATACATTATTATTATTGAAAATGGGCTAGGCCCAAAATATTGTTAATTGGATTACGACCCAGTGGATGATGGTAAGGGGATTACACACTGAGTTCTTGTAACTCACCCCCTTTCTCTTAAACTTTTTCGTAATGCTCGATGTGACGTGGACTTGGGCCATAGATGACTCGATGGAGACCATACTTGAAAATGGTTTATTTGGACTTGAGACTTCTTTCTTGTTTATTTTATTACTCTACTATTTTGGGTTAAATGTTGTAATAAGGCCCAAGATTTTCTTTCAAAATGCTTCTGCAACTCTATTCCTAAACATCTCATTTTCGTAAATTGTTTATTTCAAATATGTTTTCACAACCAAAAAGGTCTTTAAAGATAATTACGTTTTCAAGTAGATAACAATTGCTTAAGTGTTTTGGGTTTTAACAAAGAGGCCGTAAATCTCGAACAAGTTTTTAACAATCTCAAAGATGGTTTTAAAAAAAAAAAAAACTTCCATGTGACACGCCAAATTCGGGCTTAACTTCTAGGTCGGGTTTGGGGTGTTACAATCTTTGTGTCCTTAGTTTAGTCTTCGTCAATATAGTTTCAAGCAACTTTGCTCTATTTTTAAGGCTAAATAATAAAAAGAAAGTTAGTATTAGTACTCTTAGTTCCTTTGGGTTCGATATCCGGTCTTGCCTAAGCTATACTACTGTTTGATAGGTACACTTGCCTTTAATTGTTGTCAGAGTTAGTTTTCAGGTTTTGATCATTCTTTTATAAATTTTAAAACTCTGATTTCAGCGATCAAGTTTTTGGCGCCGTTGCCGGGGAACTAAAATATTAAGAAAGTTCTATTTTTATTACTTTAGCCTTTTTTTATTGCAAATTATTTTCATTATTATTTTTATTTTTATTTTTTTATTTTTATTTTTATTTTTACTTTGCTAATTTTTCCTCTATTTTGCTTTTGGCAGATAATTTTAGTCTATAGAGAAGATGGCACTAAATAATTATCAGTGGCAAGTCATGAGGACAATTCCTACTAAAGCATCCAGTCTCTTCGACCTCGACGTGTTCACCAGGTTATTTACCCAGTTAGAGATGATGAATAAAAAGATCGATGGCTTGTGTAGTCTCTCGCAGGTACACCATGTAATGCAATATGACTCGAATCCAGGAGGCGTGGCAAATCTTGAGTACCCACCCTACGGATATAGCATGGAGAACGAACAAGTCCACTAAATGTGTAACTAATCTAGACCTCAAAATAATTTTTATAATGACACTTATAATGCAGGTTGGAGGTACCATCCAATTTCTCGTGGAATGAACAAAGTAGCCAAAGACCGGAACTTCATCCAAATTTTCAACAACCACCTCACCAACAGGAAGAGGAGTCGAACATTGAAGAGATGCTGACAAAATTCATGGCAACCACAGATACCCGTCTCCAAGACACTGAGAAAACATTTAAAAGTCAACAAACACCGGTTGAAGAGAACAAGAACCGATTAGAGGAAGTTACTAAGTCAGTAAGGGAAGCCACTAAGGTAGTCGAACAACTTGCAAATTTAATGTCCAAACGAACGCAAGGACGTCTACCAAGTAACATCGAGATTAATCCAAAGGAGCAAATCCAAGCCATCACAGCTCATGATAGTAAAAGGTTAGACGAACCCATCTCAAAACAAGAAAACGAGGTAGAAGAAGGTAAAGTTGAGTTGACAGAAGAAACGCCAAAACCGGTAATCAAAGAATACCAACCTCGCATTCCTTACCCCGAAGCATTAAAGAGAGACGATACAGAGGAACAGTTCGGTAAGTTTCTTAAACTTTTAAAGAAATTACATATCAACTTACCTCTTCTTGAAGCTCTTTCACAGATGCCAGACTCTAGAAAATTTTTAGGGGAGCTGTTAACGAAAAAGCAAAGGATAGATGAGGAATCACATGTGGAATTCAATGCAAAGTGCTCGGCAATTCTACAAAATAGACTACTACAGAAATTAAAAGATCCGGGGAGTTTTACAATTCCATGCATAATTGGTAGTTTATCTATAGAAAATGCGTTAGCCGATTTAGGGGCAAGCATAAATGTTATGCCTTATAAACTGTTTAAACAACTAGGTCTAGGGAAACCCAAACAAACTAGGATGAGCATCCAATTAACTGATAAAACTATCAGAATTCCTAGGGGTATAATAGAAAATGTTCTAATCAAAATTGATAAATTCGTATTCCCAGTAGACTTTGTCGTTTTAGACATGGATGAGGACAATAATATTCCTTTAATTTTAGGAAGACCCTTTTTAGCAACTGCCAGAGCTAAAATTGATATTTATGCAGGAGAACTCATATTTCGCGTAGGCGACGAGATAGTCACTCTTCAAGCTCTTGACTTGGCCAGAACATCAAGTGATAAAGAATACCAACCTCGTGTGCCATATCCCGATATAATAAAGAAAAACCACACAGAGGAAGAATTCGGTGAACTCACACTTCATGTTGACAACGAAACAATCACTCTTCAAGCTCTTGACTCAACTAGGACATCGAGTAATAAAGGTACGAACGTTAATTCTATTGATAATCATTTGGTTCAACCTTCTTTACAGGAAGCATCACGAAATCACTTAGCTGTGCTAGATCTTCGACCTCGTGCCCACAAAGAAGAAATACATAAGGAACAAAGCCTTACGATTGACAAACTAAAAGAGCAGGAAACACAAATCAAAGGGAAACAGGAACTGCACGAAATGAAACCGAAGAAGCCCCTAGACGAGCTGATAGGAACAACGAATCACTTCAAATTAGGAGATCAGGTATTGTTGAATAAGGAAAACCTTCGAATCACCAATTCCGACCTCAAGACAAACGAAGAAATCACTTTTGAGGTACTTAATGTCTTCTTATACGGCACAGTCGAGGTAAGTAATCTTAAATTCAACACTTTTGAGGTAAACATTACTCGACTTAAACTATATATCAATAACCGAAGTGATCGCATGAGAAAGGATTTTCACCTCCTCAAACCACCATGACCATACGAATGAGAGGTAAAATCTAGCTTAAGACTATAAACGAGCGCTTCTCGGGAGGCAACCTGAGCACTAACCCCATTTTTTACAATTTTTATTTTATTTTTTTATTATTTTTATTTTTTTCTTTTTAGTACCTAACCATAAACTAAACAAAGAGCAGATTTCTAGGCCACACGGCCCTACACACGGGCGTGCCCGTGGCCGTGTGGAAGCCAGGGGATGAACCATGGGCGTGCTAGTAGCCGTACACGACATAGAAAAAAATTCTTTCCCAACACGGGTGGTGATAATAGTCCACGCCTGTGCCGACACCCTGTGCAAGGTTACTGACTTGTTAAGCACGGGCTAAACACGGCCGTGCCTACCAACCGTGCCAACATTCTGACTTATCGAACACGGGAGGATCACGCCCGTATTAAATGACTGTATGAAGAAAGACACGGGCATGCCACTACACCCACGGCCGTGCCCGAACACCCTGAACGTGCCCAAAATTCAAAATTCCAAAACACGGGCTACATCTCTATTTAAAACTCGTTCTCTCTTCTTCTAGTTGTCTTCCATTTTCCATTATTTTTTTTTGTTTTTATTTTAATTTTATTTTCATTATTTTTACTTTATTTTATATTATTTTCTTCTTCTTATTCTTTATGATATTTAGATTTAGCTTAGATACAATAAAATCAGACCGGCTGCTTCGAAGATTCAATTTCAAATGGTTCAAGGCACTTCCCCACGTTCACCTCCAGACCTATCCGGTTTCCTTTCATTGACTTCATCCAAAATTCAGGAAGTTTCACTTCTTTCCCCATCTTATGATTTTATGATTATTTTGATATTATCTATCTTTATACATTGAGGGCAATGTACATCTTAAGTGTGGGGGGTTAACTATAGTATTATTTGAAAATCCCTGAATTATGCCTTGTTCTAAAGTAAGTTTCTCATATTATGATTAGAATGAAATTTCCTTTGATTTATGATTTTTATTGATATGTTTTGGATTAAGTCATAGTTAATTGTGCATTGATGATTAAATTTGAAGAATACTAGAGAATCAAGCATGATAAGTCTAATTTTCAAAAATTAAACTTTTTAGGTTGTTAACCTGAATTTGAATATTGCTATGAAATTTGAAATTTACGATGTTGATATCAAAATACCCATAATTTTTGTGAGATTTTGAGCCTTATAGAGCATATATTCTTTTTCTTGCTCACTTTCTGATTATGAGTGTGTCAACATTGAACTGTTATTCTAGAACTTGCCTTGATTATACATGTCGAGACCACAGTTATGATTTGATATACAGAGATGATAAAGGCACTTAGGTTTTAACCCACTTATTCCACTAAAAAAAAACCTACCTTCATAATTAACCCTTAGTGAACCCCGTTGATCCTAACAACCCTTTTTATTGACTCACCCACTAATATTAACCCAAAACCCTTTGTATATGTTATTACCATCCTTCTAATTACCCTTTTTGTCGAGATTTGATTTTGAGCAGTTACCTAACTATGTTTTATATTTCAATTGTTATAGTTTGTTCTTAAAAAAAAATCAAAAAATTCAAATTCAAAGTATATTCAGTTAGGAAGAGAGAGCTTATACAGTTAAAGTCTAATTATCAAAAGAAAAAGCTCGTATTATTAGTATAGTAAATTTTCAATTGATGTAAATTATCTTAGATTAGTTTATTTTTCTAGATAGGTAACTTGATCTCGATTCTAACCCTCTAATTCAGCCTATATCCATACCCTTAACCGTAGCCCCGTTACAACCCTGTTAAAGACCTTTTGATTTGTTTGTCATCTTATTTTATAGTGGTGGAGATTTGATTTTCAGGCAAGCCTATGGGATTAACTCTTCATGTTCGACTTATGAGTGATCTTTTAATTTTGAACCTTAAAACACTTTTTGAGTGATTTGAGTGAATCTTTTGTGAGGATGTCAATCCTTGACGATTTTATATTAAAGGTAATAATTTAGATGAAGGGAAATGCCTATATTTTCGTGCTACAAATGTATGACTTATATTGTTTGAATCTTTAGGACTCTTTACGTCAAATTATCCATGTATAAATTATCTATGAATTATGATAAGGTATTGTTGATAAGAATTATGAATCATGCTTTTGGATAATTTAAGCCTCGATTTATGTAAAAAGGTGCTCTTAATCCTTTCTTTTCATGTCTTATACTCAGGAAAGCACCCATGGATGAAAAGAACGTAAAACAGGCTTAAAACGGGCCAAATGGACCAATTCACGAAATCGACACGGCCTGGACTTCAAGCCACACGGTCGTGCCTCATTAAATTACTAGAACATGGCCTGGACACTGATAAACATGGTCGAGCCTTATTAAAAGTCCAAAACACAGCCTGGCCACGATCTATACGGGCGTGTGCCATGGCCGTGCCCCTGTCGCTGGAAAGAGCAATTTCATTCGGGAAAGGATACTTGGAGGCAAAGAAACACATTCCAAAGCCTATTCAAACTCCCTAGTAGGAATTCTACTTAAATTAGGATACTTCGGGGCCAAGTAAGGCATCACAAAGTCTATATAAACACCCAATGGGGCAACTTGAAAGAGGAGTTCGGCAGAAGCCGAAACCGGCATCGAAAGCTAGGCCAAGGAGCCAAGCCGAGAAGGTCAGAGTTAGGGAAAAACGCAAGGGTAGCCAGTTGATCCATCCCAAGAAGCCGGAATTATACTTAAGACGGTAGAATTCTTCTTCAATTCCTTCAGGGAGTTTTAGGAATTTTTTATGTTTTGTTTTATCTTTTCTCTTGCGATGTTCTGTTTATTCATTATGAACTAAACCCCTCAGATAACTGAAGGGGATGAAACCTAGATAAGTCTTTTTATTTGATTTTCAAGCTATATGATAATTACTTAGTTTGTTCTTAATTATGTTACTTAATCCAAATCTAATGTGCTTAGGTGGAAGAGGAATAGACCCTGCCTAAGAGTAGATCTAACATAATTAAGCGGAGTTGATCGAACGCCTAGAGATAGGGTTACGAGATTTTACCGGATTAGGGTGAAACCTAATATGGGAGTCCATTGATTGATTTACTGCTATCCTAAGGGGTTATTATAAGCGAACGAGAGTTCCACTAATTAACCTAGGGTTAGACGTTATTCGCCTCGAGAGAGGGTTTAATATAGGTTAGGGAGTCTTACGGATCAAGCTAAGTAAAAGAAATCATATAATTTAGCGTTAGATAACAAGTGAAGTCTAGGTGGATTCTTCCTGAGGGTATCGTCGTAATCAACTGAGTTTTCCTTCAAAGTTATTTTTCTATTCATCCTTTTTGTCTTTGTGTCCTTAGTTTAGTCTTCGTCAATATAGTTTAAAGCAACTTTGCTCTATTTTTAAGCTAAAAAATAAAAAGAAAGTTAGTATTACTACTCTTAGTTCCTTTGGGTTCGATATCTGATCTTGGGTTCGATATCCGATCTTGCCTAAGCTATACTGCTGTTCGATAGATACACTTGCCTTTAATCATTGTCAGAGTTAGTTTTCGGGTTTTGATCATTCTTTTATAAATTTTAAAATTCTGATTTCAGCGATCACTTACACCGTTTCTTTTATGTGAAAATAGACTCAATAATATTTAATTTAATATCTTATTCAACCTCTAATTTTATTTTTACCATTTTTGGTGATTTTTCAAAGTGATACAACTGTTGCTGTCCAAACTGTTCTATTGCTAATTTTACTCTATCTTGTTTTCTTTGTATTAATTCTCATTTACACACATATAACACTAAAGTATATCCATAGTTAGCCATGCCAATAGCTAGTCATCATTAAATATTTACAAGTCTTAATTGTAACACTTACTCCATATCAACCTTACCAAAGTTCGATCACATATTGAGCACATTGCTCATGAATATATATACACATGTACCTGCACTTGTTCACCACATAATCACATTCAATTACACTTAGTCATTTTCCCGTTGAACACATCGAAATATTATTGGATACATCGGAAGTTTGCACATAAGTGCCACACTTGTAGCCAAAGCTGCTTCACATCACTTTTCACATAGAGGCTCGTTCTTGAGCCATTCACTTTCACGGGTCTACTCACACAAGCTGTTAGTCATTCATTACTACTCAGTGCTTCTCACACAAGCTGTCAATCATTCGTTACTACTCAGTGCTGCTCACACAAGCTGTCAGGTATCCGTAACACATTCCGATATACCCAACCACTGGTAGAACTTAAGACCAGCACCCAGATTCACTTAGTCACAATTTCACATAGATTTCACATAGGTCCATAGTGACATGTCACTTGTATCCTATTCTATTCCTAAAGTTCAATTGGGAAATTTCTCACATTTTGATACTTTGTCAATTTCGTCCAATATTCAGCCACATCTCATAAAATATATCAAAACATAATAACGGAAGTAAAAATGATGCATTATTTACATACTAACTTACCTCGAAAGCAAAATCGGTGAAAATGACTTATTCATCAATTACTTGTTTTTCCCCGATTTAAATCTGAACCTTGTTTTTTTCTTGATCTAAAACATCACATTTAACTTATTTAAGCATTATACTAATCAACTCAGCCCAAAAATCATATTTGGAAAAATTAAATTTTTGCCCCTAAACTTTTCATATTTACACTTTTGCCCCTATGCTCGTAAAAAAATTTTCATTCAATTTCTTTGTACTTTAAGCCTAGCCAAACCATTTTCATAACTATAACAGACCACAATTTCCATTAAAACACACTTTTATGACATATTTTATAACTTTTATTAATTAGTCCTTTTAGGCATTTTCACCAAAAACCACTTAGTAAAAGTCATTTATCTAACCATAAATATGCATTTTCTACCATTAAACATCAAAATATACACATATTCATCATGGTTCAAAACCCTAGAATTTAACCATATCCCAAATTACTGGTAGAAATAGATAAATCTTGTTACGAGGATTTCAAAAACGTAAAAGTCATTAAAAAATGGGCTAGAATTGACTTAAAATCGAGCTTGGAAGCTTGAAAAACCCTAGACATAGTTTCTCTATGCAAGTTTCGGCCAAGGGGTTGAAGATGGACCAAAATTGGCTTTTAATTTTGCTTTTAATTAATTTTAATAACTAAATGACCAAAATACCTTTAATGAAATACTTTGGAAACATGCCTAACCATGTCCATATTTGTCCACCAACTTAAAAAATGGTATAATTACCATATAAGGACCTCCAATTTAAAACTTCATAACAATTGGACACCTCTAGCATGAAGAACTCAACTTTTGCACCTTTTACAATTTAGTTCTTTTGACTAAATTGAGAGCCCAATCGTCAAAATTTTCGAACAAAATTTTCACAAAATCAATTTGTGAAATCATAGACCATAAAAATATAATAAAAATAAATTTTCTTATGTCAAATTTGTGGTCCCGAAACCACTGTTCTGACTAGGCCCAAAATCAGGCTGTTACATCAGCGCTGGAGAGGAAATATGGAAATGCTGACATATCTGCTGCAATGTCGCGTCAATACTATCAAACCTCTGATCGCAGTGCTGACTGGAGCTAGTGAACTACTCGGTAAGGTCTGCTAAAGTAGCAACAAAAGGAACAGGTTGGTGACTCGAAGGTGAAGGTTGTGGTGGGTCCTCGTGATACATCATCAGTGAAGTCCTCCGGTTCATTCTAAGCATCAGAATGAACCAATTGATACTGAGGGAGGTCCACTCCACGACGTCGCTCAATCATCCTCATGTGTATCATGCTCGAGATGTCCTGTGGGGACATCTGGCTGACAAGTGTGTGTGGAGGACTGCTCCGATGTGTCTAAGAGACCGAAGTGTCAAGCGAGACGAGTCACATAAGGGACTAAACAAATGGGACCCTTCATGTGGCGGTTAGTCTGATGGCAAAAGGCTAAGGTAATGAAGTATGCCAAGTCAAAGATATGTCCGCTGGCCATGCTCCATAGGTAATAGGGGTTATGAGTGCTAACGACTCCAGTGCTCTCTCTCCTGCCAGTCGAAGTGTGAGCTAAAAATGTGTGGAGATACCGTAAGGCTGGAGGAAGAGAGGTCACTTTCGAGCGACTTGCGTCGTATGGTGTCTGACTCCCTGTAAACTCAGTCCAACAACAGGATGAAGAGTAATGGATGTGCCGATGAAGTAAAAGGAAGTTCTCAATGCTCATAAATTCGCCTGTGTAAAGTCCTATAGTAGCGCATAACTCAGGAACACTCATGTGGCATACCAAACCACCAAGTCGAAAACTGATGGTGCTTGGCTCGTCATGAACCGTCATGGCCTGCTGTACCAGAAACGTCGAGCAAAACTCCAAAGTCAATTCCATGTAGGTGGGCTCAATGATGGAAAAGAATCTATCCTACGGAGCTGTGGCAAAAAAGGTGCGAACAACATCGTCGAGTCGGACCTGCTCCAACGTGGCCCAATCGAGACAGCGGCCTAGACCAAGTGGGCGTTGTCTAATTAACTAAAATAGATCCTTCTGGGGGCCTACCGAGAATCGGAGATAGGGGTGACGAGCCTCAGCTGAAGCACTCGAGGAGGAGGTCGCTACATGGGTCTTCCGCTTTTTCGAAGTGGGGACGGTGACATTACTCTTTCCACGTGTGTTTGTCATAGTGGATCTGTAATAAATTGATCAAATAAATTAAATGGACGAACCAACAAGATAGAAATAAGCTAATAGGAAATCATAATCAAATGAAGCTTAACAATTAGACTAATAAATAAATGGACTTTAAACATGAACAAAAAATTGGATGCTAATACCTAAACAAAAACGAAGTGAAAAATAAATTAAACTGATAATAATCAATAATAAAAGGAATAATTTAAAACTAGCAAGAATCAAATCAAAAATAAAACCAACTAAAACAAAATAAATGTGTAATCTTGCTGAAACAAATTAAACCAGTAGACAAAATCCAATAATTCCATCAAGAGTAAATCCAAAATTAATCAATAAAGAAACCAAATAAACAAGATTAAATAAAGCACAAGTAAAAGCAATAAAAACAATAGAATAAAAGATTAGGAATTAAATAAATAATAATAATAATAGGGGCAAAGAAAATGTAGGGAGAGCAGTGGTTGACCAACGACAAAGGGACGGTGGCCGGAGGAAAGGTCGCGCACAGTGGATGGGGGAACGGTCGAAGGTAGAGGGGCGAGGCGATAGGGGTTAGGTTGTGTGTGGTTGGATGAGGATATGTGTGATGGATGAAAAGGAAGGAGAAGGGAAGAAAAATGGGTGGTGGTCACGCAGTGGTGCGACGTGATGGGCAAGGAGGCTAGGGAGACGGGGCTGTTGCGTTTGTCAGGTCGTGACTGAGGGGGGTTTGGTGATGAGGGAGAGAAGAGACCGAGGGGGTCGGGTGGTTCCTGGGAACGGCAGGCGAAGGGAGAAACAGGAAAGAAGGGGTGGGGGTTGAAGAAATCAGGCTGCAAGAGGAGAGTTCGGGTTGGTGGGACGACGATCGGAGAGAGTGGGCTGTCGACGGTGATCAGACGGTGAGCAAGGAGAGGGAGAGGCGACGACTAGGGAATGTTGGGAAAGTTAGGGAAAAAGATAAAATAGATGAAAAATAAAAGGGAATTAGGGTTTGGGGGTTAAAGGAGACACGGTCGTGTGAGGCCCGTGTTGGGCCACACAGCTGTGTCACATGCCCGTGTGGTCTCTTTTTAGCCCTTGTGTGTTTAAAACATTGACCCAGTCTTCACATGGCCTCAGACAGGCCTGTGTGTCCAGGTCGTATGGCACACACGACCGTGTCGCATGGCCGTGTGGCACCTCTTTCGTTTCTCCCACGCCAGTGTTACTTCCCATACGCCCGTATGGCACGGCCGTGTTCCTTGCCCGTGTAAAACTCTGACTTTTTTTAAATTTGAAATATTAAGTTCCAAGTTTCACACGGCCTCAGACACACCCATGTGTCCAGGCCGTGTGGTCCATACGGCTGTGTCATACGCACGTGTGGACTATATTAAGTCGTGTCTCTTTCAATTTTTAGAGAAATTAAATCCCAAGCTCCACATGGCTAAGAACATGACCGTGTGTCCACGTCGTGTGGGTCACACGGTCATGTTGCCAGGCTGTGTAACTCACTATCGATTTTCTTCAAATTTTCAAACTAAGTAAAAGGAGCCACACGGCCAGGGACACGTCCGTGTGTCCAGGCCGTGTGGGTTTTAAAAACTCATTTTTTTAAAAAAAATTAATTAATTTTAAAAATATCATGAGATTAATATAGTAAATTAGCAATGTTAACGCTTGGATTGCTTCCCAAGAAGCGCTTATTTAAAGTCTAAGCTCGACTTACCTCATATTCGCATAGTTACGATGGTTTGTAGAGTCGAGACTCCTCTTTCTCGCTATCAATTCTATTATCTTTAATTTAAAAGTGTTGAATTTAGAATAATTTATCTCGATTGTACCATATGGGAAAACATTCAGTACCGTGAAAGGAGTCGTTCTGTATGCATTAAGCTCTAAAGTGGTAATTCGAGGATCCGTTTCATCTAACAGTACCTGGTCCCCAACCTTAAAGTGGTTCATTCCATCCTTATGCTCGTCATGGCGCTGCTTTGGCTCTGCATCGTGTATTCTCGGTTTCTCCTTGACATGTATTCGCCATACGTCTAGTTCATCGATCTGCAGCCTTCGTTCTTCATGAGTTGATCTGCTTTTGTCATATAAGATGGATCGTGGCTCTATCACGTTTTTCCAAGGTGTTTCCTGCATAGAATGTTGGGCCACATTGTTACTTATATTAACAAAACTCGTATAATCATCTCGATCACTAGATATCTTAGCAGAATCACGAGCCTGGAGTTTAATTGGGTCATCACCTACACGAAGTATGAGTTCACCTGTACCAACATCAATAACAGTTCTAGCAGTTGCTAAAAAGGGCCAACCTAGAATTAAAGGTATGTCACTATCCTCATCCATGTCTAGAACAAAAAAATCAACTGAGAATATGAATTTGTCAATTTTTACAAGTACATCTTCAACAATACCTCTAGAAAATCTAATGGTTCTATCTACTAATTGAATACTCATCCTAGTTTGTTTGGGTTTCCTAAGACCTAATTGCTTAAACATTTTATAGGGCATGACTTTAATACTAGCCCCTAAATTAGCCAAAGCATTATTAACATTTAAACTACCAATTAAACAAGGAATAGTAAAACTCTGTGGATCTTTTAATTTGTTGGGTAGCTCCACATGCAATGAACCATCTAACTTCCATTTGTTTGCCAAAAGCTCCTTTAAAAATTTAACTGAATTGGGCATCTGCGAAAGAGCTTCAATAAACGGTAAGCTAATATGCAACTTTTTCAAAAGTTTAAGAAATTTACCAAATTGTTCATTTGTGTGGTCTATCTTTGTCGCATTTGGATATGGCACACGAGGTTTATACTCCTTACCTACTTGTTTTTGTTCATTGTAGCTCACCTCAACCTTACCTTGACTTACCATACTTTCTTGCCTTAAATCTGGTTCAGGTTCAACTAACCCCTCTTCATCTCAAACCGTAATTGCATGAAGTTGCTCTCTTGGGTTAGTTTCAGTGTTGCTAGGCAAGCTACTTTGTGGTCTTTCTGAAATCATCTTAGCAAGCTGTCCTATCTATTCTCGAGTCCTTGAATCAATGCTTGTTGATTTTTAAGTGTGGCTTTGGTGTTTTGGAAACGAGTTTCTGACACCGAAATAAACTTCATTAGAATCTCCTCAAGGTTTGGCTTCTTCTCTTGCTGGTATGGTTGTTCTAAGCCTAGACGGGGTTGTGGTCTCTGGTTTCCTTGACCACCCCAAGAAAAATTGGGATGGTTACTCCAACCTGCATTATAAGTGTTACTGTATGGATTATTCTGAAGTCTAGAATTATTACCCATATAGTTGATTTGTCCGTTCTCTGTGCTAAGGATGTAGGATAGACATTCTGGATTATTCATCCCTCTTTCATTTGCGTTGCATTGCATCACCGGAAGTACCTGTGTAGAAACACATAAACCATCAATTTTTTTATTCAAGAGTTCTACCTGGTTTGATAACATGGTGACCGCATCTACGTTAAAAGCACCAGCTGCTTTCATTGGCTTCGTTATCATAACTTGCCACTGATAATTACTCAGTGACATTTCCTTTATAAATTCATAAGCCGCTTCAAGTGTTTTATTGTTCAAAGTACCACCGGCGACTGCATCGATCAATTGCCTAGTCGAAGGGTTCAAACCGTTGTAGAAAGTTTGAACTTGTAACCATAGAGGTAACCCATGGTGAGGGCACCTTCTCAATGAATCCTTATACCTCTCCCATGCATCCTATAAGGTCTCTAAATCCATTTGCATGAAGGAAGAGATATCATTCCTCAACTTAGCTGTCTTAGCCGGCAGGAAATACTTCAATAAGAACTTTTCAATCATTTGCTCCCATGTAGTGATAGAACGTCGTGGTAGGAAGTTCAACCACTGTTTAGCCTTAATTCTTAATAAGAATGGAAACAACCTTAGCCTAATGGCATCGTCAAAAATGTCATTTATCTTAAAAGTGTCGCAGAATTCCAGAAAGTTAGCCAAATGAGTATTTAGATCTTCATCTTGCAAACCATCGAACTGAACAAATTGTTGGATCATCTGAATGGTATTCAACTTCAGTTCGAAGTTATTTACAGCAATAGCGAGTCTCACAATACTCGATTTAGCCCCAGTTAAATTGGGCTTGGCATAATCATACATAGTACGAGAAGCAGGATTTGTGGCAACCACAGGAGATAGCTGATTATTCTGATTCTCAGCCATATCCTCAGCAATATTAATGATGTCCTCTTGCTCTTCCACTGCACTTTGTCGATTTTGCCTCGCTTCTCTTAGGTTTCTGCGAGCTATATTTTGGATCTCACTGTCGAATACTAAAGGTTCTGACGGGTTTCTTCTAGTCATATACTAAAGGAACCTGTCAGAAGCAAACAAAAAGAAAAATTAGTAAACAAAATTAAACTAAAAACAAAAATAAAATGCAATAAAATAAAAATGGATAAGTTAATAAAAATCTAGTGTTCCTAATATTTTAGTCCCCGACAACGGTGCCAAAAACTTTATGACGTCACTAACACTAACTAAAATTACGACAAAGGCAAGCGCACCTATCGAATAGCAGTATAGTTATGGTGAGTCGGGAATATCGTATCCACGAGGACTAAAAGTACTAGTAATTACTATCTTTTTATTATCTAGCCGATAAATTGAAGGAATTATTTTTAATCTAAAATTATCTAAACTAATTATCAAGATGCAACAGAAAATTAAGTAAGAAAATATTCGATTAAACCAATGAGAGAGACAATACCCAAGAAAGAATCCACCTAGACTTTACTTATTATTCTGAATCTGAATTAAACAACTTATTCATTTGCCTTGATCCATAGAAATCCATAAATTATATTAATATGTCTTTCGAGAGTAAAAATAACTTACTCTAGGTTGATTAATTGAAATCTTTTTCTAATTAAAATCCCTATTGTCGCATTAACTCGATCTATGAATTCTCCTATTAGATTTGACTCTAATCCGGTAGATTTATGTCGTATTATTTCTAGGATTACATGCAACTCCACTCAATTATGCCAGATCTACTCTTAAATAGGGACTTTTTCTCCACTGAAATAAGCACATCAATAATGAATTAATATCCTGAAAACATTGAAACATGGAATAAACACGTATAATTGAGATCAAGAAATCAAGTATTTATCACGTAATTCAGAAATTAAATAACAAGATCCATCATAGGTTTCATCTTCCCTAGGTATATAGGGAATTTAGTTCATACTTTGGAAGGAAAACATCTCAAAATTAGGAAAACAACAAAACATAAAGAAACCCAAAAACTTCTAAAGAAGTTGACTGGAGATCTTCAATCTTGAAGGAGTTCCTACTTCTGAGTTGATTCCGACGGTGTTCTTCGAGTAATTTCTTCGTTCTTCTCTGCGTGCTCCCTTAGGTCTTCTTCTAGTGTGTATTTATAAACTTTAGAATGCTCAGAAACTCTAAAAATTGGCATTTTTTGTGTATTAAGGAAACAATGTTTGAAATCGACACGGGTTGGCACATGGGCGTGTGGCCAGCCCTTGTGGCTCACCGGGCGTGTGCTCAGCCCGTGTGGTTGCTGAAAATAGCTTGTTTTGTTCAGTTTCGGCCTGTTTTTCGCTCCTTTTGCTCCCCTATGCTCTCCTAAGTATAGAAACATGAAATTATGGGATTAGGAGCATCAAATTCACTAAATTATATAATAAATCATCCAAAAACATGCCAAGCATGGGATTAAAACATGTTCCTTTTATGGTTTATCAAAAATTAATAATAATTTGCTTATGTTATGAATATCTTATTAAGTGGATGTCTATCATGATCAAGATAAGTTTTGATGTATTTTAAATTCTAATAGTGATTAGAAGTAGATCTCTACTTCATTTATACTTTTTATATCTATGAATAGAGACTTTGGAGAAGCATTGTAAATATTTTAACACTCTCTCTTTGCTCTCTCATTCTCTTTGTTTTTTATTCTCTATCTATTTATTTTATAATGTGTTATCAGCACGATTCTTATTTAATTGTTTTTCTCCATAAGTCACTAAATTATCCCAAAATTTACTATTGTCGATTGCCTCCTAGATCTACTGCTATTTCAATTGAGGTCTGCACACTATAGATAATCATTAGAGCCTTTACCAACTCAGTTACACATAAATCTTTAAATTTATTTATGCCCTTTTATGCAAAGAAATTTATATAATCCTTACGTGGTATATTTTTCTCTTTTGTTGATTGATTTTTTGGTAAAATTATTTTATGGGAAAATATTATTACTTTAAGGTTTCTTTTAAACTAGGATTCTTTTATTAAATTATAATATGTATAATATTTAGATGTTTAAAGATTTGATTATTAAATTCTTGTTATTAAATATTCTTGTAATTTGATTAAAATTATAGTGGAAAGTGTTATTAACCTACCATAATTGATTAAAGGGAAATTTGATAGGATCTATTGAGTCTTATTAACTTGCAAATGTTGAATGATTGTATTATATCTTTTAATTGAATTTATAAATATTTGGTTGGAAGCTTCATAAGATTTTATAACATATATGTGGTATTGAAATTTGGTACAATGTGTATCAGATAACTTTCAAGCATTGTACATGAAAATTTTGATTGTTTATTAAATGATTTTTACTATTATATTATAAATGTTATTATGAAAACAAAGTTGATTTACTACTTGCAATGGTGCTCGTGATAATAGCCAGGGTGATGACGATCATGTGAAAGATCTTCAAGTATATTTTACTATGATTTATTTATTATATCATGTTTACTATAATTGGAGACTAATCATGACAATATGAATAGATAGATTTTGATTTGAAATTCACGCATTTTGCAATGGTGATTATGAAATAAAAAATCTATTAGGACGCTTATAAGTTCGTCCTAGTAAATCTATTGCATTCCCTGAATTGAACGCAACCATAAAAGAAAATAAAAACCAATATTATTCCAATATGTGGTAGTGAAAAATTAGTCGAAAACTCCAAAGGAGCTAATATATTAATATCTTGTGATGGTTAATCTATTGATTTTAAAATATATTCATAATGGATCTCATATTGAGATTATGAATGAGGAAAAGATTATACTTCATATGAATCAAAAGAGGATTGAATTATTGATTACTCTTGTTATTAAATTGAATTGACCTTGACTATGTAACATCCTGGAAAAGGGCCTATGCATTTTCGGTTTAATTATACGAAATGGCATGTCTTATGTGTTATGAATGTATGGTGAACATTTTTGGAAACTTGGAAATGTAAGGAAATGACTTGGAAATGTAAGGAAATGTCTTGTCTTGGAAATGTAAGGAAATGACTTGGAAATGGAAGGAAATGTCTTGTCTTGGAAATGTAAGGAAATGACTTGGAAATGTAAGGAAATGTCTTGTCTTGGAAATGTAAGGAAATGACTTGGAAATGGAAGGAAATGTCTTGTCTTGGAAATGTAAGGAAATGACTTGCAAATGGAAAGAAATGTCTTGTCTTGGAAATGTAAGGAAATGACTTGGAAATGTAAGGAAATGTCTTGTCTTGGAAATGTAAGGAAATGTCTTGGAAATGTAAGGAAATGTCTTAGAAATGTAAGGAAATGCTTTAGAAATGTCAAGTTTAAAGTTTAAAAGAGGGACATGAAGCAAGGTGGTCTTAAGAGAAAATGTATGTGAAATATGACACACAAATAAGCTTGGAAAAGTGGCTTGGAGGTGCCACTTAAGGCCTCTGTAAGTGACGCCACATGCAGGGGAAATTGGGCCAAGGTTCGAGCTGTAGGGGAAGCAAAATAAAAGTTTTATTTTGCTGCAAGGATGGACAGAGGTGGACGGCACATAGGCTATATTTTAGGAGTTTAAAATCCTTTTATTTTTATTATTTAGAGATAAAAGGTGTTATAATAATTAAGATAAGGGATTATTGAAGGATTATTATTGGTTTTTATTATTTAAGGATAAAAGATGATAAATGAGGAATTATTCTTTAATAAGGAAAATAAGGAGAAGTGATGGCCAAGTAAGGGACTTTGAGTTTAATAATTTCAGCTAAGTAAGGATAGTTGCTGAATTATCTTTTATTTTAGGAGATAATTAAAGAGATAAAGCTATCAAAATAGAGGAGTGATGGCCAAGTAAGGGATTCTAAGTTAGTAAATTCGGCTATATAAGGAAAAGAGGGCCATTCATCATTCTTTCTCTCAACCCTTCTCTCTGCCGAATTTTCTAGAGCATTTGTTCTTCTTCTTTTTGTTAGCCAAAGCCGAAAATTCAAGATATCACCATTAGCCAATTTCTTTTCTTTCCAATCCATCAAAAGCCGAATCTTTGAGGGGCTTCAAGCATAGGTGCTGTCGATTTCTTCAAGAAAGGGTAAGAACAAGTTTTGATTTCTATTCTTTTCTTTTAGATTTGTCGAAATCTAGGACTAATCCCATCAATATTCTTATTTGCCAAAATTTGGAAGGATTCTTTCGGATTTTTGCCATAGTCGACTATAAAGGAAAAGATCTTCGGATTTGACCATCAAGGTAAGTCATATTCGACATTCGCCAAGGGCCATTGATTGTGATTAAAGGTTAGAAGTTGATCTAACATGTGGTTTTAGGGATTTCGACAGAAGCTATAACCAAGGGATAATTTCGGGATTTAAGATCCTTAAGGTAAGTGACTATGAATATTCGGCCAAGGCCTATTTTAGTAGTTAGATCTATTTTTATGTGTTTTAAGCCGAAAACTAACCGATTCAAGGGATCTAGTGATTAGCCGATTTCAAAGGGGAAGAATACAAGTTTTCGGGATTTGATTAATTATCAAATCGGCAGCAAGGTAAGAAAGTGGATACGATAATCCTTAGGCTTTTTCCTAAAATACTAAATGTGGCCAAATGTAGGGATTTAGGATCTAAAGCGATAGATCGGTTTTTTAGGATTTCAAGGAATTCGTTAAGCTAATCAGGTGTGTACCCCACACTATTTCATAATATGTTTTATGGCTATGTTTAATTAATATATGTGATATTAAGAATGTGAATATGGCTAAGGTACCATAATGTGGTACAAAGTACTCAGGTACGTTTCCTACTCCTACTAGGAATATGAAATATGTTATTTGTAACATGAGAATGAGAATGTGAACTTTGGCATATTAATGCACATTACAAAATGGGGCATATGGGTTATTGAAAGGGGAAGTGAATGTGGTGACCTAAGACCACGAACATGGTGACCTAAGACTGTGGTATCTGAATGTGGTGACCTAAGACCACAGTAATCTGAATGCGGTGACCTAAGACTACGATATCTGAATGTGGTGACCTAAGACCGCGATATGGGGTGTAGCGGAAGGAGGGTCGACTTAGTAGTCCCCACGGTGTACAGGTTGGTACGGGGGAGTGTAGCGGATGGCTTATTAGGTTTGGGTTTGGGAATGCATCATAATTTGTATGCTATGATATGAATGTGTAATATTTGTTATGCCTGATTCTATTATGATTTAGTGTTTGTGTACACATTGAGTCTGTTGACTCACCCCGTTGTGGGAACATTTTTCAGGTGATGATCAAGAATGGACTGGTCGTGAGAGCTTAGGGATGGCCATGCTCAAAGAAGAAATTCATTTTATTTGGACTACTTTATTTTAAGTACTAAGGTTTTAATTTTGGGATTTATTTGATGTAATAAGGCCATAGTTGAATTACTTTAATTTTTCTTTTAATTACTATGTACGAATTTTCACCAAGTGAATTTTAAGTAGATTTATTTTAAAACAAAGCCTAAACATTTTGTCACCTAAAGTAAAGGGTTTCAATAACAAATAAATTTGTTTTCAACTCGAGCCCAACCCACAAACAAACTTTCTTCAAAACACACAATTTTTCCAAGTAATAAAAGAATTTTTAATCGGTTTACTTCGAGGAACATACCAGATCCGGTCCAGGCTCGTGGGTCGGGTATGGGGTGTTTCAGACTATCTTTGTGATCTTCTTTTTTCATCATCCCCATTAAAGGGTTGAAAGCTTTAATATTTGACTGAGAAAGATCTAATTATGAGCAATAGAATATGTTAATTCTATCTAAAGCTCGTTATGCTTGGATGCACTTGAATTTGCAATTTTTTTAAAAAAAAAAGCACTATGAGTATAACTCTACAGTATTCAAAATAAGTTCTCAATTAAAATTACGTGGAAAAATATTACTGATTAGAACTTACAAGAGAGAAAACTTATGTATGAAAAGTCATTGGTTATATGCCTGTTGTACACTTAGAAAATAAGATCCACTCTCAAAGTTTGCTATTAATAGATTTTGATTGAATTCAAAGTCTACTACCAAAGTTTAATTTGCTTACTTCTTGATAAAATCGTCAAGACTCAACGTAGGAAAAAAGATTCTGGCAGATTCCTTGAAGCGAATATTGCATATAATTGTTTGGAATTTATATTTATTTTGTTGACTTAGTGACATTATAAACTTCATATTGATTTAGACATTTCTAGTAGTAAATGTCACAATAATACTTATATGTCGATACAAAGTAAAAGGAATGACAGTAAGATTATCAATTTGTTACAATTTATATTGACATTATTAGTATAATTGAAATGCATGTTAAAGTAAACTAGTAGTTTACTGATACAAATGCATTTACTACTTGGCGTGACCAGTTAGACCATCCTGAATCATATATGATGCGAAAATTAATTAATATTTCATATGGACATTCATTAAAGAACCAGAAGATTCTTTAATTTAAAGAATTATCATTTGTTGCTTGTTCTTAATAAAAATTGCTTATTAGAAACTCACTAGCTAAAGTTGAAATTTAATGTCTTACATTTCTGAAATGAATATGGGCCTATTCATCCACCATGTGGATGGTTTTGACATTATATGATTTTGGTAGATGCATCTACAAAATAATCGCATATGTGTTATCAACTTGCAACCTGTTGCTTGTAAGATTGCTTGTTTAAATAATTAATTTCATATCATGCAATTAAGACAATTCATCTTGCTAGATGAGTTTATATCTCAGTCTTTTATTGATTGAGTTTGAAATTTTTTTGTAAAAGTCTGTTATTGATGCACATAATGGTTTAGAGAAATTATTGATTGAACGCATCTGGTTAATGTCTAAACCATTACTTATGATAACTAAACTTCTTATTTCAACATGAGAATATGCTGATTTATGTGTTGTATGCATCAAGCCAATAAGTTATAAATACTCCCCCATTACAATTGATTTTTGGTCAAGAGTTAAATATTTCTCATCTTTGAATTTTTTATATGTGCATATATGTTCCAATTGGCCCATCACAACAAAAATGAGTGAATACTCAAAGAAAGTTGGGAATATACATTAATTATGAGTCTCCTTGTATTATTATATGTTTTAAATGTATTAGAGATTCAATTATAACATGATTTGTGATTACTATTTTGATTCGATAGTTTTCTCGACATTAGGGGGAGAGAAATAATAACTTGTAATGAGTTAGGGGGGAGTAATTTGAACTAGAAGTTCAACAAGGATAACTCATTACAAGTTCCAAATATGAAAATTCTCATAAAAGAAATAATAAATCTAGATGGTCATATAGTGAAGGCGGGTGCCCCAGAAGAGACCCAAGACATAACTAATAAGTAAAACTCCAGAAGAGATTCAGATACCTAAAACTGAATATTAAAATTGTGAAAAAAAGAGATCTCGATAAGTTATGTTAATTCGAGAAAATGTGGAACCGATAATAAAAGTGGCCGACAATTGTTTTGCATGCAATATTATTGTTGAAATAATGAAATAAAAGGAGGAGGTTGAATAAATCTATTGAGAAATATAGATATGGAATAGATTGGTCAAAATAGAAAGACGCAACTCAAAAACAATTAAATTCGTAGAGTTTTTGGACCAATAGTTCAAATATCAAAGATATAAAGCCAGTGAGGTACAAATGAAGTAGTTTTGCAAAAGCAAAATATGAAGTTTTTTGGTAAGTCTTGACATTAATTATGAAAAGATATAATATTCTTTTGTGGTGGATGCAATAACCTTTAGATATATTATTAAACTGGCAGTTCATAAAAGATTTAACTTGCATCTAATGGCTGTCGTTACAACCTTTTATGAATCACTATAAAGTTTATATTAAAATCCTTGAAGGATTTAGAATGCTAGAAACATATTGAAATTCTCAGGAAATTGTTGATTTATATGAATTGAAATAATTTGACTTAGTGAATTATAGTTGAAGGAGGATTATAAAATGATCCAAAATAACTATTTGTGTTTTTATAAAAGAATCATCATTAAAGTTTGCTATGATTATTGTTGAAACTTATGAAGAGATTAAAATATATTTCCCCCAAATTTTCCCTCACTAATGACTTTCAAAAGAATGGTGATATAAATGCTTAGAAAATACATTTAAATAGTCATTTGAAAAATTAGTATTCAAGATTGAATACGTAGAATATGAGAAAGTATGTGATGTTTTTATGATGGGGAGTAAATACGCGTTGTACTTTGTTTTCCCTTAACCGAGGTTTTGTCCCATTGGGTTTTTCTAGTAAGGTTTTTAACGATGCAACATATTATGCGTATTATAAATATGTGTACTCTTTTTCATTCACTAGAAATTTTTTTCTCCACAGGGTTTTTATCTTAGTAAGGTTTTAACGAGACACATTATTTACCAACAGATATCCAATGGAGAGTATTATGAATATCTTATTAAGTGGATGTCCATCAAGATCAAGATAAATTTTGATGTACTTTAAATTCTAATAGTCATTAGAAGTATATTTCTACTTCATTTATACTTCTTATACCTATAAATAAAGAATTTAGAGAAGCATTTTAAATAATCCGATTGATCTACACTCTCTCTTTGCTCTCTCATTCTCTTGGTTTTTTACTTTTTGTTTATTTATTTTATATCAGCTTCTATATAATATGGGCTTACTAAGTTTATAACAATTTGCTTCATTGATAACAAGTTTTTACAAAAAATACTAAAAAAATCATGATTGGATTAAAATTTTTAAATAATAAAAAAATAAGACTAAATCTTAAATTTTAGTTTACATATTATTAGATTTTTAATAATTATTTTATAATTTTAAATAATCTTTATAATACTAAAAACATACTTATTGAATGAACATGGACAATCATTGTATGGATTTAGTCTGAACATGTATTTTTAGTAATTTTTTAATAATTTTTTATATTTTTTTTACCAATTTCAATATTTTTTTATAAATTTTTAAATAATTTTTATGACATTTGTAGTTTAGATAATTATTTATTCAAATTCATTTTGTATGTAAATATTTTAGTATTTTTAAATAATCTTTTAAAATTTTTATTTTTAAATATACGATAATAATGTGGCATGTCATATCAATAAATTTTTAACATGATATAGCACATGTCAGTTTTTGTCCATAGTCAAACTAATCAACAATGAAAATTATTAACACAATTTTTTTTTCTATAAAAGATCAATTGAGTGCAACTTTATTTTTGTAAAGACTCAATGAATTATTTTGGGCTTTTTACCATGAACTTAGATCCTTTTGCTTTATATTAATTATTAAGTGAAAATTTGTTATTGTATCGTAGTTTTTTCTTTTTTTTAAGATTTTAGTAAAATCTTTGTTAGTATGATTAAATTAGTTAGATTTATTAATTTTCAATTTGATTGGTTTGAGCGATTTAATTAGTTGATTCAATTTAATTGAATAAATTATTTAAAAATTATTAAATTAAAAAGTAAAAAATTGAAAGAATCGATTTAACTGATGTATACATATCTGTTGGTTAATCGGGCTAACTCCTAACTCCAAACTAATACCCAACCTTTCAATCTAACTTATCATTTCAGTCAAGTTTTATATGATTATGAAATAAATTATATTAAAAGTTCTCCCTTCCTCCCTATTATTTGCTCTCTTCTATTTCTCTAGTCAGTCGATTTGGCTAATATCACTTTACATATAAATTTTATAGTTGAAATTTTCTTTTTCTTTTTTTCTTTTTTAATTTAACGAAATCAAATCAAATATTGGTATAAATTTTAATGCAATAGTAAACCAACTAAAAATCCTATATAGGCAATTTAACGAAATCAAATCAAATATTGGTATAAATTTAGATGCAATAGTAAACCAACTAAAAATCCAATATAGACAAGTGAACCTATCAATTAATAGTATAGCTACGGTGAGCAAAGATATCATTTCTACGAAAACTAAAAGTACTAGTAATTACCGTCTTTCTATTATTTAACTGATAAATTTGAGTGATTAATTAAAACTAAAATTAACTAAAGTAATTAACTATGAACGCGACAAAGAATAAATCAAGAAAATAAACGATTAACAACCAAGATGCAAAACAAATACATAGGATAGAATTCACCTAGATTTTATTTGTTATTATCAATCTAAATTACGCAATTTCTTCAGTTAGTATCATGATCCGTAGAAATCTCTAACTTATGCTAATATATCTCTTCAAGAATAAGAGCAACTGACTCTAAGTTGATTAATTGAAATTTCTTTCTAATTAAAACTCATATTATCGTATTAACTCGATCTATATCAAATTTGACTTTAATCCGGTAGATTTATGTCGTCCTATTTCTAGGATTGCATGCAACTCCACTCAATTACGCTAGATCTACTATTAAACAGGGTCTATTCCTCTTCTGATTTAAGTACATCAAACATGGATCAATAATTTAGAAATATTAAATTAAGAATTAAGCACATATAATTGAGAATAAAATCTAAATATTTATTGCTTAAAATAAAAATCAAACGACAGAATCCATCATAGCGTCCATCTCCTTATGTATTTAGAAAATTAGTTCATGCTTGAAAATAAAAACAACCAATAAATAATATATGCATAAGAAATAAAGAAACTCATAATAATCTCCAAAGAAATCAAAGGGGAATCTTTAATCTTGATGGAAATCTCCTTCAAAGTTGACTCCAATGGTGTTTTTCAAGTTGTTTTCTTAAGTATTCTAATCTATCTTTATATTTTTGTCATATATACATATTAGATTAATGCCCGAAAAATCCTAAAAATCACATTTTTCTACTGTTCAAAGTGCAATTCACGAAATTGACATGGCCTGCAACATGGTCGTGTGGCTAATACGGCCGTGTGTTTAGGCCATGTGAAATGGTCCAGCCCATGTGGCTCATGTAACTCGCTCCGATTTTTCGATTTTCACTCGATTTTCGCTCTCTTTGCTCCCAAATTCTCTCCTAAGTATAAAAACATAAATTAAAAGGATTAGGAGCATACAATTCAAAATTAACATCGAATAATCATTTTAAAACGCATTAAAAGTTGGATTAAAACAAATTACTTTTAATATTTATCAAAATTTGATTTTGATTTCGACATAATATTTCAATATTAAACAAATAATACATGAATTTGAAAATGATGAGTATTAAAGGAATTCATAAATTTCAAAAATTGTAAATATCAAATTTGTAATTATTCCTACCTCAGTCATAAGTTCTTAATTTTATGTTTTATATCACCAAGCAACTTGCAAGAGAAATTTTTTAATTTTTTTCAAATAAAGTAGGATCAGAATTACAATATAAGTACCTTAAAATATAAAATCAAAAAAAAAAAAAAAAAAAAAAAAAAAAAACTCACATATAACAATATACATTGCACCTTTATAAAAGAAGAATTTTAGCTTATACCTTAAAATCCATGAAAGGTTATGCCTTCCCCGATTAAATCTTTCAGTCATCGATCCAAAAATGTTGAATGGGGGCAATATTAGACCAGTCCGCACCAATATCCCTTTCGCATCTTTCCAATAACTGAGGACAACCAGTAATTTCCAATCGGTTCATAGAAGTGAGGCGTTGCATCCCCTCTGGCATGGATTTTCAAGTTAACGCATCCATTAATGCCTAAATTCCGAAGAGAGATTAGATTTGCAGAAACTCCTCTGGAAAAGGCTCTAGATCTTCGATGTATGAAAGCCACAGAGTTTCCAATTTGGAGAAAGGAGGAAAAATTGAAGAAGAAGATGATGGTGCTAATTCTGATATTGTCCTCTTCAACTTCGTTGTCGGTTGCATGAGTGGCTTCCATCTGATATTCCAAAAAAGCCAGGTTTCTAACTGATGGAAATAGTGGCATGGAGGCCAGATTAGGGCAGCCTTTGATAATTACATCTGAAAGGCAAGGAAAGCAAGGCAATTGCTCATTTGAAGCATCAGCATCACAACCCCTCCATCTGTTTAGATTTGGGCAATCTTCTATGTCGAGATTCACTAAACATGGCAAAGATAATGTTGTTGATTCCGTAGACAACTCCAATTGCTTTTCAGTCACGAACACATTCTTCAAAGCTTCTAGTTTATGAAGTTTAAGAACTTGGAGAGAAGAGAGCTGATGCAATGATGGCATTGAATCTAGATCTTCAATCTCTTGAAGGTCTAGAGATTCCAATTTGGAGAAATAGGGAAAGCTGATGACGATGCTTCTAATGTTGTACTCTTCAACTTCATTGTCTTCTGGAGCGGCTTCGAGCTTGTTTTCCTCAGCCTCAACTTTCTAACGGAAGGAAACAGCGGCATAGAGGTTAGATTAGGGCAACATTCAATAATTAAATATGTAAGGCGAGGAAAGCAAGGCAAGTGTGCATTTGAAGCTTCACCAACGTCACCTGGCCTCCACCATCATTTCAGATTTGGGCAATCATATATATGTACTTCTTCTAAGGATGGAAAAAATATTGTTGTTGACTCCTTTTGCATTTCAGTCTTTGACACATCCTCCAAAGATTCTAGTCCTAATACTAAAAGCTTAAGAACTTTAAGGTAAGATAGCTGATGCAATGGTGGCAGATGCTTGCATTTGAAACAAAATTCTAAACATAGCTCGGTTAAATTCATGATGGAAGGCAACCGGCCTGAAATTTTGCTTCCTTGATACCCATGCACCACAAGCGTCTCTAGATTTGGGTGCGGTTGGAGGCATTCAAAAATCATTTCATCTTTTACATCATCTCTCTCAGTCCAGCTCCATATCAATGACAAGGATTTCAAATATAGCTTGTCTTTCAAGTAAGTAGATCCAGGCTCTGGAGTACCAGCATCTTCTAAACATGAAACTTTAAGTTGTCCTTTGAGGTTGTTCAGTCCTTTAAGTTCCCTTAACTCACCAACTTCCCTACCTCTCTTCCCTACAACAAACTTGGGTAATGTTTGTAGACAAGTTATTTGCCCCAATCCACATGGCATGTAATCCAATCCATCACATCCTTGAATATCTAAGTTCATAAGGCTGACTAATTTCCTTGTTGTCCTTGGCAATTTTTTAAGTCTCCTGCAATTGTATAGATCTAATGTTTGCAAATTCTGCAACCTAGACAAAGAACGAGGTAGTTTTCTAATGTATTCATTTTCAGAAAGATCAAGATCCCTTAGATGCTTCAGTTTGCCAATGGAATGCGGTAACCTCTCCATATTCGAGTCACTCAAATCCAACATGCGTAGATACTTAAAATTAGACATGAGTGCACTCCAAGTTGATAGACCCAAGCTGCCACTTCTTCTTAATTGAATAATTGAACTCACTTTGGTTGCGTTGAGCAAGGTGTTAGGAATTTCCCAAGAGATATCTAATCTAACTTCAAATGAAACATGACGAGTTCTTTCATTTACATTTTCTGCTTTCAAACTGGTAATGCAGTATTCTTTTCCGGCAACTGAGCATGCAAGATCGTGCATTAGATCATGCATTGTGAAACTCTCAACATTTCCTGAACCATCTTTATATGAAACTTGAAGAAAGGATCTCCAAAGCAGATCCATGAAATACTCATTGCCAACATCTTCTAGATCATCATCTCCACTTGGTGGGTGGATAAACCCTTGGGCCATCCAAAATCGGATAAACTTATGCACATTAAGCACTGTATCCTTTGGAATTAAAGAGCAGTGAGCAAAACACTGTCTCAAATGCAGTGGAAGATGATCATAACTCAACTTTAAAATTGGCATGATACCATTTTCTTGTTGAGTTAAATATCTATGTACATTACTCTTCACCCTTAACCATTCTGTTTTTGTTCTTTCAAATAATACCCTTCCTATCACCTTTAAGGCAAGAGGAACCCCTTTACACTCCTTAACAATCTCCATTCCAATTGCTTCTAACCTTGGATCATTACATTCTCTGCTTTTTTCTTTAAATGCCATTTGCTTGAATACAGACCAAGATTCCCTTTTTAACAAACCTCCAAGATTATGGGGTGAAACAGTGCCTGTGATTTCTGCAACTAATGCACTCCCTGTACTGATAAGAATCCAACTTCCCCTCGCACCACCTAATAGTAAATCTCTCAAGTTGAACCACATGTCACGTTTTTCTTTCCATACATCATCAAGAAGTAGTAAATATTTCCTTCCTTTTTATGTTGTCTAGAAGAACATTTTGCAGTGTTTCCATTTGAAGGTCCTTTTCAGGTTTTATTTTAGTCGCAGCCTCAATGATGTTTTCCACAATGACTTTTAGCTCAAACTTTTGTGAGACACAGACCCACATTTTCAGCTCAAAATGTTTGACCCGTTTTCATCATTGAACACCATTTTAGCTAATGTGGTCTTTTCTAATCCTCCAATACCTACTATGGGAAAAATTGAAACATTTTCTTAAGGTTTGGGTTGGAGCAGTAGTTCTACAATTTGCTTTTTATCAGCATGTCTTCCAATTATTTCTTGTGCACGCACAAAGGAATGTGTGTGGTCTCTCTCCCTAACTACCGGCGGTAACTCCAGAGGATGGTCAGTAAAGTGAAATTTGGCTCTGTCAGCTGCCATAGCATTCAGTCTCTCTCTAATGGCTTTAATTCCGTGACCCATCTTCAGACTATATGCTAGCTGGTTGGATTTTGAGAAGAAAATTCGTACCTCTTTAACCATTTCATTCCCACTCTTTATCTTCTGCCGCAAAGCTTGAATGGAGAGATCATCAAGCAGGTCATCCACATCAAAAAGAGCATCTTTGAGCTGTCCGAACCAGATCGTTACTTAATTGTTGCTGTTCCTTTGTTGTTCCTCCGCATCACGAAGCACAGCTTTGATCAAGGAAACAGTGTCCTTCAGCTTCCCGATTTCTGCTTTGGCACCCCAAGCTAAACTAAGTTGTTTGTAAGTAGAGGATGCCAGATCTCCCAATAGTTTTCCAGCGAATTCGAAAAGGACGCCTTCTGCCATTTCTTGATTGCTGCAATTTTAGATATTTTTCAAAGAAATAAAGCTGAGGTCGTTTGAGATTAGAAAACCAATTAAGCTCTGATGTAAGGGTAACAGCTGTAGTCAACGCTTTTAAAAATTATTTTGACAATTATTTTAAAAAGTTTAGTTTAAAATTTGAGTGTTTAGTATTGCTTCAACAAGTATCTTTGATAAATAAAATATCTATTTTAAATATATTATTACCAAATAATAAATATATATTTAAATAAAATTTAAATTAATTAATATTATTATATTTTAGTAAGAATATAAAAAAATTACTATAACTTATTAATATTTTAATATATGAAATATAAATTTTAAATATTTTTAAGTAATAAATATTAATTACTTATAAAATTTAATTAGAATATATAAACTACATTTTAAATATTTAAATATAACAATTAAATATTTATAATTAGTATTTTAAAAAATATTTTTTATTTTTAATTAATGATTTTAACACATTTGTAATTAAACACCAAGAAAAAAAAAAGAGAAACAACTATGTTATTGGAGTGGTGAAAGAGTAATTAAGCATTAAAAGTGCTTTTGGAGAGAAAAAGTTAAAAATTTTAGATTTTCCTTTTCAGAAGTGCTTTTCAAAAACACTTCTGAAAAGCCAAAATTTCCAGCGAAAAATAACTTGTTCTGCATAATTTTTCTTCCAAAAGTACTTTTAGAAGCGTTAAGTACAGAATAACAAGCCATTAGTCAATTCTATACTTAGCCCAATCTCTAATTTCAACCTTACGATGCGCAGAACAATTGAGAAGCCGATGATGAAACGCAATCCATCGTTTTTTCACATGATATTGGGTACAATTATGACCCTCTAAATAACGTTGCTTACTTTCTTATAAGTGCAATGTTGTTTGCTATAATCAATGTTTTAAATTTATTCAAAACTTGAGACATTCAACTATATGTAAAAAAAAATTGGAATGAAAGAAAATTGAAAGCGTAAAAATATAGAATGAAAAAGAATATATTTTTTCTTACATAATTGTGTTTCCTAATAAACATAAAAGTAATTTTATTTTAAGTTATTGGTTGGTAGGATTAAAAAAATGATAATAAATAAAATAAAACTCGTGAAAATTTCATAATTTTGAATATTTATCTTATCATATCTACTTTTATCTTTTTTAATTTAGAACAAGTAATTTTTATGCATGAAAATTAAAAATAATCATTTCTCATATTTTCTTTTCTATCAAACACGCATAAGATTTTATTTTATTTTCACTCCCTCTCTCAATTTTCTACTCAAGCAAGTAGACCCTCATTTTGAGCTCTTGTTATCTAATAATGTATTTGTTTTTGCCTCGCTATTTTGATACTTTAATAACATGATCAAATTTATATATGTAACACCCATAACCCGTATCCATCGTCGGGTTAGGGTTACGAGGTATTACCGATTAAATCATATTATTTATATCATCATAGCTCACACATGAATACATCATAGTAATCAACAGCACAAAGTCCCTTTAGTAGGTTTATGAGACCTTAAACATGCTTTAAAAAAGGTTCGAGACCAAACCAATCTCATTCAAAAACTTTACAAAACTTAGAAAATTTTTCATCTTAAATAGGGCACACGCCCGTATGGCTAGACCGTGTGCCTCACACGGCCATGCCTCAGACCATGTCTTACCCCGTGCGCAACTCTGAATATATTCACACGGCTTGTCACACGCCCGTGTGTCTAGCCTATGTGCAAGTTTGATCTGCATCGAATAAGGACAGTGATGGACACAGGCGAGACACACGCCCGTGTGGACAATTATAGGTCATTTACAAGGCCAAATTGCCACCCATTTTGGATCATTCCTTCATGCACCATTTCAACATCAATAACCTGCTTTACAAACACCATTCTCAACCACCAAATCAAGCATGAAGCATACCATTTCTATTTCACCAAAACATACCATAATTGGTCATTCACACAATACTATATATACATATTACATACACCATTTTCACAGAGCAAATCATGTACCAAAATCATTCCACAACCTTACTAGACTATACATGTCATATACCATATATACAACTTCCAAAAAGTTACCAAAATAGATGTCTGATAGTGTGATTGAGCCACTGACGATCCCCGGATCTGAGCTAGCTTTAATAACAGTGTAAAACAGAGAAAAACTTCACACAGTAAGCTTTAAAGCTTAGTAAGTTCGTAATATAACACAATTAACTCAACAATTCAAATTCAATATACAAAGTTAACTATCACATAGATCCATTCACATCATCATTCAATCTCACCCAAGCCATTGTTCACTTTCCTACCACAACTATAGGTTTATGTACAAGTGTTTATAATACTACTCGACCCAATCCTTTTCATCATTCATTCACATAATCATCCATTTATCTTATACACAATATCATCAACCACATAGGTTCAGTACATACCTGTACCATCACGTATTTGTATATATCATTTACCACTCAATGCTCAATGCCATAATTCGTTCGATCCTCTTTAAACGTTCGATGAACTCGCACACTCAGTGTTGTTTAATTACCCAAAGATACTATAGTATCGCACAGTGCCATCACATTAAACCGAAGATGTCTCGGTATCGCACACACAGTGTCAACTAATATAGTCGATACATTTCTTTATCTCGCACACTTAGTGCAATTCATCGCAGTAACTATTCTATTCACGCACACTTAGTGCCACATATCTTTGAACTCACATATCACATTACTAACTCAACAATCACATTTCCATTCATTTTATAACAGGTGAACATTGTTTAAACAATTCGTATTGTACATGAACTTACCTCGGATGCAAAAACAACAACACTAGTCGATCAATCGAACACTTTGTTCTTGCCTCGATCTAAGTCCGAATTTCTCCTTTCTTGATCCATATAATATCAAATTCAACTCATTCAATTACATTTTCATCCAAATCAATCCACAACACATAGTTAAAGCATTTTACACTTTAGTCTCCATAATTCCACATTTTGACATTTTAGTCCCTATTTTACAATTACACAAAATACACATAATTTATTCACACCCAAGCTTGGTTGAATTTCACACTAGTCCCTAGCAGCCCATATCTTTCATTTATTTCACATTTTAATCCTCCCAAGTTTCATTTTCACAAATTAGCCCTTAATAATCAATTTCATCAAAAATTCCAAATTCCAAATATGTTTCTTATCTATCAAGCTTTCATATTTCACCAACTATCAACACAAAGCTCACATATTCAACAACGGCATAACTCATAATCTTCATCAAATTTAGAAATTGAGATATGGGCTTCATAGAACACAAAGCAACGATCACAAAAACGTAAAAATCATCAAAAACCAAGCTCGAATCATACCTTAATCAAGAACAATAAGAGTCGAAACCTCTGAAGGTCAAGAACTTTATTTTCTTTTCTAATTTCAGTGAGAAGATGATGAATAATGGCTTTCATTTCTTTTGTTTTAATTAATATTAACTTAATAACCATTTTACAATTTTAACCTTAATGAAACCATTTTATAATCACCTAATATATGCCCATTTATGTCCATCCCTACTATCAATGGTCTATTCACAACATAAGGACTTGACATTTAATAAAACATAGCATTTAAGCACTTTTAACAATTAGCACACAGCTTTTGTATTTTACGTGATTAGGTCTTTTTTCGTAATTCATCACACAAACGATAAAATTTTCACACAGAACTTTCGCACATACTTTATCACATGCCATGAACATCAGAAATAATATTAAATTATTTCTCCGACCTCGGATTTGTGGTCCCGAAACTACTGTTCCGACTAGGGTCTAAACCGGGCTGTTACAACTTTCCCCCCTTAGGGATTTTCGTCCCCAAAAATCTTACTAGTGAATAGATTCGAATATTGCTCACTCATAGCATTTCCAGGCTCCCACGTATCCTCTTCAACTCCGTGTCTGTGCCACAACACTTTCACTAAAGAAATTTTCTTATTTCTCAACTCTTTGATCTCACGAGCTAAGATACGGATTAGTTCTTCGCTATACGATAGATCAGACTGAATCTCAACTTCAGTAGGGGCGATCACATGCGATGGGTCAGATCTGTATCGTCGAAGCATCGATACGTGAAACACATTATGAATCTTCTCTAGATTAGGTGGCAACATCAATCTATAAGCAATTGGCCCGATACGTTCAATAATCTCATATGACCTGATGAACCTCGGATTCAACTTGTCTTTTTTGTCGAAACGGAGTACTTTCTTCAACGGAGACACTTTCAAAAACACTTTATCCCCAATCTCGAACTTAATATCTTTTCATTTCAAGTCCACATATGATTTATGTCGATCAGACGCTGCTTCCAAACTATCATGAATCACTTTCACTTTCTGTTCAGGCTCTTTTATCAAATCAACCCTATGAATTATTCTTACTAAGCTCAGTCCAATATAATGGAGTTCTGCATTTACGACCGTAAAGAGCCTCATATGGTACCATTTTAATACTTGATTGAAAGATATTATTATATACAAATTCAATCAACGGTAGGTACTTTTCCTACATACCTTCAAACTAAAGAATACAGCATCTCAGCATATCCTCAAGAATCTGAATGGTCCGCTCGGATTGACCATCCGTTTGCTAATGAAAGGCAATACTAAAGTGCAACTTCGTACCTAAAGCCTTTTGCAGTTTCTTCCAAAATCGTAAAGTAAATCTCGGATCTCTATCAGACACAACAGATAACAGTACTTCGTGCAATCTCACAACCTTAGAAACATACAATTCAACTAACTTATCAAGTGAGTAATCTATTCTCACCAGAATAAAATGAGTTGATTTCGTTAATCTGTCAACTATCACCCAGATTGCATCTTTCTTTCTCGGAGACAGGGGCAATCCCGACAAAAAGTCCATCGTGATTCTCTCCCATTTCCATTTAAGAATCATAATCGGTTGTAATAAGCCCGAAGGTACCTGATGTTTAGCTTTGACTTGTTGACAGACTAAACATCTCGAAACAAACTCTGAGATATCCTGTTTCATACCAGGCCACCAATAAAACTGTTTTAGATCATTATACATTTTCGTACTTCCCGGATGAATCAATAAATGACTGTTATGAGCTTCACTCAAAATCATCTGAATTAACTCTGGATTTCTCGGAACACATATCTGAATGTCAAACAACCATCATCATCAATTCAAAATTCTAAATTAGAATTCAAACCACACTGAGCTCGTTTCGCTAGCATTTCATTGTGAACTTTTTGAGCATCACAAATTTGTTGTAAAAACTACGGTCTTACTTTCAGTTTGGCTAAAACCGAACCATCACCACACAGATCCATCTGAATAATCATTGCTCGTAAAGCGAATAAAGACTTTTGGCTCAAAGCATTAGCAATAACATTAGCTTTTCCCGATTGATAGTCAATTACTAATTCATAATCTTTTAGCAATTCTAGCCATCTCCTCTGTCGCAAATTCAATTCTTTCTGAGTCATTAGATATTTCAAGCTCTTGTGATTAGTATAAATATGACATTTCTCACCAAACAAATAGTGACGCCAAATCTTCAATGCAAATACAATAGCTGCTAATTCAAGATCGTGTGTCGAGTAATTCTTTTCATGCGATTTTAACTGTCTCGAAGCATAGGCTATAACTTTGCCTTCTTGCATCAACACACAGCCTAAACCACTTAACGATGCATCATTGTAGATAACAAATTCTTTACTCGATTCTGGCTGAACTAACACTGGTGCCTCTATCAACAATGCTTTCAACTGTTCAAAACTCTACTGACACTTTTCTGACCACTCAAATTTAACATCCTTCTGTAACAATTTCATCAATGAAGTTGCAATCATCGAGAAGCCTTTCACAAACCGTCTATAATATCCCACTGGTCCCAGAAAACTGTGGACTTCAGACACATTTCTTGGAAATTTCCAATCTAAAATTGCTGAGATCTTACTCGGATCAACTCGTATCCCATCAGGTAACACTATATGTCCCAGAAAACCAACCTTACGCAACCAAAACTCACATTTACTAAACTTTGCATACAATTTCTTCTCTCGTAGAGTCTGTAACACGATTCAGATATGTTCGGCATGTTGCATCTCATCACAAGAATAAATCAAAATATCGTCAATAAACACAACGACAAATCGATCCAAATACGATCTGAATATCCGATTCATCAAATCCATAAATACTACAGAAGCATTTGTTTGTCCGAAAAGCATAACTATAAATTCATAATGCCCATACCTCGTTCGAAAAGTAGTTTTTGGCACATCTGATGCTTTGACTCTCAACTGATAATAACTTGATTTCAAGTCTATTTTCAAAAACACTATAGCCCCATTTAACTGATCAAACAAATCATCAATTCGCGGTAGAGGGTACTTATATCGTCACTTTATTCAACTGTCAGTAGTCAATACACATCTTCATAGTGCCATCTTTCTTTTTCACAAACAACACATGAGCACCTCAAGGTGAGAAACTTGGTCGAGCAAATCCTTTATCTGTCAACTCTTGCAACTGAGACTTTAAATCTTTCAATTTTGTCAAAACCATTCTATACAGAGCTATTGAGATAGGGGTCGTCCCCGGCACTAAGTCAATACCAAACTCAACTTTTTGTATCAGAGGTAATCCCGGTAATTCTTCACAAAACACATCAGATAACTCACAAACCACAGGCACATATTCAACTTTCTTTTCTGTCACTTTTGTATCTATCACATATGCAAGATAAGCTTCACGTCCCTTTTTCACATAATTCAAAGCTTTCATCGAAGATATTACAACCGGTAGCCCATTCAAATCACTGGATTCAATTCGACCTATCTCACCATTCTGACTTCTCAAATCAATAGTCTTCCATTTGCAATTCACAATAGCATTATGCAAAGTTAGCCAATCCATACCTAGAATTATATCAAATTCATCAAAGGGTAGTAGCATCAGATTAGTCGTGAAACAAATATCTCAAAACATCAACGGACAATTCTTGCACACTTTATCAACCAGAACACACTTGCCTAAGGGGTTCGATACTCTAATTACAAACTCGGTAGACTCAACAGGCAGAGTCTTACTAGATACTAGGTTCACACACACATATGAATGAGTAGATCTAGGATCTATCAATGCAATCACATCAGTATCAAAAAGAGTAAAAGTACCAGTAATGACGTGTGGAGATAACGTTTCTTCGCGAGTGCGAATAGCGTAGGCTCTAGCAGGTGCTCGTACATTAGATCTCACAGCTGTATCTATTGTTCCTCTCTGACTACCACTCACATTTTTTGTGTTTCTGGGTGATCTACCCCTAGCTGTCGTGTTACTCGGCCTCGCACTCTGAACATTATCTTTTTCAGCCAACTCTGGGCAATCCCGAATAAAATGATCTCGTTATCCACATTTATAGCAAACTCTATTATTGTATTTGCCCCTGCATTCACCAATATGATGTCTCCCACACTGTCTACACTCAGGCTTATTACTTCTGACACTTCCAACATTTGATTCCATTAGAGTTTGAGCTTTAGAACTCGCATATTGTTTCATGCGATCTCTACTCGAATGTCCAATCGAAACATTTGAGTGATTAGTTGCATATCTGAATCTCTTTGACGGAGAGTGATACGACTTACTCATCGACCTTTTTCTCTCATCTCTAGCTTATGAATCTGTTTTCTTCTTTTCTTTACTAAGTTCCTCGGCTTTACAAGCTCTTTCAACCAATACCAAAAATTCATTCAAGTCAAGAATTCTGACCAGAAATTTAATATCTTCATTCAACCCTTCAATGAATCGTTTACACATAGTGGTTTCTGTCGAAACACTTTCTCGTGTATACTGGCTCAACCTCACAAATTCTCGCTCATATTTCATAACAGACATACGGCCTGTTTCAACTCAATGAACTCTTTACGTTTCTGATCTATAAATCGTTGACTGATATATTTCTTCTGGAATTCATTTTGAAAGAAATCCCAAATGATTCGCTCTCTCGGAACCACAGATATCAATGTTTTCCACCAATGATACGCCGTATCTCTCAACAATGAAACAACACACTTAAGGCATTCATCAAGGGTACATGATAATTCATCAAACACTCTAATAGTATTCTCAAGACAGATCTACTCATCAAGGCATCATCATCAATCAGAGTTCTCAACTCTTCGAATTTACATACTTACGAATTTTATCCACTAGAGGTTTACACATTTGGATGGGGTCTATAACTTGTGGCACTACAGGAACTTGTGGGGGTGGAGGTTGTTCAGCAGCCGGATTCGTTCGAACGAACTCCATAAACCACTCACTCATCATTTAGAAGAAGGCTTGCTTTACCTCTCCCTCGTGACTACTAGTAATCGGCCTAGACTCAGCAGGCGCTATCCCTTGAGCGAGAGCAAGTGCATTACTCTCAACATCATCAGGAACAGCTCGATCGAGATCCATTTACTATACGAAAACACAGTATTAACTGTCAGGAATCATCACACTATCATAGATATATATAAATATGGCATGTATAGCTAAACCTTCACAAGCTACGTTAATCCTAGAATCGACTAAACCGTAGCTCTGATACAAATAAAATTTAACACCCATAACCTGTATCCATCGCCAGATTAGGGTTACGAGGTATTACCGATAAAATTATATTATTTATACCATCATAACTCACACATCAATATATCATAGTAATCAACAGCACAAAGTCCCTTTACTAGGTCTACGAGACCTTATCCATACTTCAAAGAAGGTTCAAGACTAAACCGATCTCATTCAGAAACTTTACAAAACTTAGAAAGTTTTTCATCTTAGACAGGGCACACGCCTGTATGGCTAGACCGTGTGCCTCACACGGCCATGCCTCTGACCATGTCTTACCCCGTGCGTAACTCTGACTATATTCACACGTCCTGTCACACGCCCGTGTGCCTAGCTCATGTGCAAGTCTGATCTGCATCAAATAAAGACAGTGATGGACACAGGCGAGACACACGCCTGTGTGGACAATTATAGGTCATTTACAAGGCCAAATTGCCACCCATTTTGGGTCATTCCTTCATGCACCATTTTAACATCAATAACCTACTTTACAAACACCATTCTCAACTACCAAATCAAGCATGAAGCATACCATTTCTATTTCACCAAAACATACCATAATTGGTCATTTACACAATACCATATATACAAATTACATACACCATTTTCACATAGCAAATCATGTACCAAAATCATTCCACAACCTTACTAGACTATACATGACATATACCACATATACAACTTGTAAAAAGGTACCAAAATAGATGTCCGATAGTGTGATTGAGCCACTGACGATCCCCGGATCCAAGCTAGCTTTAATAACACTGTAAAATAGAGAAAAAACTTCACACAGTAAGCTTTAAAGCTTAGTAAGTTTGTAATATAACACAATTAACTCAACAATTCAAATTCAATATACAAAGTTAACTATCACATAGATCAATTCACATCACCATTCAATCTCACCCAAGCTATTGCTCACTTTCCTACCACAATTATAGGTTTATGTACAAGTGTTTATAATACTACTCGATTCAATCCTTTTCATCATTCATTCACATAATCATCCATTTATCTCATACACAATACCATCAACCACATAGGTTCAGTACATACCTGTACCATCACGTATTTATATATGTCATTTACCACTCAATGCTCAATGCCATAATTCGTTCGATCCTCTTTAAACGTTCGATGAACTCGTACACTCAGTGTTGTTTAATTAGCCAAAGCTACTATAGTATCGCACAATTAGTGACATCACATTAAACCGAAGATGTCTCGGTATCGCACGCACAGTGCCAACTAATATAGCCGATACATTTCTTTATCTCGCACACTTAGTGCAATTCATCGCAGTAACTATTCTATTCATGCACACTTAGTGCCACATATCTTTGAACTCACATATTGCATTACTAACTCAACAATCACATTTCCATTCATTTCATAACAGGTGAACATTGTTTAAACAATTCGTATTATACACGAACTTACCTCGGACGTAAAAACAACACTAGTCGATCAATCGACCACTTTGTTCTTGCCTAGATCTAATTCTGAATTTCTCCTTTCTTGATCTATATAATATCAAATTTAACTCATTCAATTAAATTTTCATCCAAATCAATCTACAACAGATAGTTAAAGCGTTTTACACTTTAGTCCCCATAATTCCATATTTTGACATTTTAGTCCCTATTTTACAATTACACAAAATACGAATAATTTATTCACACCCAAGCTTGGACGAATTTCACACTAGTCCCTAGCAGCCCATATCTTTCATTTATTTCACATTTTAACCCTCCCGAGTTTCATTTTCACAAATTAGCCCTTAATAATTAATTTCATCAAAAATTCCAAATACAAAATATGTTTATTATCCATCAAGCTTTCATATTTCACCAACTATCAACACAAAGCTCACATATTCAACAATGGCATAACTCATAATCTTCATCAAATTTAGAAATTGAGACATGGGCTTCATAGAACACAAAACAATGATCACAAAAACATAAAAATCATCAAAAACCAAGCTCGAATCATACCTCAATCAAGAACAATAAGAGCCGAAACCTCCAAAGCTCAAGAACTCTATTTTATTTTCTAATTTCAGTAAGAAGATGATGAACAATGGCTTTCATTTCTTTTGTTTTAATTAATATTAACTTAATAACCATTTTATAATTTTAATCTTAATGAAAACATTTTATAATCACCTAATATATGCCCATTTATGTCCATCCCCACTATCAATGGTCTATTCACAACATAAGGACTTCACATTTAATAAAATATAGCATTTAAGCACTTTTAACAATTAGCACACAACTTTTATATTTTACGCGATTAGGTCCTTTTTCGCAATTCGGCACACAAACGATAAAATTTTCACACAGAACTTTAACACATACTTTATCACATGCCATGAACATCAGAAATAATATTAAATTATTTCACCAACCTCGGATTTGTGGTCCTGAAACCACTATTCTGACTAGGGTCTAAACCGGGCTGTTACAATATAAATTTACTAAACCCATTTTATTAGACCTTCTTTCTGCAACTCTAACAATAAAATAAAGATTGGCATCAATAACATACATGAAAACACACTATTAAGTTCATATATTTTCATTTTATATATTTTTTTGGTTAATTTTTTATATAAATTTGATAAGGTGTATTCATGTCATTTTTTTAAATACTATATTTTAATTTTTCTTTCCACGTATGATTAATTATTTTGTGTCTCATAAAATCCAAGTAAATGTTAGTACAAATTCCAATGAGGAAAATATTGAACACACGAATAGAACTCCAATAGAAAATGAAGAAATAGGTTAAGGCTCCAGAGCATGTATCAAGTCACTATCTTTAAGGTTATATTCGCCCCCACCTATATTCGGTGTGCAAAAAAGTTCCAAGCAAATTAACTTCATGGATACAATAAAGCCAATGACTATTTGCATTTTGAACTGATGAGAATAGTCAACTAAGCACTAAACAGTTTATAACAAGAAACTTAATTTCAACAAAGAATTTCAGCAGCAATTCTTTATAGAACAATCTAATAATATTAAAAGAATGAAGGAAGGATAGAAAGAATATTAGAACTTGTTAGTGTGATTTCCAAATGAAATCTCATTCCTATTTATAGGAATTTTCATGTCTTTTCATAGAGACATTTTTCAATAGGTGTCTTTTTTTAATAATAATGTCCTTAAAAAGACACATAATTATTCATTTAATATTATAACTATTCAAATAATATTTTTGAATAGTTATAATTTTGTCAAAAATCAAGTGATATGACTCTTGACCAATAATCAAAAGATAGTTATTGGAACACTATAAATATTTGAAAATATCCCAACAATCTCCCCCCATTTTCAAAATATTTTAGATTTTGATATTCTTGGAAATCAATTTGCATAAATGGTGTCTTATGATTGAACCTTCACTTAGTGAAAACATGTTAAAGTTAATCGAAATTGCATAGTAGACAAAACTTTGAACCAACTATTCCATTTGATTAACTGAACACGTCTCACACAATGATTTCAACATCGGTCATTGCATAGTGTCCAAGGACACTATTATTGCTATGTGTCTGTGTCCTCTTTTCATAAGTGCTGTCAAAGCCAAGCCCTTGAGCTCTTAGAAATGGCCACAGTTCTACTCACATACGTAGATTCTATCAAGAGTATTCTCATAATTATATCACTCTAATATATTTATATAATGGGTCCATTAAGAGTACATTACTCATCCTTCCTTTATCATTACGGGTATCTAGCACTTTAGTCTTAGCATGGATTTATTTAAAGTGCTAACAGTCAGATACTAATGATGTACTTTGTCTCATTGAACTTAAGACTTGACTTAATACCAAGTGTTGAGTCAAGTTTCCATTATGGGTGGCTCTAATTAATGGGCTTGAGTCTCATCCCTTTTGAGGTCTTGTTGACTATATCTCTAGCAAGACATTTTGTTAAAGGGTCCGCCAAATTTTCACTTTACCTCACATAATTAATAGTGATCACTCCATCAAAGATTAATTGTCGGACATGGTTATGTCTTACATCAATATATCTAGACGTTCCATTATATACTTGACTATATGTCTTTGCTAGAGTGGCCTCACTATCACAACATATAGAAATAGGTGAACTTGGCTTAGGCCATAAAGGTACATCATAAAGCAAATTTCTTAATCATTCTGCTTCTTTAGATATAGCAGCTAATGCAATAAATTTTGCTACCATGGTGGAATCAGTAATACATGTTTGTTTCTTAAAACCCAAGAAATGACTCCTCCACCAAGAATAAAGATCTATCCACTAGTAGATGCATGATCTAGTATACTACTTGGATTACTTGTGTACCTACTCAATTTCCCAACAATATATACAATATCTGGTCTTGTACAAGTCATAATGTACATAAGACAACTAATTAGACTTCCATATTTCAATTGATTAATTTTCCTGCCAGTATTATATACTAATTTTATTTGAGGATCCATTGGTGTAGATACTGGTATACAGTTGAAAAGATCAAAATTTTTAAGCACATTTTCAATGTGATTGTGACAAAGTTATAGTGCTTTCATCTCGGGTTACTTTAATCCCAAGAATAACATCTGCTACACCCATATCATTCATAGCAAAGTTGTTTGATAAAAATTTCTTTGTGTTTTCTATTTGTTCCAAATCCGTGCAAAAAAAAATGAGCATGTCATCTACATATAAGCAAATTATGACACCTTTTCCATTTATATATGCACTTATCGGATCCATTTGTTTTATAGACATTAGCTAAAACAACCTTGTCAAACTTTTGGTGTCATTGCTTTGGTGCTTGTTTAAGTCCATATAGAGATTTAACAAGCTTACATACATTATGCTCCTATCCTAGAACAACAAATCCTTCTGGTTGTTCCATGTACACTTCCTCTTCCAATTCACCATTTAAAAATGTAATTTTAACATCTATTTGGTGAACAATCAAATTATATATTGAGGTAAGTGATATTAAGAGTCTAATTATAGAAATTTTTGCTATTGGAGCATAGGTATCAAAGTAATCAATACCTTGTTTTTGTGTAAAACATTTGGCTACCAACATTGCTTTAAATTTATCAATGGTTCCATCGACCTTCATTTTATTTTTGAAGATCCATTTACAACCTATTGGTTTGGAACCTAGGGGAAGATCAACTAAGATCCAAGTTTGATTTCCCATTATTGAATGCATCTCATCATTTATTACTTCTTTCCAAAAAGCAAAGTCTTCAAACTTCATTACCTCTTCAAATGTAATAAGATCAGATTATGTATTATAAGAATAAGGTATCTTATTGCATATACTTTCACCTTTTCCTTCTACAAGAAACATAATGAAATCTGGTCCAAAATATTTTACCTTTTTAATCATTTTACTTCTTCTTAATTCTTGACAAGATTCATCATTATTATCAGTTTGTTCCAATGGAATCTCATTCCCATTTGAAGAATGAATCAATTTTTGTGGCTGTAATTTTCTTGAAATAGAACTAATTCCATTTTCATCAAAAATAGCATCTCTTAATTCAATAACAGTATTAATTGAAATTGAATCATTTGGTTCAATTACCATGAACCTATATGCCTTGGTATTATATGCATATCCTATAAATATGCATTCAATTCCTCTTTCACCTAACTTTTTACGTTTAGGTGTTGGAACTTTGACAATAGTTTCTACACAAATTTCAAACCTTCAAATAATTAAGATTTGGTTTCCTTTTCTTCCATTGTTCATAGGGGTTATTTTAGTTTCCTTATTAGGAACTCTATTCAATATATGACAAGCTGTTAGAACAGCTTCTCCCAAAAACCCTTGTCCAAGACCTGAATATGGTAACATTGAATTTACCATTTCAGTCAAAACTCTATTTTTCCTTTTAGCTACACCATTTTGTTGTGGTGTGTAAAGGGATAAAACTTGATGGAAAATTCTAATGGATTCAAAATAACTTGGATTATAGTATTCTCCACCTCTATTTGATCTTAAGCACTTGATAAATGGTTCACACTGAAGTTCAACTTCATATTTATAAACTTTCAATTTATCAATTGTTTCATCTTTTGTATGCAGTAAATATACATAGCAATATCTAGAACAATCATCAATAAAAGGTACAAAATATTTCTTTCCACCTAATGTAGGAGTATTATGCATGTCATATAAATCACTATGTATCAAATCAAACAACTTTGTTTTCCTTTTAACCTTAGGGAAAGGGTTTCTTGAATTTTAGTCAACATACATATATTGCATTTTTCAATATTATTATTAAAAACAGGAATTAAATCTAACTTATACATATAATTCAATTTTCTATAATTCAAATGACCTAATCTATAATGCCATAAACAAGAAGATTCAACCATATAAGCAGAAATAGTATTCTTATTCTTATTAATAATATTGAGTTTGAACATGCTCTCAAACGTATATCATTCCCCTACAAAATTTCCTCCCTTAGACAGAATAAACTTATCTGCCTCAAAACAAATTTGAAACCAAACTTATTCAACAGGCTTCCATACACTAAATTCTTCCTAGCTTCCGGTACATAATATACATCATTCAAGGTTAAAACCTTTCCTGAAGTGACCTGTAGTTCAACAGACCCTTTGCCTTTGATTGTTGCAGTGGAAGAATTTCCCATATAAAAGACATTGTCATTTTCACATTGTGTGACTTTTTGAACATGCTTTTGTCTTTGCACACATGTTTGGCTGCTCCGGTATCAATCCACCAAGCATTATCATCTTGTGCCATATTAATTTCAGATATAATTGCAACGAACTTTTCGTTATTATTAGCCTTAAAAGATGTTTTCTTCTTTAAATATCGATATTCATTCTTGAAATGTCCCAGCTTACCACAATGATAGCATGAGCCCTTTTGTTTCTTTCTGAACTTAAATGCTCTATTAGTCTGTTTGAACTTTCTCTTGGATGATATAGTAGTTTGTACTTCCTCCGTAACATGATCTTTGGCATTTTCAGAATCTAAGTTCTGATCTTGCTTTGGATATTCTTCTTCAATACGAAGATGGTTTGCCAATGCCTCAAGAGATATTTCCTCTTTCTCATGTTTTAGACTTTTTCTAAAGTCTTTTCAAGATGGAGGAAGTTTGTCTATTATGGAGGATACAACAATCATTTCATCTATTTTCATGCCATATTGCTTAAATTAATTCAACATTTTTCAATATCACAAAATTGTTCCATAACAGAACGACCATCAACCATATGATAATTATTGAAACAACTGAGAAGAAATTTCTTACTTGTAGCATCTTTAGTCATGTATCTTGTCTCCAATTTCCCTATAATTCCTTAGTGGTGACCTCATTTTGGTAGGTATCGAACAAACCATCGGATAAACCATTCAATATATGACCTGTGCATATGTAATCAGCATTGTCCCATTTTTGCCTTTCTCAGGTTACAGCAATAGATTCGTTTTCATTCTCTTCCAGTCTTGGAGTATCCAAAACATAGACAATCTTCAAAGTTTATAATAAGAAGTGCATCTTTTTCTACCATCGTCGGAAACCACCACCATCAAACCGATCACGTTTGACAAAGTTGGAGCCAACTCCCATAGTGTTCTACTTTTCTGTGTTGTAGTAGTCATCATGAAATATAACCAATTTGTGGCTATTAAAGATTGGATTAGATTCGAGTGAATGAATTCAACAATTGCTATGTGGAGATTTGATCAAGATTGTGTTGTTGATTTTTGGAGATAATATCTTCGACATATTGTACTTTGAATGTTTATGTTGTAATTGTTATTTTCAATGGGTTGTTTTGTATTCACTTAGATTCTATGTTAGCTAGCCGAAATTGATATATACTTGAAGGCTTGTCTAGGTCATGTATGAGAGCATACTGAGAGCACTTGAATCTGTCCATTGATGAATTGTTTTGTGAGAGTGTAAATTGATTTGTAAACATTAAGTGTTTACTACGCAACTTTTCAAAGGGAGAATTTGGAGGTGAATGTTCAAATATTTAGGTACAAAGGTAAGATCTCTATACTTGATGAGTGATAGAGTGTGAATCATTTGTTGTATTTGTGATTAAATATAGTGGACTTACTCATTGAGCTAGATTTCATAAATGTAGAGAAACCGAACTATGTAAAAAAATCCTTGGTGTTCTTTGTTTTTGTTTGCACTGTTTTTAGAAGTGAATGTTATAATATTTAGGTACAAAGCTTAATTACAAATTACTATTCGTAGCAAATGCATTTTCTTGAAAGGAAAAATAGATGACTTAGAATTTAATTTAATTTAATTTCTTTATGCTATTATAATTTAATGTAATTAAATAATTGAGACCAAAGTGAAAAATTAATTTAATTAGCTATTACAGTTTTACTGAATAGGACAATTAATTTTATTTACTCATACATTCTAATACAAAAAACGGTCATGACTTTGATGGAATTAGAATTAGGTTGAGAAAATAATTGAATTGAATTAATTAATTATTAATTAAAAATAATATTTTAAAAATATAAAACTAGTTATTTGGTTGGATAATTATATAAATTTATTTTAATTTATTTTTTAAAATTGGACTGCACAAATAGTTGTACCCAATACATAAAAGTCACAATAAGCCCACTCTATAGGAATGGGCAACACACTGGGAGAATTCCAATATGCGTGCCATCCACCACACTAAGCCTTGGTGGAACTCTGGGTTTTCTATAAAAAAAAATTTTTCTTCCTATTATAGTAGAACTTTTATGATTTTTTTCCTATATGCAAAAGCTAAGGGGTAGTCGAAAATAATACACCAATAATACAAGGATACTTTGCCAAATTTTAGTGAATATTTTTTTGTCTTCAAATAAATTCTATTTTTTTATGAGTACTCAAGTTTCAGATTTGTGAGATTATAGTTGCAACTTCCTTAGAAATTATAATTCAAATTTTTTATTACAATTTTTTTGTTTTGATTTCACATAAAAAAAATTTAAGTTTTGCGCTAGAAAGTTTAAATTTTCATCTTGTGTTTGATTCTTGATAAAAGCTCACTCTTTTAGCATCGGAGAACTCGAGAATAGCAAAAAAGATCCAGTTTAATGAAAATTTTATTAAATTCTGTTTTTATAAATAATTTTTACTATAGTATTGACCATTGACTAAGTTTTGTCCTACATTAGTGGGGAGTAAGATAGATAGACAAACATATGAGACCTTTTTCAATGATTTTCACCTCACTGTAATTTTATCTACTTTAATCACTAGATTGGAAATACTCACACACATGCATTGGGTATTAATTGTAGGGAACGACTTAGGATTTGGAAATTTTTGTAACTGGATTTAATCCGAGACACTGAGGCAATTTCTAAGAACATTCAGAACTAATAGATCTAAACTTGAGTTGGTTAAATATTTTGTTTTGTTTTCTTTACCTTGTAAAGGGCTAGCAAAAATCTAATTTTAGGGTGTGATAAATTTCATATTTACAGTTATTTTAGTATAATTTTTTATAAAGAAACGAGATAGAGGAAGATCGTATTCAATTTGTTAGATTCGAGAAAAAAATTTCAAATTTGACCTGAAAAGGAGAAACCAAATAGATTTAGAAAACAAGAAAAAAAAATAAAATAACTAAAATAAGGAATTGAAGGAATTTAAGAATAAAGACTAAATATTCAAAAGACTAAATAAATAAATAAATAAATGATAAAATAAAAAGTGGAAGATGGAACAAATAAATTAATGGATATGACGGGTAAATGGATAAGGGTCCAATTGAACTGTTTGAGATATAAACCCCAACAAACTCAATTAATGGCTCTAATTGTCACATCATAAAAGTGGGCCAAAAAGAAATAGGATAAAATTTAGATTGTTATTTAATTTCTTAAAAATAAGGTAAGGGAATTAGTATGCCTTAAAATTATTTTAAGATGGAAAATCAATAAGAATGAGTTTGTTGGTTCAATGCTAAGACATTAGCTTACCCATAGGTCTCAAGTTTGAACCCCTTAGTAAGCATAGAGTCAAAACATTTTTATTTCCTTGTTTTTGCCCCAAGAGTGACAAATTTTTAAAACAACCCAGCCCCAAAACAAAATTTCCAATATAGTCCCTATTTTAAAAATAAGTCCTAAACCTACATGAATTTGTAAAACCTATTTCAATAAGTAAAAACATGTTTTATAAAAAGCTAATTTCAAAACAAACCCTAAAAATTACCAAGCAAATTTTCAAGAAACATCCTCAAAATTCTCTCTCCCAAACCAAATTTCAAAGCCAAAAAGAGTCAAAAATGTTTAAAAAAAAAAAGCATCCTTCAAGAAGATCTCCAATCTCCACTCCAAATAAAAGGTTTATAAAGTCTTCAAAATAGGCAAGCCCCCATGCATGTAAACCCTTTGTATGAAAACTGCCTTAGTATGTGAACCCTTCTGTATGTAAACGCCTAGCATGTGAACTCCTTGTAGGCGAGACCCTCTTTGCATGCAAACCCTATATATGTGAACCTCATTTTGCATGCGAACCCCATGTATGTGAACCCCTCTTGCATGCGAACTCGTACATGCGAACCCCTATTAAGTGAACCCTTATGTAAAACCATATAGGATTGAATACACGAGCCTTTGGAACATACATGCAAACCCTAGTTGTTATGACATGTGAACACATATTTATACGAGCCAACTTGTAAAATTATAACATGTGAACCCCCTTACAAACTATTACTTGTGAGCACCTTACTGATAATATATGTTATCTTATTTGATTCTATATGTGAACAATGATATGTGAACCATGATATGTGAACCCTAGAATTATGCAAGCCTATATGTGAACCCTAGGATTAGGTGAGTCTATATGTATATGACCCTTAGAATTATGTGAGCCTAAATGTGAACCCTAGGAACATGCAAGCCTACATGCGAACCCTAGGAAAATGTGAGTCTATGTGCGAACCCTGGGAATTTGCGAGCCTTTATGCGATCCCTAGGTGCATGCGAGCCTATATGCCATGCGAACCCTAGGTACATGCGAGCATATTTGATCATGGGAACTTGTAAATGTGTTGAATAATTAGACTGATAATTCATATAAAATCTTGTACATGTGACACTGTGTTTTATTTGTTTACTTGCACCAATTATATGCAATGGTGTGATAATGAGATAAATGTATGCTTAAATACATGCCTTATAATGCCAATATGAAATGTTGAAGATAGCATAAAATGAGGATAAAAAGCATAGAACATGCTAAGTTTATGTGCATAATTACACGAAATCTGGGATGGAGGACAGAGGAGTTCCGTAGGAGATAATGGCAAATTAAGTCCACATCAAAAGTCAGTACTACGTGAAGTAGGTGACAATGTCATCTATATCAGACAAGACAAGTTGGTAGATTAAAAATACCATCACAACCAATCCAAACCAGGATGGTAGTTCAAAAAGCCATCAAAACCAAGCAATCGAGATGGTAAGTTACTGTAGTAAACTTCACCATCACAGGCAACAAGCGAACAACCATCATCACCGAAAATCAAACCGAGATGACAAGTTATTGTAGTAGGTTCTTGGAGTGTCGAGCAACGCTCGAGGGTGAATAGGATGTGATACGTCGTGAAACTAACTAAAAATCTGACTAACACAAGTGCACGTACCAATTAATAGTATAGCTATGGTGAGTAAAGATATCATTCCTACGAAGACTAAAAGTACTAGTAATTAGTGTCTTTCTATTAATTAAGCGATAAATTTGAATGATTGATTGAAAACTAAAATTAACTAAATTAATTAACTACGAACACAACAAAGAAGAATTCAGGAAAATAATCGATTAACAACCAAGAAACAAAACAATACCCAAAAAAGAATTTACCTAGACTTCATTTGTCACTATCAATCTAAATTACGCAATTTATTTACTTAGCATCTTGATCCGTAAAAATCCTTAAATTATGCTAATATCTCTTTCGAGAGTAAGGGCAACTGATTCTAAGTTGATTACTTGAAATTTCTTTCTAATTAAAAACCCTTAATATCGCATTAACTCGATTTACATATTCCCCTATTAGATTTGACTCTAATCCAGTAGATTTATATTGTCCTATTTCTAGGATTGCATGCAACTCCACTCAATTATGCTAGATCTACTCTTAAGCAGAGTTTATTCCTCCTTTGATTTAAGCGCATCAAACATGGATGAATATTCTAGAAATATGAAACCAAGAATTAAGCACACATAATTGAGACCAAGATCTAAGTATTTATTGCATAAAATAAAAATCAAAAGACAAAATCCATCATAGGGTTCATCTCCCTAGGTATTTAGAAAATTAGTTCATGTTTGCAAATAAAATCATCCAAGACACGGTATAATCAAAATAAACAAAGAAACTCATGATAATATCTGTAACATCCCGGAATAGGGCCTAAACGGAATAGTGGTTGCGAAACCACAAATCCGAGTCAGTAAAATATTTTAATATTATTTTCAGTGCTTATAATGTGTGAATTATTATGTGTGAAATTTTCGTGATTCAATTTTATTGTTTGGGTGCTTAATTTAATAAAAGGGCTTAATCGCGTAAAATGAAAATTTAGTGGTTATTTTTAGAAGGGCCAAATAGTGGACGTTCTTTTAATATGGAGGTTTTATGTTGCAATTTTCCCAATAATAAAAGGTAGTGGACGGCAATGGGTTGATACATATCCTTATTGTACAAGTTTTATATATATTAAATAATAAATGTAATTTAATAATAATATAATAGTAATAAAACATAAAAAAAAAATATGAGTGGATGGTTTTCATTTTACCATCTACTGCCGAAACTCAAAGAGAGAAAAAGAAAACTTTGAAGCTTTGTATCTTTTGCATTTCTAAGCTTAAATTGAAGGTATGTTTTAGCTTGGTTTTTAATAATTTTTACGTTTTTGAGATCGTTGCTTTGAGTGCTACAAAACCCATGTTTCAATTTTGAATTTTGATGAATATTTTGAGTTATGCCATTGATGAGAACTTGTGATTTTTGATGATTGATGGTAGATTTTGCATGTTTATGAGTAGAGGAATGATTTTTATTAAGTGATTTTCTGGTAAAACGAGCTAATTAGTAAAAGTTGTTATTGTTCATAAGTATGTGTTATAGTAAGAATTTGAAGTTGCTATAGAAGGGAAAAATGTTCAGCATGTTATAAAACATAAGAATAAGGGCTGAAGTTTAATTTTCGAGCCTAGGGGCAAAATCGTAAATATGTAAATAGGGGTAAAATTGTAATTTTGCCAAAAATGAGAGTTAAGGACTGTTTTGATAAATATGAGTATTAAATAAGCTAAATTTGCTATTATAGATCAAGAAGAACGAAATCCAGAGTTAGATCGGGGAAAGAAAAAGATAGAGGATTAAATCGATATAATTTATCGATTTTATTTCGAGGTAAGTTTGCAGTAAATAAATGCAATATTCTATTATTTTACATTTAATATTATTAAATTCCAGCATTTACATATTTATTCTGTAAATTTATTATTTAAAGACTCAAGTATGAATTGACGGAAAGGGCTATCTTAGAAAGTTCCGGTTGAACCTTAGGAATGTGTAGGATACAAATGTCATGACATTAGGGTTTGAGGAAATCATGTAAGACCATGTCAAGACATGGCATTGATAAGTTACTATAAGGCAAAGATCCCATGTAAGACCATGCCAAGGCATGGCATTGGTGAATTTATAAGGCAAAGGTCCCATGTAAGACCATGCCAAGGCATGGCATTGGTGAGTTCACAAGGCAAGGATACCACGTAAGACCATGTCAAGACATGGCAATGGTTAAGTTTCATAAGGAAAGGTACCCGCGTATCCTTAGTATTCCAAGTGGTTCAACGGGAAAATTCAGGAGTATACCAAAGTAAAGGTAAGACAAGTTCAAGCTAAAATGGTAAGTTAAGACAAGTTCAAGCTAAAAAGGTAAGGTAAAATAAATTCATGTTAAAAAGACAAGGTAAGAATACAAGTTTGAGTATATTGAGTTAAAAGCTTAAATGATCTTGATAAGAAAAGAATAAGTTAATTCATTAAGAATGTTGTCATCTATTTACATGTAAACTTACTAAGCTTTATGCTTACTCCCATTCTTTATTTTTTTTTATAGTATTGCAAGCCAACTCGGGGATCGAAAAGACGTCGGAGATCGTACACACTATCAAAGGGTTATATTGGTATTTTGTGACTCGAACGTTTTAAGTTATGGCATGTATAGGGACTTAACCATTTTATGTGTGTGACCTTATGATATGGCTTATTATGGACTTGTAAATGTTTGGTAATGATTAGCTATTAAAATGGTTAATTAAGAACATGGTTGTGGATGTTATGAAATGTCTAGTTGATAATTATTTTAAAGAAATTATGTAATTATATGCAGGGGAATAGTAGGACAGCAGCAGTGATGTGATTTTGAAAACTCACCAAAAATAGTAGAAATTGAATTAGGTTGTGCATGAGATATAGAATTAAAGCTTATTGAGTCTATTTTCATATAAAGAAAACGGTGTAGGAAAATGAGTTGTATATTATGAGATAATTAATTTTTAGTGAAGAGAGGTCAGAACTGTCAAACTGTGTAATAGGGGAGACTTTAACTAATAAACTGTACTAATTGGCCACACCAAAAATTCTGGCAAATTTATAGTAAGAAGATATATGAGTCTAGTTTCAGGGAAAATTTATGGATCTTGATTTCGAGTTTTGTAACTCGAGTTATAATTAATTTAGTGAACATGATGCAGACGGACAGTTTCAATTTTTATGCCCAGAACTAGTAAGTTAAGTCTAGTAATGCCTCGTGCTCGACTACGGCAACGGTCTCGGGTAAGGGGTGTTACATTTATTGGTATCAGAGCAAGGTTTAGTCGATTCTCGGAATATTTAGTATGAGTAAGAGTCTATCTATACATGCCATACTTATATTTTGATAGTGTGAGACTCTTGACGATTTAAAATTTTTTTTTATAGTTATGGATCCCGAACGAGATGGTGCAGATGATGTAGAGAGTAATGCGCCCGCTCCCACTGAAGGGACGGTGCCACCAGATAGTCGTGAAAGGCCCGTTACAGTTAGTCAGGGAGGAGGGGCTCGAGAAGCCTTCTTCCAAGCTATGAATGAATGGTTTGTTTGAGTTCGTTAAATGCGAACCCGGCCGTTAGACCTCCACCCCCTCATGATCCACAAACTACCCATGTAGCTTCCCCAGTTATAAATACCGTTAGAAGAGAGAAACCGCCCGTTGATAAGATCAGAAAATAAGGGGCTGAAGAGTTTCGGGCTACCAAAGATGATGATGCAGAGAAAGCTGAATTTTGGCTCGAGAACACTATCAGAGTCTTTGATGAGTTATCCTGCACACCGGAAGAATGTATTAAATGTGTGGTGTCACTTCTTAGAGATTCGGCCTACCAGTGGTGGAAGACACTTGTGTCAGTAGTACCGAAAGAAAGAGTTACTTGGGATTTCTTTCAGGAGGAGTTCCGTAAGAAGTACATCAGTTAGAGGTTTTTGACCGTAGAAAGAAAAGAGTTCCTTGAGTTAAAACAGGGTAAGATGACTGTGATCGACTATGAACGTGAATTTATCCGACTCAGCAATTATGCTCGAGAGTGTGTGTCTACAGAGGCTATCATGTGCAAAAGATTTGAAGATGGGCTCAATGATTATATCCGACTGTCAGTTGGTGTTTTAGAGATAAAGGAGTTTGTTGTTTTAGTTGAACGAGCCTGTAAGGCAGAAGAGTTGTTAAAAAGAAAGGGTAAAGCTGAAATTGAGATGCAAGACACGAAGAAAAGGCAGATAAGCAAGTCATTTCAGTCTACATCCAAGAGGCCTAGAGAGTTTTCTACGAGACCTAATTTTTCAACCGGGTATTCTAGCCGAAACAGAGGTGGAAGATTTATCGATTCAAAAGCTCAAACCACTTCGATTGCGAGTATTGGCAGTATTCAGTCTGATAGGCCTGAATGTCCTCAATGTGGTCGACGTCATCCAGGTCAATGTAGAGCAAATAAGACTGGTTGTTTCCGATGTGGTGCACCGGATCATTTCATTCGGGAGTGTCCCGAGATGGTTAAAAAGGAAGTAATACCGAGTGCAAGATCAGGTAATGCCCCCGTTAGAGGCAGATCTCAGAGAAATTCAGGAGTAGGGGCAAGTAGAGGTATATTTAGAGATACAGCAACAAGATCAGATGTTAGAGCACCCACAAGGACTTATGCTACCCGTGCTCGTGAAGAGGCATCTTCCCCCGACGTAATTACGGGTACATTTTCTCTTCATGATGTTAATGTTATTGCTTTGATTGATCCGGGGTCAACCCATTCCTATGTTTGCATGAAATTAATGCCTAGTATGAACATGCCCATAGAGTTTACAGAATTTGTGATTAAAGTATCGAACCCATTAGGTCAGCATGTGTTAGTAAACAAAGTATGTAAAAAATGCCCTTTGATGATTAGAGGTTACTGTTTTCCGGCTGATCTCATGCTATTGCCATTTGATGAGTTTGATGTGATTCTTGGTATGGATTGGTTAACTGCACATGATGTGATAGTGAATTGTGGAAAAAGATTCATTGAGTTGAAATGTGAAAATGGTGAGTTCCTTCGGGTTAATTCAGATGAGTCAGATAGTTCAATTTCCATAATTTCTGTTATGTTTGCTCAGAAATGTTTAAGGAAAGGATGTAAAGCTTATCTTGCTTTTGTGTTGAATACTAAAGATCCAGAGTTGAAAATTGAATCAGTGCCTGTGGTAAATGAGTTTCCTGATGTGTTTCCTAAGAACTACTGTGTTTGCCTCCTATCGAGAAGTTGAGTTTGGTATTGAATTGATTCCGTGTACCACACCTATTTCTATTGCTCCTTATAGAATGGCTTCAATAGAATTAAAAGAACTGAAAGCTCAGCTACAGGAATTAACTGATAAAGGCTTTGTAAGACCTAGTTATTCACCATGGGGTGCACCAGTGTTATTTGTGAAAAAGAAGGACGGTTCCATAAGATTGTGCATAGACTATCGACAGCTTAACAAGGTAACCATCAAGAACAAATATCCATTACCTAGAATAGATGATTTGTTTGATCAATTGAAGGAGCCACTCTGTTCTCTAAGATAGATTTGAGATCCGGATACTATCGGGCCATGAGTTAAAGAGTCGATGTTCCAAAGATCGCTTTTGAACTAGGTATGGTCACTATGAGTTTCTTGTGATGCCATTTGGCTTAACTAATGCTCCTGCTATTTTCATGGATTTAATGAACCGAATTTTTAGACCTTATTTGGACAAGTTTGTAGTCGTGTTCATTGATGACATTTTGATTTATTCTCATAATGAGACTGAGCATGCAGAGCATTTGAGAACGCTTTTTACTGATTTTAAGAGATAATCAGCTTTATGCCAAATTTAGCAAAAGTGAGTTCTGGTTACGGGAAGTTTATTTTCTTGGACACGTTGTCTCAGGTGAAGGTATTAAAGTTGATCCGAATAAGATTTCAGCCATTGTTGATTGGAAGCCTCCCAGAATGTATCGTGGGTCGGTTTTCTTGGTCTTGCCGTTATTATAGACGATTTGTAGAGGATTTTCCATGATAGCTACTCCATTGACAAGATTGCTACAAAAAGATGTCAAGTTTGAATGGACCGAGAAGTGTCGCAGAGTTTCGACAAGTTAAAGGCATTGTTGATCAAGCTCTGCTTTAGTACAACCGAACCGTGGTAAAGAGTTTGTGATTTACAATGATGCATCCTTGAATGGACTAGGCCGTGTACTTATGCAGAAGGAAGGGTAATTGCTTATGCCTCTGTACAGCTAAAGCTACACGAGAAAAACTATCCGACACATGATTTAGAGCTAGTTGCTATTGTATTTGCATTGAAAATCTGGAGACATCACTTATATGGGGAGAAATGCCGAATATTCACCGATCATAAAAGTTTGAAATACTTGATGACTCGTAAAGATCTGAACTTAAGGCAAAGAAGATGGCTAGAGTTGATTAAAGATTATGAGCTAGTGATCGATTATCACCGGGTAAGGCAAATGTTGTTCTTTGATGCTTTGAGTAGAAAATCTTTATTTGCATTGAGAGCTTTGCACACTAGTTTGGCATTATCAGATGATGGTTCTATCTTAGCTGAGTTGAGAGTTAAATCGACGTTTCTTGAAGAAATTTGTGAAGCTCAGAAGGATGACAGTGAGTTGCAAGCCAAAAGAGTTCAAATCCGTCGTGTGTAGAGTCGATTTTCGATCGATTCGACAGCTTGTTTGTTGTTCAGAGACAGAGTATGTGTACCAAAGAATGATGAGCTTATTAAGAAAATCTTACAGGAAGCACATAGCAATTCTTTGTCTATTCACCCAGGCAGTACAAAGATGTATAATGATTTGAAGAAAATGTATTAGTGGACAGGAATGAAAAGAGATATATCAGAGTTTGTTTCTAGATGCTTGATCTGTCAAATGGGTAAAGGTTTAACATCAGTACCTTTCGTGTTTATTGCAACCTGTATTAGTTCCCGAGTGGAAATGGGATCGAGTTACTATGGATTTTGTGACAGGATTGCCTTCGACACCGAGAAAGAAAGATGAAGTATGGGTTGTGATTGATAAGTTAACAAAGTCGGCTCATTTCATCCCAGTTCGTATGGATTATTCACTTGACAAGTTGCCCGAGTTATATATTACAGAGATTGTGAGACTACATGGAGTACCGTTATCGATTATCTCAGATAGGGATCCGAGATTTACCTCACGATTTTGGAAGAAATTGCAGGAAGCTTTAGGTACAAAGTTGAGTTTTAGTCTGACTTTCCATCCTCGGTGATGGTCAATCAGAGAGAGTTATTCAGGTACTTGAAGATATGCTTAGATGTTGTGTATTGGAATTTTAAAATAGTTGGGAGAAATATTTACCGTTAGTAGAGTTTGCCTATAATAATAGTTATCAATCGAGTTTGAAGATGGCACCTTATGAAGCTTTGTATGGACGTAAATGTCGCACACCTTTGTATTGGACAGAGCTTAAGGAAAATCAGATTTACGGGGTTGATCTAGTCAAAGAAACAGAAGAAAAAGTAAAAGTCATCAGAGATTACTTGAAAGCAGCTTCAGATAGACAGAAATCCTATGCAGATTTGAAAAGAAAAGACATTGAATTTCAAGTTGGTGATAGGGTATTCTTGAAAGTATCCCCGTGGAAGAAAGTTCTCAGATTTGGCAAGAAAGGCAAATTAAGTCCCCGTTTTATTGGACCATTTGAGGTGATCGAGAGAGTTGGGCCATTGGCATATCGTTTGGCTTTGCCAACTGAGTTAGAGAAGATTCATAATGTGTTTCATGTGTCTATGCTACGTCGTTATCGTTCAGATCCGTCGCATGTGATTTCGCAAACAGAGGTTGAGATTCAGCCAGATATGACTTACGGGGAGGAACCAATAAAAATTCTAGCCCGAGAGGTTAAGCAATTAAGGAATAAAAGTATTACACTTGTGAAAGTATTATGGAATAGGCATGGAATAGAAGAGGCTACATGGGAGCCCGAAGAGACTATGCGAAAACAGTACCCAAATCTCTTTACAGGTAAGATTTTCGAGGATGAAAATCCCTAAAGGGGGGGAGAAATGTAACATCCCGGAATAGGGCCTAAACGGAATAGTGGTTGCGAAACCACAAATCCGAGTCAGTAAAATATTTTAATATTATTTTCAGTGCTTATAATGTGTGAATTATTATGTGTGAAATTTTCGTGATTCAATTTTATTGTTTGGGTGCTTAATTTAATAAAAGGGCTTAATCGCGTAAAATGAAAATTTAGTGGTTATTTTTAGAAGGGCCAAATAGTGGATGTTCTTTTAATATGGAGGTTTTATGTTGCAATTTTCCCAATAATAAAAGGTAGTGGACGGCAGTGGGTTGATACATATCCTTATTGTACAAGTTTTATATATATTAAATAATAAATGTAATTTAATAATAATATAATAGTAATAAAACATAAAAAAAAAATATGAGTGGATGGTTTTCATTTTACCATCTACTGCCGAAACTCAAAGAGAGAAAAAGAAAACTTTGAAGCTTTGTATCTTTTGCATTTCTAAGCTTAAATTGAAGGTATGTTTTAGCTTGGTTTTTAATAATTTTTACGTTTTGAGATCGTTGCTTTGAGTGCTACAAAACCCATGTTTCAATTTTGAATTTTGATGAATATTTTGAGTTATGCCATTGATGAGAACTTGTGATTTTTGATGATTGATGGTAGATTTTGCATGTTTATGAGTAGAGGAATGATTTTTATTAAGTGATTTTCTGGTAAAACGAGCTAATTAGTAAAAGTTGTTATTGTTCATAAGTATGTGTTATAGTAAGAATTTGAAGTTGCTATAGAAGGAAAAATGTTCAGCATGTTATAAAACATAAGAATAAGGGCTGAAGTTTAAATTTGAGCCTAGGGGCAAAATCGTAAATATAAAATAGGGGCAAAATTGTAGTTTTGCCAAAAATGAGAGTTAAGGACTGTTTTGATAAATATGAGTATTAAATAAGCTAAATTTGCTATTATAGATCAAGAAGAACGAAATCCAGAGTTAGATCGGGGAAAGAAAAAGATAGAGGATTAAACCGATATAATTTATCGATTTTATTTCGAGGTAAGTTTGCGGTAAATAAATGCAATATTCTATTATTTTACATTTAATATTATTAAATTCCAGCATTTACATATTTATTCTGTAAATTTATTATTTAAAGACTCAAGTATGAATTGACGGAAAGGGCTATCTTAGAAAGTTCCGGTTGAACCTTAGGAATGTGTAGGATACAAATGTCATGATATTAGGGTTTGAGGAAATCATGTAAGACCATGTCAAGACATGGCATTGATAAGTTACTATAAGGCAAAGATCCCATGTAAGACCATGCCAAGGCATGGCATTGGTGAATTTATAAGGCAAAGGTCCCATGTAAGACCCATGCCAAGGCATGGCATTGGTGAGTTCACAAGGCAAGGATACCACGTAAGACCATGTCAAGACATGGCAATGGTTAAGTTTCATAAGGAAAGGTACCCGCGTATCCTTAGTATTCCAAGTGGTTCAACGGGAAAATTCAGGAGTATACCAAAGTAAAGGTAAGACAAGTTCAAGCTAAAATGGTAAGTTAAGACAAGTTCAAGCTAAAAAGGTAAGGTAAGATAAATTCATGTTAAAAAGACAAGGTAAGAATACAAGTTTGAGTATATTGAGTTAAAAGCTTAAATGATCTTGATAAGAAAAGAATAAGTTAATTCATTAAGAATGTTGTCATCTATTTACATGTAAACTTACTAAGCTTTATGCTTCTCTCCCATTCTTTATTTTTTTTTATAGTATTGCAAGCCAACTCGGGGATCGAAAGGACGTCGGAGATCGTACACACTATCAAAGGGTTATATTGGTATTTTGTGACTCGAACGTTTTAAGTTATGGCATGTATAGGGACTTAACCATTTTATGTGTGTGACCTTATGATATGGCTTATTATGGACTTGTAAATGTTTGGTAATGATTAGCCATTAAAATGGTTAATTAAGAACATGGTTGTGGATGTTATGAAATGTCTAGTTGATAATTATTTTAAAGAAATTATGTAATTATATGCAGGGGAATAGTAGGACAGCAGCAGTGACGTGATTTTGAAAAATCACCAAAAATAGTAGAAATTGAATTAGGTTGTGCATGAGATATAGAATTAAAGCCTATTGAGTCTATTTTCATATAAAGAAAACGGTGTAGGAAAATGAGTTTTATATTATGAGATTATTGATTTTTAGTGAAGAGAGGTCAGAACTGTCAAAGTGTGTAATAGGGGAGACTTTAACTAATAAACTGTACTAATTGGCCACACCAAAAATTCTGGAAAACTTATAGTAAGAAGATATATGAGTCTAGTTTCAGGGAAAATTTACGGATCTTGATTTCGAGTTTTGTAACTCGAGTTATAATTAATTTAGTGAACATGATGCAGACGGACAGTTTCAATTTTTATGCCCAGAACTAGTAAGTTAAGTCTAGTAATGCCTCGTGCTCGACTACGGCAACGGTCTCGGGTAAGGGGTGCTACAATATCCTAAAGAAATCAATTGGGAATCTTCAATCCTGAAAGAAATCTGCTTCAGAATTAGCTTCAATGGTGTTTTTTGAGTTGTTTTCTTGAGTATTCTATGACGACTCTCTCCTATCTTCTTATTTTTGTCATATATACATCTTAGAATGCCTAAAAAAACCTAAAAATTGTGTTTTCCCACAGTTCAGAATGCCAATTTGTGAAATTGACATGGCTTGCCACATGGCCGTGTGGCAGCCCATGTGTCTCACATGGCTGTGTGGAATGGCTTCTATACCTTACTCCGATTTTCACTCATTTTTTGCTCATTTTGCTCCTAAATACTCTCAAATTATAAAAGCATGAATTTAAAGGATTAGGAGCATAAAATTAACCATTAATATCGAATAATCACCCAAAAAACGCATTAAGAATGAGATTGAAACATGTTACTTTTATCACTTGTCAGGATGGATGGGCTGGAACTTAAATCATATGTTGCATCATATATAATTGTTATTCATTGATTTATTATATGTTTCATGAGGAGTGCTTTAATTTATATCGGCTTTCATTTGAGTTATAGTTGTCAATTGTCGTAACTATTTTTTTTAAAACGGAGGTCGACTTGGGTTTTGGAAATGAAAATGAAAAAACGGGAGTCGCCACCAATCTTTTTTTTTTTGAGGTGTGATCGGGACACCTCGTAAAATGGTTGTTTTTAATAAATAGTTTGATTTATCAAAACAACGATTTTGGTCTACGAAATTCAGAAAACAGGTTCGGGAGTCAGTTACGCACGAGGAAGGGCTAGCACCCTCGATATGCCCAAAATTGGCACCTAATTGATTATTTGATGTCTTTATGTCAAAATTTGAAAAGATTTTAAAATACGACCCTCTTTATTTAAAAGAAAATTTGAATAAATTAAAATGGATGCTAAGATCCTCTTATTTCGAAGAAGTAAAATGTCAAGCCCAGTAAGTTAGGGTACGACATTTCAAGTTCCCGAAACTAAGCTTGTCTTTTGACTTTTGAAACTCGTATTTAAGCCTGGGGAGGACATTCGGATATTTGGGTCAAATGAAAAACCGGAACCAAGTAAGATAGGGCACGATTTCTCGAAATTCCAAATACAGAATATTGCCTTTGTTTTTTTAGAAATCCTTATCCCGAGATAACAAATGTCACATCCAGTGAGTTAGGACACGACAATTTTGAATTCTCGAGAATAAGTTTTTATTTAACCTGTATGTTTTGATAAAAATAGTTGGTTCTTTAGATTCGATGAGAAAAATCAAAACCCAGTAAGTTAGGGTACGATTTCTTTCGAATCTTAGAACGCGAAGTATTTGCTTATTTCAAAAATCGGGTAAGATGCAACACAATCGAAGTAAAATGGAAAATGAGTTATTGTGTAGATATGCATAATAGAATACAAATGAAGGCAATAACATAAATAACAATAGTAAAGGCAAAAATAAAATACAATAAAATAAAAGCTAAAACAAGTAACCTATATGAAATAATAGGTAAATATATATAAATAAATAAAATAAAATAAAATAATAACAAAAATAAAAGTTAATAGAAAATAAATAAATAAATGCTATGTATGATAATTTAAAGATAATAAAATAATAATAATAATAACAAAAAATATAATATTATGATAATAAATTATAATGAAAATAAGTTAATAAAAAATAATAGTAAAAATAAATAAATAAAAGTAGTAACAATAATCATAAGAATAATAATAATAGTGAAAATAATAATAATAATAATAATAATAATAATAATAGTAATAGCAATAATAATAATAATAATAATAATAATAATAAGAAGAAGAAGAAAAGTAATAATAATAAATATAATTATGGTAATGATAATACCAAAAATAATAATAATGATGGTAATGATAAAGATATAATAATATTAGCAAAAATAATAATAATGAAATAAGGGGTAAGGAGAATAGATAGAAAATAAATTATGAATTATTAAAATATCAATTTAATAATATAATAATAATGACAAGTGATTATAACATTAAAAAATAATAATAATAAAATAAGAACTAATGGTAATAATATAAAAAATAATCAATGAAATAGCAACAATAACAAGGAAGGACTAAATCGAAATGAAAATAAAATATAAGGTTCAAATCGTAATAAATAAAAATAAAAGAAGGGGATATGGGCTTAAAAGGAATGCGCGCAAAATGAATAGGGATTAAACATGAAATTATTCCCAAATCCCTAAACGCACCGTTTCGCGTCCGTTTTGAACATACCCAAGGACCAAATTGAGACAAAATAAAAAAAAATTGTCGCCAAATTAAAAAACAATAAAAGGACTAAAATAAAGCAGTCCAAAAAGGCGGAGGGGCTAAAAGGGTAAATAACCCTTTAATCAAAAACGCGCGGATCCCCTGGAGTGGGTCGGGTCTCGCGCGGGTCAGGGCCATACGGCGTCGTTTTGGCACACGGACTGAAGGCCTAAAACAGCGCCGTTTTGCTTGTTTATAAAAGGCATTTTTTTTAAGAAATTTCATTTCTGCAATTTGATATTAAAAAAGGGGGGTTTCTTCATTTTCTCTGGACAAAGTCCAGATTCCGGCCAAAGGGGCCGCCATGGCTTCGCCGTAATCGACCACCGAAATTGAGTTTTTTTATTCTTTTTTTTTGTTTTATATTTAAAATAATAATATATGTATACGTATATGTCGAAAAGAAAAAAAAGAAGAGAAGAAAAGAAAAAAATGCTTCGAATAAAAAACTTTCTTGGCCACTATTTTTACCTTTTAGTATATTTCTTTTTTAACGTTTAATCTCTGCTCGTGGTTGTTTAGTCACTTTTTGTGTTTTGAAATTTCTTTCTTGTGTATTGATGATTAAAAAAAGGTTTTTTTTTACAATGGTTTAAATCGGATTTTATAGCCGTTTTCTTACAAGCTTTCTGTCATTTCCCTTTTAATGTTGCAGGTAGCTTGGGCGGCGCAAGTGGGAGGGTTGGTGGCCAGAGGCGGTGGATGGGACTGCTGGTTAGACAGAGGACCCTATGTGTGGCACACCTAGGGTTTGTTTACTTCTTTTTTTGTTTGTTTTTTTTTATTGGGGTTGGGCTATATTGGGCTGTTTGGGTTTTGTTAGTGGGCTAAGTTGGACTTAAGGTTTTTACTATGGGCCCTGGCAAATTGGACTTTGTACATCAATTATATGGAATGATTTAGAATTTAGTCTCACACTGAGCCGTTTTATGCTCATTCCCCCTTTCTTTCCCTCTCAGGTAGCACAGAGAACTAAGACTTGGAATGGCATTGGAAGAACCTCGGATTAGCAGCTCGTTTTTCTTTTTTATTATTTTTAAGTTTTTATTAAAGTTTTCTTTAACCATTTTATTTTCGAGTTGTAATTATTTCTCGCTTTTATATCTAGGGTAAAGTTGTTTAGCTTTTTTATTTTAAGGCATGACACTTAGTTAATACTCTGATATTCACATGCTTTTCGATTTAGAAACCATCACTCTAAATGTTTTCCGCTACTTTAAAAATACTTAAAGTTTTAATAAGTCCTTTCTTAAAAACCTTACCTCATTTTCCAAAATATTTACATTAATAATATTGTAATTGATTTGTTAAGTAAAGTCAGTTTAAATCAAATGAATGTTTTCCTAAAAAAAAAAAAAAGAGCGGTTATTCATACAAATCAACGCAAGTAAAAGAGAGGCTTTATATGATCACCTCGGTGATCAAATGTAACGTCTTCGACTTAGCCGAAACTCCTCAGGCAAGTCGGGGTTGTTACACTAATCAACCTTCCAAAAAAATAATCCTTGGAAAATTCAAGGATGAAAAATGAAATCCCATGACTTCTTAAAAAAATCGAGAAGAAAACTACTTCTAAATATCACAAGAAAGCAATCTTGCACAAAGAGACTAACTCCCAGAGTTAGAAATTTTATTAATGAACAAAAACAATTGTGTATCTAATAAACAATGAAGAGGCCTTTACATAGGCTAGCTAATTACATCAAATAAAACTTTCAAGTATAATAAACCTCTAATTAATATAACAAAGAAGTAGTTTTAAACTAAACTTTTTTGTTTGACTAAGAAATATAAAACTCCTAAACAACTTAAAATACTTAAAAAAAATCTAAAATTCGGAATAAATCAACAATAAAATAATAAAACCTAATCAATACAATATTGTGCTCATATATAATAAAAAATTGAACTTCAAAATTGAACCCAATATGATTTAAACTTGAATTAAAAGCTTGAAACTCTTAATTTCCGTAATAATCTCATCCATAAATCAAGTGATTCAAAGTGCGTTTCGAAGCTAAGAGATAGATCTTCAAATTCTATGAAGAATCTTAACCAAGAAATGCCTAAATATCATCCAAAAAGTCATCACAAGTCAACTGAATTTCCAAACTTGAAATTTAGCAATTTCTGTAACATCCCAAACCCGGCCTAGACGTTATGGCCGAATCTGGCGATATTACATGGAATGAGATTTGAAATCGAATTTATCAAGTTAAAACCATTTCCTTTTATTATCTTCTATCTATCTCTCATCAATTTCAAAATCATTTTCTCGTTGATTTGATTCGTTTAAAAACATATTCTGTAGCGAAAGCTTTTAAAACCGTGATATTTAAAAAAATCATTCTCATTTTGGAAAACATTGTTTTTAATTAACCGGGTATTCGTTGAGTTTGCAGTTTAAAAATCCATGAAAATGGTTAAAATCCAAAGTAAAGACAAACAGTCCAAAAGTCCAAATTACATCAAAAATGCCCCAAAAATAATAGAAATTAAAAACCTTAAATGGAATTAAATCAGTTCAATAGTCATGTGGTCACTGTTGAGTCCTCCACCGCACTGATCCGTCTAAGTCTGGGGATTACCTATACAGATAAAATAGAAAAGGGTGAGTTTACGTAAACTCAGTGTGTAATCCCCACAGAAGGCATACATACAGACACACAACAATTATCAGTCAAATGCAGTCTAGGGCCTAGGCCCATTACATGTTCAGATACAGTTTAGGCCTTAGCCCATCTCAGATACAGTATGCACATAGCAACAGAAATCAGTATCCTACCCACCAGCCTCTACACACCATCTCCAACCATCCCTACACACCATGTGGGGTTTAAAACACCCACCCAGCCCTACATACCAAGTCGTACCGAATGCGGCACATATCAGTAATATTGCAGTTGAGCTTCCAGATAATAGGCATAAAAGCCTTTCAGTATACTTCCGCCAATAATCAATCATCCCACCTAATGCAGATGCAACTAAACATGCTTAATACAGACATACCGAAATGTATGCTTACATACTAAGATTCAGTTATCAGTCATACATACAGATCAGTAAACATGCATAAATTTAACATGCTCAATACATACATTGTATAATTAGATCACACGATTTAGGGTCTAAGTAGCGCTTACCGACCCTATAATAGGTTCACAGTCGACTTGGGCGACCCATGCAACCCTAGGAAACATTTTAACTAAAAGGGCCCACATGCCCATGTGGGCCCACATGCCCGTATGGCCCACAAGCCCAAATTGGCCTTGCCCATGTGGATCACACGGCCTGGCCCAAATATCACACGCCTGTGTGGCCCACATGCTCAGTTCGGTTTAGCCCTTGTGGCCCACACAACCACACCCTGGCCATCACATAGTCGTGTCTTGCACATGGCCTGGCCTTCGTCGATCACACGGCCGTGTTATCGTACACGGCCTACCATACGAGCAACCACATGCCCGTGCGGAGTCGACAGTTTACAGTTTTGGCTTTTGCCAAATCCCATTTTTTGTATTTTCAGGAACACACCTGGTTTCGATTCGCTGTAAAAACAATCCCGAGCCTTTCAAAAGCCTAAAACAGAGTACCCATCAACGATTTAGCGGATTTTCTAACGAATTCAATACAAAGGAAACGATACAAAATTCACTTACCGCCAACGACTACCTCTGCTAATATGTTCTAAACTGTTGGAGCTCTAACGAATGGTTCCCCATTAATTCCTGCACATAATGATCATAATGAATTACTATTCTCTCGAAAAACCCCATTAAGAATAAACTCCACCGTTGGAATATACCTCAACCAAATCGAAACCTCACTTACCAAAATGCACGAGGACCACGAAATGAGGCACCACAAAATTACCACGGCAAAAAGAAAGGATTGAATGTTAAAAGGGAAAAAAGAAAAGAAGGGAAAAGAAGCACAAAGGAACAAAGACTTTAATTTCTTTTCTGGGAGGGAGAGGAAAACAAAACTAATTAGGTATTCCAAAATCCCTTAACTCTCTCCACTACCCCACTCCTGATAACTTTCACAGAATTTCTGTTTGCCTGAAACTCTCTCGGTCAAACGAACAAAAATAAACTCCCACACTCACACAGGGGTTCAAACACAAGACCTTCAACAAACCAACACTCAACTTAACCACTAGACCAGCAGGCCCATTCTGGTATTGTTTTGCAAATAATTTAATATAAGCCCACTGAGCAAGTATAAGGCTTAAGTTAAAAAAATACCAAAATTTGCCAGAGATAGGGCTTGAACTTGGAACCTCTCACACATACCCAGAACACATAACCACTAAAGCAGATACACATTTTTGTTACGTTTTAACAGAAACAAAAATAAGAATTTTGGGGCGTTACAACTTCAGTGAATGGAATTTAATAAATTTCACCCCATTCGTGCATGTATCAGTTTTCATAGTATTTTGAGAGGTAATTTTAACTTTTAGGTTAGTTTTTATTACATTTTATAGTTTTTCAGATTAATTATATTTTATTTGAATGTTGTTCTTTTTTTATCATTTTTAGAGTTAGTTCAGGTTTACTTGATATTTTTCTTTCTCCATTGTAGGTATTCGATGAAGAATGGAAGACTTGAATAAAGCAAAAAGTGTTGAAAAGAAGCCTTCTGCTCCACCACCCTCCATAAAATCCAATTCAATGTAGTGGAGCATGTTTTGTATTCGGTGGAGTGGTGCGATAAAAACCCTAAAAATAAGGGTGGGAAATTTTAAGAATGAAAATTGGGAAGAAAAAGAGAAGAAATCAGTGGGAGGATAAATTTTATCTCACACCAAGGGAAACTTCAATTTGCAAAGACAAGAAGAAAAGGAGATCCAAGGAGCTCAATTCACCTTCTTCATTTATTTTCTCTCTAAATTATTTCTTTTACTTTTATTGATGCAAATTTGTTTTAAATTTCTTTGTATGATGTTTTCTCAACTCATGATGAGCCTAACTTTATTTTCTTGGAACTATGATGAATTTTATATCTTAATTGATTATTTTTCTCTTCAATTGTGTTGATCAATGTTAATTATTTATGCAATTTCGTGTTTATTTAATCTCCTAGCTCGACCCCCAATTTGTATTAATTTGATAACCTTAATGTGTCTTGAAAGAGAAAGTTAGTGTTGAGATCTAGATTGAATAGATTAAGATTTAACTTTGGTAGAGCTAATGAACAAGCTAATTTGTGGCTAAGATAGGAATATACCTTATGCTCTAATCAATCCAATAGGTTTGTTCTTAATGACTTAACCCAACTTGCCTAGCATAGGAATATATTTAGTAGCGAATGGGGATTAACTTAGCTGGATAATGAAGGATTTAGTTAATGACATTGAATCTTGGGTTAGTAATTACATAGATTGAACAATTAAATGATGTTTTATTAATTAGGTAAAGTTAGAGTTCCAAGTTCATAAAATTAATAGAGAAACTCGAAAGTTCTCATTGCTTTAGTTTAGTAAAGTCTTTACAATTTTCTTTGTTAATTTTATAAGTAAGGCCCCGTTTTGCTTAGCTTTTGAGATAAGCTTTTCACTCAAAAGGCACTTCTCCCTTAAAATCATTACCAAATAGACATCACTTGAGTAAAATTTTCAACTTAAAAAAAGTGATTTTTGGCAGATGGAAAAGTTGAAAAGTTTAACTTTTTCCTTAGTCAAAATGCTTTTGGTTGATATTTACAGTTTTAACCTTAATTTGTCTTCTCCCAAAAGAGGTTAGAATACCCATTTTTTTCACATACCTTGGTGGGCGTTGGGCATAAGAGTGCTCGGAGCGTGGATTAGCAGCTTCTGATTCCTATCAGATCTAGAGGATTCGCCAATAGTAGCAAAAGAAGGGCTATTAGAACGTGAGGTACACGGTAAGGGTACAGTGAGGTTTCGATTTTTGATAAGTATACGTTAAATCTTGGTTAATCGCTAGTAATGTCGATTGTAGGATCGTGACTAAGGGGTTGCAGCACGCGAAGTTACCAGGTGTGTACAAACACTACACACACGATATCGGCAATGTCGAAAAGCCGAAAAGCTGAAAGTGACTAAATGGGCCAGGTGGGCCCTGAGGCTAAGAATTGATGAAATGGTTTGGTTGGTTATACGAATTGAATTAGTCATGCATGATACATGAATTGGATTTGTTTTGGGCCTAATAGGCCATATGATGAGATTTGGGCCTAATGGGCCGTAAGGGTGTGATTTGGGCTTGATGGGCTTATGAGGACGTAGACATGTATGTTAGGGTTTATGAACCTTAGGCCTAGTTCGAACAACTCTTAAATTCCATAAGACTTAATCTAATTAAACATGTCTGTGAACAAGTCGCTAGGTTGGAGTGTGGCAACGGGCATACGCATGTCTAGGATTGGATCTAGGGAGAGCTTGGTACTTAAGCGGTCCTAGTGGCCCACCTCCTCTTCTCTAGAATCCTACCTGGTGTGTAGTGTCTGTTCACTTTAGCCACGAGGACTTGTTGATGGGCTAAAGTTTATAACTAAAACCTGAGAAGGACCAATTACCTTTATATTTGCAAAATTACTGAAATACCCTCGGCTTACAAAATTATTAAAATACAATTGGTTTGCAAAATTACTGAAATACCCTGATTTGCAAAATTACTGAAATACCCCGGTTTGCAAAATTACCAAAATACCCCTAGTTTGTGAAATTACTGAAACACCCCCGATTTGTGAAATTACCAAAATACCCCCAATTTTTAAAATTACTGAAATACCATGATTTGTAAAATTATCGAAATACCCTCGGTTTGTGAAATTACCAAAATACCCCTAGTTTGTGAAATTATCGAAATACCTCTGGTTTGTGAAATTACTAAAATACCCCCGATTAGTGAAATTACCGAAATACCCCTGATTTGCAAAATCACCGAAATACCTCGGTTTGCAAAAGTACCAAAATACTCCTGTTTTGCAAAATTATCAAGATACCCTTTTTTTGCCAAATTACCAAAATACCGCTGTAGGGTAGAATTACGAAAATATCCCTGGGTAGTGAAATGACGAAAATACCCCTATGTGAAGAATATGAGTTTGTGGATGTTACTTTTGTGTTTGATGCATTCATATGATATTCTGCTTAGGATGCATATGGTGGGAATTATGGTACGGAGGAAGATTTGAGGATCGCATAGTCGTATGGTATGGATCCATGATCGCATGGTCGTATGGTATGGATCCACAGAAGGCTTTAAGCCCAGCATATGATTAGTAGCTTTGCTGCAACTTCAGTAGTACCGCAACCGGGCTACCCTTGGTGTGTAGCGGAGGGGTGGGTCGAGCTAAAATTCCCTACAGGAGTCATAAGATTGGAAGGGAAATGGTGTGTGTAGCGGATGGACTTTTGGGGTGGGTTTTGTATTATTTGTTTATAAATGATACGATATGATATGATATGAGGTCATTGTGGGCTAAAGCCCAAGACCACGGGTTTTAATAGGGCTTAGGCCCAATGTGAATATTTGTAAGTGATTTGATTGCCAAGGGTTGTGCACACTGAGTTTTGAAACTCACACCCCTTTAATTTAATGTTTCAGGTAATCCCGAATAGACGACTCGACGTGGGAGAGGACTCGGAGATGGCCACACTACAAGAGGCTTGAATTTTCATATTTGTTTCAAAATACATATTTTTAGTTACTTAATTTTCGGTGGATGTAATAAGGCCTTGTACTCCGTTTTGACTTCAGATTTATTAATTTTTGGTGGATGTAATAAGGCCTTGTACTCCGTTTTGACTTCAGATTTATTTTGAGTTTTGAGATTAATTGTTATTTAATTATTAAACCTAAGTAAGCTCTTATGTTCAAACTTGGTTTCCGAAATACTTAAAGTAATAAAATGGGTTTTTATCTTTAATTAATAAGACTAAAAGATTTTGGGCTTTTGGGCCTTAAATTTTTAATTAGCAAAACCGTTTTGAATTGTGCCTTTAATGTGAGATTTCAGATTCGGGCCTAACTTCTAGGCCGGGTTTGGGGTGTTACACCTCTAGTTCTTTGTTCCTCTTTTAATTCATCCACTGGTAAGTTTCTTTTCTTCTTCTTCTCTTTAATTGCTCATTATGCTTTAGTTTTTAGTTGTTTTCTGATTGTTTGATTTTTACAGAAATTTTACAGAAACTGATTATTTGATTTTTTTTTTTTAATGAGATACGTCTCATTTCTTTTTTCTAATTTTTCTTGTTAGAAATTTTTGCCTTCAAATGGCAGTGATAATGTTGAAGATTTTTTTTTTGTTTTTTTTTCTTTGTTGTTTTTCACTTCCATACTCTATAAGCAATGATAATTTTTTGCTTGCATAGATAATTTTTGTTTTCTCGGAACTTTGTTTATCTCAAAAGCTTCAAGATATCAGTTATAGATACTTTGTTTTTCTTTCTTAGAGACCATGCAATCCTGAGCAATCCCAAACCTTCGAGCAGGGAATAGTGCTTATGAAACACGAGAACCTGATTACAACCTTTGAGCAGTACCGAACAAGGGCAGCGACAGCTGCGGATAGAACCCAATTAAACGCGAAACAACAAACAAAAACAAAAGGAAAGGTGGGCTTTCAGTAGCCAATGAAGAGGGGAAAGACGGCAAGAAGAGAAAAGAGGGAGAGAGGAAGAGAGCCGAAAATTTCCTAATTGAAACACTTATCAAATTCTGATAACTCCCCCCTCCCAACTCCTTACTTCTCTCCTTCAAACACTCCATCAGTAGCATTCAACTAAAATTCAAACTCTCTAAATCATGAAAGACAAAAATAATGCTCATGCCGCAACTCGAACACAAGACCTTTTCCATCCCAACACTCCTCTTAACCACCAGACTAGCAGGCCCATTCTGATATGTTCTTACACTTAAATACTTATAAGCCTGCTAACCAATGTTTGAGCTTTATTCATAAAAATACCAAAATTTACCCAAGTTGAGACTTGAACTTGGAACCTCTTAGACACCTCTCAGACCCTTCCCAGAACACTTAACCATTGAAGCAAATACACACTTGTGACACAATTTACAAAAGCTGAAATTACAAAAAACTGGGGCATTACAGTTATAATTAAACTAGATGGGGTCATTGATTTGGTATTTTTAGATTTCATGATTAGGTAAAAAAAATAATGATAAAATATTATTCATACTGACTTTTTAATTGTGTTTGATGTTATTATTAGTTGTGTTCTCTTTCTTGGTTATTATTCCAGTCTTGGAAAGTTGATTTTGATTGAGAAAAAAAAATCTTAGGATCCTATCTTGATTTTGATACACATGTAAAAAAATATACTTATGTGACATTTGATTTTCTTGATTGCTTTACTAGCTGAAAGAAATATGTTCGTATACACAATAGATGAGTACTTCGGCGGTTGAAGTTAGTGGTGAAAAAGTTAAAGCAATGTGGGATAAGAGATTGACAGAAATATTTTGTGATATTTGTATTAAAGAGATATTGAAAGGCAATAGACCTGGTACTCATTTCAGAAAAGATGGATGGTTGAAAATAATGACCAACTTTGAGAAAGAAATGTGCAAGGCTTATTCACAAAGACAACTTAAAAATAGGTGGGATGACCTAAAAAAAGAATGGAAGGCTTGGAAGAAACTTTAAGGCAAAGATACTAGTCTAGGGTGGAATCCTATAAAAAGAACCGCTGATGCATCGAATGATTGGTGGCAGAGTAGGCTAAAGGTACATTAATAATTCTGAATATTTTTGTTTTTTTCTTATTTATGAGGTTATTGATAATTACTGTTATTAAACTATCATTTATATGTAAGTTGTGCTTGAAGCTCAAAAATTTAGAACATAGGGCATTGATCCTGAATTCAAAGGGAAGTTGGACCAAATGTTCATGGGGATAGTTGCAACAGGTGATAAAGCATGGGCACACCTTCTTCTGGTACACTCCGTAGTGATTTTTTTGAGGATGTTGGCAATGAAATACCTGAAAAGAATTGAGGAAGAAAATGTGAGAAATGATGTTCACATTGATGGAAATGGTCAAAAAAGAAAAACACCTAAGATATCAAGTTCACATTTTAAAATTGGAAGAAAGAAATCCTTAAAGCAAATGGAGGGGCTGCAAGATTGTCCAATCAAATAGAAAAATTATGCAATGCAACTGACAATATGAGTCAAGTCACATCTAGTTTGGCTCTTGTTATGGATCCATATGGTATTCCACAAGCAGCCAAAGTGTTTGATAGCATGTCGAAAGAAGTTCCAGAATCTAGTCCGCTATACTTTTTCTCACTTAAATTATTGCTCAATAAGGACAAGAGAATTTATGTTTTTATCAATTAATCCCAAGATTAGAGCTTTGTGGCTTAAGATGGAAATGGAGGATAGTTGAAAATTTTCTGATCTTCTAGGGTTCAGAGATATCTACCATGTGACTAAACAACAATGTTAAACTAGTTTTATCTATAGTTATTTATATTTTGTTTTATCTATATTTCGTTTTCATTGCTTAGCGTTCTAGCTAGCCCATGCTTAAATTTTAGAATTTGATGATGATTTTGAGATATGCCATTGATGAATGTTTGAGCTTTGTGATAGTTGATGGTGAAATATGAAAGTTTGATGTTGGGTTAACATATTTTGTCTTTGAATTTTTGATGAAATTAGCTAAATTGGGCTAAATTGTGAAAATAATATTTTGAGGGACTAAAATGTGAAATAAATAAAATATGTGGGTTTGTATGAGTATAAGGAAAATTAGGCTAGGCATGTGTGAAGTGAAATTATATGAATTTGATGATTTTATGAAATAGGGACTAAAGTGTCGAAATGTAAAAATATGAGGGCTATTTTGTAAAATGCCCTAAATAAGTGTGTTTGGACTTAATTGAATAAATTGGTGATTAAATGACTTAAATTTGAATATGTATAGATCAAGAAAAGAGAAATTTGGACTTAGATCGAGGCAAAGACAAAGTGCTCGATTGAACGACTCGTTTTGTTATTTCCATGTTCGAGGTAAGTTCGTGTATAATATGAATCGTTTAAATTCATATCTATGTGTTATGAAATGAATGAATGTATAGTTATCGAATTAGAAATGCTATATGGGGAATTGAGAAATGTGGCACTAAGTGTGCATAATTAGAATTGAGACAGAGGTGAATAGCACTGTATGTGCGAAGTAAAGGAAGCCTCGGCTATATCGATTAGCACTGTGTGTGCGATACCAAGTTAAATTTGGTAAAATATAAAGGCACTAAGTGTGCGATAATAATTAAGCTTCAACTAAGAAATTGGCACTAAGTGTGAGATTGAATCGAAGAAATAATGAAGATTGATCGAAATATGGTATCGAGCATTGAGTAGCAAAAATGGTCGTTAACTAAGTGTTGGCAAAGGTATGTATGGAACCTATATGGTTGATGAAATTGGAAATAGATGAATGGATGGTTATGTGAGTATTGGATATGGATGAGATTGTGCATTCTTGTGAATTGATCTATGTGATGGTTTAAATTTGTATATTGTAATTGAATTATTGAGTTAAATGTATTATATGACAAACTTACAAAGCTTAAAAGCTTACTGTGTGAAGTTTTCTCTGTTTTACAATATATTTAAAGCTAGCTCGGATCCGGGGATCGTCAGCGACTCAATCACACTATCGACTATCTATTTTGGTACTTTTGAAGTTGTATATATTTGGTATATGGCATGTATAGGCTAGTCATTATAACATGTTTTGAAGTGTATAAGTCTTGCCATGTGATTTGGCTTGGAAGTTTGATGGTTTGGTAAATGTTTTGGACATTTGAAAAAAATGATTTGTATGTGTGTTCTATGTGAGTGATTATTATTGCATAAATTAGCAAGATAGAAATGGTATGTTTCATGATAGAATTGGTAAGGAATGAATGGTGAATAGATTATATGATGTGGGATGTGAAAATGATATTTTAGATGGACTTATTTGAGTTGAAATTGAGTATGGAAATAAATGGTGTAGTTGATGTTTAATTGGTGCATATATTGGTATGTTTTGGTTGCCATATTGGGAATAAATGCATATGGTTTGATGCTTGTAGGTGAGACCCTAAGTGTGGGTGGTAAATTGGCCTTGCAAATGGCCTATATTTGCCCACACGGTTGAGCACACGAGCGTATGGCTCGATCGTGTCTTTCGAGTTTACAAATTGAAACAAGTCAGGCTCGCACACGGGCTAGACACACGGGAGTGTGACTCGCCGTGTGGTGTAAGTCAGTATCGATCACGGGTGAGGCACACGGGCGTGTCTCAGGCCGTGTGGACAAGCCAGTATGTATGCCTTGTTTTGCCACGGCTTGGACACATGGGCGTGTCTGAGGCCGTGTGAGGCACACGACCTACCCACACGAGCGTATGACCTCTGCAGCTTTGAAATGAAAGTCTAGAAAAGATAATGTAATATATGCTCCGCCTCAACCAAACGATTCTCATAACAAGAAACTTTATTGTATGATAAATCTCGATGGTCATATAGTTGTGCAATAATCTTTTGCTTTGCCTTCTATGTTTTTTCATACGAGACAAAATATTTATATTGGATATAAATACAAATTTACTAACAATTGATAGAAATTTTGAATTGCATCTATTGTGGACTCATGAGTGGAACAATGGTAAATGTTGAGGGCATTCTCGATTGATATTGTATAATGGACGAAGTAAATAAACCTGGATAAATGGGAATTTTATGCCCACAATTAACATCGTCAAACTCAATGTACAACTCTTACTTTCTGAAAATTTTGTATGTGATCGGTTTAGTCCCGACCCCTTTCTAACACGTGTTTAAGGTCTCGTAGACCTCATTAATGGACTATATGTCTATATTTTGATATGTTTGGATGATGATTGACTTTGTGTTGTAAAATGATTGTAAATGTTCTGGATTGATCGGTAATGCTTCTTAACCCAAGACCGGCAACGGTTTCGGGTTAGGGGTGTTACAAATCTAGTTTTATCAATGGTTGTTTATGTTTAGTTTTTGGATATTGAATTTATGTTTTACTTATTTATGTGTAATCTAGCTTTATCAATAGTTGTTTATGTTTGGTCTTTGGATATTGAATTTATGGTCTAATTATTTATGCTTAAGGCTAGTTTTATCAATAACTGTTTATGTTTGATTTTTGGATATTAAATTTATGTTCTACTTATTTATACTAAATTAGTTTTATCAATAGTTGTTTATATATGATTTTGGATATAAAATTTATTCACAGGTGATGAGTATAGTTGAGAATTCCAACGGTGATGTAAGTGATGATGAAAGGGAAAAGAAAGAGATTTTACAACGCATAGAATGTTTTAACCGAATATTTGTTGTCACGTCTTCTTCCACGCAATTATATTACGAGAAGTATATATTGAAGTAACCATATGCATGGATTCAAAACAGTCAGGTGAGACATGGATTCGAGAGATCCTTGACGGTCACGAATCACATTGTATGATTAATTTTAGGATGTCTAAAATTGTATTCACAAGTTTGTTGAGAGTTTTGGAGACAAGATACAACTTGCAAACTTCAAGACTGATAAACCATAATTTACACATATTTTAACCCCATGCTTGGCTTAATTTTGGATGATTTTCCATTGAATTTGATGAATTCGATGCTCCTAATCTCTTAATTTCATATTTTATACTCAGGAGAGCTTAGGGAGTCGAAAAGAACGAGAAACAGGCCAAAAAGGGACAAAATGGGCCTATACGGCCTGGACCACTGCACATGGGTGGGCCACACGACCGTGTGTGACAAGCAGGATCGAACACGGCCTAGACTATCAACCACGGGCGTGTCACACGAGCGTGTCCCTGCCGACCCTAGGTTTAATTCTATTCGAAAAAGGTTACTTGTGGGCTAAGAAAGGCGTTCCAAAGCCTATATAAACATCCTAGGGGACAACCTAAAAGGGGAGGTTGATAGGACGTCGAGTAAACGTCGAGTAGAAGGTAGAAGATACTCCAAGACAGCCATCGGGAACAGCTTAGGAGAAGGATCTCCATCAAGACTGAAGATCTCCCATCAAGTTCTTTAGAAGTTTTTGGGTTTTCTTATGTTTTGTTGTTTTCCCTATTTTAAGATGTTTTCCTTTATCAGTATGAACTAAATCCCTTAAAGACCTGAAGGAATGAAACCTAAGACGAATCTTATTATTGTTTGATTTATAAGATAAATACTTGTTCTTATTCTTAATTGTGAGTTCTTATTCTTGTTTTGATAATTCAGGTTATTGATTCAAAGTTGAATGTGCTTATTCAGTGGAGCAAAAGTCCCTGTTTAAGAGTAGATCAACACAATTAAGCGGAGTTGATTGCAATCCTAGAAATAGGGTGACGAAAATCTGCCGGATTAGAGTCAAATCTAATAAGGGGATCCATAGATCGAGTTAATGCGACAATAGGGGTTTAATTAGAAAGAGATTTCAATTAATCAACCTAGAGTCAGTTGTTTTTAGTCTTGAAAGAGATATTAACATAAATCAGGGATTTCTACTGATTAAGTCAAGTGAATAAATCGTATGAATCAAAAGTAATAAGTGAAGTCTAGCTGGATTCTTCCTTAGGTATTGTCTATCTCATATAAGTTGTCTAAAAGTATTTTCCAAATTCTCTCTCTGTCACGTTCATAATTATTTAGTTAGTTAAATTAGTTAGTTAAATTTAGATTAAAAATAAATCCCCTTAATTATTAGGCTAGATAATAAAAAGATAATTCTAGTCCTTGAGGATACGATATTCCGGACTCACCACAACTATACTACTGTTCGATAGGTGCGCTTGCCTTTGTCGAAATAATAGTTAGTTCCGAGCCCATCAAAGACACATATCTTCTAGTGAAATGTTGGGAATTTTTTTATACATCTTGGGCACCGGTACAAAAGTTTCCCAACGCCGAGAAAGATTTCAAAGGTCTGGATCAACAATAAATCAATACTTTGCAATTGTGCTTGAGATATATGCCGCATTTTAATACCCGAAGATATTTTTTTAGCTCAATACCCGAACAAATACGTAATGATTCTAGAAATATGCCGCATTTTAATGTTAAAATTTAATTTTATATTATTATATTTAAATATTTTTGGTCTATTAAAAATATGCACGAGACTAATATGATTATTTGTTCAGAATTGCATAGGTGCAATTGATAGTACTCATATTGCCGCTATTCTTCCACCAAATGAACAAATTCCCTATATTGGAAGAAAAGGTATCCCGACTCAAAATGTTATGGTCGTGTGTGAATCTAATATGTGTTTCACCTTTGTCATGGCTGGATGGGAAGAATCGGCACATGACACTAGAATATTTCTTGATGCAATTCGAGATCTAAAATACAAAATTCCGCACCCACCAAATGGTAAGATATTTCATTTTTTTTTAAATAATAAAGTATAAGTTCTTTAATTGATAATTTTTTAAAAAAAAAATTCTTGAATTAATTGTTTGTTATATTATGACATGTAGGAAAATATTATATTGTTGATTCTGGATATACTCAAATGAAAGGTTATCTTGGACTATATAAAGGTCAGCAATATCATTTACCTGACTTTCGTAGAGGTAGACTAATATCTGGTAAGGAAGGGATATTCAATTATTCACATTCATCATTACATAGTGTGATTGAACAAACTTTTGGTGTTTTGAAAAAAAAAAAGGGGCCATTTTAAGGGATATGCCAAGTTATAGTTTTGGAATGCAAACGATGATCGTTGTTGCTACAATGACGATACACAATTTTATCCGAAAACATGTCGGTCGAAATGATGCAAATTTATGGAATACGAAAATATTAACAGGACATATGAGAATATTATTCATTCAAAAAATGCGCATGGTGGAGAAAGTGATGGTGATGATGATGGTGGTGGTGGTGGTGATGACGGAGAAACAAATAATTTAAGTGGTTTTGTAATGGAATTAACAACAGATGCTATAGCTTCTAGTTTAATGAATTCACTTTAAATTGTAAATGCTATTGTAAAATTTTTAGTATTTATATTTGGTATATAAATATTATCCCTTTTTGAAACTTTAATCCAAATATATGTAATATTTTAATTTGTTATGTTTATGTTTTCTATGTTATGTTAATATCTAATATGAGTTATATATTCAAATTACATTTTAAAATAAAATAATACAAATGTGTTAAAATCATTAATTAAAAATAAAATAAAAATTATTTTTAAAATAATACAATTGTGTCAATATCTAATTACAAATATTTAATGATTATATTTAAATATTTAAATATAGTTTATATTTTCTAAATAAATTTAATAAATAATTAATATTAATTACTTAGAAATATTTAAACTTAATATTATATATTAAAATATTAACAATAAGTTATAATAAATTATTTTTTATATTATTGCTAAAATATCATAATATTAACTAATTTGAACATTATTTAAATACATATTTGTTATTTTATAATATCATGTCTAAAATAGACATTTTATTTCTCAAAAGCATTTTTTGATTGCAATACTAAACACCTAAATTTTAAACAAAACTTCTCAAAAGCACTTCTCAAAAACAATTTTCAAAAATAATGCTAAACTAGCCCTAACTAGAGTTTATTTTATTGATCTGGATTAAATAAAATTAAATTGTTTGTATTTAACAACTTAAAATTTGATCCACATGAGAATAATTTATTCTTATCACTTTATTATATTGATAGATCGTATTACAAATTTCAATAATAAAAAATATAATGAAAAACTATTGATAATAAAATTTTATAATTATAAATATTAATAAGTGTAAATCGATAGTGAATGATGAATAATAGTAGTAGCTTACTAATAAATTAGGAGTATATGGTTGATAATGGAAGCGATTTGGCATCAAATTGTAAGAGTAAACAATTTAAACACCAAAGTTAAAAATATTAAAAAAAAATTATAATATAGTTGTTAATTACTAGTGATTCAATGACATGTCAATGTAATATCTATCAAATGTTACAATGTTTAACATGCTACTGCCATGCTCACATAATAATATACTTTTTAAAAATATTTTTCTAAAATTTAATTACACTTTTGATTTTTTTAAGAATAAAATAATTAATTTTTTTACCATTAGATATTAGGAGAAATAATATATAACAAGTATTGATAGTAAATTTCATAATATAAAGATCAATAATTATAAAATGGTAATGCATAATAAATAATATTATTAGTAATAATGTTTAAAAGGTTCATGGAAATATTCCAATGACATTATAAATTTATAAAAATATTATAATATTCATATTTTTAATTAGAAAATATTATAAAATTCACATTTTAAATAACTCATATACAATTAAAGATAAAAATAAAAAAATGGAGAAAGATTGTATATTTATTTCCACTGATACTAAAATTTAAATTTTATGCTATGTTTTATTTATATTTTGAATTTAAATTTAAATTTTATATTAATATAATATCATACAACGTATTTTAATTATATTTTAATAAAAATATTAAATTAACATATTATAATTCGATAAAATAAATTGAAATTAGTATATGTATATATATGTAAAAGTAATGCTCAAACCATTGGTCCTATTGACACTAGTCCGAATTTAAAGCTCTTTTTTTATATATTTTAAATGAATGGTCCGATTTCATTTTGATCCCTATAATATGTTCAAATTTTTAATTTAACTTTTATATTTTAATTTTTACATAATTTGATACTTCAACTTTTATATCATTGTTTGTCTGAATATTGCATTCAGATTAAAATATTGACATACATATGTCCAAATACACAACATTTTACTTATTTTTCAAGATTATATAATAATGATCAAATTTTAGTTTTGATTCTTATATTATACTCAAATTTAAAATTTAATCTTTATCCTTTAATTTTTAAAGTAACTTGTTATCCCAACTTTTATAATGTCATTGTTAATCTAAATACTTATTTTTTTATGAAAATATTGATGTACATGTGTCTAAATACATAGCTTCTTTTTTCTTTTCTTTTTTTACTTTTTATAGATTATATAATAATGGTCAATTTTCAATTTCAATCCCTATACTAAGCTTAAATTTGAAAATTTATCTCTATACTTTAATTTTTGACATAACTTGCTACTTCAATTTTTTTAATATCATTAGTTAGTATAAATACCCTATTCAAATTAAAATGTGGAGGTAAATTTTTAAGAATTGTCAATGCAGTTAAAATTCTTTGTTAAATTTAAGATATTAGATTGTTATGTTTTTTTTACATAGCTATCAAATAAATATTTTTTAAAATTTCAACATGTCACCCCAGCAATTATAACCAAAAAACCTTTAATGGTATTAACAATTGGAGCTAAATTTTAAATTCAAAAAATAAAGAGACTAAATTCATAAAAAAAAAATATTGAGATTAAATTTAAAATGTAGAACATATTTTGATTAAAAAAATTAATTGAAGCAACGTAGTGCATGGTGGAAACAATACTAATATATGATTATTGGTGAGAAATCACACGCATATGATATTACACGACTATAAGATACCAATCGAAACACAACACATAAAAAGAAATAAAGGAAAAAGAAAACCCGAAGCTGAGTACAATAATGTGAAGTAGAGGCTTATAATAAGCATGATTTTCCCTCACATTTGAGATCAAATATGGAGAGCCAGGAACTAACAATTTGCAGGATGAGGAAGCTTGCACAAGCTAGGCAATTTCATGGCAAGGTTTGGGTCAATACCAAGGGAAGGCAAGAGCTTGGAGTTCTTATATGAGCAAAGGCAATGCATGTCAGCGTGGGAGAGGGCGGAGCAGCAAGTTGACGTGGGCGGCGGAGGGTTGGGAGGGGTCACTGCTGGTTTGCATGCCATCAAACCTGAAGCTGGCATGTTGCAAATGCTTTGAGCATCAGTTGTAGCGATCGCCATAACCATTACCATTGCCAATATAAGTGCCAGCAGACCCTTCATTTTCTCCATTACTTTTTTTATGATGTGGATCGAGAGCTACGCCTATGGGGATCTGCGGTGTGGCGGAGCTAAGCTACCCAAAGATTGTTATTTATAGAGGAATGAATGGAGAAAAGTTTGGTGTAGAGTAGTCCGTGAACCCTTAATATGCTTTGGGTCCTGTCGGGTTTTGAGATTATTGTTCAACCAAACTGTAGTCTCACGGGATGTGAACTCGTGGCAAATCAAAGAAGCTTTTCTTTTGGATGTTCAAATCCAATTCCATTATCAACGTATCTCATCACTATGACACCACATACATTTTCAATCATCTTTATCATTGTAGATGAAAATAATATTCAATTGCAATGGTTATTTATTTATTCTTTCTACAATTATGATGTCGATTAAGTGACCATATATAATGGATACTTTGTTAAATTTTAATCAAATAATTATTTAAGAAAATATCTACTGATGTACACTTCATAATTTATACTAATAATATTCTAGCATCATATTTTATGGTATATTAATATGGATAATACATGTCAAATTTGAAGTAAATTAATATTTAAAATTTTATAATTATCTACTAGTTAAATATTTATTAATATATACCATACTTAAATATATCCAATCGAAAACTATATGCATTATATTGATGCTGTAAGATTTGCTAAAATATGATCATAAAAAAGTTAATTATAATTTCAGATGTAAGTGGAATAAGAGAAGGCGAGAATGATAATGTATGTAATTTCGAAAGTGGATTGTGGTTTTTCTTTTTTATAGATAAGGATTAAATGATTATTTTATTTGATGTTATCAAAGATTGAATATATTAATTATTAGTGGTCTATTAACAGACTACACGTCATTAGGTTTTAGCTATATAATTATCCTTTTCTTTTTTGTTCCTTTGCATGATCAACAGTTTATTCACTAACAAAGTAAACAACCATGATTAACATAAAAGCAGAAGAAAACAAAGTATATTCATCAATAAAATAGCGTAGCGCAGGTGACCCATCTCTGTCCACAATCCGCAGTTAAGAGGGAGTATGTTGGATTTTGAGGTTTTCTGGTAGAAACCTTTAACCTTAGTCCTGTTGGAGGCCACCGCCTGATTCGAAACATTTCTAACAGCTGCTTGCCATTCTGGATTGCCTTGAGAATCTAGCTAGACTTCTATATCATATTGACACGTTAATAATCAGTTATTTAAATGGAAAACCTTGATTACTTGAGATTGAAGGCAAATCCAGGGGCAATACTCAAGATGTATCACTTTCATGAGCTCCTTAAAGCTTTCTTTTCATTTGGTATAGTAAAAAGTTAAAAATTTTTGTAACAATTAAGATGGGACTTACCAATTATTTCAAAGATAATGTATTTGTTGTAAAGTACAAAAGTAGAACTATATTTGCAACGAGCAATGATAAAGAAAGGGGATTAGCTTATATATTCTACATGACTGAATAGCCTGGGCCACCTCCTCCTTCTGGCACTGTCCACTCTATGTTTTGCTTTGGGTCTTTAATATCACATGCCTGTACATCATTCAAACCAACCATCTTAACTTTAGCGCAATAGCCACATACCAATTTAGCATCAACCAAGAAAAGAGAGCAAAGCTCCGTCTGTTATGTGAAACCCATAATCTTTAAAACATGTCAACTCTAACTCATCCATGAGTGTCAGATACCAGACACTTCATTTTTGTTAAAATACCCATGTTCACCACTTGTGTCTGAGACATGGATAGGATATCTGACATCAAAAGATTCTCCAAATACATGAAAAAACTTAAAAGAAATATCTAACTATACCCATACCTTACACTACACTACACCCAGGTCTAAGGAGCATAGTATCTGACAAGGGGATGTTCAAATTTATTTCTATGTTTTCCTATATATTTGGAGGATTCTTGGAAGGTTATATCCCTATACCTATATTAGACATGAGTGTATCAGACATTAGTCGTTCAAGAAAAATGAAGAGTCAAAGCAATAGGTCAAAATTGGCTTTAGATGGTATCGAAATGAGACTTTAGAAAGTCTCGTACCTTAGGGGAAAGTTGGTCATTTAGGCTTCCATCACTTTCAATTTTCCACTGAACTTGACAATATAATTGATGCTAGGATTTTATTCAAGTGAAACAATTAGTTGAGTTTCAACTAATTGTTCCAGGTATTACCTTACAATGCAAGCAATTTTGAGCATTGATCTGCAACTTCAGTTGATTCTTTTCATTGGGAACATACCTTCAATTCGAACAAAGAAAACAATGGATTCAGGGACAATATATTACATGGGGTTAAGTTGAAAGAAAAAGCATGATAAGAAATTTACTCGTATACACGGGCAGGACAATATCGTGACTCAGGTCCAGCATACTCTGGCAAGTTCACAGTTTCAGGAATATTCGGGTCTCTCAAGCGAAGATGAGCTGGCTGATCATGGTTATGATTTGTATTGCTCCTAACATGCAAATAGAAATAAGTATATCAAACACGAGTCGGAACAGACTGAAAAAGAGAATATAACATCACATGATAATGCATGCCATCTGCTTTAACTGGATATGCTGCCAAAGGTAATTCAGATATAAAAACCAAAAATAGAAGTTATGAATTATGGAAAATAATTATCAGACATACAATAAAAAAAAAAAAATCATCTAATTAAGCTCTGGAAATAAAATCTAAATTAAGGCAATGGGTTCCATTCATCACACCTGTGCAAAGAAGTTGGCACATCAAAGGACAAAACTCCATCTGGCTTTGGGTACTGAATTGAGGAATGTAACTTTGCAACCTGCAAAAGGAAACAAGTTAACTGATTCCTGAAGTTGTGAAACAAAATCACATAATACAACAAGCATAGGATTAACTTCTTCTCCATCAGCAAATGTAGCCCGGTTTTTGTCATCGTAATTAAAAGAAAGAGTTCTATTTATGCATCGTAGAAGGGAAAAAAATATGTGAATTTGAGATATGATTAGGCTCATATACAGCATCTCCAGGATAACTTGATATGGTACTGAATGTTCTTTATCAAGAAAAAAAACTGGGACTACTGCTTATAATTATACAAAGAATTTTGACAGGGTTAACAACATCAATTCCAGGATAAAAAAAGAAAGCCAAATACTTAATTTTCCATTTGGGTGTAACTTCAGTTATTAATCACTTGAAAAAGATTTCCCTTACATTTGTTGCTTCATGGTCAGGTTTCCCATGCTTAAATGTGAACGGAGATTTTCCTTTCAACACATAGCTGCAAGAAGACAATACAGTGCAGGACTAACATTAGAGAAAGTCAAAATTGTGCAAAAGTTGCCCACAATAATCTTCACATAGCTATGTCCAGCAAAAAGTGAAATCTTACTGTTCCAACGCACTTAAGGCTAGGCCTGGAAATAGACCATACTCGAATGCCTACAAGAAATGAAACTATGCTCAAAACATAAGATCAAACTATGCTGTCTTGTAAAATTAAATTCACCATCTGCAACCTTACATGTTAGATGAATAAATGTAGGTGAAAATGAACTGATCCAGATACAAAAATATGTGGTTCCTTAAAAGCAAGCAAATTAAAGTAAACCGGTTTCTTAAATGTGCTCATCAACTTAACACCCAAAGGCAGTCACAAAAATAAATGAAAGTGTAATAAACAGTAGAACATGAGGGAAACCATGGAAAATGCAGTTATGAAATAAAATATTGGGAAATGCTTACAGGTCGGTAATTCCGAGCTCTGTGAAGTTCTTCCCACACCCATGAACTTCTCAAAGCATCCCAGTATGCTTCCATATTGGAACCTTCATGAAGTACACCAAAAGTAGCTTCTGCCGCTAGCATTCCTGTTAGAAACATGCCCTGTTTCTTTAATACAAAATAAGATAGGTATCTTAAACATATGAAAATGTGGCAGCATGGGATTAACATTACAAACTAATGTTAGTCTATTCTAAAAATGCAGGCATTATGTTCATTTCAAAAGCAGAACATTTATAATGATGCAGAAACTTATAAGAAACTTTATTTAGGTGCATTGATGCATTTGAAATTCTTCTAGGAAATAATATACACTTGGTGTTTTTATCAGTTTATTTCTTATTTTACAATATAGAAAAAAAAATACAAGGGAAGGAACTTCTACTTTACAGAAGGCTATGGTCATAATATAGGCCACATGAACATTACATGTGGAAATTGAAAATTTCACTAGACATTATTCCTTTGAAATACATTGGTTTAAATAAGTCTAAATAGTTCAGAATCTTGTATATGGACACTTACAAGAATTTGAATGCATTAATCCAAAAAAAGACAGTCAACAATAGGTTTATATCCTTTTAATTAGATTAGTTACCTGATTTCATGGCAGTATGAGTTCCTTTTATTTTTGGTACGTTTAAAAAGCCAGCGGAACATCCAATAATTGCTCCTCCCGGGAAAACTGGATATGGAACAGACTGAAATTTAACTAGCATCATATTCACATATGCATAACATGTAATAACAAAAACAGAAAAGTGTAATTAAAAGTATGAACATATTGGTAATCAGCTTGCCCAGATCCTTCATTATCAACAAACCAGTAAAAGTTCATATAATGGTCACAGTTGTTGCCTAATGAATTATCTTTGGATACATTAAATCTACTCCAGAAACCTTTTTCATATTAGCACACTGTGCTAGCCGTTTACAAATTCAATTTTCTGCTAGCTAATTTTTAAGCAATTTGCCTAAATGAAATATGGCAGAGTGCTAAACTCACCTGAAAACCACCTTCATTCAATGTCCGAGCCCCATATTGAAGTACAGTTCCACCTTCTAGAAGGGGTTTTATGGAGGGATGATGTTTAAGTTTCTACCAAGAGACAAAACCAAAAAGCAATATGAGCGAGATACAAGGTTCTCGTTTCATGCATGAGACTCTTAAAATTGAAAAGTCAAGACATCATTTTTCTGGAATATTTACAGCAACCAACAAACTGAAACACCGATTAAACTACAATAGGAGAGTAAGTCAATGGCCAAGAAATCATGCAAATGTGTTATTTTCTTCTTGTTGCTACAACTGGTTCTCCTTGAATAATGCTAAACTGAGAAGCTGGTTTAGCACTATGGGGAAAAGTCATAGCTTTAGCATGCTATGTTGTTTCTAATCTTCCAACATTCTGAGGATGTCAGTTTTGTTTGTGATTTTGATCCGAGTCTCCAAAGGTCAAATCTTGCTATTAGTCCTTGTATTATGCATAAGTTGTGGATTTAGTCCCTGTACTCTAATTTAGTCAACTTTAGTCCTTGTACTTTCGGATTTTTGAAATTTTAGTCTTGACCCAAATGACGATAGTTAAATCAGTTAGGACAAATTCTGCAATTAATCCTCCGTACTATGTAGAAGTTGTGGATTATAATCTTTGTTCTCCAATTTGACCATTTTTAGTCCATATACTTTTCAAATTTCAAGATTTCAGTCCTGACTTAAATGGTAGCAGTCAAAAACATTAACTAGAATGACATGGCTTTTTTTTATGTGGAAATAGTAAGATGACATAACATTACTCGTGATAATATGTTTACCGCATAAGATTATGGAAATAGCAGAACCTAACTTCAAGAGTTTAACTATCGTTCAGTCAAGACTGGAATTTCAAAATTCAAATAGGACAGGGACTAAAATGACCTAATTAGATTACAACAACTAAATCCACAATTTATACATAGTACAAGGATTGATGGCAGATTTGACAGTTTCCAAATAGTGACAATTCTACAGAATCATCTGGTTAATTAGTGGAGGCTTAGATTGAGAATCATACATATGTGATGAGGCACCTAATCCAAACAACATGACTTGTCTGATTTCTCTAATGCTTAGACCTTTCATTTCAACAGTGATAGGATGAATGGAAGGAAAGAGAAACACTTGAAATGAGACATCCAAATGGACTTGCCAAGCCATAACAATATGAAGATGTTATAAACATGGTAGATAATTAGGAAAGAAAAAAAGGTACGTAAATGCATAACCATGTTAAAAAACTAAAATAGAAAGTGAAGTGATTAAGTAACAAATGTAACAAGAAAAAAATAGTTTTTCTAAATTAATATTCAAGAAAATGGTACAATATTCATAAACTGTTGTAAAGAGTCTAGTTTACCTGGAATTCCTCATAAGGATTCAAGAAAGGGTTATGATAATTCAGAGCAACCACAAGACCAATTGAAATCTGTATGCTCAACCAACATAAAGAGAAAAAAAAAAAGAATAATATCAGCGTGAAGAAAATAACCACAAAAGTGATACTGGTGATGAAAGCAATGAAGAATAAAAGGAAGTGCTCTTTTGAGTCATCATGAAGCTAGTAAGGAATATCACACATAATTTACCAACATAAATATGGTTTCCCATAGGGTTAGCCAGCTATTAAAATATAGGTTCCTTGAGCCTTTTTTAAGAAAAACCTTCCAAGATCTCACTATACACACCCACGACATTTGACCTGAATAAGACAGATTTGCTTCCTCTGACATCAAATTAGGGCATTGATTGAAGTTTAGATTGTGTATATGAATTGGAACACAAATATACCACCAGGTGCAGTTTGGTACAGGGCTTTCCTACCATAACTTCTGGGATCCTCAAACCACTCCCATAACCGTTGTTCATTAGGAAAAGCACAGTCCTTTGGCTCGAATGTTGTAGTAGTATTAGATCCATGGATATGGATAAAGGATTTTCTACTAGAAAGTAAACCGATTTTGAAAATAGGGTGCCATGAACCTCTATATATTCCTAATTCATGATTTACATACAGGTGGGATTGCCCATCATATCAACAGAAGGAATTTCAGAGCGCTAAAAGAACTTCCAAACAATGATGTTAGCTCCAAAGAACAAATGTCACTCGTTTAAAATGACACCAATATTTACAGCTTCTAGTATGAAGGTTTGAATCACCAATGTGATATGGACGCTTTTATTGCAATAGGAATTTTAGTTTTATTTATTTATTATATCAGGTTTTATTAAGAGTTTTAGTTTTACTTAATTTCTCAATTATATTAGGTTTTTATTTCCTTCATAAACTCTAAGTTAGGAATTCTATTAGGACTCTTTCCTTTGTTATTAACAGTCTATAAAAGGCTGCCAATATGAAATAAAGAGATAAGCAATTATTCTATCAAAAAGAAACGTTATTTTGAGAGGGGGTTCAGTCAAGGACAAATCTGCCTTTTAAGTAACCATAAGTCGAAGCAAGAATTCTTTCAGTCTAGACCTGTGACTAGATCCTACGCCGGGCGCATAACACAATGCTGTAACAGTCCAGTTTCAGCAATTCATCATACCACAAACTTCGCCAATCTTAATGTGGTAGGTGGAATTCTCCACGTTATTGAGAAGAACAAAGATTCTATTTCAAAATAAGCATAAAACAGAGGGCAGCAACAGAAACTTTATTACCTGTCTATCTTTCATGTGGTAGAGAAAAGACCCTCCATAAGTCTTGGAATCCAAGGGCCAACCTAATGTATGGAGAACTGCTCCAGGCTTATGCTTTTTCTCATCAATTTCCCAAACCTGATTGAATAACAATATCAACAAACATTATCTCTGATATACAGCATATATTGGAACTGGATAATCTCTCAAATGGAAAAAGCATAAAATACCTAGAACAGCCAACCCAGCAAAATATATGCTTCAGAAATTAACAATATTACCTCCTTTATTCCTAGAGCATAAGTTTGATGTTGAGCTTGTATCTTCTCTCTCAGTTTGAACTCTTTCATTATTTTCTGTTCAAGAAAATTAAAACAATAGCCACCATCAATGTTCTTTACCAGTAAAACTGGCTAACTTGGACCCCTAGAACAGCACTTCAGCAACTATTTTTTTTTCCTTAAAACCTGTGATAATGATCCTCGACATCCTTCAGCTAGAAGTGTAATCCGACCTGCATGTTAACACCATGGCTTAGTCCACTACATTCAACTTAAATTCTCAGAGCACAGAGAGAAAGAGAGAGAGAGAGAGAAATGCCTTTCAATGCTACACCACGCTGGAAATTCTCTTTTCTAGAACCATCTTTGGCAACTCCCATGTCATTAGTTCCGATACCGACAACATTATTGTCTTCATCGTATAATATCTGAACAATGGCACACCTTACCCTTCAAACAGCCATCATAATATAAAATAGCAAAGACATAAAATATAAGTACCTCACTGGCAGCAAAACCCGGATAAATTTCTACTCCCAGTTCCTCAGCTTTTACCCCCATCCAGCGCACCAATTGACTTAAGCTACATCACAACGTCCATGACATTAAGGTTTAAGGCAAAATTGATATTAAATTGGAGAAGAAGTGTATAAAAAGAAAGTGTCGCATGATTCATGTGTTAACATATTAAATTTCATTGAAGAAATTGCAGGTGCTCATAGGCTAAAATGAGTATCAAAGCTTAATTTCACCAGCAATCTAACATCTATTCAGCAAACAGTTGGTTTTCAAAGTTGCCATCCGCTTACTCTGATAATTAAAAGAAAAAGACTTCTTGCAATCTGACAGAAATGCAGAAAGCATTCCATTATCGAATTCATTTTTCAAGGTGTTCCAAGTGTGGTCAACGAGTATTAGAGAAATACCTAATAACATAGTTTCCTTTGTTATCAAATGGACTAGGAAGTGAAATTGCACGGTCCTTCGTAAGAAACCAAAACTTATCTGAAGAAACAGGGACATTTATTGGTACCTGCATGCAAAGAGAGCAAATGAGATGTAGTAAAGGAGAAGTGAGAAAAAAGTTATCGATGTTCAAAATATGTGCATGGTCAGTGAAATATCCTTTATTTTATAGTTAATATAATAAACAAGCAATTTTACACCTATATATATAATGTGCTTACAAGATACTAGAACATAAAGGATTCTGTGTCCTTTCAAATTTAGAGCAGTATAAGTATAAAGGAGATATGACGTATTCATCATTATCGATTTTACAAAGCAATAATAATTTTACATAGAATTCCTCCAAAGATTTGCAAACGATATGGCTAGAAGAAACACGATAAATGGTTAATTTTTTATTTTTATTTTTATTTTTGTTAACATTTTTCTTCCCTTCAACTTGACAAAGACCACATAGAAGACTCAACACTTCTCCAAATCATCCACATACGCCAAACAGGTGAAAAGGGATTCTATCTGTTGTCAGCTATGGTTGAGGTCACCAGGAGAATATATTACTGACCTGATTCCAGTATACCAATCTTTAACATATTCTAAAATGAAGACAGCAAAAGAAAAGGCACCTCTTCATCTTTCCATTGTGGGAGAAGCTCATTCAATGCCCGAGGTTCAAAAACATTCCCAGATAAGATGTGAGCACCTAAAATCACATAGAAATATCATTTGTTTTCTTGCTGAGCAATCATGTAGAAATATTAAACGATGTTTATAAATGCTCAAAGCTAAACTTGCACCATATGGTTCTAAGCTCAAACGCTTGTCAAATGTACTGTAAAATCCAACAAAAGAAGACAGAAACCTACCTACTTCAGCACCTTTTTCAACAACACAAACTGAGAAATCAGCATTTCTTTCCTGACACAATTGCTTGAACCTTATAGCTGCAGATAAGCCAGCCGGGCCAGCCCCAACAATGACAACATCATAATCTATAGACTCCCTGTCAGTTTCACTGCTATAATTCCTAATTTCCCCAACCAATCCCTTCGACCTCAAAAACCCATTTCCATTTCTTTCGTGTTCCCTCAAATTAACACGATTTGGAAAATACCCAGACGAGAAAACCCGATCAAAACCTAACCTAGAGCCTAAAGAAGGTGACTTTTGATTGAAATAATGAGAACAGGATTGCCCTTTTGGAGTGGCAGAAGAAACTGAAGAAACGAGGGGGAGGTGAAGCTGCTTCTGATTTTTGAGAGAGGTTGATTTGGATGATATTGAAAGAAATCTTTGCATGATTGAAGCAAATATCAAAGGTTAAAAGAAAAAATGGTTACCTCTTTGTTCTTTGGGATATAAAGAGGAAAGCAAATTGAAATTTATATATGTTTAGAATCACAGGCTTCACTGGAACTGACGTGCCAAACTCATCCTAGGTTTGTCCTGTTATTGAGGTTTGGCTGTCCTTGTAATCAAAATTTTTTAATCGATTTAATTTTAGAAAAAATATATCTTTCCAACTCCATTTCCAGAAGAAACATGAAGATAACTCCTCTCTCTCTCTCTCTCTCTCTCTCTCTCTCTCTTAATTTGTAGTAGGATAATTCTTTTACATGATCATAAGTTGTAGTAGGCTAACATGCCTTTTTCTCATAAAAGAATGTCAAAAAAATAATAATTTTATTTCATAAAAAAATAATTTTTAACACTTAAATTTTAAATAAAAAATTATTTTTATAAAAAAAATACCACACTTAACTTAAAGGAAAATATTTGGTAAACTCCTATAAAATTCAATTTTTTCAATAACTAAAATTAAGGCGATCAAAATACATATAATATAATAAAAAATTATATATAAGTCAACTTACATAAATAATATAAAAATACTAATTTCTAAAATAGATTGTGAGTGGGATTAATTACAAAAATGGTATTTCTTTTAGTGGAGTCTTTCTCATAGGCTCCACTACCTTTTTTTATAATAATTTTTTTATAAATAAATAATTTTTTAAAAATATATATTTATACGAGTCAAAATACGGTCAATGGATCAGAATACGGGTTGAAAATATCCGTGAGTGTGGCGCCAGCTGGACTGGCGACACCAGTCGCTCCTGTCAGATAGGCGACACTGGTGTTATCCGGTCTCATCCACCCTGCCCCTGCATTGTTGCTGTGCCAAACGGCAACCTTCCCCCTGCTTGTTGTGCACACTGCTAAGCAATGTTATGTCCCTTAAATGGGAAAAAAAAAATTGAATGAGGGACCTTATAAGCAGCATGGTCCCCCATAATATGAATGCACCAAGGGAGAAAAGAAGGAAAGAAAAGAGAAGGAAGAAAGATATGTATTATTTTAGTAAAAATTTGTCTTTTAATTTAAAGAGTTTGATTAATACATGTAAATTTTTTTGTTATTAATTATTATATATAAATTGTTTACGTGTAGTGTTTATGGTTTTGGTTTAATAATTTGTATGAATGTATTTTTTTTTATAATTGTTTTAAAATTGTTTTGTTAGTAATTTAGGATTATGTTATAAATTATTGTGTTTAATTTAGTATTTTGTGAATTTTTATTAATGTAAATTTATTTTGTTAATTATTTTGTTAGTAATTTATGATTACGTTATAAATTGTTAGTGTTTTGTGTTTTGTGATTTTTTATTAATGTAAAATTATTTTGTTAGTAATTTATGTTAGGGTTTTGTGTTTTGTGATTTTTTAGTAATGTAAAATATTTTAAAAAAATATTTTTATAGTTATTTTATTAGTAATTTATGATTAGTTTATAAATTGTTTAGTGTTTTGTATTTTGTGATTTATTAGTAATGTAAATTCTTTTTTTTTAAAATGGTATAGTTATTTTGTTAGTAATTTATCATTAGTTTATAAATTGTTAGTGTTTAGTTTAGGGTTTTGTGGTTTTTTTAGTAATGTAATTTTTTTAAACTAATTTTATAGTTATTTTGTTAGTAATTTATAATTAGGTTATATAAATTGTTAGTGTTTTGTTTAGTGTTTTGTGATTTTTTATTAATGTAAGTTTTTTATAATGTAATTTTATTTTTATTTGACAATTTTTATTGATTTATTGAAATGTTAATTAAATTTGTTGTTATATAATTTTATAGGTTGTTTGAAAGAAACTAAACAGGTATGTTTCTATTTTTTTTTATTTGATTCGTATGTTTTTTATGTTTAGATGGTATATATTTATTTTAATTATATTATTATTGTAAACTAACATAATTTTTTTCTTATTGTAGGTAAATTATGGGAAATTATGAGATATTTACTGTGTTTTTCTGTTTCTAAAATTTCAAATTATTTACTGTGTTTTTTGCGACAAATTAAATGAATTCATTTTTTTTTAATTGCAGATTTGCAACAAATGTGTTCTTTGATTAAGAATGACCATTACATATCAAGTACTATTAATGAGATGGTAATGAATTGTTATTTGATACTCACGTCATTTGCGGAATTAAATTAGATTGTATTAACTATTTTGCTAATTTAATAATGTCAAGGCCCATACCGCGCATTGAGGGACTGTGTTAATAGTGTAGGGTTTCTGCCAGATGAACGCCTAATGTCATACTTGGAGTTAGCCGGATTCGGATCAGTAGCATTGATCCGGACCTTTGATCTTTGATACGACTTGATTTCTGCTTTAGTCGAGCGATGGCGTCCGGAGACCCACACATTTCATTTGTCATGCGGGAAGTGCATTATCACTGTACAGGATGTTGCATTACAGCTCGGCTCCCCATCAACGGGAATGCGGTCATGGGCGTAAGTTTAATCTCTAGGCCGGCCGCCCTTTGCTATGATTACTTGGACTCTCATCTAGTGTGGAAAAATTTACGGGTTTGAAGTTTTCATGGCTAAATGTCAATTTTGAGCATTTTCCGAGTACTGCCAGTGAATGGGAGGTGATACAGGCCGTTTGAGCTTACATTATGCACCTTATAGAGGGTGTACTCATGCCGGATGTCAATGGCAATAGAATCCACTTGATGTACTTACCCCTATTATCCAATTTGCATAACATCCATTCGTACAGTTAGGGGTCCGCAGTGTTAGCCATGTTGTATCGTGAACTTTGTTGAACGACAGATCCTTCTGCGATGGACATAGGCAGATGCCTCATATTGCTGCAGTCGTGGACGCTTTACCGGATGCCATTCTTGGCATCTATTAGTCACCAATCATATGTATTTCCACTTGTTAATAGGTGATGATTTTTTACTCGTTATAACAATTAATTGACTTTTTTTTGGATTATATTATTCTAACAATTTGTTTTCATAGATGAAGCACTAATCTGGATATTGGGAGGTCATACACAATTCTGATATACCGTCTGATGATCGAGAATCATACTAGAGAGGGGGTAAGTTTTTCCAATATCAACTTAATTTTATTATTTTATCTCACTCGGCCTGCGTTAATATAACAATGTTATTAACTGTGCAGTTCATTTAAATGTTGTATTATATTCTAGAAATTATGGCAGTTATTCCCTCGTCTACCCACATCCACTCAAACCTATGGTGCATTAGCGCATCCGTTATCAATTTTTAGAAAGTAGAGTGGTATCATGGTGATTGAGTACTCCGACAGTTCGATTGCATACAGTATATCCCGACATTGCCAGTACAATTGGTGGAGATCCATGAGATTAATAAGAGGGGGAATCATAGAAATGATTGGGGAGAAGTGCATGAAGAATATATTACAATGTGGAACAACCGGTTAAGGAGGGTACCTCAGATGGATTGTGCTTTGGATTTGCAGCCCTTGTTAGAGTACATACAATGGTACTCTGAAATAGGGAAACCATTTTTATTAGGCAGGCAGTCGATGGTAGGCCCCCTGCATATGACACGACTTGGGCAACCTCTTTCAGATCCGCATCATGCACCAAAGCCGGAGGCAGAGCCGGAACTACACTCTGGAGATAGTTCTTATTATCCAGATTTGGGGGCGATGACTATTTCCCGGGCTCGTCAGACCACAGATATCATTTAGAGTTCGATATCTTCAGTCCACTACCACCTCAGTACTCCAGTCATCCCACTCATATCCACCTCAGTACTCCACTCCTTCTGGCCCGTATCCACTACCATACTCTACTCCTCCCAGCCCGTATCCACTACCATACTCCACTACTTCCGGCTCAAGTTCATCGATGACATTTGAGACATATGATTTTTCATTTGTGTTTCACACCCCTACATAGGGGTGAAAAGAACGTTGATCGCCGCAATCACCCACAACATGAACTTCGAGCTTCACAAAAATATACCCCTAAAACCACACCATCAAACCATCAATTTTAGGGGGTTTTGTAATTTAAATAACTTCATATTTATATAATGACTTTTTTTCCATTTAAGTTATTAATATTATGGGGTTTTTTTTTACAATTTAAATAGTCAACTTTGTATTTATGTAATGACTTTTTCGCTATTTTAGTTATTAATTTTAGGAGTTTTTTGCAATTTAAATAATAAACTTTGTATTATTTAAGTAAAAACGTTATTTAATTCAACAAAAATATAAATGCAACAAGCTTTAGACAACTTTGTAATTCAAATTAGATTAATTACAACAAATTTTAGACAAATTTTAGATTCAACCCTCTCTAAATATAGTGAGCAACATCTCAATTTCTACCCGATCGCGACGATTGTCCACTATGGTAGTTTCAGAGTGGGCATTTACTCTGATTATGACTGGCTAATCTGCATACACCACACAGCTTCCCATCATATTTCTCCCTAATTTCCATTTCATTATGGATTCTGGATGATTGTGGACAATCTTTCGGATTCCTACGCAACCCTTTGTCTAGAACAAGCTCGAAAGTCGTCAGAGGCACCTGCAATGTAAATAGGTCAGAAAGCACGGGGAACTCGTTCTCCCATACATGCAACGTGCGCTTGAGGGTGTACACTTCATCGATAAATTGTTCAACATTAAGCGAGACTTTAGCACAAGCTGTTACGACCTGTGCACATGGATAATGAAATGTTTGGAACCTCCTGCATTCGCACCGTCTATTTTGGAGATCAACTCCGTATGACCTAGGTGGTATACTGGGTCGACGACTGATGGTCTCTATAACTCGAAATGTTTCATTATGTCGTGAATATACTTCTACATTCATCGACCTCGCCATCCACCGGTTTGCAACCATTTCATTCCTGACATATTTGACAAATATGTGTCCCGCCTCCATCTGGTTGACTTGGTGCTGTCCTATTCTTGGCATCAAGGTAGGCAACCTGTAGAATGTAGCTCAGAAGACAGATGAAATCGGAAGATGTCGTGTTTTCAACAACATAAAGTTAACCCCCTCCGCTAAATTAGTGGTCATATGACTATAGCGAAAGCCCTCGTCGAAACTTTGAGCTCATTGCCACGGCTCCATGGTACCCAACCATTGTCGGAAGGATGTGTTCGTGTGACCCTCCATGTTACTCTCAAGTCGAGTCATCCTTTGCAGGAAAATGTATGGCTCTAGCTCGTGCGCTGTGTATGTATTAAGAAAATATAAGTTACAATCTTGCCCTAAAACCTTAGGTTATATATTGAAAGGATAAGGTTATTATTTACCCATTCTCACAACTTGTCTCCGCCAGTCTGCATTCTTATAATCTCGGTGGAAGTTAGCCGCGATGTGCTGGATGTAGTAAACAGATCTCCATGACACACCGGAACACCTAATGGCGACAATTAATCATTTCCCTCTGTCAGAAATGATGCAAATATTATCGTTACTAATAACATACCTTTGTAAGTTTGTAAGAAAGAATTCCCACGACTCCATGTTCTCCTTATCTACGATGGCAAACATTATCGGGAGCAAGTTCTTGTTTCAATCTTGAGCAACTGCAAGAAGTAGGATCTGTGTATATTTACAGTATAGCCATGTCCCATCTACTTACACAAACGGCTTGTAGTGGGGAAATGCACGCATGCATGGATCAAACATCCAGAACATCCGTTGGAAAATTCTTTTTTCAGGTTGTAGTTTGTCATCCAAACCGTAATAAGGTCGTGTCTTCAACTCAATGACAGTCCCCGGCATATACTCCCACATAGCGGCTATCCATCCCTGTAACTCATTGTACGACACATCGAAATCTCCATACAATTGCTCCATTGTCATCTGTTTAGCTATCCATGTCTTCCGGTATGATACTCAATACTAAAATTATGCCTGCATTTCGGCAATCAGTACCGAAACTTTAATGGTTGACATGTCTTTCACCATTGGCATGATGCATGTATAGATCGTTTTTGAATCAAGTTTTAGATGATCTTCTATCATACGTGTTGAAGTGTATGTGTGAGGCCCAACAAATTTTCGTATCTTCCACATCTGCGACTTCTGGATAAATGCAGCTCGTACCCACCAATTACAGCCTTCCGTCGACCTCTAACACTTTCAAATATATAATATCGGTTTAGACAAGGTGAGTTAATAGCAAATACGCACTCTTGCTTACTTTCGAATCTCTGGCCCACGAACAACTCCTCAAGATCAGAATCTATGACCAGCCAGTAAGCAGGTAGTGTTTCAGGGTACTCCAGGAACTAGGCCGCGTGCGTAGCATCAGAGTCTATCTGCGACATGTGTGTCCCAGGATTATTGTGTATCACAATACGATGAATCTGGTTCCCGACTGAAGACGCGTTAACGATTCCATCGTCATTCACGCATTCGTGGTCAATATCATCCGGGACCTCGTCCACGTCGGGATCACTATCACTTTTGACCTCGTGATCAGAAGGATCACTACTATGGTATACATCATCACCAACCACATCAGTCTTGGGTACAACATTAAGATCAATGTCGATCCCACATATAGTTGATTGACTATCAACGTACGATATCGGAACCACCATACACGGCTCTTGAGCTCCATGTTCTTCACCTAATGGAGTGGGATCTTCAGTTGGCTCCACACTAGCTAACTTAGCAAATAACTGAATCGGTGTATTTTGGTTGCTCCGAGTCCCACAATAAAAAGCGACCATTGTCTCCATGTCTTCATCGTCTACAAGTTCCATTTCGGTGAATTTTATGGGATCCGTCGAAACTGGAAACTTGTAGAAAAATTTCGAGATACTTCTCCCACAACGTCTATCAATTTTTGTACTAATCCTTTCCTTCATATCATCAAATGAGATATTGCTATTAAATCTCATTGCTACTTGTTTTCGACATTCAAATATACATCTTACAGTTGTTGTCAAAATTTCTCCATCAAAATAAACACATACGAAAAATTGATTCTCCATCTTCAAAACTAGATCTGTTAAAAAAAATTTAAAATTCTCAAAGCAGTTTCGAATAGCAAAAAAGTCGCATAAAATTTTTAATGCAAAATTTTTCATTCAAAAGCTAACAAAATTAATTACCTAACAAAATAACTTTCAAATAACAAAATTACTAACAAAACTCTCTATTCTATTTAAAAACAAATAAACTAAAATACCTTATCCTTCTTTTTATTTTTCTTTCTTTCTTTTTTCTCCCTATCTTCTTACTTATGTTCTGCTAAATATTTTGGATATCTCCTGCTTATTTGATTTTCAAGTGGGTATAAATAGGAGAAAAATTAAGCACTGGTGCCGCCTATTAGATAGGAGTCACTAGTGGCGTCTATCAGGTAAGAGTCACCAGTGGCACCTATCAGATAGGAGTCACCAGTGGCGCCTACCAGATAGGCACCACCTATCCCATACCACATTCGTATATATATACGAGTCATGTATTGAACCGGGAAAAAATAATACAAGTGGTGGCGCTTATGAGAAATGCGCCACCAATAAAATAATATTTAAAAAAACATTATAAAAAAAGGTGATGGTGCTTATGAGAAAGGCTCCATCCAAAAAACATACTATTTTTGTAATTAATCCCACTGACAACTCATTTTAGAAAATAATTTTTTTATATTATTTATGTAAATTAACCATATATATAAAATAAAGTAGACACTTGACAATTTTATAACTTTACTTATAGAGTTAAAAGAAATACTCTTAATATACTAAAGATAACGTTTGTTTAGTCCACTTTTTTTATTTGTTCAAAATTGGTTCCACTAATTTTCACATTGGTATTTTTGGTCCTTCTCTTAGTTTTTCTTAATAATTCTGTTTAAAAATTTAGTATAATCACAAATTTAACTCTTTTAACTTTTACAAATTTTATCAATTTAGCCTCTATTCTTTTTTAATAAAAAGTTATAAATATATATTAAAAAATTAGGAAAAAAATTTATAGACTAAATAAATTTTTTTATAAAATTTTCCGCAAGTATCAACAAATTAAAGATAGAACAAAAAAAATTAGTAGTACTGAATTTAACTTGCAATTCTCACTGGACTACACCAAATATCTTGTATGCTTAACAAAAATTATTAGAAATTTAATGTTAATGAATCTAAATGGTTGTAAATGATGTTCTGATGGATCCCTTGTTAAACTTGAGCTACATCTTCATTTTAATAAGAGTAAGTGTATGATATAGATTCAGACAATAGTCAATCTATTTGCCATAAACCATGAAAATCCATTTGAGTTTTCATGTAATAGAGGTAGGACATGCCCATTCAAAGCAAAGACAATCCAAAGCTAAAATTTTATTTTATAAAGGCCCAAGGTGCATTTTGTGAATATATTATATCTTTATGATACATAAAAGTCATTTAGATTAAATAAAAGAGGTCATTACAAACATTTAGAGTCATCTATGCTAAATTTCTCACGATGGCATTTATTATCGTTGAATAAGAAATGAATGTTAAAATTGATTAATATTAAGTTTTAATATTTTTATCTTTAATTTATTTAATAAATTCTACATATTTTAAAGTTTAAATTTTGATAATATTAAACAAAATAATAATCAAATGAGATTAAAGATATGAATAAACTAATGAATTAAAAAATTTATAAGAAATAGTAGCAGTACGTACCAAAATTAAAATAAGATTGGGATTAGGAATTGCCAGCCGACCAGAGCCAGACCGGTTTAGGAGGTACATTTCCATGATCCCGCTTTTGCTTTCCCAACCCAATAAAGCAAGTCATTCCCTTCAAAACAAAAACAAACGGAAAAGGAATAACTAAAGCTACTGTTGGTAGCTTTTCCCTCTATTTGATCACCAAAATAAAACCCTAATTTATCATCTCTTATCTCAATTCTTCTGAGTAATTAGGGTTTTCTAATCACTCTCCATTACCTTTAACCCCCTTTGTCCTTCCCTCCATTTCAAGGTTAGAAGTTTTTTCTTCTTCTTCTCCACGTTAATTATTATAATTCAGATTGTTTTTCTCTTTTGCATTTTGTTTATATGGAATCTGTTTCTTTCTTCTTCTTTTTTTGCTCAATTAAATCTATAATAGGAATGTTAATATGATTGGCATATTTTCTCTTTGGTAATATGTTGAACTTTTTGGTTTGTCTTAATAGGTTTGCTTTTTTTTTTTTTCCTTTTCTTTTCATTTATATTTGTGTTTAATCAACTTTCCTTCTGTGTCATATTCAAGAACCATAAACTAGTCTTGGATATAGATAATAGTTACTTAATAAGGAATCTTAAAGAAATATCATTCCCCACGAAGGTTTCCCGGTTTTTCCTGTGAAACAAACATATGCTTAGGGAGAAAATTATGATTCTGTTGGACTTTTGGAATTGCTTATGAGTACTTTTTTAACAAAAAAAGAGTCTAGGCGTATGCTTGCTCCTCTCTTTTTCTTTTTCTAGATATAGGCCAGATTTTTTGCGTGTATGTGAAGATTCTTTCTATTTGTTGTATCATAAAAATCCATGTTCAACCTGGATTTTGAATTATATGATTTGAAGCTAAGGGTCTAGGCACGAACTATCATATTCAGTCGACCTCTTGTTTAGGGTCTGTAGTTATTGTTTTGCTGTAAATCTTCAAAATAAGGTAATACAAAACACATGAATGGGATAACTAGGCAAATGACCCAGTTTGTCCGTAGATCATATAATCGGCTTTGACTTTTACCTGGATCTTTATAAAAATCTACTAAGAGTTTGGACAATATGTAAGAGACTTAGAGTAGATTTTCTTTCTTTCTTCATGTTTAAACAAGTTTGCTTATACCACCATAGCTTTTCAAAGGGAGAGTTTTATATTTATATCACAGGTGGAGATTTTTATGTGAGATTGTAACTTACGAGGGACTTGTTCTTTAGTATGCTTGTCCTGTTTCTGAGGTTTATTTGGCTTTGCATTGAATGATTGTATTTCAGTAGTGCCATTATTGGAAAGGGCTAGTCATTTTTCTGATTTAACTTATTATAATCCGAGCTTAGTTCATGACGATGTACCTTATCACTTTGTTAAGATGTTGTGGTTATTATTTTCTTTCAGATATAGCATGGTGTAATATAAGTTACTGATTATATCTGTGGTGTATTCATTTCATATTCCACTGAGATTTCTTGTATGTTTGTTCCAGCAGGACACATGGCTAGTGCTAAGGATAGCAAGGAACCTGGATGGATAGAGAGAGTACGATCAGAGGGAGCTGTTCCACTACTTGAACCAGATAACTGTCCAAATGGTTGGGCATGCCCGCCCGGGGATACCTTTATGGTAAGGGGTCCAGAGTACTTGTCAAACAAGGTTAAAATTCCTGGTGGGGAATATCTGCTAAAATCTCTTGGCTTTGACTGGATTAGAAGTTCCACAAAGGTTGGTGACTTTTTGAGCCATCGTAAACATCGTATTAGAAAGGTTGTTGATGAGGCTTTCCCTACAGGTGATAAGCCTTTCATTTGGGCATTCAACCTTCAGCTCCCTACTAAGGATAACTATAGTGCTGTAGCTTATTTTGTAAGCACTGAACCTATTCAAGAGGGTTCTTTGATTGACCAGTTCTTGAAAAGTGATGATGCATTTAGAAATTCAAGGCTTAAATTGATTGCTAACATTGTCAAAGGGCCGTGGATTGTTAAAAAAGCAGTTGGTGAGCAAGCAATATGCATCATTGGACGAGCCCTTTCTTGCCAGTATTGTATATCCGAGAATTTTATTGAAGTTGATATTGATATTGGATCTTCGATGGTTGCAAGCGCCATTGTTCACCTTGCATTTGGTTACATCACAAGTCTGACAGTTGACCTAGCTTTTCTTATTGAGAGCCAAACTGAGGCAGAGCTTCCTGAACGACTCCTAGGAGCTATTCGGTTCTCTGAACTGAAAATTGATTCTGCTCAGTTGATTGAACCGTCATCATACGGGAGCAGTGGGAATTTGCAGGCATCACTGCCAACTCGCTTGTGGAAGTCACTTGGACAGGGATTTTCTCATCTTCTTCATCCAGGAGCTCAAGAAAGTGGTTCGGTCTCCACTCCAACAACCCATGTTAATGGCACTGCTGCTCATGAAGAAAGTGATGGAGATGTTAAGTAATGGTAAGCTTTCATAAATTGCTCACAATTAATATTTACCATCCAAAGTTGATTGAGATGAAAGTTTGATTTTTTTACTGTGTCTGGTTATACAAAAAACCAATCTTGTGGAACCCGTTTTAAAAGAATGATTCAGGGGAATGGATATCAACTTTCACTTAACAAAAGAGAAAAGTAGCCCCCCGTTTCCTTCATCAGTTTTTCCTTTTTCTCTTCTTGGCAAGTTCCTTTCACATTTCATGCCTTATCTTTTCTATCAATTCAGTTAGGAAAATATGGTTTGGTCCATGTGAAGAAGTTTGGTAGTATTTAGTCAAGGCAATTTACTGGTGGTGTTTCATTTTTGTTTAAGTACTCATGCTCAGTTCTCGTGGGTACGACACGAAAACCCTATTTAAAAAGTGTTAAGTAAGGTTGTGCTGGATACTTAACCATATCTCCCACTTGAATTTGAGTAACATATGTCAATGGATCTGTCACTCTCCATTACCTCTGATCATTACTTTTGAATAGTGTACAAGTATAGCTTTCGCAACTCATGAGCGAATCTTACATGTAGGAAAGATAATGAAAATTAATAGATCTAATTGATTAGTATAGTTTATGTCTTCCTGCCTTTCATGCCCCATATTTTTTCAGTCTCTTGGGCTAGTTTTAAGGTCGAATAAATAAGCGTATTATTGTACCAATGATCAGATTACGCCAAATAAATTCCTTGTTTAGAGAAGTAGAGAAACTATTGCAAATTTATGCACATTAATCAGATGTTCATGCTCTAACATCACAGTATACATTGCTGCTATGCAGAAGCTTTAATGGCATTTCATTTGTTTTCAGATCTTTTGGTGACACGTGGTTGAATCATTGACAGGATATCCCATTCTTTGGTATTTTGTAATAGATTCTTTTAATCTCTCAGTTATTTCAAATTTACCACAAATGATGTGTAACAATATTGGTGTGTATAAACGAACTTTTAGCTGTTAATGGGCCTCTTTTCTACCCTTTAGTGCTTATTATCATCCAGGGATGGTGGTAATTTTGGGTGTGGATTGGGATATTCGATTCATATTGGGATATTCGATTCATTCTTTTGGATTTGGATGTAAAAATTACCGTCGGTTGTGAATGTAGAGAAAATATGATCCATTATTTATTGGGATAATAAATTCGAATAGTTGTGGTATCTTGAATTAGTCATAAAATAGATACTCTTCAACTCTGGTTAAAACTTACACTTGATTTATAATAATATTTAATAATATACTAAAAATTGTTTTTTTAAATAAAATAAAATAATTAATTATAAAATTAAATTGACTATGTTAAATTTAAGGTATATAATGCTCTAAAACAATATTTCATTACTTAATCAATTTAATTAAATTCTTTAGACAAAAGCTTAATTAATATTTCTATAATTAAATGAATATTACAATATTATTTCTTAAAATCTGGTATAAATATTTTTTAGAATATAAGTATGTATAATACTCTACTATATGATTAATTATATTATATCGCAGATGTTATCGTAATACATGACTTATGAAAACCACGTTATATATGTATTTTTTAAATAATGAAATGTATATAAATGTTATAAAAATTATTAATGTAATGTGAATCATTACTAATTTAACTGAATTCAACTATAAATTTTAATAAATATAATATAAATTAATATATTATATCAATATATGTTATACATACACTATTATTAATATATAATATATCCATAGTTATGTGTATAGTATAATAAATATTGTACATATTAACTCAATTGGTATCAATATTGTTGCCAATGTAAGAGGATGTGGATTCAAATGTATTAAAGTACATTTATCCTTCTATTTAAGGGTGAGAAGGGGTTAGGAGTAATTCTATTTAATAGTAATCTGATCCAACCCGATTCTATTTTTCTATTTCCCAAAATCTACTTCAATATTTATATTTAATTAAATAAAATTTTCGTCCCAATTTTACCCTCCAATAAAATTATGACGATTTTACCCCTAATAAAATTTTCAAGAAATATATTTAATATTTGTAACACCTCTAACCCGTGTCTGTCGTCAGATTAGGGTTACAGACATTACAAGCCTCACACAAGTTCAAAGTACTCTTTAAGAACAACTATCATGATAAATGCATACCAAATTCTAGTATCATTAATATGCATGTACATTTCAATTACTATCAAATCATTCAATTTCATAACACAATTAATATCATACCATTAACTAAGGACTAATTACAAACAAATAGCAATTTACCATTTTATAGGCCATTCGAACCCAAATATCAAATATACATATAATGCTTATTCATTTATTTCATTTCTAAAATCATCAATACATTCAAACACATATCATTTGTATACATATGCTTCACTTTTGTCTAAGACATTCTTCATTTCACTTACCCATAATTTTAATAACTAACACACAAAATCCATTAGTATCATTTTCTTACCATATTCGGCCATGCCCTTATACACGTGTATTCGATCATTTCATGATTCCATTTTTGTCAATTCATTTTGTTTTTATGCCATTAACCAATTATGCATACAAACCGAATATATACCATTACTAGTACACGCCTATACAATACACAACCCTTATCAATTATCTCTAGTCATTTAACTAAACTTATAACAACATGCCAATTCTAGCTTTCACCATTCAAAAATCATATAGACAAGTAGGTCATATCATAAACAAACATCGATTTCCATTCATCATGACTTATAATTCTATAATACTTTAACCATGACCGAATTCATGTAAGTTCAAAATGACCTAACCTTAGCCATTTTCGCATGACTTTTATATACATTCCAACCAAAAGAAACCAAAGAGAAATCAAGCTTATACATGCCATAATTTCTAAGATTTGACACTAATGAAAATACCAAAAGTAGGTGATAATGTGCTTGACTTCGACAGGATCCCTGAGTACGAGCTTCAACCCTCAAGATCTATAACAAAAACAACCAAATACACATCCGGTAAGCTATAATAGCTTAGTAAGTTATAAGCAAAGGAAAGTAAGTATAATCAAGCATTATAAAAGTTTCTATTCAACTCAACTTAATCATTAATTAACTTATGGAATCAATCCACATACCAAATTACAAATTCACTCATATCATATTCATTAGGTCACCAAAATAAAACCTAATATCCACAATTTTAATCTTTATATATCTCAATGACTTACCTAACTTACCAATTTAATAATTTAACATACCATACATACATACCTGACACTTTCGTTTACCTCCGTCAAGAGTTTTCATTTACAAAATCTGATAATCCGCACACATAGTGCAATTCCCGTAACGTATCGCTCACATAGAGCCGTTACTTTACATTTCCGCACACATAGTGCCAACTTTCCGTAACATATCGCTCACATAGAGCCGTTACTTTATATTTTCGCACACACGGTGCCAACCACCTATAACGTGTCGCTCACATAGAGCCGTTACTTTACATTTTCGCACACACAGTGCCAGCCACCTATAACGTATCGCTCACATAGAGCCGTTACTTTACATTTCCGCACACACAGTGCCAATTTAACAAATCTCCACATAAAAATAACATATAAATTCGCATATTATAAATATGAACATACATAAAACATACATTCAACCTAGATCTTTCTTCCTATAATTTACCATCACATTCGGCCTTACTTAATTAAACACATAATTATTTATTCAATCACCACCATCACTCATTTCATGTTCCACAATGAACTACTACTTAAGCCATAATTAGTTATCCAATCCAAACATATCAACATTTCATACCTAGGCCAACCATACATTCAGTCAATACAAATACTTAATCAATACTCTATCACATTGGTAACATTTATATACCTTCATATATATATTTCAACCAACCAAGAAATTTGCATGAATAATTACATGTCCATATTACTATCACATTCGGCAATCACATTTAAAAATCACCATATCTATTCGGCAATCAAGACTTTATTCAAAATTTCATTTGAAAATTTACATTTCAATTTAATACTTATTCATTTAACACCAATTGCTTATAAACTTACTTCAAAAATTGACGAATTAAGCTTTCCGGCTATTCGTTTAATTTTGCTTTTCCTCAATCCAATCCGATTTCCTTTTGTTCTTGATCTAAATAATTTCAATTTAAACTCATTCAAATACATTTCTATTCAATTGAATCCAAAAATGCATAATTTAGCAATTTACTAAATTTACCCTCGACTTTTTCAATCTATACAATTTAGTCCCTAATTCCATACTCACTAATTACTCAAAAATTGAACTAACATCCCTTGGCCGAATCTTCCCAAGGACTTTATAAGTGCATACACTTCAATATTTTCTAAATTTAACCCTTCTATGATTTATTTTTACAATTAAACCCTTACTTAGCTACATTCACCAAAGACTCAAGAGCAAGATAGTGTTCATCTAGCTCAAATCCTTCCTTTAATACCAAAAACTATCACAAAACTCAATCCAACATCAATGGCATTTCTTACATACATGATTAATGTTCAAAATTACTACATGGGTTTAATAGAAAAATGATCAACAATCACAAAGACATGAAAATCATCAAAAATTTAAATCAAACACCTACCTAATTGATCCCCTCAAGTGCCGAATGCTAAAGAAGTTTTTCTCTCCTTTCTTTCTCAAGTTTCGGCCATTACTCTTTTGGAAGATGAACACCTTTCATCTTTTTTTTTTTTAATCTATTTTCTTATTATTATTCTAACATTTTAACTAATGTTTAACATAAAATATAATAAAGTATAATAAAAAAATAAGTTACTATTACATGCATAATCATTACTTCCACTATCTCTAATTATGGTCAATTTACTTTATAAAACCCCCAATTCACAAAACATCATCAATTCAATATTTATTCATTATCCACTAAATTTTCTTCTTATGCAATTAAGCCCTTTTCATATTTATGCACTAAAACAAGCAAATTTAAATATGAAAATTTCACACACATTAATTCACACATACTAGGCATTTAAAAATAATAGAAAATAATTTTTCTAACTCGGATTCGTGGTCCCGAAACCACCGTTCCGATTAGGGTCGTATACGGGCTATTACAATATTTCACCATTCAACTTGTTCACTCTGATCGTATGATTTATTTTCATTTTTAGGCTTTAAAATAGCTCAAAAACATAAACTCAATTTTCCTATCATTTTTTAGAATTCTTTGTTCATTTCTAAATTAATTCATTTCTCATTTTCATTTTCATCTCCATTTCATTTCATTTTTGAGAAAAACACATTCATTTCCAAATGATTCCATTTCTCCATTTTCATTTTCATTTTCATTTTCATTTTGGAGAAAACCATAATCATTTCCTAAATATTTTTAATTTCTCTATTTCTATTCATTTTGATTCGACTTGCAATTCATTTCTAGTTTCAACGAGTTAAAGGAGGGATTGATTGGATATATGCAATTGAGGCTCAAATGATTTATAATTAAGTTCTAGCTTCTTGCTTATTAATTATAAATTCATTTAGTTACGAAGTCATTCCACTGTAATATCATAATTGAGCTCTCCTCAATAACATACCATTACGAAATTAACTTGATTAGTGTTCGTCCAATAATCATGTCATAAGTGTCTTACCTTCAAAGGATATCCTTAATCTCCTTGGGATAGTATCCGTTCTCCCAATATGATCTTATTTCATCTCATGGTAGCCATTACATCTTCTTTTATGAAAAGTCAATTACCATCAAATAGTAATCAAGTCATTCATCACAAAGACAAACGACTCATGACCATGTTTACTTTTCATCAACCATGTAATACCAATGAGATAATATTATTTACCCATGTCTCGGGCTATGAATTCCATTGTTGTGAATGACACTACATACTACAGAAGTCGTACATCCAGTGCACCAACTTTTGGTTCCTTATCTATTTGAACTTAGGCTTTTACTTACATCAAATTGTAAGAGTTCCGCATACATAGCCCATCATCCACTCAGGATTTAGGTATGTCACACTATGAATGCCAGAAGTGAATAAATCCATATACGGATTTCGGATCTATTCTTCTTGGGTCCTATTCGTTGTACTGTCAATCCAGTCAGTCACATTTATGTCTCTATCTTCTAGGAGTCATTCTTCTAATGCCCAAGACAAATCATCTTCATAATTGTACTTGATAGATGGTATATTAGTCATTTAATTGGTTTGCTCATTTCCGATTAGACTAAAGACTTGTTTAGGTTCATCTATTAATACAAACTGTCTTTCTCTATTACGATCTGATCACATAATATTGCTTAATATTAGATTAAACATTAGACAACCAATGAACAACATTTGCTTCCATTTTTCTCTGTATGCAAAAACCATACGAGTACAATCATACAAAGCATATTAATGTAATCCATGAATTTGTTTTATTATTCAATCTGTTTGAAAAAAAATAACAAGTTTACAAACGAATATACTACACTCATGGTGCCAGATCCAACAACCACAACATAAGAAGCACTTCGTTGACTTCTTTTCATTCTCTCTAACCCTCTTGGTTTTGACAGAACTCAAGATCGAACAAAGCTTTAACGATGCTTTTTTGGACTTATCATCCCCTTTGATGGTAGAAAACACAAATCGTGCCGAACAGTCCTTTACCATATGAGAATCATCACAAAGGAATCATTTCACTAGCCCCTTCGATTTGTTATAAGGCTTTCTATTCCCATTTTGCGGTTTCCCATTACCACCAGTGTAGTTGTCATTCTCAAACTGCCATTTTTTATCTCTCCCTACACATTTACCCACAACAACTCAGCACACAACAAGCTCTCCTTGAGCTCCTCAATTTTTATGTTCAAAGTTATCATTGTGGCTTCATTTTCTTCTTTCATAACTATATATCATCCCAGCTTTGGGAGCATCATTCTTTTCCGTCAGCTTAACCATAATAGTATTGAAGAATGCTTGCAACACGTCTATATTGAAACTAAGGGCCTCCACCACATATTCCTTGAACTACTCTTTCACCGGGTCTAACTCATCAGTACGCCTTTCAATTGCCTCGAGTGTTTCATTCATTTCACCCATAGATTCCTCGAGACGAGCAATACTACTTTCCAAAGCTGACAACATATTCCTCAATTTGCTATTTTTCTTGCCCTTCTCAGCACAAGTTTCTATTAAGACATTTTGTTCGTCTACTACTTTCATTATCTCAATAAGCACTTTCGAACACTTGCTCGAATACCAACTACCATGGAGCTAGAACTTAAGTTTGGAAACTCGTTCGGCCTTAGGCAATTTCTTTGCTTCAAATTCGCCTAAGTTAACCTTACTTTTGAAAATAAAAATTCATAAAAGGATTTCTCTAATACACCGAAATAAATCAGAAGCAAGCTCAAAGTAAATGAGCAATGAAAGAATTGAAAAAGCCACAAAAAAACAACACACACAAGGTTTTTGAGTAAATTCTCTCAAATATATTCAATAACTATGAATGAAATAATTATAAATTAGAGGGGAGACATTTACTTATAGTTGAGCTCCACCAGATCCAACGGTACAAATTGAATTACATAAACTGCTGAAATTAGTGCTTATCTACAAGACGAGAGTCCTAAAAGATTTAAACTATATACAATCTTATCCCTTAGGATTTACAATAATTACCCTGGTAACTCTAATTTTAATGGACTATTTCACTAGGCCACTAAAGCTTTAAGTAGATGGGCTTCTGTATATGCTTCATGAATCAAGCTAGTTCAAGTAGATTAAATAAGTCCCATTTGATCAATTGACCTCCATGGGGTGATTTGTGTGCATTTGTCATAGGTTTTGATCTGCGGCTCGTGACACTAAAGGTTGGTTAACAAATATGTATATTTTCCTAAGTTTAAGATCCTAAAAATTCTGAAAGAGGTTGGGGAGGTTTCAATTTCACGTGGATCAATTGGAATTTTGTATATACATGTAATGGGATTTTTAATGGCGTTGCATCCCGCGAGTGTGAGGCAATGACTGTGGGGAAAGCTAAAAAATGACTGTGTAGTGGGGGTTCTATTGCGAATGGGGTTACCAATGAAGGGTTGTGAGTGGTCTTGGTTCTTTGTTGAATGCAAAATCTATTTCTAGCATTGTTTCATCGACTAGCCTTCTGTCAAAGGAACGTCAAGCATTCTTAATTGTATTGCATAAAACTACCGAGGTTTAGGCAACCCCCGAGCAATGTGTTCCTTGAAGGAACTTGTACATTCTAATAGGCCTCAGTTCTTATTTATAATTGAAACTTTTCTTAGTTCTGATAAAATGGAAAACATTCGTGTTATGTTCCGACTTGATTAGTGTTTTAGTGTGAGTCGGGTAAGTCAATGCGGGGGACTTACATTTTTATGGAAATTTGAGAGTAAGGCTTCGGTGGTAGGGTATTCGCAGAACCATGCCAACGTTTTTATTGAAGAAGCTTCGGAAATGAAATGGCAGCTTATGGGTTTTTATAGGTTTCCAGGGTCGAGCCAAAAGTCTACTAGTTGGGCAATATTACCTTCTTTGTCGTAATTATATGACTTGATGTGGGTATGTATAAGCAATATCAACAATATTTTGTCTTTGGATGATAAGAGTGGGGGAGCGATATATCCATCAGTTTGGCTTGATGGATTTCGGATCGCATTTCAGATTGTGCTTTGAGCGAAATTTCATTGACTGGTTTTTCATTTATTTAGGAAAGGGGTCGAGGCATCGCGAGTTGTGTAATGGAGCGATTAGATCGTACTTTTGTGAATATTGCATGGATTCAGTTGTTCCCGTATCAAAAAGTACTATTTAACTTGGTTATCCAGATCACTCCCCTATTAAACTTGTGTTGTCCACTATTTGGAATGGCCACTCGGTCCCACAACATAAGTTTGAGAACCTAATGGTTGTTAAAGACTATTTTTTTTTTTGGAGGTGGTGCAATAAAGTTGGGCCAAATGCTCTTCTCCTGATTTATTGGACCGACTGGTTAGGCTTAGCTCTTAGTTGGGTGAGTGGTATAAGACGTTGGATTGTAATTTTATTGTCTGCATCAGAGAGACTAAGGGGTGATTGAGTGAGGCTCGAAGTAAGGGACGTGATATGCAGGTAGTTGGGCTATCGATGTCAACATTCAAAGATTTTTTGGATGTCATAACAGTCTAACTCGTTGTTTTTCCATGCTTAAACTTTGAAACGATAGGTGGTAAATCATATCTCCCTCTTGGTCAGTCCCATACGAATGTGGTAGGATTGGGTAATGTAGTTGTCTCATATTTTATAGATCTTTTTGCATATTTTGATATTGTTGAAACTATTTTTTAAAACGGGATCGACTTTGATTTTGAAAACAAAAACGAAAAATAGGAGTCACCACCAATTCTTTTTGATGAGGTGTGATCGGGTTACCTCGTAATTCAATCATTTTAATAAGAAATTTAATTTACTAAAACGGCGATTTTTTGGTCTACGAAATCCAGAAAACGGGTTCGGGAGTCGGTTACGCACGAGAAAGGATTAGCACCCTCGTGACGCCAAAATTGGTACCTAATTGATTATTTGATGTCTTTATGTTGAAAGTTGAAAACTCGAAAAGAATTTAAAATACGATCCCTTTTTGCATTAGTGTATATTTTGTTTTCGAATGCTTAAATAAGTCGAAAATATATTGAAGACTTTCTTATCTCGAGGCTATAAAATGTCACTTCCCGTAAGTTAGGACATGACATTTCAAATCATTCAGAATAATTTGGCCTTTGATTTTTATTTGAAATCTTACGTATTTTAATTTTTGAAAGGATATTCAATTATTCAAATTCAACGAGAAAAATCGAAACCCCGGAAGTTAGGGCTCGATTTTATCGTATCTTTCAAATACAGAACATTGCTTATTTTTGAAAATTTAATTGACATGTTCGGATAAAAATTAATGATATAAAATATTACGTTGATGAATGGCGGTACAAACGGTGATATACGAATGAAATGTCACGTTTAATAAAATGAAAATGAATATACTAACGAAAATAATATACGATAATCACATAATATACATTATTTTAACGCTATTATGAACAATCAAAATAAAATAAACAAATGATGGTATTAATAATAATGTTAGTGACAAGACAATGTACACAAAAGAAAATACTAAAATTTCGAATATTATGAGGACAAAAAATATATGCGTACACGAATAAATATTGAGAAAAATAATTTAAAATATTGAAAATAAAATATCAAATTAAAAAAAACAAATAAGAGGGGTGCAATTTGTAATGAAGCACAATAGGTAATGATAAATAATAATAATAATGATGATGATAACAATAATTATAAAATAAAGTAAAAAAATAATAAAGGAGATAAATTTAAAAAAACAATAAAGGAGATAAATTACTTTAAAGTTCTACAAAGTAAAGAACAATAAATAAATAAATAATAAATAAAATAAAAAATAAATAAATAATGAATAAAATAATATATATAAAAAAATGAATTTATAAATGGTAGAAATTAAGTGAATGAATATCAGATTGAAATTAAATAATAATAATAACAATAATAAAAAAATAAATAATATTACATTAATAAGCGAAGAGTAATAATAATAATAATAATAATAATAATGGTACTAGTAATAAAAATAAAATAATAATAGTAATAATAATAGTAGTAGAGGAATAAAATAATAATAATAATAATAATAATAATAATAATAATAATAATAATAATAATTAGACAAGTAAATATTAAAGAAATAATAGTAATAATAACAAAAATAATAATAGTAATAATATTAAAATTAATAAAAATAACAGGAATAATAATAATAGTAATAATAATGTTAAAAATTGATTTTAATAATAAAATAACTAAAAGGACTAAATTAAAATCAAAACAGAATTTTGGGTAAAAATCACGAGTGAAAAATAGAGTGGAGGACCGAATTGCAACGCACGCCCAACGTGGAGGGGCCGAAATAGAAAATATCCCCTCCCTCCAAAACGGCGTCGTTCAGACGCGGGCTAAAATGTAATCAAAATAAAACGTAGGGTAAAAATTAAAAAATAAAAGAAACTTAATTGTAAACAATAAAAAAAGCGGAAGGGCTAAAGGTGAAATTAGCCCTTCCAATGAAAAACACGAGGATCCTAGGCTCTGGGTCGGATCAAAATTGGGGTCGGCTCGAAACGACGCCGTTTTGACGTCTATGCATTGGCCCAAAACGACGCTGTTTCACATAGGCTATAAAAGCTATTTTTTAAACAAAAAATTCATTTCTCTTCTCTTTTTAAAAAAAAAAAAACTAAAAATCTCCTTTCAACTCCTCTCTGCCTGGCCCGAGTTTCGGCCACTCTCCGGTCACAGACCACCGCGCGCCACCGTGGGCTCCTCCGTCGTCGACTGCCGTGCACGACGGCCAGAGCCCAAAAAAACCCCTTTTTTAGACGAAAACCAAGAAAAGGTAATCTTCTTCCCTTTATACTCTTTTAATACATATGTATAGGTATATATACAATTTTTAAAAAAGGAAAACGAAGAAACTTTGTGAATAGTCGATTAAAAAACGAAAAATAAGGCGAATAACCAAAGACCTTGCACGTTTCTAACTTTTTTTTCGATTTGCTTGTTGTTGTTTTGTTTTCTTTGATGAATTCGAATCTATTTTTTGTATTTCAAAAGTCTCCGAAAATTACAATATTATCTGTGGCTTTATATAGCCAAAAATGCATAATATTATTTCTTTTGTCTCTGATGCTTTTTTTCTTTTCTGTTCTATTTTGCCCTGTTTTGCAGGCTTGTGGAGGGTCAACGGAGGCAGAGGAAAAGCAATTTTGCCATTTTCGTGTAAGACGACAGAGGCGTCAGGGGGCCTTGGGACGAGACGCTTCTGGACGAGACGCTGGCACGATGCTTGAGGGAGGCTGCGGCGCTAGGTTTTCAGAAACCCTACTGAAAGATTTTTATTTGTGGGCCTAAAAACTGTAATTGGGCCAGCATTTTTTGTAATCTGGACTTTAAATTTTGTTGGACTTTATTATATTTTTATTTGGTTTTTTTTTTGTTTGTGATTCGGGCCCGAGTGAATTGGGCCTTTTACAGATATTTTTGAGTTCAGACATTTTGATGACTTATCTGCTTTAGTGAGTAGGGTTGATAATGATTCTCTCTTAGAACCTTTTAGACAACAAAGTTCTGGCAGGCTAATTTTGAGATGCACTTGGATAAGGCGCCGAGTTCGGATGGATTGAACTTTGCGTTTTTCAGAAGTGTTGATCTATTGTGGGTGTTGAGGTGTTTATATAGTGCTTTGCTTAGTTAGAAAAGGGTGTTTTTTTGAAAGCTTTGAATGCTACTAATATAGCTTTGGTCCTGAAGACAAGTTCGCCTATTGCTACGAAGGACTTTTACTCGATTCCCGTCTGTAATGTTCTCTATAAGATACTGTCGAATATATTAGCTAATTAGTTGAAGGCTATTTTGTTGAAATTGATCTCTCTTATACAGTCGACTTTTTTCCTAGGTTGATTGATTATTGATAAAATTATGGTGGCCTTCGAGGTTATTCATCACATGAAGAATAAGAGTCGTGGGTGATTTGGGGGGTAGCACTAAAGGTGGACATTAGTAAGGCCTAAGATTGGGTTGACTTGTATTTTTTATGCTTTATTTTTCTTAAAGTTGGATTTTCGATCAAATGGGTTGAGTGGATGATTCTTTGTGTAATAATGGTATCATATTCGATTATGCTCAATGGGACTGAACTAGGCCCCATCATTTTGTATCGGGGTCTTCAGCGAGGTTATCTGCTTTCCTCGTACCTTTCTATTTTGTGTGCAAAAGGTCTCAGTTTTCTCTTTCAGCAAGCATAGTTGCATAGGATGATTTATAGGATCCGGGTTTGTTAGGGTAGCCTTTTAGTGTCACATTTTTTGTTTGCGAATGATATCTTTCTTCTTTCAGGCTAAGGTATCAGAGTGTAATGTCATTCAAAGCATTCTATTGCAATATGAGGAGGCGTTTATTCAGTCTGTTAACTAGAACAAATAAGGTATTATGTTTTGTTCGAATACCAATTGTCGAAACCATTTTTTATGTTTGGAAAACAGGGCTTACTTTAAAAACATGGAGTCGCCACCAATCTTTTTTGAAGTGTGATTGGGTCACCTTATAAAACATTTTGGTCTATGAATTTTAAGAAAACAGGTCCGGGAGTCGGTTACGCACGAGGAAGGATTAGCACCCTCGCAACGCCCAAAATTTGGTACCTTATTGATTGATTAATGTCCTAATATCGAAAATTGGAAGAGATTTTAAAATACAAATCCTTGAGAAAATGTTTGGATAATTCGAATTGGATATCGAAATTCTCTTGTTCCGAAAGAATGAAATATCACATTCAGCACGTTAGGATACGATGTTTCAAACCCTTGACACCAAGATCATTTCATGATTTCCAAAATTCATGCATTGCAATTTAAAAAAGGGTATTCCGTAATTTGGCCAAATGAAAAAACCGAAACCCAGCACGTTAGGGCACGATTCCTCGAATTTCCAAACATGAAATATTGCCTTATTTTTGAAGTTCAGAAAACAGGTCAAATGTTAAAAGGATATTTAGTCATTTGGGCGAACAAAAAATCGAAACCCAGTACGTTAGGGCACGATTTCCTGAACTTCCAAACACAAAATATTACCTTTGTAAAAACCCTTTTTTATGAGTTTGGGTAAAAAAGTGGAAAAAAATAAAAGATAAAGTCAATGTAACCTTTAAAATAGAAAATCGGTTAAAACGTAAAAATTGTCATGCTTAGCGAATAGTGATAATGTAAACACGATAATAATAAAGAATGATACTAATAAATATAATAGGAAAAAAATTAAAATCAACAATAGTATTAATAATAAAAATGATAGTAACAGTAATGATAAATAGTAATAATAATAATAATGGAAAAAAATTTAAAATAATATTAATAATAAAAATAGTAATAATAGTACTAGTAAAAATAAAAATAGTATTAATAATAAAATAATAGTAATAATAAAAAAATAATAGTAGTAAATAAAATAAAAGTAACATTAATAATAATAGAAATAATAGTAATAATAATAGAATTAATAAAACTGATAGCAATAAATATAGTAATAATAATAAGAACGATAACAAAGATAATATTACATAATAACAATACTAACAATATCTATAATAATAAAATTATTAAATAATAATAGTAAAAATAAAAATATTAAATAATAATAGCAATTGCAAAAATCACTGAATAGGACTAAATTATAAGAGAAATAAAATTAAAGAACCAAGTTAAAAAAGAAAGAAAGTCGGGGGGCCTTCTGTAACACGTGTGAGAATAGGGGGACTAATTGGGAAATTATTCTCTTTCCCTAAAACACTGCGTCCTAATAGGAACCAAAATGAAACAAATGTGAAACTTTCGGGCCCAAATTAAAACCAGAAAAACCTAATTGAACTAGACTGAAAGAGCGGAAGGACCAGGGCTGTAAATAGCCCATTTTTAAACAAAACGCGCGGATCCCTTCAGGTCGGGTCAACTGCGCGCGAATCTTGAGCAAAACGACGTCATTTTGGCTCTTAAACCCCTGATGCAAAACGGCGTCGTTTTCATTCCTTATTTAAAGCCAAAATTTAAAAAAAAAACATTAGTTTTCTGTTTTAAAAAAATTCAAGTCTCAAGTCTCAGAAAATCGTCTCCCTGCTGTCTCCTCAGGCGATTTCAGGCGAGCCTCCAAAGACAATCATCACTGCCACCCGCCACCGTCATTGCGATGTGCGTGCATGGCGTAGAATTCAAAAATAGGTAATTTTCTCCATTTTTTTACTGTATATTATATATATTATATATGGTTTCAAAAAAATCAAAAAAAAAAAAGAAGAACAAATAGAACAAAATAAAAAGCAGTATTCGGAAATGAAAAGAAAAAGGAAAAATAAATAAAAAACCTTTGTTGATTTGGTATTCTTTGTATATTCCGTGTAAAAGGTACTTTGTATTGCTTTTTTCTATCAAAAAATCGTAGTCTTTTTACATTGCCTGGTTCGGCTTTTATAGCCTTCTTTTTTTACAACGATTCTCCTATTTTATAGGTTCGAGCGTCTTGGTGGAGGAGGGGACTTCACACGGGCGTGGCGAACATGGCTCGGTGGTGGAGGTGCGCACGACGCGGAGGCTGCTGCGGGCTTGCGGCGTAAACAATGCTAGGGTTTTTTTTTTTGTTGTTTTCTGTTTTGTTTTTTTTTGGGCCATTGGGCCAATAGGGATCATGCCAAATGTAATTGGGTTTAATTTTATGTTGGGCCTGTAATTTGAACCCTTTTTTTATTGGACTGTTATTTTATTTTATTGTTTTGTTGCTTCTGATTCGGGCCCGGGCAAACTAGGCCGTTTACACCAATCTTGCTAACAGAAACTTTGCTATGTCAATTTTGGGAGTTACTACACCACTTGATCATGGTCGCTACTTGGGGTTGCCATCCCTTGTTGAATGTAAAAGATGCAAGTCTTCTCTTTTATTCGTGATAGGGTTAGTCAATTGCTTTTTTTCTCGGAAGAGTAAAATGTTAAGCCGATTGGGTAAGGAGGTGGTCCTGAAGACTGTGGTGTAGGCCATTCCGACTTTCTGTATTAGTGTCTTTTTGCTTCCATTGGGTGTGTGTGAAGTGATTCAATAGTTGATGAATTCATATCGATGGAGCTTTGGGTCGAGTGTGAGACAAAAAATTCAACAACTGTTGTGGGAACGACTATGTGTGCCAAAAAAAAAAATAGGGGCATGGGGTTTTGACAACTTCACTATTTTAATTTGTCCCTGCTATGCAAACTGGGATGACAACTCTTAGCCCATCCCGACTCTCTGGTATATTGTATTTTTAAAGCTTGTTATTTTCTGACTTGTGATTTTTTGGAGGCATATGTGGGGAATAACCCATCATATATTTGGAAAAGCATGTTTGCGACTTGGAATATGTTGAATAAGGGGGTGCAGTGGAATCATGATGTTCAAAGTTGTTTCATGAAAAAACAAGTTAATTGTAGAAAAGAATGAGAAGAAAAGCTTTCAACTAATGCAGGCAGTGCAAATGGAGAAGGCCATACAACACCAATTTTAACAACCCAATTACTTAAATGAAAACTTTTGAATAGTTCATTGGCATTTTTTAACTTTTTGAAGTTGAGTGACCAACATGAAAACTTACTATAAACTTTAAAAAGTTACAAAATGGTCTAAACTATTAGAAAGTTTTCATTTAAGTCACTGAATTATTCGAAAGTTTTTGTTTAAGTCACTAGGCTATTATGTTTTTTTGTAAATCTGGTTAGCAAGCTCCAAGTGACAATTTGATGATTGGTACAGTGAATTAATACCCATTGACAAATAGAATAACAAGTCGATCTAACAGTTAGTGTTGAAGATTGAAGAAGAAAGTTGTTTGGATTTCGATTCATAAAATCGTGAAGTTCAAAGTTGTTTTGAGGAAAAAAAAAAAACTGAACCGTAGAAGAGAAGGAGAAGAGCTTTCCATTGGTGCAGGTAATGTGAATGGAGAAGGGCATATAGCAACTATTTGGTGTTCAAAGTTGTTTCATGAAAAATGAATCGAACTATAGAAGAGAAGGAGAAGAAGAGCTTTCAACTAGTGCAGATAGTGCGAATGGAGGTCATACAACATCAATTTTAAGTGGCTTAAATGAAAACTTTTGAATAGTACAGTGACATTTTATAACTTTTTGAAGTTGAGTGACAAACATGAAAACTTACTAATAATTTAGTGACCTTAAATTATAATTTACCCTTAAATTTATCATTTAAATATGCCCCATAATTAGAGTTTACGTATTCTTCGTTAGCAGAATTGTACTCATCTAAAAGAGCTTAGCAAAAAACTCTAGTGAGCAAAAAAAAAAAAAAAAAAAAATGAAACAAAGGCCTGCTTTTTATTCATTTCCGGCAAGACAAGGAAGTCGTAGAACTCGCCTTTGTTCTTCGTAAATCATAAACAATGTATTGAAATAATATTATTAATTTATAACTACGAACTTCGTTTACATATAAGTAGGATTGCGATTCTTAGAATTAAGCAACAAGGCAAATTTAAGCTAAATTAGCAGAGAAATTAAAGAGAGAAATGGCCAAATCCAACAGCAATGTTGCAATGTATCTGAATTTTGCCCTTTTGATCTCTCTTCTTCTAATCATAAACATGGCAGAAAGCAGGCTTTTTCATTGTAAGTGATTTTTTAGGCTATTTCAGATTAATTCCATGAAATTAATTTGTTAGTCTGTACTCACTTGATATTGAAACTTATACTATATTTGCAGATGGGCATGGAAAGGCCAAAATGTTGACACCGACATGTGTGTCGATATATGGGCAACAAGAAGGGGATGCCTGCTTTAGCATCACACAAGCATTCAATTTGACTTTTGATTTCTTCCTTCAGATTAATCCTAATCTTAACTGCGATACAATCTTTGTGGGACAATGGCTCTGCGTCGATGGTTTCCTCAGCTAATTTTATTTAGAAGGGAATTAAGTTTGAATAAATTGTTGATCATCACCTTATTCAAGCTCTGTCTTCTTGGAACAAAACATGCTTGATGTCGATATTCAACATTGTACTTAGTGTAAGAAGTTAATATAAAATGTATCCCACTTATAAACTATGAAAATAAAATTTTATATTTTGAATAAAAAAGGAAAAAATTATTTTGAATTACAGGGACATAGGATTGGTCGTATGGAAAAATTTGTTGACTCGGATTTAAGAATGATCTCTCTCTACGTTGATTTGTGTTTCTCATTTTTATGAAATGAAGTTGTTATTAAAAATATTTGTTTTGGACTGATATTTCTAAGAGAGAGAAATCATAATATGGATCATGTTTCCATATCTCAATTTCAATTATGATATTTATGGACACTATGTACTTTTGAATTCAATTTTTTTTTAAAGAAATAATTGCTTTTTATAATAAAAGATGTCCAAACGCGCTGTGAATTGAATCTTAATCTCACTAACATAACAACTTATTTCGTCTTCTAATTTTCAAAAAAAAAAAAAAAAAAATCATTTTACTTCTCTATTGTAGTTTCTAAACTTGAGTTATTTGTTAAATCACTCCGAAAATGATCGAAAAAGTTAATATCTGCTAGTTTTACTGACGTGACATATATATGGATACTACATTAACAATTAATTAATTTTTTAAACATAAAAAATATTAAAAATATATAAAAAATATTAAAAACTTTAAAAAGTATAAAAATTATAAAAAAATATTTTTATATAGTTTAAAAATTATTAATTGCTAATGTGGCATACACGTGGATGTCACGTAAGTAACGTTAACTGAAGTTAACTTTTCCGTTCATTTTAGAATGTTTTAACAAACAATGCAAGTTTCAAAGGTTAAACAGCAAGCCCTGCACCCCCCCAAATGGTAAATGATCAATTTAGTCCACTAAAATTTTTAAAAGGCATAATTGTAAAAAAAAAATACCCTCAACATTTATGGATTTTTGGTTTTGAGCCCTTAACTTTTTTTTTTTTAGATTGACACCCTCAACGTTACGATTTTTTCAGAAATCAACCCAATTTTCACGTTTACCGTCCATCAAATAACAATTCAACAAAGTAGCCTATGAGGCATGCCACATAAGCACAAGGTCATAGATGACGTCATCTATAAAAAATTGTTTAATAAATTTTTTTTTCATTTTTTTCCATCTTTGTTCTTCTCTTTCTCTCTTCCACTCTAGTTGCTATCGGCGTTGTGCCCAACCATCGATCGGTTAGATTTTCACATTGACTTATTTATTATAGTGTTTGAGAGAGAAAAACCACAACCATAGATTTTTAATCCTTAATTCCCTCTATTTTTTTGCTAGATCTAGCAGCAAGTAAGTTGATTTTCTTTTGTTTTCGTTTTAGGTTCTCTTGAGAAGGAAAAACGACAAAGAGGACACTTTGTTGACCGTTGTTTTCTCTTTGTTGGAGGTTTTGATTACGTTTTGGAAGAGCTAAGGGAGGCTGATTAGTGTATTTATGTCGACTGAGTTTGATTTGGCTTTGGTATTTCCATGGATTGGATCGTAGAAGAGCAAGCTATATTCAAAAATAGGTTACAACAGTGAGTCCTCTTTTTTGCTTTTTCTTTATTGTTTTGGTTGTATATAGTTTTGGGTGTTTTATGAAATTGTCTCTTGTAAATAAGCATAATTGTCAAAAATATCAGACCTTTACGCCACAATAATTTACAAGGATGACAACGAAGAAGATGAAGATGACTCCTCGCTCCCTCCTCACCTTAAACGTCTTCCTAAAGACTTCGGTGACGGTCCTACATACTTTGGCAACGATGACAATGTCGAAGATTTTTAGACCGTGATTGTGAAATTTGATCGCAGACATAACGCTCATGATCAATCGTCGTATTCGTTTAAGCCTCTGACTGTAGCTATGGCGAGCCCGATAAGGGCTAGGAGAGATGGATTAGACGTTGATGATGATGATGAGAAGGAGGAGAATGAGGAGGAGGGTGAGGATGGAGATGGAGAAGGTTTTGAGATGTTTATGGTGAGATCGATGATGAGGAGTGAGAGGGAAGGCGGTGGTGGTGGGGATTGGGACGAGTAGAGAGAAAGGGAAGTGGAGAGGGTTTCTTGGAGTTTGATATGGGCACACTGCGAAAGTAGAGGGAAAGAAAAAAATGAGAGAAGGGGTAGGCCTATTTGAAATTGGTCAAGCATCTTTGACACGTCATCTACTTACGGTTGGTTGATGGTCAACTCACATTTTCCATTAAAATTGGGCTGAATTCTGGAAAAATGGTAATGTTGAGGGTGTCAATCCAAAAAAAAAAGGGTTAAGGGATTAAACTCAAAAACCCATAAACATTGAGGGTATTTTTTTACAATTATGCCTTTTTAAAACTATAATAAGCTAGTTATGATGATGATTTTAATTGTTTTTTGTGATTAGAAGTTATTTAAAAATAGGTTAAATAGTGTTCAAAGAAGAAAAAACTGACCTTAAAATTAGTATCTTTGTAAAAGAAAAAACTATGTCGAAAAACTTGATCGGGGATGGCAGCGACTTTACTCTGAATGAGGATCGCATACAAAAAAAAAGTTTTTTTTAAGGATCCTTCAACAGATACTAGCAGTTTCATGGCGGTGGACTCAAATCCAATACCGGTGGAGTCATTGAAAGATAAATTGTTGGGAAATGGAAATCATGTTTCTGCAGAAGAGAAGGATCTCGAGCTTTTAGAGGGTGATATCACGAGGACTACGATTAATAGAGTTCCTGTGATCAACTTTTCTGAAAGAATCCAACCGTTTTTAATTAGGGACATGGAAACTATAGTGGTGGTGAAATTGTTGGGACAAAATATAGCCTATTCCACCCTTCATAATAGGATCTTCTGTCTTTGGAAGCCTTTACTTCTGTTTATCTCATGGATGTCGAGAATGACTATTTTCTCATCAAATTTCAGAGTAAGGATGACTGTGAAAAGCTGCTCACTCAGGGGTCGTGGATTGTCTTTGGATAATATCTCACTGTTCAACCATGGACTCCAAATTTTAATCCAATTCAATCGTTCCTAAAATCTATCATGGTTTGGGTTCGCTTTCCTGGTTTACCCGAGGACTTTTATATAAAGAAAACTCTGGAAGAAATCAGAAGTCTAATTGGTAAGGTGACCAAACTTGATTTTAAGATAGATTGTGGTTCGAGAGGAAAGTTTGCTCGTATGGCAGTTTTTATCAATCTAGACAAGTTGTGGAGCAGCCAGATTCATTCGAACGAACTCTGAAAACCATTCACTAATCATTCGGAAGAAGGCTTGGTTAGCCTCTCCTCTCTCACCACTATTATTCGGCCTAGATGTGGCCAACGCTGTCCCTTGAGCAGGAGCAGGCGCATTACTCTCAACATCGTCAGTAACTACTCGATCGGGATCCATTACTATATGAAAACACATTTCAATTGTCAGGATTCATCACACTATCGCAATTATATATATGGCATGTATAGCTAGACTCACACGCGCTACGTTAGTCCGAGAATCGACTAAACCGTAGCTCTGATACCAATAAAATGTAACACCCCTAACCCAAAACCGTCGCCGGAATAAGGCTAAGAGGAATTACCGAACAATCAGAACATTTCATATTCATTCCACAACACCAAGTCAATCATCAATCAACCATATTCAATTATAATCATATAGTCCCTTATTGAGGTCTACGAGACCTTAAACACGTGTTAGAAAGAGGTCGGGACTAAACCGAACATTTACAAAAATTTTTAGAAATTTAAAGATTTTTCCAAAATGCAGAGGTCACACGTCCGTGTGGGAAGGCCGTGTGCCTCCCACGGCCTCAACACGCCCGTGTGTCTAAGCCGTGTCAAAACAGGGCATACATATTGACTTGTCCACACGGCCGTTGACACGCCCGTGTGGCTCACCCGTGGTCGCTACTGACTTCACCACACAGCCAGTCACACACCCGTGTGTCTAGCCCGTGGTCGATCCTGACTTGTTTTAAAATTTCAATCACTAGTGACACGGTCGAGCCACACACCTGTGTGCTCAATCGTGTGGGCAAATGTAGGCCACTTTCAAGGCTAATTTGCCACCCACACAAGGGTCATCAAGCCATACCAAAGCATACTTCATATACCATATTCATTCATGCATATTACCAACATTTATCTAGCCACATCACATGGCTATTTACACATCTCAAACATGTTTCAAAACAACTAGCCTATACATGCCATATTCAAATATACATATCTTCAAAAGTACCAAAATAGATTGCCGATAGTGTGATAGAGATGCTGACGATCCCCGGATCTGAGCTAGATTTACTGACACTGTAAAACAGAGAAACAAATCACACAGTAAGCTTTCAAAGCTTAGTAAGTTCATAATATAATACATATTACTCAATAATACCACATCAATACATAATTAAACCATCACATAGATAAATGCACAATTATGCTCATCATCAATCTCAACCATATGCTCAAGTACCTACTCATTCAACTTTTAAGGCTATCATCAACCACATAGGTTCAAACGTACCTTGATCAACACATAATTACTCACTATTCATGCTACTCAATTGCTCGATATTACCTCCCATTCAACCTTTGCTATTCCTTTGATTTATTCACACACCTAGTGCCAATTTCATAATCGAAACATAATCGTCACCGAACACTTAGTGCCAATATGTTAAACCAAACTTATATCGATATCGCACACACAATGCCAATTCGATAAGCCGAAACTTCTATCTTTTCGCACACACAGTGCTAACCATCTCTGTCTCGTTTCTAATTTCGCACACTTACTGCCATCTACTTCAATTCCGCACATAGCATTTCTAATCTCATAATTATGTATATATTCATTCAATTCACATCACATAGATATAATTTAACAACTAGTATTATATCCGAACTTACCTTGGACGTCGAAATATCGAATCAGTCGATTAATCGAGCACTTTGTCTTTGCCTCGATCTCGATCCGAATCTCTCCTTTCTTGGTCTATACGCATACAAAATTAACTCATTCAATCACCAATTCATTCAATTTAGTCCAAACACACATATTTAGGGCATTTTACAAAATAGCCATCACATTTTCACATTTCGACACTTTAGTCCCTAATTCATCAAATCACAAAATACACCAAATTTCTATTCACATAAGCTTAGCTGAATTCTTCCCATGCTAATACAAGCCCACATATTTCATTTATTTCACATTTTAGTCCCTCAATTTACACTTTTCTCAATTTAGCCCAAAGTACTCAATTTTACTAAAAATTCAAAGACAAAATATGTTAATCTAACACATATCTTTCATAATTCATCACCAAACTTCACAAAGCTCATGAATTCATTCACAAAGCTCATGAATTCATCCATGGCACATTTCAAATTCATCATCAATTCACAAAAGTTAAGCATGGGTTTGATAGTATACTAAGCAACGATTACAAAAACATAGAAATTATAAAAAATCGAAGTTAAAACTTACCTTAATTTAGCTATGAATGTGCTGAAACCACGAAAGCTTCAAAACCCCTTATTTCTTTCTCAATTTCAGAAAAAAAGGAATGATAATAGCTTCCAAATTCCTTTTGTTTTAATTAATACATATTATTTCTTCAATTACTAAAATACCCTTTAATAATAATATAATATAACACATGATAGTTGGTTATAATTGTCCAACTACCATCCACTCATTATATATTGGTTTAATTACCTCATAAGGCCACTTCATTTAAAAGCCATAACATAGATACTTCAACAATCAGCACATAGCTTTTACAAATTACGCGATTAAGTCCTTTTTACAAATTAAACACACAATTGATAAAATTTTCACACAGAAATTTCACACATACTTAATCACATACTGTAAACACAAAAAGTAATATTAAAATATTTTTTTGACCACAAATTTGTGGTCTCGAAATCATTGTTCTGACTACGGTCTAAACCGGGTTGTTACAAATCGCCCATACCATATGTTTTGGTTAATGGCACGATGCAACGTGTTGAATACGAGTCGTTGTCGACGGTTTGCTTTTTGTGTGGTCAATATGGCCACGTTTGTGATATTTTCCCTTACCAAAAACCTACAGCAAAGGGCACAATGGTCAGAGAAACAGTCAAGTTTAACTTACTGGAGAAGGAGAAGATGAATGAGATGTTGGAGTCGTTTGGCCCATGGATTCTTGTTGGGTGAAAATCATGTAAAAATCCAATGGGTAATGAGAATTCGACGGTAAAAATTTTTCCCAAATAAGGGGAAAGCTCCCGATTTACTGCACTATCGATGGTTAATGATGGCGAAAATAAGAGAACAAAGGAGGAAATTTTGGGGGTTCTATTTCAGAAGGGTGGTTTTTTTTAAAAAAAAGGGGGGGAGGGGGAAGGCTCTTTCTAATTTAGGGGTTTCAAATAAGGAGCAAATGTTTTAAAAGAAAACGGGCTAGCTGTATGATAAGGTTTCTGGGCATGTTAATGGAGTTGATATGTTAGAGGGTAACGAGCCAGGACCTTTAGAAAATTTAATTCAGACAAGCTCCTTATCCAAAAGCCTAGGTAAGTCTTCTGACCGAATAGTAATTATTTCAAAGCCTAATTATTTTTCTTCTTCACAGCAGCAACAGTATGATGCCACAGTGGGTCCCAAGTCATTGGAAATTAACAAGGAGCAAGTTTTTGGGCCTATTAATGGAGTTGATTTGTTGGAAGGTAATGGGCCAAGGCCTTTTGAAAATTTAATTCAGACAAGTTCCTTACCCGAAAGCCTAGGTAAGTCTTCTGATCTAATTGTCATTATCTCAAAGCCTAATTTTGTTTCTTCTTCTTTGCAGTAGCAACTTCATGACATCACAGTGGGTCCATCTTGAAATTAATAAAGAGAATGTTGACTCTTTTTTTTAATTTCCTTACAGTAGCAGCCTCATGATGGCACCGAAATTTAGCTACAAGATGTTTTGAATGACTCTGTTAATGTTTTAGCTAAAAAGATCAATGTTTTAGATTATGATTCCCAATTGATCTTTTTAAATAAGGAGGGGTCGGTTCCGGTGGGAATTAATGCCTATTTTAACCCCACCTTTGATGGGTCGGTTGAGTCAGTGGTGGATTTAAGTAATGAAATTTTTAATCCTAAAAATCACTCGACTGTTACCTTCAAGGAAACTAGGAGAATTAAACATGCCAAGTCTCTTGACAATGGTACCACGGGTGAAAGAGGTAAAGGGTCCTCAACTTCGCAAGGGAGGGGGTCGGGAATTAAGGGTACTGTTTGCTCGAGTGGTGCCATCAATAAGATAATTAGAGAAAGAGGGGACGTTTTCAAAATTTTAGCAATGTAAGGGTCCCACTAGCAAACACTATAAATTTAATAGCCAAGCTTATTAGCTAGCAAATTAATTTGGAGGCAAAAAAGGAAGGCCAGAGTAGCGACGTAAAAAGTTGAGAAGGTATCTGATAGACATGAAATATGATAAGTTTTCTTTATCTATTTGATTTATATATATATTTATTTATTTATGAGTTTATCTTTTTTTTTTTATGGAATTTTCAAGGTTATGCTAGCAAGAAGTTTTTTTGAGAGTATAATCGAGAGTATAAGTAGGATATTGTTGGCCTTTTAAAAACAAGAGTTAGTGGTAGTAAAGCTGAGTTGGTCATTGCTAATCTTAGATTTCAACTTTCTCATCGGATGGAAGCTATAAGTTTTTTTAGGGGTATTTGGGTCGGTTGGAAGGAGTCGATTCAGGTGGAAATTATGTTGAGTCACCTGCAATTTGTTATGACTAAGGTTTCGTATAGTTCTCTTCAGCAACCGATTTATGTTGCCTTTGTTTATGGTATCCTTGATACCCACAAATGCAGGGGACTTTGGGGATGCCCTGAAAGTAACCATTCCCTGTTCGAATTCCCCTTGGATGAAAGTGGGAGATTTTAATGCAATTTGAGCCTCTAATGAAAAAAGAGGTGGGCGATTTAATGGGAAAATGTGTTTTTTCTTCAGGAATTTTATGAATTCCTTCGATATACAAGACTTGGGTTCAAAGGCGCACCCACCCTTTACATGGTATAGAGGTGGCATATTTGAGCGTCTTGATAGGGCTATCGGGAATGATACGTGGCTTACGAAGTTCCCAAATTGCTCTATCACTCACCTTCCAAGACTCAAATCAGATCATAGGCCCCTCCTCATATCTCTTCAACCACGGTTCCATACTCATTTAGGTAGACCATTTTTTTTTTAGCAGGATAAGTTGAGCATTCAGGTTTTTCTGAGTTTGTCAAGAAGAATTGGAATTTTTCTAAAAATATATCTAATTCCCTTTCCAACCTTACGAGTCACCTTAAGGATTGGAATAAAAAGGTATATGGGCATATTGGCTCTCGAAAAAAAAAGACTAATCCAGAAATTAGACAATATTCAGAGTGATATGGATTATTCTCAGTCTGAATCTTTACTACAACTAGATTTGACGATTAGAGAAGAGTTGGAACAAGTTTTGTTTCATGAGGAACTTCTATGGAAACTGAAAGCAAGATGTGATTGACTTTCTCTAGGAGACCGCAACACAAATTTTTTTCTATAAATGTACCCTAAAAAGGAAGAACCAAAATCGGATCACGGCTTTAAAATATGAAGAAGGGGAATGGACTTTTGATGAGGAAAAATTGTGTCATAAGGTGATTCATTTTTTTGAGAATGTGCATGGTGAGGAATAGATGATGACATGGGAAATTCCACCAAGTTCGTTTCCTAAGCTTAGAGATGATGAGATTCATTTTTTTAAAGAAACTAGTTTCAAATGAGGAGATAAAGTCTACCTTGTTTGAGATGGAACCTTTAAAGGCACCAGGGAATGACGAATTTCATGCTCTTTTCTTTCAAAGTCAGTGGGAATGTCTTAGGGATTCGGTTTGATCGTGGGTTAAGAGTATCTTTGCTGAAGAGAAAATTGATCCGAACTTATATAATACCTTAATAGTCCTCATTCCGAAGGTTCCGAATCCAGACTGCTTCTCTTAGTTTTGACCAATTAGTCTAGATTTGGTTTTTTATAAGTTGGTAATAAAAATCATTGCGAACCGGTTTAAACTGATATTCCCAATAATTATTGGCCAAGAGTAGACTGGGTTTATTGCAGAAAGAAATACCATAGATAACATCATTATTGGACAATAGATGTTCCATTTTATGAGAATTAAGAAAAAAACCAAGAATTGGTTGGCCATCAAGGTTGATCTTGAGAAAGCCTACGATCGAGTGCGCTGGGAGTTTATCGGAGCTTCCCTCTAGGTTGCAAGTATTCTAAATTTTCTCAATAATGTAATTATGTTTTCTATTACTAACTCTACTATCTAGATTCTATGGAATGACATACTAACACAAAAATTTCCCATTTAGAAGTGTTCAACAAGGATGCCTGTTGTCGTTGTATCTCTTCGTGTTGTGGATAGAGTGGCTCGATCATAGTATTCATTTTAATATTCATAATGAAAAATAGAGACCTATATGTTTATCTCTATCAGATCCATCCTTGTCCCACCTTTTTTTTGCAGATGACCTGATTCTGTTTGGTCAAGTAGAAGAGGATCAAGCCACCATTTTGAAAGAGGTGTTGGACAGCTTTTGTAATTACTCTACTCACAAGATTAATGCAAATAAAAAAAATGTATGCTTTTCTGAAGGAGTCAGTGCAACTCTAGGAGATAAACTTTATCATATCCTAGGTTCTCGCTAAGTTTAGGATCTTAGAAGTTATCCGGGGGTACCTCTGCTTCATAAAAAAGTAACTAACAGCACATTGTGGTTTGTGGTGGATAAGGTTCGAAGCAAGTTACAAAGTTGGGAGGCAAAGAAATTATCCTTAGCTGGTAGGGCTATTTTAGCTCAATTGGTTCTATTGGCGATTCCCAGTTACTTCATGTAGTCTATGTTGATTCCTACAGGCCTTTGCGAGGAAATTGAGAGCATGGTCCGTCAGTTTGTTTGGGGGTCTTCGAGTAGGAGTCAAAAAGTGGGTTTGGTTAGTTGGGAAGATGTTTGCCAACCTAGAGAGCATGGAGGGATTGGCTTACAAAATTTTGCAGGATCATAACACTTCGTTTATGATGAAGCGGGGCTTTAAACTTGTGACTGATTCCAGGGCCCTTTGGGTTCAAGTCATTCGAGCTAAATAGGAGGTTACAAATGAAATTTTCGACCACCTTTCTACGAGTAGATGCTCTTTCATGTAGAGAGCCCTCACTAAGGTTTGGCCTCTTATACGAGGGAATTTGCTCTAATCAATAGGGGATGGAAGAAAAGTCAGGTGTTGGCGGGATCTATGGGTTCCAAATACGGGGCCTCTAGTTAATCTGATTCCTGGTCATTCTAATCTTGATCTAGATTGTTTGTTAAGTGATATGGTTGCAAAAGATGGTACTTGGAACCTAGACCTTTTTTGGATTTGGCTGCCAGAGATGGTTGGCCACAAGATCATTGGTGTTCCCCCTCCGTACCCGACAACTAGGGTTGATAGGATCATTTGGGGAGGTACGTCGACGGGTTCCTTTTGTAACACCCCAAACCTTGCCTAGATGTTATGGCCGCATCTGGCAATGTCACACGATAGTGTTTTTGAAACCTCATTGTTACGATGAAAACATTCCATGTTATTATCTTTAGTAAACCTTTTTTTTAGAACTTAGGAAGTCATCTTTATTCATTTTAAACACTTGTTTTGAAACATCCCTTGTTGCAGAAGCTTTAATAAAACAGTTTAGGTGATCATGCGTTTAGGAAATACTTTAACTTTTTGAAAACTAAATTTCCTACGACCAACAGGTATAAATCCATAAAGTATAATAAATAAATAAAACCCAAATTCAAAACCAAAGTCCCAGAGGGTCCTTAAATTACAACCCAAATAATCAATAATAATCAAATCATAAACCGTAAATTGAAAACCATGAAGTCTAAAAATTACTGTGGTCACCACTGGGTCCTTTATCGTACCGATCCGTCTAAGTCTGGGGATTACCTATGCACATTAAACAAAAAGGGTGAGTTTATGTAAACTCAGTGTGTAATCCAGCAGAAACAAACAAACAATCAGTATTCATAGTGCACAGTTGAACAGTCTTGGGCCTAAGCCCTTTTCAGTATTAGTGACAGTTTGGGCCTTAGCCCATCTCGAGACTGATGTTAAAAATGCAAGAGGGCCTTAGCCCATCACAAAGATGTCGATAGCGATATGATTATGTAGTAGCAAAATCCTATCCAACCAGCCTCTACACACCATCTCCGTCCAACCCTACACTCCATGGGGATATAATCAACCCACCCATCCTTACACTCCAAGTAGTACCGAATGCGGCACAAAACAGTAGTTTGTAGCTGAGCGACCAGTAAATTAGGCTTAAAGCCTTTCAGTACACTTCCTCTAAATAACAACCCCCAACCCAATGCAATGCAACATACAATGGATGACATGCTATTATGCAATTTCAGTACATATATTCAGTTCAGATATTAACATGCCCAGTACAGATATCATTCAGTCAATTTCACACATTTAGGGGTTCAAGTAGCGCTTATCGACCCTACAGTAGGTTCACAGTCGACTTGGGTGACCCGTGCAACCTTAAAAATATTTCGGTAAAAATGGGCCCACACACCCATGTGACCTACTAGTGTGGGGCCTGTGTGGCCCACTCAGCCCAAATTGGCCTTGGCCGTGTGATCCATTTTTAAAGTAACCCATGCTAGCTCAATACTCATATATGTTTTCACTATTTACTTATATGTTCATTCAAAACTGTCTACTTGAGTCATTATCACTAAATTATTTATATCTTGAGCTACAAAATTCTAAATTAAGATCCACTTTATGTTTTTGAAACTAGACTCAAATACCTTTCTACTATAAAATTTTCAGAATTTATAGTTTATCAAATAAGTACAGTAAAATCTTTAAAGTTATCCTATTATGATGTTTGACAGCTTTGACCTTTCCTTGCTAAAAATTATTTATCTCTTAGTACAAAATTTAGATGATTTTTATATTTGTTTCTCTTGAAAATAGACTCATTAAGGATTTAAACATATAAATTTAAGCCCCTAATTATTTTTTACAATTTTTGATGATTTTCCAAAGTCAGAATAGGGGAACCCGAAATCATTCTGACCTTGTCTCACAAAATTTATTATAACTCATGATTTACAATTCCATTGCTTACACTGTTTCTTCCATGAAAGACTAGACTCAATAAAATTTAATTTCATATTTTATTCAACCTCTAAATCAATTTACATTATTTTTGATGATTTTTCAAAGTTAGACTACTACTGCTGTCTAAAATTATTTTAGTGCAAAATGTTGATTTCCTAGTTTTTAACACCCTTATTTCTTTTCTCCACAATTTTTCTCATCATTTTCTCTTATTTCTCAACATCAATTTAACGGATTTACAAGCGAATTGACACCCAAGAACGAACAGAAACCCAACTTACCGCCTAAGATAACTCTCCGTTTAACTATTGTTAAGACGAGAACATTGAATTCACTAGTCCGAGCCTCCCACTACGCCTAAATCGCAGAAAAAAAAACATTACCACTTCAGTCGCTAAGAGATTCATGATGGAAACGAAGAGAAACACTTACCGAAACTGAGCGAGTACTAACCACGTACGAAAACGAAGGAAAATAAATGGATTAGGGAAAAATCAAGAAGAAGGAAAAGAAGAGAAAGATGGAAAAACTTAGAGAATTTCAGCAAGAGGAGAGGGAGACGACAGATTTTTTTTTTTTTGGAAAAGAAAGCCAAAATTTGGTTATGGGAAAAAAAATAAAATAAAATCCCGATAACCCCAAAATCCCTTAATCTTCTCCCCTAATTCCCACTTCACATCCACTACTCAGAATCCCCCTATTACACAACTCTATCCCAAAATCTGAGCAAAAAAAAATACCTTTGCCTGTGCAGGGATTCAAACACACGACCTCCACCATAATAACACACCACTTAACCACCAGACCAGTAGGCCCATTCCGATGTAATTTACCCAACATTTAAACTTAAGCCCTTTGCACAAGGTTAAGGCTTTATTTATAAAGTAAGGCTTGAACTTGGGACCTCTCACACACACCTAGAACACATAACCACTGAAGCAGATAGACATTGTGTGTCACACATACATGAAATCAAAAATTAAAATTTTGGGGCGTTACACCTTTTCGGTTAAAAGTGCATATGGGAAAATTCAGTAAACTTATTGGAAGCCGAATGAGGTTGTGTGGAAGATCCCTTGGAATTTTCAAGGACCACAAAGGGTTAGGTTCTTTATTTGGCTTGTTCTCAAGCAGAGGTTGCTCACTAACTTAGAAAGAGTCCGGTGAGGTATTGGTCATAACTTGTTGTGTACAGCACCACTGAGGATATGTTGCATGTTATTAAGGATTGTCCTACTGTAAGAAATATTTGGAATCTTTTAATTCATACTAATAAAATTGTTAGAGTTTATTCAGGTAATTTGCAGGAATGGATCGTCTCAAACTTGTAGAACGAGCACGACTTGGGATTTGGAAAAGCTGACTAGAAATACTTGTTTGGGATCCTCATGCGGCTCTTATGGAAAAATCGCAACCTCTTTGTTTTTTAAGGAATGCCATAGAATAGTATTGACACTATTAAGGTCTCCTATAGCTAGGCCAAACAGTTCTTGATAGTAGTGAGAGACCCAACAAGATCACTTCAGGATCTAACTTTATGCTCCAATATTCATGGAACTGTGTTATTTGAATACTAATGATTTCGTAAGATCTGAGGGTGACTCTGCTTCAGCAGGAGGAATTGTGCGAGACCAACCTGGGAAATGGATATTTGGTTTTAATAGAATTTTAGGGAGTTGCTCTGTATTCGAAGCTGAACTGTAGGGCATCTTAGATGGCTTAGACATCTTGATTCATCGAGGCTACGATAATGTATTGTTTCATGCGGATAGTCTTGAAGTAGCTACTTCCATACAAGAGGGACTAATAGGAGGATCAAATTTTGCTTTGGTTAGTAGAATTCTTCAATGGATTCCTCGGTTTCAACATTGGAACATCTGTCATATCCCTAGAGAAGTGAACTAGGAAGCTGATAGACTGGTCAAATTGGCTCATTTGGATACTCAAGGACTACAAGTATTTGAAGTATCTCCATTTGGGGGAATGGATTGTGTGATGTAATTTGCCCTTTTGATTTTATTCTTTGTCACCAAAAAAAAAAAAAAAAACTATAAGCTAGTTTAATGGTAAAATTACTTTTTTGGCCTCCCAAAGATGGAAAAAATCAATTTAACACCTTTAAATGTCTAAACAAACAAGCATATATAAAGAAAAAATTGTACTTTGACCCATTTAAAATTTTAGAATTTAATTTTGCCCCCCCCCCAAACAAAGATAAACTTTTGGCTTCGTCCCTAGAGTTAAAAGAAGCGAAAAATTAAATAGAGGGCTAAAATGAATTTTCGTAAAGTTGGAGCACTAAATTAAGTCATTATACCTTTTAAAAATGGATATGAACAACTTTGTAGTGTGATAATGGTTGGAGATATGTTTCTAACAATCATGTTCTTTCACAATGGATTGACAGAAAATACAAAATTGATGTCTCAAATTACAATGCACATAGAGGTTAGGACGGCCACTTTGTAATTAACAAATTAATAATCTGATTAACACCATCTTTTTATTATTAAAAGTCACCTTAGGCAAACTTTTTTCCCCTATAAATAGAGTTCAGTTTGCATTCATTCTTATAATCAAGCTAGCCAAACCAAATTAGAGTTTAAATGCAAAAAATGGCAAAGTCAAACAACAATGTTGCAATGTTTCTGAACTTGGTTCTGATGATCTCTTTCCTTCTCATCATAAACATGGCTGAAAGCAAGCTTTTTCCCTGTAAGTTTTCCTATTCTCAATATCATCCCCTTTCTTACAATAATTCAATAACTACAGAAGTCTTTGGAGAAGGCAATACTTTAATAAATTCAATATCTGAATCTATCTCACATTTCTTATCCATTGCATGTATAAAGGTACTCAAATCTCATAGCATCAAACCTCTAAATATAGACAGAGGTTTCACTTCATAAATTAGATATTTGATTTATTACTACTAATAACTAGAAATTTATGATAGTTGCAGCTGGATTCATTGAGCATGGAAAAGCCAAAGAGTTGACACCAACATGTCTGTCGATATATGGGCAACAAGAAGGGGATACATGCTTTAGCATCACTCAAGCATTCAATTTGACTCTCGATTTCTTCCTTCAGATTAATCCTAATCTTAATTGCGACTCAATATTTGTGGGAGAATGGCTTTGCGTTGATGGTTTCCTTAGCTAATTTAATTTAGAAGGAAATTAAATTTGAATTACAAGGTTGAATAAATTGTTGATCATCACCTTATTCAAGCTTTGTTTTCTTGAAACAAGACATGCTTGATGTTGATGTTGATGTTAAACGTTATACTAGTATTAAATGCCTAGTATCTTTGTGTAATAGGCCACTTATTATCTACGAAAATGAATATTTATATTTTTAAAAATAAAATAAAATTTATTTTGCAAAATCCAGTTATATTACTCAACTTTTTTTAATTTCTAAAATATTTGTACTTGTTCATGCTCAAATATAATTATAACTATATTCATAATATAATTAATTAATTCACAAATTGAAAACCAAAAATAAAAGATTAACAATACCATAGATTTCAAAAAAGAAAATATAGCAAAAAGTGCTTCTTCTCCTATGAGACACGTTGACTGTCCCATTGAGATTTAGGATCTCATTTTGCATGGATCTTTCATATTTATTTTAACTTAAAATTTTATTTAGAAAAATATTAATTTAAATTATCTTCAAAATATATTTTGTAATAATTAATTTTAGTTGCAATAATTCAAATGCATTGTTTTTATAATTGTTAATCAATTGGATGATATGTATGTATATTCTTTAAAAAAGGTTGCTTCTCCTCACCTAAATTTTAATGATTAGGAAAAAAAATATGATTACTAAGCTCAAATTGTTGTTCAAGGGTAAACTATATATGGCTAAAATGGAGATTAGAATGAGTAGTGTAGGAGGGAAGGAGGAGATGATAAGTCCATGGAACAGGTATGGTAATTATACTATTAAGTCTGGGCAACACAGGTGATGAAAGAGGTTGGAGATTAGACCAACTTCTTCTTACATTGTGGAAAAAAGAAACTTTGGATAGGATTTGGAATTTAACTGTGGCAACTAGAATTAAAATCTTCCCTGGAAGCAATGTTGTACTTCTTGTAGGAATAAGTGGGTCGGATATTTTAAATTTTTTAAATTATTCGAATTTACAAGTTTATTTAAAAATTTAAATTTATTTATTCTTTATAAATTATTCGAATAATACTATCTAAATTTGAATCCAAAATAAATATCATTATTTGTTAAATATTTAAATCCGTAAGCTTTTAAAAATTCAATTTTAAATTTTTGATTTTTTTAGATATCTAAATTCGTTGAAATATATATATATTATAAGTGTTTTGTAATTAATGAATGCGAATATATATTTTAAGTGCTACGAGAAATTCTATTAAAGAACGTCAGATATATGAAGAGGAAGGCCAATTAGGCTTAAGATGGGTAGCTACTCATGCTTTACAAGGGATGTACATTTACAATTTTGTAAATATTTTTTTGTTTTTTGTTTTTCTTTGAAAAGTGTGAACAACATGGACATTATTAATGGATAAAAAATAGGAATCATGATCATGGTGATTCTTTTAGTCATTTTATAGTGAATCTCATATTCTATGTTATAATCGTAAAATAAAATCTTATATAAAATTTATCAAATTAGGACCTATCATAGCAGATCATTAAAAATAAAATTATATGTAGAAGCATAATTGAAATCATTGTTAAAAATTATCCAAAAGGTTTTGATTTTCCAAAAAAATAGGTTTTCTTTTGTATAACTCTCTGATGGAGATGGAAAAGATATACCAGATAACTCTCTATCTCTTTAAATAACTGATTAATAAATCAATTTTGGGTATTTATAGTTTGGCCCCTTATCAAATTATAAATAGAACTTATGATATCTACACATTATTTCCATAATACTTTAATACCTATGACACTGTTGAGTTTACGTGTCATTTGTGGTGTTTGCAGACCTTGTTTTTAGGGATTGTATTGTTAGTGATATTAGTTAGTTTCATTTTAAAATATTTGTGCTTCTATTTTTTCTTTGCTTATTTAAAGCTTTGGTCGATGAATAATATTGTGAGGGAGTTCACAGCATCATTGATTTCTCTATTCTTCTATCACTATTGAAAATTTCTTTTCATTATAATAGTGGTATCAAAGCCAGGTTATAAGCATATCATGGTAGCAGAAAACTTCGTCCAGTCTACTATTCCTCGTTTTGATGGTCATTATGACCATTGGAGCATGCTAATGGAGAATTTCTTGTGGTCTAAAGAGTATTGGCATGTTGTTGAATCTGGAGTGACAGAACCGGAGCAAGGTGTTGCAATGACAGATACACAGAAAGCAGAATTAGAAGCATTGAAGTTGAAGGATCTCAAAGCCAAGAACTATCTCTTTCAAGCTATTGATCGAGCAACTTTGGAGACTATTCTTTGCAAAGATACGTCCAAACAGATATGGGACTCGATGAAGAGAAAGCATCAAGGGAATGCAAGGTCGAAGCGTGTGCAGCTGCAAGGTTTTCGGGCTGAATTTGAAAACTTAAGAATGAAGTCTAGTGAGTCGGTTACTAATTTTTTATCAAGAACGATGGTAATCGCCAACAAGATGAGAATCCATGGAGAAAGAATGGAGGATATTGTCATTATTGAGAAGATTCTTAGATCCATGACAGTAAAATTTAACTTTGTTGTTTGTTTGATAGAAGAATTAAGAGGTGTTGGTTCCCTTACTGTAACACCCCTTACCCGAGACCGTTGCCGGAGTCGAGCACGAGGCATTACTAAACTTAACTACTAATTCGACATAAAATTTAAAACTATCCATCTGCATCAGAGTCACTAAAATATTTATATCTGGAGCTACGGAACTCCAAATTAAGATCCGTTAATTTTCCCTGAAACTAGACTCATATATCTTTTTACTATAATTTTTCCAGAATTTTTCATGTGGCCAATTAGTACAGTTTATTCATTAAAGTTTCCCCTATTTTACTGTTTGACTGCTCTGACCTCTCTTCACTACGAATCAAATTACTCTTCGTACAGAATTCATATGACCTTATTATTTATTTAATTTGAAAATAGACTCATTCAGGATTCCATGCATATAAACTATATCCCCCAATTATTTTTGTACAATTTCTAATGATTTTTCAAAGACAGAACAGGGGATCAAGTAATCATTCTGAACTAGTCTCACAAAAACTTAAAATATCTCAAACCATAAGAATAATTTGTTTGTTATGCTTCTTTTATATGAAAATAGACTCAATAAGCTTCAATTATATATCTTATTCACTTTCTAATTCCATTTCTTCTATTTTTGGTGATTTTTCAAAATCACGTTACTGCTGTAATTCAAAAACTCTTTCATTGCAAAATATTGTTAACTAGTTTATAACATCTTTACTCCATCTCATTTAAACTCTATACATGCCATATAAATCTTTAAACATAAAACAAAAGCTACCGGAATTGATCTGGATAGTGAGCTTTGCTGTGATGATCCGATCTACCACTTCTCTTTAATTCAATCTACATAAAAATATCAAACACACACAAGTAAGCTTGATGAAGCTTAGTAAGTCCATAGGTTTAAAAGTAGCTTACCACACATAACATTTCCACACAATAACAAAATATTTACTAAAGTTCCCTGCCATTCACAACCATTGTTAAAGTACTTCACATAGTTGAGCTCAACATTAACGATCATTCAATCTCTTTCATTTGATTCACACCTTTTGTATTACTTATTATCAAATTAGGAAACGTCTTACGAATTTGAGTACGTCGTTACTCAGTGCCACGTTTCACAACTCAGTATGGTTAATACCATACCTACATTTCACAACTCAGTATGAATGATACCATACCTACATTTCACATTTGCCATGGATTAACCATGGTCTTATCCATCATTTCATCACATGTCACGACACGAGCGTACTCAATTCTGCGTTTTTCCTAATTTGAATTACCGTCATTTATTCTTTCATTTTATCATATTTTTCACAATTCCACGGCAAATTCATATTTAACATCACATTATATCATTCAATCTTTCACAAATAAACACATAAATTCAACCATATGAACTTACCTGGCTGATTTGTAGAAGATTTTGAAATTTAGGGACTACTCTACAACTTTTTCTTTTCCTCTTTCTTCTTTGGTTTCTCGATCTATAATGTAAAATATTTTCACTTATTAGCATATATTTCATTTCTATTCATAACATTTGATATTCTGAATTTCAACACCAACCTCTAATTCACAACTTTTTCACAATTAGGTCCTAAATATCATTTCCTATCAAAATCGCTTAATAAAACCACCTTAATATGAAATTAGAATTTAAATTTCATAATAATTCATCATAAACTTCCATTTCTCAGCAAGGTAACTTTTAATTTTACCCACCAAATCAAAAACTAATGAATTCTATAAGTGGATCTAGTTGTAAAAGTCATAAAAACATAAAAATTATAAAAAAACATGAATTAAACTCACAGTTGTAATAGTATGAAAATAAGCTTTCTCCGAACTCCTCTCGACGTTTTTGAGAGATAGTGTGAAGATTTCTCTAGATTATTTTCAATCTTATCTTAATAAACATGTTAAAATTATTAAATTTCCAATTTTGCCCTTATTATCCTTATCTTTGTGATGATTTTCTTCCACTTGCCGTCCAGCCTTTTCACCTTTAGGTTAATTGCCCTATAAATCCTCTTTCTTTTAACACTTGAGCTATTTAATTCTTCTAGCAATTTTGCATTTGTTACAATTTAGTCCTTTTTATTTAATTGACTACCCAAACATTTAAATTTCTCAACCAAACTTTAATACTAACTTAATAACACTCCATAAATATTTCTAAAAATATTTCTAAAAATATTTATGGATCGTTTTCAAATTCGATGTCTCAATACCTCGTTTTTGACCCATTTAACCTAATAAATTCTTTTAATTCACCAAATTCACCAATCCACAAATTCTTCTAAATTCTCACTTGACTCATAAGTATTAAATTACTATCTTACTCAATCTTACCTGTCGGATTTAGTGAACTCATATCACCATTTCCGACACCACTGAAAATTAGGCCGTTACACTTACACTTGATGGACTACAAAGTTCTTTGCTGGTTCATGAACAAAAGATTGTTTAGCAAGATAAAGAAGAACAGGCATTGAAGGAGCCAATCAATCCAAAAGGTCCTGGAGGTGGGAAACCAAGATGGAAGGACAAGAAGGAGCACCACAATGCAGATGAGGATTATTCAACTCATTCTAGAGGAAAAACAAAAGGCCGTGACAATAACTATTCATATGGTTACAAGAAAAAGTCTGTAGACAAGTCAAATATTGAATGTTACAGATGTCACAGGTATGATCATTACAAATCAGAGTGTAGAACTAGTCTTAATAGAAATCGTGGTGCGAAATCAAATTTTGCAGAAAAAGAAAAGGAAGAAGAAATTTCTCTCTTGATGGCATCTCATGTGAAGGAAGAAATTCACCAGAATCTGTGGTATTTAGACACAGGTTGCATCAATCATATGTGATACGAACTCGGTTCGATGATGATTTCGTCTTAGTTGCCCGATCGAGAAATTGAGTAAGTTTGATCCGTTACAAGAAAAGGTTAAAAATGGATAGAAGATAGGTTCAAACAAAGGTTCAAAGAATGTTTAGGAAAGAAATGGATAGGTTTAGCTAAGGTAAATGTTGAACCAAAAATATAGAGATTTTTGACCAAAGACTTACAAGCACTTAGATGGATAAGTAAAGTGAAATCAGCAAATAAACCTTGACCTACTATCTAACGAGATAGGAACCGAAGGTATAACAAACACCACACTTGAAGTGATAAGTTTGGAAAACAAAGGAAGGATAAAATGCCACAAGCCTAGCTTGATAAGTCAGATCAGTCCCAAAAGGAAAAAGGAGATTTGAACTCTCACAAGTTTCAAATATTTCATAATTTTAGCAAAAGTTGTCTAACCAAAACAATGTTTTCTTACAAATTATTTATAGGCACTATTATGACTATCCAAATGCCTATTTGTAACCTTTCACCTCTAGCAATTAACTAAGTTTTTTAACAAGCTTTAATTTCATTTTTTAAGTCATGTAGGGAAGCCAATAGTCATATCTCTTCACTTGATTCTGGTGTAGATGAAAAGACATGCCTCTTCACTTTATTGTTGACTTAATGAACCCTTAATGTGTTGTTTGGTGTCCCTTCATCTCCCTTAAACTGAATGTCAAAAGACTTGTGCATTCATCTCTTTAATTGGCTCCTTAACTATCTTTGAATGCTTGAAAAATGTCCAAACTTGAAAAGTCAATTAGCCATATGAATAGTCACCTACAAGGTAGATAATTAAGCATTAAAGACACTCAAAAGAATCAGCACACTATAAACACTCATACACAAATTTATTAATGAACATGCAACTTAAATCACCTTATTAAAAATGAAAATAAACATACTTTAATTTATGCAGTAAAAAGTAACAGTCAAATTGAATAACATACTTATATAAACAAACTCAAACATATTTAACAACTAAGATTCTTAAATGCATGGTTTAAGATGTAAACTAAATGAACAAATGAGTTACTTAATGCACGACTTAATTTAATGATGCAAACTTTAACTAACTTGGGAGTTACATAATGCATGTCATAATTTATAATGCAAACTTAACTAACATGAGAGTTACATAATGCATGACTTTATTAAATGCAAAACACATATTAATGATGTTCAAACTATGACTTAATTAAAGACACAAACTAAAATAACTAAAGTAACTAAAAATAAATGAATCAAAGTCCTTATTTTCCAACAACCAAATTAACAAACTAAAATTAAAAACTTCATTTTGCACTTGGACCCCTCGTGCTTGGGCCAATTTTGATGTCGTCGAGTTGTGTCGTAACATGATGCGGCCGGGATCGCATCAATATGTGTGGAGACAAGATGATGTTTTCTGAATTAGATGAAGCATTTCAAAGCACTGTTTCATTTAGAGACAATTCTAAAGTTTCTGTCTTGGGTAAAGGCAATGTGAAAATCCACACCAAGGAGAATACTACTCAGGTTATTTCCAATGTTTTCTTTGTTCCTGATTTAAAAACTAATCTGCTCAGTATTGGTCAGTTTCAAGAGAAGGGATATGTGGTTTTTATCAAAGATGGAGTTTGTTGCATTCAAGATGAAAAATTGGGCTTAATTGCTAAAGTAAACATGACAACAAACCAGATGTTCCCACTATATCTCAACAATGCCGCTCAATCATGCTTTTCAGCAAGAATGAAAAATGAAGCATGGCTGTGGCATTTTCGGTTCGGACACCTAAATTTTGGTGGTCTAAAAATGCTACAGCAGAAAAACATGGTAACTGGTCTTCCTAAAATTGAAAGTCCTTCTCAATTTTGTGAAGATTGTGTTGTTGGCAAGCAACATCGAGACCACTTTCTGAAAGGAAAATCAAGGAGACCGAAGAAAATGCTAGAGCTGGTTCATTCCGATATATGCGGCCCTATCAATTCGACATCAAATGGTGGTAAACGTTATTTTATAACATTTACTGGTGATTATAGTCAGAAAACCTAGGTTTATTTTTTTACAGTATAAGTCTGAAACTTTTTTAGCTTTCAAAAGTTTTAAGGCGCTTGTTGAAAAAGAAGCAGGAATGCCTATTAGGACTCTCCGTAGCGATCGTGGTGGAGAATACAACTCACAAGAATTTATTAGTTTTTGTGAGGAGCATGGAATTCAAAAGCAACTTACTACAGCATACACCTCACAGCAAAATGGTGTTTCAGAGAGGAAGAACCATACAATTTTAAACATGGTACGAAATTTTTTAATAAGAAGCGGTATTCCAAAAAGTTTTTGGCCCGAAACTATCAATTGGAGTATTCATGTGTTGAACAGATGTCCTACTATAACTGTTCAAAATATAACTGCTGAAGAAGCATGAAGCGGAAAATGGTCGAGTGTTGAGCATTTCAGAATATTTGGTTGCGTTGCATATGCGCACATTCCCGATCAAAAGAGGACTAAACTTGATGACAAAGCTGAAAAGTGTGTTTTTCTTGGTGTTAGTGAACAGTCAAAAGAGTACAAATTGTACAATCCTATCACCAAGAAAATTGTCATTAGTCGTGACGTGTTCTTTGATGAAGAACAATTCTGGTTTGGTGATGAAAACAATAACCAAGGTCAAATCCTGACAGATTTTGATGGAGAAAATGGAGAATAAGAGCAGTAGCCCTTGAAGAATGCACAACCTTTAGAAAATGTGCAACCATCAGCAGACACTTAACGATTTACAGCCTCTGTCATAGGAGATGATCGACTTCAATGAATTTGACGATGACCTACATGGATGGAAGATTATGAGGTACAAGGATTTGATCAAAGTGAAGATATTCTCACACATTTTTCTCTTTCTTCAGACTGTGATCCTACGGCTTTCACAAAGTATAGGGACTAATAGAAGAATTAATCAAAAAATTTAAGTACTAAAAAAGTCCATGTAAAATAATTAAAAAAAATCAATTAAGCCCCTAGTTGATAAGTGCAATAAATTGAGCCTTTAATAGAAAGTTAGCAATCAATCGAGTCTCTATAATATGTTTTTTTGTTAAAGTCCCCAATGGGTTGTTAAGTGTAGAGGTGGCAGATGACGTGGCTACTAATGTTGAAAAAAAATCATGATGTGGTGGATGACATGGCATTTGACGTGGAAAAATGTTGTCATAAAGTGCTTAATTGATTTTTTAAAAATTATTTTATGAGAGCTTAAATTATTATTTTTAATTATTTTAAGACTTAAAAAACATTAAAAATTATAGAAGTGGTAATTTTTGAATTTCCATAATATTTAATAGTTTTAATACCCATAATAATGTGGAAAAGAGGATCTTCGATGAGATGAATGCTAATACAATGCAACCTTTTCATGATGAGGGGATTTGGATTGCGGTCAAAGATATGGCTCATCTTAAAGCTTAAGGAGTTGATTATTTCCCAGCTTTGTTCTATCAACAAAATTGGATATTTTTGGTCGGACATCACGTCTTATTGTCTTGCTATGCTTCAAGGAGAGATAGATTTGTAACAAAACAATAAGACACATATCATTTTGATCCCAAAGGTTAGTAAGCCGTGGACCATTATGCAATTTAGACATATTAGTCACTGTAATGTCTTATATAAAATTATTACTAAGGTGCTAGTAAACACTAATGAATGATTTCCTAAATTTCTGTGTTAACGAGGTGCAAGGGGCTTTTATACTTGGAAGGAAAATCTCTAACAATGTATTATTTGTGTATGAGATATTGCATTTGTTGAAAATCAAAAGATGGGGTAAGAAAGGGAGTTTTTATCTCAAACTTGATATGAGCAAAGCATATGGTCGAGTGGAGTGGGATTTTTTTGCCAGGATGATGATACGGTTGGGCTTTCATGTTGATTGGGTGACATTAATTATGATGTGTGTAGCTTCGATTTCTTACACGGTCGGAATCAATGGGGGTAGCAGTGCAAGTTTTGTTCCATCGAGAGGTTTACATCAGAGTGATCCATTCAGTCCTTATTTATTTTTGCTATGTGTAGAAGAGTTTTCAGCAATCTTGGATGAGGCTAAGGAAACGAATTCAATAAGGGGGTTTAGATAGGTAGAGGTTCTTTGGCTATTAACCATTTATTCTTTGCTGATGATTGTATTCTTTTTGGTAATGCATCGAATGGAGATGGAAATGTTTGTTGTGTGATTTCTGAGTATGAGAAAGCTTTTGGGCAGAAGGTGAATTACGATAAGTCACTTCTATATTTTGGGGCAAACGTAAGTGAGGGCGAGAAAAATTTGGTGGGTAACATTCTTGAGGTTTGGGTATCGACGAACCCAAAAAAGTATCTGGGTTTGCCTATGATGGTGGGCAAGAATAAAATACAGTAGTTTAAGCATTATGTTGATAGATTTCGGACTAGAACGGAGAGTTGGAATATGCGCTTCTTATCATTAGGAAGGAAAGAGGTTTTTATTAAAGTTGTTTTGTAATCTATTCTTGTTTATGCTATGTAGTGTTTCCTCTTGCCAAAAACATTGTGTACTAAATTAGAAAGTGTACTCAATAATTTTTTGTGGAGGAATACTAAATCGCTTAAGGGAATTCACTGGAGTTATTGGAAATGATATGTTTCCTGAAATCTTATAAGGGTTTAGGCTTCCGTGATCTAGTGATGTTTAATGTATCTTTGTTGGTGGTGGCGCATTTTGACTCAGCCAGACTGCTTATTAGTTAAGGCATTAAAAGTACGATATTACACACATACTGTGTTTCAATAAGCTAGGTTGGGTACTCACCTTTCTCTTACCTAGAGAAGCATTCTGAGCGCAAGGGGATTACTTGAAAAGGGTTTAGGTTGGTGTATTGGCACCGGAGACACTGTGAATATCTAGAACGACCCATGGATGGCTGAATTCAATGTCAAACTTGTGATATTAGATACACTAAGGTGTCTCATTTAATCCAACCAGAAACCTATACCTGAAGGGAAGACATTATTCGTGTATTTGCTGATGTTGATCAAGCTGAATGTATTCTGCCTATCCCGCTTGCTACGATGAGACCAGCAAATACCATGATTTGGAGGCATAAAGGGATAAGGGTTTATACAGTTAACAGTGGGTACAAGCTACTTTTACATGAAAAACTATAGAACTTGGGAGCTAGCCCTACCCGAATAACAAAGCTATTACAACATTCTACACAAAATTGTGGGCGTTACAAATACCAGGGAAAATTAAGATAGCAATGTGGAGAATATACAATGATTTCCTTCCTATGTATGTTAATCTAAACAAACGAAACATACACATTCCTAATGTTTGCCCTTTGTGTGAAAATAATATACCACTTGCTGCATTTCTGCTTAGTCACACGCCAAACTTTGAACGCTCTGAAACTTATAGTGTCCTCTGTCTCGAAATAATCAGATTATGGAACATGGTTAATCAAGACATTTCATACTGCTAATGAGAGAACTAGAAAATTATTGGCAGTTACTTTTTGGGCTATTTGGTTTTCGAGAAATCGGCTGGTTCATGAGGGTATCAGATAAACAGTGTCTAAAATTTCGGGGTTCATATTAGGTTATCCACATGAAATTGATGCTTTAGAGACTGTGAGGACTGTTACTTGTTCCCCTAAGCAGACTATCTGGAGGCCACCTGACCTAAGATTTGTTAAATTAAATTTTGATACCTCTTTTAATGCAAAGCAAAAAACTTGTATCTCGGGAGTTGTAGCAAGAAATGAAATGGGTCAAATGTTAATATTGAAGATGTTTTGTTGCTGAGGCCCTAGCATGTGAACAAGCAATCCGATTTGCTTTTGACCTTAGGTTTCGATGTGTTCAGATTGAAGGCGATTCGTTGACGATTATCAAACGAGTAAACTCCTGTACAGTTGACAAATCAATATTGCGCCCGATTGTTGAAGATATAAAATGAAGGTTAGGATTTTTTTTGCTAAGATTAACTTTCTTAATGCAATAAAGGAGGAAAATGTTGCGGCGCATGTATTGGCTAAGGAGGGACCCTGGTTCTCAGAAGAAAGATGCTGGGTTAAAAAGGCACCGAAGATGGTGGAGAGAATGGTCGCGGTGGACTGGTTGCACTGGTTATGGAAGACCTAATCTGATTTCTTGTATTTGGGTTACGGAATATGCTATTTTTTACTCCGATGATGTACCAAATGTTCACCCTCTAAGGAAATTTATTGTCAATTCATGCAGTTGGTTCCTTGCTGGTTTTTAGAAAGGTTGATCAGTTGGATTCATGGCTTTGGGGTTTCAAGGGAGAAACTGTTGTGTTGTTTGGTTTTTTTTCTTCTTAATTTTGTTTTTTTTTGGGAATCTAGTTTTAATTTTAATGTGGGCGTGGTTTTGTTGATCACTTGTTGTTTTCTGATATTTGTTTGTTAGGGAAACATTTGGTTTCATTTGTTTTCTCCTCTTTATTAATAGATGTCAACTATTTAATTCAAAAAATAAATAAAAACAGTCCTTTCCCTTGTTTGGATAAAATTTTTTCAGTTAAGCAAGAGGAAATAAAGTAAGGGAGTTGAATATTCTTTATTTTTATTTGTTTTGTTGGATTACTTAATTTTGGGAAAAAGCTAGATAAAGAAAAGTGATGTTTCCTTTAAAATGTAAAGTACCATTTTTATTCTATTAACTTTTTACGTAAGAAGGATATAATTGAAAAAATTATTATAAATAATCGTTTCCTTAAAATTATTATAAATAATCGTTTCCTTAACTTTTCACCGTTTAACCAAATAAAAGTAGTGAAAATTCATTCATTTTCCTTTTAACTATCCAAACAAAATGAACATGTCATCCTCTTTTCCTTTCCTTTCCCTTACAATTATTTATCCAAACATAATGTACATCTTACACACACAAGTCTGATCATCACAATTCAACTGCTCATTAAAACCAAATCCAAACATTCAAAATAGCAAAAAGTTTCTACAATTTTATAACTTTTTAATACTTATTAAATTTTATTTATTTTAATTCTTTTTATATAATTTTTTATAGTTTTTATAAATTCTTTTAAATTCTATAAATTTCTAAATTTTTATATTATTTATATAGTATTTTCAAATTCTTCATAACTTACTAAATATATTTTATAATATTTAATTTTTATAATTTTTCTAAATTTTCTAAATTTTTAATAATACTTATAGATTTTATAATATGTTAATAAGTTTTATGCTTAAATAATTAAAAATCAGTTAGACACTTTTAAAATAATTTTAAAAAATAAATTAACACCTTATAAAATAATTAAAAATTAATTAAATACTCCATTTTAACATTTTTTTCACATCAAATATTAAATATCACATCAACACTTAAGAGTCCGTCAAAACTTTAAATGGAAAACTTGTAATACTTACTCCTAAAAAATTAATGGGTAAACTATGCAAATAGTCACTCAACTATAAAAAAAAATCTTATTTTAAGCACTCAAAATAAAAAATTTACAATTTAGGCACTCAAATTATATAGTTTGTTCATTTTAATCATTCTCATTAAAAACCTCCAACATGAATCTAACATGGTATTTTTTTTGACACGTAAGTCAATTATTGGATACCACATAACACAATTTACCACGACATAAGTGTTGCAGGCCACTTTAAAGGACTAAAATATAAATTTCTCAATTCTAATTATTAACCAAAATAAATAAAGAAAATAATAATAATTAAATACTTGAAAATCCCTAGTAATTCAAAGGCCATCTCGTTCCTCGAATTTTAACATAGGAATATAAAAAATAAACAAAAGAAATTTGAAAAAGCGACAAGATAAATCAATAAATAGCGACCTCAAACATAACCTTCGTCCACAACAAACTCTGTAGAAATAAGACCAGCTCAAAAGATGTATTCAATTTTCTTGATTTCTGTTCCTTTAAAAAAAAACCTTTTTTTCATCAATTTTTTTTGGCTTCAAATAATAATAATAATAATAAGCGCTAAAGAAGATGAGTTGAAGAACACGGAAGAAACATGGACGGGGAAGAACTTGGTGATGTTTTAGACAAAGGAATCAATCATTTTGCTGACAAAAAAACAACATTTTGTTTTATGTTTGAAAGAGAAGAAGCTTACAAATCAAACAAGATTGAAACTTGAAAAGGGAAAAATGAATCAATAGAAATAGGCATGTTGATTAAAACAAATCACAAACAGAGAAATCTATGGATTTGGTTTTTTTTTTTTTTTTCTTGGTGATAGGAAAATTGGGAATGTGAAAAAGGAAGTTTCTTTTTAAAAAGATTGGGGACTAAAATGATAAAATTTTATTTACTTAAATTATATAGAAAATAAAATTTTTAGAAATAATTCCCCTTTATATTTCCATTAGAGTTTTTAATAAAAGTATGGTGATTAAATTGTAAAAAAAAAACAAATTAAATGCTTAAAATGAGAAATTTTTATAATTAGATGACAATATATGTAGTTTAGCCAAAATTGATTTAAATTTAATTATAAGAAAATATTTGTAACTAGCCCAACCTAAATATAAAAAAGATCTGGGTTGTGATTGACTGGAAACTTACAATTGGGTGCAGTTGAGCATGGAAAAGGGGAAAAGTTGTATATCCATATATGGGGCAGAAGAGGGCGATACGTGTTTTAGGTAATTGCTCGGCATCAAGGGTTTTCCCACCTAATAAATTAACCCATCACAAGAAGTTGAATAAATTGCTGATAACATGCACCTCATAGCTCCCGTCTTTCTCTCAATAATCACAAACCCACTGATATCTTCATGTATACCACTTTTACATTGCATGACCACTAAATCTGATGTTTAATTTAAATTAGAAATGTTGAGAGTTGGAAAAATATTTGAACTTATTTATATTTATATTATAACGAAAGCATTCATCATTTGAACAAAAACAAGTTTAGATTCGCCCATTACATAACATTACTAGACTAAAGACATACAAGACTTGCATAAGACCAAACTGAAAACCTAATTGGTTGTTTTTAAAATCATAGAAAAACTATGTTCCAGAACTCAGAAACTAAGCCCCCATAACCCACCCTCATTCATTACATACATTACCCAAAAAAGACCATTTGATGCTCATTGAGGTCAATATTGTGTTCTTCCATCACCCTCTGTGATCACATCTTTGAAAGCACCTCCACTGGGGATCATAGGCAGGACATGTTCTTGATGTGGGACAATCACATCCAACAAGTAAGGTCCAGGAGTGTCCAACATTTTCTGCATTGCTGCTTTGAGATCTTCTTTCTTTGTCACCCGACCAGCTGGTATCCCGCATGCTTCAGCAAATTTCAACATATTTGGGAATATTTCCGACTCGTTGGATGGGTCTCCCAGGTATGTATGAGCCCTATTTGCCTTGTAAAACCGGTCCTCCCATTGAACAACCATACCCAAATGCTGATTATTCAACAATAATATCTTAACCGGAAGATTTTCCACACGGATAGTCGCCAACTCTTGCACGTTCATGATAAAACTTCCATCACCGTCGATGTCTACAACAACTGCCTCTGGGTTTGCAACAGCAGCTCCAATAGCAGCAGGCAATCCAAATCCCATAGCACCCAATCCCCCAGATGTTAACCATTGACGAGGCTTCTTATACTTGTAAAATTGAGCAGCCCACATTTGATGCTGACCAACACCAGTACTTATAATTGCATTCCCGCCAGTTAATTCATCAAGAACCTGAATTGCATATTGAGGTGGAATAGCTTCATCAAAGGTCTTGTAACTCAAAGGGAATTTCAGCTTCTGCTCGTTTAACTCCTGCCTCCATTCCGAATAATCAAGATTCAGCTTTGCTCCCTTGGTCTCCAATATCTTATTTATCCCCTGCAATGCCAATTTCACATCGGAACACACTGACACATGAGGCTGCTTGTTCTTCCCAATCTCGGCAGAATCGATATCGATATGCACAATCTTTGCCCGGCTGGCAAAAGCCTCAAGTTTTCCTGTCACCCTATCATCAAATCTCACTCCAAAAGCAAGCAACAAATCACTCTTATCAACAGCATAATTGGCATACACAGTTCCGTGCATCCCAAGCATTTGTAACGACAACTCATCCGAAGTCGGAAAGGCTCCAAGACCCATCAAAGTACTTGCAACAGGTATCCCTGTAAGCTCAACAAACCTCTTTAACTCCTCACTAGAGTTCAAACACCCACCACCAACATATAAAACAGGCTTCTTAGACTCAGAAACCAATCTCACAATCTGTTCGAGATGAGCCTCACCGGGAGCCTTAGGCAACCTAGACAAATACCCTGGCAATCTAAGAGAATGGTTCCATTTAGGAACAGCAAGTTGCTGTTGTATATCCTTAGGAACATCAATCAGAACAGGTCCCGGCCTGCCCGAGGAAGCTAAAAAGAAAGCCTCACTAACAATCCTAGGAATATCATCCACATCAAGAACAAGATAATTATGCTTCGTAATAGACCTTGTTACCTCAACAATTGGAGTTTCCTGGAAAGCATCGGTACCGATCATCCGACGAGGGACTTGACCAGTGATCGCCACGAGAGGGATACTATCGAGCATTGCATCAGCGAGACCACTAACCAAGTTGGTTGCCCCAGGGCCAGACGTCGCTATGCAAACGCCCGGAATGCCAGAGGAGCGCGCGTAACCCTCGGCGGCAAAGACCCCACCTTGCTCGTGTCGCGGAAGGACATTTCGGATGATTTTTGAGCGGGTTAAAGCCTGGTGGATCTCCATTGAAGCTCCACCTGGGTAGGCAAACACATCCTTGACCCCTTCACGTTCCAGGGCTTCCACCAGGATATCAGCGCCTTTCCGGGGCTCATCATCCGCATACCTGGAAATGAAATAATGGGGAGGAGCATTTTTTGGGGTAACGGATGCGGCGGCGGATCTGGGGTTAGAGCTTGCATGAGAAAGAGAGCAGGAAACGTCGAAGGAGCGGTAAGGGGTGGGCTTTTGAGGGGTTGTGGAGAAGGGAATGCTGGATTTGGAAATGGGTATGGAAGATTTGAAGGAGGAAGTTAACGTAGAAAGCTTAGGCAAAGCGGAGTTCGCAGTGGCAGCCGCCATTGTCGATGAGAGGCTTGTGGTGAGGCTTTTCTTTGGTGTCTGTGGCGAGCGAGATAGGAAGAAAAGAGTGATTGTGATTGCCTTTTAAAGTTTCGATTTTACCTACATTACCCTTTTGCCCTTCTTGTTTTATTCATTTTGGTTATATATTAAGAACAGTCCCTGTTCTTTACTCAAGTTACATCATTAGTCTTTCTACTTTAATTTTAGTAATTTTGGCCATGTATTTCATGGTTTGAAAATCTCAATCAAATCGTCAACAATAGTTTGCTTTTTATGTGAAATCTAATCCATTGATGCAAGTTTAGGTAATGGATGGATAACGGTAGTTCGCACAGCGATGTTGAAAGCTAGGTCAGATAGGTTAAGGCCTAAGAGAGATGTTTTAAGGTTTTGAATATATTTAACGAAGTTTGGGTGTGTAAAACTATCTTAACAAAGAAATTATTGAGTCACAGAGGACTCTCAACAAGTGCACTAGGATGTGACTGGAAGCTATGTTTATCTTGTTAAAGGGTCATTATGCAAGGTTAATATGACTTGTTGTCGATCTACATGCGATACATGCATGACCTTTTTGTAAATGATCTTATAGTATTTGGCAAGGGCATCTCTTTAGGTGAAGTAGTGTGATGCAGTGTTAAGGTTGCTTTCTAGTTGTATTGGGTAAGCTTCTTCATGCAGTGAGGTAGCTTTTTCATGCAACATGATTTATTTAAACAATTGTCTTCACCCAAGTTGAGAGGGAGATTACAAAGTGACATTCGTCAAGACTTGTTTGTTTTAATGAACATTGATGCAGCATGGTGTTTGTGTGTTAAACACATTGAAGGGTACGTATAAGTAAATTTTAAAGATACGAGTAACAACCTTAAAAGGTCAATTGGTATTATGGTCAACGAACGTTAGGAACATGTGTGGTAATAAGCATTTTGATTTTTGGGTTTTTGTGACTTTTGCAAATGAAAGTGATACATGTTTCCATGTGATTGAGTATTAAAGCGATATGACAATTATTAACTTTTCCACATATTTATTGTTGGGTTGTTAGTAAGCAGCCATAACATTAGGAACATGAGTGACGACCTTGGAAGGTCAATTGGTGCTTATGATTAGCATACATTGGGAACATGTGTGGTAATAAGTGTTTCAATTTTTTGGGTTTTGCAACTTTTGCATTAATAAATGTGATACACGTTTCCATGTGATTGAGTATTGAAGCAATGTGACAATTATTAACTTTTCCTTATATTTATTGTTGATTTGCTAGTGAACAGTCAGAATGTTGGGAACATGAGTGACGACCTTGAAAGTCAATCGGTACTTATAATTAACGTATGTTAGGAACATGCGTGGTAATAAGCATTCATATTTTCAAGGATTTGCGACTTTTGCATTAATAAATTTGATACACATTTTCATGTGACTGAGTATTGAAGCGACATGACAATCATTAACTTTTCCTCATATTTATTGTCGATTTGCTAGTAACAGTCATAATGTTGGGAACATGAGTGGCGACCTTGAAAGTCAACTGGTACTTATAATTAATGTATGTTAGGAACATGCATGGTAATAAGCATTCTGATTTTCAGGGATTTGTGACTTTAACATTAATAAATGTGATACACGTTTTCATGTGATTGAATACTGAAGCGATTCGACAATTATTAACTTTGCACATACTTATTGTCAGTCTGTTAGTGAGCAGCCATAACGTTGGGAACATGATGATGACCTTGAAAGGTCAATTGGTATTTATGATTAGCATACGTTGGGAACATGCGTGGTAATACGCGTTTCGATTTTGTGGGTTTTGTGACTTTTGCATTAATAAATGTGATACACATTTCCATGTGATTGATTATTGAAGCGATATGACAATCATTAACTTTTCCTCGTATTTATTGTCGATTTGTTAGTGAACAATCAAAACGTTGGGAACATGAGTGATGAATTTAAAAGTCAATTGGTACTTATAATTAGCGTATGTTAGGAACATGCGTGGTAACAAGCATTCTGATTTTTTGGGATTTGCAACTTTTGCATTAATAAGTGTGATGCACATTTTCATGTGATTGAGTATTAAATTGATATAACAATCATTAACTTTTCCTTATATTTATTGTCGATTTGCTAGTGACAGTCATAACATTAGGAACATGAGTGACGAAAATGAAAGTCAACTTGTACTTATAATTAACGTATGTTAGGAACATGCGTGGTAATAAGCATTTTATTTTTCAAGGATTTGTAACTTTTACATTAATGAACGTGATACATGTTTTCAATTGATCGAATATTGAAGCTGTAAGGCCTAAATTTTGCCCAGGCCCAGTACCATTAACCAAAATTAAAAAAAAAAACCCAATTTTTAGCCCGGAGCCCAATAGACCAGTCCAAAATTAAAGCCCAATAGCCCCATTACAAACAAGCCCAAACCTAGACCTAGCCCACAACCTAAACAAAAAATGAAACCCTAGCAACCCTCGCGCGTCGCAGCAGCCAGACCCCTACGCTCGCGCACTCGGCCACGTCACCCCTCACCGTGTGCCCTTCCACCGTCCACCACGCGACGTGCCCTTCTCCACCACGCCTCCTACATACCTATAAACAAGGGAAAATCGGTTGTAAAAAATGGCTATAAAAGCCGTGTATGAAGAAGCGATATGACAATCATTCACTTTTCCTCATATTTATTATCGATTGCTAGTGATAGTCATAACGTTAGGAACATGGGTGACGACCTTGAAAGTCAACTAGTACTTATAATTAACGTATATTAAGAACATGTGTGGTAATAAGCGTTCTGATTTTTAGGGATTTGTGACTTTTACATTAATTAATGTGATACATATTTCCATGTGATTGAATATTGAAGTGATACGACAATCATTAACTTTTGCACATACTTATTATCAGTTTGGTAGTGAACAGACGTAACTTTTAAAACTTATTTTAGACGTTTCAGATTGTCACTTATAAATAACTGTTTTTGAGTTTTCGAAATCCAAATAGTCTTGAGAAAGTTGGCAAAACTTAGTTGAATTTTTGTAAGTCATCAATTCTAAAGATTTTAAAGGGTGAGTTTTACAAGTAAGATTCTTTATTAGGAGTCAAATTACATTTTGCCTCCTCTACTCAATAAATGGGAAATTAGTCCCTGTATATTAGATTAAAAAGCAAATTTGTGTTTTTTGTTAAAAATTTCATTCACTTTTACTGTTAAAAACTAGTGTGACTGATAGAATAACCAAACAATGACATGTGACATGTCATGTGTACCTCATGCTGATGTACGAGAACAAGTACGTAACAGTAAAAATGGATGAAATTTTTAATAGAAGATTCAATTTGCTATTTGATCTAATGTACAAGGACTAATTTATCCATTTTTTAGTAGAGGGGGCAGAAAATGCAATCTAGCTCCTAATATAAGAACCTTTATGGTACTTTTACCAAGATTCCTTTAATCATGTTGTTATATTTGGGATTTTGGATTATTGTTGGTTATTGTTTTGTTTCCTATTTGGAATAAATCTCAAAATTACACATGAATTTTAATTTAATATGTAATTTGATACATAAATTTTAATTTGGGTAATCATACACATGAAGTTTTTATTGTAGTTCAGATGCATACTTAAAACTTTAATTTTGATTCAACCGTAAACATTCAACGAAATGAATACATCAATTTATTTATATATTAGATAAATATAGTTATTTTTGTATGTAATATGTAGACGTAAAATGATTGTATAATGAGAAGTGATTTGTGGAAATTAAATCAAACAATCTAAATCAATATTGAAATAGCGAAAAAGGGTAGATGGTAGTTAACTATAATGGTAGAGAATGGTTGTCTAAAAACACCACCTAGCGATATGCTAAAGGAAACTATGTTAGCAATTACAATCCCCATTGCGCGCATAAAAGATTAGAAGAGAAGGTAAGTAAAGAAATTGGAAAATTTTGAAATTGAATTATGTTAGTAACTCCACATCTCTGAAAATAAGGGAGGAATCTCAACTTTTTTGACACGTTTATGAAGTATATTATAGCAGACGTCATAAACTTGGCCATTAGTGGCCTTTTTGTTAGTTTAAAAGTGTTGCATCTTTCTCTTTCATGTACTTTGCTTTCGTCTTCCGTTAATGTTTATAGCTTCAGATGTTTCACGTACATGGAGGTTTTCCTGTTTCAAGTTTATTTACTGAAATGTGCTTTCCTTTTTCCACACTAATGAGTCCTGTCTGAAATTTTATATTTGCTGGTCAAAATATTTATATATATTAAACTACACCACTTCGGTCTGGTAAATATAATTATGTTGCTTATGTATTTGTCATCATTATATAAACATAACATTAATGTGTTATCATCATTACATAAACCTAACATTATTATTGCATTAAATATTCATTAATAATAAAACAAATTATTTTAAAATGAATAAACATGTGACATCAAATATAAAAATGTTTACGTTATATTTTATTAGATAAGATTCATGTCTATCCCTCATGTATGGTCTTGTCCTTTTTGTTGTTTTTTTCCTTTTTGAAGGTTGTTTTTTTATGCTTTAACTTCATTTCATCCGTTACTTAAAAAAAAAAAAAAAACTTATCGTTGCATAAATTAAAATTCTCTACTGATTTAAAAGAGTATTAAGTAAATCTTAACTTGATTGACATTGATATTGTTGTTAGTGCAAGAAGACATAGGTTCGAATACGCTAAAGTGCATTATCTTCCTATTTAAAGATTGGATAGAGACTATGAGTAGTTTTAGACACTATATCAAAAAGAATAAATATGATAAAATATATAATAAAATTAATGTTAAAAAAATCAATAAAAGAAAATTCATGTACTAATATTTAAAAACCAAGTTATGAGATACTCTAAAAAAAACAGATTATGAGATTAGAAAATATATGTTGTCCAAAATAAAATCTCATCCCTCTTCCCTGGTAGTCAAAAGTCACTCATGGTGCCATATTAAGTACTAAAATATTTAAGTATATGATTTTCTTGAATATATATTATAGAATTATTTCTTTTGTTAATAAAATTTAAGTGTGGAATATGAATATGTGTTTGATGATAATAAACATTGAATTTTGACAATTATTTATTTTATAATTTTAATCTTTTTAATATATATTTTTATATTTTTTAAATAATTTTGGATAAAATTTAAATATATATTTCAAAATTTTGACAAAGTAAATAGATAGTATAGGTTTTTTTTAAAAAAACAAAATCATTTAAATATTAAGCTACATTTACCTTTTATAAAAATCTCATTATAAATTGTGATCATATCTGCTCTTTTTGACAATGCCTAAGACTACCCATAGCTCCTCCCAACCTTTTAAATAGGAGAATAATATGTTTCAGCACACTAAAACCCACGTCCTCCTGCACTAGTAACAATATACATACCAATTGAGTTAAGACTCAATCAACATCTTTTACCTAATTATTTTATTCAACATCTTTTTATTGGCACTCTTGAATTAAGTGAAAATTTATTATAATTATCAAACACATTAAAAATATTAGTTTTTAAGGGTTTATCAATAACATCTGAGGCATGTTTGATAAAGTGTTGAAAAAAATTAATCAACTAGAAATTAATATTTTCAACAATTTCAAATTTTTTTTAGTGAATTATAATAACAGGGTTAAAGAATATAGAGAATAGATTCAATTATTTTTTATTTTATTATTTTTATAAAAAAATATAAGTATACTCATGCTACATTTGGTAGGTGTATTATTTTTTTGCACATGTTTTAGTAGGTTAGCAATAAATTAATTCAATTGGTAATATTTAGTCACTCCCATTACTTATCTTTAGTAAATAGAAGGTAACTTTTTTGCTAAATTCGAAGATGGATACTTTTTTACAAAAATTGTTACTTATAATTTAAATCTTAAATTTAAATTTATACTAATTATTTTTTATTTTATGTCTAATTAATAATAAATAAACTTTTTATTTTTGTTATTACGCTAATAATCAAACTAGACATAAATATTTAATTTTAATCACATTTAATATTTTAACCCATCAAATATAGCCTAAAATTGCAAAATTGTCTACTGCAAAATGCACATGCCTCTTTCTTTCCAAAATAAAACCTCTCCATAAATGAACATTTGGATGTAAAATGGGGTAGGCCTTGATGCCTTAGTCAACCGGCCCATTAGAGTCTAATATTTAGGATGTAAGTGAGATATATGTGTTTGTTTTCAAATTAAAAATTGGATTTGGCTTGAATTAAACTAGTTTTTATTTTGTTACTTCTACCTATCAGTAATAGTGTCTTTCGATGTATTAATTTAAATTTATCCATATTTAAAGATACTTTTTTTTAAATATTCAAGTTTAAATTTTTTTTATTTTAATTACTAACATTATTAAATTTTAAATTTTGGTCACTCATCCGTTAAATTAGTAACAGAGTGTTAACCTAGCCATTTTCTCATTAACATAATAACAAATTTAGCCCTCCATTGTTTATTGATTCTATCAAATTGGTCCTAATTCTAAAAAAAGTCAAAAAATTTAACCTCAAACTTTACACATTATGTCAATTTATTCTTAAAAATTCAAAATAAAAAAATTTAAAAATAAAAATTATTTAAAAGTTCATTTTTCGATAATAATACATAAGATTTTATAAAAATACATACAAAATTATAAAAAAAATTTATAAATAAACAAATATCTATTTTTCTAAAATAATTTATTTATCAAAATAATAATTTTATAAATAAAACAATTTAAGAGAAAAAAATTAAGAAGACTTAGCAGATTTGACTTTTTTATTTTTCAACATTAACTACCACCATGTTAAGTTTGGATCATAAACTACAACATGAGGTCAAAAATGGTAAGAATTGGTGTCTTTAGGTTGTTGCCTAAAACAAGTTTGTTGTTTTTGAGGTTGTGCTTGAAGGCAGACATGATTGGGGATATATTGGTGAGGATGATGTCTTGGAGACCCAATAGGAAAAGGCCATGCCAATAGCTCTACAATTGATTCCTAGTTCGATGGCACGAAGACGGATGATGTGAAAACTAATGAGTTTGGAGTAAAGGTTATTGGTGCCAGTGGTTGTGGACAAACGGAGTGCCCAATGCTCTATAAATTTGGGGAGGATTAAGGAACAAGGCCAAATATATAATAAATAAATTATTATTTATAAAATAAAATTAAAACAAGAAAAAGTTTGAATCTCGATTAAGTCTTGTTTGTGGGGTTTTTTAAAAATATTTTTTATTTATAAAATTATTATTTTAGTCAATAAATTTCATGTTGGAAAAGACAAAATAGGTATTCATTTATTTATAATTTTTGTATGCATTTTTATAATTTTGTATGCTTTTTTTATTATAAAATCTTATGCTTTTTTATTATCAAAATTGAACTTTTAATTATTTATTTATTTTAAAGTTTTTAAAATTTTTATTTTGAATTTTTAAGAATTAAGATTAAAATGACATAATGTGCAAAGTTGAGGGTTAAATTTGTTAAATTTTTTAGAATTAGGACCAAATTGATAGAGTCTATAGATATTGGAGGGCTAAATTTATTATTATGCTAATGATTAAATAATCACGTCAACACTTTGCTAGTGGTTTAATAGATGAATGACCAAAATATTAAATTTCAATAATATTAGTGATTAAAATAGGAAAATTTAAACCTAAGTGACAAAACAGAAACACATTAATAGTTGGGTGACTATTTATATGGTTTACCTATATATTTATATGCAGATGTAAGTTTTAAATTTATTAATTAGATTCAACAGTTTAATTTAATAATTATAATTTAATTTTAAATGTATTTATAAAAAAATAGAATGTTTAAGATAAAAAAATTTAAAGTTAAGTTTAAGATACCAAAATTTTGTATCAATCGTTATGAATTAATATGTATCAATACAAGTCGGTGAGATCCGTTTTGGACATTTCTGAGCTCTAGGCAGAACAATAAAATGGTGTTTAAGGTTGTTTAAAAATTGGTAAAAAAGTTAAAAAAAAAAAATTTGGAATCCTTAAAAACTAAAAATTAATATTTCGAACTTCTTTTAATTTTGGGCCCTGAGTGACCGAGCCGGCCTGAAGTCAGTATTAGTTGAAATACACCCAAATTGTTAAAATGTGCTGAAATCTGACTGAAACGGAACTGTGACTAATAATAAAAATAATTGAAGGGTAAAAGTGCCAAAATTAGAAGCTTCTGACTAGTGTGTTTCAATAAACTTTTGATAAATAAGCTTATCATATGATGGGTTTTAGGTCTGATTAATTTATTTAATTCATTTCATTAAAATTAAAATCAATTTATTATTTAAACTCAATTGATTTAATTCCATCTTTTATTTGGAACTATTTCAATCTCTCAAACTCACCATCCAAACAATATAAAAAAGGAATATGCCCTTAAGATTCTGCAGACGACCTTGCACTCACTCATGCCAATAATTCAACACTTGAAGTCACTAGTTATTAAATTTGTTGTTGTTGATACATGGTCCATACCCCACTTCCAGTGGCGCAGAGGTTGTGACCCAAAAATGGTAAAATTTTTATTTAAATTTTTTATAATTTATAAAATTTTTAATTAATAATAACTTCTCAAAATAATAAAAATTTAATTTAATTCTTTAAAAATTATAATAATATAAATTATTAAAATAATAAAATTATGTTTTCACTATTATAAGTATATTATCTAATTCTTGTCCAATTTTTTTTTTTTTTTTTTTTTTTTTTTTTTTTTTTAGCTTAGCCACTTTTACTTCACAACTCTCAAAACCTCATCCATCATCATTGCCCTTTTTAGGGCTCAGAGCTCCCATCATCATCAAGGCCCAATTGATTTTACAAAACTGAGACCACCATACGAGAAGATATTTGGAATAATAGATATGGTATGAGCATCCTTATATTCATAATCATAAGGAAGACTCCAAATATCATAAACAGAAGCAAAAGCATTCTGATATCTGCAAAGATAATATTAAAAATAAATAAATCAGAAAATTGTTAATTATGAAATGGAACCTAAGCAAAAGTTGTCATTCATCATGTCTCTGTTAGATGTTAAATAAAATACTTTCTTTCCATACCACAAAAAGATTTTATAATATTTTGCATTTATTAATGAAAAGACACATAATAGACCACCGACAGAAAGCAAGCCATAAAGAACAACGCTTATTGTGAACATTACAAAACAAAAACAGAACACAGGATGATTGACAACAGATCGGTGGGAAGGGCAATTATTTAATATAATGACTGCAAATTAAGCTAGCTAATGCCTAATTTGGTTGCCCTCCCAGCTTAAACAGGATGATTATTCTAGCGACAGCACTCCCTCCCAGAGAGGCGAAGTGTCTATTTCGGTTTGGACTTGCGCAACGCATCCTCTCCATGCCGCACGATACTGCCGACCAGCCGATGATATGGTTGTCCCAAGTGCTTCCCAATCAATCCTATCATAATGCCCAGCTTCCTTGATCTCTGTTAGAGTAGTTAGTTACTGAGTTAGTAGAGAACTGTTAGTCTGTTAACAGTTTGTTATGACTTACGATAGCCAAAAGTTCTTGTATAAAAGGTTGTAATCAATGATCAGAAGGTTAAGGATAATAAAATAGAAATCAAAGAATATTCATTCAGCTTTTTCTCTCACAGTTTTTCTAAAACTAATTTACTTACCTTAGTTTCTAATATGGTATCTTTCGCCATCTGATCTTGGTGAGTCATGGCCAACATCACTGATGATTTTGGATCCGCTGCTTCTCATGATCGTGTTGTCAATAATTTTCCTCGGCATGAGGTTGTCAAGCTTGACAACACCACCTACGTTCAATGGCGCAAGCAAATCAAGCTGATTGTGGATGGCTACGATCTGACTGGCTTTCTTGAGGGCACCGTTACTCCACCTCCGCGGTTTATACAAAATTCGGATGGAGGTCGTGTTTCTAATCCTTTGGCCTCTGTTCATACGCAACAAGATCGACTTCTCACGTCCTGGCTTCTCTCGACTATTAGCTCATCGGTGCTACCTTCGTTCACTGATGCTTACACCTCGTGCGATGTTTGGACTACGGCGACGAGCCTGTTTGCTGCGGATACCGGGGCGAAACAATCGCGGATTCGTCATGAGTTGCATTCCCTCAAGAAAGGTACACTTTCGATTTCTTCTTATGTGGCTCGTATTTCAAACTTATCTGCTCTTTTAGAATCGTCTGGCTCGCGAATCTCGGAAGAAGAAAAGGTGCAAATCTTGCTTGCCGGCCTTCCATCCGAGTATGAGTCGATCGTTTCCTCTGCATCTATTTCGACTGGTATTCTCTCTTTTCGACGGTTAGTTGATGCTCTCTTGGAGTGTGAAAATCGTCTTGCTCACTCGGTTCCTGACATCATTCACGCGAATCTGGTGGAGGGAGAATCGTCACAGAGAGTTGAAGCTTTCTCCGGTCGTGGTCGGTCGTACTTCAAGTCGTGGCCGAGGGCGGTCTTTCCGATCTCGTCTTCAGTGCCAGATCTGCTCCAGATTTGGTCACGATGCCCAGTGATGCTATTATCGCTACAGTCGAAACGAAGCACCGTCGCCGTTGCCTTATGCGTCGTCGTCACCCACTGGTGATTTTTATCCCTCTGGTTCGGCGCAACATGGATGGGAAAATCCTTCAAAAAATGCTAGGTATTCTTCTGGTCAATTTGGCTTTGATGATAGTAACTATTGGTTAATGGCAGGCTATTATGATGTAAGTGGGGCCGACCATTATGGCTTGTCAGATAACACCATTTTTCAACATGCTAAGTTTCCACATGGTGGGCCACAAGGATATCATTCCCATGCGCATGTGCAATCCAATTTTCAGCCTGAAAATGTGCAATATGGTGGGCCACGCGGCTCACATTTTTATGGGCATATGCGACCAACTAGGCCACCTAGGCCGAATACCCCTCGTATGTCTCCTTATGGTCCAACTTTTGGGCCCCAAAATGCTGAGGATTCTTATTTTCCTGGGCCTCCTAATCCTAGGCCTTCAGTTAGTGGACCATCTAATGACAGACCTTCAGATCCTTCGACTCCTCACGTGCCTACTTCGAACAATGTTCAGATTGGGTCGGTTCCATGGTCAACAAAACCCAAAGCTCGTGTTTATACGGGATCTGATCCGTGCATTGGGATGCCTCGGGTAGGTGATCTTCATGCCTCGGATTATTCTGATTGTTCTGGGTCTCGAGCTCATGCCTCTAAATATGAGTCTACCGGTGATGCTGATGGCTCATATATTCCTGTACCGATTGGCACTACGTCTTGGTACCCTGACTCAGGAGCGAGTAATCATGTGTGCCGGGATCCTTCTGCTCTGCATCATGCTACTCCTTATTCAGGTAATTCTTCATGCCTCGGATTATTCTGATTGTTCTGGGTCTCGAGCTCATGCCTCTAAATATGAGTCTACCGGTGATGCTGATGGCTCATATATTCCTGTACCGATTGGCACTACGTCTTGGTACCCTGACTCAGGAGCGAGTAATCATGTGTGCCGGGATCCTTCTGCTCTGCATCATGCTACTCCTTATTCAGGTAATTCTTCGCTCTTGATGGGGGATGGATCTCCGGCTCTGATTTCGTCGGTTGGTGACAGTTTTTTACCGGCAAATTCAAAATTATTACATTTATCTAACGTTTTATATGTGCCTAGTATACGCAAGAATTTACTGTCGGTTTCTCAGTTTGCTAACGATAATAATGTGTTCTTCGAATTTCATCCGACACATTGCATTATTAAGGACGTCGTGACGAAGGAAGTTTTGATGAGGGGCCACATTCATGAAGGATTGTATCAGTTTTCCGTCCCTGCGGTGTCTCCTGTGCATACTAAAAGTTGTTTTGTTGCCCATACAAATGTTAGAGATGAGAATAACAAGTGTCATGTAAATGCTAAAAATAAAAATGTTGAGTGTCCAATTTTTAGTTTGTGGCATAAACGTCTTGGACACCCGTCAGCATCTGTAGTTAAGAGTGTTTTGGATAAATGTCAAATTACTTCTTCTAAGTATAGTTTTGATGGTCTGTGTACTGCTTGTCAACAAGGTCGGTCGCATAAATTGTCATTTCCTCTGTCTAATACGAAATATCAGCCATTTGAGTTGGTCGTGTCTGATCTTTGGGGCCCTGCAAATATTACTAGTGATGCAAACCGGTATTATGTGTCCTTTATTGATATGAGCACTCGGTTTACCTGGATTTACCTTCTCCGACAAAAGTCTCAAACTGTGGAGTGCTTCACTAGATTTCAACGGTTGGTAAAAACTCAGTTTGGTAAGGATATTAAACAATTTCAGAGCGATTGGGGTGGTGAGTATCGGCCCTTAATGTCTATTCTTACGTCTCAAGGAGTTATTCATCGCTTGACCTGTCCTTATACTTCGGAACAAAATGGCGTGGCTGAACGCAAACACCGACATATTGTTGAAGTGGGGTTGTCTCTGTTGGCTCAAGCTGGTTTGTCTATGGAGTACTGGGGATATGCCTTTTGCTGTGCCGTTCATCTCATCAATCGTCTGCCTACTCCGGTTCTCGACGGCCAGTCCCCGTTTAAGGCTCTTTATGGGAAGGACCCGCCTTATGACTATCTCCGGGTTTTTGGTTGTTGCTGTTATCCATATCTACGGCCCTTTGGAAGTCATAAGTTAGAATTTCGATCTCAGCCGTCTACTTTTCTCGGTTATAGTCCTCAACATAAGGGGTATCGGTGTCTTTTGCCTAGTGGAGAAGTAGTCGTATCTCGACATGTTGTGTTTGATGAAAATAAGTTCTTGATGCCTGATCATGATTCTCAAGGCCAGTCCGATGCCTCTATTTCTACAGTGGTACCCTTAGTTCGGGTTGTCTCCACTTCTACTCCAACTCGGCAAATGGAGACTGGTTCTGTTTTACCTTCGATGAGTAATTCGTCCCGTTCATCTGTACAGATGCCTGTTTTAGGGTCTCCGGCTATGACTACTCCTGTTTCAAATACCAATGTGTCTCCTACTGCCTCTGTCTCTTCTCATTTGGCTCCTGTGTCCTCTCAGCCCGTGTGTTTGGACAATAATGAGGCTGTTCCTTCCCACAACATTAGCTCGTCCCCCTATGCCAGTTCAGAGAATACTCTCCCACTAGCGGTCAACTCTCATCCTATGATTACTAGGGCAAAGGCTGGCATATTTAAACCGAAAGCTCTTTCCGTTGAAGTAGTTGAACCGTCTTCAATAGAAGAAGCTTTGGCTACACCTGAGTGGAGTGCAGCAGCACAAGCTGAGTACGATGCTCTTGTTCACAATTCCACCTGGGACTTGGTCGATCCACCATCAAATCGCAAGGTTATTGGATGTAAATGGTTGTTTAAGGTTAAAAGGAACCCTGATGGCACAGTTGCACGCAGAAAGGCTCGTTTGGTCGCCAAAGGTTGTTCTCAAACTCCGGGATGTGACTTTAAGGAGACTTTTAGTCCGGTTGTGAAACCTGCCACTATTAGAGTTATTCTCTCTATAGCCGTCTCCAAACAGTGGCAACTAAGACAGGTAGATGTGAATAACGCTTTCTTAAATGGTGATTTAGATAATGAGGTTTTTATGCAGCAACCTCCGGGATATGTTCAGTATAATTCTTCAGGACAACCTCTTGTGTGTCATCTGAAGAAAGCTTTATATGGTCTCCGGCAGGCTCCTCGAGCCTGGTTTGAAAAACTAAAGTCGTTTATTGTCTCCATCGGTTTTCGTGCCTCGAAATCTGATGCTTCTCTCTTTGTTCGGGTTCAGACTGACTCTACACTTTATGTTTTGGTCTATGTTGATGACATTATCATAACTGGGAGTGCTTCTACTGCTATTGACTGGTTTGTTCGACTGCTGAATAGTGAGTTCTCTCTTAAGGATATGGGTGCTCTACACTATTTTCTAGGCATAGAGGTAACTCGTTCGTCTTCTGGATCACTTCATCTTTGTCAGACCAAATACATACGGGATATTCTTGCTCGTGCTTCTATGTCAGATGCTAAAAGTGTTCATACTCCGATGGTTAGTTCCTCGACTCTCTCCAAAGTAGATGGTGATCCTTTAGCAGATCCGATCAATATCTGAGTCTTCTTTGGGCTCTTGATGCGTTGTGATGACTAGGCCTGATATTGCATATGCTGTGAATAGGATATGTCAGTTTATGCATAATCCTACTACGGTTCACATGGTTGCCCTAAAGCGCATATTAAGGTATTTACGCGGGACTCTTGATCTTGGAATTGTTTTTCGACCTTCCAGTCGTCTCTCTTTAGTCGCTTATGCTGATGCAAATTGGGGACTTGATTTTGATGATCGTCGCTCTACTTCGGGATATTGTGTTTATTTTGGTTCCTCTCCTGTATCTTGGTGCTCCAAAAAGCAGCAAGTGGTTTCTCGGTCTACAGCTGAAGCAGAATATCGAGGTCTTGCTGCAGCTACTAGTGAGGTTGTTTGGCTACTTTCGTTACTTCAAGAACTAGAGATCAAATCTGATGACACTCCCAATATTTGGTGCGATAGTTCTAGTGCTGTTGCTGTTGCGGCCAATCCTGTCTTGCATTCTAAGTTTAAACATGTGGAACTTGATTTATTTTTTGTTCGTGAAAGAGTTGCGGATGGCTCTGTTTTGGTTGGTGAGGTTCCTGCTTGTGATCAAGTAGCGGATGTTTTGACTAAACCTCTTTCAGCGAGTGTTTTTCATCGGTTTCGACATTCTCTTCGGGTCTTGTCTGTGGAGAAGATGGGTGAATGTTAGAGTAGTTAGTTACTGAGTTAGTAGAGAACTGTTAGTCTGTTAACAGTTTGTTATGACTTACGATAGCCAAAAGTTCTTGTATAAAAGGTTGTAATCAATGATCAGAAGGTTAAGGATAATAAAATAGAAATCAAAGAATATTCATTCAGCTTTTTCTCTCACAGTTTTTCTAAAACTAATTTACTTACCTTAGTTTCTAATAATCTCCGCATAAGCCTGCAGTGTGCAATCCATCCATATAGATTAATATTATACTTTTAAACATGATTGCATATATCTCAACATGCATGCATGCATGCATTCGGATAATATTATGTACCTGGTTGGTAAACCTAAGCGTATTCCAAGGATTGTCCCAAGCTACCAACCAGTCAGCATCTTCACCCTCTTTGTTTTTGCCACGATAAACGACGGCGCCCATCGAGCCGGAAGCTGCCGCTGTTTTTTTCACATGAAAAAAACAGGCCCACTGCCCATTTTCGATGATTTGTGGGTAGGGCAAGTAAATGTTCCCCCACCAATCATGGTCAGTGTGGTATGTCAGACGTTCACCGGTTCCATTGTAAAGCACGCAAAGTGTTGAGACTCCATTGCCCCATCGCCTCTTCACTTCTCTCACGTATTCCACGGCGACGGTGTAGTTACCATCCCGATCTTTCCACTGCATGGCCACCGCTGATCTGTCCAAGCGTGCTCTGTTCGCATACTCCGGGATTCCCATCACAAAAGCCTGGTCAATTGCCGTCCCAAACACGTTACTGCCTGACCTAGCTTCGGACAAAGTTAACTCCAAGGCTGCTTTGTCCAGCACATTATCTTCCTCAGACTCAGTAATCGGCTTCTCAGACGCCGTGTTATCTGCCTCCGTAATTGGCTTCCCAAACACGTTCTCCTCCGCCATTGTTGATGGATTGTGGGCGTCTGTTATGTAAGCTTTATTTGCTTTCTGCTGAAATATATGTACATTATCGTCCTATATATAAGGCTGGAGCTGGACGGTGTCCTTTCTTTTCCAAAATCCAATAATTCTATTCGGATAGACCTTGACCAATAATATGGCTGAAAGAAAATATTAGAGCTTAAAAATATTTTATTTTAAAATTTATTTAATAATAAATATAGATGAAATGGTAACGTGTTATTAATCTTTGTATTTGTAATTTTTTTTATCTATTTATTTAATGAGAAAATAAAAAGTTTTATTATAATAATATTAATTATACTTTAAGAAAATCATTTATTTAAAAAATGTTATATTTTTTAATGTAAGTTGGTTTAAATATTAAATCGACGAATGAGTAAAAGTATAAATTAATTTTTTAAAAATAGTTATTATATATATATATGTTTTATTTCATTTTATAATTTTATATTTTGTAATTTTTTCTTTTTAGTGTTTTCTTTTTGTTCATTTCACTTTTTTTTTTAATATTTGAGAAAGAAAAGTTAATTGATATATGTGAGATTATTTTTTAAATTATATAAATATATTTAATCCTATGACACACAGATACAATTGGACTCGTGTGGATACAAGTCTTATAGAAAGTAGAGAAGGTTTACCATCATACTTGTGGCAATACAAGTCCCCTTGGGTATCTGCACAACTCTAGTTGTATTGATACAATTGAGCAATTGTTTTAATACAACTCCTTTGAAATTCTTAGGACGTTCATTGTTTAATTTGTGTCGATACAATTCAACAGTTGTATTAATACAAGTCTTTCAAATTTAATTAAAATGGTTTTATGAGAATATTGTTCAAAGTCTTTTGAAAGTTTAAACTCATGAAAAATATTTTAAGACATATTAGAACATTTTATGAGTTTAAAATCACTTGAAAATAATTTTTTAAAATTTTATTATTCGTTTTGCAAATTCAATTAAAGGAAAATTCTAAATTAATTTTGTTTTATCAAAACGTTTGAAAATGGAGGTTAACGAGCTATATATATGCCATATATAAGGCTCAACAATGTCTTTTTTTTAATTAATACAACAATTTGTATATACATTAATATATTTTGCTATTAAAATGTTATATATTTGACCATCTATACTATTTAATTAAATTTGGTGTCACTTAACTTAGTGATATCAACTGAAATAATGTAATAAAAATCAAAATTTAATCATAATACATTTATCAAATAAGGGTAATTATCCATTTACAATTAAAAAATTACTCTCTTAATAACCTAACCCACTAATATATATTTTTCCTTTTATCTTCAATAATTATTATATTTTGAAAAATAAATAAATTAAAATTAAGTAATTAATTATATTAACCGTGAATCAAGGATTGGAGACATATTGGGCTAAAATATCCGTAAGCCTAGAAAGCTCGACCGGTTTAGACATTTCGTGTTGCCCACATCGTGCGGGTGTGCCCCCAACCCCGACGAGTTTGGATTTGCACCCCTACACGCGAGAGAGAATATTAGTTTAGTCATTTAATAACCACCAAGTTGGTTCACATATATAAGCATATATTCCACTCTTCATATCTAACCAATGTGGGACTAAGCTTACTTTGAGCATCAATTTCTCATTCATCACTCAACCATTTTGAGCATATGATATACGCTATAAAATCGATCTCATGGAATAGAATATAAAACCATAGTATATGATTCAAATATCCACATTTACTAATCTAGAATATGCCTCAAAGTTTCCAAAATATTCATGTTTTTCAATAATCCCCCACATGAATGAAAATTGATAGCTTTAATGAAAATATTGACTCGATGTGTTGATAGAATCTACGTTCGATAGTTGCATAGGATAGGTGGGCATTAACCCTGGAACTTTCCCTTGTGAAAATATATTTATTGTACTAGCGAACCAGTAGACGCGATGCCCTTGAACTATTCTGCCTTTTGTGAAACGATGATATAGCTCACACAACTACCTCACTGACAAGGTTTTAGTTCTTAAAGGTATGTTTATATGGCCTTGAACATCTACTGGTTCTGCAAGATTTTAATAGAATTATGTCACAATAGTTTCCTTGAAGCGGCCCTACTTCACTCTCACATAGGTGACTTATGTTGTTCGGCTCACTGAAACACACAACGGTCATTAAAAGCATTGCTTAACCTATCCCACTTTTAACCATTGTTTATATCATAGGAACAAACTCAGGATAAAACCCCTCACAGTAACCTCATAAGGTCTATATAAGTAGGTTGTTCCTTTGAACCTAGATCTTGGGATCTTCAGTCAACTAGGTTGGGTTTTCCTTCACATAACGCCTTTAATTTTTCATGGGCTTTAGTCCCATTCCTTTCGATGTTTTATCAACCTGATCTTGATTTAAACCTTTAGTTAGCGAATCTGCAATGTTATCTTTTGATTTTACAAAATCAATAGATATAACTTCGTTTGAGACCAGTTGTCTAACGGTATAGTGTTGACAACGTATATGTCTCGACTTACCATTATATTATGTTTTGTGCTCTACCAATTGTTGCTTGGTTATCACAATATATGCATATTGTGGGCACATGCTTTGGCCAGTCAGGAATATCCTTCAAGAAGTTAGAGCTACAAACTCATATTCCATTGTGGATCTGGTTATAATATTCCATTGTGGATCTGGTTATAATCATTTGTCTTGAGGATTTCCATGACACAGCTCCTCCTCCCAATGTAAAAACATATTCACTTGTGCTTTTACTATCTTGAATATCAGATATTAAACTGACATTGTAAAATCCTTCTAAAACAGTAGGATCTTTAGAATAATGCAGTCTGTAGTCTCGAGTATATCTGAGATATCTCAGTATCCTGACAATTGCTTTCCAGTGGTTTTCCCCTAGATTGCTTGTGAATCTGCTTAAACTACTCACAGTGAAAGCAATATCTGGTCTAGTACAGCTCATAAGGTACATTAGACTGCCTATGACCCTTACATATTCCACTTGGTCAACACTTTCACCCTTTGTTTTTGGATAGATGTTGACTCATATCTATTGGAGTTCTGGCTATGCCAGAATCATCCTTACTAAATTTCCCAAGAATCTTGTCCACACAATTTGACTGGGTCAATATGAGACTTTCAGATGACCTTTTGATTTGGATGCCCAAAATCACATCAGCTAATCCCATATCTTTCATGCTAAACCTTGAATTTAACATGTATTTGGTACGTTTTACCATTTCATTATTACTTTCAACAATGAGTATGTCATCAACATATAAACATAGGATTATATATTTAATATCGATAGTTTTGACATACACCCATTTATCACACTCATTAATCTTAAAGTCATTTGTCATCATGACATTATCAAACTTTTCATGCCATTATTTTGGTGCTTGCTTAAGTCCATATAAAGACTTCACCAATTTACAAACTTTCCTTTCTTATCCTGGAACTACATAACCCTCAGGTTGTTCCATGTAAATCTCTTCATCAACATCTTAATTTAGAAAAGTTATTTTAACATCAATTTAATGTACTTCTAAATTTCACAAGGCGGCAATTGCAAGTATCATCCTTATAGAAGTTATCCTGGATACTGGAGAAAAAGTATCAAAGTAGTCAAGACCTTCCTGTAACAGCCCAAAAATCGGGGGTTAGTAGAATCGGGTTTGTAAATCGAGAGAGAGTGATCATGCCTTAATTTTTTAAATTATCTATGCATTTTTAGGAAATAAATGAGGTATTATTTTGTTGGTTAAGTGTTATTTTAACATTTCTTGAAAGCCAAGTTCAAATCCCTTCTCTCGCATCATTTTTATTATTTTGCAAATTTTGCCTTAAACCTTAGTATGTGACATGCCTCGTTTTTTAAAATAAATATTTCAAATTATATCAAGAATGAGTTATTGGTTTGATGGCTAAACATTAGTGAATTTATCCTTGAGGTTCTTGAGCCCTCTTAATCAACCTTTAATCACATGTTAATTAGGGAGAGACGCTCTTGATCAATTAGCCAATCAAATAACTAGTTTGTTATTTCGACATAGTTATTGGGTAAAGGTTATGAATTGATTAAATGAAGGAATTTAATCATTAATTAGCTACTGATTTTCCAGTATATTATTGAACTAGGTGCTGGCCTAAACGCCCCAAATCATCCGTAAAGGTGAACAACGATTATCTGTACGGTTCGGTTGATACAGTGTAAGGAATCTAACTAGTTTGGATTCATAAAATAATTATAATTTCAACGATTGGTTTGAACTCTTAAGTGGGTTTTGGGGGCTGGTTTAATGGTAAATTGATTGAATTTATACTAAATTTTGGTTTAGGTTAGTTTAAGGAATTGTTAACGAAAATTGGAAGATTCGCTAGTGTGCTGCGATAAAGTGAAAAATAAAGTATGGGTCCTAAACTCATAAAATTGTTTGAAAATGTTAAATAGCATGTTAAATTTGATTGTCTTAATAGCCAAGTTATTGATTTTGTGAGTGGCCGAACCAGATATGTTTTGAGCCTTAAAAGATTGACATGTTGGCAAAATTGCTAGTTTGATAGTATGAATGTTTGATTTAGTTTGTAATTGCATATTTGAGTTAAAGATATGAAAATATTTGACTGAATGATATAATGTGTTGAGATATTAAGCTTATGTATGATTTAAATACATGAGATATTTGTTATATTATGTATTGAAAAGGGTGCTATTTATGCACAATGAAAATTTGTAAAGTATGTGCAATTGAAAGATATTGATTGATACCAACACTATTGTAATTTGAAAGATTGGAACACTGTTTCTATTTACTGAAAGTATGTGATTATTAAGGACATGCCAATCATGTCAAATGAATGTGATAAGTATTGAGATATGATTATGTATGAGATTGTGTGACATATTGCATATGCATTGGGTTGAGATTTTATGGTTGATGGAGGAGTTCCGTTGAGTATCAGCGACATATTAAGTCCACATTATTCGTAGTCAATGCACTGCACCTAGAGTACAGAGGGGAATGGTGATTTATCGTATTTTTACTGGCAGAATTTTTTGCATATTGTTATTGGTAGTTTTAAACACAGCGGGCTTAAGACCAAAATGTTTTGGAGTTCGGATGACGGGTTCTGGGGAACTCATGGTGTGTAGCTGATGGTATGGGTAGGAACATTTTTGCATTGCATCATGCTCACGACATATTTGAATGTTATTGATTTATGGTACGTATTGTGTTGTGTTATATTGAATGGTATCGAAATTAATGATTGTTACTTGAATGAATAATTGATGAACCATAATTTACACATATTTTCACCCCATGCTTAGCTTATTTTTGGATGAATTTTGATTAGATTTGATGAATTCGATACTCCTAATCCCTTAATTTCATGTTTTATATTCAGGAGAGCATAGGGAATCAAAAAGATCAAGAAACGGGCCAAAAAGGAGGAAAATGGGCCTACTTAGGAAATCAACACGGCCTGGACCAATTGAACACGACCGTGTGTTATGAGCAGGATCAAACACGGCCTGGAACATCGCACACGGGCAGATCACACGGCCGTGTGTAGCGAGCAGATTCGAAGGAGTCCAACACGGGCGTGTCTCTGCCGACCTCAAGATTAATTCTATTCGAAAAAGGTTACTTGATTCAAGTCGAATATGCTTATTCAGTAGAGCAAAAGTCCCTTTTTAAGAGTAGATCCACACAATTAAGTGGACTTGATTGCAACCTAGAAATAGGGCGACGAAAATCTACCAGATTAGGGTCAAACCTAATAAGGGAATACATAGACCGAGTTAATGCGACAATAGGGGTTTTAATTAGAAAGAGATTTCAATTAATCAACCTAGAGTTAGTTGTTTTTAGTCTTGAAAGAGATATTAACATAAATCAGGGATTTCTACGGAATAAGTCAAGTGAATAAATCGTATGAATGAAAAGAAATAAATGAAGTCTAGGTGGATTCTTCCTTAGGCATTGTCTATCTCATAAAGTTGTCTAAAAAGTATTTTCCAAATTCATTCTTTATCGTGCTTTTAATTAATTTTTAAGTTTAAAATAAATCACTCCAATTCTTAGGCTAAATAATAAGAAAATAGTAATTACTGGTACTCTTGGTCCTTGTGGATACGTTATTTCTGGTCTTGCCATAGTTATACTATTAAACGATAGGTGCGCTTGCCTTTATTGTTGTCATAGTTAGTTTGGACACGATCAATGATGACCCATGCTCACACACCATTCATCGATATTGATAATGACTATGTAATGATATGAAACTCCAATGATGGTTATGTGATCTTCTGTTAATTCTAATATGTTTCACTATATTCGATATTTATATTTTTGTCCGTTTAAATAATTGTTCAACTCACACTGAGCTTTTCATAAGCTCACCCCTAATAATTGTTCGACTCACACTGAGCTTTTCATAAGCTCACCCCTAATAGTGTTTAACTTTTCAGGTAAACCAATCTAGCCTTACACGTATCAAATTTTCCATCTGCTTTCATTTTCCATTTGAAAATCCACTTAGAATTTAATAGTTTAATTTTCAGAGGAAGATCCACTAATTCCTATATATGACTTTGCATGATGGAGTCAATTTTCTTTAATAGTATCTTTTCACGATGTGCATTCTTTACAAGGGAAGATATTTTTAAAGAATAAAGCATTCTTTGATTACAATATAGTATTCTTGTGAATGTCAGGATTCTTTGATTCATACATAAGAAGCTTATATGCATTGCTATGATCTACATAACCAATGAAAATACAATCAACCATTTTAGGACCTACTTTCATTTGCTTTAGCAACTGAATCATTACCTTTGCAAGGCACGCCTATACTTTTAAGTAGTTGTAGGAAGGGTTTCTATTTTTCCATAACTCATATGGTGTCCTGTCTTCTTTTTTTGCGGGGAACCTTATTTAAAAAGTAATTAGATGATAGAATAGCTTCCTCCCGTAACACATGTTCTGTGGTAACCCAGAGCTACCTAGCAATGAATTCATCATTTCCTTTGGAGTTCGATTTTTTCGCTCAACTACTCCATTTGATTGAGGAGAGTATGGTGGTGTCACTTCATGAATTATACCATGTTGTGCATAGTATTCACCAAATGGTTCAACATATTAACCACCACGATCACTTCTCACAATCTTAATCTTTTTATTAAGTTGGGTTTTAACTTCCTAGTTATAGAGAATAAATTTCTCTATAGCTTCGTTTTCTGCTCTTAAGCAAATATACATAACAATATTTTGTGCTATCATCAATGAATGTAATAAAATATTTATTCCTTCATTTGGTTTGAACAAACTTTAAGTTACAAACATCGCTATGTATTAGATTAAGTGGTTTTGTATTTCTTTCAACATTTTGAAATGAGGACCTTGTTAATTTTGCCTTAAAACATGTTTCATATTTATGTTTATAATTAATGTGAAATGAAGGAATGTACTCTAAATTAACTGATCTACATAAAATATCATAATTAACATGTCCTAGCCTACCATGCCATAAATTAAATAAATCAATCATATAAACAGAAGAAGAAACAACATTCTTATTCATAGTTTTTGCTTTTATAGAGATTGCATTAAGTTTCCACGTGTCATTTAATATATATCCCCTTCCTACAAACATTCCCCCTTAGACAAAACTAGTTTCTAGGATTCAAACACTATCCTAAAGCCGTGTACACTGAAGAGTGTCCTAAAAACAAGGTTCTTGCGTCTGTCAAGCACATACAACACATTTTGAAGCTTGAGTTCCTTACCAGAAGTCATCTTTAAGACCACAGTACCCTTCCCCTTAATCTTGGAAGTCGCAACATTTCCCATATGGAGTTTCTCCCATTTTTCACAAAGCACCAACTTAGAAAAGGAGTCTTTGTCGTAGCAGATATGACGTGTGGCACCAGTATCAAACCACCATTCCCTTGGATTTGATTCAACCACGTTTTACTTCAAAAATCACAGCACCTAAATCCATATCAAACACTTTCTTGGAAATTTCTTCCACAACATTGGCCTAATTAGTTTTGACTTTCTTTGAGAGCCTACAGTCAGATGACTTGTGCCCCACCTTATTGTAATTGAAGCATTTCTCTTGAAATTTTTTCTTTTTGGAAACACCACCTTTTGTTCCCTGTTTAAACCTATTTTGAGGTTGTTTTCCTTTCTTAAAGTCCTTTTTGACATTTACAACATTTACCTTAGCACTATTGACATTTACAGCTTTGTTAAGGTTCTTTTTAGTATCTCTATTGTCTTCTTCAATCAGAAGTCTGACAATCAAGTCTTCCATAAACATTTCCTTTCTTTTGTGCTTTAGGTAGTTTTTGAAGTTATTCCAAGTAGGAGGTAGCTTCTCAATAATTGCTGCCACTTAGAAGGATTCACTTATAACCATCTATTCAGCAAGAATTCCATGAATGATTAGTTGAAGTTCTTGTACTTGATTCACAACTAGTTTGGAATCAACCATTACAAAATTCAAGAATTTAGCAACTAAAAACTTTTTAGCTCCAATATCTTCGGTTTTGTATTTATGGTCCAATGACATCCATAATTCCTTAGCTATTTTCTTGACACTGTATACTTCATACAATGCATCTAACAGCCAATTCAAGATGTAATTTAGGCACAGGAAATTAGAATGCTCTCAAGCTTCAACAGTAGTGAAGGCGGTAACATCATCTACCGCACCTTCTATAATAGTAGGAGGGTCATCCTTCAAAAATTTGGCCAAGTTCAACATGGTCAAATAAAATAGCATCTTTTGTTGCAATGTCTTAAAATTCTGTTCAGAGAATTTCGTAGGCTTTTTGTTGTGGCTTATAGCCACCGGTGGCACCAACGAGTTTTGATTCGAAGCCTGAGTTTAAATCAATGCTCCAATTTGCGAATTAGGTGAATTGGTGGAAGTTTCCATTTCTTCTGTTAAGATTTCAAAAATAAAACCAAAATTAGAAATAATAGAAAATTTAATTTCTAATTTATATTACCCTTTGATTATGTTAAATGACAGAATTTAAAAACTCTGAAACAAATCAATCACTAGAGGTGAACATGGGTTGGGCCACCCAGCCCGACCCGAAGGCCCGCCCGAAATATGGGAGGGTTTGGGAAAAAATATAGGCCTGAAAAATGGGCTTGGACAAAAAAATAAGGCCCGTTTAAAATATGGGTCGGGTCTCGGGTAAGACATTTTTGGCCCAAGCCCGGCTCAGCTTGGCTCGAATTCACTAAAGGAAAAAAAATATGATTTTTTTAATATTATTTTCTTGTTATTTTCTCTCTATTTTGCTACCATTTTACTATTATGTTGCTACCATTTTGTTGTTATTGTTTGGATATTGTATAAAACTTATTTTATTGTTAATTTTGTTATTATTTTATAGACATTTGTTAATTTTATTATTATTTTAGAAACATTTGCTTGTTAAGTTACATCTATCTTAGTGTTATTTAAGTATACATATTTTTAAAATTTTATTTTCAATTTGTTGAGAAATATTTATTTTGATGTTTTTCGTATTTTTGATGTATTATATATATTTTAAAATTATATAAAAATTAATATAAAAATTAATATGGGCGGGCAGGGTCAGGCTGGGGTTTTAGCATTTTTATCCAGGTCGGGCTTGGACAAAATTTTAAGCCCATTTTTCGAGCCGGGTCGGGCTCGGACCTAACAATCCGGCCTGAATTTTCAGTCGGGCCCGGCCCGGCTCAACCCATGCTCACCTCTATCAATCACCAATTTCTGATAACAAATTGTTACTCTCAAACGATTACTGTTAACAACTGAAATAGAATAAATTCTATTGAACGATAGGAAAAAGAATCCTAAAATAAAATTGAGGAAATCGAACAAATCCTATTGACGACAAGAATAAAAACCCTGAAATAGGAGTGTTCAATAGAGTTTTTGTTTGAAACAAAAACCAAACAACTTAGGTTAAACGACAAGAATAAAATCCTGAAACATGAGTGTTCAATTAATTCTTTGTTTGAAACAGAAGTCAAACAAATCCTATTAAACGGCAGGAATAGAATCCTGAAATAGGAGTGTTCAATTGATTGTTTGATTGAAACAGAAATTAAACAAGTCTTGTTAAATGACAGGAGTAAAATCCTAAAACATGAATGTTTAATGGATTTTCTGTTGGAAACAAGAATCAAACAATCTCTTGTTGGTGTCCTGTTCGTCTCGGATTAGAAAGATTTGAATGACTCTATCTTAAGATTGTTCCACTAGGTTCTTTCCACCATTTCTAAGTCTATCAAGCTTAATGTCTCCAATTTCTTTCATGATTAGTAAGTGAAATCAATAGAGAAGTGTAGTAGCTACCTAAATTTCATAAGAAGCGCATCCATAGTTGTCTTGGAGGAGAGGAAAAATAAGAATTAATGTTGAGTACAAGTGATTGAGGTAAGAAATGATAAGTTTTTCATGAAATTCTTGTTAAAGAACACAAATTATGATAGTTGATAATGATTTTGATGTGTAAATATTGTGTGTTTTAATATGGAAATGAAGAAAAAGAGAAGGAAATAGAGAAGTAAGTGTAGGACTAAGGCAAATGAGTAGTGAAGGGTAGAAGAAGAAGAAGAAGAAGAAAGCTTGATTCCAAGCTTTTGGTTGTAAGCACAACTACCTTTAAATAAGTTGTTAATTATCAAGTTTAATTAGATGTATAAAAATTTACATGATATTTGGTTATTAGCTTTTATGCTACATAAAAAAAATGATGTTGATTAAGGATAAATAAAGTGACGATGTAATTCCATATACTAAGTAGTTTGTTAAAGAGAAAAAGGAAGAAAGGTGGGAGAAAGATTAAAAATGAGAAAAAGGACTAAATTGTAAAAGATGTAAAAGTTGACAAAAAAATGCAATTATTATGATTAAGTGTGAAAATGAAGTGAAATATGTTGATGAGTGATATGTGGAATCATGCAGTAATGTTATGATAATACTTACTGAATTATGAGAAAGAAAAGGAATAAATTGCAAAATATGCAAAAGTGACATGTGAGAAATATGGTAAGTTTTAGTTGTGAATTATGGAATTTTTATGAAGTAGTGAGATATGTTATATGTATTAAAGAAAGTTGGAAAATCTATTTTTGAATTGTTACAATGTAAACTAAATTGGAATAAGTCCAAAATATTTAAATTATGTTCTAAATTAAGGAAATGAAATTGATTTTGATATAATTGCCCAAGTAGATGAGATGAGAACTTGTGGTTTATAAATGGCATGCCATTAAGGAAAGTTTAACGCACTCTATGTTTTGAATACGCACTTCGATGTTGTCCTGTTCTGTTATTGCACTTTGGTGCATTTCTATATTGTTTCTGTATATCCTATGTGTTCTGTTAAGTCTATTGGGCCCCTGTTGAACTACAAAAGATAGCATCTATTAAATAATGAAATAAGAAGACAAAATTTATTGAAACATGACAAGATTGTAAATTGATAAAGAATAGTCATGGATGAAATTATATGTTTAATGAGTGGTAATTTAGTGTTATTATTGTTAATAGGTCCTGAACTTATTTACTATAATGATATTGAGTTATATTTTCTTGTGTAGGTAAAAATGTAAGTTTAACTCTTATTGTACTTATAGGTGAAAGCTAGAAGTAACAAATTATCGAGGATTAGTAGCCTTACATCTCATCACATCACTAAAGCCAGGAAAAGAGTAAATTACTTCTCTGTTTTGTTTTTAAGTAAATTACATGTAGTTATGTGAGTGCTTATGTTGGTAAATGGAAAACGAATGGATTCCCTACATTATGTAAATGTGTTTTGGCAAGTAGTTATAGAATATATGTGCAAATTGAGTATGCCTTAGATGATTTAATTTGAAAAAAATGGAAACAAGTCAAAAACAAAATGGACGTTGCGACGATGGCGCGGTGAAGGCAAGCCAGAGAGTGACGTCGTGGCGAGGAACCCTCGACATTATGATGTGAGCTCAAAATTTTGGAAACTTCACATTTTAGTCCCTATTTAAACTTAGACCATAAAAGTGATATCATAAGCTCGTATATAACCAAATTTTCTTCAAATCTTGTCGTAAATGTATAATGATCTTATTAACTTGAATGAAATAATGAAATGAACTGAAATTAATTGTCATTTCTCCGAAAACAAATGTAGCATTCCAATACTTTGACCTGACGATAGGGTCGAGTATAGGGGTGTTACAGGTCCCTAATGTACAAAGCTAACAATAAAACTTTACAATTTAGTCCTTTTTACAATCTAAGTTTAATTTCTATCAATTTCATACCTAATTCATCCAATTCTCAACCATGGCAACTTATCAAAATCTCACTAATTGAACAAATTGATACATGAGTTACCTTAATCAAGCTCCCATAATAATAAATAAAAATCTATAAAAATGAAAGAAAAATGGCTAAGGGCTTAATTGAAATGTTGGCAGAATATAAAGCTAGGTTTTTAAGCTTTTCTCTTTAGCTCAACAATGGTGGACGGTGGCTTTGAGATGAAGATGATGACTTTTGTCATCTTTTCTCACTTATTTTTACTTATATACTTAGATTAATTTTTAGTTAAACTTAATTAATTAATTTAAGCATGCTTAATTAAGCTTTAATCCTTAGCTAATTAAGTTAAACTTAATTAAATACTTTTTTGTGTGTAACATTTCAATTTATTGGTATTTTCTCATATTTCTCATATATATTATATATACATGTAAAAAAGGGAAGAGGACGTTAGTTTCTTTTTGAGAGAGTTTTGGGGAACAAAATTTTTGAAAAAAACAAAATAAAATAAGATTTTGATTTTCCCCCAAAATCTCCTAATTCACTTCTAAATTCTCTCAACCTAACTCCCCACTACTCAGAACTATATCACCATTGAAACTCTTTTAATCGACCGAGAAAAATATTAACATCCAAGGTTGCACAAATATTCAAACACAAGACCTAGCAACCTTACAGTTCACTTAACCACCAAACCAGCATACCTATTTTAATATTAACAAGCACACAAATAAATATAAGCATACTCACTAAGGGTTAGGCTTAATTAAGAAAAATATCAAAATTTTTCCAAGACAAGGCTTGAACTTAAGACCTCACACATACCCAAAACATTTAACTATTGGAGTAAACAGATATTTGTGTCAAATTTTCCAAAGACAGAAATATAAAATTTGAGGTGTTACATTTATATAGATGTAAATAGATCCCAATTACATACACATAAATATATTTAGATGGAAATATTAATTTCAAAATTTTTAATTATGTTCAATAACTTAGTTAAATGATTATATTTTAATTTTGAAAGTAATAATAAAAATGAAAATAATAATTAAAATAAGAATATTAAAAGTTGGTTTGTAATATAAAATGTTGTTGCGACCAATACTAACCTGTGGACATAGGCACAGATTGAAATGTACCACTGGACTCATACCAACCTTTTTTTTTTTTTTTTTTAATTTTCGAATTGTCCTTTTCTTCATTAATACCATGGTGCATGTGTCAACTTTTGGAGGGAACATGATTAAATTTATTTTGATATTTTTTATTTTTTTTTCTTTTTATTTTTAAACTTGAAAATTAGGTATTGATTCTTGAACTTGAATTTTTTTTTTTCAAGATCTGATGATGTGGTCAGTGTTAATGAAACAAAACTAGATTAAATGGATTAGTTCTATATAACATTTTGAACAAAAGGGTTGAACAAATTGACTCGAAAACTGTTTTGAAATTGGAAAAAAATAAAAAAAATTCAAGATAATAATCGACACTTGAACAGATTGAACCAATTTAATATTTTTTTATTTTAAAATTATTTTAGATTTTTATGAATTTTTAATTAATTATTTAATTATTGTTGGTTTGGCGGTCAAACCGATCTAACTAGTTGAATCGAGATCAAGTGGAATGGTCTGTTCAACCACAGATTTGGATATTAAAACACTAAATATGACACTTTAAAATCGTACCACATCATCACTTGAAAATTTCTATAAATTTTTTTATTTTCAAGTGATGGTGTGACATAATCTTAAAATGTCACATTATCAAATTTTTATATTTTTCAAGTTCATAGATCAAAATGGACCTACTTGTTAAGTTAATGTGAGCATGGACGGGACCTTTTTCGAAACGAGCAAAGACTGTTCGTGGCTGCTCACTAAGTTTACAAATCGAGTTCGGGCTCATTTACATATGCTATGTCCATACATTTTGCATCGCCCACATCGTGCGGGTGCACCTCCAACCTCAGTGGATTTGGATTTGCACCCCTTGTGCACAAGGAGTATTAGCTTAGTCATTCAATAATCACCAAGTGGGTTCACATATATAAGCATATTCTACTTTTGATATCTAACCAATGTGGGACTAAACTTTCCTTTTTCCTCAACATAATTCACAAGTGGCTTACTTTGAGCATTAATTTCTCATTCATCACTCAACCATTTTGAGCACATGATATACCGTTGTAAAGATCTCATGGAGTAGAATATAAAACTATACTTTTATGATTCAAATATTCACATTTACTAATTGAGAATATGCATCAAAGCTTTCAAAATATCCATTTTTTCCAACAGTTATATTCAAGGTAGTCAGTATTATACTAGTGGATTTATCAATTTTGTTCTAATATTAGACATATCGGTATCAATGTATTTCGTGTAACATTTCGTGTCTATTGGTATTTTTGCATAGTTTTCATATTTATTATATATAGATGTAAAATTTTCCTAATTACATACACGTGAATATATTTATATGAAAATATTAATTTCAAAATTTTTAATTGCGTACATTTTATTTTAAAGTAATATTAAGAAAGAATAATTTAGATAAAAAAAATATTAAAAATTGGTTTATAATATAAAATAGTGTTCCAACCAAAACTGACCGGTACTCATTAACACAAATTGAAATGCACCAAGGCATTTGATACTAGCTAGAATTTACATCAAAATAGAAATTAGAATTGTTGTTTTGGTTTACTATCGAAAGGGACATTCAAACCGAGATGAGTGATATTAGTATGAAATAGGCTTCCTTGGTTATATCTATGCTATATTTGATTTACAGATTAAATTAGTGTCAAATATTAACTAGACATCAACTTAATTGATAAATAATTGAAACACTTCTATTATGAATACAATATATAAAAATAATAAAAAAATATGAAACAAAAAGAAAATAGGAAAAAAAGACAAACCATCAATAATTAAATATAACACATTTTTGTATAAATATAGATACCGGATAAGGTTAGTTACCCACCATCAATTAATTAGGTGGGGTTTTGTAATATTGATATTGTAACGTACGGACAGATTTTTATGAATAAAGCTTGTGGGGTTGAAATATATATATATATTAATAATTTCTTTATAAATTCGGATTATATTTATTTTTTTATACAATGCATAGAATTATTTATAGTCTTTTTAACTTATAAATAGGAATATAATGCTCTTCAACGCACTTAAACCTATGTCCTCCGTCCTGCATTGACAATAATATTCATGTCAATCAAGCTAAAACTCAATCAATTCAAAACATGTTTTTTTACATAATTATTACTTAATAAAAAATAAATATAAGAGTGCCGACGTCAAGAATTTTTTACTAGTTAATATATTATTATATTTTAATTTATTTATTAGATTTATCACAATTATAATAAGACAATGGTTTTATTGAAAGTTAGAATTAGTAGCTGATTTTCTCCGCAATTTTTGGATTATATTTCTTTATTTTATAAAGTTATTCCTATTTAATTTTCTTTATCTAGCATTTTTAGTTGTTAAATTGAAGTTTGTTTGTAATGATATGTTAAAAATATGGTTATAACTATAGCGGGGTGAGAATTTTTAAAATAAAAATTATGGGGATTAAAATAGTTTTAACCCTTAGATCAAAATGATTAAATATATGCTTTAGATTTAAGATTTAATTTACCTCACTAAAATAAAGAGCACAACACTTAATCTTCCCCTTTTTTTCTTTTCACCATGTAATAAAGTTTTAGGGTGAAAAAAAACAAATTAGAAAATCTCTTATTTTTAGATTTAATTTTTTTAGAAAAAATTGAAAGCAAATTTACAATGAGGAAAAAGTAAGAGATTAAGGTTATCAAGATTAAGCAATTTGGATATTCAATATTTGTTTTTCTTTCCTGAAAAGAATAATAAAAATTTCACTCTAAAAAATTTGGATATTCAATACTTGGTTGTGTTGCTTGAAATTTGGATACCGATGTGTTTCGTGTAGCATTTTGGGTTCATTAATATTTTTAAATATTTTTCACATATATTATATATACAAGTAAATATATCCCAATTACATACATATAAATATTTATATAAAAATATTAATTAAAAATTATTAATTATGTTCAATAGCTTAATTAAATGATTACTTTTATTTTTAAATATAATTATAAAAATAAATAAAATTAAGATAAAAATATTAAAAATTGGTTTAAAATATTAAAATTATGTACTGACTGATATGGGCCAATACATACTGGTACATACCGAAATGCACCGGTGTGAATGATATTGGTCGAAATTTACACTGGAACATTTTCAAACATTTTAAAATTTTAGAACTTGGTAGTCAAAATTTGCAATTTTGACATCTGAATAAGAACTCTCCCTTCATGTTGGTTTTGCAAAATAGTTCATACTTCTTTTGCTTATTCACAAGTAGAAATCATCTTAAATTATTCCATGCCAACTCCACTAAATATAAAATTCAGAGCTTGTGAGTTTCCATGCGCAGTCTTTCTTTCTTTAGCAATGTATTTACTTTTATCTTTTGGACATGTGGCGCCATCAACAATCGTCACAATGAGTTGAGTCCACCCTTCTTCAATAGCTTCCCAAGTAGCTTTATTACTAGACATGTTGAAAGTCCTCATACAAGCATTCCAAAATGCATAGTTTTCTAAACCAAGTAGCAATGGGTGTTGAGCAATCGAACTACTTTCCCTCACGAATTTCATAGTTGCAAATCGAGCACAGAATCACCTTCAAACAACTCTTGAAGCCTTCTCTCATACCAATTGGAAAAGCTTTTGGTTTGCACTTGAAAAATAGTTTTGTTCTAATTGTTTTATCAACAAAATCAAACAGAATCGAACTAAACAAATTAAATGAAAAGTTAAGCAATGAGCAAAATAAAAAGAGAATTAACACACAATATTTGTTAATGCAGTTCGGGTTCACCAATCATATTCTGAGGAGCCTTACTCAGTGTGATTTTTTCAACAACCGTTCGGATCACCTATAGGCTTAAGCCAAATCTACCCTTACACCAAAGTAGTAATGGTAGCCCCAACACCAACCCTAATTGCTACAAATCTATAACACCCCATACCCGACCTAATCACCAGGTCCAAGCTACGAAATGTCACATTCATTGTCGAGTAACTACAACCGATGGTGTACAAATTTCGTCATAAATCGTTAAATTATAGTTGTTACGAGTATAAAATATGATATATAATCTTTTTTGGGCCATATACGAGCTTACGAAAGCTCAATACCATCCTAGGATTAAATAGGGACTAAACTGTAAAATTTTCAAAACTTCTCATGCTGATGTCGCGACTTCCAAGGCTTGGTGTCTTGACATTGAAGACAATATAGAAGCTTCCCAACCTGAGGATCAAATTGTAAAGTTTTAGAAATAAAACAAAACTAACGTCGCAACCTCAAATAGGGGACATCGTGATGAGGAGGACTAATGTTACTACATTTAAGGTGTGTAGTCACGACTTCCATGGCAGACCCCTAAGCTTCCATTTTCCTTTAATTTCAAACTATCATACTTAACATTAGTTGGCCTCAAGTCCCCAATCAGCCATTCAAAACAATCACAACATGTTCAAAACACAATTGTCAAGCCAATAAAACCATTTCTAAGCATGACCAAAACCAAATCCATATATCCTCAACTTATATACAACCATTTTGACCATTTCCAACATTGAAAAAAATATTCCTAAGTGCATTCCATTGACATAATGAGAGAGCTGTACAAACTTAGGTTGAGTTGATTATTGTTGTTTGGATGCTGACTTCACTTTTTTAGGGCTTCGAGAATACCTGTCCCTGTGCACGGAATAAACAAATTGTACTTTGAATGATTATACTCAGTGGTACTTTTATGATTCAAGATAACATAAGGAATTACAATTGGTCATTTATAGTACAATTACATGATCTATCCAAGTTATAATCTATCAAACCAACAATTTCACATCTTAGATACAAGTGAATACATAAATATGGCAAATAACCAATTCATTCCTCAACCTTTGCAAAACAAGTTATCTATGCATACTATTTAACAATTACCATTTCTTATACCTTATTAGCTATCATTATCACTTATATAATCACATATCTTTATATGCCATTAACTTTCTACCATTCATATTCTATAGTAACTCATATCATCTATCTTTATTCTATAGTAAACTCGTTTCTGGAGTCTGTTGACTCATTCGTATTCACTTCAGCCTTTAAGGCTCATTTTCAACTAATTCATATAGCCATTTACATACTCTCTTTATTTTAATTCACATATGCATACAAGTGGTTCCATATCATTATACCATTTCATTTCACTATCTTTTAACAAGCTTACCATTTATAATCACTATTAACATGACTCAAACTCGGATAGAATCACAGATCATCCAACCAACACACCAATTAACATCGAAGTGCATCATCAGATAAACTGAAGTAGGGGAAAACTAACATATATAGTGCATACTAGAACATAAAGCATATCCTAGTGCACAAAGTGCATACTAGCACACGAAGTGTATACTGTCACATAAAGCGCATCCTAGAGTACAAAACGCATCCTGGCACACGAGATGCATCCTGGCGTATAATCCCGTACACAATCTAACCCTATGGCATGCCAACTATATCCGACTTAGCCTGGCTAGTTAATAGGGTAACAACATTCAATTACATTTTTCAATTTAATACATATATCATTTCTCTATCTTATTCACAACCATAACCCAATTGATCATCATACCACATGTATTATATGTTATACAATATATTCCTTTCCATTTACCATGTCACATAACATAATTCAAGTAATTCATGTAATTTTTCGTTTTATTCATTTTAGTCCGTTATTTCGATGTCCCACATTAAACTTAATCAAAACAATTCATACTATCAATATATACTCACCTCAATGATCATTCAATCAATAAACATGCGTATATAAGCAAATATTTCTATCCAAAATCATAAAAGTACAAATTGGGATTTCGTGTCACTCATCGATAACTTTCGTTTTTCCTTTCCCTCTTGAAGGTTCCACATTGATGTTAGCTGAAAACAGTCATAAAACATATAACACCATCAATTTCCATCCAATTCACAATCAAGTATCAAATAATTCATATTTTTCAATTTATTTAATTAGTCCTTAAAACTGAGACAAACATAACTTTTGATCTAAAGCTTTAGATTAAAACCCAAATTCACATTTACTCATTAGGGACCTTCTACTTCCTATTCTACCATAATTTCATAATAGATTTGCATTTTATTTAATTTGGTCCTGTAGCATCCCCAAAATCTCATGAATTGGAAATAGTGTCAAATTAACAGTAAATCAATTAGAATTTGAGGAAGTTATAAATTGGAAATAACCAGTGTTAGTAAAGCGTGAAAACAGATATTGAAGGTGATTGAAAAAGCTTGTATATTGAGAGAAATAAACCCGAGGTATTAACTAGATTGCAAGAGAGTGAAAAGTATTGGGGCTAGAGTAAGAAAATTAAGAGTAGGAATGATTAAATTAAATTGAAGGAAAAAGGAGGGACTAAAGGTGAAAATTTACCAAAAGAAAATATGACACATGAATGGTACTATAGAAAACGTTGAGGGACAAAATAGTAAATACTCAAATAAGATAATTATGAAAAATGTAATGATTAAAGGTTTAATTTTATCAAACTTTGATTGGTTGGAAAGTTTTATTATTAGATATTTTTATTATTAAATTATTAAATTAATAGTATAGAAAAATGGAGTTCATCCATCTTTTTACATACCATTCACGTCACTCACGTTTTTCATTATTCCAACTTTTGTTTTTCTTACAACTAGGTTCTTTCTCCCATTTCTAAGTCGATCAAGCTTAATTTCTCCAATTTCTTTCATGATTAGTGAGTGAAATTAATAGAGAAGTCTAGTAGCTACCTAAATTTCATAAGAAATGCATCCATAGTTGTCTTAGAGGAGAGAGAAAATAAGAATTAATGTTGAGTACAAGTGATTGAGGTAAGAAATGATAAGTTTTTCATGAAATTCATGTTGATATTTTATTATGATTTTGATGTGTAAATATTGTGTGTTTTGATATGGAAATGAAGAAAAAGAGAAGGAAATTGAGAAGCAAGTGGAGGACTAAGGCAAATGCGTAGTCAAGGCTAGAAGAAGAAGAAGAAAGCTTGATTCCAAGCTTTTGGTTGTAAGTACAACTACAATTTTACTTACTTTAAATAAGTTGTTAATTATCAAGTTTAATTAGATGTATAAAAATTTACATGATATTTGGTTATTTGCTTTTATGCTACATAAAAAAATAAATAAAAAAATGATGTTAATTAAGGATAAAAAAAGTGATGATGTAATTCCATCTACTAAGTAGGTTGTTAAAGAGAAAAAGGAAGAAATGTGGGAGAAAGATTAAAAGTGAGAAAAATGACTAAATTGTAAAAGATGTAAAAGTTGACAGAAAATGCAATTATTATGATTAAGTGTGTAAATGAAGTGAAATATGTTGATGAGTGATATGTGGAATCATGCGGTAATGTTATGATAATACTTACTGAATTATGAGAAAGAAAATGACTAAATTGCAAAATATGCAAAAATGACATGTGAGAAATATGGTAAGTTTTAGTAGTGAATTATGAAATTTTTTTGAAGTTGTGAGATATGTTATATGTATTAAAGAAAGTTGGAAATTCTGTTTTTGAATTGTTACAATGTAGACTAAATTGAAATAAGTCCAAAGTATTTAAATTCTGTTCTGAAATAAGGAAATGAAATTGATTATGATATAATTGCCCAAGTAGACGAGATGAGAACTAGTGATTTATAGATGGCATGCCATTAAGGAAAATTTAACGTGTTCTATGTTCTAAATACGCACTTCGGTGCTGCCTGTTCTGTTTGTAACGCCCCAAATTTGGGCCTAGGAGAATTGGGCCTATTGGGCTTTGGGCTTTGGATTTCAGAAAAATTTTTAAGTGAGCGAGAAAAATGACAATTGGCATGTGGGCTTTGAGGATTAATGAATTTAGAGTGTCTAGGGGTGTTGGAGATGTCCTGGGATCAAGTAAAGGTAAAGGAAAAATTTTGGTTTTAGCCTTAGGGGACAGTGACTTCAGTTAGTAGGCCTTTTTAATAAATGAAGAAGAAATAGGACACAAATGGGCTTGTGGTCCAGTGGTAAGTGGCGTCACTTGGGAGCTATAAGGTGGCATGTTGTAAGCTGAAGAGGTCCAAGGTTCGAAGCTTAGGAGTGGTATTTTGTAGAGTGTTTATTTTACTGTATGGACGGCCAGAGTTGTATTGGTTTTGGAACTCTTGCCGTGGAGAGTTTGAAGTAAACAGGTGTGTTGTATGTGGAGGAAATTTTGGATTAGATTAAGGTGTTATCAGGGAGAAAAGTCAGGAGATGAGGAGAGGGAGGAGTTGGTGCCGAATGGGACTGTGGGGGGAAGGTAGGATTCGGCTTTGGCTATAAAAAGGGGGGTGCCGAATTCATTGAAGGGTTCATTGGGTTCTGTTATTTCTTCATTTTCTCCTCCTCAGCTGAATTCTTTCATTTTCCGAAAAGAAAACCCATCATTCTTTTTGCTGAAATTCCTATTAGAGTTGTGTTCTTCTTCTTTCTCTGAAAGCCAAATTCCCCTATAGCCAAATTCTCTTTTTTACCGAATTACCATCATCTTTCCTTGCCGAAATCCCTATTAGTGCCAAATCTTTGTTGTTTTTCTCTATAATAAATCAGTTGGTAGCTACTCCCAGTCAAAGTTAAAACCTGAATCTCGTTCGGTAGTTATCTAGGCCGCAAGATCTAAGGTTGGATTTGGTAAGTATTCTGTTAACTCCCCTTAGTATGTTTTGTTAAAAGCCGAAGGGCGATCTAATTTTTCATTATCGGTGATCTTGTATTAACAAGGGTAAGGATCGGAGATCGCAAGCGTGGTAGGATCATTAGCAAGGTTAAGGATATTCAATTCGATTATGGTTGAAGTGAATGGCCGAATGTGTGGATGACTTGTATGGATTACGAGTCACCTGAATTTTGATGGTGTATGTGTGAGTGTAGATCTAAGGAACACTTGTGATTAGTAGCGAAGGAAGGGCCATTAGAACCCGGTGGCACACGGTAAGGTTACGGTAAGGTTTCAACTTTTGAGTAAATATTTTGATTAAGTATGAGTGGTTGATTGAAGGTTGGTTGGTTGTAGGATCAAGGCTAAGGATAGAATAGCACGTTGTGGTATTCAGGTGTGTACAAACACTACACACACACATGATTTCGACAATGCCGGAAAGCCGAAAAGCTGAGAGTGGCTAAATGGGCTTGGTGGGCCCTGAGGCTAAGTTTGATAAAATGGTTTGATTTAATTATATGAATTGGGTTAAGCAAGCATGTTACATGATCGGAAATTGTTTTGGGCCTAATAGGCCATATGACTGAGACTTGGGCCTAGTGGGCCATAAAGATGTGACGTGGCCATTATGGGTTATATGAACGTGAAATGGGTTTGATGGGCTTTATGAGGACGTAGATTAGTATGCTAGGGTTTTATGGAATTTAGGCTTAGTACTGAACAACTCTTAAACCACATAAGACTTTCTAATAATTAAACATGTCCGTAGACAAGTCGCTAGGTTAGAGTGTGGTAACGGGCATATGCATGTCTAGGATTGGATCTAGGAAGAGCTTGGTACTTAAGCGGCCCTAGCGGCCCACCTCCTCTTATCTGAAATCCTACCTGGTGCATAGTGTCTGTTCACTTTAGCCGCAAGGACTTGTTAATGGGCCAAAGTTCATAACTAAAACCCGAGAGGGACCAAATACCCTAGATTTGTAAAATTACTAAAATACCCCTGATTTGAAATTACCAAAATACCCTTGGTTTGAAAAATCACTAAGATAGCCCCGAATTGTGAAATTACCAGGATACCTTTAATTTGCAGAATTACCAAAACATCCCTGATTTACAAAATTTCCAAAGTACCTCTGATTTGCAAAATTACCTAGATACCCTGTAGAGTAGATTTACGAAAATACCCTTGGGTTGTGAAATGGCGAAAATACCCCTATGTGATGAGTATAAGTTTATGGATGTTACTTATGTGTTTGATGCATTCATATGATATTCTGCATAGGATGCATATGGGTGGGAATTATGGTACGGAGGAAGATTTGAGGATCGCATAGTCGCTTGACGACCGTGGATCCACCGGTGGCTTTAAGCCCATTATATGAGTAGCAGCTTTGCTGCAAGGTTGGGTAGTGCTGCTGTGGGTGCTACATTTGGTGTGTAGAGGATAGGTGGGTCAATTTAGAAATCCCTACAGGTGTGTAGGGTTGGAAGGGAAATGGTGTGTGTAGCGGATGGATTTTTGGAAGGGTTTTGCATTACCTTGTCTTGCATATGATATGATATGATATGAGGTCATTGTGGGCTAAGGCCCAAGACCACCGATTTCGATAGGGCTTAGGCCTAATGTGAATATTTTTATGTTGATTTGATTGCCAAGGGTTGTATACACTGAGTTTCGAAACTCACACCCTTTATTTAATGTTTTAGGTAATCCTTAGTGAACGGCTCGACGTGAGAGAGGACACGAAAATGGCCACACTACAAGATGTTTAAATTTTTATTTTTATTGATTTGTTTCAAAGGACATGGTTTTAGTTGCTTTACTTTCCTTGGATGTAATAAGGCCTTGTACTTTGATTTGATTTTAAATTTTAGGTTTTGATGTTTTAACTGCTTACTTAATGATTAAATTTAAGTAAATTTCTTATGCTTAAACTTGGTTTCCGAAATACTTAAAGCTATAAAATGGGCTTTTATCATTACTTAACAAGACTCATAGGTTTTGGGCTTTTGGGCCCTAAAATTTAACTTAGCAAAATCGTTTTGAAATATGCCTTTGATGTGACACGCAGGATTCGGGCCTAACTTCTAGGCCAGGTCTGGGGTGTTACACTGTTATTACTTCAGTGCATTTCTGTATTATTTTTGTATATCCTATGTGTTCTGTTAAGTCTATTGGGCCCTTGTTGAACTACAAAAGATAGCATCTATTGAATAATGAAATAAGAAGATAAAATTTATTGAAACATGACAAGATTGTAAATTGATAAAGAATAGTGATGGATGAAATTATATGTTTATTGAGTGATAATTTAGTGTTATTATTGTTAACAGGTCCTAAACCTATTTACTATAATGAGATTGAGTTATATTTTCTTGTGTAGGTAAAATGTAAGTTTAACTCTTGTTGTACTTACTAAGCTTTTATTAGCTTAACGCATGTTTTAAACTCTTAGGTGAAAGCCAAAAGTAAAAAATTATCGAAGATTAGTAGCCTCACATCTCATCACATCACTGGAGCCAGGAAAAGAGTAAATTACTTCTCTGTTTTGTTTTTAAGTAAATTACATGTAGTTATGTGAGTGCTTATATTGGTAAATGGAAAACAAATGGATTCCCTACATTATGTAAATGTGTTTTGGCAAGTAATTATAGAATATATGTGGAAATTGAGTATGCCTTAGATGATTTAATTTGAAAAAAATGAAAACAAGGAAAAAACAAAATGGACGTTGCGACGATGGCGCGGTGAAGGCAAGCCAGAGAGTGACGTCGCGACGGGGAAGCCCCGACGTTATAATGTCAGTTTGAAATTTTGGAAACTTTACATTTTAGTCCCTATTTAAACTTAGACCACTAAAAGTGATATCATAAGCTCATATATAACCAAATTTTCCTCAAATCTTGTCGTAAATGTATAATGATCTTATTAACTTGAATGAAATAATGAAATAAACTGAAATTAATTGTTATTTCTCCGAAAACAAATATAGCATTCCAATAATTTGGTCTGACGATTGGGTCGAGTATAGGGGTGTTACAGGTCCCTAATATACAAAGCTAACAATAAAACTTTATAATTTAGTCCTTTTTAGAATCTAAGTTTAATTTCTATCAATTTCATACCTAATTCATCCAATTCTCAACCATGGCAACTTATCAAAATCTCACTAATTGAACAAATTGATACATGAGTTACCTTAATCAAACCACCATTCCCTTGGATTTGATTCAACCATGTTTTACTTCAAAAATCACAGCACCTAAATCCATATCAAACACTTCCTTGGAAATTTCTTCCACAACATTGGCCTAATTAGTTTTGACTTTCTTTAAAAGCCTACAGTCAGATGACTTGTGCCCCATCTTATTGTAATTGAAGCATTTCCCTTGAAATTTTTTCTTTTTGGAAACGCCACCTTTTGTTCCCAGTTTAGACCTATTTTGAGGTTGTTTTCCTTTCTTAAAGTCCTTTTTGACATCTACAATGTTTACCTTAGCACCATTGACATTTGCTACTTTGTTAAGGTTCTTTTCAATATCTCTATTGTCTTCTTCAATCAGAAGTTTGACAATCAAGTCTTCCAGAGACATTTCCTTTCTTTTGTGCTTTAGGTAGTTTTTGAAGTTATTCCAAGTAGGAAGTAGCTTCTCAATAATTGCTGCCACTTAGAAGGACTCACTTATAACCATCCATCCAGCAAGAATTCCATGAATGATTAGTTGAAGTTCTTGTACTTGATTCACAACTAGTTTGGAATCAACCATTACAAAATTCAAGAATTTAGCAACTAAAAACTTTTTAGCTCCAATATCTTTGGTTTTGTATTTATGGTCCAATGACATCCATAATTCCTTGGCCATTTTCTTGACACTGTATACTTCGTACAATGCATCCAACAGCCAATTCAAGCTGTAATTTAGGCACAGGAAATTAGAATGCTCTCAAGCTTCAACAGTAGTGAAGGCGATAACATCCTTTACCGCACCTTCTATAATAGTAGGAGGGCCATCCTTCAAAAATTTAGCCAAGTTCAACATGGTCAAATAAAATAGCATCTTTTGTTGCAATGTCTTAAAATTCTGTTCAGAGAATTTCGTAGGCTTCTTGTCGTGGCTTACAGCCACCGGTGGCACCATTGAGTTTTGATTTGAAGCCTGAGTTTAAACTAACGCTTCAGTATACGAGTTAGGTGAATTGGTAGAAGTTTCCATTTCTTCTGTTAAGATTTCAAAAATAAAACCAAAATTAGAAATAATAGAAAATTTAATTTCTAATTTATATTACCCTTTGATTATGTTAAATGACAGAATTTAAAAACTCTGAAACAAATCAATCACTAGAGGTGAGCATGGGTTGGGCCACCCAGCCCGACCCGACGGCCCGCCCGAAATATGGGAGGGTTTGGGCAAAAATATAGGCCCGAAAAATGGGCTTGGACAAAAAGATAATGCCCGTTTAAAAAATGAGTCGGGCCTCGAGTAAGATATTTTTAGCCCGAGCTCGACTCGGCTCGGCTCGAATTCACTAAAGGACAAAAAAATATGATTTTTTTAATATTATTTTCTTGTTATTTTCTCCCTATTTTGGTACCATTTTATTATTATGTTGCTACTATTTTGTTGTTATTGTTTGGATATTGTATAAAACTTATTTTATTGTTAATTTTGTTATTATTTTATAGACATTTGTTAATTTTATTATTATTTTAGAGACATTTACTTATTAAGTTGCATCTATCTTAGTGTTATTTAAGTATACATATTTTTTAAATTTTATTTTCAATTTGTTGAGAAATATTTATTTTGATGTTTTTAGTATTTTTGATGTATTATATATATTTTAAAATTATATAAAAATTAATATAAAAATTAATATGGGCTGGCAGGGTCGGGCTCGGGTTTTAGTATTTTTATCCAGGTCGGGCTTGGTCAAAATTTTAAGCCTATTTTTCGAGCCGAGTATGGCCCGGGCCTAGCAATCCGGCCTGAATTTTCAGTCGAGCCCGGCCTGGCCCAACCCATGCTCACCTCTATCAATCACCAATTTTTTATAACAAATTGTTACTCTCAAAATTTTTCTTTTAACAACTGAAATCGAATAAATTCTATTGAACGATAGGAAAAAGAATCCTAAAATAAAATTGAGGAAATCGAACAAATCCTGTTGAATGTCAAGAATAAAACCCCTAAAATAGGAGTGTTCAATAGAGATTTTGTTTGAAACAAAAACCAAACAACTTAGGTTAAATGACAAGAATAAAATCCTGAAACAGGAGCGTTCAATTAATTCTTTGTTTGAAACAGAAGTCAAACAAATCCTATTAAACGGCAGGAATAGAATCCTGAAATAGGAGTGTTCAATTGATTGTTTGTTTGAAACAGAAATTACACAAGTCTTGTTAAACGACAGGAGTAAAATCCTGAAACAGGAATGTTTAATGGATTTTCTGTTGGAAACAAGAATCAAACAATCTCTTATTGGTGTCCTGTTCGTCTCGGATTAGAAAGATTTGAATGACTCTATCTTAAGATTGTTCTACTAGGTTCTTTCCACCATTTCTAAGTCTATCAAGCTTAATTTCTCCAATTTATTTCATGATTAGAAAGTGGAATCAATAGAGAAGTGTAGTAGCTACCTAAATTTCATGTGCATCCATAGTTGTCTTGGAGGAGAGAGAAAATAAGAATTAATGTTGAGTACAAGTGATTTAGGTAAGAAATGATAAGTTTTTCATGAAATTCATGTTAAGGAATATAAATTATGATAGTTGATTATGATTTTGATGTGTAAATATTGTGTGTTTTAATATGGAAATGAAGAAAAAGAGAAGGAAATTGAGAAGCAAGTGGAGGACTAAGGCAAATGAGAAGTGAAGGGTAGAAGAAGAAGAAGAGGAAGAAGAAGAAGAAGAAGAGAAAGAAGAAAGCTTGATTCCAAGCTTTTGGTTGTAAGTACAACTAGAATTTTACTTACTTTAACTAAGTTGTTAATTATCAAGTTTAATTAGATGTATAAAACTTTGCATGATATTTGGTTATTAGCTTTTATGCTACATAAAAAAAATTATGTTGATTAAGGATAAATAAAGAGATGATGTAATTCTATATACTAAGTAGTTTGTTAATGAGAAAAGGAAGAAAGGTGGGAGAAAGATTAAAAATGAGAAAAAGGACTAAATTGTAAAAGATGTAAAAGTTGACAAAAAATGCAATTATTATGATTAAGTGTGAAAATGAAGTGAAATATGTTGATGATTGATATGTGGAATCATGCAGTAATGTTATGATAATACTTACTGAATTATGAGAAAGAAAAGGAGTAAATTGCAAAATATGCAAAAGTGACATGTGAGAAATATGGTAAGTTTTAGTAGTGAATTATGGAATTTTTATGAAGTAGTGAGATATGTTATATGTATTAAAGAAAGTTGAAAAATCTGTTTTTGAATTGTTACAATGTAAACTAAATTGAAATAAGTCCAAAATATTTAAATTATGTTATAAAATAAGGAAATGAAATTGGTTCTGATATAAATGCCCAAGTAGATGAGATGAGAACTAGTGGTTTATAAATGGCGTGCCATTTCGGAAAGTTTAACGCACTCTATGTTTTGAATACGCACTTTGATGTTGTCCTGTACTGTTATTGCACTTTGGTGTATTTCTGTATTGTTTCTGTATATCCTATGTGTTCTGTTAAGTTTATTAGGCCCCTATTGAACTACAAAAGATAGCATCTATTGAATAATGAAATAAGAAGACAAAATTTATTGAAACATGACAAGATTGTAAATTGATAAAGAATAGTCATGGATGAAATTATATGTTTAATGAGTGGTAATTTAGTGTTATTATTGTTAACAAGTCCTGAACTTATTTACTATAATGATATTGAGTTATATTTTCTTGTGTAGGTAAAATGTAAGTTTAACTCTTATTGTACTTATAGGTGAAACCTAGAAGTAAGAAATTATCGAGGATTAGTAGCCTTACATCTCATCACGTCACTAGAGCCAGGAAAAGAGTAAATTACTTCTCTGTTTTGTTTTTAAGTAAATTACATGTAGTTATGTGAGTGCTTATGTTGGTAAATGGAAAGCAAATGGATTCCCTACATTATGGAAATGTGTTTTGGCAAGTAATTATAGAATATATGTGCAAATTGAGTATGCCTTAGATGATTTAATTTGAAAAAAATGGAAACAAGGCAAAAACAAAATAGACGTTGCGACGATGGCGCGGTGAAGGCAAGCCAGAGAGTGACGTCGCGACGGGGAAGCCCCGACGTTATGATGTCAGCTCAAAATTTTGGAAACTTCACATTTTAGTCCCTATTTAAACTTAGACCACTAAAAGTGATATCATAAGCTCGTATATAGCCAAATTTTCCTCGAATCTTGTCGTAAATGTATAATGATCTTATTAACTTGAATGAAATAATGAAATGAACTGAAATTAATTGTCATTTCTCCGAAAACAAATGTAGCATTCCAATACTTTGACCTGACGATCGAGTCGAGTATAGGGGTGTTACAGGTCCCTAAGGTACAAAGCTAACAATAAAACTTTACAATTTAGTCCTTTTTACAATCTAAGTTTAATTTCTATCAATTTCATACCTAATTCATCCAATTCTCAACCATGGCAACTTATCAAAATCTCACTAATTGAAAAAATTGATACATGAGTTACCTTAATCAAGATCCCATAATAATAATTAAAAAATCTATAAAAATTAAAGAAAAATGGCTAAGTTGCTTAATTGAAATGTTGGCAGAATATAAAGATAGGTTTTTAAGCTTTTCTCTTTAGCTCAACAATGGTGGACGGTGGCTTTGAGATGAAGATGATGACTTTTGTCATCTTTTCTAACTTATTTTTACTTATATACTTAGATTAATTTTTAGTTAAACTTAATTAATTACTTTAAGCATGCTTAATTAAGCTTTAATCTTTAGTTAATTAAGTTAAACTTAATTAATTACTTTTTTGTGTGTAACATTTCAGTTTATTGGTATTTTCTCATATTTCTCATATATATTATATATACATGTAAAAAAGGGAAGAGTACGTCAGTTTCTTTTTGAGAGAGTTTTGGGGAATAAATTTTTTTAAAAAAACGAAATAAAATAAGATTTTGATTTCCCCCCAAAATCTCCTAATTCACTTAACCCAACTCCCCACTACTCAGAACTCTATCACCATTGAAACTCTTTTAACCGAGCGAGAAAAATATTAACATCCAAGGTTGCACAAAATATTCAAACACAACACCTCTAGCAACCTTACAGTTCACTTAACCACCAAACCAACATATCCATTCTAATATTAACAAGCACACAAATAAATATAAACATACTCACTAAGGGTTAGCTTAATTAAGAAAAATATCAAAATTTTTTCAAGACAAGGCTTAAACTTAAAACCTCACACATACCTAGAACATTTAACCATTAAAGTAAACAGATATTTGTGTCAAATTTTCCAAAAATGGTAATATAAAATTTGAGGTGTTACATTTATATAGATGTAAACAGATCCCAATTACATACACATAAATATATTTAGATGAAAATATTAATTTCAAAATTTTTAATTATGTTCAATAACTTAGTTAAATGATTATACTTTAATTTTGAATGTAATAATAAAAATGAAAATAATAATTAAAATAAGAGTATTAAAAGTTGGTTTATAACATAAAATGGTGTTGCGACCAATACTGGCCTGTGCACACTGGCACAGATTGAAATGTACCAATGGACTCATACCAATTTTTTTTTTTTGTTTTTATTTTCGAATTGTCCTTTTCTTCATTAATACAACGGTGCATGTGTCAACTTTTGGAGGGGCATGATTAAATTCTACGTGGTTTGACTACTTGAACATGTGACACTCTTTTTTATGGAAAGCCTTTTTGTTGTTGTTGTCCACCTTGAGTCTATACGGCTCTTTTTTCTACTTTTGGTATTTTATTTATTTATTTTTTGATATTTGTGAAAGAAAAGCTTTCCTTTATAATTAATTTGTTTAAGGTTGTTTTTAAACTGATAATATAATTTTTGGTATTTGAATTTGGTAATTAAATTTATTTTGGTATTTTAATATATTTTTATTTTTATTTTTGAACTTGGAAATTAGATCTATATTGATTCTTGAACTTGAATCTTTTTCAAGATTCGATGATGTGATCAGTGTTAATGAAACAAAAGTAGATCAAATGGATTGAGAACTAATTTATATACCATTTTGAACAAAGAGGTTGAACAAATTGACTCGAAAACTGTTTTGAAATTAGAAAAAAAACAGGATAATAATTGAACAGATTGAACCAATTTAATATTTTTATTTTAAAATCATTTTATATTTTTATGAATTTTTAATTAATTATTTAAATTATTATTGGTTTGGCGGTCAAACCGATCTAACTAGTTGAATCGAGAACAAGTGGTCTGGTCTGTTCAACCACAGATTTGGTTATTAAAACACTAAATATGACACTTAAAATTATACCACATCATCACTTGAAAATTTTTATAATTTTTTTTATTTTCAAGTGATGGTGTGACATAATCTCAAAATGTCACATCATCAAATTTTTATATTTTTCAAGTTCATAGATCAAAATGGACCTACTTGTCAAGTTGATGTGAGTATGGCCGGGACCTTTTTCGAAACGAGCAAAGACTGTTCGTGGCTGCTCACTAAGTTTACAAATCGAGCTCAGGCTAGCACCTTAAACGATCTTTGCACCTACTTGTCAAAGTAATGTGCTTGTTTTAATGTGTCATAAGCTGCCAAATTAATGTGTTTCTAAAATGAATTAATTTGTTGAAGTTTTTTGGTGCAGGTACATGCATGGACGACATTTACATGGACCTGATGGTTTAGCTTTTCCAAACACCTATTTTGTGTACAGCGAAGGACACATGAAGAGCTGCTGTTTCTTCTTCCCAAAACTAACCATTTAGCTCTCCAAGTAACCTTAATTGCTTTCTCATTTTCTGGAGATCCTTTTCACACCCAAGGCTGTTCAGTTTTGAGTTTTCACACTTGGGGGCTGTCCAATTTCGTGTCTTCACACTCCAAAGGCTGTTGAGTGCTCCAAGCTGCCCATTTAACTCCATAGACTCTCCAAATAACCAAGGCAACTCAACTAAAGATGTTTCACACCATGGAAGCCATTCAAATTCGTTTGTTCACATCAGAGGCTGATTGAATTCAAGTGTTCACACCCATTTGGCTTTTCGTGCACCTCAAAGTCCATTAATTTGGTTGGTGCTCATTAGGCTGCCCAAGGAGGAATTAAAGGCTGTTTACACCTTTGGACGAATTTATTCAGCTTGTTCCAGCTCCATAATTACTTCAATTTATTAATCTGACTTGGGAAACACCATGGGACGTTTTAGTTGTAATGGGACTTTTAGACTTTTTGACAAATTTTATATGAACATTGTTCTTGTGAGGATTCCTTATTCTCTTATTTCGTACAAGTCTCGCCTGACTTATCTGTCTTTGCTAGTGGCATCTACGACTTGTTTACAAGTCTCGCCTGACTTATCTGTCTTTGCTAGTGGCATCTACGACTTGTTTTGAACTTATCACCTTAACCGGTGTGGCGTTCACCTATCTATTAAACCACATTTTCCACCTTAACCGTATAAGAATCGGGGTGACACTGTTTATAGTGTTGAATCATTCTTCGTGTTAAGTTCGCATTTTCCATTCCCCATCTTTTATTTCTCGAACCATTATCTATCTTTAATTTCTTTGTTAAACCGAGCCTACTACATTCTTACTAAAACCCTTTTTCATCTCAGAACCTTCTTGTTAGCTTCCGCATAACTTAACCAAATCTACATTTTTCAACACAACGATTATTCTCCTAGTCGACGATCGGGCAAACAAGTGAATCGACTCGATAACCCTGAGCCGGATCACATCACAAGTTCAAGTGCTAAAATAAACAAAAAAAAAAATAGTTACCAATGTGAATCTAACTGCCAAGTTGAAGGGTGAAAATTTATAATATCTCTTTTTTTAAAATATATAAATATAACGTGGATAAAAAAGTTTAAAAGCATAATAAATTTTTAAGTAATACTTATTTCTAAAAATAATAATTATTAATGAATATGCATTTGATTTATTTAATAACGATTATAGATAGGGTAGAAATGAATTTGTATTTTATATTATTAAATATGTGTTTGATCTTTGAATTTGTAAGTGTTTTATTTAACGATGATGTAAAAGTATAAAAAAAATAAGTGTTACCATAATAATATTAATTATAATTTAAAATAAGAGATAATTTTGTAATTTGATAACTATGTCGGTGACCCTATTAAGGGTGATTCCAACTCAATAAAAGAAACAAATCCCAAAGATGTGAGGATTGGATGGAAGTAAATTTTAAAAGTTAAATTTTTGAAAAATTAAATTTTATTTTTTAAAATTTAAATTTTTGAAAGTTAAGAAAATTTTTGGAGAAACTTTGCTCAAGATAATTTTTGAGTCGCATTGTGAGTTGTGTCTTTCATTGCTAAACTAAGAGCCTTTTATAGAGGGTTTTTGCCACTTTACAACGTTTTTCTTAGTGAATTTGATCCAGTACATTACTACAAAGACTACACAATTACTATTTTCAAGATTATTATTACAATTGTAGTGAATATATTCTCTGAATTACAAAACTTTTTCAATAAATCTCTACTGTGTATATTCATTTTTTCTTTTTGAGAGAATTTGTCAGATAATCGTTACTGTTCATCTCCACTTTTTATTTGTAGAGAATCACTCATGTTCATCTCCGTCTTTTCTTTGCAAAGAATCTCTCTTGTTCATCTCTATCTTTTCTTTATAGGGAATCACTCATGTTTATCTCTGTCTTTGCTTTGCAGGGAATCACTCATTCTTATCTTCATGTTTACTTTGCAGGGAATCTTTGAAGGTTGCAATTTTTTTATTTCCTTCTAGTTTTGGTGATTATCATTGGTGTTTGGTGTCATCTGCAAGCTCTACCGTTTTGATCAAAGATGTCGAGGATTTCTCATCTTCTTAGTCGAAATCCATTGAGTCAAGCACATCAGCCATAAGCTTTTTGTATTCTTTTTTGGTTTTGGCTCGACCCAACAATGTGCTGACATTCGATTTGGCCTGAAAAAACTTTGCAGTAGTTTGATCTGGGGCAGCAGACTTGCATAATCTTGGGTTTTTGTTGAAAAAATCATCCAAATACTTGAAATCAAAATTTTCATTATTGAATTTGTCGCACCATTTCGTTTTGAAATTTTGAACTAACAATGGGGTTCCCATGTATGGGTCTTGTTCATAAGCATGATTCTAAGAAACAATCCAAGAAATACACATCTTTGAAAAGAAATGGATTGTTGTGTATATGTGTTTTTTGTTTGGTTCTAGCTGGAATTTGTCAAAGAACTTGGGCCATAAATTTTGGAGTTTTGCTGGTAGGATATCAAAAGAAGATGGTCAATACCAGTTCCATCATTCTTGAGACCAATTTGGAAATTTAATTTGGGCATCGTACTTGAAATATATGAGTTAAGAATGTTTCATATGTTGGTTGTTGATAACAAAGACATTGTACTAGGTTGTTTGATAGTCCTAATATGTAAAATATGGGTGGTGGTTTATTTTGGTTGGGAATTTTTTTTGGGGAGAGTTTTGGTTTTCACCCCAATCTCTTGATCTAAGTTTTTTTAATTATTTGGGCTATTGGATTTGTGTAATGTTCGAACAAAACTGATCCAGTTTGAACCAATATATTTTCATAATATTTTTGGGGTTTTTTTGTAAGTCTAAGAGCTTAAAATGTCATCCTTTGAAAAGTTCTTTGATAACAATATGTTGAGGTTTTTCAAAAAATCCTTCCTCTATAATGAATTTTTTTTCAAAACATTTGTTTATAAAACATTGTAAGGAATTTTGTTTAGCAGTCTCTGAATATACTACTTCTTTTGGGGAAAAAAAACCTATTTAAGATATGTTTCTTTTGAAACATTTTTGAGATATTTTGGTTTGTGTAAAACAATCTCTCTATTTTTTGAAGTCTTGACTACTTCAACAACAATTTGTGTAAAAAAAAAAAAAAACTCTTAAAGAGATGTTTCATTTGGGTCTTGTGCATCCTAGAGGGATGCATTAATGGAGGTTTTTGATTAGGATGATGGTCACTCATTTTCTTCTTGTAGGTAGATTTCATACCATGATTTGATGGGTTTTGAGGATATTTTTGTTTTAGGGGAGGAATCTTTTACTTTTCCTTTTCCTTTGGCTCATAGTTTTTGGGCCATTTTTGAAGAAATTCTTTGTTGATAAAATCAGACAAATAATTACTTTCTCATTTGATATATTCAATTTTAAAATTAAATATACTTAAAATTGTTTGCCATCTTGTAAAAATCTATTTTGAGGCAATATTTTAAACATATTTTTGTATAACTTCTTTTGTAGAATTGCAATCAATTCATAAAATAAAATATTTTATTTAATAAATCACTTTGAAATTTTGTAATACATAAAACAAATGGTAAAATTTCTTTTTTGATTTTACTATAATTTTGCTGAGTTAGATTCCAATGTCTAGATGTAAACTGGACTATTTATTCTTTTCCTCCATTGATCTATTTCGAAATCCCGCCATACCCTATCTTAAAAGCATTTGTTTCTACTCTATTGGAGGTGGCTAGTGTAACACCCCCAACCCTAAACCGTCGCTGGAACAGGGTTACGAAGCACTAACGAACCTTTCAGAAAAATTACGAACATTTTACAAATAATTATCTAACATATTATAAAATAATCATAAAGTCCCCTTTTATGGACCCTCGAGGCCCAAAATACACGTTAGAAGTGAATGGGGACCAATTCGATTGCTCAAGAAGTTTTTCGTAAAATTTCAAAATTTTTCCTAAGTGTAAGGCTCACACGCTAGTGTGGATAAGGACACGCCCATGTGGGCAGGCCGTGTAGTATCACACGCCCGTGTCCCTAACCTGTACTCTCTGACTTGCTAACTAAGAAGAAATTGAAGTCACACGGCTAAGCCACACGCCTATGTGCTAGGCCGTGTGCTACACACGGCTGAGACACACGCCCGTGTCTCTGCTTATGTGCCTAAACCTGGGTATTTTGTTTTGAATTTTTAAGGTATGGGGACACACGGCTAGTTCACACGCCCATGTGCTAGCCATGTGTCTCACACAGTTTGGTCACACGCCCATGTGCAAAAGCTGTGTGAACTTTATATGTGTCATTTATATCAAGTTAACCAACCCTTCAATTTCAAATCGCAACGGATTCAAAACCAGTATCACAACCAATACAAATTATATACAAATACACTTAAATCATATCTAAACATAAACTTAATAATTTTACTAAATGAATTGTAACACCCTAAACTCGGCCTAGAAGTTTAGACCGAATTCAGGATGCTACATTGATCACTGAAGTGATCGTGGGAAAATTTTACAAAACAAGTTATCTTAACAAACCGAATATATAATTACTTAAATATCAATTACTAAAAATTACAATAAGTTTAATAAATAGTCGAAATCAAATAAACAAGTGAAAAATTTAAAACGGAAGTTGTACCACAGTTTTTCAAGGCATTAAAGTTCCAAATACCGTATACTGAATAAAACTGAAAATACAATCTAAAGATTTACTTCCATCGAGACTGTCTGAGACCTCCGCCTACCAAGTCCAGCATCAGAATTCAGAGATGTACCTGAAAGGGGAAACAGAAGAGGGGGTGAACTATACGAGCTCAGTGTGAGATCAAAACCAATTAACTACAGGGTCAAAAACAATATGCCATACAGTAGTTCGAAAACGGAACATACTTACAGGGTTGTACAGTACTAGTTGGTACATTCGAATCGAACGTACCGGCAGATATCAATATTTAGAGCATATTAGAAACACACTCAGGCACACAGTTGTAAGTTCCATCCAATCACAGTAGAAATAATTCTCAATCAGTCAGACAGTTACAATCAGAGTCTACAGAATTCACTTAGTCACAAGCGCTTTTCAATCAAACGGAACAAATACATAGAACAGTCAACAGATGCGCATGAATGCAGTTAAATTATAAAACTCACCCATCCAACCAACACACTATCTTTGATCATCCCTACACTTTTTGTGGGGTTTAAAACACCCACCCAGCCTTACACTTTCAAGTGATGTCATCCTGGGTTGCCCGGCAAATGATGGCCATCAGTAAGTCCATGACCCTCAGGGTATTGGGACTGCCCACGACCCTCTGGGTATTAGGGCTAATAGTAAGCAGTTAATCTGCCAATCCATGTATTACGCAGCAAAGTTGGTGTAGAAGCTGTACAGTGCCATGCGGTAGACCGCGATACAATCATACAGTGTGAACTGCCAGATCAGATAAGAGTACGTAGCATAGCTAACGTACATGCGGTATAGTGCAGTGTGGTAAACTGCTATACCGATAAGTTATAGTTGAGCTACCAAATTAGATAATCATACGCAGCAAAGCTGACGTATATGCTGTATGGTGCAGTGCGATAATCTGCAGTACAGATTAGTTACAGTAAAACTGCCAAATCAGTTCAGTCATAGTTTTTCTTCTTTTCAAAACCCCAAACTCCCTTGTAGAGGATGGCACACTGCTGTGTGACAGAGGCACGCGTCCGTGTGGTGTAGGAACATGACTGTGTGAACAGGCTGTGTAACTCACTGTCGAATTTCACTAAAATAAAGTGCAGGGCAGACACGGTCGTGTAAGGGTCTCACACGCTCGTGTGCCCACCAGACACGACCATGTGTCCTGAAACACACGCCCGTGTGGAATCCTTAAATTTCTAAATTAGTCACACGGTCGTGTGACACCAAATCCCTAAATCCCTAATTCCCAATTACACATACCTGTGTGACCAATGGACACGACCGTATGAAAATCGATAAAAATCCCCAAATCGGCCACAGGGTTGTGTGGCACCAAAATTGGCCCAGGAACCCTAATGTCCAAATTCACACGACCATGTGAGTCGACACACGTCTATGTGGCCGGTGGAGTGGTCACGAAACCACCCTTAAACGGCCTTGAAATCATCATTTTAACCACTTAATCCAACCCCAACCTACACCGTATCAAGTATGTATCAGAATAAGGAATATTACACTCGCTTTCAATGACTAACAACCCCAAAACTAACGAATTAACACCACACAAGATATACCAAGTCAATTGTTTGCAAAACAAATAGGAAAACGAGGAGTCAAGGTTCAAATTCCACATCTGTTTTATGTTCAGAGACGATGTTGGAAGAGCATAACTCTAGTGACAGCAGATAAAATGTTTTCAAAGGCTAAGAGAATAACAAAAGAAACGGATATAAGAAGAAGAAGAAAACAAAAAAAAAAAACAAACATGTAAAAAGAGAACGAAAAATAAAAAGAAAAAGAAAATATCAATAAAAATCATAAACAAATAAAAATGAAAATGTAATAAATAAATATTTATAATTATTAACTAAAATAGAACAAAATAAAAGACTCTCTAAAAAAATGTACACCAAGAGAATCGAACCCTGAACCTTGAGTTACACCAACACTCACTTAACTACCAGACCAGCAGGCCCATTCTGACATGAAATTGCACAACTTAACACATGTGTGCAAGCACCTACTGTTCCTATGCCCAAAACTCTAAAAATTCTAGGCCCAAAATTCAGGGAGTTACAATTCACCCCTCCTTAAAGAAATTTCGTCCCCGAAATTTCCAACTAATAGAACAATTGAATAACACAGACTAAAACCCTACGCTCCCGCTGCGCACTCTAGTCTCAGAACACTACCACGGTTAATTTGAACTTAGGACTTCTCACACACCTAGAACACATAGCCACTGAAGTAGACATATATTACTCACATTATTCCTATGCTCAATTCAACATATCCACATATATCCAATCATACCTGACTCAAAATTGTCGAGGACAATCTCGAATCCGATGCTCCTTAGACCCACACCTAAGACATGCTCCTGACTTCTTCCAACAGTCACCCGGATGACGCCTCTTATAATGCTCGCAAGATGGTACGCTCATACTACAACCAGCACTACCTTTACTGTCACTCAGATACGTTCTAACATGCTTTGCAGAACGAGGCTCCAACTTTAGAGAATTGCGATCTCTCTTCTTCCTACAGTCCATGCACCTAGCTTGAAACGTCTCACTAATCTCTCTTATCCTAGCCTCAAACACTCCTTCTAACACCTCCCTCACTACCAGTGTCAGTGCCTCAGTACCAAGCCCTGGGTTATCGCTACCCAAAGTTCCGGACTCGCATTACCCTCCAACTCTTGAATAGTCTCACGTTCCGAAGAAGAAGACGACTCCTTGCAATCATGTTCAACTTTAAAATCCATATCTTTCATATGGCTAACTTTAGAATGCCTACACTTTCAAAACACAGGCAGAATTGAAATACTAGAATCTATATTTCTAATCTTACAGCTCTGAATTTTACCTGGACCAACATCGGAGTCTTAGACATTTCATTTTTGTAAACCATTTTCAAAACACAAACTATTTCAACTTTCTATGGTACAATTCTTCAAATATTTTTCAAAAATAATTACTTGCACACATGTTCACATAAAAACACATGCTGAGTTTTTATAAACCTAGCTCTAATACCACTAAATGTAACACCCTAAACCGGACCTAGAAGTTTAGACCAAATTCAGGCTGCTACATTAATTACCAAAGTGATCGTGGGAAAATTATACAAAACAAGTTATCACAACAAACTTAATATGTAATTGCTTAAATATCAATTACTAAAAATTACAAATAAGTTTAATAAATAGTCAAAATAAAATAAATGAGTGAAAATTTTAAAATGGAAGTTGTACCACAATTTTTCAAGGCCTTAAAGTTCCAAATACCATATACTGAATAAACTGAAAATACAATCTAAAGATTTACTTCCATCGAGACTGTCTGAGACCTCCGTGTACCGAGTCCAGCGTCAGAATTTGGAGATGTACGTGAAAGGGGAAACAGAATAGGGGTGAGCTATACGAGCTTAGTGTGATATCAAAACCAATTAACTACAGGGTCAGAAACAATATGCCATATAGTAGTTTAAAAACGGAACATACTTACAGAGTTGTACGGACTAGTTGGTACATTCGAATCGAACGTACCGACAGATACCAGCATTTAGAGCATATTAGAAACACACTCAGGGAAACAGTTGTAAGTTCCATGCAATCACAGTAGCAATAATTCTCAATCAGTCAAATAGTTACAATCAGAGTCTACAGAATTCACTTAGTCACAAGCGCTTTAACAATCAACAGATACGCATGAATTCATTTAAATTAAAAAACCCACCCATCCAGCCAACACACCATCTCTGACCATCCCTACACTTTCTGTGGGGTTTAAAACACCTACCCAGCCCTACACTTTCAAGTGATGTCATCCGGGATTGCCCGGTAATGATGGCCATCAGTAAGTCCATGACTCTTAGGGTATTGGGACTGCCCACGACCCTCTTGGTATTTGGGCTAACAATAAGAAGTTAAATTGCCAATCCATGTATTATGCAACATAGCTAGCGTATAATCTGTACAGTGCCATGCGGTAAACCACGGTACAATCATGCAGTGTGAACTGCCAGATCAGATAAGGGTACATAACATAGCTAACGTACATGCGGTACAGTGCAGTGCGGTAAACCGTTATACTGTTAAGTTACAGTTAAGCTGTCAAATCAAATAATCATAAGCAGCGAAGCTGACGTATATGTTGTACAATGCAGTGCGGTAATCTACAGCATAGACCAGTTGCAGTAAAACTGCCAAATCAGTTCAGTCACAGTCTTCCTTCTCTTCAAAACCCCACCCAAAATTATTTTATGCATATGTATGCATGCAGACAAACAAGCAGTATCAGAATACAAATTACAGATAGTCATTTAGAGTCAGGCATTCACATCCAGTCAGCCGGTTATAGAGTTACTCGCACAATCATAATTTGTACACATCACACGATCAATCACAAACCAATCATAGTTTATGCACACACGGACCACATAGGTATTTATAGAGGTCTAGTCACCCTCACTAAAGCGAGGTCTAGTCACCCTCACTAAAGCCTAGCTAAGAGTTGGAACACACAAAGTCACAATTAGGCTCTAATTCGTCCTAAACTAAAAACTGGTGAAATAGGGCCACACGCCCATGTGCTCCAGTTGTGTAGAGAAATCTAGGCCGTGAGGAGGTCAATTGTTCGTGTGGAGGGTGGCACACGACCGTGTAGTGTAGGACATTTCCATGTAAACAGGCCATGTACCTCACTGTCTAATTTCGTTAAAATGAAGTGCAGGGCAGACACGACCGTGTGAGACCCTCACACGCCTATGTGCCCACTAGACACGGCCATGTGTCCCGAAACACATGCTCGTGTAGAATCCCTAAATTCCCAAATCAGTCACACAGCCGTATGGCAAGGTCGTGTAACACCAAATCACTAATTCCTAATTACACATGCCCGTGTGACCAGAGGACACGACCATGTGAAAAATGATAAAACCCTTAAATCAGCCACACAGTCGTGTGGCCAGGCCATGTGGCACCAAAATTGGCCCGAAAACCTTAATGCCTAAATTCACACAGCAGTATGAGTCAATACATGCCCATGTGGCCAACGGACTGGTCACAAAACCACCCTTAAATGGCCTTAAAATCATCGTTTTAACCACCTAATCCAACCCCAACCTACACCGTATCAAGTATTATCAGAATAGGGAATATTACACTCCCTTTCAAAGACTAACATTTCCAAAACTAATGAATTAAGACCACACAAGATATGTTGAGTCAATTGTTTACAAAACAAATAGGAAAACGAGGAGTCAAGGTTCGAATCCCACACCTGTTTTATGTTCGAAGATGATGTAGGAGGAGCGTAACTCTAGTGACCGTAGATAAAACATTTTCAAAGGCCATGAGAATAACAAAAGAACTGGAGAGAAGAAGAAAACAAAACTAAAAGAAAACAAATGTGTAAGAAGAGAACCAAAAATTAAAAAAAAAAAGAAAATATCAATAAAAACCATAAAAAATAAAAATAAAAATAAAAATAAAAATTTATAATTATTAACTAAAATAGAACAAAAAAAAAAGACTCACAAAAAAAATGCGCACCTAGAGACCCGAACCCCGAACCTTGAGTTACACCAACACTCACTTAACCACAAGACCAGCAGGCCCATTCTGGCATGAAATTACACAACTTAACTCATGTGTGCAAGCACCTCACTGTTCCTATGTCCAAAACTCCTAAACTTCTAGGCCCAATTTGAGGCGTTATATGAACATTCACAAAAATTATTCAAAAGGGAATTAGAGAATTTCATTCATTACTATTTCAAATTTCATATCAAAAGAACCAAGTTATAACTTAACATTCTATATATAGTATCCAAAACATTCTTGTGACAATCTTTACAACCAAAACCAAAATGGCCTAAACACCACCTAGGTACATGCCCATTTACCAAAAGAAAGATACATCACCAAAGTTTCTCTGAGATCAGGATTAGCTCTGGATGCTGAATCGGAACACTTGACTTCTACTAACCTGCGCACGAGAAACAACTGTACGCTGGGTATGGTTATACTCAGTGGTATTACCATAATTCAAACTATAATAAATAATAAAATACACACAATTAACTATACAACAATTTAATTCTTAAATACCAATTTATACTTTAGCTTTTACTTTTCACCAATAGCAACTCATTTAATCATTCATCATTTCAATATCTTATATCATATCATCAATTCATTAATCATACCACGATCCTCTTGTTCATGTATTTCAAATTTTTATACCACAATTCAATTTCTCAATTCGTTTAAGTAATACGATCAATCAAATTCATTCGAATGGCCATTTCATTTATTTTTTCCCTATTAACATGACTCGGACATTGGCGGATACACGGATCCAACCAAACACTCCAGTATGGCACCCAATGCCACATCGGATAGTTCGAAGCAAATATTTGACACCCAGTGTCTCATCGGCCTAGCCGAAGAAAGTTGGTACCCAGTACCTCATAGAATCTATCCGAAGTAATATAGTGACACCCTGTGTCTCATCGACTCGTGGTCGAAGTATCCCTAAACACTTCCAATCCTATGGCATGCCAACTATATCCGACTTAGCCCGACTAGTTAATAGGGAATTTAAATCACATTTCAATTTCACTCAATATTCATATCAATTTCACTTTAATCACAAATTCTTATATTTTCAATTCAAATCACTTTTCACTTTCCAATCAATATACATTTCAAATGCTCACATGCATTCATAATTCAATTCAACTCCATTCAATTCAATATCAATATTTACCTCAATTTTACTTACCATGCATATTAATTAAAATACAACAATTAATAACAAACAGTTCTGAATTATAGTAATACAAACCAGAATTTTTTCGAGTTATTCCCTGGTAATGTTTTCCTTTCCTTTCTGAGCCAACATCTCCTGTTCGATGTTAGCTACGAAAATTAAAATAATTTACAATTGTTAATACAACAATTATTCACATCAAATACTTGAATTTTCCTATTCAACTTTTACTTTAATTCCAATTTAGTCTTAACTATATTCATTTATTTTTCTATCCCAATTCATACCTTATTTCTACTCAAGTTCTAACTAAACTTAGATTTAACTATCTAATTTTTATCATAAAACCCTAATTTCAAATTTCTTTCAATTTAGTCTCTATTACACAAAAATTATAACCTAGTTCACAATTTAGTCCTTTAAACAATTCCAATTAGAAATTTTATCAATTAAATCCCTAATTCAACAATTTGTCAACATGAACCATACCCAAAAATCTAATAACTTCCAAAATTTCAAAATATACTTAGTAGTATTTTGTTCTAGGACTCCAAAAACTCAAGAATTACAAGAAAAGGGACTAAATTGACTTACCAAATTAGCTTGGAACCTCAAATCCCTAGTTTTTCCTTTCTTTTTTTCATTTTCTCCCTTTTTTTCCTTCTTTTTTGTTTTAACTTTCTGTTCTTCTTTCCTTCTTTTGTTTCTTTATTCTATTTATTCTTTATTTAATTAATATAATATTATAATAATATAATATAATAATTGTCGAAACCATTTTTAAGGTTTTAAAAAACAACGGGGATTGACTTTAAAAAATGGAAATGGAGTTGCCACCGATCCTTTTTTTGCTTAGGTGTGATCAGATCACCTTATAAAACATGTTTTGTTTAAAACATTTGAAACACCCCACACCCGGCCCACGAGCCTGGACCGGATCTGGTATGTTCCTCGATGTAAACCGGTTCAAAATTCTTTTGTTTCTTTGAAAATTTGTGTGTTTTGAAAGAAAGATTGTTTGTGGGTTGGGCTCGAGTTCAAAACATGTTTATTTGATATTGAAAACCCCTTTTTTTAATTTCAGGTAGCAAAACATTTAGAGTTTATTTTAAATGAAATTAACTTAATCTTTAATAAATAAAGTTTCGTAACATAATAAATAAACAGAAATAAAGATAGTTCAACTATGGCCTTATTACATCAAATAAACCCAAATAATTTAAAATACTTAAATAAAAATAAAGAGTCTACATAATAATTTCCTTGCTGGGCATGGCCTCCTTTAAGCTCCGACCGACCCCGGTCCATCACTGTTCATCACCTGAAAAATGTTCCCACTATGGGGTGAGTCAACAGACTCAATGTGTACTACAACACTAAGTCTTAACAAATTCAGGCATTTCATAACAAACATATTCATATATCATTAAATTAAAAATGATGCAACCCGAACCCAAACCTATATGCCATCCGCTACACATCACCTGTACCATCCTGCACACCGTGGGGACTACTAAGTCAACCCTCCATCCGCTACACACCATCGGCGGCGCCATCGCAAATCGACGTGCTCATCGCCCTTATGAGTATTCGTGGTCTTAGGTCACCACACTCAGATATCGTGGTCTTAGGTCACCACATTCAGATCTCGTGGTCTTAGGTCACCACATTCAAATATCGTGGTCTTAGGTCACCACATTCACTTCCCCTTTCCAATAACCCATATGCCCCATATCATACATCCTATGCATTAACATGCCAAATTTCATATTCTTATCACTTATCACATGTTAAATATAACATATTTCATAATGGAGTACGAAACGTACCTGAGTACTTTGTACCATATCATGGTACCTTAGCCACATTCTTACACTTTCATATTAACACATATATCAAGTTTAAGCCATAAATCTATTAAGATTAGTGTGGGGTACACACCTGATATACTTAACGAATTCCTTGAAATCCCGAAATCCGATCTACTGCCTTAGATCCTTAATTCCCTACATTCAGCCATCATTTTAAAAGTTCAATGAAGACCATTCGGCCATAAAACCAAATCCTATTAGGACTGTTATTACTCAAAACTTACCTTGGTGCCGATTTCACTACTTAATCGAGTCCCAAAATCTTTGCTATGCTCCTTCTTGTATTTGGCCAAACACTAGATCTCCTTATAGGTTAGTTTTCGGTTTTTAGGATAATAAGAAACAACTCTTCAATCAACAAATAAGGCCTTGGCCGAATACCACATGTGCTTACCTTAGGTTTCTCAAATCCTGAAAGTGATTTCTTGGCTATGGAGTTGTCGAAACCTACAGTACATGTTAGATACTCCTCTCACATTTAAATACTAATAACGGCCCTTAACCGAATACAACAGTACTTACCTTAGATCCTTATGAATCCCGAAATATCCCTCCTTGTAGTCGACAGTTGTAGAAACCCGAGAGATCCTTTGTTGATTCGGCCAAAAGACACAGATGGCATTAGAATCTTAATTTCGGTATTGAAGAAAAAAGACTAAACATTGACAATAAAATCCTTACCCTTAATGCACAAGTTGACAACCCCCTTGCTTGAAGTCCCAAAGTGTTTCGGCTCTTGCTTAAATGATCAATTCGGCTCCTGAAGGATAGGAGAGCATTCGGCTATGGCGACCACACAGGGAATTCGGCTTGAATAAGGAAAAGAAAAGAGAGGGTGTTGAGGCTTGAAGAATCGGCAATGGTGGATAATGAAGAACTAGATTTCGGCTTAACAAAATAAAAAGAGAGAAGAGAATATTGCTTAGAAAATTCGGTAGAGAGAAAAAAAGAGAGGGAAGAATGATGAATGGCCTTAGTTTTCCTCCTTTTGCCGAAATTACTAGGCCTAGTGTCCCTTACTTGGCCATCACTCTTCTATTTTGATAGCTTTATCTCTTTAATTATCACCTCGTTTTAAATTAATAGAATTAATCCATCATTATCCCTTATCCCTATTATCACACCTTTTATCTCTAAATAATAATAAAAATAAAAGAATTTTAAACTCCTAAAATATAGCCTCTGTGTCGTCCACCTCTGTCCATCCTTGCAGCAAAATAAAACTTTTATTTTGCTTCCCCTACAGCTCGAACCTTGGCCCAATTTCCCCTGCATGTGGCGTCAATTACAGAGGCCTTAAGTGGCACCTTCAAGCCACTTTTCCATGCCCATTTGTGTGTCAAATTTTCCCTACATTTTCTCTTAAGACCACCTTGCTTCATGTCCCTCTTTTAAACTTTAACTTAACATTTCTTAAGCATTTCGCTACATTTCTAAGACATTTCCTTACATTTCCAAGACATTTCCTTACATTTCCAAGACATTTCCTTACATTTCCAAGACAAGACATTTCCTTACATTTCCAAGACAAGACATTTCCTTACATTTCCAAGACATGACATTTCCTTACATTTCCAAGTTTCCAAAAATGTTCACTTTCCTCTTTTAAACTTAACATTTCCTTACATTTCCAGGTTTCCAAAAATGCACACAACACATCCATATCTCAATAGACATGCTATTTCATAAAATTAGGCAAAAATGCACAAGCCCATTTTTGGGATGTTATAGTTCTACCCCTTTAAAAATAATTTCGTTCTCGAAATTACTTACTAACGAACAATCGTATAATCTAGCTATCACACTACGCTACTGCTGCACACTCTGATCTTAAAGAACTATCATACTTTCTAGGCACATTCTCTATGTTCACAATCAAGGTTCCATACACTTCACTAGCAACATAAGAAAACTCTACAACCATCAAAGTAATTAAGGGTATTCCAGAAACAAGAAACGTACCCGTTGTCATATCTGGCACATCTTCCTCCTCGCGACGGCCAACTGCAGAAACCAACCTTGGCTGCCTTGCATCTGAACCTTCAGCACCTCCATTTGGTGCTAAATGCCCTTGGCCGGAACCATTCCCTCCATGGTTCGGACCACGACCCCTTGTCGCTTGTTGACCACCTTTACCTATCTGCTTATAACCTTGACCTGCTGTCCGAGCCCTATTCGGATCCTACGGACAGTCTTTAATCATATGATCCTTGGACCCACACTTAAAGCATCCTCCGGTCTTTTTCCAACACTCTCCTAAGTGTTTCTTCCCACACTGGTCACAAGTACGATCTCGCCTCTCAGTGAAGCGACTTGGCGGCCTCATGCTCATCAACTCTAGGCCTTTTATTCCCAGATGATCCTGACGATCCAAAGCCTCTTTTCGGCCTGCTCCGATCAGAGTTCTGCCTCACGGAGTTCTTAATTCCGTCAGCTACTTTTGCCTTCTCGACTAATGCAAAAAATTCCCGCTCCTGATGTGGAGCTATCAACAACCTTAGATCATCCCTTAGTCCGTCCTCAAAACGGACACATCGCTTATGCTCCGTTGCCACTACTCCTCGAGCATACCGGCTTAACCTTAAAAATTCGGCTTCATACTCTGCTACGGACTTGTTCCCTTAAACTAGTCCCAGAAAAGCCTTCCTTTGCTCATCAGTATACCTTGTGCCGACATACTTCTTCTGATATGCGGCCTTAACATATTCCCAAGTCAGATCCTCAGCTGTGGCACCATCCCGAACTGTTAACCACCATTGATACGCTTCATCGCGTAACAGTGCCACCATTCCTTTCAACTTCTCCTCAGGGGTCAGATCGAGCCCATCCATAATGCGCTCGATTGCCTCCAACCAATACTCGGCCGTCATGGGTGCTACACCGATACGCCACGGAATACCTCACTCCATTGGCGGCGGTCGCTCAGTCATGAACTTCCGAGCTCCCGTGCCTCCACTTGCTCCCGCCACCATCTCAAGAACTCGCGGATAGCTCGCAACACAAAGATCAACCCCGTCGATCCTGCCGCCAAAGACCAAAAAGCCGGGGTGGTGGTGGCGGTGGTACCTCATTTTCGCACCCTTGACCCGATCTAACGGGTTCTGACACGGTCGTTCTACCTCTACCTCTCATCAAGCGCCCACGACGCGGCCACGCCCTCTGTGAGCTCATTTCTAACGTTGCGATCTGATTAAAAAGTTTTATGAATTAGTCATTGTTTCACTTATTAACCGCGAGCAGTTTTATGAAAAGAGATGTTTAAAAGTGGTTCTTTCGATCAAACAAAGTTCTCAGCTCAAGTTCACTATTCAGAAAGTCACGTTCACATTCATCAACCAATTATGAACTTTTGTTCATTCAGAGAGATGTTGTAGTTTTCATTGTTGTTGTTTTTCCACTACCCAGGGGTATTTTCGTAATTTGTCCTACAGAGGTATTTTTGAAATTTTTCAAAATAAGGTTCCTTGTTGATTTTGTCAATAAGGGTATTTTAGTAATTTTGAAATTCGAGGGCATTTGGGTAATTTTGAAACTCAGGGGTATTTCGGTAATAAGCTAGGGTAAATTTGTAAAGTTTAATAATTCAGGGGTATTTCAAAATTTGCAAACCTTTTAGGGTTCTTTTTGTGAATTTGCTTTCTATTTTGGTGATATTGCAAAAATTTTGGAAGTTAGGGTCATTTTGGTAATTTTGTAAGTTAGGGGCAATTTCGTAATTTTCCAAAATCAAGATATTTTGATAATTTGTAAATTAGGGTTTGTTGAACATTTTATAAAGTAATGAAAATTTTGACAAGAACTGTGAGTATTTTGAAAATTTCATAAACCAAGGGCATTTTTGTAATTTTACCACTAGGGGTATTTTTGTAATTTTGTAAATCAAAAAGTTTTCGAAATTTTTTTTTTGTAAAAATAGTCTTCACTAATTAAAAAGGTAATTTTAAGAGTTTTAAAACTAGGGTTTTTATAAAAACACGGCTAGTTCCCTTTCGGGTTTTAGTTATTGTGTTTAGCCTATGACCGAGTCCTCTTGGTTAGGGTGAACCGAAGCTACGCACCAGGTAGGATTCCAGCGAAGAGGAGGTGAGTCACTAGGACTACTTAAGTACCAGGCTCTTCCGGATCCAATCCTAGACATGCGCACAGGGGTTACCACACCCTAACTCGGCGACTTAGCCATAGGGTTGTTTAGTTAGGCACTTAAGTCTTATGTAAGTGTTGGGGAAAACTAATCCTAGGGTTCAAGTAGTTATCAAGCTAATCTACGTTCCATTCCATTTCTACCCTTCTACAGATCATTCAATAAATCACACAGATGGATAGAAGTACTTACCGTGGATCATGGGAGAGACTTAGGTGCCGTGCGAAAAAAACTCGAAAATTTCCACAAATTTCTTTTGGGCTAGATTTTGAAAACGTTTTGGGCCTTAAACCACAGGCCGGGAGTTTGAAACGGGCTCTGATACCAAACTGAAACACCCCACACCTGGCCCACGAGCCTGGACTAGATCTGGTATGTTCCTCGATGTAAACCGGTTCAAAATTCTTTTGTTACTTTGAAAATTTGTGTGTTTTGAAAGAAAGATTGTTTGTGGGTTGGGCTCGAGTTCAAAACATGTTTATTTGATATTGAAAACCCCTTTTTTTATTTCAGGTAGCAAAACATTTAGAGTTTATTTTAAATGAAATTAACTTAATCTTTAATAAATAAAGTTTCGTAACATAATAAATAAACAGAAATAAAGATAGTTCAACTATGGCCTTATTACATCAAATAAACCCAAATAATTTAAAATACTTAAATAAAAATAAAGAGTCCACATAATAATTTCCTTACTGGGCATGGCCTCCTTTAAGCTCCTACCGACCCCGGTCCATCACTGTTCATCACCTGAAAAATGTTCCCACTACGGGGTGAGTCAACAGACTCAATGTGTACTACAACACTAAGTCTTAACAAATTCAGGCATTTCATAACATACATATTCATATATCATTAAATTAAAAATGATGCAACCCGAACCCAAACCTATATGCTATCCGCTACACATCACCCGTACCATCCTGCACACCGTGGGGACTACTAAGTCAACCCTCCATCCGCTACACACCATCAAAGGCGATCATTGCAATGACGTGCTCATCGCCCTTATGAGTATTCGTGGTCTTAGGTCACCACACTCAGATATCGTGGTCTTAGGTCACCACATTCAGATCTCGTGGTCTTAGGTCACCACACTCAAATATCGTGGTCTTAGGTTACCACATTCACTTCCCCTTTTCAATAACCCATATGCCCCATATCATACATACTATGCATTAACATGCCAAATTTCACATTCTTATCACTTATCACATGTTAAATATAACATATTTCATAATCCTAGTAGGAGTAGGAAACGTACTTGAGTACTTTGTACCATATCATGGTACTTTAGCCATATCATGGTACTAGATTTCGGCTTAACAAAATAAAAAGAGAGAAGAGAATATTGCTTAGGAAATTCGGTAGAGAGAAAAAAAGAGAGGGAAGAATGATGAATGGCCTTAGTTTTCCTCCTTTTGCCGAAATTACTAGGCCTAGTGTCCTTTACTTGGCCATCACTCTTCTATTTTGATAGCTTTATCTCTTTAATTATCACCTCCTTTTAAATTAATAGAATGAATCCATCATTATCCCTTATCCCTATTATCACACCTTTTATCTCTAAATAATAATAAAAATAAAAGGATTGTAAACTCCTAAAATATAGCCTATGTGCAGTCCACCTCTGTCCATCCTTGCAGCAAAATAAAACTTTTATTTTGCTTCCCCTACAGCTCAGACCTTGGCCCAATTTCCCCTGCATGTGGCGTCACTTACAGAGGCCTTAAGTGGCACCTCCAAGCCACTTTTCCATGCCCATTTGTGTGTCAAATTTTCCCTACATTTTCTCTTAAGACCATCTTGCTTCATGTCCCTCTTTTAAACTTTAACTTAACATTTCTTAAGCATTTCCCTACATTTCTAAGACATTTCCTTTCATTTCCAAGACAAGACATTTCCTTACATTTCTAAGACAAGACATTTCCTTACATTTCCAAGACAAGACATTTCCTTACATTTCCAAGACATGACATTTCCTTACATTTCCAGGTTTCCAAAAATGTTCACTTTCCTCTTTTAAACTTCACATTTCCTTACATTTCCAGGTTTCCAAAAATGCACACAACACATCCATATCTCAATAGACATGCTATTTCATAAAATTAGGCAAAAACGCACAAGCCCATTTTCGGGATGTTACAACATTAATTTTGACCTATGAAATTCAAGAAAACAGGTTCGGGAGTCGGTTACGTACGAGGAAGGGTTAGCACCCTCGTAACGCCCAAAATTGGTACCTAATTGATAAAATCGTGACCTAATGTTGAAAATTTTTAAAATTTAAACTACGATCATTTTATTTGAAAGAAAACTAAAACTCACTTATCTCAAAGAAATAAAAATGTCACACCCAATAAGTTAGGATGTAACATCTTAAGGCTTCGAAATTAAGCTTGCCTTTATTTTATAGAAAATCCTTACATTGAGATACAAAACATTATATCTAATAAGTTAAGATATAACATTATGAATTTTCGTGAATAAGTTTTAATTTGAAATTTATAGGTTTTAAAAAAGGGATACTTGATACTTTAAATTCTACGAGAAAAATTAAAACCCAGTAAATTAGGGTATAATTTCTCTCGAAGTCCCCAAATATCATATATCGCTGCATTTAAAAGCCTTTGAATAAAATGCGTAAATGCAATTAAATGTGTTTTTATAAAACAAATGGTTCTGGAGTAAGATATGTCATATATATTAAAACACCAATTCCAAATAGCAATTAAAAATCATATTAACAATTAATACTAATATAAACAATTAAAGAAAGAATAATATAAAATAGCGAATAATGTAGGAAATAAAATGACTATACTAAGAAAACATAAAAATAATAAACAAATAAAGAATATGAATAAATAAATAAAAGATATAAGTAGTAAATAAAAAAAGATAAAAACTACGAAATAAACATGAAACTTTACATATGAGATTAAAAAGAATCAACAATATGAATAAAATAATAAGCTAATAATAAATAAAACAATAAATTAATAAAAATTAATAAAAGTTTAAATAATAATTGAAAATAATAAAAGATACAAAATGAAATTTATAATAATAATTATGATAATAATAAAAATTATAAAAATAATAATTAAAATGATATGAGTAAATACAAAAGAAGAAAATATATAATATAATAAAGATAGTATAAAATTAAGTAGTTAAATAATACAAAAAAACAATGATATGTTAATAATAATAGTAGTAATAATAATAGAAAATAATAATAAATTAATAATAATATACATATATGCTTAAAAGAAAATATATAAACATAAATAGATTAAAAAGTCAATTAAAAAAAACACGATCTACAAAAAAAAATGTATAGTATAATTATTTGAAGTAAATGTCCTGTAAATTTTAAAACAAAGAGACATATATAAAGAAAATTTTAAAATAAAAAAAATAGTTTTATATAAGAACCATTTAAAAGTTTTATACAAATATAAAAAAAATAAAACTGTGTAAAATTCATAAAATGATTTACGATGCTACGTTAAAACAATTTTAAGAAATGAATGATTAAATAAATTAAAATAAAATTTACAAAGAATAAAAATATGAAATGAATAATAATACTCAATTGTAATAAAAAAAAAATTAAAAGGACAATTTACAAACTAATAAAACAGAGTCAAAGACCAAAATGAAATGCGCACAAATGATTGGGGATTTAAAAAGCAAATATCCAAATACTGAAGCGCGGCGTTTAAATAAGGGCTAAGTTGAAATTAAGCGCAATATTCATGGGCAAAATTAAAAAAAAATTATTTTAAAAATCAAGAAACACGGAAGGACTTGTCGCACAATTTTCCCCACAGGCAGAAACGCGCGGACCCTTATTGATGGGTCAGGTCACGTGCGGGTCTTTATTTGCTTAAACGACGCCGTTTTTGAATCCTTACTTAAGCCCCAAATCTTTTTTAAAATTCATTTTTTACAGATCTTCAAAAAAAAACTTTAGGGAAAACCTCTCTTTCCCTCAACCCTCTCCATCTCTATTCGGCCGGCGCTGACTTCGTCAGAGATCTGACGCGCCTCGGCCTAGGACGGTGGCCTGGGCTTCGCAAGATAGGGTGTTTAACCGTTTTTTTGGAAGAGATGTGTAGGCTTAGCCTTCTTAGCCCGAAAACGAAAAGAATGGAGAAGAAACCAAGGTCTCGACTCCGCCCGGTCCGATTCAAACACCTGCGACTACTTCCGACGACGAGAGCCACTTAGGTACCCTTCTCTCTTTCCTCTCTCGCTTTTTATTTTGCGAGTATTAAAAGGTATGTATAAAAAAAAACCAGACGAAAATAATAGAAAATGAAATCACCTTAAAAATTTAATTTGATTACTTTTGTATTGGTATTTGATATCTAAATCTCTAGTTTTTCTATTGATCTGTCTGTCTCTCTGTGTTCCTTTTACAAATTTCACTGGGGCTTTTTATAGCCCCCAAAATAAATACAAAAGATTGTCCTGCTATTTCTTGCCGTTTTTTCTGTTGCTCTTCTTTCCTTTTGCAGGTGAACGGCGCAGATCTGGCGACGGAGCATTATTCGCGAGCGGATTGCGGCGCGACTGAAGGGTTGGTGTTGAGGCTGCTAGGGGTGCTTGCGGCGCAATGGAAACCTAGGGTTTCCTGCGTCCGCAAGCTGTTTGGGTCACTTGGGCCGGCTTAGTGTTGGGCTAGGTTAGGATTGGGTCTGTGGGTTTATGGTTTATTGGGTCAGGGTGTAACGGGCTTCGGGTAATCTGTTTGGTCTGGGCTCTTTGTAAATTGGATTGTATTAAAATTGGACATTGTATTTTGGTTATTTATTTATTTATTTATTTTTGAATAATATAGGCCCGGGCAAATTGGGCCTATAACAATAATAATTTCTTAAATAATAAGTAAATATATAAACTTATTACAAATGTTTATATAATTTTTATTACACATGTATAATTCATTACCATACACTTGTCACTCTTTTGGTCTAATTGCTAATTTAATCCTTTAACTTTAATTCTATTCTATAATTAAAATTTTATACTTTATTCAATTTAATCCTTTTTCCTAATTACTCCTAATTAAGACAAATTCATTTAACCAAAATCTAATTAACTACCCAACTAACTTCGTAAATATTTAAAAATATTTACGAATCTATTTTACTAAAATGAAGGCCCGATAACACACTTTTTTGATGCCTGTGAATTTTAGGTCATTACATTTCTTCCCCCCTTAATAAATTTCGTCCTCGAAATTTACCTGAAAAGAGGTGGGGGTACTGTGATCTCATAGTTTCCTCCGGTTCCCAAGTTGCTTCCTGGACATTGTGACTTCTCCATAACATTTTTACTAAAGGAGCCATTTTATTTCTTAATTTTTTTACTTCCCGAGCTAATATATCAACTGGCTCTTCTTTATAAGATAAATCAAGTCAAATTTTTATATTTTTTGTGGAAATGACATGAGAAGGATCCGATTTGTAACTCCGTAGCATAGAAACATGAAAAACATCGTGGATCTTCTGTAATTTTGAAGGCAAAGCTAATCGATAAGCAACTGGTCTGGCCATTTCCACAACCTCATATAGCCCAATATAACGAGGACTCAGTTTTCCTTTCCGGCCAAATCTCAAAACTTTCTTCCAAGTTGACACCTTGAGGAATACCTTATCACTGATAAAGTACTCAATGTCCCGGCATTTCAAATCTGCATAAGACTTTTTTCTGTCAAAGGCTGCTTTTAATCTCTCTCGAATCTTCTTAACAATTTCTTCTATTTCTTGATTTAACTCCAGCCCTATTATTTTTCTTTCATTTAATTCCGTCCAATATATAGGTGACCGACATCTTCGACCATATAAAACCTCATACAGAGCCATTTGAATACTTGATTGGGAACTATTATTATAAACAAAATCTGCCAACGGTAAATAAAGTTCCGAACCTGATTCAAAGTCAGTGATACAAGCTCGGAGCATGTCTTCTAGAGTTTGAATTACCCATTCAGACTATCTGTCGATTTGTGGATGGAAAGCCGTGCTAAAATTAAGTCGGGTACCTAAGTTTTCATGCAACTGTCTCCAAAATCTTGATGTAAACCGTGGATCCCGATCTAAAATTATTGACATAGGAATTCCATGCAATCTCACAATTTTTCGAATATAAACCTCAGCAAGATTTTAAAGTGACCAATCAGTTCTGACTGCTATGAAATGAGCCTACTTTGCAAGCCGATCAACAATCACTCAGATGGTATTCTTTTTACTTACTGACAATGGTAGCCCTATCACAAAATCCATCGTAATATAGTTCCATTTCCACTCGGGAATACTAATAGGCTGTAACAATCCAATAGGAACCTGATGCTCTGCCTTCACCCGTTGACAATTCAAACACTTACCAACATACTCAACTATATCTCTTTTCATCCATGACCAACAATATAACTCCCGCAAATTCTGGTACATCTTTGTTTTTCTGGGGTGTAGTGCAAATGGACTATTATGTGCTTCTCGAAGAATCAACTCTTTTAACTCAGAAATAACTATAAGACAAATCCAGTCTTTGTACCTCAAACAATCATGCTCATCAATCCTGAAATTTTCTACTATACCATGCTGCTCTAATCTGATCAAACAGTACCGACTTAATCTCAACTCAGCTAATTAACTTCCAGCATCATTGATACTGAGTCGTGCAAACATTGCCCGTAATTCAATTGCAGCTTTCTTACTTAATGCATCAGCTACCACATTTTCTTTTCCTAGATGATAATCTATAATACAATCATAGTCTTTCAAAATCTCAATCCATCATCTTTGTCTAAAGTACAACTCCTTTTGAGATAAGATATATTTAAGACTTTTAGGATTAGTATAAATGTAGCATTTCTTACCGTAGAGATAATGTCTCCAAATCTTTAATGCAAAAATTACAGCAGCTAACTCCAGATCATATGTCGAGTAATTACGTTCATGTGGTTTTAGTTGATGAGATGCATAGGCTATTATCTTCTCGTCCTGCATCAATACACAGCCCAGACCACTCAAAGAAGCATCACTATATAAAATAAAATCTTTTCCCGATTCTGGCAATGTTAAAACCAGTGCCTCAGTCAACATTTGCTTCAACGTCTCAAAACTTCTCGGTACTGATCATCCCAAATAAAATGAACTTTCTTTTGTAGTAGATTCTTCATCAGCAATGCTATTTTTGAAAATCCATTAACAAATATTCTGTAATATCCTGCCAATCCTAGAAAACTACATACCTTAGACACATTCCTCGGTGCTTTCCACTGAATAATTGCTTCAATCCTTTTCGGGTTGACTCTAATCAGCGGATACAACATGTCCAAAAAATACCACCTCTGATAACCAAAATTCACATTTACTAAGTTTCCCATACAATTGTTTCTCCCGTAATATCTATAGAACAACTATTAGATGATGATCATGTTTAACTTCTGACTTTGAATAAACAAATATATCATCAATAAAAACTGCCAAACTGATCTAAATACGGCTGGAAAATACAATACATAAGGTCCATAAAAGTAGCTGGAGCATTTGTTAATCCGAAAGGTATTACTAGGAATTCATAATGTCCATACCTTGTACAAAACATTGTCTTTGGTACATCGCTATCTTTCACCTTCAACTGGTAGTAGCCTGACCTCAAGTCAATCTTCGAAAACATTGAAGCTCCTTTCAACTGATCAAATAAGTCATCAATGCGAGGTAACGGGTATTTATTCTTAATCGTTACCTTATTTAACTGCCTGTAGTCAATATAAATTCGTATCGAACTATCTTTCTTTTTAACAAATAATACTAGAGCCCCACCGCGAAATACTTGGTCGAATAAAGCCATGGTCTAGCAAATCTTGCAACTGTACCTTCAACTCTTTTAATTTTGTGGGCGACATACGGTATGGAGGTATAGATATCGGAGCTGTACCAGGATAAATTTCTATTGCGAACTCAACCTCTCTGTCTGGTGGCAAACCCAAAAATTCTTCAGGGAAAACATCAGGAAACTTACAAGAAGTTCGAATATTACTGGACTGACTTTCAACAGAATCTGAGTTAATGACATAAGCCACATAAGTCATACAACCTTGCTGAAGTAGTTTATTAGCCTTTATCGCTGAACTAATACGTGTTGACCCACTAGTACGAATACCGTTTACCTCAATCTAATTCCCAGCTTCAGTCTGAATACTAAACCTCTTTTTATAACAATCCAAAACCACTCCATGCTCAGACAACCAATCCATTCCCAGAATTATATCAAAATCACTAAATGGCATTATCAGCAAATCAACAGAGAAAATTCTATCATGTATCTTTAACAAGCATCTTCAACATACTTGATCAACAGACACTGTTTGTCCCAATGGACTTGACACCTCTATAGATACTCTAGACATCTCAGATTCTAACTTTCCCTACTCAACTAGTTGTGAATTAATGTACGAATATGAAGAACCTAGGTCAATTAAAGTATAAACATGTTCTGAATACAATAGAAATATACATGTTACCACGCCATGAGCATCGCTTTCTTCTCGAGTCCAAACTATATATGATCTAACTGGTACTCTAGTTTCTGACTGCTGAGTAACTATATCACCCCTTTTCCTTGCACCACTTCCTCTAGAAACAGAACCACCTCTACTCGATCCTCTGCTTCTAGCAGTAGACACTGACCTTTGTGATGTCACGGATGCAGCACTTTCACTTTTTGGGCAATCTCTAATAAAATTATCTGTAGACCTATATCAAAAACAGCCTCTAGTTATTTTCCAACATTCACCCCTATGTTTCTTACCACAGTGCTCACAATTTGGAATTTCAATGTCATGGGATGGACTTCTCACGCTGCCAGTGGAGACTGTCGTATGTTTTCCTTGAGCTCTGTTACTTCTATCCAATCTAAAACTTGGTCTCCAACGACCGCGAGACTCTCTTGATCTTTTCAGTTGAGGATTTGAACTAGTTGTCCTGGTACGTTTCCCAGTCGGTCTTTTAGACTTTTTATCTAGACCCAAAGCTTGTTCTACCATCATGGCTCATTTAACCAGGTCTACAAATTCGGTAATTCAAAGAGATACTAACAATACCCTTAGTTCATCTCGCAAACCCCGTAGAAACCGTTTACAACTATCAGCTTTTGTCGGCACAAATTCTGAGGCGTATCTGCTAAGTTTGGAAAACTTCCACTCATAATCTACCACTGACATATCACCTTGTTTTAACATCAAAAACTCTTACTTTTTGCCTTCTATTTACATTTCCCCGACATACTTCTTCTGAAATTCTTTCTGAAATAAATTCCAAGTTACCTGCTCAGTCGGTAAATGTCTAACCACTGATTCCCACTATAAATATGCTTTCCCTTGTAATAATGAAACAGCACACAACAAAATTTCTCGAGGGGTACATTCTAACTGTTGTAAAATCTTTTTGTTGACTCTATCCAATTTTCAGCGGTGGATGGATCAACTCCTTTTAGACCTGATAAGCCGTAAAAGTAACATATTTTAAGCCCACATTTAGCATACTTTTGAATTATTTAAGCCTTGAATTATGTAATTTGGTGCTCTTAATCCTTTGTTTCCATGTTTTATACTCAGAAGAGCACCGAATGACGAAAAGAATGGATGGGCCCAAAACAGAGTAAATAGGCCATATCACGAAATCCACACGGCCTGGGCCCAGGACCACATGGCCGTGCCTCATTCAACAGCTTCGAACATGGCCTGGCCACGACTTACACGGGTGTGTACCATGGGCGTTTCCCTGCCGTGAGAAAGAAGAGTTTCACTCAGATTAGGATACTTAGGGGCAAAGAAACATATTCAGAAGCCTATATAAACACCCTAAGTATGACCTAAAAGGGGGAACCCAAGGCTTTAGTCAGGGGGCGTCCAACTAGGCCAAAGAGGGCAGACTTGTGAGGATTTACTCGAAGATAGCCAGTTGATTCATCTCAAGAAGCTGGAGTTATACTCAAGACGAAGGATCTCTCCTTCAATTACTTCAGGGAGTTTTAGGGATTTCTTATGTTTTGTTTTATCTTTTCTTTTGAGATGTATTCTTTTATTATTATTATGAACTAAACCCTCAGATACTTGAGGAGGATGAAACCTAAGATGAATCTTGTAAACTTTTGCTGAACTATATGATAAATATTTGACTTGTTCTTAATTCTTGTGTTGATATTTTCGGGATATTAATTCAAGTGTGATGTGCTTAGGTGGAGGAGGAAAAGTCCCTGCTAAAAGTAGATCTAGCATAACTAAGCGGAGTTGATCACACACCTAGAGATAGGGTGACGAGATTTTGCTGGATTAGGGTGAAACTTAATATGGGAGTCCATAGATCGAGTTAATGCAATTCTAGGGGTTTTAATTAGAAAGAAATTTCAATTAATCAACCTAGGGTTAGACATTAGTCGCCTCGAGAGAGTGATTAATATAACTTAGGGAATCTTACGAATCAAGTCAAATGAATAAATCGTCTGGGTCAGAGTTAGATAACAAGTGAAGTCTAGGTGGATTCTTCCTTGGGTGTCGTTTTAATCGATTAGTTTTTCCTCAAAGTTATTTTCCCAATTTCATTCTTCTTTGTCTTAGAGTCTTTAGTTTAATAGATAGTTAATTTTAGATTAGATAAACAATTCATTCAATTCTTAGGCTAAATAATTAAAAGAGAGTTAGTATTAGTACTTTTGGTTCTTTTGGGTTCGACATTCCGGTCTTGCCTTAACTATACTATTGTTCGATAGGTGCGCTTGCCTCAAATCGTTGCCATAGTTAGTTTCCAAGTTTGATCATTCTTTATATAAATTTTAAGACTTTGACATCGCATAAAAGAACAACCAAGTTTTTGGAGCCGTTGCCGGGGAACTGAAATATTAAGAACGCTTAATTTTTATTACTTTAGCCATGTTTATTTTATTTTTGCACTCAAATTTTATTTTGTTTTTATAAATTTTCTTCTTTCACTCTTTTCAGGTACCTCTAGTTTATGACTAGAAGGAACCCGACAGGACCTCTACTTTATGACAGTGATATTTAAGGTACCGTTCGCAGAAATCGCTGAGAGATAAGGTGAAGCTTAAACAACATAGAAGAAGAGCAAGAAGCCGAAATTAATACTACAGAAGAGATGGCTGAAAATCATCCGCCACCTCCAGAGATGGCCGAACATCATGCTCCTCGAACTATGCATGATTATGCTAAACCTAGTTTAACAAGAACTGAGTCAAATATTGTTAGGCCTACTATTGCTGCAAATAATTTTGAACTGAAACCTAACACTATACAGATGATACAACAGTTTATTCAGTTTGATGGTTTGCAGGATTAGGATCCTAGCACACACTTAGCGAATTTTCTAGAATTCTGTGATACCTTCAAAATAAATGGCGTTTTTGATGATGCCATCCGTCTTCGGTTATTTCCCTTTTCTTTGAGGAATAAAGCCAAACAGTGGTTACATTCTCTTCCAGGAGGGTCAATCACTACATGGAATCAAATGACCGAAATTTTTTTATTAAAATATTTTCTACCGGCCAAAACGGCCAAGTTAAGGAATGATATCTCTTCTTTTGTGCAGATGGATTTAGAGACACTTTACGATGCATGGGAGAGATACAAAGATTTGTTGAGGAGGTGCCCACACCATGGATTACCTTTGTGGCTACAGGTCTAAACTTTTTACATTGATGTGGACCCTTCAACAAGGCAACTAATCGATTCAGCCGTCAGCGGAACCCTGAACAACAAAACTCCTGAAGTGGCCTACGAGTTTACAGAGGAGATGTCACTGAATAACTATCAGTGGCAAGTTACAAGGACAAGTCCAGCCAAAGCAGTCAGAGTTTTCAACCTCGACGCAGTAACCACGCTATCAAATCAGGTAGAGTTATTGCATAAAAAATTTGATGGTTTATATGGTTCTTCGCAGGCGCATCTAGTTATGCAGTGCGACGCAAGTGGAGGAGTAGCGAATCTTGAGTACCCACCTTACGGACTGGGCATGGAGAGAGAACAAATGAACTATATGGGTAATAATTTCCGATCTAACACTAACCCTTATAGTAATACTTATAATCCAGGTTGGAAGAACTACCCCAATTTCTCATGGGGTAGTCAAGGAAATCAAAGACAACAACCATCCCAAAACTTCCAACAACAGCCCTACCCATAGGAAAAGAAGCCAAATCTCGATGAGATGCTGACAAAATTCATAGTAGCCACAGAAACACATTTTTAGAATACTGAGACAACCCTTAAAAATCAACTTCAGACATCGACACAGGAGCTCAAGGATCAAATCAGGCAACTTGCTAAGTAGATCTCTGAGAGACTACAGGGAAGACTACCGAGTAACACCGAGACTAACCCAAAGGAGCAAATTCAACCCATAATAGCTTAGGATAGTGAAGGGTCAGACGAGCCCAATTTAAGGCAAGAGAATGTGAAAGAAAAAGGTAAGGTTGAGGTAAAACCAAAATCGATAATCAAAGAGTACAAACCTCGCATATCATATCCCGAAGTGATAACGAAAGATGACACAGAGGAACAGTTCGGTAAGTTCTTAAACTTTTAAAGAAATTACATATTAACTTACCGTGTCTTGAAGCTCTTTCGCAGATGTCAGATTCTAGGAAATTTTTAAAGAAGCTATTGACAAATAAGCAGAAGATAGACGAGGAATCGCATATGGAGCTGAATGCAGTATGCTCAGCAATGTTGCAAAATAAATACCACGAAAATTAAAAGATCCAAGGAGTTTTACAATTCCATGCTTAATTGGTAGTCTATCTATTGATAATGCGTTAGCTGATTTAGGGGCAAGCATAAACGTCATGCCTTATAAAATGTTTAAACAACTAGGTCCAGGGAAGCCCAAACAAACTAGGATGAGCATTCAATTAGCTGATAAAACTGTTAGAATTCCTTGGGGTATAATCGAAGATGTACTCGTAAAAATTGATAAATTCGTATTCCCAGTAGACTTTGTCGTTTTAAACATGGATGAGGACAACACGATCCCCCTAATTTTAGGAAGACCATTCTTAGCAACTGCCAGGACTAAAATCGATGTCGATGCAGGCGAACTCATACTCTGTGTAGGTGACGAGACAGTCACTCTTCAAGCTCTCGATTCAGCTAGGACATCAAATAATCAAGGTGAGAAAGTAAATTCTATTGATAACCATTCGGTTAACCCTTCTTTTCAGGAAACACCACAGCATGAACCCGATCCTAGACTCCGTGCCAACAAAGAAATAACTCATGAGGAACAACGGATTCAGATCGATGAAATAGAAGAGTAGAAGACGCATCTGAAAGAAAAACTAAGGATATATGAAGCAGAACCAAAGCCACTCTACGAGATAGACACGTTCAAAATCGGTGATCAGGTATTGTTAGATAAAGCAGACCCACGAATACCTCCCCCTGATCCTAACACAAACAAAGAAATCCCTTTTAAGGTAATCAATGTTTTCCCATATGGAACGGTCGAGGTAAGTAATCCTATGTTTGGCACTTTGAAAATAAACGCTACTCGTCTTACATTTTATCATGATAATAGAACTACTACCATGAGGAAGAACTTCCAACTCCTCAAACCACCATGAATATGCGAATGAGAGGTAAGTCTAGCTTAAGACTATAAACGAGCACTTCTTGGGAGACAACTCGAGCACTAACCTCATTTATTTTTCCATTTATTTATTTATTTATTTATTTTCTCTACTTTTATTTTTTCTTTTTAGTACTTGAATATAAACTGACCAAAAATTCAGATTCGTAAGCCACACGGCCGTGTGGATACCCCGAATCTCTGTACTGACATGGCAGAGATGGTACGAGTCAGAACAAATCATATCTTCGAGTCATGGGCTCCAACTACCACACCACGGCCGTGCGATGCAGCCGTGGCCGACATTGTCAAATTATACACGGGCGTGGAGACCTGAACATGGGCATGGGAGAAGTGAACAAGGTAAAACACGGCCGTGCAATACGGCTGTGTAACACAACACGCCCACGGTACACGAGCATGGAGATGTAAAATACCTGAAATTTCTATTTAACCCCCCCATTTTTTTCTTACCTACTTCCCATCTTCTTTCTCATCCTTCAGATATCCCCATCCCCACATTTTTTTCTTCTTTAGCTATTACCTAAACCCTTGAGCTACACCACATCTATGACGAAGAAGCGGAAGGATCCTGGCGCAGTCTCCCTTTGTGAGACCGGTCTATATAAGTTCATGCCGGCCGCTTCAACCACTCAACAAGCCAAGGGTCTTTGAGGCCATTTAGTTCTTCTTCTTCTTTACTTTTCTCCTTTATTTTCCTTCTCTTTGACTATCTTGTGCTTAAATTAGTTTATTTTATCTTAGTTTCTTTGTTTTAAGTTCTAAAGGCTACTAGGGAATCACACTGGAACCACGACCACCAACACATTACAGCCTTAGAAGTCACACCCACCTCGCGAACCATCCAACAATAAGGACTCTTCGGTCTATTCATCTTTCATTTTAATTTTATTTACATTTCTATTTTCTTTCTCTTTATCCTTCTTGTCTTTAAATATATATTTAGTTCATTTTAAATGTGTCTTAATATTTCCTGGCTAATTCTCTACGAGCTTCCCAATTTCTTTCTCTAACGCAGAGCTCGGTAGTAGCCACCATACCTCGGGACTCCCAACTCAAGGAAACCATCCAAATTCAAGAAGTTTCCCCTCTTCCTCTATCTGAAATTTCATATACATCTTTGTAAATTGAGGGCAATGTACATCTTAAGTGTAGGGGTGAATATTTATTCCGAGAAAGTGCCTAATTTCTTCATTATTCTCAAATCCCTGAATTATGCCATGAATGATATCTTGTCTTTAAGTAATTTTTTCATATTATGATCAAAATGAAATTTGCTTTGATTTATGATTTTTATTAATATGCTTTAGAGTAAGTCATTGATAATTGTGCATTGATGATTAAATTTTAAGAGACTAGAGAATCAAACATGACGAGTTTATTTTCAAAAATTAAAATTTTGTTAGGTTGTCTACCTGAATCTGAATATTACCTTGAAGTTTGAAATTTACGAGGTTGAACACCCATTATTTTTGAGAGATTTTGAGACTTTTAGAGCATACATCCTTTCTTGCTCACTTTATTAATTATGAGTGTGTCAACATTGATTTGTTATTCTAGAACTTGCATCGATTATACATGTCGAGACTACACCTTTGATTTGATATACAGAGATGACAAAGGCACCTAAGTTTTAACCCACTTACTCCACTAAAAGGCCTACCTTCACAATTAACCCTTAATGAACCCCGTTTAATCCTAACAACCCTTTTTATTGACTCACCCACTAATATTAACCCAAAACCCTTTGTATTTGTTATCACCATCTTTCTTGACTACCCTTATATCGAGATTTGATTTGATCTGTTGCCTAACTATGATTAGTTAAGTTCATCATTTATTATGTAATGACTTGCTCTTAAAAAAATTGAAGTATATTCATTATTAGTTATGTGATTAAATGAGGTTATACATTTAAATTTTAATTGTTGAAGAAGAAACTCGTATTATTAGCATTAGTATTACAAGTTCTCAATTGATGTAATTATTTATTAGTAGTTCGTTGTTTCTGGTTAGGTAATCTGACAGGTCAATCTCGATTCTAACCTTCTAATTCAGCCTATATCCATACCCTTAACCTAAGCCCCGTTACAACCCTGTAAACAACTTTTGATTTGTGTATCATCTCATATTAAAGTGGTGGAGATTTGATTTTCTTGCAAGCCTATGGGATTAACTCTTCTTGTTTGACTTTTGAGTACTTAATTTTGAACCTTAAAACACTTTGAGTGGTTTGAGTGAATCTTTAGTGAAGATGACAACTCTTGTCAATTTTGAATCAGAGGTAATTATGTAGATAAGGGGAAAACACCTATTTTTTGTGCTACAAATGTATGACTTTGAGTGTTTGAATCTTTAGGACTCTTTGAGTTGAATTATCCATGTATGAATTATCTTTGAATTATGATGAAACATTATTGATGAATATTATGAATCAAGGAAGTTCATTTTAATTGGAAGTTGAGAATTTTGCTTGGGGACAAGTAAAAGCTTAAGTGTGAGGGTATATGATAAACCGTAAAAGTAATATATTTTAAGCCCACATTTAGCATGCTTTTGGATGATTTAAGCCTTGAATTATGTAATTTGGTGCTCTTAATCCTTTGTTTTCATGTTTTATACTCAGAAGAGCACCAGATGACGAAAAGAATGGAAAACGGGCCCAAAACAGAGTAAATGGGCCATATCACGAAATCCACACAGCTTGGGCCCATGACCACACGGCTGTCCCTCATTCAACAGCTTCAAACATGGCCTGGCCACGGCTTACACGGGCGTGTGCCATGGACGTGTCCCTGCCATGAGAAAGAAGAGTTTCACTCGGATTAGGATACTTAGGGGCAAAGAAACATATTCAGAAGCCTATATAAACACCTTAAGTATGACCTAAAAGGGGGGAACCCAAGGCTTTAGTCAGGGGGCATCCAACTAGGCCAAAGAGGGCAGACTTGTGGGGATTTGCTCGAAGATAGCCAGTTGATTCATCTCAAGAAGCCGGAGTTATACTCAAGATGGAGGATCTCTCCTTCAATTCCTTCAGGGAGTTTTAGGGATTTCTTATGTTTTGTTTTATCTTTTCTTTTGAGATGTATTCTTTTATTATTATGAACTAAACCCTCAGATACCTGAGGGGGATGAAGCCTAAGATGAATCTTGTTATCGTTTGTTGAACTATATGATAAATATTTGACTTGTTCTTAATTGTGTGCTCTTAATTCTCATGTTGATATTTTCGGGATATTAATTCAAGTGTGATGTGCTTAGGTGGAGGAGCAAAAGTCCCTGCCTAAGAGTAGATCTAGCATAATTAAGCGGAGTTGATCACACGCCTAAGGATAGGGTGACGAGATTTTGCTGGATCAGGGTGACACCTAATATGGGAGTCCATAGATCGAGTTAATGCAATTCTAGAGGTTTTAATTAGAAAGAGATTTTAATTAATCAACCTAGGGTTAGACGTTAGTCGCCTCGAGAGAGAGATTAATATTACTTAGGGAATCTTACGGATCAAGTCAAATGAATAAATTGTCTGGTTCAGAGTTAGATAACAAGTGAAGTCTAGGTGGATTCTTCCTTGGGTGTCGTCTTAATCGATTGGTTTTTCCTCAAAGTTATTTTCCCAATTTCATTCTTCTTTGTCTTAGAGTCTTTAGTTTAGTAGATAGTTAATTTTAGATTAGATAAACAATTCATTCAATTCTTAGGCTAAATAATAAAAAGAGAATTAGTATTAGTACTTTTGGTTCCATTGGGTTCGACATTCCGGTCTTGCTTTAACTATACTATTGTTCGATAGGTGCACTTGCCTCAAATCGTTGTCATAGTTAGTTTCTAAGTTTGATCATTCTTTATATAAATTTTAAGACTTTGACATCACATAAAACAACGACCAAGACCCATAAATTCAGTGGCACCATACTTACGTAGTCCTTTGATTGGGGCCCATCTAGTAGAAGGAGTAGATGTCGTAGTAGGTACAGTCCCCGTTACTCGTTGCAATGTATTGACTATAATTCTCAATAAATGGGATTTATCTCTTTCTCTAACATTTTTCGTTCTACATTAGGGGGTTGATTGCCTATTGGATTTACACTAGGTGTAGTTGATTCTGTTTTATCAAATTCTTGGTCTCCGAAATACAAATCTTGATCTACATCATCCATATATTCATCCAACATTTTAACTATAAAACAAAATCAAACAATTATATCAGTATCCAAATACTGACTTAGTTTCGAGTCAACAATGGCTTATACCTTTAGACTCAATTACGAGCTCGATTTTGTTCGAAATCGGCTAAACCTAAATAGCTCTGATACCAATAATTGTAACACCCTCTAACCCTAAACCGTCGTCGAAATAGGATTATGGAGTATTAACGAACCTTTCAGAAAAATTAAAAACATTTTAAAATTATTATCTCACATATTATAAAATAATCATAAAGTCCCTTTTTATGGACCCTCGAGCTCTAAAATACACGTTAGAAGTGAATCGGGACCAATTCGAGTGCTCAAGAAGTTTTTCGTAAAATTTCAAAATTTTTCTTAAGTGCATGGCTCACACGCCCGTGGTGGGTAGGCCGTGTGGTATCACACGCCCGTGTCCCTAACCCATGTACTCTCTAACTTGCTAACTAAGAAGAAATTGAAATCAGACGGCCAAGCCACACGCCTGTGTGCCAGGCCATGTATTACACACAGCTGAGACACACGCCCGTGTGTCTGCTCGTGTGCCTAAACCTGGTCATTCTGTTTTGAATTTTTAGGGTGCAAGGGACACATGGCCAGTTCACACGCCCATGTGCTAGCCGTGTGTCTCACACGGTCTGGTCACACGCCCGTGTGCCAAGCCATGTGGACTCTATATGAATCTTTTATATCAAGTTAACCAACCCTGCAATTTCAAATCGCAATCAATCCAAAACCAGTATCACAACCAATACAAATTATATACAAATACACCTAAATGATACCTAAACATAAAGTTAATAATTTACTAAATGAACATTCAAAAAAATAATTCAAAAGGGAATTAGTGAACTTCATTCATTACCATTTCAAATTTCATATCAAAAGAACCAATTTATAACTTAACATTCTATATATAGGTGTTCAAAACATTCTTGTGACAATCTTTACAACCAAAACCAAAATGACCTAAACACCACCTAGGTACATGCCACATTTACCAAGAGAAAGATACATCACCAAAGTTTCTCCGAGATTGGGGTTAGCTCTAGATGCTGAACTGGAACACTTGACTTCTACTAACCTGCGCATGGGGAACTACGCTGAGTATGGATATACTCAGTGGTATTACCATAATTCAAACTATAAAAAAATAATAACATACACACAATTAACTATACAACAATTTAATTCTTAAATACTGATTTATACTTTAGCTTTTACTTTTCATCAATAGCAACTCATTTATTCATTCATCATTTCAATATCTTATATCCTTTCATCAATTCATTAATCATACCACGATCCTCTTGTTCATGTATTTCAAATTTTTATACCACAATTCAATTTCTCAATTCCTTTCAGTAATACGATCAATCAAATTCATTCGAATGGCAATTTCATTTATTTTTCCCTATTAACATGACTCGGACCTTGGCGGATACACAGATCCAACCAAACACTTCAGTATGGACCTAATGCCTCATCAGATAGTTCGAAGCAAATATTTGATACCCAGTGTCTCATCGGCCTAGCCGGAGAAAGTTGGTACCCAGTACCTCATCGAATCTATCCAAAGTAATATAGTGACACCCTGTGTCTCATCGACTCGTGGTCGAAGTATCCCTAAACACTTCCAATCCTATGGCATCCCAACTATATCCAACTTGCCAACTATATCCGTCTTAGTTCGACTAGTTAATTGTGAATTTATATCACATTTCAATTTCACTCAATATTCATATCAGTTTCACTTTAATCAGAAATTCTCATATTTTTAATTCAAATCACTTTTCACTTTCCAATCAATATACATTTCAAATGCTCACATGCATTCATAATTCAATTCAACTCCATTCAATTAAATATCAATATTTACCTCAATTTTACTTACCATGCATATTAATTAAAATACAACAATTAATAACAAATAGATTTGAATTATAGTAATACAAACTAGAATTTTTTGGAGTTACTACTCGGTAATGTTTTCCTTTCCTTTCTGAGCCAACATCTCCTGTTCGATGTTAGCTACGAAAATTAAAATAATTTACAATTATTAATACAACAATTATTAACATCAAATAATTGAATTTTCCTATTCAACTTTTACTTTGATTCCAATTTAGTCCTAACTATATTCATTTATTTTTCCAACCCAAATCATACCTTATTTCTACTCAAGTTCCAACTAAACTTAGATATGACTATCTAATTTTTATCATAAAACCATAATTTCAAATTTCTTTCAATTTAGTCCCTATTACACAAAACTTATAACCTAGTTTACAATTTAATCCTTTAAACAATTCCAATTAGAAATTCTATCAACTAAATCCCTAATTCAACAATTTGTTCAACATGAACCATACCCAAAACTCTAGTAACTTCCAAAATTTCAACATATACTTAGTAGTATTTTGTTCTAGGACTCCAAAAACTCAAGAATTACAAGAAAAGAGACTAAATTGACTTACCAAATTAGCTTGGAACCTCAAATCCCTAGTTTTTCCTTTTTTTTTCCTTTTCCCCCTTTTCTCCTTCTTTTTCGTTTTAACTTTCTGTTCTTCTTTCCTTCTTTTGTTTCTTTATTTTATTTATTCTTTATTTAATCAATATAATATTATAATAATATAATATAATAATAAATTCTTAAATAATAAGTAATTATATAAACTTATTACAAATGTTTATATAATTTTTATTACACATGTATAATTCATTACCATACACTTTTCACTCTTTTGGTCTAATTTCTAATTTAATCCCTTAACTTTAATTCTATTCTATAATTAAAATTTTACACTTTGTTCAATTTAGTTCTTTTTCCTAATTACTCCTAATTAAGACAAATTCACTTAACCAAAATCTAATTAACTACACAACTAACTTTGTAAATATTTTTAATAAATATTTACTAATCTGTTTTACTAAAACGAAGGCCCGATAACACACTTTTTTGATGTTCGTGAATTTTGGGTCATTACAGCTAGATCAACTAAATGTAAATAAGGAAGTTCAGTGATTTTTTTTATTTGGGTAACTTTATTGGTGTGAACATTTGTCTAAGGTTGGGGATTCTTCTTAAGCCTCTCAAACCAAGGCTTACATAATTTGCTAAGACTGAGATAAAAATCTATAACATAGTTTAGGTTACCTAAGAACCTTTGTGGTTGGACTTTATCAAGTATTTAATTTTAGAATTTTTTTGGTAAATTCTATAGATCTTTTTATTGGAGTAATGGTCCATTGGGTAACATAATGATCTAAAAACGTTAACTTTGGTTTAAAATAAACTAATTTTGGATTTAGATACTACTAAACCATCATTTTTTTATAAATTTGATGTAACACCCCAAATCCGGCTTGGTCGTTACGGTCAAATTGTGGAGGTTACATCACTTGTGAAAATATTAAAGTTTAAGGTTTAATGAAAATCCAAGTTTATGCAACTATTTGAAAACAAGTTATTTTATCGGAAATCCGTGAGCAGTTTAAGATAAAAACTTGCTAATAGCTTTTACTAAGAACAAATCCAAATTTACTTAAATCATTTGACGAGAGAAAAATATTCTAGCAAATTTTGATAAAAATTGACAGCAGAACCTTTTTAGCAACTTGATCTTATCTATCCCCAATTTATTGCCTTGATTTAATCATCGGTTTAAAAATTAGAAATTTTGCATAACCAAAATCGTAAATAAACTTTAAAGTCCCAAACAAATTAAAATGTCCCAAAAGTCCATGAAAATATAACCCAAAACATACTAAGACAAAAACGTGAAAATCAGGTTCCAGTGTCGCTGTCCAATCCTAAGTTTGAGGATCACCTGAAATGAACCAAACAAATGTGTGAGCTTTCACCCAGTGTGTGATATAGCTTACATATGGCAACATAAATCAAATTTTATAATAACATATTTTATCACATATCATACCATATTAGATCATATCATATCATATCATATCATATCATATCATATCATTACATATCATATTGTATCATATCATATCCTACCCCCATCTGCTACACACCAACTCCATCTAGCCAATCAGACCAAATAGGACTTCAAGAGTCCATCCATCCAGTCACACCGATATGCTACGGTGTGCCACTCACAAATATGCAGCTAAGCTACCAGAAAAAAATCTACGGCCTAGTCACTATATTTGCAGTAATAACCGCCATATAACACTTACTCCATCATATCATAACTCACCCCAAAACATAAGCATAGTCATAAAATAAACATATACATATCATAAATCACATGTCATCCATACACATATATTTTCCTACGAATCATAGTATAGCATATGGTTACTACAACATAATCTATATAACATACCTCCTAAGCTTACCCATGTATGTTCACGTACTAAAACTTACACTTTTTCGGCCCCAAATGATGCATACGACTCAATTTTTGAGTCCCTCAAATGACCCCTAATTAGGCCCTAACAATGGCCAAAAAATCCCACATGGCCCAACAAGCTAACCCGTGTGGTCCAAACGGCTTACCCACACGGGTTGCAAGATTTTAGATGGTCGTATGCTCCACACAGCCAAGCCACACGGGCTGCAAAAACACACATGGCAGTGTGCTCCACTCAGTCTAGAACACGGTCTACCACAAGGCCTAACACACGGTCGTTTGGCACTGGGTAGTTTCAGAAATAACCCCTATTAAGCATTTTTCTCAAGTTTCAAGCGATAAATCGGGTTAGTTTCACAACCTAACAGTATTTCTGAGTAGCCACGCAAACGGGAACTCTCGAATCCTATAACCATTCATCTAATTAACTCGATTAACCAACAAAATACTATCTAACCTCACATTCCTTTAACAAAATTTCCATCCCTAAGCGAGAAAAAATACGATCACTTGCCTCGAAAAGGTATGACGATCCTACAACACCTAATTCACCGGTGGTACGTTATGAATTACACGAACTTCACCTAACAAAGAACTCAAACGATTAACATCAAATGCTCAAGATCATCAGGAATCTCCCAACAATCTCACAAAACAAATTCAATTAATTTACCACTAGAAAGCACACATACTAATCCATGCCGAAACGATTAGAAACTCTTTGTACTCTAACGCTGCACTACAACAAGGTTGCTCAAAGAACTGTGACAAAATAACGACACCAAGAGAGGTTTAATGAAACAATGAATTACGTATATTTGATTTTTAGTGAGTTTAGTGTAACGATCCGATAGTCAAGGGTGTCGAAAAATGTATTTTCGGGACTCCGTTTTCGTAAATTGGACTTGTAAATAATTTTAAATTTATACGAGACTAGCTTAGTAGCTAATTAATTTTTGAATAGTGAACTTTGTGAAATTAGGAGTTATTAAGGTACATGGACTAAATCGAGCAAGGGTTAAAAGTTGAATTATAAATTGAAACAAACAAAAGGGGCTAAAGTAGCAATTGTTCCACTTAATTATTGTTTGTGTATAGGTGGCCAGCCATGGGCTAAGTAACTTGCATGTATATAATAATAATAATAATAATAATAATAAAAGAAAAAAAAGGAATGATAGTGGATGCATGCAAATTAAACTAAGAAAAGAAAAGAAAAGGAGAAGAAGCGCACGGCCTAAAGCGGTTTGAAGTTCAAATCCAAATTGGTTTGTGCAATTTAGCCCCTATACTTGTAATGTTTACGTTTTTAAAATCCTGGTACTTAGGGCTACCTAACCCATATTGTAATTTTAGCATTCTTCAAGAATTTAGATGTTGACATTGTTGAATAGTTTAAGTATTAGGGATTAAATAGATAAATTTTTAAGTTAGAAATGGAAAAGGACTAAATCATGAAATTAGTGTTGATTTTGAATAATAGGGACCAAATTGTGAAATATTTAAAAATAAGGGGTTGAATTGGAAAAAAGAAATTAAATGTGGTTTAGAATGAAATTAGTATAAAAATATGATGTTAATTGTGAAGGTTTAAATTAATCTCGGTTTAGGGACTAAATTGAAGAATAAGCAAAATATAGCATAAAAATTGAAATTTAATGTGAAGTTGAAATGTAACATCCTGAAAAGGGCCTATGCATTTCCGGTTTAATTGTACGAAATGACATGTCTTATGTGTTATGAATGTATTTTGAACATTTTTGGAAACCTAGAAATGAATGGAAATGTTAAGTTTAAAAGAGGAAAGTGAACATTTCTGAGAAACTAGAAAATGTAAGGAAATGATTTAGAAATGATTCAAAAGAGGAAAGTGAACATTTCTGAAAACTTGAAAATGTAAGGAAATGTTAGGTTAAAGGAGGGAAATGAACGTTTTTGGAAACTTGGAAATGTAAGGAAATGACTTAGAAAATGTTGAGTTTTAAAGTCTAAAAGAGGGAACTAAGGCGAGGTGGCTTTAAGAGAAAAGGTATGTGAAATATGACACACAAACGGGCTTGGAAAAGTGGCTTGAAGATGCCACTTAGGGCCTCAAGAAATGGCGCCACATACTGGGGTATTAGGCCAAGGTTCGAGCTGCAGGGAAGCAAAATAAAAGTTTTATTTTGCAAAAGAGAGAGAAGCGACAAGGACTGGCACAAGGCTATAATTTAGGAGCCTTTATTCTTTTATTTTTAAGAGATAAATAGTGGATAAATAAAGGATAAATAATGGATTTATTTATTATTAATTTTCAAGAGATAATTGTTGGATTAAATGCTTTTAATTTGAATAAAGTAATAATTAAGGGGATAAAGCTATCAAAATAGAAGAGTGGTGGCCAAGTAAGGGAGTCTTGGCCTAGTAATTTCGGCACAAGAAGGAGAACTAATGCCATTCATTCATTCTCTTTCTCTTTGCCAAATTTTCCTAGCAAAATCCTCTCTTCTCTGCTATTTTTGTCAAAACCAAAATCTCTAGCAAAGCAAGCCGATTTCTTCACCTTTCTTCTCTTCCTTTTCCTTTTCTCTCAACCTTCCAAAAGCCGAAAGTTGTGAGATCATCATCTAGCCATAGCCGAATCTCTGAAGGTTGAAGTGAAGGTGCAATTGATTTCTTCAAATAAGGGTAAGATCCAAGTTTGGTTTCCAATTCTTTTATATTTTAGACTTATCGAAATTTAGGGACTAATCTCTATTATTAATTTTGGCCGAAATATGGAAGGATCTTTCGGGATTATCAGAGTAGGCGACTAAAAGGAGGATTTTTCAGGATTTAAAGCTTCAAGGTAAGACATGTGAATATTCGGCCAAAGGCCATTTATTATGTTTAAGGATGAAATCGGATCTAACATGAGTCTATAGGTATTTCGACAACTTCCTAAGCAAGTGAATCTTTTCGGGATTTTAGAATCCACAAGGTAAGCATATAAGGTATTCGGCTAAGGCCTATTTTTGGTATTCAAAACTGTTTCTTATTTCTTCACAAGCCGAAAAACTAACCTATGAAGAGATCTAGTGTTTGGCCGAATACAAGAAGGAACTCAGCAAGGTTTCGGGATTTGATTTCTAATCCAATCGGCAACAAGGTAAGTTTTGGTTGCAATAATCCTTCGGGATTTTGTCTTATAGCCAAATAGGCTTTTACTAAATAGTAAGTGATTAATCAAATGTAGGAACTTGAGATCTAAGGCAGTAGATCGGTTTTTTCCGGGATTTTAAGGAATACATTAAGCTAATCAGGTGTGTACCCCACACTATTTCTCAATAAGTTTTATGGCATGTTTAATAAATATATGTATGTGATATTAAGAATACGAAAGTGTAAGAATGTGGCTAAGGTACCATGTTATGGTACATAGTACTCAGGTACGTTTCTTACTTCTACTAGGAATATGAAATATGTTATACGTAACATGTGAATAAAGATAAGAATGGGAAATTTGGTATATTAATGCATAATATGATATGGGGCATACGGGTTATTGGAAAGGGGAAGTGAATGTGGTGACCTAAGACCACGAGATTAGAATGTGGTGACCTAAGACCACGATATCTGAGTGTGGTGACCTAAGACCACGAATACTCATAAGGGCGATGAGCACGTCGATCGCAAATGATCGCCTTGATGGTGTGTAGCGGATGGAGGGTTGACTTAGTAGTCCCCACGGTGTGCAGGTTGGTACGGGGAAGTGTAGCGGATGGCTAACTAGGTTTGGGTTCGGGATTGCATCATTATCTTGACTTATTATGTGAATATGTTATGTATGGTATGCCTAAATCTATTTGGACTTAGTGTTGTGTACACATTGAGTCTGTTGACTCACCCCGTTGTGGGAACATGTTTCAGGTGACGAACAGTAATGGACCGGGTCGGCAGGAGCTTAGTGGTGGCCATGCGAAGTTCAGATTTTCTTTATTTTGGACTCTTGTTATTTTAAGTATATTTCTTTTAAATTTGAGTTATATTTGATGTAATAAGGCCATAGTGAACTATTTTGTTTCGGTTTTATTTATTGTATTTCGAATTTTTATTTATCAAGGATTAAGTCAATTTAATTTAAAACAAGGCCTAAACGTTTTGTCACCTAAAGTAAAGGATTTTAAATAATAAATTAAACTTGTTTTCAACTCAAGCCCAACCCAACTCGAACTCTCTCCCAAAAATCATTTGAAGATTTTCAAAGTGCAAAAGAATTTGAACCGGTTTTCTTGAGGAACATACCAAATCTGGCTAAGGCTCGTGGGCCGGGTTTTGGGTGTTTCAGTTTGGTATCAGAGCCTAGTTTCAAACCCTCGTCCTAGGGGTTTAAGGCCCAAAACGTTTTCAAAGCGAGCCCAAATAAGTTTTATGAAAATATTTTATGAAATAAGCAGGTTTTTGGCATGGCACCTAAGTCTCCGACCCGCAGTCCACCAGGTAAATATCCCTATCTATTATGTGATTTATATTATGATTTGTAGAAGGGTAGAAATGGAATGGAACGTAGATTAGCATGATAGGTACTTGAACCCTAGGACTAGTCTACCCCAACTATTACATAAGACTTAAGGACCATTAAACAAACCTATGACTTAGTCGCCGAGTTAGGGTGTGGTAACCCTGTGCGCATGCCTAGGATTGGATCCTAAGAGCACGGTATTTAAGCGATCCCTAGTGACTCACATCCTCTTCACTGAATCCTACCCGTGCGTAGCTTCGGTTCACCCTAACCAAGAGGACTCGAGTGGGTGTGGCAACCTCTCATGCGCATGTCTAGGAATGGTTTCGGTGGGAGCTTGGTACTTAAGCACGATGCATGACTCACCTCCTCTCCATTTGAATCCTACAGTGCGTAGCCTTGGTTCACCCCGACCAAGAAGACTTGGGTCATAGGCTAAACACAATAACTAAAACCCGAAAGGGAACTAGCCGTGTTTTTATAAAAACCTCAGTTTTAAAACTCTTAAAATTATTTTTTTTAATTTGTAAGAACTATCTCTACAAAATCTTCCGAAAAATTTTTGATTTACAAAATTACAAAAAAATACACTTAGTGGTAAAGTTACAAAAATGCCATTGGTTTATAAAAATGTCCAAACCACCCACAGTTTTAATCAAAATTTCATTACCTTATAACAAATCCAAAAACTCTAATTTGCAAAATATCAAAATACCTTGATTTTGGAAAATTACAAAATTCCCCTAACTTACAAAATTACCAAAATGACCCTGATTTCCAAAATTTTTGCAACCTCATCGTTTTGGAAAGTAAAATTCTCAAAAAGAACCCTCAAAGTTTTACAAATTTGGAAATACCCCTGAATTATTAAACTTTACAAATTTACCCTGGTTTATTACCAAAATACCCCCGAGATTCAAAATTACCGAAATACCCATGGATTTCAAAATTTTCCAAAACACCCCCCGGGAATTTAAAATTACCAAAATACCCTTATTGACAAAATCACCAAGGAACCTTATTTTAACAAATTACGAAAATACCCCTGTAGGACAAATTACGAAAATACCCCTGGGTAGTGGAAAAGCAACAACAATGAAAACTACAACATTTCTCTGAATGAATGAAAGTTCATAATTGATTGATGGATGTATGAATGAAAAGACTGTGTGCATGTATGAATACGAAAGAACCACTCTTAAAAATTCTTTCCATAAAACTTCTTCGCGGATAATCAAGTGAAACAAGGACTAATTCATAAAACTTCTTAATCAGATCACGACGTTAGTAATGAGCTCTAGAGGACGTGGTCGTCGTGGACGCGGTAGAGGCAGGATGACCGTGTCAGAACCCGTTAGATCGGGTCAAGGGTCTGACAATGAGATACCATCGCCACCACCACCAGCAGCTGTTGGTGCTGAACCGCAAGATCAGACGGGGGACGATGCCGTATCGCAGGCTGTGCTGCGAGTTCTGGAGTTGGTGGCTGGTGCAGGAGGAAATTCAGGAACTCGGAAGTCTGTGCTTGAGCGGCTCCGAGCTAATGGAGCTGAAGTGTTTCGTGGAGTATCTAGGGTGGCACCCAGTACAGCTGAGTACTGGTTGGAAGCAACTGAGCGCATTATGGATGAGCTTGATCTAACCCCTAAGGAAAAGTTAAAAGGAATGGTGGCACTGCTACGCGATGAAGCGTACCAGTGGTGGTTAACTGTTCGGGATGGTGCCACAGCTGAGGATCTGACCTGGGAGTATGTTAAGGAAGCGTATCAAAAGAAATATGTGGGAACCAGGTATACTGATGAGCAAAGAAAAGCATTTCTGGGGCTGGTTCAAGGAAACAAGTCCGTTACGGAATATGAAGCTGAATTTCTGAGGTTGAGCCGATATGCTCGAGGAGTAGTGGCAATTGAGCATGAGCACTGTGTCCGTTTTGAGGACGGACTAAGGGATGTTCTAAGATTGTTGATAGCACCGCATTAGGAGCGGGAGTTTTCTGCTTTAGTAGAAAAGGCCAAGGTAGCCGAGGGAATTAAGGATTCTACAAAGCAGACTATGGATCGAAATAGGCCAAAGAGAGGTTTTGGATCGTCTGGGAAGGTTCAAAAGAGGCCTAAAGTTGATGGGCCGCGAGGTCAGCAAGTTGGTACAAGAGGGCAGTATCGTCCTTGTGACCTGTGTGGAAAGAAGCTCTTAGAAGACTGCTGGAAGAAGACAGGAGGATGTTTTAGGTGTGGGTCCAAGGACCATATGATCAAGGATTGTCCTACAAAACCAGACGGGAATCGACCAAACTCTCGTAATGTTAGTCGCCGGTAGAGGCGACAAGCAATTTCAACGAGGTAGTGGTTTGAATAACAGAGGTAATGGTGCTGACAGAGGACGTGGAACTCAGGGCAGAGGTGCTGCCAATGCTGAGGCAAGGCAACTGGGTTTGGTTTATGCTGTTCGCCGGAGGGAGGATGAAGACGCACCGGACGTCATAACCGGTATGTTCCTTATTCATGGCAAGCCCTATTTTGCTCTTATTGATGTGGGCTCGACCCATTCATATGTTGCATGTAGTGTAGTGGAAACACTAGGTCTAGACTCTGAACTTTCTGATAGGGAGATAACTGTAGTGAGCCCATTAGGCCAAACTGTAGTGGTGGATAAGATCTTTCGGACTGTACCCCTAGAGATTCAGAGAGTGAACTTTCGGGCTGACTTAATGGAACTACCCTTTAGGGAGTTTGAACTCATACTTGGAATGGACTGGCTAGTAGAGCACCGAGCCGTGTTGGATTGTACGACTAAACGAGTGGAACTAAGGACCCCAGAGGATGAAGTAGTAGTAATGATCGGAGAAAGAAGAAACTACCTGTCTAACGTAGTTTCGGCGTTAAAGGCTGAGAAAATGGTTAGGAAAGGGTACAAGGCATTTCTGGCCTTCGTCAGTGCTATAGACGCAAAAGAAGAGGGAGTTGTGGAGTTAGAATGGTAAAGGACTTTGAAGATGTGTTTCCAGAGGAATTTTCAGGAATACCCCTAGATAGGGAGGTGGAATTTGGAATAGACTTGATACCAGGAACAGCTCCTGTGTTAATTGCTCCATACCGGATGGCGCCGAAGGAGTTAGTTGAGCTCAAGGCCCAAATCCAAGAATTGCTGAATCGTGGGTTTATTCGACCCAATGTGTCTCCATGGGGAGCACCGGTCCTGTTTGTAAAGAAGAAGGATGGAACTATGCGGATGTGCATAGATTACCGTCAGTTGAATAAGCTGACCATTAAGAAAAAGTATCCTTTGCCAAGGATCGATGACTTGTTCAATCAGCTGAAGGGGGCCGCGGTTTTCTCAAAAATAGACTTGAGGTCAGGACATCATCAGTTAAAGGTGAAGGAGGCAGATATCCATAAGACCACTTTTAGGACAAGATACCGCCATTTTGAGTTTGGAGTAATGCCGTTTGGGTTGACGAACGCTCCAACCGCGTTCATGGATATGATGAACTGAGTTTTCCAACCCTATTTGGATAGGTTCATTGCCGTGTTTATCGATGACATTCTTGTGTATTCAAAGTAGGAGGAGGAGCATGATGAGCACCTACGGATAGTGTTACAAGTATTGAGGGAGAAGAAGCTCTATGCCAAATTCAGCAAGTGTGAATTTTGGCTTAAGGAGGTGGCATTCTTAGGACATGTGGTATCCGCAGAGGGAATAAGGGTGGATCCTAGGAAGATCGATGCAGTTGTTGGATTGGAAACCACCTAGGTCGCAGGTCGAGATCCAAGTTTCTTAGGTTTGGCAGGCTATTACAGAAGGTTCGTGGAAGGGTTCTCGTCAATAGCCGCGCCTTTGACAAAGTTGCTAAGGAAGGAAATACCCTTTGAATGGATAGAAAAGCAACAGGAGAGCTTCGAAAAGCTTAAAAGAGTGTTGACAGAAGCTCCAGTGTTAATTCAGCCGGAGGCAGGGAAGGATTTTGTGGTGTACTGTGACGCTTCGGACACGGTATTAGGGTGTGTTTTAATGCAAGATGGAAAAGTAGTCGCTTATGTATCTCGGCAGTTAAGGCCGCATGAGGTTAACTACCCAACTCATGACTTGGAATTGGCAACAGTAGTTTTCGCTCTTAAAGTTTGGAGGCACTACCTTTATGGAGAAAGGTCGATAATCTACACAGACCACAAGAGCCTTAAGTATCTGTTGACTCAGAAGGAGTTGAACTTGAGGCAGCGAATGTGGGTGGAGTTATTGAAGGATTATGATTGTTCGATAGAGTGCCACCCGGGCAAGGCGAATGTAGTGGCTGATGCCCTAAGTCGAAAGGTTGTGTCGGATCTAAGGGCTATGTTCGCACACTTAAGTCTGTATGATGATGGAAGCCTGTTGGCAGAGTTGCAAGTTAAGCCCACATGGCTGAATGAGGTGAAAATGGGGCAGTTGGTTGATAAGGACCTAAGTGCTAAGTTGCAGCAAGTACAAAACGGAGAATTAGAGGATTATGGCGTTAATGATGAAGGAGTATTGTGCTACAAATGAAAAGTCTGTATGCTGAGGGACGAAGAGTTGAGACAGAGGATTCTTCGAGAGGCGCATAGTAGCCCTTATGCTATGCATCCCGGAGGCATTAAGCTGTATAGAGATCTAAGGGAACAATTTTGGTGGCCTGATCTTAAACGAGAAGTTACTAAATTCGTGGGAAAATGTCTGACGTGTCAGCAGGTTAAGGCTGAACACCAGGTTCCATCGGGATTGCTTCAGCCAATCGAGATTCCGCGGTAGAAGTGGGAGAGAATTACCATGGACTTCGTTAGTGGGCTTCCCCTTACGCCTACTAAGAAGGACTCGGTATGGGTAATAGTGGACCGTTTGACCAAGTCCGCGCACTTCATCCCAGTAAGAGTTGATTATTCTCTTCAGAAGCTGGCCAAGTTATATGTGGCGGAAATTGTGAGGTTACATGGAGTACCGGTATCGATCATCTCCGATAGAGACCCAAGGTTGAGATAATCAGGGCACAATTAAAAGAAGCCTCTGATAGGCAGAAGTAGTACGCAGACCTTAAACGGAAGGAAATAGAGTTTGAAGTGGGAGATCAAGTATTTCTGAAAGCCTCGCCTTGGAAGAAGGTGATGAGGTTTGGTCGCAAAGGGAAGTTAAGCCCAAGGTTTATAGGGCCCTATCGAGTACTGAAGTGAGTTGGACCAGTGGCATACTAGTTAGACTTGCCACCAGAGCTGCAGCAGATGCACAACGTATTCCATGTATCCATGCTATGTTGTTACCGATCAGGTCCATCTCATGTAGTACCAGTTGAAGAAGTAGAGCTAAGGCCAGACTTATCCTACGAGGAAGAGCCGATTCAGATATTGGAACATGATGTGAAAGTGCTACGGAGGAAGTCAGTTCCTCTAGTCAAAGTGTTATGGCGCAATCATGGATCGGAAGAAGCTTCGTGGGAGCCAGAAGAGGCAATGCGATAGCAATACCCTCAATTATTTTAGCTAGGAAATTTTGAGGACGAAATTATTTTAAGGGGGTAGAACTGTAACATCCTGAAAAGGGCCTATGCATTTCTGGTTTAATTGTACGAAATGACATATCTTATGTGTTATGAATGTATTTTGAACATTTTTGGAAACCTGGAAATGAATGGAAATGTTAAGTTTAAAAGAGGAAAGTGAACATTTCTGGAAACTTGAAAATGTAAGGAAATGTTAGGTTAAAGGAGGGAAACAAACGTTTTTGGAAACTTGGAAATGTAAGGAAATGACTTAGAAAATGTTGAGTTTTAAAGTCTAAAAGAGGGAACTAAGGTGAGGTGGCCTTAAGAGAAAAGGTATGTGAAATATGACACACAAACGGGCTTGGAAAAGTGGCTTGAAGATGCCACTTAGGGCCTCAGGAAATGGCGCCACATACTGGGGTATTGAGCCAAGGTTCGAGCTGCAGGGGAAGCAAAATAAAAAGTTTTATTTTGCAGCAGAGAGGAGCAGTAAGGATCGGCACAAGGCTATAGTTTAGGAGTCTTTATTCTTTTATTTTTAAGAGATAAATAGTGGATAAATAAGGGATAAATAATGGATTTATTTATTATTAATTTTCAAAAGATAATTGTTGGATTAAATGCTTTTAATTTGAATAAAGTGATAATTAAGGGGATAAAGCTATCAAAATAGAAGAGTGGTGGCCAAGTAAGGGAGTCTTGGCCTAGTAATTTCGGCACAAGGAGGAGAACTAAGGCCATTCATTCATTCTCTTTCTCTCTACCGAATTTTCCTAGCAAAATCCTCTCTTCTCTGCTATTTTTGTCAAAACCAAAATCTCCAAAGCAAGCAAGATTTCTTTTCTTCACCTTTCTTCTCTTCCTTTTCTTTTTCTCAACCTTCCAAAAGCCGAAAGTTGTGAGATCATCATCTAGCCATAGCCAATCTCTGAAGGTTGAAGTGAAGGTGCAATTGATTTCTTCAAATAAGGGTAAGATCCAAGTTTGGTTTGCATTCTTTTATATTTTAGACTTATCGAAATTTAGGGACTAATCTCTATTATTGATTTTGGCCGAAATATGGAAGGATCTTTCGGGATTATCAAAGTAGGCGACTAAAAGGAGGATTTTTCGGGATTTAAAGCTTCAAGGTAAGACATGTGAATATTCGGCCAAAGGCCATTTATTATGTTTAAGGATGAAATCGGATCTAACATGAGTCTATAGGTATTTCGACAACTTCCTAAGCAAGTGAATCTTTTCGGGATTTTAGAATCCACAAGGTAAGCATATAAGGTATTCGCCAAGGCCTATTTTTGGTATTCAAAACTGTTTCTTATTTATTCACAAGTTTAAAAACTAACCTATGAAGAGATCTAGTGTTTGGCCGAATACAAGAAGGAACTCAGCAAGGTTTCGGGATTTGATTTATAATCCAATCGGCAACAAGGTAAGTTTTGGTTGCAATAATCCTTCGGGATTTTGTCTTATGGCCAAATAGACTTTTACTAAATAGTAAGTGATTAATCAAATGTAGGAACTTGAGATCTAAGGCGATGAGATCGCTTTTTTTCGGGATTTCAAGGAATACGTTAAGCTAATCAGGTGTGTACCCCACACTATTTCTCAATAAGTTTTATGGCATGTTTAATAAATATATGTATGTGATATTAAGAATACGAAAGTGTAAGAATGTGGCTAAGGTACCATGTTATGGTACATAGTACTCAAGTACGTTTCCTACTTCTATTAGGAATATGAAAAATGTTATACGTAACATGTGAATAAAGATAAGAATAGGAAATTTGGTATATTAATGCATAATATGATATGGGGCATACGGGTTATTGGAAAGAGGAAGTGAATGTGGTGACCTAAGACCACGAGATCTGAATGTGGTGACCTAAGACCACGATATCCGAATGTGGTGACCTAAGACCACGATATCTGAGTGTGGTGACCTAAGACCACGAATACTCATAAGGGTGATGAGCGCGTCGACTGCAGCGGCTGCCTTAGATGGTGTGTAGCGGATGGAGGGTTGACTTAGTAGTCCCCACGGTGTGCAGGTTGGTACGGGGAAGTGTAGCAGATGGCTAACTAGGTTTGGGTTCGGGATTGCATCATTATCTTGACTTATTATGTGAATATGTTATGTATGGTATGCCTAAATCTATTTGGACTTAGTGTTGTGTACACATTGAGTCTCATTGACTCACCCCGCTGTGGGGAACATGTTTGGTGTGACGAACAAGAATGGACCGGGCCTGCAGGAGCTTAGTGGTGGCCATGCGAAGTTCAGATTTTCTTTATTTTGGACTCTTGTTATTTTAAGTATATTTCTTTTAAATTTGAGTTATATTTGATGTAATAAGGCCATAGTGAACTATTTTGTTTCGGTTTTATTTATTGTATTTTGAATTTTTATTTATCAAGGATTAAGTCAATTTAATTTAAAACAAGGCCTAAACGTTTTGTCACCTAAAGTAAAGGATTTTAAATAATAAATTAAACTTGTTTTCAACTCAAGCCCAACCCAACTCGAACTCTCTCCCAAAAATCATTTGAAGATTTTCAAAGTGCAAAAGAAGTTGAACTGGTTTTCTTTAAGAACATACCAAATCTGGCCAAGGCTCGTGGGCCGGGTTTGGGGTGTTTCATGAAATGTGTAATATTAATGTGATTTAATTTTTTTATTCCGTAGTTAACATCGTACCAGAATCCTTGAGTAAAAAGGGGAAGGATAAAATCGACGTCGAATAGCTTGGAAATCACGATTTGTGTTTCTATAATCCGAATTGATTAGAAGATTACTGTATATATAAATTGTTTGCATATGGTAAGCATTTGAGATGAGTACTTTGGTACTTGGGAATTGAATAAAATTCATAATTGAAATGAAATGGATTGATTGTTTATATTATGAAATATATTGATTATGAATATACGCGTATTGAGAAAAATATGATTATTATCAAATTGAATTATGTGATGATATATATATTCATGAAATTGAGACATTGATTGTATTGAAAAGTGGAATGAATCCCTATTAACTGTATCGGGCTGAGTCGGATATAGATGGTATGCCATAGGATAGGAAGAGTTTAGGGATTACTTCGACCTCGAGTCGATGAGGCACTGGGTGCCAATTTGCTTCGGTTTAACCGATGAGACATTGGGTTTCAATTTGTATAGCGTTGGGCACAGTTGTTACTTTGGATTTATTCGATGAGGCACTGGGTGCCAAACTGGTGTGTTGGTTGGATCCGTGTATCCGTCTGATTCCGTGTCGTGTTAATCAACCCATCCGAAAAATTACAAGTGTACATAGATGAAAATACTACACTTAGGGTACTAGATCCAACAATAATACATTTTTAATTCTCCCAAATTTGATTTCTAACTTTTTTTTTTCTAATAAAGTAGGAAGTCCCGCTAGAAATTCTCTTTCTAGAATGGTTGTTGATTATCAGATCTTTACATGACCCTGGTTGTAAAAACATCTTTATACCATTTAAAATCTGTTAATTTTTTTGCATTTTAAATTTTATAATAATTCTGAATTTCTATCTTTAAGATGAGAATGATCTCCTATAAAGTGTTTAGAGATTGAAAAAATCAAAGTTGCAACTGAATCTTGGATTTCTCTTCCTTGTTCATTTAAAATATTTTTTCTTGGTCATCATTTTTTATTGTTTCTAGAGTTTCTTCTTGTTGGGTTTTAGTGAGTGCATGGTACTTCCATCCTTTTAATTGGCCAGTTGTAACGCCCCACATAATTTATTTATGTTTCTGTAAATTTTGACACAACTGTGTACCTGCTTCAGTGGTTAAGTGTTCTCGGTGTGTGTATGAGGTCTTGGGTTCAAGTCTCCCTATTTTAGAAATTTTTTTATTTTATATTCAAGCCTTACCCTTGTTCAGTGGGATTATATTAAATTTTATGTTAATTCATATAAGAATGAGCCTGTTGGTTCGAGTGATAAGAGAGTTAGTATGTTAGAGATCTTGTGTTTGAATCCTTGCGCAAGCGTGGATGTTATTTTTTCTCGGTTGTTTGATTGAGTTTCGATGGAGCTAAAACTCTAAGGTAGTTGTGAGTTAGTGGGTTAGTGGGAGAAAAGTAAGGGATTTATGGGATATCTTTTATTTTTTTCTTTTCTTTTCTTTTCAAGTTTTTAATTATTTTTCTCTCTCTTCCTAATTCCCAAAATTTGACGTTCTTTTCCTTTTGACTTGCAAAAATCTTTTGCTTTCTTGCATTTGAAATTCTATCGTAATCCTACCATTAAATTCTAATTTTTCAGTTCTTCAGTGTTTTCGTACAGTTTGGTAACTGTGAAGGGTGAATTCCGTGTGGGTTAGGGAATTGTTTTTAGGTTGTTCAAATCGATTCTATTCTTTTTGTTTCGTTAGTTGATTTTTGAGTTTTAGCAGCAGTGAATCATGAAGAACGGGGTCTTCATCTTGTGAAATTATAGTCGGAATCGTTCAGGGTGTTAGGATAAGTGATGAACGCTTGGATTGAACTGTTGTTGGTTTAGTGGTTTCAATTTAACCGTAAATTAAGACTGATTTTGGGATTTTGGTTTGTAGTTTTTAGGTTCTAGTGATATCGAGTGTGATTTCACATCAAAATCGAAACAGCTGTGTTCCCAAAACACGAAAAAATCGAGTTTCGGTGAAAGCCGAAAATGTATTCTGTCGATGCCATGCAAGCTTGTGCCAAGCCGTGTGATTGGCCATGTGCGAGAAATGGCTGTGTTCGACAAAGGCATGGACGTACCCAATACATAACCGTGTGATAGTATGAGTGTGGCTGTGTGGCCCACACGAGCTAGGCCAAGTTGGGCATGTGGGCCACACTGGTGTGTGGGTTTTGGGCTAGGCCGTGTAAGGATACATGCAAGGCCAATCTAGCGTGTGTGCCACACGGGCATGTGGGCCCATAAATATAAAATTTTCCCCAGGGTCGAACGGTTCATTATGATCGACGATGAGCCTACCGTAGGGTCAGTAAGGGATAACCAAACCCTTAATTATGATAACTGATACTCCGATAGTCTACCTTGGGTAGGATACTGATTTGTACATCTATTATGTTAAGTATATATATTTATGAAATCCATATATGAGCATGTTATGCATGATATTACTATATCTGTTATTTTTGTATCTGTGACTGGGGCGGGTTTTGCATATATGGAGGAAATGATTTGTACGACGACACTTCACCTATATTTTGGCAGCTTGACTGCATTTTATCTATAATGTGTCGCATCGACACTATATGGTGTGTGGGGATGGATGGGTGTTTTTAACCCCACATGGTGTAATGGGATGGTCAAAGATGGTGTGTAGAGGATGGGGATAGGATTCTACATATTTGTACTGCTTAACTGATTTACATTATCTCAGATCTGAAATGGACATAAGCTCAACTCAGATCATCGCATATGAGATTTCTGTATGTAAATCATGTATATTTCTGTTGAGCTACACACTAAGTTTACGAAAACTCATATATGTTTGTCCGTTCTGTTCAGGTAATCACGGGCTTAGGCAGATCAGTGTGACGGAGCCTCGCGGTGACCACGAGTTCGAAAACTATTTAATATTATGGTTATTATTTAAATTTAAGGATTATTTCTGGGAGTTTTTTAATAATTAGACTCTCCAGACTGCTTGGTTTTATTTTGGATTTGGACTTTTGATTTGACATTTTTTTGGCGACGGTTGGCTAAAAACATGGTTTTTACTAAAACAATGGTTTTCTGAAAATACGAATGGGATTATTAAATATAACGATTTCCAAGACTTTCGCTATAAATTATGTTTTGACAATGACTTGTTTAAATAACACTTTTAGTAATAGTTTTTAATGAATAAGGGTTACAAGCTTTATCGAAATAACTCTGCTTTCAGAACCCTCCTTTGTGACATATTCTGATTTGGCCATAAAGTCTAGACCCAGTTTTGGATTTTACATTTAGTGGTATCAAAACTAGGTTGTGAATTTTGGGTTCCAAAATTGTGTTTAAAAAAGAATTGGTTTTCAAATAATTTTGAGAAAGTATGTGGTACACCAGGTCTCCGGTGGTGATCCTGTAAGTATTTCTGAACTTAGATAGAACATTCTGAAAACACTGTATTTAGTACTTTCTGAAACTGTACTGAGTTAGTTAGAGATTGAAACCTCTAAAAATATTTCTGAATTTCTGATAATTTACGTATAAAATATCTGCTAATAAATACTGGAACTAATACATAAAATTTTATGATTTAGATAAAATTTGAAATATACGATGATCAATTGTGGAACTTGCGGTTGTGGTATTCTTCGGAGCGGTAGAGGTCGTAGGGGGCTCGAGCTAAGTCTTCCTCGTTGGGCAGTATGCTAAATTTAGACACGAGTGAGACACCGATTTCACCTGCTACTGAGACTGGGTCTCAGAGCCGCTCGGCTGGGGACGATGCACTATTTCTAACCATGTTTAGAGTGTTAGAGAGGGTCGCTGGACCCCATTCTAGATCTAAGGGTCGTGGGTCGGTAACTGAACGACTCTGGTCCAATGGAGCTAAGTTGTTTAGGCATGTCACTAGAGTTGCCCTTACTGTTGCCGACCATTGGTTGAAGGCCACCGAGAGGATCATGAATGAAATCGATCGTACTCTTGAGCAGAAACTTAATAGTGCAGTCTCTTTGCTTTGCTACGAGGCATATCAGTGGTGGTTTTCGGTTGAGGTGGGTACTCAGCTTAATCGTCACTATTTTAAGACTGCTTTTTAGGGGAAATATGTGGTCGCGAGCTACATTGATGCTCGTAGGCGTGAGTTCATGAATTTCACGTAAGGTGATAGATATGTGGCCAAGTATGGAGTTGAGTTTTTGTGGTTGAGTCGATATGCTCGAGGCATGCTGGCGTCTAAGTATGAGAAATGTGTTCATTTTGAGGATGACCTGAGGGATAATTTGAGGGTATTGATTGCTCTATAGAAGGAGCAGAGGTTTGCAGTTCTAGTAGATAATGCGAAGATTGTCGAAGAGGATAAGAGCGTAGAACGCCAGAATAGGGACCAAGAGAGAGGCAAGAATAAGAGGGATTCAGAGCCCTCTAAATTTGTTCAGGGGCCTAAGAAACGGGCTAGACATAAGGGGTCTGTTAGAGTTGGGGTTTCTATTGTTCCTATTGGGATTCAGCTATGTGGTGATTGTGGTAGGCGTCATTCGAGCGAGTGTTGGAGGAGGTTAGGGGCTTATCTGAGGTGTGGGTCTTTGGAGGATCTGATTAAAGAGTGTCCATAGTAGGCTAACCAGATACAAGCTTCAGAACCAAGTTCTGTACAGCCTAAGAGGGAAGTTCAACAGCCAATTAGGGGCCATGGACCGGCTAGGGGTGGTAATGGTATAGGCCGAAGGCAAAGAGCACCGGGCAGAGGTGCTAGTCAAACTGAGGTGAGGCAGCCTGCACTGGTTTATGCAAACACCCCTGATGTTATCACGGGTACGTTCTTTATTTTTGATGTTCCATATACTGCTCTGATAAACATATGTTCTACATATTCCTATGTAGCTAGTACTGTTTCTGAAAACTTAGGGATTTCTGTTAAATGTACTTCTAGTGAGATTACTGTACTGAGTCCATTGGGGCAGTCTATTCGGGTTAATAGACTTTATAGGAATGTTCTGTTAGAAGTGAAAGGGGTTGTATTTCTAGCAAATCTGATGGAGCTACCGTTTGGGGAGTTTGACTTGATTCTGGGTATGGACTAGCTAGTTGAGCACTGGGTTAGCTTGGATTGCACAACTAAGAGGGTTGTTTAGAGGTCCATGGATGAAAAAGAGATAATAGTGATCGGTGAGCGTTAAGATTATCTGTCTAATGTGATCTCCACTCTTGTGGCTGAGAAATTGGTTCGAAAAGGGTGTAAGGTGTATATGGCTTTCGTCAGTGTTTTAGTTTCTGGGGACTCTTTTGTCGGGGATATCAGAACAGTGAAAAAATTTTCAAATGTCTTTCCTGAGGAGTTACTAGGTTTACCTTCGAATCGAGAAGTTGAGTTCAGCATTGAGCTTTTACCGGATACAACTCCAGTGTCCATCGTTCCATACCGTATGGCACCGAAGGAGCTTACAAAGCTTAAGGCTCAACTTCAAGAGCTTCTGGATCATGGTTTCATCCGCCTTAGTGTGTCTTTGTGAGGGCACCGGTTCTGTTTGTTGAGAAAAAGGATGGCTCCATAAGGATGTCATCGACTATCAGCAGTTGAATAAACTGACTGTGAAAAATAAGTATCCACTTTCGAGGATCGACAATTTGTTTGATCAGTTTTGAGGGGTTTCAGTGTTCTCAAGATAAATCTCCGATCTAGGTATCATCAACTTAGAGTTAAGGAAGTTGATGTTCATAAGACTGCATTTAGGACTCGTTATGGGCACTACGAGTTCCTAGTTATGCCTTTTGGTCTGACGAATACTCTGGCTGCATTCATGAATCTGATGAATCAATTTTTTCAGCCGTATCTGGATCAATTCATCATGGTCTTCATTGATGATATTCTGGTTTACTCTAAGACTGAGGATGGGCATGATGAACATATTAGAGTAGTACTTCAAATACTCCAAGAGAAATAGCTGTACACTAAGTTGAGCAAGTGTGAGTTCTGGTTGTGAGAGGTAACTTTTCTGGGGCGTGGTTTCTACTGAGGGGATTCGAGTTGATCCTAGAAAGATTGAGGCGATGCTTGATTGGAAGCAGCCTAGGAATGTATCAGAGATTCACAGTTTTTTATGTCTTGCGGGATATTATCGGTATTTTGTTAAGGGGTTCTCTCTGATTGTAACTCCTTTAACTAAGCTTCTGTGAAAGGGTGCTCCTTTTGTCTAGACTGATGCGCAACAATCAAGCTTCAAGAAGCACAAGTTTGTTTTGACTCAGGCTCCTATTCTGGTACAGCTTGAATTTGGTAAAGAGTTCGTGGTGTATAGTGATGCGTCACATGTCGGTTTGGGATGTGTATTGATACAAGATGGTAAGGTTGTTGCTTATACGTCTTGTTAGCTTAAGTCACACAAGGGGTTATCCGACACATGATCTTGAGTTAGCTGCTGTGGTTTTTACATTAAAGATCTGGAGGCATTATCTGTATGGTGAGAGGTGTATCATCTATACTGATTACAAGAGCCTTAAGTACCTCCTTACTTAGAAGGAGATGAATTTTAAACAGCATCGCTGGATTGAGCTGTTCAAAGATTATGACTGCACGATAGAGTATCATCCTGGTAAGGCCAATGTGGTGGCCAATACTCTCAGTAGTAGAGCGATGACTGATTTGATAGCTATGTTCTCTCATCTTAGTCTATTCGATGATGGAAGTTTGTTAGCCGAGTTGCAAGTTAAGTCGACTTGGATTGCAGATTCAGGATAAGAAGTTAGGGTATAAGTCTTTGGGCTTGCTGTTTCATCAGATTGAGAGTGGCTGTACTTCTGATTTTGGGCTGAATAAAGATGGGGTTCTGTGTTTTTGAGGTCGGGTTTGTATACCGAACAATTCTGATCTGAGAAAGGTGCATAATAGCCCTTATGTTATGCATCCCGGTGGTAATAAAATGTATCGCGATCTTCGTGGGCTGTACTAGTGGCCGGGTTTGAAACGTGAGGTTACAAATTTTGTTCCTCGTTGCCTGACGTGCCAGTAGGTTAAGGCTGAGCACCAGACACCTTCGGGTTTGTTAGAACCTGTTAAGATTCCTTTATGGAAATAGGAATGAGTGACGATGGACTTCTTTAGTGGGTTGCCCCTGACACTAAAGAAGCCATGTGGGAACATGAGGACTCGATGCGTTAGCAGTATCCTCATCTGTTTGGATCAGGTAAATTTAGAGGTCGAAATTTTTTTAGGGGGTAGAGTCGTAATGCCCCGGTTAATTTATTTTTGTTTCTGTAAATTCTGACACAACTGTGTATCTGCTTTAGTGTTTAAGTGTTTTGGATGTATGTATGAGGTTTGGGTTAAAGTCCCCCTCTTTAGAATTTTTTTTTATTTTAGATTCAAGCCTTACCTTTGTTGAATGGGCTTATATTAAATTGTACGTTAATCCGTATCAGAATGAACCTGCAAGTTAGAGTGGTAAGGGATTTAGTATGTTAGAGGTCCTGTGTTCGAATCCCTACACAAGTGTAGATGTTATTTTTGCTCGGTATTTTGATTGAGTTTCGATGGAGCTAAAACTCTGAGGCAGTTATGAGTTAGTGGATTAGTGGGAGAAAAATGAGGGATTTATGGGATATCTTTTATTTTTTATTTTCTTTTCTTTTCAAGTTTTTAATTATTTTTCTCTCTCTTCCTAATTCGCAAAATTTGACATTCTTTTCCTGTTGACTGGCAAAAATCTTTTGCTTTCTTGCGTTTGAAATTTTGTCGCAATCCTGCAAGTCAATTTTGGTTTTTCAGTTCTTCGGTGTTTTCGTGTGGTTTGGTAAGTGTAAGGGGTAAATTCTGTGTGGGTCAGGGAATCATTTTTAGGCTTTTCAAATCGATTCTATTCTTTTCATTTCGTTAGTTGATTTTTGAGTTTTGGCAGCAGTGAATCGTGAAGAACGGGGCCCTCATCTTGCGAAATCATAGTCGAAATCGTTCGGGGTGTTAGGGTAAGTGATGAACGCTTGAATTGAATTATTTTCGGTTTAATCATGAACTAAGACTGGTTTTGGGAGTTTGGTTTGTTGTTTTTAGGTTCTGATGATCTTCGGTGTGTTTTCGCATCAAATAAAAAACAGGTGTGTTCCTAAAACACAAAAAAATTGAGTTTTAGCGAAAACCAAAAAAGTATTCTGTCGACGCCACATGGGCGTGTGCCAGGCCGTGTGTGAGACATGGTCGCCTGTTCGACAAAGGCATGACCGTGTGCAAGACATGGCTGTGTGATGGTTTGAGTGTGGCCGTGTGGGCGACACGGGATAGGCTAAGTTGGGCATGTAAGCCACACAAGCGTGTGGGTCTACACGGGCATATGGGCCCATAATTTTGAAATTTTCCCTAGGGTTGCACAGTTCGTTCCGATTGACTGTGGGCCTACAGTAGGGTCGGTAAGGGCTAACCAAACCCTAAATTATGAAAACTGATACTCTAATAGTTTGCATTGAGTAGGATACCAATATGTACATCTGTTCTGTTAAGTATATGCGATCTTTATATCAGCATGTTATGCATGATATTACTATATTTGTTATTTCTATATCTGTAACAGCCCGGTTTAGACCATAGTCGGAACAGTGGTTTTGAGACCACAAATTTGAGGTTGGAATAATATTTTAATATTATTTTTGGTGTTTATTATATGTGATATAATCTGTGTGAAAATTTTGTGTGGTAATTTTATCGACTGTGTGTCGAATTATGAAAAAGGATTTAATCGCATAAAGTGTAAAATGCTGTGTGGTGATTGTTAAGTGCTTAATTGTTGTTGTCTTTATAATAGGGAGGCCTTATGAGACAATTAAGCCATTTTTAAGGTAGTGGAGGGCTAATGGACGGTTTTGGACATTGAATATATAGTTTTCTTATTTTGTTTTAAAGGTTAAATGTGTAAAATGGATATTAATGTATATTACATTAAAACAAAACACAAAAACAATTCTTATCATCTTATATAGCCGAAAATCAAAGAAAAGAGAAAGAAGGAAGAACACTTAGGTTTCGGCTAGTTCTTGAATTGATTCAAGGTATGTTTTGCTTCGGTTTTTTATAATTTCTATGTTTTCGTAATCGTTGCTTCGTGCTCTAGCTAACCCATGTCATAATTTTGAGAATTGATGATGTTTTTGAAATGTTCCATTGATGAATGCTTGAGCTTTTAGATAGTTGATGATGATATATGAAAGCTTGGTGTTAGATTAACATATTTTGTCTTTGAAATTTGGGCTAAATTGAGAAAAGTGTAAATTGGAGGACCAAAATGTGAAATAAATGAAATGTGTGGATTTGTATGAACATAGAGAGAATTCGGTTAAGCTTGTGTGAGTAGAAATTTGGTGTATTTTGTGATTTTGTGAATCATGGACTAAAGTGTCAAAATGTGAAAATGTGAGAGCTATTTTGCAAAATGCCCTAAATATGTGTGTGTGGACTAAATTGAATGAATTGGTGATTGAATGACTTGAACTTGAATGTTTATAGACCAAGAAAGGAGAAGTTTGGATCGAGATCGAGGCAAAGACAAAGTACTCGATTAATCGACCGTTTCGATATATTGACGTCCAAGGTAAGTTCAGATATAATACTAGTTGTTAAATTATGTCTATGTGATGTGAATTGAATGAAATTATATATAACTAAGAGATTGGAAATGCTATGTGTGGAATTGAATTATATGGCAGTAAGTGTGCGAAATTAGAAACAGGACAGAGATGATTAGCACTATGTGTGCGAAAAGATAGAAGCTTTGGCTTATTGATTTGGCACTGTGTATGCGATATTGATATAGTTCTGTTTAACTTATTGGCACTAAGTGTGCGATAACGATTATGTTTCGATTATGAAACTGGCACTAAGTGTGCGAATAAATCAAAAGAGCAGCAAAAGTTGAATGAGATGTAATATCGAGCAATTGAGTAGCATGAATGGTGAGTAACTATGTGTTGATCAAGGTACATTTGAACCTATGTGGTTGAGGATAGATTTAAAAGTTGAATGAATAGATATTTGAGCATATGGTTGATATTGATGATGTGCTTAATTGTGCATTTATCTAAGTGATGGTTTAATTATAAGTTAATGTGGTATTATTGAGTTGTTTGTATTGTATTCGAACTTACTAAGCTTTGAAAGCTTACTGTGTGATTTGTTTCTCTATTTTATAGTGTCAGTAAAGCTAGCCCAGATCTGGGGAATCGTTAGCATCCCTATCACACTATCGACAATCTATTTTTGGGTACTTCTGGAAAGATGTATATCGTTGAAATATAGCATGTATAGGCTAGAAGTTATGGCATGTTTTGAAATGCATAATCCTTGCCATGTGATTTGGCTTGGAATTTGAATGATGTTAAACTTATGGATGAGCTATGAATATGGTATATTTCATAATTATGTGGTTGATGAAAGATGTGGTTTGAAGATGAATTATGGCATGGATTACATGATGCTTGATATACATATATGTTTTAAGATGTACAATTGTTACTTTGAATGGGCTTATTTGTGAGGATATTAGGTATGGAAGTATATGGTATTGTTGATGATTAATTGGTGCATGAAATGGAATGTTTGAATGCATTTAGAAGCATGAATTAGTATTAACTTGAAGCTTGTAGGGATAACCCTTGTGTAGGTGGCAAATTGGCCTTGCAAATAGCATATTTTGCATACACGACCAAGGGAAACGGGCGTATGTCTCTGTCGTATGGCTCAAAGGCCACTTCAAAGTGTGCCTGGACAGGTTACACGGTCGTGGCACATGGGCGTGCCTGGTGGCTGTGTGACTAAGTCAGTAGCTAGCTTAATTTCACACGGCTATGGCACACGGGCGTGTCTGGTGGCCGTGTGGACAAGTCAATATGTATGCCCTGTTTTGGCACGGCCTGGACACATGGGTGTGTTTGGTAGCCGTGTGAGGCATACGGCCTAACTACACGGGCGTGTGACCTCTGCAGTGTTTGAAAATCTTTAAGTTTTTGAAAATTTTCGTAAGTGTTTGGTTTAGTCCCGACCTCTTTCTAACATGTGTTTAAGGTCCCATAGACCTCAATAAGGGACTATATGTTTATAATTGAATACATTTGATTGATGATTGACTAAGTGTTATGGATTGGATGTGAAATGTTCGGAAATGTTTAGTAATGCCTCTTAACCCTATTTCGGTGACGGTTTCGGGTTAGGGGTGTTACAATATCTGTGACTGGGGTGGTTTTGTATATGTGGAGGAAGTGATCTGTACGGCGACACTTCGCCTATATTCTAGCAGCTTAACTGCATTTTATCTGTAATGTGTCACATCAACACTATATGGTATGTAAGGATGGGTAGGTGTTTTTAACTCTACATGGTGTGATGGGATGGCCAGAGATGGTGTGTAGAGGATGGGGGGTAGGATTCTGTATATCTATACTACTTCATTGTTCTGTTACCTGTATCTGAAATGGACATAAGTCTGAATCTGTATCTGACTGCATATGAGATTTCTGTAAGCATTGCATGTCCATTTCCGTTGGATTACACACTAAGTTTACGAAAACTCACATTTGTTTGTCTATTCTGTTCAGATAATCCACAGACTTAGGCGGATCGGTGTAACAGAGCCTCACGGTGACCACAAGTTCGTAAACTGTTTAAGATTATGGTTATTATTTTAAATTAAGGTTTAATTCTGGGAGTTTTATAATAATTAGACTCTTCGGATTGTTTGGTTTTATTTTGGATTTGGACTTTTAATTTGACTTTTTTATTTGCAACGGTTGGCTAAGAACATTATTTTTACTAAAACAATGGTTTTTTGAAAATACAAACGGGATTATTAAATATAACTATTTCCAAGACTTCGCTATAAATTATGTTTTAATAATGAGTTGTTTAAATAATGCTTTCAGTAATAGTTTTTAACGAATAAGGGTTACAAGCTTTATCAAAATAACTCTGTTTTCAAAACCCTCCTTTGTGACATCTCCGGATTTGGTAATAATATCTAGGCCCAGTTTGGGGTGTTACACTAGTAAATCCAACAACTAAAAGGTTGATTGTAGCATGATAACTAATTAACCCATGTTGGTTTTGAGTATTATAAACATTTGGGAGATTGTCATTTGTTGTAATAAATTGGGAATATTTTATTCAGAAATTCTATATATATTCCATTCATAAATAGTGTTAGCATTGTATTTATTTTGGAAAACAAGTTTTTCTTATATAGTAACATCAGGTGCAATGATTTTTTAGGTAATATAATCTTTTTGGTTCTTTGGAAGCTATTTTGTTAATTTATTGTTCATCTGACTAGTCAAAGTCATATTAGGAAGATTGGTGTAATGTGTTTACTGACTGTTGGGCTTGCATTGAAGTACCTGGTGCTATTAATTCAGACTTGTAACTTTCCAAAGCATCAAGTTTATTTTGGATTTATGTTAAGAAATCATTTTAGGTGTTTTGATTTTGGTATTTTATATGGTGAAAATATTGTTTCTTTAGAACTTTTTTCAGTTATTTTTTTACTAGTTCTTTTCTAATTGGTTGGCTTTCTACCAAATTTTCAAAATAATCTAATTATTTTTATATGGTGTGAAGGCTGAGATTAGTATAGTTGTTTTGTTCCACTATCATTTTAATGTCTTTTGATGAGATTTGTTCTCTTGCATCAAGAGCTCTCATTCTTAAAGGGTTTGCTTTTATTCTAGTATTTTTATGAAGATATTGAACCTCTATTAAGGGGGATGTTGAGATTCAACTTCTCCTCGAATTGTTTGCCATCTCTTATTATTTTGTATTGTACTGATAGATTCCAAATAATGTTCTTCAAACCATTCAAAGAGTTTTATATGAATTTTATGAGTGTTCATAAATTTGTAATATTCTTGGAGAATGCTCTCTTTCTTATTATTATAATTTTTAAAGTAATCTTCTCTTTTTTTTTTATTTATTCTTGTTAGAATAGAAGTGTCTTTTACACAATTCTTTATTGATCTCAAAATATTTTCTAGTACAAAATTTTTGAATTTTCTTCTAGCCTTGCATTATTAGTCATTGATGAGTATGTCGGTGACATTTTAGGTGAATTTTGGGAGCTCCCTTCCTGTATGGTATAGATAGGTTGGGTTATATTTGAGAAATTATCTATTCATTGTAAATTGGTTCTAAATGTTGTTGGGATGGAAGAGACAGAGCTCTACCAATCTTAAAGTTTGTTATTTGTGTTCCAGGATTTGATTCTTATTCTATATTTAATCTTCTAAAGGTTGTATTGATACTTCCTATTTCAAAAGAATGTCTTGGGGGCATTCTGGGTGGCCTATTAAATATCTTGGTGTTAAGAAATTTCACTTAAAGAAGTGTTTCTAATAGGGGTTAGTGCAACAGATCCTGTAACACCTTCTAACTTCCATTTGACAGAGAGATTGGTTTTATGCCATTGTATTGTTTTTAGAATTATGATATGAGGTCTTAAGGTGTTTGTTTCTATTAAAGGATTTCTCTTTTTGGGTTCTGGAGCAAAACATTGGTGTTTACTACGAAATACATGACTTTGAAATGGAGTCGATAAACTAACATTAGTACTCCAGATCCATGGTGCATTTTGTAATTATGAGTATGAATTTGAAGGGTTAATGATTTTAAAATGTTTTTATCAGTTAATGAAACCATAAAATTTGAGTAGCAATTAAAATGTAATGGGTCAGTATATAAGCTTATTTCAATTAGTCCTAGTAAGGAATAATTAAACATTATGTGTCTTTGGCCCTTTATGACAATTAAAATTAAGATATTTTTGGTGACTTCAACACTAAGTAGTTTGACACCGACTTGGACTACTCCAAAATAGATATATTTATAATTTTCTTCCTTAAGTTTATTGATGACGATTCTATCTAATAATTAGATAGTTTCATATTCCTTTTAGATTGGTAAACTTTTTTCTTTTGTTTTTATTGTATAACTACAAAAGGCATTTGAAGTTTCAAATGTTGTTTTTTTTTTTTTATAAATTTGGTTTGTTGAAACTCTTGTAAGAGTCCAATTATCATATACTTGGGGAACATTTTCATAATGTTCTTTTTGTTCATTGACAATGTCATTTGAGGTTTGGTGAGACTCTTAGGATTGATTGGAGGTAAAGCTTGCAAAAGAATTGGTTCTCCTAAGGAAAAGAAACTTTTTTTTGTTTTCGAATGTCCTATAGGGGGTTCTACTATTAGAATTTCTGGACTACTTAAATTGCCTACAGGTATACGTTCTCCTTAACACGCCTAACCCATAGCTAATCAAACTGTGTATCAATACTTAGCAAAAATAATAATACATTAATAAAGATAGTTAAACCAAAACTCGAAAATATTGAAAATAAATTTGAAGATTTTCAAAACTTAGAATTATCTTTGAAGATCTTCAAATGACAATGTCATTTAAGGTTTGGTGAGACTCTTAGGATTGATTGGAGGTAAAGCTTGCAAAAGAATTGGTTCTCCTAAGGAAAAGAAACTTTTTTTTTGTTTTTGAATGTCCTATAGGGGGTTCTACTATTAGAATTTCTGGATTACTAAAATTGCCTACGGGGATACGTTCTCCTTAACACGCCTAACCCACAGCTAATCAAACTGTGTATAAATACTTAGCAAAAATAATAATACATTAATAAAGATAGTTAAACCAAAACTCGGAAATATTGAAAATAAATTTGAAGATTTTCAAAAATACACGTATTCAATAGTATTAAAATACATTAATTATTTAATAATTAATATCAGTGGAGTAGTAACAAATTTATATTTTAATACTATTGAATACGTGTTTGATTTTTTAATTTGTAATTGTTTTATTTATAAATGATATAAAAGTATGAAAAGAAAAAAGTGTCATAATAATAATGTTAATTATAATTAAAAAAGAAGATTTTTTTTTTTTTTGTAATTTCATAGTTAAATTGGTGACATCAACTCAGTAAAACATTTAAATATATCATAGGTACATTTATTAATAAAAATCACGAGAAAAAGGTAAGGAGTTATTATTTTTTATTATTAAAAAAATTGAATTTAAAAAATAAAAGTATTTTTTACTTATAAAAATTAAAGGACCTAAATAGCTCTCTTTTTATTTTTTTTTTATTGTGATTCTAATTTTAAGTAATTTTATTGATTGAGATGATATCGAATTAACTTGTGACATCAATTTAGTTATATATTTTTAATTATAGTACAAATATGACACATATTGGATAATATAGACATCACACACATATAATTAGAATAATTACATATTATTTACTATCATAAAAAGTTATTCTAAAATAAAATTGATCTAATATTATTAAGGTTAATTAAGCTTCGTTTATTGAGTAAAATATGAAAAAGATATATATAGATACTCAAATAACTAATTTCCTATTAATTATGAACTAATTTAAATTAAGGTAATATGCAAATATGCCATATTAATGTTATGATCCGGAATTACACATCACCCTTTGATTGCCCTCCCTTTTACTTTTAAATAATAATAATAAGTTTTTTCTCCTTTAATTTTCTTTTGTTTCGGATGCTTGGTTGAATTTTTGGAACCAACCTGCTAGAAGGTAAGCTTAAACAAAAACTTTGAGCTTCATGTATTGCTAAACGAAAGACTGAAATCTAAAAAGCAAACTGAAAGGGAAATGTGTTTCTGTATCTATTGATCAAAACCTGCCTACATTCATTTTACACACAGTATTTATAGAGGTCTATTACTAACCTCTCTTAACAAATCTGCTAACATACTAACAAATTGCTAGCTGTACTCAACAACCTCTGGTTAACTGCCTAACCGAAAAAAATAACAAGCTAATAGCAAGCATATGATAACTCTATCATGCACCCATCTTCTCAACTGATGTGAGACGAAGAAAATTTTGAAACCGCGTAAAACACGTTACTGACAAGGGTTTGGTGAGTATATCAGCCACTTGGTCACAAGCAGGAACCTCACCTACCAGAAGAGACCCATCTGCAACTTTCTCACGGACAAAAAACAAATCGAGTTCTACATGTTTGAACTTTGAGTGTAAGACAGGATTGGCCGCAACCGCGACAGCACTTGAACTATCGCACCAGATAGTTAGAGTATTAGCAGATGTAACCCGTAACTCATAAAGTAACAAAATCAGCCAAATCATCTCATTCGTAGCAGCAGCCAGGCTTCTATACTCTGCTTCAACCTTGGACCATGAAACTACTTGCTGCTTTTTAGAACCCCATGAGACAGGTGTTTGCCCGAAGTACACACAGTAGCCTGAAGTTGATCGTCAATTGTCAAAATCGAGCCCTCAGTTGGCATCTGCATATCCAACCAAAGACAATCGAGCAAACAAACTAACAACTATCCCTAAATCAAGGGTGCCACACAGATATCGTAATATGCGTTTAAGTGCCATCATATGAGTAGTTGTAGGGCTATGCATGAACTAACAAATTCTATTTGCCGCATAAGCAATGTCAGGCCTAGTCAGAAAAACATACTGAAGAGCACCAGCAAGACTCTTGTACTCAGTTGGATCATCCAAAGGTTCACCATCAGCCTTGGATATGGTAGACGAGCTGACCATCGGGGTATGCACACTCTTTGCCGTGATCATCGAACACCGACTAAGAATGTCTCATATATACTTTCACTGACAAAGATGGAGGCAGTCGGATGAGCGAGTGACCTCGATCCCAAGAAAGTAATGCAAAGCACCCATATCCTTAAGCGAGAACTTACTTTTCAACAACTAAACAAAGCACTCTATAGAAGTAAACATGTCGCCAGTGATTATGATATCATCAACGTACACAAGAACATAAATAGTTGACCCTACTATTATCCGCACAAATAAAGACGAATCGGACTTGGAAACAACAAACCCTATTGAGATAAAAAACTGTTTCAGTTTCTCAAACCAGGCACGAGGTGCCTGCCAGAGACCATACATGGCTTTCTTCAGACATCACACAAGAGGTTGTCCATCAGAACCATACTGTTCATACCCTAGAGGCTGATGCATGAATACCTCAGTATCAAGATCGCCATTTAAAAAAGCAATATTGACATCGACTTGCCTCAACTTCCACCCTTTGCAGACAGCAATGGATAGAATAACTCGAATAATTGTAGGTTTTACGATAGGACGATAGGACTAAATGTTTCTTTAAAATCACACCTAAGAACTTGAGAACAACTTTTCACAACGAGTCGAGCCTTTTGGCGGGCAACAGTACCATCCAGATTCCTCTTAATCTTGAAGAGCCACTTGCACCCAATAACCTTGAGATCAGGTGGTCATGAGACAAGCTCCCAGGTAGAATTACAAATAAGAGCATCATATTCTCCTGAGCTGCAGCACGCCACTTCGAGGGTGAAAAGGCTTCCTCTATTGTAGAAGGTTCTACAGTTTCAACTGACATGGCTTTGGGTTTGAAAATATTGGCCTTCAACTTGGTCACCATCGGATGACTATTAATCACAGGTAGAAGCGGTGCCTGGTTTTCAGAAGAAGAGACAACACCATCCTCGCATCGAAGACCAGTACCAGGATCAAACACGGGAGAACTAGAAGTCTCACGATCAGCGCTGACCTCAGGTTGAGCAGCGACAGGGGAAGCTAAAAAAAAAGCAAGTAGCTTGTTGGGAACATGACGGAGATGGGCGAGCAATGGAAGACACAGCAGAACTAGAGACTCCACTTCGAACAATAGGAACGAACGTGGAGATAGGCTGACTTTGAACTGGCAGGCACTTTGTCGGAGCTGGCTCGGATGACAAGAACTTAGTCTCATCAAACACTACATGTCGTGAAACAACCACCTTGCCAGTTGGTAGTAAACACATATACCCCTTATGCTGAGCACTATATCCCAAGAAAGTAGATGGTTGAGATCAAAAATCCAACTTATGTGCCACGAACGGGCGTAAGTAAGGGTAGCAACAGCACCTAAAAACCATCAAATGATCATAAGTAGGTTCACGTCCATAAAGGGCCTCGAACGGAGTCTGTCCTTTTAGGATTGGAGTAGGAAGCCGATTTATGAGATGTACTGCATAGCAGAATGCATAACCCTAGTATTCCAAAGATAAGCTTGCTTGAGCTAAAAGAGTGATGCCCATGTCAACAATATGATGATGTTTGCGTTCCGCTACTCTATTTTATTCAAAAGTATGTGGACAAGTCAGGCGATGAATGATTCCTTGCGAAGCCAAAACAGACGAAAATGCTCGATACTCTCCACCCCAATCAATCTGAAACTATTTAGTATCCTTCCCAAACTGAGTTTTAACAAGTCGTTAAAATTGAACAAAACAGTGCACAACCGAAGACTTCTGACAAAGAAGATAAACCCACGTAAATCGAGTACACATATCAACAAACGAAATATAATACCAGTGACTTCCACAGGAAACAGACGCAGGCCCCCAGAGATCAGAAACAACCAAGTTAAACGGATTACTATATTTAGTAGTGGAGAGAGAAAATGGCAATTTATGAGCCTTCCTTTTTTGACAGGCAGTACATATACTATCAAGGTAAGAATTATTTCCTACAGCAATTTTACACTTGTCTAAAACACTATTGACAACAGCAGTAGATGGATGACCAAGACGGTTACGCGACAAAGACAAAACATTACTATCAACAGACTTATTTTAAAGAGTATTAGAAGTAGCAACTGTAGCTTCTACCGACTGAGTGGACATAACTGGCACAGAGAACTGGTATAGTCCATCACGTATGTGGCCCTTCAGCAGCGGTTCCTGGGTCTTTATGTCCTTAACAACACAATACGTTGGGTGAAACTCAAAAAACACATCATTATCGTTAGCAAATTGTGAAACAGACATCAAATTTTTCCAAATTCTCGGCACACATAATACATCAGATAACCGAAGCAATGTAGATCGTGTAGGTAAAACACCATTACCAACTGAAGATATCGGGGCGGGAGTCCCATCACCCATCAGGAGAGAAGACATACCTACATACGGAGTGGTATCTTGCAGTGCCAACGCATCACGACAGACATGATTTCTCGCGCCCGAATCAGGGTACCATGATGCAGTGCCAACTGGTACGGGTATATACGAATCCATGCCACCGTCATTCGAACCAAACTGAGCAGTGTTAACCTAAGACCCGAATGAATCAGAGTAGTCAGAGGCATTCACATCACCCACACGATGAAGGCCAATACACGGGTCAGAACCCGAGTAGACATGTGCCCGGGGTTTAGTTCGCCAAGGAGCAGGGGAAGGCCCAAGCTGAACACAATTATTTGTAAGCCCATTATTTTCTAATTGTCCAGGCCTAGAGGGCCCACCACAATTGCCAACAAATGTTGGCCTGCTAATCATATTCGGCCTAGGCACATCACATGCATCCAAATTTGGGCCAGGTGGCCCACCACCAAAACCTTGCCTATGCAAAGGAAAATTCGGTTGAACAAAGCCTTGCACACGCATACCAATATTCAGCTGAGTGTGGAACCCAACTGGAGGCCATTGTGAGTAATAATTTTGACCAGAATAATACCAATTTTGACCGACTTGGTGGTTAAGCTTCATTCTTTAAGACGGCCACGCGCCATTCCCATTACCATCGAGATATCCTTGTTACGCAACAGGAACGTGACCAGGAGGGAGCCCCGACGCCGGCGATGAGTAGGCGACAGCAGTAACCGGCGAATCATATCGTAGCCCATCGGTATCAAGATTATACCTGTAAAAACATCGTTGAGCGATGTGCCCTAAACGATTACAAATTTGACACTGTATTCACGGCCGAAACCCCCTTTCACGGCCACCGAACGGAGGTTGACCACCACGGGCGGGTCCATCACGAGCTTGCAACGGAACTCCTTCAATGAGGTTGGCATGCATGACCACCTCCTGCACAGCCCGTAATTTCTGATTCTTGCAGTCAAGCAAGGCGTCAACCAACCTTTTGAATGACACTGGTTCCGACGAGAGGGACACCGATGAAACAACCGCATCAAATTCAGATGGAAGACCAGCAATCATAACTTCTATTTTCTCTGCCTCTGAAACGTAAGTACCGGACACAGCTAACAAGGAACACAAATGTTTAATTTGGTCAACATAGTTTTTAATGGAATGTGTACATTTCCTTAAGGAATGAGTTCATGCCGAAGCTTGGACTGCTTGGCACCAGTATGCACTGCAAATAGACTAGCCGCAGTAAGCCACACATCCGAGGCGGCTCGAGCGTCCATGAACAATGACAGAAACAAGGTATATATCATGGAGAGTAACCACGAGGTGAGGAGTTGATCTTGTTGAGAGAAGGCAAGAGCAGATGGATATGGTACAAGAGAACCATCCGTCGATTGTACAAACCTCGCCAGTGGAGGTAAGGTCCCATCCTAGAATCTGAGCAAATCGTATCCACCAAGGATCAACCGCACTTGTTGTTGCCATTGAAGAAACGTTCCTTCATCAATTTTCACTACATCGTGTCTAGGAAATGAATTGACAACTTTCTCACCTGTAAATGTAGCACAACCACCTTCAACAGAACCGGAGTCAGGGGAAGTCGTGACAGCCATAGGTCCAAGGATCACACGGCGACTGATACCATGTTAGAAGGTAAGCTTAAACGAAAACTTTGAGCTTCATGTATTGCTAAACGAAAGACTGAAATCTAGAAAGCAAACTGAAAGGGAAATGTGTTTCTGTATCTATTGATCAAAACCTGCCTACATTCATTTTACACACAGTATTTATAGAGGTCTATTACTAACCTCTCTTAACAAATCTGCTAACATACTAACAAATTGCTAGCTGTACTCAACAACCCCTGGCTAACTGCCTAACCGAAAGAAATAGCAAGCTAATAGCAAGCATATGATAACTCTATCACAACCCTACCTGCCATGACCGAGCTTTGCCTAGATCTCAGTGTTCTTAGAAGCATGCTTCAACAAAGGACTTGACAATCACTAGAGTGTCTCCTTGAGTAGGGATTGAAGATTCGGTTCCTGGTTAGTGATGGCAACGGGGTGGCACAGGGAGGATTTTTGTCCACGCCGAACTTTGAAAAATCATCTCGACCTTGATTTGATTTCGACTCTTAAAGAAAAAATTTGACTCAAACCTGAATCTAAAATTTAATAAGAGACTCGATTTTGACTCAATTTGAATTTAATGTAATTGTTTTATTTTTTTATTTTGAAGCAAATAAAATTATATTTTTAATTATTTTATATTTTATTTTGAAACAAATAATACTTTTTGTTTGAATTTAGACTTAAAAGTTAATATATATATTGAAAAGCAAAAACTTAATATCTTAATATATATATATATTGGTGGCATTTTTTGTAAATATCTTAAGGTGGGACAGAGTTACCTTAAACCTAACCTTGATTATTTTTCTAAATTCACCTGACCTAATTTGAATATGATTTTTCAAAAAAAAAAAAAATTCCGACCATAACAGATCAAGTCATATCGAAACTCGTTGGATTCGAATTTGTTTTGTCATCTCTATTTTTGGTTGGGAGATTAGTTTGCATATGATTGTTTGTTTCTTTTCTTCTCCTTGTTTGGTGAATGCAAATAATGCTTATTCGTACTTGATTCACTTTATAAATATGATTCTTATTTTTAAAAATAAAAAATGATAAATATATTGTGTAAGTGTCAAATTGTTAAATAATATGAATGTCACATATATAAAAATTTAATTTATTATTTACTGTTATAAAATTTTAATTATGAAATAAAGTATAAATCAAATACGTGTAAATATTTATGTAATTAATTTCTAACCGGTAATAGATTAATTAAAAATTAACATATGCAAATGTTACATACTTCTCACCGAGCCTGGAAGGGAGCTAGCGGTACCCTATATGGTCTCAATTGTGTCGACATATTTCTACGCGATACTTAAAAAAAAAAAAAAAAAATGCCCAAGGCAATCTAAAGCCAACTCCATCAGCAGTCATCACCATAACCTAAAGCTCCCCAACAGCAAAAGCTCTGCAAATCTTCAAACTTCTCCAGTAAAATGAAGTTCCAACCAAACCTCCTCCATGTTTAGTTATCATTATTATTTAATATTAGATAGTTTGACTATTATTTTAATTTAATAATATTTGTATATGTTGGTAAATATTATGTTAAAGACAATGACATATTAAAGTAATAATTTCTTGTATATAAAATTTTGACTCGAATGATAAATTATTTTATCTAATTATTTAATATTTTATTATAAGTTATTTCTAATAGTTTATTCTCTAAATTATTTTATAAAATTAATAAACTTTTATTATAAATTAGATTAATTCTTATTTAATTAGTTAATATTTTTTTTAAAAATTATAAAAATATATTATTTAATAGGTTTTAAAATAAATATGTAAAATTATGTGTAACCCACATAATATAAAAATTAATGTCATATAAATTTTTTTTTCACTCTATCATGGACCTGAAACATGGGCCGGACCATTTGAAAAGTGAGAGGATTTGAGTAAAAATTTAGGTCCGAAAATGGGTTTGAACAAAAAATAAGGCTCATTTTCAAAATGGACTAAGCTTTGGGTATGATTTTTTGGCCCAGGCCTTGGCTCGACTCGGGCTGGATTTGTAATACTGAATATTTAATGTTATCTTTAATTTTTATACTAATTTACTTATACTAACCTCTCGTGTCCCGTCCTCTCCCCATAGCCTTCTCAAATCCCAAATAAATTTCAAAAAAAAAAAAACCTTAGTGGTTCCACCAAGACGTTGTTGCTTCCTCTGATCAAGTTGTTGCTTCCTTTATTGTTGGCGTTCTTCCACCACACAGTCACGCACCCATCGGTCCATCGTCATTCAATACACTCACAGCAGGACTAAGAACCCGAACCTAACTCAGGTTAGCTTTCTCCCTTTCCCTCTTATTCTTTACATTCATAACTTCAGGCCCATTTTTAACATTTTTGGGGTCTTAGGCAAAACAATAAAATGAGATTTTAGATTCCTTAAAAGTTAGAGAAAAAAAAATTTAGGTCCTTAAAAGTTGATAAAAAGAAAGTTTGGACCCTTAAAAACTAAGATTTTGTTTAGACCCCTTAAAAATTAAAAAAAAATATTTTAGACCTTTTCAACCTTTAACCTTTACTGTAGACCACCTCACCTCCAGATGAATGAGCTCAGGGCAGGCGTGCATAACTTTATATGGGATCGGGTTATGCCGTTAGATATTATATTATTTTGTTATAGCCTTTCTATTGTTGGGTTGCTATTCCATTCCTGCCTTATTCCACGCGCTACAGTGATTCAGGAGTTTGGTTCACCGTTTAGGCATTCCATAGCTTTGCTATTACACCCATATTCCCTCAGCTGTTGTAATAGGCATTCAGGGGTGAGGGCTCTGAATTGGTATTCAACGCCACACGCTGAATACATTTTCACGTTTTGGGACCAAAATAACCTGTTGTCTTCTCCTTAAAAATTTTGCTCCAGATTTCTTCCAACATTTATCCCCAAATCAAGCATCCATTCACCATTCATCTTCATCTCCTTAAAGGGTAATTTTTCTGCGTTTCAAAGTTGAGACCTTTGTTGTCTTCTTTTGTTTAGTTTTCTTTTGGCCAGGCGGTCACTAGCGACCCAGAGGGTGGTTGAGGACGATGGTAACGGCACAGTGAGAGAGTTTTCGCTGTTTACTAGTGCACGAGGTGAAACGTTATTCACTCCAGTCTTAGACCCCAGTTTCCGTCGTAGTCAGGTCAGTTTTTGACTAAGTATTCCCTTTCTTTTTGAGAAGTTGTACTAATTTATATGTTAATTATCATGAGTAACAATATTGGGTCACTTTTCTTTAAGCCGATGCCAATGATTTATTTTCTCTATTTAATTCATTTACTTAGAAAATAGCTCTGGAAATGGGGTTTTTGAGTTTGAGTTTTCTTTTAAAGTTCAAATTCCCACTTTGTTCACCTAGATAGTGAGTTATTTCCATATCTTTTACAGGGGCGTAGTTGTTCTTTGGCATGGCCTGAATGAACACAAGTTTGTTATTTGGATCCGAGGCCATTGTAGAGGAGGTATTAAATTGATTGGGTAGCTTTTTGTTTCTTTTACTTATGATGTTTAGATTTTTACAACAGTGGCAGGTACAGTGATTTTGCAAAGCAGCTTAATGCCAATGGATTCAAGGTCTATGGAATGGATTGGATTGGTAAGTTTAAGTTTCATATGCTGACCATCAAAATCACATTCTGCTTTGCCCAAAAATCTGTCTTTTATTTATGTTGTGTGTCATTTATTTTTTATACAGTGCATGTGCATCCACTCCCCTCCCTCCTCCTCCTCCTCCTCCTCACCTTTGCTTTCAGTGACTATTTCATATAAGTGAGTACAAAGAAATTCAGAGGTCATATTGTATGGTCAACTTGACTCATTTCTGGTGAACTGCTCTCTTTAGATTATTTTTTTTATGTCTTCCACGCTACTACTCTTGTTGCACTCCTCATGGTCCTCTTACATGTATAAGTTTTTTATGGTGATTTCTTTTCGTTGTTATCTCAAGTGATTAAATATTGCTGGCCACTCTTTCAGTTAAAGGAAAGAGTAGGGTGAAGAGGTATATTGTTCTTGTTAGGCGCTTAGAAGGTTTTTTGTCCTTCTTTTCTTGTATATATTTGAGGTTATGAGGATTTGAAGTTTTGAACCCCGACTACTGGAACTAAGTCCAACACTCTACCTTCGTAGTGCATTTCTGACAGCAATCAAGTCAATGTAACATTTGAAGCTAAGTGTTAAATTTATTTCACATTAAGGGAAAGGGGTCATATTTAAAATTTAATAGAAACTAGAATCAAAAAAGTAAAATTAAAGCTTCTGGTGAATTCTACCATTTCATCAGACATCATGGACATAAAGACAAGTTTCTTTTTTTTAAAGAAAAAGGAAAAGCCTGCATTACCTTTTGTTGATTTGAACTTTTTTGGTGAAGTTTTGAACTGCTAAAACACAGCTTCCTTCTAATTTGATTAGCAGGGAAAGGTGTGTTCAGCCTCAACATCATGGAATTATTGATCGTCTTGTTTATTACATGTATTTCTAGGTGACTCCATAATAATACAAATGTCTGACTCTAATTAGTATGTTAAGAAACAAACGACTACTTGAGGTCCTATTTAAGTTTTACTTTAGTACATAAACGAATAGGCATAAGTTTAGGCCTAGAGCATCATTTTTAACAAGTGTTACTTGCATATCACTTTTACAATCAATCTGATTGTGGACTAAAGACAAGAAAGGATTTAGAGTATTTGTGACTGAAGAGAATACACAAATGGTTAAAACCAGATGATAGAACTGGTACAAATGGTTAAAACCAGATGATAGAACTGGTATGTTTGTATTATTGGTGTTTGCTGCCATGGATACAAGCTTGGTTTTGGTCTTGTGACATCTTTGTTTATACAGGGTAAAGACTACAAGTCTCAGTTTCAAATGGGAAATGGTGCTTTATTTGGAGCTAGTTATATACAGGTAAATTGTATGAAGCCATATTATATTTGTTGAATTGAGCAAAGATGAAGAACTTAGCAGAATGGACAAGTTACTGGATTTTCAATACCTAGAAATTTGACTTTTATGCTTAGATTCAGTATAACATGGATCTATGCACTGCCATGGTTTATCTTCCTTTTTTAAATACAACATACTATAAGATAATATACTAATTATGGTAGAAACAACCTAGACTTTCTATGCTAAAGGCATTCTGCATTTGGCATTTTGTTTGCAGTTGCATGCGTTGTCAATCTTCAGCTGAATCCACTAATTCTGCAATTATGATTTCGTCGTTATTAATGAACTGAATCTAAGCCATATTAATGCAAAGTGTGACACCATATTTATCTTTATCCAGATGATAGAACTGGTTAAATTCAGATGATAGAACTGGTTACTTTGTATGGTATGAGTTATTGAATTACTTCATTAAAGAACTCTATAAGGGGAGGGTGTCATAATTTTATAGAAATGTGCTTTTTTGTTTCATGTTGTTTTCTATATATGTTAAGAACTCTATAAGACATTTGTTTCATGTTAAGACTGCCCGGTCTCATGATGTATCACAATTATGGTGGATATGCGAAAGAGCTCTCTCGCTTGATCTGCATTAACAAATAATCACTTTCTGCTGGTAAACATTAATTACATTTTCTCTTTGCTTATTTTTACTTTGTTTTTTGTTTTCTTTGTACCTTTTTGTTGTCTAATAATGTATCTAAGTTCTTTTCTTTCTTTTTTTTTCTGATTCTTTATTTATTTTGGATGCCTTTTTCTCTTTTAATGATTAATGCACGATAATTTCAAGCTTTTTTTCCTATTAAAACATTGGGTTTTTAATTTTAAGTCTAAATTCGAATTCCATTGATCTGTTTTTAATTTTAACCCTCTCCTGAGGACAATACCTTCGGTCGTTGGGGGACTGGCAACACTATTCCATGGTTGTTATTTTGCAGTTTCGACTCTCTACACACGGTCGATTAAACAGGGTGGGTATTAGGCATTCTATTTTAGTTGGTTTTGGTTTGTGATTTGAACAATTTGGCATGGATTTGAAGTTAGTGCAGTTCATTAGATAGTGTGAAATAGAAGCACATTGATCATAATAGAGAAGAATTGGAGTTCAAATAGAATCCTCTAATACTGCAAGCTTCAATCGCGTGTTGCATTGATGCAAATGTTGAATAGGACAGAGTAAGAAATGCAGAATTGGATCAATTCCTTTTATTGAAACATATAAAATTACGTAAACAAGACCGGTGTATTGAATCGGCTACCTGTCCTAGAGAGAAAACGACTTTTTGTCAGGTCGTAAGAGTTGTACTTTTGCTTTATTTTGCATTCTTTTGTTTTGTTTTCTAAGTATTCGTTTCGGGTACTTTACAAGCTTGCCATAGATTTTTCACTCTTGTTAAAGAATACAGGAGATGCTCATTTTGCTATACTGTTTGCAAGTATTCCTAGAATGTGATTTCCTTATCTGTTCATAATTTGCAAAATTCATGAAGTTGAACCCGGAAAATCGGAAACTTACAAGAGGTTGTGAAAGATGGGAGTGTTCAGTTCAAAAAATCAGCGGATAAGTTCTTAAAATCGAATTTGAGGTTTCGTGATGGGATCATATTGAACTGGGAAATGTAATCGCTTGAGCATTTGTATCATTTGGGACAGCTTCTGCACTATCATTTTGATGTACACGGTTTTATTATGGCTGAAATTTGCTATTATTTGGCATCACTTCATGTATCTGTTCTTTTGTTAAGCCTAACAGAAGTTTTTGGTCAGCTGGCACCGCGAACCTGTTGTTATCATGTTATTATAAAGGATAAAATAAAATATAAAAAATATGTTTTCTTATTAAAATTGATTATTAAAATAAAATGTTATTAGAAGATTATCATATAGTATGTTAAAATTATATTTATATTGGCGATTGTGACCTAAGAGAACAGGTGAGAGGCTAGATTAAAGTAAATATATTAGGCATTGAAATATTTTTAATAATAATTTTATATTAAAATTATTAATAATTATATTAAGAATGTTATTAAATTATATATTATTTTATTAAATTGTATTTAATAATAATTATGTTAAAATATGATTAAATTATTTATTTTTATTTTTATTAAAATATATTTAACAATAATCTTATTAAAATTTAATAACAATAATTATCTACCTACAAAAATTTTATTAAAGGTACTTTGGTCATTTAAGCCTTTTTTCATTATACTATTACAACATTTATTCCATTCAACCAAACAGAAGAATTCTATTACAGCTCTATTCAATTACATTCAACCAAACAATTGAATTACTGATTATAGCTATATTCTATTACAACTCTATTCAATTATAGCTCTATTCCATTACAGTGAACCAAAGTACCGTGAGTATACTACTCGAGCACCCGCCAAATTTCATTTTCGACAATGCGAATTAGAATAATGAATTGTCTATTTTTATTTTCTTGAGTATTGCCAGGTCAGCAGCAATAGCATGACCAGAGAAGACTCGAAGTGCAAAGGCTCCCTCATACTGTTGTTGCGCAATTTGACAGGAAGGGAATGTTGTCATATGAGAGTGAGGGAGCCATGATTTGAATGTTTGGTTGCTGAATTGATTGTAGGCAGTAGCGAGTATTGGGAGCCAAAAGCTTCTCTAAACAAATAAAAATATGGGTGGGGTCGGATTAAGTTAAATTTAATTATTATAATTCATAGTGAGTTTAGATACATTTTTAAGCTCATTTTTTTAATTAATTTTAGGTCTAAAAAATGAAAATTGTGACCTGAGACCCTGCCTGATGACTTCAACTCTACTCATAGTAATTTGTTAAAATAATTTTATAAAGAAATGAGAGTAGAAATATTATGGGTTCATCGTTCCAAGCGAGAAAAGTATCTCTTTGTAGAAAAAAACGTGTGGTTTTGATTGAGTAGGTACTGTAATTTTTTTATGACATATAAATTCTATACTTCACTTTTTAACAGTTAATTTTTCAATTTATTAAAAAACACTTTAAATCTTTTAGAATAGATAACTAAATATAAAAATTAAGAAAGAAAAACCTTACGCCCCAACTCTAGAGAAGAAAACTACAATTAAAAATATTACGAGCATTTAACATTTATAATTGTTATGGTTTTTCTTAATGATTATAATTATTAATTTTCATGTTTTTTTTTTATACAATGCCTATAATTATTCATAGCCCCCATCTAATCTATAAATAGGAAGATAATGCGCTTCAGCATACTCGAACCTATAACCATAACAATCGAATTAAGACTCAATTAGCATTTCTTATTGAATTTTAAGTAGATGGAATAAGAAAAATATTGGTCGAGCAAAAATGAAATTATACACTGGATTGGTTTGAAGTGGTGGAGCAATGGATATGTTTTGATTATGAGAAATTCAAGTCTAGTGATGAGACTTCGTGACACTTGAAATTAACATGTTGTAAATATTGATGGTTTAAGATGGTGTGTAGGACTGCCATTTGCATGGTATCGTCTCTTATTCCTTTGTACATTATAAAATGTAATGTATATTGTTAATAGAAAGTAGGTTGAAAGGCAAAGATTGACGTGATTGGTTAAATATAAAACTAGTTCACCAGCTTTGAACCTGAGCCATGATCCTCAAAATTATTCCTTTTTGAACAACTATTTATAAGTTGTTCCATTGCTGCTGCTGCTTTAGATGATCCATCCCCACTGTCGCTCAAATCAAAACATGCATTCCTTGGACTCCTCTTTATGTCCAATGACCTTTGCCACACTTTTATCTTTTTTTCTTACACTTTCTCATTCAATAACGTTACAATCAGACATTGAAGCTCTTCAAGCCTTGAAACTTTCTGTTGATCCAAACATGATTCCACCATCATCGTACCTCACTACTTGGGATTTCTCCGTTGATCCATGCGACAATATAGGTCCCAAATTTCTAGGAATCTTATGTTCTTCCCCTTCAAACAATTCGAAAAGCCGAATAACAACACTTGAACTTGATGGCGCCGGATATGATGGCTTTCTACCACCCAGAATAGGAACCCTTACTGAACTAACCTCCCTTGATCTTAGCAGAAATAGATTCAGAGGGCCATTGCCTGATGCCTTAAAGAATCTCAACAAGCTAACTAGACTTTCTCTTTCAGGCAATTTTTTCACCGGCGGTATCTGGACATGGATATACAGATTGAAGAAGGTTGAAAGGATAGACTTGTCGGAAAACTGCCTCTCCGGCCGGATCCCTGCTCGGATTTCCAAACTACGAAGATTAACTCAGTTAAGCCTGTCAAAAAATGAATTTTCAGAAAGGATTCCCAACATAAATGCATTACAAAAGCTCCAGATATTGGACCTTGACTCCAATATGTTGATTGGAAGCTTGCCAAAGCTTCCACCAAGACTAAGAACTTTGAGACTGTCCCACAACAAGCTTACAGGGCATATCACATCATTAGTAAATCTTGATCATCTAATATCCGTAGATGTGAGTGATAACTGGTTTACAGGACCCATTAATAGGGGGATTCTTGCATTACCTCGATTGAGTCACCTTAATGTGTCCTTCAACCAGTTCACAAAAATAGAGGTGAACAACTATTTCGGAAGTGGATCCCGGCTTCGAACACTTGATGCGCAAAGGAACCACTTGCGAGGTCATTTACCAGTTAAATTAGTGAATTTTGAGAGATTAGAAGTAATTAATTTAGCCCACAATCAATTTACAGGTCAAATCCCCATGGCATATGGGCAGAGATTGGGGAGACCATGGAGAACCCTGTTTTTAGATTATAACTTCTTATCAGGTCGTATTCCACCGGAGTTTGGCCCCGTCGCCGTGAGGATCAGAGGCAGCCTTGCAAATAATTGCTTGAGCTGCCCTTTAAGGATCCCACTTTGTAGGGGACAGCAGAGGCATGCTTCGGCATGCCATGGTGTGACTGATGGATAATTCACAAATAGTGAGACGAGATAACAAAATACAAAGTGAGTTTTTTACAGATTCCTTTATTTCTCTGATTTTAGATGTTACAAATGAATTATTATTTACATATATATTAATCATGTCAATTTTGATTTAAATTTGAAAATTTAATTCGTTGAACTCGATTTTATCATGAGAAATTAGTAACTTGAATCCGGAATAATTAAAACAAATAACTCAAACTTAAATTAAATAAATATTTTTAAAAAATTAATAAAAATAATGCTTAAAAACTAAATTATTATTTTACTTTAAGAATAACTTGTAAATGTAACTATCATTGTCTATTATCATAAAATATGCAATTTCAGCTTCTATCGATTGATAGAAAATTCTAAAAACAATAAATACTTAATAGAAAATTATATTTTATCTATTTATTTCCAAGTAAAATTAATAAGTGAAGAGAAATTATCAAATTACGATGCAAAGTTTCAAAAAAAAAATGATATATTTCAAAATCTCAATATCTTTTATTTTTATTTTATTTGGCTATAAAAATTAAAATTTATTTTTATTCTAATTTATTTAAAAATTATAAAAATATTTTTAACAAATTTTTCTTTTAGTTTCTACATATGTTTTAAATTCTAAAAATCTAAATCCCACAAATTTTTAATTAAAATATTGTTATTAATGAAAAACATCAAAATTTGAGATTAAAAATATTATTAACAATAAAATATTTATAACATTTAAAAATAATGTAAATAAAAATAATTATTTTCACCTATTCCAAAAGTTCAACTTTTTATGGTTTTATATATTATGGATTAATTAATTTAAATTTATAAAAATTATTATATTTTATTTCAAACTTATTTATGATAATTATTAATTTTTATAATAAATTTAAACCGATTAAATAATTTATCTAACTTTGATTTAATTTTATTTTAAAATTAACAAATTAAACTTTATCGACTTTAATAATCAAATCTAAACCCTGCAAGTAACTTGATTTTAAACTTATTTGATTCAACATAATCATTGTATTAAATTAGAATTGAATGACTAAACATGAAATGATCATAACCCGAACCTATAATGATCCAATGAGAATTACTCACTCACCACAGTGTCATTACATTTATACATTGGCCTATTCAATTGAATCAAATGATTGTTTGACTAATTGTATGATTTTATTAGTTATAAGTCATTAAATTAGATTAATGATTATATAATTAATGTCATAATTATTCAATGACATTAGTAGATAGAGGAGTTTATAATTGATCAATACGGTTAAATTGATCAAAAATTTAAGATTAAACATTAGTGGTCCAAAGTTTTGATATATTTTACTATATGATAATAAATTCCAAATATGTATGCTCAATGTTGTGTTCACATAGACTAATTTAATTAGATCAACGATTGTACAATTAGTTGTACAATTTATTCAATTGGATAAATGGTTGTACGATTAATGTCACAATTCCTTTGATTACACTAGTATTTAGAGGAATATACAATGAATCAATACTTTTAAAAATACTTATACACTACAATGTCATTAACTTCATAAATAGATTCATTCAATTAAACAATGATTGTACAATTAATATCATAACTTAAACTACGTTAAAAATTAGAAAATGTAAAATTAATTATTACTCTTCAAGTTACTTGTACATCACAATGTTAGTACATTCGTACATCGATCTGATTCAATTGGTTCAATGTCATAAGCATTCAATTACATTTGTAGTTAGGAGTGCATAATTGATAAATACTCTTAAATTGATCAAAAAATTAAAATTAAACATTGATGGTCCTAAATTTTGATATATTTCACTATATGATAATGAATTCCAAAATGTATACTCAATGTTGTGTTTGCATGGACCAATTTAATTGGATCAATCATTGTATGATTAATTATACAGTTTATTCAATTAGATCAATGGTTGTACGATTAATGTCACAATTCATTTGATTATGCTAGCTAATAATTAGAGGAATATACAATTGATCAATACTCTTAAAAATACCTATACACAACAATGACATTATTTTCATGCATAGATTCATTCAATTAAATCAATGATTGTACAATTATTGTCATAACTCATTCAACTACATTGGAAATTAGAGAAATGTAAAAGTGATCATGACTTTTCAAATTACTTATACACCACAATGTTAGTACATTTGTATATAGGCGTGATTCAATTAGTTCAACGTCATCATCATTCAATTACATAAGTAGTTAGAGGAATGCATAAGTGATAAATACTCTTAAGTTGATCAAATCTTTGAAATTAAACATTGGTAGTCCAAAGTTTTGATATATTTCACTATATGATATTGCATTCTAAAAATGTATAATCAAAGTAGTGTTTACATGGACCAATTCAATTATACAATAATTGTACAATTAATTATACAATTTATTCAATTGGATCAATTATTGTACAATTAATGTCACAATTTATTCAATTATGCTAGTAATCAGAGGAATATACAATTGATCATCACTTTTAAAAATATTTATACACTACAACGTTATTACCTTCAAACATAGATTCATCCAATTAAATCAATAATTGTACAATTAATGTCATAACTCATTCAATTACGTTAATAATTAGAGAAACGTGCAATTCATCAATACTTTTTAAATTACTTGTATCCCACTGTAGAGGCCCATTTCTGCCCGGGCCCATAAAAACCAAAATGAAAATGAAAAAATAATAAATGTCCTTATACAGTCCATTTATAATAAAAGGGCTTAAAGCCCAAACAGATACCATCATACTACCTTGACCCTGTTACAAACCCAATAGCCCAGGTTTTAATTACCCACCAGACTAGCCCAAAATCCCGTTACACCCTCAGCCCCAGACACTACCTAAACAGACCCCTCTTAGCCCAACTGACCTACGAGGCCCAAAAGGCCCAAGACCTATATCAGAAACGAGGGTTTCTGAAACCCTAGGGAAGCATCGCGCCGCAAGCCAGCAGGATCCCAGCCTTAGCGCCGCAATCCTCGCACGAGTAATGCCCTTCACCGCCGCGATCTTCGTCGACTACCTGTACAAGAAAGGAAAGCGATAACACAAAAATGGCAGAATATTTGTTTTTCCTTTTATTTCATTTTATTTCGGGTTATAAACACCCAAAAACCTGTAAACAAAAAAAAAAAACAGAAAGAAAAAGAATATAAAAAATATTCACAAGAAAATCCAGAGAAATAAAAGAACAGAAACCATTTGCAGAGGTTTCTCTTTCTACTTTATTTTTTTATTTTTTTATATATTTCCGTATATAAACAAAGTTTAAAAAATAAAGAAAAGGGGGTTTACCTTTCGACGAGCTTGAAAAGGAGAGGTTTGGCCTCCGGCCACCGCCCATGGTGGCGAGTGTTGCGCGTGAAGTAAAAACCGAGGCTCCGGAAATCAAAACGCAGACGAGAGGGGAGGGGACTTCAGAGAGGTTTAAGTTTTTTTTTTAAACTGTTTTACAAATGATTTTTTTAGCCCAATTTTTATTTATATAACAGTTTAAAAACGACGTTGTTTTGGCTTCATTTGATAAGCACAAAACGACTTCGTTTAGGGCAAATGATCCACGCATTGACCCGAAGACCCGAACAGAATCCGCGTGTTTTTTAAAAAAGGGAAATTTACATCTTTAGTCCTTTTACAACTTTATTTGTTTTAATTTCGTCCGAATTAATATTTTCTTTAATTTTTAAATTAGCCCTGAGAGTCTGTTTTTGTTTCAATCAAGTCCTGGAGCTGTTTAAAGGCCAAAATCGAAACAACGTCGTTTTGGAAAGAAGGAAAAATTCCTAATAAGTCCCTATAACACGACGCGCGTTTTTAATTTAGTCCTTTTATATTTAACCCTTCTTTATTTATTTTTTTATTTTATTTTATTCTAATACTGTTTTTAATTATTTTATTATGTTAAAATATTATATTATCCTTATTATTTGTATATTAATTTATTAAACTTGTATATTTTTATTACATATTATCCTTATTTTCTTAAACTATTATTATTTATTATTTGATTTAATTATTTTATTACATATTATTTTTAACTTTTATATTAGTTATTATTATATTTATTTTTAATTTGTATATTATATAGTATTATATTATATTATGTATTATTTTAAAACTTTTTTATATTATATAACCTATTTCATTTATATTATTTATTATATATATAATTTTGTGATTAGTAGATTATGTATATATATATGTTTTTATTTAAAATTATTATATATATTATTTACTAATTATTTTTATTATGTATAATCTTTATATGTATTATTATTAATTATTTTGTATTATTTTATTATATATTATAAATTTTATTAGTTATTGTATTATATATATTTTAAAAAAAAAACATATTTTATATATTATATAGTATGATATCTTATATTATTTTATAAAATTTTATTCTATCTAAAATTACTTAGATTGCATAGTATATTATTTATTCTTAAAAATGTAGATTTATAAATATAAATTATTTATTTATTTTATTTATTTTCTCAATACATATATATATTTTTTATATTTATTTATTACTTAGTATAGGTCATTGTATGAAAGTTTTTAACCTGCATGAAATGTGTTCATATTTATTTTGTTGTCTATTATATTTGTTTATACTTCTTCATTTATTTACAATTGCTTTAGTGTAGGTATTATTATTATTAGTCGTATTTTATATTGCCAATATAAATATGAAATGTTATTATGTCATAATTGCTTTCAATATTTACGTTTGATAATGTATAAATGCGATATTGTCACATGGATTATTATTTAAAATAAAAATTCATTTTTTTTTGCAAAATTACTATATTTTATCTAAAGGTTTTTAAAATAAGGCAATGTTTTGTATTTAGAAATTTGGGAAATAGTGCCCAATCGTGCTGGGTTGCGATTTTCCGTTTGGCTAAATAACTAAATATCCTTTTAACAAGTTTTGTAAATCATGAGATAATTTTGATTACGAAGGTTTTAAAATATCGTGTCCTATCGTGCTGGATGTGATATTTAAATTCCTTCGGAACAAAGAAATCTCAAATTTTAACTTAAATTGCTCGAAGTTTTTTTTAGAAAATCATATTTTTAAATACTTTTAAATTTCAAACATTTGGACATGATTTTATCGATTAGGTACCAATTTTTGGGTGTTATGAGGGTGCTAACCCTTCCTCATACGTAACCGACTCCCGAACCCATTTTCTTGTTTTTCGTGGATCAAAATCAAATGTTTTAAAATAAAACGTTTTTTTTAGGAGATCCAATCACACCTAAGTAAAAAAAGATTGGTGGTGACTCCCATTTTCATTTTTTAGAAAAAGTCGATCCCGTTTTCTAAAAACTTTAAAAATGGTTTCGACAGCTTGGCGACTCCACTGGGGACATAAGAGAGACAAGCCGTAAAATTGATAATTTCATGTCCTTTTGTCTGAATTTAAAATTTTGGTTTTTCAGAAAACATGATCCTTTTATTGCATGTGGTTCCTAATATATTTCTCTGCATTGCACTGCATGACCGTCGTGGTTGTACCCTTAAGTGGGAGCGAGAAGCTATGCCTTCGTGAGGTTTTCACCTCCGCATGGGCTAGCGGATTGCTTCTGGAATACATCTGTACCTATGTCTTCGTGAAGTTTTCACTTTCGCATGGCCATAGGGAAATGTATTCCCTCGAATCGAACTCGGTCCATATGAGCCTATAATGGGTGAGGATCGAGGAATCTGCTGGTTCAGGTACCTCAACTTTAGAGCTGAACCACACGTAGAAAACCTAGGGACTTACCCTAAGTAGAACGATGTCGAACCTTAGTAGCTACCCAGATATGTGTTCGTTTATTTTACTTGTTTCATTTTACTTGTTGTGTTTCATCCTTTTGTGCATATCATTTCATATTTAAAGAGGTATCAATTCATGGTCAGTTTCTAGAGTTAGAAAGCTGGTTATGGAGAACGAATTCCTTGATAAAATGGAAGACAATGCAATCGTTCGTATAGGGTCAAAGCAAAAGCAATTAGAGAAAGAAGATTTCAGGGTATGGATTCGTTGGAGCAAGAGGAGAATAGGGGCAATACTGGTAACTTTGCCTCCTCAGCCACCCGTGCCTCCTAATGTTGTTCCGATCAAAGCAGAATCGGATGCGGAGAAGATTGTATGACACCCTATGGCAAGGCGTAGTGTTGGAACTAAAGGGCAAAAGGTAACTATACTCACCAATCACTTCAAAGTGAGCGTAGGGAATATGGATTGACACTTCTACCAGTATAGCGTTTCTCTTTCGTATGAAGATGGTCACCCTGTGGACGGTAAGAGTGTTGGAAGGTAAGAGACAGACAAAGTGCATGAGACTTACAAAAATGATTTGGATGGAAAAAAATTTTCCTATGATGGTAAAAAAGGTTTATTTACTATAGGTCCGCTACCAAAACTTCTCGACTCCTCGTTGTGATCCAAACAACATTGCAAGGGATTTGATTCGTTGTGGAGAAATGAAAGGAATTCGTATTGATCCCCCATTTGATATATTCAAAAGAGATGAACCAGAATAAACGTCTTTCACATGTGGTTAGAGTTGGAAAAATGTTTGAATAGATATAATTTAAACTTCCTAGAGCTCCGCAGTTCTTTCTTTATCTAGGAAAAATTCTGATCTTTATGAGCCATGGAAGCGGAAAAATCTTTTTGAGTATGGCATTGTGACTTAGTGTATGGCACCAGCTAGGGTGTATGATCAATACTTTACAAATCTTCTTTTGAAGATCAGTGATAAACTTGGACGATCTCTTCATCACTATCAAAGCCATAATTCTGCAATCGAGTTAAAGTCAAGCCCAAAAGGTAAGATTGAAGAGTTAGCAACAACATTGCACAGTTATGAACTTCAGATCAAGCTTCTTGAAACAAGAGAAGAGCATTGAAAGGAAAAGCTTCATCATTCCCATGACCAAGTTAGAAGTTAGGATTACCTTATGGGTGAAGCAATAGTTCAGATTTGAGAGGTAGTTGATCATCTACAGATTTTGGGATCATAGGCTGATACATTGAGCATGAAGTATGAGCTACAGTTCGATCGTAGTCGAGAGCTAGCTCCATTACTTTGGAAAATCAAAACTTTAGGATTTAGGGCGAAAGCATATATTAGTCCGTTTTATGTAAAGGATTTTGTTTTCTAATAAAGTTTTCTAAAATGAAGTTGAATCAGGATCGATGCCTCTTTGCATTCAAACATTTGCATTACATTGCATCATTTGCATTAGACTTAACAAAAGGACCCTAATTAGGTAAAAATGTTTCAGTTAACCTGGAAAACATGGAACAAAGATTGGAAAGAATAGAGCAAATGCAAATACAGATGCAGGGGCAATTGACTGAAATTCAACAAGAAATGCGGTAATTGAAGGAGGAGACAAGAAAGTTGCGACTCCTTTAAGAAATCAAAAATGAAGAGGGAATCAGAGAACGAAGTTTCAAGTCCTTGCGTACTTAGGAGTGTTTTGAATAATGGGACTGTGGAAGAGATCCCTGTATTTTAGAGCTGATTTAGAGTAATATTCAAAACATGCTTGTTGCCTTAAGCCTAGAGGCAATAAGAACCCTTTTGTGAAATAGGCTTGTGTCTAAAATTTTATTTCAATAAAATGCATTTTCTTAAGTGAAATTTTTCATTTTTCATACTGTACATTTTTTTTACCAATATTCTTTCATTCTTTATTTGTGACCATACTATTCAAATAATCATCCTTAGAATCATTTATTCTTTGGATTTGTTTGCCTTCGTACCTAGGTACCCAGATATCAACGACATGAGCGGCATTGTTACTGACTCCTTTTTTGAACGAGATATGGGTCTAGGGGATCTCAAGACTTTGAAGATGACAGAGATTGTGACATATCTTCTGACTTGTTAAGAATGGTTTAACAAGATGAAAAACAGACCTTACTCAACAAAGGGTCAACGGATACTACGAGCCTAGAAAAGGGGTGAAGATTGAAGCCCAGCTCACCATAGAAATAATACAAGACGTCATTGGGTTATTCAAAGATGTTTTTGAACAATCATATTAGGACATGCCTGGGCTACTAAGATGCGGGCTCAACATAAGGATCAGGTACTGCTGATCTACATAGAAAGGGAAGGTATCAGCTAAGCTGTATTTAAGGAGACAAGATTCATGTACTTTCTCCAATTCTTCACAAATTTTCCATATGTAGGGCATGGATGTGATGGGGCCAATCTTGTCAAACGCTTCTAGTTGACATCGATTCACCGTCATGGTCATCGTCTACTTTGCTAAGAGGGTGGAAGTAGCTTCATATGCCAATATTATAAGGTCGAAGTCATCAAATTCACCAAAAAAAAAAAAGAAGAAGAAGAAAAGATCAAGATGCTAGCAGAATGCCACAAAAGATCGCGTTTAAATAACTGTACAAAGACAAAGTTTACAGTTTGTCCAAAGATCAGGCAGTATATCACAGTGCAACAAAAGTTGCCAAAAAAATGAAAGATGGCTAAGGCTTGTAAAAATTGGCATAAGAAGCTATTACTACTCTCTATGATTATCGAACGTTGGCCAGAACCATCGCTGGGGCAACATCTTACCCATTGGTTTATGGAATTGAAACATTTTGCCAATTGAACCTAGTTGAAGAAAAGATTAAAATTATCCATCACGATAGGATGATGCAAGCTTGTGATAAAGAGGTTCATCCTAGAGAATTCCACAAGGGAACCTGATGTTGAAAAGGACTTTTCTTCTATAAAACGATTTTAGAAGAAAGCAGATGCCAAAGAAGACCTGTTTTGGAGGAGCATTGATATTGACCGAGACGGATGGCGAAGACTTTCCCATTTCAGCGAATTCAGGTTCAGACAAGAAGAATTTTACCTGAAAGGGGAAAGTCTAAGGTGAAAACCCGCAAAGGGCGCCTTGAGATCGAATATTCAAAAAAAATAAAGAAAGAAAGAAAAAAAAAAGAAGAGGCCAAAGCGAAAACCCACAAAAGGTGCTTTGAGACCAAAGAGGCTTTGAACCGAAAACCTCAAAAGGGCGGCTCAAATTTTGATCAAAAGTGGGGTATACAATAGTCTTGCTACGCTTGAATTAACAATGAAGAGGTATGATACATTTTAGGGCATCGACAAAGTACTTCGGATCCCCTAAACACATGTTGAGCTTAAAATGGTCCTCAAGAAGTTTGAACAAAGAAGCTCAGGCTGCGATATCTGGGGCAACTAGCTTCTATCTTACCCATTTTTGAATTCCTTATCTTTTATTGCTTTATTCTTTTTGAGATACACTCAAATCAATTTTCTTTTATTGCCTGGGTTATTTTTATTTAATTATTTTTCTGAGCTATGCTCTTGACTAATTTCTTTCTCGTCTATTTTTGTGACCTTTTTCAAGCATTTTATATTGAAATAATGATTTATGGACTAATAACACTTTCATAAAAGGAGTTTCACATATTACTCTAGAAGCTTCTAAATAATATGAGGAATCTGAAACATGACTATTGTTCAAAACTCACCAAGCCTAAGGGCTGGAAACATTGAAAAATGATTATCTCTTCAAATTCTTATTGGATAAGACAATTTCGTTGATACCACATCGGCAAATGACGAACAAGGTCAATCCAAATGTAAAAGGGGATCATTGTCGGGATACCCTGCATTTATTGAAAATTTCAGACACATACATTTGGTCATTACACCCAGGGAATGGTGTAACAGATCAAATTGATTGAAAGTGATACAAGTTCTACACCTCTGAGTGGTAACAGAAGGATGGAAGAAACCAAATGTTATTTCCCCGAAGTTGCAGTAGGAAGTACCGACTTCATGTCTCAAGATCCAAACGGGGTTGACTCAAAAATTACATTGGGGCAAGCTGGTTGAGCAGAATATAATTGATAAACAAGAATGAAAGACAAATGAGTGATAATACCCAGAATAGGAATCATACTCATAACATTTTTGTATCATAGAAAATTTCATTAGGAGCATTTGATTCATTTCGGTCATTGCATCCTAATCCTTTAAAAAGGAATCATCTTCATGACATGTTATATATAGTTACAAGCATTTGATTCATTTTGATCATAGCATCTTAGTCATGTAACATAAACATACCAAACCGAGTCTACAGGACATGTCCCTCAGCGGATGATGTAGCAATATTGGTGAGTTTGCAGATCTTATCTTCCTGAAGTTGTAGGAAGTAGATCAAAAGAAGATTTTAGTCTTATCTCCCTGAAGTTGTAGTGGAGTAGACTGAAGAAAGAAGATCTTATCTTCCTGAAGTTGTAGGAAGTAGATCAAAAGAAGATTTTAGTCTTTCTCTCTGAAGTTGTAGTGGAGTAGACTGAAGAAAGAAGATCTTATCTTCCTGAAGTTGTAGGAAGTAGATCAAAAGAAGATTTTAGTCTTATCTCCCTCAAGTTGTAGTGGAGTAGACTGAAGAAAGAAGATCTTATCTTCCTGAAGTTGTAGGAAGTAGATCAAAAGAAGATTTTAGTCTTATCTCCCTGAAGTTGTAGTGGAGTAGACTGAAGAAAGAAGATCTTATCTTCCTGAAGTTGTAGGAAATAGATCAAAAGAAGATTTTAGTCTTTCTCTCTGAAGTTGTAGTGGAGTAGACTGAAGAAAGAAGATCTTATCTTCCTGAAGTTGTAGGAAGTAGATCAAAAGAAGATTTTAGTCTTATCTCCCTGAAGTTGTAGTGGAGTAGACTGAAGAAAGAAGATCTTATCTTCCTGAAGTTGTAGGAAGTAGATCAAAAGAAGATTTTAGTCTTATCTCCCTGAAGTTGTAGTGGAGTAGACTGAATAAAGAAGATCTTATCTTCCTGAAGTTGTAGAAAGTAGATCAAAAGAAGATTTTAGTCTTATCTCCCTGAAATTGTAGTGGAGTAGACTGAAGAAAGAAGATCTTATCTTCCTGAAGTTGTAGGAAGTAGAACAAAAGAAGATTTTAGTCTTATCTCCCTAAAGTTACAGTGGAGTAGACTGAAGAAAGAAGATCTTATCTTCTTGAAGTTGTAGGAAGTAGATCAAAAGAATATTTTAGTCTTATCTCCCTAAAGTTGCAGTGGAGTAGACTGAAGACAGAAGATCTGATCTTCTCGAAGTTGTAGGAAGCAGATCAAAAGCACTTATCTCCCTGAAGTTGCAGCATAGTAGGTTGAAAAATGAGGATCTTATCTTCCTGAAGTTGTACGAAGCAGATCAAAAGCACTTATCTCCCTGAAGTTAAGACGGAGTAGGTTGAAGAATGATGATCTTATCTCCCTAAAGTTGCGGCGGAGTAGGTTGAAAAATGAGAATCTTATCTTCCTGAAGTTGTAAGAAGCAGATCAAAAGCACTTTCAGTCTTATCTCCTTGAAGTTGCAGCAGAGTAGATTGAAGACAAAAGATCTCATCTTTCTGAAGTTTTAGGAAGCAGATCGAAAAACACTTTTAGCTTTATCTCCTTGAAGTTGCAGTGGAGTTAAAAGCCATTTGAAGAAGACCAAGAAGCCAAGGCTCCGCCAAGACCGGGCAAAATTGGTCCTTTTATAGTCTTTGCTCTATTCTCGTTACACGACAATGAGCAAAGAGGAGCAGCTATAGAGGCCCATTTTTGCCCGGGCCCATGAAAACCAAAATGAAAATGAAAAAATAATAAATGTCCTTATATAGTCCATTTACAATAAAAGGACTTAAAGCCTAAACAGATACCATCAGACTACCTTGACCCTGTTACAAACCCAATAGCCCAGATTTTAATTACCCACCAGACTAGCCCAAAATCCATTACACCCTCAGCCCCAGACACTACCTAAACAGACCCCCTTAGCCCAACTGACCTACTAGGCCCAAAAGGCCCAAGACCTAAATCAGAAACTAGGGTTTCTGAAACCCTAGGGAAGCATCGCACCGCAAGCCAGCAGGATCCCAGCCTTAGCGCCGCAATCCTCGCACGAGTAACGCCCTTCACCGCCGAGATCTTCTTCGACTACCTGCACAAGAAAGGAAAGCGATAACACAAAAATGGCAGAATATTTGTTTTTCCTTTTATTTCATTTTATTTCTAAGTTATAAACACCCAAAACCTCAAAAAAAAAAAAAAAACAGAAAAGAAAAAGAATATAAAAAATATTCACAAGAAAATCTAGAGAAATAAAAGAACAGAAACCAGTCGCAGAGGTTTTTCTTTCTACTTTATTTTTCTATTTTTTATATATTTCCGTATATAAACAGAGTTTTAAAAATAAAGAAAAGGGGGTTTACCTTTCGACGAGCTTGAAAATGAGAGGTTTGGCCTCCGGCCACCGCCCGTGGTGGCGCGTGTTGCGCGTGAAGTAAAGCCAAGGCTTCGGAAATCAAAACGCAGACGAGAGGGGAGGGGACTTCAGAGAGTTTTAAGTTTTTTTTAAACTGTTTTACAAATGATTTTTTAAGCCGAATTTTTATTTATATAACAGTTTAAAAACGACGCCATTTTGGCTTAATTTGATAAGCACAAAACGACGTCGTTTAGGGAAAAGGATCCGCGCGTTGACCCGGAGACCCAAACAGGATCCGCGTGTTTTTAAAAAAGGGGAAATTTACATCTTTAGTCCTTTTACAACTTTATTTGTTTTAATTTCGTCCGAATTAATATTTTCTTTATTTTTTAAATTAGCCCTGAGAGTTTGTTTTTGTTTCAATCAAGTCCTAGAGTTGTTTAAAGGCCAAAATCGGAACGACGTCGTTTTGGAAAGAAGGCAGAATTGCCTAATAAGTCCCTATAACACGACGCGCGTTTTTAATTTAGTCCTTTTATATTTAACCCTTCTTTCTTTATTTTTTTATTTTATTTTATTCTAATACTGGTTTTAAGTATTTTATTATGTTAAAATATTATATTATCCTTATTATTTGTATATTAATTTATTAAACTTGTATATTTTTGTTACATATTATTCTTATTTTCTTAAACTATTATTATTTATTATTTGATTTAATTGTTTTATTACATATTATTTTTAACTTATATATTAGTTATTATATATATTTTTAATTTGTATATTATATAGTATTATATTATATTATGTATTATTTTTAAAACTTTGTTTTGTATAAAGTCTATTATATTATATAACCTATTTCATTTATATTATTTATTATATATATAATTTTACGATTAGTATATTATGTATATATATGTTTTTATTTAAAATTATTATATATATTATTTACTAATTATTTTTATTATGTATAATCTTTATATGTATTACTATTATCAATTATTTTGTATTATTTTATTATATATTATAATTTTTATTAATGATTATATTATATATATTTAAAAAAACATATTTTATATATTATATAGTATTATATCTTATATTATTTTATAAAATTTTATTCTATCTAAAATTACTTATATTGCATAGTATATTATTCATTCTTAAAAATGTAGTTTTATAAATATAAATTATTTATTTATTTTATTTATTTATTTTCTCAATACATATATATATTATATTTATTTATTACTTGGTATAGGTCATTGTATGAAAGTTTTTAACCTGCATGAAATGTGTTCATATTTATTTTGTTGTCTATTATATTTGTTTATACTTCTTCATTTATTTACAATTGCTTTAGTGTAGGTATTATTATTATTAGTCGTATTTTATATTGCCAATATAAATATGAAATGTTATTATGTCATAATTGCTTTCAATATTTACATTTGATAATGTATAAATGCGATATTGTCACATGGATTATTATTTAAAATAAAAATTCATTTTTTTTTACAAAATTACTATATTTTATCTAAAGGTTTTTAAAATAAGGCAATGTTTTGTATTTAGAAATTTGGGAAATAGTGCCCAATCGTGCTGGGTTGCGATTTTCCGTTTGGCTAAATAACTAAATATCCTTTTAACACGTTTTGTAAATCATGAGATAATTTTGATTACGAAGGTTTTAAAATATTGTGTCCTATCGTGCTGGATGTGATATTTAAATTCCTTCGGAACAAAGAAATCTCAAATTTTAACTTAAATTGCTTGAAGTTTTTTTTAGAAAATCATATTTTTAAATACTTTTAAATTTCAAACATTTGGACATGATTTTGTCGATTAGGTACCAATTTTTGGGCGTTATGAGGGTGCTAACCCTTCCTCATACATAACCGACTCCCGAACCCGTTTTCTTGTTTTTCGTGGATCAAAATCAAATGTTTTAAAATAAAACGTTTTTTTAGGTGATCCAATCACACCTAAGTAAAAGGGGATTGGTGGCGACTCTCATTTTCGTTTTTTAAAAAAAGTCGACCCCGTTTTCTAAAAACTTTAAAAATAGTTTCGACAACCACAATGTTAGTACATTCGTATATAGACTCAATTCAATTGGCTCAATGTCATAATCATTCAAGTACATTAGTATTTAAAGGAATGAATAATTGATAAATGCCCTTAAATTGATCAAATATTTGAAGTTAAACATAGGTGGCCCAAAGTTTTGATATATTTCACTATATGATGTTGAATTCTAAACATGTATACTCAATGTTATGTTTACATGGACCAATTCAATTACATCAATGATTGTATGATTAATTATACAATTTATTCAATTGGATCTATTATTGTACAATTAATGTCACAATTTATTTGATTACACTAGTAATTAGTGGAATAGACAATTGATCAATACTTTTAAAAATATTTATGCACTACAATGTTATTACCTTTATACATAGATTCATTCAATTAGATCAATGATTGTACAATTAATATCATAACTCATGCAGTTATGTTAATAATTAGAGAAATGTACAATTGGTTAATACTCTCTGAATTACCTGTACACCATAATGTTAATACATTCGTATATAGATCCGATTCAATTGGTTCAATGCCATAAGCATTCAATTACGTTTGTAGTTAGAGGAATGCATAATTGATAAATTGTGACGCCTCAAACCTAACCGGGACGGTCCAACCCAAATTCAGAACATCACATTAGCCACCGAGGTGACTCTCCGTTTAAAACTTTACGAACCACACCAACCAACCATACACACCACACAATTGCAGAATATTTCATACAGGAAATTAGACCTAAGTTCATGCTTTTCTAAATTAATCATTTCATTCACACAATTAGAAGGTATAAGGCGTACCTTAATACTCGACAGTCTCCCTTAGCTGCAAAAATTTGTTAGTTCATTTAATTATCATCAAATTAATCAAGTAAAAAACCATCTAATCAAGTAGTCAAGCAAGCAATTATAACAAACAAAAATCCTCCCAAAAAAAAATAGTCCATAATGTTCGTTTACAACCTATTGAAAATTTTATTTAAAAAGTTTAAGTCTAACTGTAGTACTAAACCCTTGAAATGACCCACATTGCCTTCACTTCGGAGTTTAAAAACTCAACACACATACTTAAAGAAAATGCCTTGCGATGTATCACCAATTTTCCACCCTTCTTGCTAACTCGAGAATTATTTATCTGCAAGGTAAAATAAGGGGGTGAGCTTGGGAAAGCTCAATGAGTATACATGCATACAACACAAATATATATACACATCAGACATGTTAGTATTTAAACATATTTTAATAATTCACATATAACACAATGTTCATACTCAACACAGTGATATATTGGCAATTCATGATTATAAAACATAGTCAAATTATATGCTCATTGGACAAACGGATCTCCAAACAACAGCACATGACTCATAAAGTCATACCCTATCTCTATGTAAATATAGCACGTATGCTCACACTCTCCAAACACACCACACTATCTATGGTGAATGGAGCTATGCTCTACATTCCCTTGTCTCTCCAATGCTATCTCCAGGCCACAATGCACAACACATAATAAAAGGGTGAGTACTTACAATCCTATGGCATGCCAATAATATCCAACGGTTTCAAGTGTTCACATTGCCAACATATCTAATTAATCACATTTTATTACGCAATATAACTGACTCATATTACTGTTGATCTCGCACTAATATAACACCCATAACTCGTCTCCGTCGCCAGATTAAGGTTACAGAGTATTACTGTACAATCGAAAACATTAAACTTTAAATCATTCAATAACTTAACCACATTATAAATCATTCACATACATGCATATTGTCCCTAAATCGAGCCCTTAAGGCTCTAAAAATAACTTAGAAGCAATTTGAAAGCATTTGGAAAATTTAGCAAAAAGTCACAAAAAATTGGAAACAAGGGTCACACGGCCGTGTGCCTCACATGGCTGAGACAGACGCTCGTGTCTCAGGTCGTGCAACCTTCAAACTAGGGACACACGACCATTTCTCAACCCGTATTCTCACCCATGTAACTCTCTAAGTAAGGTCACACGGTCATGTCACACGCTCGTGTGCCAGGCCATGTAACTCACTGACTTGAACCCTTTGAAATCATCAGATGACACACGGCCGTGTGTCTCACACGGCTGAGTCACACGCCCGTGTCTCAAGCCGTGTGGACCCAAATTACCTAAAATCAAGTCATTTCAAATCCATGTCATGCATAAACATTCAGACCTATAATACATACTTTCAAAGCACCAAAACCTCACCTAAACACATATATATATGCCATTCCCAGGAACCTAATTCCACTAACCAATATGTCATTCAAAGGCACCACAATATATCATGATATCAAGCATCAAACATGTCAATATTTTACTAATTCATACATGATAACCTATTCAATTACTTACCTAAAACATACCACATATTGACCATTCTCAAACCAACAAATTATACCAATATGCCATAGATATCTATTATCAAAAAGTGACCAAAAGTACTTACCCAAAACAAGCATTATAACTCCATTAAGCAAACATGAACATCAATGCATAAACATCGAGTTACCATCTACATATTCATCAAAAAATAATTATAAACCACCCTATACATGTTAATATTGTCATCTCCAAACATAATAACCTAGTTCAAATATGAACTAAAACATATCACAAGTAACCATTTTCAAACCATCATCAACATGCTAAGAGAATCATATCAACAAGTTCTTTTAAGTAACCAAAATCACATAACTTGGTAAGGCATCAAGGTGTACCAAACCAGTATAGCTTTCCAAAGCTTATAAAGGCCAGAACACTATTAACAATACCATTACAAAGCACCTTATACATTTCATTATAAACCTTAACCAAATTATTCAAAAACTACCGAATCATCTACTGGATAGTGTGATAGATCTCCAGTGAGTTTCTAAACCAATCGAGCTTTTGATAATCTATAAAACAAAGGAAAATAAATATGTAACCAATGAATGCTTAATAAGGTCGTATAAACTTTAAACATAACATACCATTTCAATAATGAACTTTATAGAATAAGTATGAACCTTTTACCAATGCCATAAGCTTAATAAAAGCCTATATAACACCATCAAACTCACAAGTTAGTATACTTGTTCATGATACATAAGAAATCAACCATGTATAAACACGACATTTAATTCATCATTGTTACCATATGATCATGATTCATTCTATTTGCTTACTTACCGTTTCCAATACCATGAGTTTAACACAAGCCTATTCAAGCATCATCAAGCTCACATGTTAGTGGATTCATTGATAATCATCTAATCTCATTTATAACATAAATAGATTTCATAAGATACATTACATAAGCATCAACCTTTTCAAGTTATGAACCTTTCCAGTAAATCACTTATCGTTTCATTCGAGAATTACATCGGATACTCGGGAAAGCTCACACGAAGTGTACCTTTACACATAACTGTAACCTTTCCTTTACATTAATGCTCATACGAGCTATGAAATGGGCCTGCTCACATGAGTTGTGGGTCGGAATATAAGCTACACGATGCTGCTTACACAAGCTATAGAGATTCCGCAACAAATGCAGGACCTCAGTCATCAGTAGGACATTCAAAACCAGCACCCGAAATATGAAATCCCTAATGACATGTCATTTGTATCCTACGAATTCTTAAGATTCAATCGAGACTCGATATCCATCAATTTGTCATAAAGTGGATACATTCACACACACACACACACACACACATATTGATTCATTTACATTAAAAAAACATAGTAAACATTTAATTTAATTAAAATTAAAATGATTACAATTCATACGAACTTACCTGGCTAAATTGCAGCAATGACTAATTAAATGGGTTATTTGGTAATTTTCTCTTCTCCTCGATTTTCCGCTCTTTTTTTATCTAAAATAATAATTGCATTCAATTCACTAATTCTAACAAAAAAACAAATTTATTTTATGCAATTAAGTCCTTTTTGAAATTTTTACAAAATCGCCCCAACATTTTACTTTTATAAAATTTAGTCTGTAAGCCCAAAACATGCAAATTAACCATTTTATCTAAAATTCATTTTAACCAATTTTTACCTAGTCTCATAACATCCCATATTTATCATCAAACATTTTCCTTGAATTTTACCATTTTCGTAAATAAGTCCTTATATATTAAAATCATCAAAAAATACTTAATAAAATATGTCTATTTAACAACAAAGTTTAACAATCTATCATAAACATCTACAAACACCTCAAACTCATCCATGCCACATTCTAAAACATTTAATAATTTCAAAAATAGAGGTATGGGTTAGCTGGGTCTAATTACAACGATTTCAAAAACATAAAAATTACAAGAAATAAATGAAAAATGGACTTACATGCATTAACCATAAAAAGACCGAAGCTTGGAGCTTTAATTTCTATGGATTTTTGGTTTCTTCAAATAGAAATGAAGAAGATAACTATTTACTTTTACTTAATTTAAGTTTTGTTATCTATTTATTATTTTGCCCTTAAATATTAAACCAAATTTCACCAAATGCCAAGCCATGATCATCCACTAACCTTAAAATTGGTTGAATTACTACTTAAGACCCCTATTTCATGCTTTTATATCCATTAAATACAAATAAAGCTATAGTTATTAAGTTTCACATATTTATAATTTAGTCCTTTCAAATTAATTAATCATTTAAACATCAAATTTTCTTAACGAAACTTTAATACAACATTAATAACACTCCGTAAATATTTTATTAAATATTTATGGCTCTGTTTATAGAAATGAGGTCCTGATACCTCATTTTCTAAAACCACTTGACTTTAGGGTTATATCACTTAAGCCGAATTATTCATTCAAATAGCATAATTTGCCAATTCAAAATTTATTTTAATACCATATTTGACTCGTAAATATTAAATACTAATATTTACGAACTTACTAGTCGGATTTGTGGTCTCGAAATCACTGTTTCCAACACCACTGGTAAACGGGCTGTTACATTTAACATTTCACAATAATATAGTTTTGCACTAACTAAAACTCACAATATCATAAATCTCATAATTCACTTACCATCTACTTCTAATATGAATGATATAAGATGAACTAATCTATGGAAATGGAGTTAAAGGAAATATGTTGTGTAGCCTCCGGTAAGGCAGATATACATTGCAAATTGGATTGGCATAACACAATTAAACATGCTACTAAATGATTCTGAAACAAGGAGCTATAAGGAGAGAATGTATATGAATGAAGCGGAAACATCTTATATGAATCTGACTCTGAATTTTGGGTATGTAGCTGGCATGAAAATGGAATGTCTGTGTTATGATTGTGTTGGCATATAGAATTCGCCTATATAACATGCCATTGGCATACTGAGTCTGTCTAAGTTCTATATACACCGGTGGGCGTACTCTGTGGTTATGAGTGATTCCTTTGCATGATTGAACTGTGTTATTCATATTTTTACGTAATATTTCCATGGAACTCTCTAAGTTCTTTTGAACTTACCCCGTTACCCTTTCCTTCTCAAGCCTACTCTTGAAGGAAGACTTTCTGACGGATTACACCAGAGGACATCTATTACTGTGAGACATTTGTTTATTTGTACTATGCATGATATATGGGGGTGATGTCTAGTTGTATTTTGAGATGAAATTGTAACTGAAACTTATGATTGATAAACAATGCTTTAATGAAATTTCATCTAAGTTTTTGGAATGGTTTTATAATGTTATATTTCGAATAATGAAATTATCTTATTGAAGTTTATACACCCTTTGGCTTATACTTTATTTTAGTATTTTATTAAAATTTTAATTCAAATACTGCAAATTATACAAAGTTTTGGCCAGAAATAGTTTTAAAGATGGGTGATTTCTAAGTAGTGACACATCATACTTGAGTCTTTCTAAGGGTTCGATTTTGGCTTGTTACAATTCATCTCTTTCTCTCTCCCAACTCTCTTTATTCCTTTAATTTCTCATTTCATTTACTTTCCCACACAATTTCTCTCCTTTTCCTTCATCCAGACTTCCTTACTATCCCATGGCTTCGCCCTTTATTCTCTTTTTCATAAAAAACTCAGCTTTCATCTCTTTGGAAAAAAGAAGCAGCTAGAATCGATTAGAAATTTTAAACAATGTAAGATTCATGCATGCTAGAAAAAAGACTAATTATGCATTTTGGCTTCCTTGTTTGACTTTTTTTGGATTTTGAATGATTCAGTTTCCTAGTGAGCTTAGATTCGATATTCTCATGCCTTTCTTTGTTATGTTTTTCTTATCAATTTTTTTCCCTATGCTTCTCTATATGTATTTGTAGTTTTTTATTTTTTTTTTCCCAATATGTTTGTATGTATTTGTGTCAGATGTAGCTCTCCTTGTGTGACTGTCTTGTGGTATAATTGTTTATTGTGTTTGCATGCTCATCCTTTTATAGATCTAAAATGAAATTAAATCTTCAAAAACATAGACTTTTCTCTTCCATAAGCCATTGTATTCCCACATGTTCTGGTTTCTTTTATTTTTTTCCTTGCAGATCATGGTGTTCTTGGGATCTAAGGTTTGCATTGTCTTCAATTTTTCCATTTCCACCTTTTTTTTTTTTTTTTTCTAATTTTTGGTGTCTTAAGGTATGATTTTTTTATATTCAATAGCAAATTAGAGGATTCCACTATGAAGGCTTAAAAAGGTATATGTTATGGTTTTGACTCTCCTAAATGTGATAGCATAAAAAGTATCCATAAGATAATTAATTTAGTTGTTGTCTTCCTCTTCTTGTTGTTAGTTTCCGGAATAATCTTTTTATTTTAGTAATCATGTTCTATCTTTTGCCTCATTAAATTATGTTCTTTGCTTTTGTTCATTCAATTTTGGTCTACAGAGAAGCTAAATTTGAAGAATGTGGACGAGTATATATAAATATTTTTATATCAGCCTTTCATTCAATTTTAATCAGTCATTGATTGATTTTGGATTGAGCTCAAGTCAATTTTGAGAGGTTTAATTATGACATTAATTGTACAAACCATTAAATATTTATTGATATAAAGTGTTTGACTATGTCTAGTGTCACGAGTTAAATGACACCAACTCAGACATGTGGTATAACTATATCAAGTTTATATACAGAGGATAATTATATCATTTAAATGTTAAAAATATTATAATTTTTTAAAAAGCTTCCCACTTATTTTTTTTTTAAAATTACTCCTCCTAAAAAACGATCAACCTCTTTAAAAAATTACAATTCTTTTAACAATATTAGTTTTTTTTCAAGAAATAATTATATGAATTTTAAGAAATTATCGACTATCTTAAAAAAATATAAGCTTATCTCTAAAAAAACTAATCAAAATATAAAATTTTTTATTCAAATAAATATAATTTATCACCCAAAGAGTGGGTAACAATATATTCAGTTTTTAAACCAAAACCCAATAATTATATTATCACATTCTTACCATTACACTAATATGTATACCAATTTTTGAAGAAAAATATAACAACGATTACACAGTCATATATAAATAAAATATGATAGCATGAAATAACTTTTTTTTTCTTGAAAAAAAAATAGCATGAAACACTATTACTGATAATAATTAACCTTAATAAAATATATTAAAAATATCAAAATATTTTTGAATTACAATATAAATAACTTATAGATTTTTAAAAATCAATCTCGCGTAACACACAAGATATTGCTTAAATAACACTTTCTTTCATAATACTTTCATAAATATAAATAAAATTCAATAATAAATTAATTTAAATTAAAGACAAGGATAAAATTTAGAAAAGTTGGAACCAAGAAGATTTAAAAAAAATTTTTATTCCAAAATGGAAAACATTTAACAATTTGATGCGAAAGGTTAGACTTTTATTTATTTATTATATTTAATATTTAATATATATTAATATGTTATGAATATCTTATTAAGTAGATGCCCATCATAATTAAGATAAAGTTTTTAATGTACTTTAAATTCTAATAGTTATTAGAATTAGATATTTACTTTTTTTATACTTCTTTTACCTATAAATAGAGACTCTGGTGAAAGCATTGTAATCATCTCAATTGATTAATAAAGTACATTCTCTATTGCTTCCATATTTATTTCTTTGTTTTTTATTCTCTCCATATTTTCTGTGTTATTTATTCTCTCTATCTCTCTTTATTTTATAACACGTTATTAGCACGATGATTCTCTACTTTATCAAAATCTTTCGAAGTCGTCCCACAAATCAATTTTCAGGATGTTGAAAGATTCAATCTCAGAATGGATGCTCATGATAATAGTCAAGGTGATGACGATGATATTAAAGATGTTTAGGTATATTTTACTATATTTTATTTATAATATCATGTTTATTATAATTGGAGACTAATCATGACAACATGAATAGATAGATTCTAATTTAAAATCCACGCATATTTGCGTGGGTGTTTTTTAAATAAAGAATCTATTGAGACGTTTATAAATTCGTCCTATTAAATCTATTGCATTCTCCGAAGTGAATGTAAATATAAAGAAAATAAAAGATATACTCATGGATTACTAAAAGTGGGACCATAGTAATAAATAAGAGAACAATGAGAGTTCTCAAAATAACTTTTCAAAGGGTAAAAATAACTTATGTTATCAATGTGATATGAAATATTATTGGCCACATATGCCGCGTATGCCTAAATATTTTATTTTTGTTAGTATTTTTTAAGGAGATATGAGAATGTAGTAATGAATTTTATCATTATAGATAGAAAATATTTATCTTATTTGATACTGAAAAAAACAAATATTATTCCAATATTTGATAGTACAAAATTAGTTGAAAGCTCCAGAAAAGCTAATATATCACTATCTAAAAAGCACAAAATTTTTTATGGTTAATACGTTACTTTTAAAAGTTATTTGTAATGGATCTCATATTGAGATTGTGAATGAGGAAAATATTATATTTCATATGAATAAAAAAGGAGATTGGGTTATTAATTTATATTTATTTTATAATCTTTGTGATATTTTTTTGTCATCATCCCTATTAAAAGGGTTAAAAACAAAATATTTGACTGTGAAAGATATACTTATGAGTAATAGAATATGATAATTCTATCTAAAGCTTATTATGGTTGGATGCACCTAAAGTTGCAAGTTTTTTTTTTTTTTTTAACTGTGAGTATAACTCTACAGTATTCAGAATAAGTTCTCAATTAAAATTACGTGGTAAAATATTACTAATGAGAACTTGCAAGAGAGAAAACTTATGTATGAAAAGTCATTGGTTATGTACCTGTTGTACATCTGGAAAATAAGATCCACTCTCAAAGTTTGCTATTAATATATTTTTGGGCATTTGAAGATTTTAGCATATTCCCTGAAGCGAATACTGCATATAGTTATTTGAAAATTATATTTATTGACTTGGTGGCATTATAGACTTCACATTGATTTAGACATTTCCAGTAGTAAATGTCACAATAGTACTTATTTGTGGATACAAATTAAAAGGAATGATAATAAAATTATCAATTACAATTGAAACACATGTTAAAGTAAACCAGAAGTTTACTAATACAAATGTGCTTACTACTTGGCGTGACCAGTTAGACCATCCTGAATCATATATGATGCAAAAATTAATTGAGAATACATATGGACATCCATTAAAGAACCAGAAGATTCTTTAATTTAAAGAATTATCATTTGTTGCTTGTTCTCAATAAAAATTGGTTCTTAGAAACTCACTAGCTAAAGTTGAGATTTAATGTCTTGCATTTCTAAAATGAATATGGGTCCATTCATCCACCATGTGGACGGTTTTGATATTATATGATTTTGATAGATGCATCTACAAAATAGTCACATGCATTATCAACTCGCAACCTGTCGTTTGCGAGATTACTTGTTTAAATGACTAATTTCAGATTATGCAATTAAAATAATTCATCTTGCTAATGTTGGTGAGTTTACATCCCAAGTTTTCAATGATTATTGCATGTCAATTGGGACAAAAGTTGTACATCCTGTAGCTCATGTTCACACACAAAATGATTTAGCTGAATTATTTATCAAATGCCTCTAACTAATGGCTAAATCATTACTTATGAGAACAAAACTTTCTATTTCAGCATGAGATTGTATTGATTTACATGTTGTACGCATCAAGCCAATAAATTATAAATACTCCTCATTACAATTGATTTTTGGTCAATAGCCAAATATTTCCCATCTTACAATTTTTTGGATGTGCGATATATGTTCCAACTACTCCACCACAACGCATAAAGATGGGTCATTATAAAAGATTGAGAATCTATATTTATATGAGTCTCCTTATAATATTTTTGAGCTATTAATTCGATATTTAGCTATGACAAGAGTTGTTAGTTTTCCCAACATTAGGGGGGGAGAATAAAAAGCTGGATTAATAGAGTACTTTAAATGAATTATCAATGTCTAAAATCCTCGTACAAAGCAATGTGAACCAGAAGTTCAACAGATAATTCATTTTACAAATCAACTGTCAGATTCATTAAATCTCACATACTAGTTGAAAATGCTCCAATACGAATTAATGTCCTAATAGGGCAAACTATTAATGCAAAAGAAAACAATATGAAACGCGGAAGACTGGTCAATTCCAAAGATAAAAATCCTCGTAAAACTAAAGGAGCAAACATTCAAGATGGTCATATAATGGAGGCGGGGGTTAGAATCATGACATAACTAATAAGTAAAACTTTAGAAGAGATTCAAGTACCTGAAATTAAATTTTAAAATAATGAAAATAAGAGATCTCAATAAGTTATGGTAATTCGAGAAAACGTTGAACCGAATAATAAAAGTGGTCGACAATGATTTTACATGTAATATTATTATTGAAATAATGAGAATAAAGGAGGATCTTAAATAAATCTATTGAGAAATATAGATATGGATTCAATTGATCAAAATAGAAAGACGCAACTCAAGTACAATTAAATTCGTGGAGTTTTTGGCCCAGTAGTCCAAATATCTAAAGTTATAAAGCCAGTGAGGGTTCAATTGAAGTAGTTCTGCAAAAGCGGAATAAAAATATGAAGTTTTTCGCTAAGTCCCGGCGTTGATTATGAAAAGATATAATATTCTTTTGTGGTGGATGCAATAACCTTTAGATATATTATTAAATTGACAATTCATAAAAGATTTAACTTGCGTCTAATGGATATTGTTACAACCTTTTATGAATCACTATATAGTAAAGTTTATAGTAAAATCCTTAAAAGATTTAGGATGCTAGACGCATATTGAAATTCTCGAGAAATTGTTGATGACATCACGAACTAACTAAAATACGACAAAGGCAAGCGCACCTATCGAATGGTAGTATAGCTATGATGAGTCTGGAATATCGTATTCACAAGGACTAAACGTACTAGCAATAACTATCTTTCTATTATTTAGCCTAATAATTAAGGGGATTGTTTTTAATCTAAATCTAAACTAATTAACTATGAATGCAACAGAGAGTGAAGAAAGTAATCGAATAAACCAATGATAAAGACAATACCCAGGAAAGAATCCATCTATACTTAACTTATTATTCTAACTCTGAATCAAACGATTTGTGCACTTGCCTTGATCCGTAGAAATCCCTAAATTATGTTAATATCTCTTTCGAGACTAAGAACAACTGACTCTAGGTTGATTAATTGAAATCTCTTTCTAATTAAAACCACTATCGTCGCATTAACTCGATCTATAGATTCCCCTATTAGAATTGACTCTAATCTGATAGATTTATGTCGTCCTATTTCTAGGAATGCAATCAACTCAGCTCAATTATGCTAGATCTACTCTTAAACAGGGACTTTTGCTCCACTGAATAAGCACATCAAATTTGAATTAATATCTTGAAAATATTAAAACAAGAACAAGTATTTATCATGTAATTCAGAAAATTAAATAATGAGATCCATCGTAGGTTTCATCCTTCCTAGGTATTTAGGGAGTTTAGTTCATAATGTAAAAGGAAAACATCTCAAAATAAGGAAAACAACAAGACATAAAGAATCTAAAAACTTCTAAGGAAATTTGATGGAGATCTTCAATCTTGAATGAGATATTGCTTCTGAATTGATTCTGACGGCTTCCTTCGAGTAATTTCTTCGTTCTACACTGCGTGTCCCCTTAGGTCTTCTTCTAGTATGTATTATAGACTTTTGAATGCTCAGAAACCTTAAAAATTGGCTTTGTTCGCGTGTTTGGGAAACAGGGAGTGATATCGACACGGGCTAGCACATGGGCGTGTGGCTTGCCCGTGTAGATCCTGAAAACTCCGATTTTGGCTCCTTTTTCGGTCCTTTTGCTTCCAAATGCTCTCCTAAGTATAGGAACATGAATCTAAGGGATTAGGAGCATCAAATTCACTAATTCTCATCATAAATCATCCAAAAATATGTCAAGCATGGAATTAAAATATGTTACATTTATGGTTTATCAAATATCCCTACACTTAAGCATTTGCTTGTCCTCAAGAAATATCCTCAACTCACAATCCTTATCAATGGTGTTTCGCGATAATTCACAAATAATCATGCATTGAGATTTCAACTAAAAGAACATTAAAGTCTCAAACAATCCAAGTCGAGTATTTTAACATGAAAACATAGGTATTTCCCATTATCTAAGTAATTACCTTTAATTCAAAACCAACAAGAGTTGACATTCTCACTAAAGATTCACTCAAACCACTCAAAATGTTTAAGGTTCAGAAATAAGAACTCAATAGTCAATTATGAAAAGTCATTACCATAGGCTTGCATGAAAATCAAATCTCCACCGCTATAATTTGAGATGATACACAAATCAAAAGGTCTTTAAAGGGTTGTAATAGGGCTTCGGTTAGGGTGTGGGTAAAGGCTTAAAAAGAAGGTTAGAATCGAGATTGAATTGAAAAAATAGACTAATGCTGAATAATTACATCAATGGATAACTAATCACGAATAAAAACGAGCTTCTCCTCAAAAATTAAACTGTTCAAGCTCAAGCCTCATAGAACTAAGTAGTAAACAATGTGTATTTTTTTGAACAATAGAGATAATAAGCAATAATATGCATTTTTTTCTCTTTTTTTCAATAATAATAAATAATTTACTAACTGAACAAAAGAACATCGTCAGGCATCAATTCAAATCAAATCTCGACAAAAAGGGAGTCAATAAATAGGAAAAATTCTCAATGAATCAAAAAGAATGAGTTATGGGTTAATATTAAAGGTAAATTAAGAATGGTGTTTTAGGCTCAAAAGGGGTTCACTAAGGGTTAATTATGAAGATAGGCTTTTTATCGGACAAGTGGGTTAAATCCTAAGTGCCTTTATCATCTCAGTATATCAAATTAAAGGTATGGTCTCGACATGTATAATCGAAGCAGGTTCTAGAATAACAAAACAATATTGACACACTCATAACCAATAATAAAAGTGATCAAGAAAAATATATGCTCTAAAGGCTCAAATTCTCACAAAAATTTATGGCTTTTGATGTCAATCCTGTAAATTTCAAACTTCAAGATAATACCTCAATTTAGGGAAATAACCTAAAAAAAAATTTAATTCTGAAAAATCAACTTATCATGCTTGATTCTCTAATGTCTTAAAGTTTAAACAATCAATGCACAATTACCTATGACTTAATCCAAAACATATCAATAAAAATCATAAATCAATAAAAATTCATTCTAATAGTAATATGAGAAAATTACTTAAGAACAAGACATAATTCAGGGATTTTCTAATAATAATATAAATAACCTCCCCACACTTAAGATATACATTGTCCTCAATATATGAATATATATAATGACAGTATAAGTAGAATATCATAAGAGAGGGAGAGAAGTCAAACTACCCTGGATTTTGGATGAAGTCCTCAAATTAGTGACTAGCGGAATTGTAGAGAAAACTAAATGTAGTGCATGATTCTGAGCAAGCTATTAAGAAAATAAGCCCAACTAGTGGAGAAGATTAAATGATTACTCGATTAGGAGCAACCATAATAAATAAAATAAAGTTCAAAATATAATAGACAAGTCTTTAAAAGATAATAAGAAACATAAAAAGACAAATAAAATAAAAATAGAAATAGAAATAAGATAAAACAAGAAGACAAAATAAGAAAAGAGAAAAGGGGTTAGGGTTTTTACAGGGTGACACGGTTGTGTGAGGGTCCCTGTTGGGCCACACGCCCGTGTGGCTTGTTTTCAACCTGTGTTCGTCGAGGGAAAAAATAGCCCAGTCTTCACATGGCCTCGGATATGCCCGTGTGATTCACACGGCTGATTCGCACGGCCATGTATATCGTCCTTCGTTTCTCCCATGCCCGTGTGGCTAGGTCATGTCTTGCACATGATCGTGTGCCTTACCCGTGTAACTCTCTGACTTGTTTTAAAATTCAAAAAAAAATTCTTCAGGTTTCACACAACCTAGGAAACGCTTGTGTGTCTAGGCCGTGTGGTTTAATTTAAAGTCGTGTCTCTGTCGATTTTTGGGAAAATTTTAGCCCTGTTTCCATACGGCCAAGGGCACGCCTGTGTGTCCAAGCCGTGTGGGTCAAAAACCTACATTTAAACATGAAAAGAAGTAAAAATAAACTAATTAGTAGGGTTAGTGCTTGAGTTGCCTCCCAAGAAGTGCTTATTTAGAGTCTAAGCTCGACTTACCTCTCATTTGCATGGTTATTGTGGTTTGAGGAGTTGAAATTCCTCTCTCCTGCTATCAGTTCTAACATCAAAATAAGGTTTAAGTCGAGTACTATTTACCTTAAAAGTACAAATTTAGAATGAGTTACCTCGACTGTACCGTATGGGAAGACATTTACTATCGTAAAGGGAGTTGCTCCGTTTGCATTAGGCTTTGAAGTGACAACTCAAGGATCCATTTTATCTAGCAGTACCTGGTCCCTAACCTTAAATTGATTGGTTCTATCCTTAAGCTCAACATGGTGTTGCTTCTATTCCTCTTTGACATAAGTCTGCCATTCGTCTAGTTCATCTATCTATAGCATTCGTCTTTCATGAATGGTTCCATTATTGGTGCATGAACCAGAATGTGCCTTATTTGTGTTTTTCGAAAGAGTTTCCTGTAAAGAGGGTTGAATCCCATTATTAGTCTTATTAACAAGATTTATAGAACCGTCTTTATTACTTGATATCTTAACCGAATTACGAGCTTGGAGTGTAGTCGTATCATTACCTACACAAAGTGTGAGTTCATCCGTACCAACATCAATGATAGTTCTAGCAGTTGCTAAAAAAGGTCATCCTAAAATTAAAGATGCGTCACTATCCTCATCCATGTCTAGAACAACAAAGTCATCTGGGAATATAAATTTATCAATTTTGACAAGAACGTCTTCAATAATACCTCTAGGAAATCTAATGGTTCTATCAGCTAATTAGATACTCATCCTAGTTTTTTGGGGTTTCCTGAGACCTAGTTGCTTAAACATTTTATAGGGCATGACATTAATACTTGCCCCTAAATCAGCCAAAGCATTATTAACATTTAAACTACTAATTAAACAAGGAATAGTAAAATTCTCTAGATCTTTCAATTTGTTAGGCAGTTTATTTCGTAGAATGGCTGAGCAAACTGCATTCAGCTCCACATGCGACGAATCATCTAACTTCCGCTTATTTGCTAAAAGCTCTTTTAAAAATTTGATAGAATTGGGCATCTGCGAAAGAGCTTCAATAAATGGTAAGTTAATATGCAACTTTTTCAACAGTTTAAGGAATTTATTGATTTGTTCGTTTGTGTAGTCCTTCCTTGTTGCATTTGGATATGGCACATAAGGTTTATATTCCTTACCGATCGAATCTTGCTTATTTTGGCTTACCTCAACCTTACCATTGCTTACCACAATTTCTTGCCTTAGTTCTGGTTTAGGTTCAACTAACGCTTCTTCATCTCGAACCGTAATTGCATAAAGCTGCTCTATTAGGTTAGTTTCGGTGTTGCTAGGCAGGCTACCTTGTGGTCTTTCTGAAATCATTTTAGCAAGCTACCCTATCTGGTTTTGGAGTCCTTGAATCGACACTTGTTTATTCTTAAGTGCGGTTTCAGTGTTTTGAAAATGGGTTTCTAACACTGAAATAAATTTTGTTAACATCTCTTCAAGGTTTGGCTTCTTCTCTTGCTGGTAAGGTGGTTGTTGGAAGCCTAGAGGGGGTTCTTGTCTTTGATTTACTTGACCACCCCAAGAAAAATTGGGATGGTTCCTTCAACCTCTATTATAAGTGTTACTATAGAGATTATTCTGGGGTCTAGAATTATTACCCATATAGTTGACTTGTTCGTCTTTTGTGCTAAGGTTGTAGGATCGATTTTCTAGATGGTTCTCTAATGTACCTGCTTAGAACCATATATACCATCAATCTTTTTATTTAAGAGTTCTACTGGTTCGATAACATGGTGACTGTATCAACATTAAAAACACCAACTGCTTTCATCGACTTTGTCTTCATAACTTGCCACTGATAATTATTCAGTGACATCTCTTCTATAAACTTGTAAGCCTCCTCAGGTGTTTTATTATTCAAAGTACCACCGCCGGATGCATCGATCAACTGCCTAGTTAAGGGGTTCAAACCGTTGTAAAAAGTTTGAACCTGTAGCCATAGAGGTAACCCATAGTGAGGCCACCTTCTCAATAAGTCCTTATACCTCTCCCATGCATCATATAGGGTTTTCAAATCCATCTGTACGAAGGAAGAGATATCATTCCTCAACTTGACTGTCTTAGCCGGTGGATAGTATTTCAACAAGATTTTTTCGGTCATTTGTTCCCATGTAGTAATAGATCCTCGCGGTAGGGAGTTTAACTACTGTTTAGCTTTATTTCTTAATGAGAACGGAAACAACCTAGCAGAATTGCATCATCAGAAACACCTTTTATCTTGAAAGTATCGTAGAATTCTAGGAAATTAGCCAAATGAGTATTTGGGTCTTCGTTCTGCAAACCATCAAACTGAACAAACTGTTGAATCATTTAAATAGTGTTAGGTTTTAGTTCAAAATTATTTGCAGCAATAGCAAGTCTAACATACACAATTCAGCCCCAGTTAAATTGAGCTTGGCATAATCGTACATAGTACGAGGAGTAGGATTTGCGGTAACCACAGGAGGTAGCTGATTATTCTGATTTTTAGCCATCTCCTTAGTAATAACAATAACTTCCTCTTACCCTTATATTGTACTCTATCAACTCTATCTCGCTTCTCTATGGTTTCTGCGAGCTGTACTTTCGATCTCGCTGTTGAATACTAGAGGTCTTGACGGGTTTCTTCTAGTCATAATCTAAAGGAACCTGCTAGAAGCAAATAAAAGAAAAGTTAGTAAATTAAAATAAAAAAACAAAAAAATTGCAATAAAAATAAAAAAATGGCTAAAGTAATAAAAATTAAGTGTTCTTAATATTTTAGTCCCAAACAACGGTGCCAAAAACTTGATGACATCACGAACTAACTAAATTACGACAAAGGCAAGCGCACCTATCGAATGGTAGTATAGCTATGGTGAGTCCGGAATATCGTATCCACAAGGACTAAAAGTACTAGTAATAACTATCTTTCTATTATTCAGCCTAATAATTAATGGGATTGTTTTTAATCTAAATCTAAACTAATTAACTATGAACACGATAGAGAATGAAGAAAGTAATCGAATAAACCAATGATAAAGACAATACCTAAGAAAGAATCCACCTAGACTTAACTTATTATTTTAACTATGAATCAAACGATTTATTCACTTACCTTGCTCCGTAGAAATCCCCAAATTATGTTAATATCTTTTTCGAGACTAAGAGCAACTGACTCTAGGTTGATTAATTGAAATCTCTTTCTAATTAAAACCCCTATCGTCGCATTAACTCGATCTATAGGTTCTCCTATTAGATTTGACTCTAATCCGGCAGATTTATGTCGTCCTATTTCTAGGAATGCAATCAACTCCGCTCAATTATGCTAGATCTACTTTTAAACAGGGACTTTTGCACCACTAAATAAGCACATCAAACTTGAATTAATATCCTGAAAATATTAAAGCAAGGATTAAGAACACATAATTAAGAATAAGAACAAGTATTTATCATTTAATTCAGAAAATTAAATAATGAGATCCATCGTAGGTTTCATCCTTCCTAGGTATTTAGGGAGTTTAGTTCATAATGTAAAAGGAAAACATCTCAAAATAAGGAAAACAACAAGACATAAAGAACCTAAAAACTTCTAAGGAAATTTGATGGAGACCTTCAATCTTGAATGAGATCCTGCTTCTAAATTGATTTCGACGGCTTCCTTCGAGTAATTTCTTTGTCCTACATTGCGTGTCCCCTTAGGTCTTCTTCTAGTATGTATTTATCGACTTCTGAATGCTCAGAAACCCTAAAAATTGGATTTTTTTTGCGTGTTTGGGAAACAGGGAGCGATATCGACACGGGCTGGCACATAGGCGTGCGGCCTGCCCGTGTGGATCACATGGGCATCTGCCCAGCCTGTGTGGATCCTGAAAACTCCGATTTTGGCCCCTTTTTTCGCTCTTTTTGCTTCCAAATGCTCTTCTAAGTATAGAAACATGAATTTAAGGGATTAGGAGCATCAAATTCACTAATTCTCATTATAAATCATCCAAAAATATGCCAAGCATGGAATTAAAATATGTTACATTTATGGTTTATCAATTGTTCATTTATATGAAATGAAATAATTTGAATATATGTGGTAAATTTGACCTATTTGTGTTTTTATAAAAGAATCATGATTAAAGTTTGTTATAATTATTATTGAATCTCCTGAAAAGATCAAAATATATTTCCCCAAATTTCCCTCACACATGACTTTTAAAAGAATGGTGATATAAATGCTTAGCAATACATTCAAATAGTCATTTGAAAAACTAGTATTCAAGATTGAATACGTAGAATATCATAAAGTATGTGATGTTTTCATGAGGGGAGTAAATACGCGTTGTACTCTTTTTCCCTTAACCGAGGTTTTGTCCCATTGGGTTTTCCTAGTAAGATTTTTAATGAGGCAGCATATTATGCGTATTATAGATCGTGTACTCCTTTTCCTTTATTAGGTTTTTATCCCACAGGGTTTTTCTTAATAAGGTTTTAACAAGGCACATTATCTACCAATGGACATCCAAGGGGGAGTGTTATGAATATCTTATTAAATGGATATCCATCATGATCAAGATAAAATTTTACTGTACTTTAAATTCTAATAGTTATTAGAATTAGATATCTACTTCTTTTATACTTTTTATGCCTATAAATAGAGACTCTGATGAAGCATTGTAATCATCGCAATTGATCAATAAAGTACATTCTCTATTGCTTCCATATTTTCTTTGTTCTTTATTCTCTCCATCTCTCTTTATTTTATATGTAATACCCCAAACCCAGCCTAGACATTATGGCCGAATCTGGAGATGTCACAAAGAATGGGTTTTAATAACAAAATTTTGTACGATAAAACCATTTCAGTTCTTCAACTCTTATTTGCATCTAACCATTGTCAAAACGTTTATCCAGTTAATTAATTTTCCTTAAACATGTTTATTTAGCGGAAGCTTACGAAAAACCATTGTAAGTCAAGAAGGCAGTTCGTATTTTTAGAAAACCTTTATTTTAGTAAAAACTGTTTTTTTAGCGAATTGTCCAAACAAAATATTAAACAAAAATCCAAAACCCCCCAAAAATAATCAACAGTCCGGAGAGTCTAAATAATACAAAACTCCCAAAAATATCCTTTAAGTAAATAAAACCTTTAATTAAATACAGTTCGTAGACTAGTGGTCACTGCAAGACTTCACCACAACGATCCATCTAAGTCTGTGGATTACCTGAACAAAACAGACAAACAGAGGTGAGTTTACGAAAACTTAGTGTGTAACCCAACATAAATAGTGTTGTGCGGAAGCGTGTAAAAGAGTAAAATTATTATACTGAAAAATCACACTAAGTTCAATTCCCAGGAAAGAGAGGTGGATCACAAGGATCGCTTAAGTACCAGGTCTTTTCTAGCCAGAATATCCCTCTATCATAATTTAATAGCACAATAAATCACTACAATCACACTCACAAAATATGCAAAATAATACAATAAAGAACACTAGAATTTTAATGAGGTTCAGCAAATTTAGCCTACGTCCTCGGACACTACCAAATATATTTCACTCCAAAATACAAGTGAAGATTTACAAAGAGAGAAAACAATGCCTTAAGTAGAGAATGGAAAATGCTGGTTGGTGAAAATGAGAAATGGTTAGACCTATTTATAGTTGAGGTTCAGGGCAACTTGCAAAGTCGCTATACAATTAGGGACCAAAAAGTTGCAATTATCTCATGCCAAATCTTAATCCCACTTTTGGTGCCTTAAATATCAGATTTCTAGTGCCAACATTTTGATACCCATATCTTTGACTTTCCAAGGTATGGATGATTGCCAATAAATAACATGCAAACATGCAGAAAACTCACATACAATCATATACAGATTTTGGCTCATGCCCATTCAGATACAGATAATGATACGATCTTGTCTCGTGAGTTGATTCGAGTCGTTTAGTTGCCAAATCAAGAAATTGAGTAAGTTTTGGCTCGTTTCAAAGAAGGCTGGAAGAAGATAGAAAATAAGCTCAATAAAGGGATTCAAAGATAGACTATGGAAAGATGGATGTGTTTCTGCTAAGGGCTAAGATAGAACCAACAAAAAGGGAATTGTTGACCCGTGTCTTATATAGCTCTTAGGTGATTCAGTTTTAGGAAATTAATAAGGAAACCTTGACCTACTATCTAACAAGATAGGAACCACAGGTATAAATGAACGCCACACTTAGGAAAGTAATAAGTTCGAAACAAAGGAAGGAATGACGCCACAAGACTAGTCTTGATAACTCAATTCAGTCCTAGAGAGAATTACGAAAGTTGAACACTCACAAAGTAAAATAATATTCATAAAATGATCAAAAGTTTCTTACAGCCAGCTAAAAACAAAGTATTTATAGGCATGAGACAAACCCCTAGCCGAATAGACACACACACTCAGCTTAATTGAGCTATTAATGAACTTAATTGAGCTAATTAAAAACTACTCTAACATAAGGAACGGCAATGGTCAGCATGTTTGGTCTTCCTATTTAGCTAATAATTAACTCTAATGAGCTGAATAAACTTGATTCAATGCTTGATTAGCTAAAGAGTTATAACAGCCTTTTAATTTCTCCTTAGATAGCCAATTGAGCATCAGCCAAAAATTAATGTCATTTGGCACACGAATAGCCCCCTTTGTGTGAATGCTTGAATATAAACAGTCAAAAAGGTGTGAATGGATGAATTGGAACAACCACCATCATGTGAAAATGTTTGGAAACTAAATGGGCTTATGAGAACAGCTCCTTGTCCATTGAACTCCTCAAACAGTCACTTGGAGAAGCTCATAATAGCTGCTGGTCTTAAATTCATTCCTCACTTTAATACCAATCAATGCACCAGCTGGATTCAGCTGAATGGTCACTTAAAAACATCAATTAAAATTCGGTAAGGACATATTAACTAGCACAATTAAGTTGTCTAAGTTTAAGACACTTTAAAAAGTTGTTTGAACTAAGACAAATTAAATAGATTTCAGGCAAATTAAATGGCTGTGCAAATTAATACAAATTAATTAACTAAGACATATTTAATGTCGAAAATACTTAGACATATTAAATAACTAAAGACACATTTAATACTTAAACTAAATATTATTTAAGTTTATTCCAGCAGCTAAAAACGCATAAATTAAATAAAGCTAAATTTAAGCTGAAACCGAATTAGATTTTCCAGCAAATTGATGCACAAGCTAAAACTGATTAATGTTGAGCTCAATGAGCTTTGATGAGCTATGAACGAACTGAATGAGCTTGTAGCAAATTGCATGGAACACTTGAATCAGACATCTTTGATTATTTGATTATTCCAGCAATGGTTTCCACCCTAATCTCAAACAATTAAATCCTGCACACAAGTTAACAAACTGAAATTAAATTTCATTTTACACTTGGGTCCCTCTTGTTTAGGCCAATCTCGGTGACGTTGAGTTGTGTCATAACATGATGCGGTCAGGATCGCATCAGGTAACATAGTTAGATATACAGATAAGATAATTAGAATCCTACCCCATCCTCTATACACCAACTTCGACCATCCCATCACACCATGTGGGGTTAAAAACACCCACCCAACCTTACACACCATATCTTGCCATTATAGCACATATCAGATAATATGCAGTCGTGCTGCCAGAATATAGACAATGATCGCCATACAGAATGCTTCCTCCACATATACAAACCCCACCTTAAAACAGATACAGAAAGCAGATACAGAAATAACAGATTAAACATGCTCAACATGCTTATATACATATAATGGAATAATCAAACATGCATAGCAATATCATACTTAGAACAGAATATTAGACTATCAGACCTACAATTTTAGGGTTTGGTTAGCCCTTACCGACCCTACGGTAGGCCAACAGTCGATCGGAACGACTCGTGTGACCCTAGGGAAAATTTCAGAAATATGGGCCCACATGCTCGTGTGGCTTGCCTGTATTGGCCCACACACCCAGTTTGGCCTTGCTCGTGTGGCCCACATGGTTTGGTTCAGAATCCACACGCACGTGTGGGCCCATACGGCCACACTCCAGCCACGACACGGTCATGTCTTACACACAACCATGCCTTCGTCGTCGTGTCTCGCACACGGCCAACCACACGGGTGACCACATGCCCGTGTGGCATCGTCAGAACAGTTTTTTGACTTTTGCCAAAATTCGTTTTTCTGCTTTCAGGTACACACCTGGTACGGTTTCGATGCAAAACACCCTCGAGCCACTCAGCACCTAACATTGTCCAACATATCACCAAATTAGTCGTTTAAAACAAGACTAAGCCGAACTATAACGAGATAGGCAACCCTTAAAACTACCAAAACCCTTACTTTTGAACAACAACGATGATTTCGCATAACTATAGTGCCGATTATTAGCAACCAGCCCTTTGAACTTCTCCTAAACCAAAAAACAAGCCCCATCAACCAACGATTTATAAACCAAAACAACTAACCACACTTACCAAAAACACCGAAATATCAAGATACGGGATCACGACAGTAGACAAAAAATGAGAAGCAGAATCACCGAAAAGGAAAAAAGAAGAAGAAAGTGACAGAGATTAGGCATAAAATTAATGTTAGAGTTCTTTTGGGAATTTTGGAAGAGAGAGAAAATTTAGAAAAAAGAAAAATCAAATCAAATCAAATCAAAATCAAATAAGTTATCAAGAATCCCTTAAATTCCTCCCCACTATCCCATTAATAACCACTTCTCAGAATCCCAACTCCACCGAAACTCTATCAGATAACTGAGTAAAAATATAACACAATCGCTAATGCAAGGATTCGAACACAGGACCTCCACCACACCAACACCCTTACCACTCGAACTAGCAAGCTCATTCTGATATGAATTAACAGTCAATTTTATATAAGCCCACTCAACAAGGGTAGAGTTAGAATTAGAAAAATAACAAAATTTGGCAAAAGTAAGTCTTGAACCCAAGACCTCACACACACACTGAGAACACTTAACCACTGAAGCAGATGCACAGTTGTGTCAAATATTTACAGAAACATGGATAAATTAATCAGGGCATTACATTATAACATAATATACTTTTTTTTACTCTTACTTGTTAAAAGGCTATCACATATTTCTCAAAATTTTACAACACTTTTTCATCAAATCCAATGTGTGGCAAGAATAGGGTAATCTCTTGAATTTTATTGATAGACCTCAAATGTGTATATATATACACAATAATAGTTACGTACGAATAAAATTACTAAAAAATAATATTCCATAATAATATCCTATAATATTCCATCAAGAATCAAATTGCTAAGAGATAATATCCCATAATAATATCCTAACACTCCTTCAAGTTGAAGCATGTAGATCATAAATGCTCAACTTGCTGAGAAGATATTCAAATTGCAGTTTACCAATTGCCTTTGTAAAAATGTCAACCAACTGAATGAAGGTCGAAACATAAGAATGTGCAATCAGCCCATCCTGGATTGCATCCCTAACAAAGTGACAATCCACTTCAATATGTTTAGTATGCTCGTGAAATACATTATTTTGTGTAATATGGAACGTATATTGACTATCACAAAATAAAGGAATTGTTTTAGGATGATGAACACCTAAGCTCAATAGCAAGGCCTTCAGCCACTTTAGCTCACAAGTGACGAAAGCCATAGATCTATACTCAGCCTCAACAGATGAACGAGAAACAATATGTTGTTTCTTAGTTTTTCAGGAAATATGAGATTGTCCCAGAAACACAAGCCAGGCAATAAACGAATGCCGAGTTAATGGACAAGCAGCCCAAACCGAATCACACCATTTTTTCAAGGATAAATCATGTTAGATCTCAAAAGAATCCCTTGGCAAGGAGAGCCTTTGAAGTACCGGACAACATGCAAAGTCGTGTCCTAATGCTCCTGCCTCGCCTCATGCATAAACTAGGATAAAACATGAACTGAGTATGCCAAATTAGGTCTGGTTGCTACCAAATAAATCAAACGACTCATTAACTGTCTATACAACTCAGGATCAAACAAAACTGTCCTTGTAGCATGCAGAGCTACCTCTATCCCCAAAAAATATTTCAAAACACCATGATCTTTCATATAGAAGAAAGAACTGAGATACCCCTTAAAAGTTTTAAAAGCAGTGGAATAGTTCCCAAAAATAAGCAAATCATCAACATAAACTAGAACATTAATGAGTACAAATCCCTTAGTGTATGTAAAGAGAGAATAACCAGAATATGATTGAAGAAATCCATAACCTTTCAGTGTAGTAACAAACTTCACAAACCAACACTGAGGAGCATGTTTCAACTCATACAAGGGCTTGTGCAAACGACAAACCATTTCAGGCTTATCAGGAGCAAAACCTAGAGGAAGCTTCATGTAAACTTCTTCATCAAGATCACTATGCAGGAAGGCATTATGGACATCCATCTTATGTAACTCCTAATTTTTCGAAGCTACAATAGCTAAGGAAACCGAATAGTCACCATTTTCTCCATAGGTACGAAAGTTTCATTATAGTCAATACCTTCCACCTGGTGATTACCAAAAACAACAAGTAGAGTTTTAAGTCTTTCAATACTTCCATCGAAGTTATATTTAATCTTGTACACCCACTTGCTATCCAGTGCTTTCTTACCAGAAGGAAGTATTTTCATAAACCAAGTGTCATTATCCTCTAGAGCACAAATCTTCTTTTGCATAGCATCATGCCATCCTATATCCTTCACATCCTCTTTAAAAGACTATGGCTTGACCCCTGTAATAATAGCTGCAAGAAAATTTTGATGTTTCAAAGTAAATTTGTCACAATTAACATATGCGCTATACGAAATGAAGTACCTGAGGAAGGCTCTGAAGCAGGTGAGGTGGGAGATGAAGTTTTCTTTATGACGGTATGAGTGACAAAATCTCGAAACTTCACAGAGGGAAATTTCTCCCTATGCCCTCGTCCTAATTTAGGCAAATCATTACCCAAAGTCCTCTATACCACCATGTTATTGGAAAAAAAAAAGAAGATATCACAGGTGTCGGAGAACTCGCAGGTGGCGAACTCAAAGGCTGCGGAGTAGCAAGCGGAGAAATCATCGTGAGTTCTAACACCTCTAATTCACCAAAATATGTATAAAAAATTATGTCTCCTACATGACAAAGCAACATTGTCGGGCTCAATGGTTGCAACATTCTTATTCAGTACGAAAAAATATCCTCAAAAAATTTCACATCGCGGGACACAAAGAACTTCTTAGAATCTAGATCATATAAATAATTGTCAAGTTTAGAACTTAACTTGAAAAAAAAAAGTGTTAAATCACTATTTGAAACCTGAATTTGACAACTATTTTTATATTGGGGCTTAAATATTTTTTTATTCAAACTAAACCTTAAACTTAATAATCGCCTAATACTGTCAAGTTTAAAACCTAACTTAAATAATAAAAAATTTAACTTCAATAGGGAGAACAATTACTAAATTTAAATCCTAATTTTAATTAAAAAACTTGAGGCCCTAATGTGAAAAAATTGGGTACCTAAAAAATATTTAACTCGTAAAAAATTCATACCCATTGCCAAGTTCATTTAATCATATTTTAATCATACACTTTCCGATAGGAAACTTTTATTGGAATCGCAAATTCTAACGTTTGAAGAATCATAACAAGGGAAAGAAGCGGTTGTGCTTTATATGACAAATCGTACTTTGTCACTATTCTTAATGTAAAAGGATAAAATACAGTCTCTTGAAAAGGTTTGAGGTTTGAGATGGAAGGTGCTGAAGTAGAGGAAACCTTGAAGGTGTTGGACGCCTCTCTCTCTCACATCAAATGGCGTCTTAAATCTTCTTCAAAGCGTCGTCTCCAAATAGGTCCTTTTTTTGCTTCTCTTCTTTCTTTCTGAGTTACTTCCAATATTTCACTTTCTGGGTTTTCTCTACTTTTCCTTTTCGCTCTGTTTTCTTTTTTGGGTATTTTGTTTTCTTAAATAACTGAAGGCTGAAATAAGCTAAACTTCTATTTTTTGTATTGCTGAAAGGCATAGAGTAGTTTTAGTTTACTCGGTTTGTGGGTGAAAAGCATGAATTTTATTGTTCTTTGTTTCATTTCCTTTGCAAAATCAAGGTTTGACAATTTAATTTACTCTCAGTCGAGGTAACTATAGGATATGGGTACATGTTCGACATGAGTATACTCAATTTTCCAATGTGTATTTGATACTTCAGCAAAAATGAACATGATTTTGCTTTTGTATGGATCAAATAGATTAAATGTCTGCTAAACACTTTGTTCAATTTTGATGAAGTCTGATTTTGATTTTTGTTGTTGCCTAGATGCAAAAGCAACAATCAAATGGAATTTGTTGTAGCTTGGCAATGTTTTGACATGTAGTGCAAAAACTAGAATGTCCTAACCCATCTATTGTATCCATGAACTGCCCTATTGCATATTGAAATCGAAAGAAGTATGGTATTTCTAGAAGTTGATCTTTTGTTATGTAAAATTGAATTATTTCAATCATAACTTGGTACTAATGCTTTGGCAGATGTTCTGGCTGTCTGCACGAGAATGAGGCCAGTTGTGATGATTGACTATGGTGGGAAGATGCCTGAACTGCAAGAAAATCTTTGTGCATTTCTCGAGCACTGTCGAAAGGTCTTACTCCACATTGATTCAATAGATTATTTGAGGAATAGAATTTGAATATATATATCCTTACAACCTTTCTTTTTATTGCTTGTTCTGGTTTTCTTGCATTTAGAGTTGTGGAATCCGCTTTTCAACAAGCTAATTCTTTTTAATTGATGTTTATATCACACTACATCTCATTCTGTGCCTTGTTTGATCCGTACGTAGCTATATCATTGAACTGCATAGTGATATGAAGAACATATGTAGGCATTTTTGGATATGTAAATCCTTTTTGTCCTCAGTTTTCAGTTTTACAAACTATGGGATCGAAACCTTTCCATCAAATTATTTGTAGAAATTTACTTAATTTAATCCTTTTCATATCTAAGTGGTAAGATCCTTTTTCAAACTTTTTACACTAATCAAGTCACTTTTTTTTTTTTTCGAAACCTGGAATAGTATCATCTTTATCAATGATTTATAATAATATTTTGGATATCAACCATCAGAAATGCCTTGCAAGTATACTGACTTAAACCCTACTATTTTGTGGCTGCAGACAAAGAATATTTTTGGTTATTGTAAGCTAAAATCCCATAGGCATAGTCAAATATCAGTAACATAGCATCATATAAATAGTCTTGCTAGTTACAATCATAACTATTTGTCGAATAGACGGTTCTAGTTGTAGTGGACCATCTACTTTTGTGTTCATACCGGTTTCATATTGAAAATGTCTGTGGTAGATGCCCTACACAATTGTTACATCTTTTGATAATGTTTGTTATTGCCTTTTCTCCTAATATAATTTCATTCAGGAGTCAACCATTTTTGAACAGCTAAGAGTAATGGTTATAGAAGATATGATATATTTGATACACGTAAAAGAAATGGCTGAGTATGTGAGTTCAAGCTTGAGTTCGGAAGTGGAACTGCTATTTGTGGATCTAGAACAGGATCCACCTAAGGTAAAACTGTCCTAAGTGCTTTAACTTTCCATAAATTTTTTATGTCCTGTCTAAAGGATTCATCTTTTACCTTCTGAACCTAGAACTTCACATTTTTGTTCCAGATGAGAACACTAGACGACAAAAGTTTACTGGGGATGCAGCTTATATCAATTCAGAAGTTATTCTCTTTATATTTTCCTCTTGAAGGAATGAGAAATGATCTCTTGCCACCTGACAGGGCAGAACCCATGGCAGATTCCAAATCCTTAAGCGAGCAGATTGGTTCTCAGTCCTCTGTACTTATGGATCTCAGCAGCTGCATGCATGACACCGAGGTCACTGTGCCAACTGTAAATGGGTATCTTTTAATATCATTACATATTTGTATAATTTATACCTATAGTATATCATGTCTCTATACCAACACATACTGTTTTAAACACATGCAGCTTTTTGAGAAAAATATATGTTATTTGGACTTGGGTCTGAGTGTTAAATACAGATATGTTTTCCAATACGGATATATTCAATTTTTTCTAAGTTTTTCCATATATTTGAGGAATCTTGGAGGATCATATCCTGATGCCCCGTATCTGAATATGCATCAGATGTGGATGCCAACCTCTGTACAAACTTTTGACAATAGGCTATCTAAATGTGCTCCAAAATGGTTTGTCCACATTGAGAAGTCAGTGGCATCGTCTAATTTGGGCAATTTTCTCTGTTCCTAAGTTCTTACATAAGCGACTTGCCATTGTATCCCTGGCATATAAGCCGGTTGACTATATAATATCACGAAAACCATGTTGATTTGCTGCAGGTGGTTTCTACATTTGTGGTACCTTACATATGACTTTGATTTCTATCCTGGTGCAGATGGCTTCTTGGTTATCCAATAGTGTACTTGTTTAGCAAGGATCATATTGAAGATGCTATATATAACCTTTCCACAAAATTTCTTCGCATCTACAAAATTTTGGTATCAAGGTTTGATTTTCCGATTCTTGTCTTTAGAATTTTTAACTTTAATATATAAATGAAGGTCCAGCAGTTACTAGAATGATAAGAAATTCCACTATGTCTGAGTACATGCTGGAAATTTTATTGTTTCTCAGTTACATATCCTAGCTATGTTCCTGGAAATTGCCTAAGAAGGAATTTTGAAGCTTATAAAGAAAGAAAGTGAAGTAATTAGTATAATACGGAGGAATTGGATTGGAGTAAATATATTCCTCAGTATCTGAATGAATCTGTTAAAATGTATGGTATGTAGGTTCAACTTTTGAGGATCACCATGAGTTTCTTTCCCAACTTGTGTCCTCAAGAATGCAGATTCCTTATCTGATATATTGCTATAAAAGGCATAAAGCTAATAGTTTGTTCATGTTAAAATTTTGAATTATTGCAGGACGCTAATAGTTTGTTCATGTTAAATTTTGAATTATTGCAGGACAAGTGCCCCCAATAAAGGATCCCAACCAGAAGAATTAATGAGGTAAGTTCCTTGTAGTAATTTGTAAGAGCCCCCAGGTAAGTTTTAATTACATTCTTTGAGAGAGCAAGAAGAGAAACACCATTACATTTTGCCATGCTCCCTGGGGTGGCACAAGGGCTCTGGAGGGACAAACTTGTGATTCTCTAGTGATTGCCAGTCCCAAATTCGACTGTTACAATTGAAAATTTGGATATTATACGTAGATATTACTCAGTTGTAGACTTTAATGATTGGAAACTAGTTTCTGCAGAAGCTGCATTCTTTGTTGCAGCCACGACACACACACACACACATATATGCATCATGCTAGAACTTATCTTTTATATTCAAGATTACATCAATGTATTTTTACGCAGTTTTTCAGTTCCCTATGAACTGAGCATGAGAGGGAGCAATGAGCCATGGGTGGAGACATTCTTGGCTTGCTTGCAGTCAAAATGGGGAAGATGCAAACAAACTTGGAGCTCCTTGGAAATGGAGGTTAGCGAATGCTACCCACAAGCAATTGCATTATAGCAAACGGTACCCCTCTAATGCCAATCAAACCCTAGCTCCTTCCTACCCCCGTTTCAGTGTGCATGGTCAATATTTACATTATCCAACACTGTATTCAAATCCAGATGAAAGATAATGGTAATGTAACGAACGATATTCATTCATGAGAGAATGATTGGCATTTCATGCACTTGCTTGCTGATTATTAGAACAGTGTGTCAATAAGTAAGTAGCAATAGGATCCAGATTTTAGTTTTGTTTGTACCTATGTTACTGCTGTTTTTCAATTTCTTTTAGTAGTTTTAACTCCTCTGTTGCAAGTAAAAGATCTCATGTTTTAAATAAAAAATATTATTAATAATATTTAATAAAAATGATAATTTTTTGAATAAGAAAAATATTGTCAATTCAAGGGTTAAATTTTCTATATTCAAAATAATTAATTGCTCGAAAAAATAAAAATTGACATATATAATAATTTAATTGATGAATAAGATTCATTATATAATAATGAGTGAAAATTATAGAATTATAAAATGTATAATTTTTAATAAATAAGAGAGAAAATTGTAGTGCAAAAACCATGATGAGCCATAATTCTTCAGACTAAAATATAATTAAACCTTTAGCTTACGGGTAAAAGAAAGAGTTGTAAATGTTTGGATTCTAATACCATATATTTTGGATAATAAATTAAGCTTAAAGTTCTATTATTAAATATTTAGTATTAAAAAGATTATTTTTGATCTACTCATTATTTTTAAAGAAACTCCATGAATTTATATAAAAAAATAAACCATCAATTCACACGCTATTCTTTTAGATTACAATCATACATTGATGAAAGAAAAAAATTGAAAAAAAAAATTGATATATTACTGATTTTTATATTTAATAAAATGTACCAACTTATTTTAAAAGTTAAAAGTTTAGTTTTTCTTTTTAATTTAAAAATATAAATTTAATTGTTTACATTGTTAATATTCTTCTTTTAAATTCATGTCCATTACAGTATCATATCATTGGTTATATTCCAACAAATTTATGAAAACAATTTTACTGTACTTATAATTGGAATTGAATTTTTTTAAAATTTAAAATAGAGGATTAAATTTTTAAAAATAAAAGTAAAGGGATAAATTCTAAATATGTGAAAAATATAAGGACTTGAGTAGATTTTAATTCAATTTAAACTTAGAGTTTGTAAATACAATTTAAAAAAAAAAAAAAAAAAGTTGTAAGACTCGAGATAACAGAACACCGGCATAAAAACTAATACAACTCATAGCAACGAAGCGGTGGTAAGTTGAGCAAAGAAGTAAGCCAACTTTGTTGAAGAAAGTGGCCTCAAGATGTATTTTAGGGAGGATAGGATATCATTAACATTAAAACAGATAGGTTGATGACTTGCCTTTTCGTAGTATGCAGTTTGTGAATTTAATGAGGATGTGGTTTGTTGATTACCTCAAGTTTTTGTTTTTAAATATTTATATGGTGTTTTAATCAATCAATTTTTTTATGTTTACAAAAGTTAAACCATCATGCGATGAATATATTTGATCTCTGATCTTAAAGAAACATATATCACAAATTTCATACCTCAATTGATTTATTCTTTTAAATAAACTCCACAACTTTCATAATTAATCGTAATAACTAGTGATTTGAGTAGGAACGTTCTCTCCCGTATTGAGATAAGCCCAATTTACAAATCCTCTTTTATATAAATTTCCTTCCTTTTCATTCAAATATGATTTAAAGTTTTTAATACCTTTATCACACCATTTATATACATTTTCTATCATCATTGCCCTGGAGCGCACGTATCTTTTTATTCATCTAAGCTCACATACAACATCATAATTTCAAAAACTTTCTACACTCACTATTCAAATTTATTATAAACATAGTTTTTACCTCAACTAATAATCAGTCTTCTAAGTCTACCAATTATTGCAAAAAAAAATCGAAATTCATTCATCAATTGAAAACTTTGTATATTTTTTTTCCATTATTTATCCAGCAAATATGGAGAAGAAAAATCACCCTCATAAAAATTGTAACTTAATTTCATTATTTATATCTTTAATGTTCATTGAAAAAATATATATTTTTTCGCAATTCAAGATTAAAACATTAATTTTGAAAAAATAGTTAGGCATAAACTTTAAATTGTGGTTTCAATATCAGTTAGATTGTTTATGATTAATTGATGATCCTAATTTGTCAAAGTTTTGATGAGTTCTGTATTCTCCTACAATTTTAATATTTGAATCAATAAGAGACCACACTTTTGTTAAATGATGATTGCACCTCTCTTTTCTAATTTTTTCCTTCAATTATATTAGTTATTCTCGACCAAAGTGTATCCTTGATATTTTCAATAATCTTTACTTTCATTATTTTAAATTATGAATCTTTTTGCCATTTAATTTTTCTTTACGTCAACCCATCACTATTTGCATAGGTCATAATATATAGACTAAATTATATCATTAGTCATTAAATTATTGATTAATTTTTGTTTTAATCACTTAACTAAAAAAAATACAATTTGATCACTTGCGTTCGATTAATAAGACAAATATAGTGCTGTTACCGAAAGTTCCGAATCCTTCTAATATTTCTCAATTCAGGCCTATTAGTTTATGCAATGTGATTTACAAATTAATAGCCAAAGCTATAGCTAATCGGATTCGGGTAGTGATTCATAAATGCATAGATTCAGCACAAACTGCCTTTGTTCCAGGGAGGTTGATTACTGATAATGTGTTACTTGCTTATGAAATCCTGCACACTTTAAAAAATAAAAAGGCTGGGAGAAAAAGGGTTCATGGCAGTGAAGTTAGATATGAGTAAGGCTTATGATAGGGTTGATTGGAATTTTGTGGAGAGAGTGATGAAAAAGATGGGATTTGATACAGGATGGGTCTACATGGTATTAAAATGTGTATCTTCAGTTTCTTATTCTGTGATTTCCAATGGAGTTGCAAGCGAAAGTTTTCTTCCACTTAGAGGTTTGATACAAGGGGATCCTTTAAGCCCGTTTTTATTTTTATTTTGTGGGGAAGGACTCTCGAGTTTGATGAGGTTGGCGAAAGCAAGAAACATTCTTAAAGGAGTCAAAGCTAGTCGCAGTGGGCCACTATTTCTCACTTATTGTTCGCAGATGACTGTATTTTATTTGCAGAAGCTATAGAAAGAGGTGCGATTTCTTTGAAACAGATTTTGATGGAGTATGAGACGAATTCAGGTCAATGTGTCAATTACGATAAATCGACTGTTTTCTTTAGCACCAACACTCAAGAAAGGGAAAGGATGGCAATTTCACAGGTTCTTGCAATTAGGAGATCAAATGACATAGAAAGGTATCTGGGGCTCCCTAGTATGGTTGGAAGGAATAAGCGATCGTCTTTTCAAAACTTGAAAGATAGATTTAAGCAAAGAGTTGACAACTGGAGTAATCATTTTTTATCACAAGGGGGAAAAGAAGTCTTCATTAAAGCTGTTCTTCAAGCTATTCCAACTTGTTCGATGGCATGTTTTTTACTTCCTAAGACTCTTTGTATAGATTTGGAAGGAATAATAGCTAAGTTCTGGTGGCAAAAAAGTCGAAATAGAAAAGGTATCCATTGGTGCGCTTGGAAAGATTTATATCTTTTAAAGGAAGATGGCGGCCTTGGTTTTCGGAATCTTGTGAATTTTAATGTGGCGTTATTAGCAAAACAGGGATGACGTCTTATTAATTATCCAGATTCATTATTAGCGTGAGTGTTAAAAGTAAAGTATTACCCTAACTCGAATTTTTCTGAAGCTCGGTTAGGAAATTTACCTTCACTTACCTGGAGAAGTGTCTGGGCTGCGAGAGGGCTTCTTGATAAAGGAATGTGCTGGAGAGTTGGGAAGGGGGATAAAATTTCCGTTTGGGAGGATTTGTGGATTTCAGGAAAGGAGGAAGATAGAATTCCAAATCAAAACAGCAAAGAAGACATTAAGTTAGTGTCGGATTTAATCGATGCCAATAGTAGAAGATGGAAAATAGAGACGATAAGAAATACCTTTGTAGGTGATATAGCGGAGAAAATTTTGTAGGTCCCTCTTGCGGAGTTTGTTCATGAAGATTTGCAAGTATGGCGTGGGGAATTGACAGGGGAATTCTCCGTCAGGAGTGCCTATAAACTATTACAAGATTCTAGCTAGGATCCTAATAATATTAATTTACATTCTGAGACAAAGAACTTCTACAGGAAACTATGGAAATTGGATATCCCAAAAAAGTTTCAGATTACAATATGGAGAATATCTTGGAATCTTTTCCCGTCCTTGGTGAACCTCAAGCTCAAAAGAGTTGTCACAGATGTCTAATGCCCTAGATGTCGCCAAGCAGAGGAAGATGGATGCCACATTTTTGAACAGTGTCCTGCAACAATCGAGGTTTGGAATCAGATACAGTTAAACTGGATGTTAAATAACAACAATCTAAGTATGTGGGACTGGCTTACATGGATTTTTGAGAAAGGGTGCGACGAACAGATTCGGTTATTCTGCTACGGACTTTGGTTCATCTGGTTCAGCAGAAATTCTTTATTATATGAAAAGAGTCCTTTACCAGGTGCAGAAATAGCAAGGAAGATTATTAGCTATGTTTCGGAACTGGACGCAATAATAGGAGGAAGCAGTATACCTCGGTTTGCTGGAAGAACTCATCAAATACACAGTAAGGGTAGAGCAACGGTTCAGTTTGACGCGGCCTTTGACAGTCACTCACTCAAATCGGCTTCTGGTCTACTGGTCCGAGACGAGAAGGGGGAGATCTTGGCTTCGAAGGCAGTCATCCACTCCAATATCGCAACCTCATTCACGACGGAGGCATATGCAAGGTTACAAGCAACAAAGTTAGGGATCTTGTTGAATTTGAACAGAGTGATGATTATGGGAGACTCAAAAACAGTTATCAAGAAATGTCAGAGCAAAAATATAGACAAATCGGTCATCGGAGCTATTATCAGAGACATTCACAGCCATTCCAGTAGATATCAAGAGATTGAGTTCACTTTTATTCCTAAATCAGAGAATCGTTATGCTCATACTATTGCAAAAGAAGCATTAAGGAGAGATGGGAGTTATTACCTGGTGGGAGGTCTTCACGATCGCGTTCGTCAAGCGGTGGATCTTAATCGGCACAATATTTAGAAAAGTTGAAAGAAAGAAATGGAAGGGCAAGAGTAGATGCGGTGGATCTTAATCGGCACATTAATAAGAAAGTGGAAAGAAAGAATTGGATGGGGATGAGAAGAAAACTGAAAGGGCAAGTGAAGAAATGAAAAGGTGAACGAGCGAAATGGGTGTTGTTGAAGTCGGTAGCAGAAATTAATTATCGCGTTGTGAAACTGCTATATTAATTGTTGGGTCGGCAGATTTGAAAGGATACAGTGTTGAGGGATCCAGCTATACTGATTTGACTGGTTTTAAAATTGAATTTCAGTTTCTGTTTTAGTTTGATTTAGTCCTAAACGAATTATTTTCTTTGTTTAGTTCTGTTAGGTTTTTTCTGGTTTTGTTTAATTTTGTTTTTTTTCTCTGCTTTGCATTTGGACTACAGCCCATATGAGCTTCTTTCATTGATTCTCTTTTTAATAATAATTCCAGTCAGATTTTATTCAAAAAATAAAAATAAAAAGCTTATAAATTATCATAGTCAATACTAATATACTAAGCTCTCCTTTATCTGTATTAATTATTTCACTTATAATTGTTTCTTGACAAATACCTTCATATAGATCCTTAGCATCATCTCTTTTATCAGTGCATACCTGATTACACTCGATGCGATGCTATCTTAATTCATTGTTATGTTCAATAATTAAAATCCACAAAGTCAATTCATTTAATGCTTCTCGTTTGCTCTTTCATTGTCTCCACCTCTAACATGAATATTTTCCTCTACCCTTCACTGTTCTTTTTACTAGAACAATAAAACCACTTGATTCAATGTTCAATGGAATTGGAGATATGGATTTGTTAAGCTCAAATTACACCAAGAAGAGGGTGAAATAGTATTTAACATTAATGAAATGAATATTTTGACATAGATTTTAAAGTGGTTCGGCACCAGTTGCTTACCTTCATTATATTAGCTTGAAACAATTAAGGATTTTCCTTAATCCATTAATTGGCACCTTTTTTGGATAATGTATAACCTTTGCACAATCTCTATCTTTTAAATTGATAAGATAACACCATTACCGTAGTATTAATTTATGGTTGTGGATTCCGTCGCATATGTGATTGCAATAATGTTTTTTAAACCGGATCGGTGGTTGAACTAGTCAAGCCACCGATTCACCTGTCCGATTAAAAAATAATTAAAATTTTAAAAAAATTAAAAAAACAAAAAAAACTCGGTTTAATCGTTAGTTCAATCAGTTTTTAGTTGGTTCAATTGTCGGTTCTTGGTCTAATCGGTTCAAAGCCACTCTTTGGATTAGTACCCCAGCCAGTTCCTGGTTCGATGGGTCGGTCCAGTTCAGACAACATTGGGTTGCAGTGTTATGGTTACGGATACTGTGGACATTACATAACACATAACGGTTGTGTAGACGTGATTTTTTTCTTTTCGAAAATCATAATTTTTTTAAAACACTATATTTATCCCTTTTGTTGTTGGTTCAACCGGTCCGATCAATCGATCCGATTCAAACAACATTGGGTTATGGTGTTGTGGTTGCGGATAAGGTGGACGTTACGTAATGCATAACGGTTGTCGCATACGTGATTTTTTTCTTTTCGAAAAACACAATTTTTAAAACACTATATTTATACCTTTAGTTGTTGTATTTTATTATTCTAATATAATACTCTTTTATGAGTTTTTTTTTTTTCATTTACAAAAATAAAATTCCTTTAAAATGAATATAAAGATTATAATATACATACATTATCATAATAAATCATGGATGATAACAATAATAATTTTAATAAATTGAATCTAAATAGTATCATACATTAAAAAAAAGTTTAAGTTTACATCAATTTAAATAAAAATATGCTAACGTTCAAATATAAGAGCTCTAATTCTTATAAAATACTACCAAAACAAATGGAGTGCTGGATCTAAAGCATCTCTATTTTCATCACTCTTTTAATTTTGATTACCTCTCCTTCTATGTGAAAAATGTGGAAGTATCACATTGTATACAAAATATGAAGGGATAGAACCATAACATGTTTCATTGGTATGATGCATGTGATGTGGTAAATGATAATTAAGAAGTTCATAACTTGGATTTTGTCCAAAGTAAGGTGGATAGAATGCATTTGGATGATAAGAATGAGAACTTTGAGATGATGACTCACTAAATTCATATTTATTTGTAGATGAAAAGCCTACAAATTAATCATATCATCCATGTCTAAACCTTGAGTTTCTTCATCAACATTTCCATTATCAGTGTCATTGAGTATCTCTTATGGCAACCATGAATAATTGTCTTCAGCATCAAGTGTAGTTCCCTCCCCTTCTTCAATCCAAACACTTAATAGATCTTCCTCTTCAAAAATATTGTTGAGTGATTTGATTAAACCCCATTTCTAATTCTTGAACACATTTTCTCATGCGCTTTAGCTTTAACTTCATGTTATAATGAACATAAACTAATTTTTGAAGCTTCTTATACTTTCGTCTATTTCTTTTCTTTGTAAGAATTAAACTAAATGTACTTCAATTACATTTGCAATTTGAAGATGATATAGTTTGACTCAAAACTCTAACTGCAATATGCTGAAGTTGAGATGAACAACTTTCGTAATGAATCCACCATTCTGTTACATGAAAAACATAAACTAAGATTCAAATTGTAAAGTATCTATAAACATACCTTCATTAACAATAGAATTATACAAATTAAATACCTTATTTACCAGGATTAGTCTTTTAAATTTGCAGCTTGAGCTAATGAGGTGCTAAAAGACTCTTCACCTTGATATAACAACAATTGAAAATAAATAAAAGCATTATTACATGAAAATATGATAATCCATAAGTTTCTTTAAGAATCTAAGTATACAAATGCATACCTGATTCATTGCCAAAATTTGATTATTCATGTTGGGCTCTAGCTTTTTGTATAACATTTCTAACCCTTTCTATAGTTTCTTGAATTACATGATATGTGGAATTGCCTCCATATAAAAATTATGGATTTAAGAAATATCCTGTATAAAAAATAAATAGTCTAATAAGTATCTAAAGATAATACTTTACGATTTAAAAATATCTAAAGATTTTACAACGTACCAGTAGAATGCAAATCATTATGAAGTTGAGAACTCCATCTTCTATCAATGATATCTCAAAATTTCTGAAAATATTGACAACCTCTTTTAATTACCAACTTTGCTCTATCCATTGCTTCATAAATAAAACCCATAGTCTGCTTTTGATCGCCATCACTCATTCTCAGCACTTTAAGTAGTGGTTCTTGCACACGTAGGATCTCATGAGCCCTTTTTCCAATTGGTTTTCGTCATTTCTAGTCCAATTGGTTTTGGTCATCGAGTTAATAGTTTTCATCATCTCTAGTCTAATTGCTTTTCTTTTTTTTTTTTTTTTTTTTTTTTTGCATATTTGGACATTTTCTATTTTGTAGATGTCACCATTTCTTTTAATGCTTCTTGACTTCTCACAATGCTCTCCAAAACAATGAAATTGGTGGCAAATCTAATAATCCCAGGCCGTAAGAGTTCTGCAGTATTGGTATACCTCTTCATATAATCAATTGTCTAAGTATGATTATATACGAAAGAAGTAACCTTTTTTGCCTCATTTAATATATGCTTCATACAAAATGTTTTCTTTTCTGTATCAGCATATAACCACTAGCTTTGATAGCTGCTTAATTGTCTGTAACAACCTGGACATATTCTTCACCAATTTCATCCACCATTTTATCCATTAAATGAAAATAATACTTGGCAATACAAGAAGGAGCACTGTAAGCATCAATGGATTTTTTAAAAATAGTTCCTCTAGGACTATAAATCAAGAAATTGATTATGTGTTGATTAGTGGTCCCTTTTCACCCACCAAACATCATGGTCACCTCTCTTTCTTCCCATATCGATTTAAAGCTATCCACCCATTCTTTTATTTCCTTATACTACTCTTCCAAATACACTTTTGCGACCTTATAAGCTAAAGGTCCCAGAATTGATTTTCCCAATTTTACTGCAGCTTGAAGTACAAGTGGTTAAAATGGTGACTCTACAATTATTGAAGGCAAAGCTTCAAACATAATGGTCACCCTTCTTTCTTCTCATACCAATTTAAAGCTATCCGCCCATTCTTTTATTTCCTTATACTCCTGTAACAGCCCGATTTTGGGGCTAGTTGGAACAGTGGTTTCGGGACCACAAATCTGACTTAGAAAAATTTATTTTTATTACATTTCTATGGTCTAAAATTTTACAAAATGATTTCGCAAAAAAATTGTTCAAAATTTTTGACATTTGGGCACCCAATTTAGTAAAAAGAACTAAATTGTAAAAAGTGCAAAAGTTGAGTTCTACATGCTAAAGGTGTCTAATTTCTATGAAATTTTAAATTGAAGGTTCTTAGATGGTAATTAGACTAATTTAGTGGACAAAAATGGACATGGTGAGATAAAATTTCAAAGTTTTAAGTGAAGGGCATTTTGGTTATTTGGTAAATAAAAGAATAAAAAGGGAAATTAAAGCCAAAATTTGCTCATCTTTCTTCAACCTTGGCCCAAACTTGGGAGAGCACCATAGCTAGGTTTTTTCATCTTTCAAGCTTGATCGTAAGTACATCCTAGCCCCGTTTTTAATGCTCTTTATGTTTTTGAAGTCATTATCACTCTATCTACCTATTTCTACCGTTAATTTAAGAAAAGATCAAGGTATAGGGTTTGACACATGTTGGATACTTGTGTATTTTGATGTCTAATGGTAGATTATGCATGTTTGATGTGTGATAAACAACTTTTGCTAGGTGGTTTTTGATGAAAATGTCAAAAGGACCTATTTGTAAAAAGATTATAAAATGTGTGTGAAAGTGTGATTAAATGAAAAATATGGACTGTTATAAGTATAAAAGAGGATCGGCTAGGCTGGGGAATCAAAGAAATTGAATGGATTTCATTTTTAGAGGCTAGGGGAAAAAATGTAAATATGTCAAAGTTTAGGGGTAAAAATGTAATTTTGCTATAATATGATTTTTGGACTGAATTGAATAATTTGAATAGTAAATGAGTTAAATTTTCTATTATAGATCAAGAAAGACGGGGTTCAGACCTTGATCGAGGGAAAAACAAGGTTATTGAGAATTAGGTCCATTTTCGCAATTTTTGTACCGAGGTAAGTTTGTATATAAATAATGCATTGTTATTCTTGATTTATTTGCTAAATTATTATGTGAATTGTAATTTACTCTTGAATGAAATTGACAAGTTCAACAAACGAGAAATCCCGGTTGAACCTTAAGAATAGATAGGATACAAATGTCATGACATTAGGGTTATTTAAGATTACGTGTAATACCATATCTGGGATATGGAATCGATATGAGATTTCGTATAAGACCATAGCTGGGTTATTGGCATCGATATGAGACCCCATGTAAGACCATATCTAGGATATGGCATTGGTGTGGTACTATGTGTGAGATTTCTTGAGTATCCTTTAGTATTCCAAGTGGTTCAACGGGAAATGTAACGGAAATGTTAACATTGCGAAAAACCATGTTGTGTTGCCAATTGGTACAGGTATGTACATAGAACTTATGCCTAATGAGCTCGATATGTGAAGAATCTCTCGGTAAGTTTATGATTGTGCAAGATATGATATTAAGGATTCTAATAATATCCATGCCAAGTTGGACATATGAGATTTTTAATGACATCTATGTTAATTCATTTCATGTTAGTTGCATGATAAATGTGTGCTTATGATGCTTATTATTTGCATAGGAACTTACTAAGCTTTAAAGCTTACTCCCTTTTCTTTTCCCTTGTCTTATAGTGTCACCAAGCTAGCTCGGGGATCGGAGACTGTCGGAGATCCATTCACATTATCAAATTATCATTTTGGGTACTTATGATTACAATATTTTGAGTTATGGCATGTATAGGGACTTGGCCTTTTTGTTATGTGTCATAATTGATTTTGCCATATGTGATGGCTTCAATATTTGATAATTCATTTTGTAAATGGTCATTTGATATTGGCTAAGTATATATACATATGATGATGTTTTCATGAATGTGGGAAATTGCATGGTTTGAGATGCTAATTATGTGATGTTTGTATGTGATAAATGATAGCATGTAAATGATATGTGGATGCCTTGGGTATGGCTGATTGGGTTGAAAGTATATGCATGGGATTAGTGCTATGTTTTGTTGTGTAGGTTGGTGTATGGAAGGGTGGAAAAAAGGCTCGGTAAATAGCTTTATATTTGTCCACACGGGTAGACATACGATGTGCGACACACGGTCTGCCCCACGGGCATGTGTTTCAGTCGTGTGTCCCCTGCACCTTAATTGTTGCAAAACAGAATGCTCAGTAATGAGCACACAAGTAGAGACACGGGCGTGTGTCTTAGCCGTGTAGACGACACAGCTTCGAACACGGGCATGTGCCCTGGCCGTGTGAAGTCTGCACCTATTTTATGAAAAATTTTGTAAATTTAATAGATCACATGGCCTAAGCACACAGGCGTGTGACCTGACCGTGTGACCTCAATTTGAGGATGATGTCATAAATAGAAAGCTCCCTAATTTGAACACGGCCTGAAGCACAGACGTGTCCCGAACCCGCATGGACGTGTGACCCCTTTTTTATGAAAAATTTTCTAAGTTTTCCAAAAGTTTCCAAAGTTCTCGGTTTAGTCCCAAACCACTTCCGATGCATGTTTTGGGCCTCATAGGCTCATTTTAGGGACGATATGTAAGTTTTTGAAAGGTTTTAAATTTGAGTGGAAATTCATGTCTCGATTTTGAATGTTTGCTTGTGAATAAGTCTGGTAATGCCTCATACCCTATCCCGGTGTAGGATACTGGTAATGGGTGTTACAACTCCTCTTCCAAATATACTTTTTATGGCCTTATAAGTTGAAGGTCCCAAAACTAATTTTCCTATTTCTCATGTAGCTTGAAGTACAAGTGGTTAAAATGGCAACTCTATAATTCTTGCAAGCAAAGCTTCATGCAGTATCAACTTAGACATTGCTTTTCCTAACTTAGCCTTTGCATTTTTCAAAAAGTACATACTAAGATTTGATTGCTTTGAACTTTCGAGAACATGATCCAAATTTGCTAGTCTAGCTTTAAAAGAGTTGAGATTACTCTATTGATCTCTCGCACATCTTTTAAAAGTACATAAACTAACTGATCTTCTGACTGCTTGAGTTCCAAAACCACTGCCTCCTCTAGTTTCATAAATTGAATGTTGACCAGTTTGTACCCTGCGACATTGCCTTCCCATTCGACTTGAGATCGTATACTTTCCCTGTAACAGCCCTGTACCCAGTCCAATCATATGGACCCGGTAAAAGACTATTGCATTTGGTGCAAAACTGTTTTAGCTAGACACTGTTTAATTTGAACATTTATACATAGTATTTTAACTTATTTAACCCAAAAATTATTAATATAAACGTGCAAGGTCATTATTGGATGTTAGATTATGTTTGGAAATTATTTTAACACTGTTTCTACTCAAAAAAGGGGAAAAGTATTGATACCAAAACAAAAGGTATTGATACCTTTTAAAGATGTATCTATATCACTGCACAAAATCAATACCAAAATGACATTTTGAAACTTCAGAAATTCAAATTTTGATGAAGGTATCGATACCTTACGCCTAGGTATCGATACCTAGCCTCCGATATCGATACCAATGACAAAAACGATACCAAAATCACATTTTATTTTGGCAATTTTGTATTTCAAAGCCTAGGTATTGATATCTATACCCTTGGTATTGATACCTTGAGTAAATTTTGGCAAAAATTAGTTTAAAAGTTCACTAAACCCCCTGCAATATATATTAGATTCTTCTCAAGACATAAGACCAATTCAAAATGTATTAAAACTATTTAAAACCACTCCAAATCAATCATAATCATCATATTAGCAAACCACATTTGCAAACATACTTATAGTTTCAATAATTCATTTCATATAGAACCAAAATATTTCAAATAAAACCAAAATAGATAGAGTTTCAAGAGTTTACATTTTAGTCCCTAACACATGGGAACACATTTGATCTATCTATGTACATGTCATATTAACTCAAAATATAATATCTACTCTTGAAGCTCTTGAAGATGTGATGAGATGAGAGATCTCCTAGCCCGACTCTATCTCTTCGAGTCTAATTGTACCTACGCGTTAAAATAAAGGCGTTAAGCCGGTGAAGGCTTAGTAAGCACTATAAGAATAAATAGGTAAATGAATCATAACATAATGTTTTAAACTTATTCAATTAATACATACTTACACACATACAAATTTCTTCAACTATACCTTACTTTAATAAAATTTAACTTACCTTTGTAAGTTATCAAACTTACCTCAACACATTGATGATTCACTTTTGTTCACAACTCATATTCTTAGCCCATAGTAGACTTTATAGAACACACCGGATATACGGAACAAATATAGAGGTGCATTATTATGCACTATTGAACAGAGAGCACTAAAGTGCTATACAGAGACCACGAATGTGATAAACGGAGAGCACTAATGTGCTAATAATCGGAGAGCACGCTAAGGTCCCTTAATGGCATGCCACTAATATCCTAGTAGTTCTAAATTCCGTCTACTTGGGCATTAAAACTAAATTTCATACATTTAATTACTTTACATAAGTATTTCGGAAAAGATTTCTCTTTTCTCCATCATTTACAATTTAGTCCCCATTTGACAAATCACAAATATCATACCTTTTTCACACATATACTTTTACCACAACATCATTACTTAGTGTTAAAAAAAATATACCATTTCATATTCTCCACCTATAATTTTCTTTACAAATTTCATAATTTCATAATTTAATCCCCTTTTATTATTTATTTGCAAATGTAAATATATATTTAACATTTCTATTCTAAGTAATTCCATATTACAATATAACCATTTAAATAAAAAAAATTTAAAATCTTGTAGTTTTTACAATAAAAATTGAGATGAAATATCCTGTTCTTCCTTCACTCCTTAGCCTTCTCTTTCCCTTTTCCTTTAATTAGGTCCCCTCATTTCTTTTCTTTCTTTTCAATTTTCATAACAAACATATAACATTTATATGTTAAAAATCACAATCAAGTGACTTTCCTATACTATTTAATATAAATAAACATGTATGGTATGATAATTTCATTATCTCTTACCTTAGCTCTTTGAAAACCCAAAACCCTAACTCATGCTTTTTTTTCTTTTAACCCATCTATGGAAGTTTTCTCATGAAATAAAATTGTTCGCTAGTCTTATTTTTAGTTTTTACTAAAGAAATTTCAAAGAAAAAGGAAGATTTGAAGCTTGAATGGTTCAACAATAGAGGAAGGACATGAAAGGAAATAAAAATAAAAGTTGGATGGAAGTTGGGGGGAAGAAGTGACGGTTTGGCTTGGTGAAAAGATGATATCTTTTCATCTTTTCTTCCACATTCTATACCATTCCACTAAAATATCTCACATTTTTAATTAAAATAGTCAAATTGCTAATAAGTCCTTAAGCCATCCATCTTTAAATTTCTTATTGATCCTTCCTTCCTTTCATATACTACTATGTATCTCCTAACTTATTATATTTCCTACTTTGGCCACAACAAATTCTCTATTCTTTCAATTAAGTTAATGTATCTATTTAAAATTTTCCTACCTAATAAGTATTTTCTAATTTCTTATTGGGTCTAAATACTTCCCAATTTAATATTCAAAATTCCTATTTATTATATTTCAAAAATTTTGCACTAATTCTTGACCCGATCCATCACTGTACCTAACCCTGAGTTAAAAGGCGGATGTTACATTCCTGTCTCGTAATAATTAATTCTTCATCGTCCCTACTATCTCCATAGTCTCCTAATCTTATTCATTCCTTGAATTCTTCTTTCCTCTACTTTGCAACTTTTTCACTATGAAGTTCTTGATGTTGTTAAGCAATGTTTTTTCTAGCTTGTATTGAGACTCTGGGACAAGGTGCTACATTCTCTCTTTTTGCAGCCAAGTGTTTTTTCAGTTTTGTTATTCCTCCTCTAATAATGCTGTCACGAAATTTACATCTAACATTATTAAGATTAACTTCAAGAGGTTCTACCCACTTCCAACCATGATAATCACTAGGAGTTACGCATTCTTTATTTTTCAAAGGTGACATTTTTACTTGAAACTAAAAAAATAAAATGAATTTATAAAATTTATAACTAACAATAAATTTTAACTAACAATATAATGAAGATTAAAAATGATTCTTCTATTTTGATAAAAATATAAGAGAAATAAAATTTAGAACATACCAAATTGAGTTGAAATGAAATTAAGTATAACTTAATTTTTTTAATTTTAATTTTTTTATTTGATATTAACTAAATAATATTTATATGTTATACAAGTTAGATTGGACTAAGCAAGAAAATATTTTTGCTATCTAAATTCGTTCTATCTCGATTTATAGATAATTTTATTAGTAAAATATCATATTAAATTAACAAAAATATATAAAAAATTTTAATATTTTTTAATTTTCAAACATTATTGTTGTCAGTGCAGAAGGATGTGGGTTCGAGTGCGTTGAAGCGCATTACCTTCCTATTTAAGGGTTGGGGAGGGGCTATCGGTAGTTCTAAGCATTATACTAAAAAAATAGATATAATAAGAACCTATAATAAGATTAATGTTAAAAAAATTTATAAATTACGTTTGCAATTACATATATAATTTTTTTTATAATTATTGAAGTTTGAAATGTGTAATATATTATAATAGAATTAGAATATGTATAAATTTATTCAATATTATAAATGTTAACATAAAATTACGAAGTAGAACAAGAAGCGTAAAAAGCAATAGAAATGGATACAATAACCATGCCTCAAATGTTGAGCACATGACAAAAATGTAGAACCAAAAATGCTTTATAGAGAAAGCTATCGGGAATCGACTCGATTAAGCAACGAACAAATAAAAAATTGAGAAATTGAACACACAAATTTAACGTGGAAAACCTCATCCAAACAAGATAAAAAATCGTGGGCAAAGATAATTTTACTATAATGACAAAAGAACGAAGAGTACAAAGGATGGAGATAAAAAAACTAAAATATTTGACTGAAATACGTGGCATACTCAACAAATCTCCACCTTGACTCGTATTTCCACAACACCATCTTTGTCAAAGCCCGTCACAGGCCTATCTTGAACTATGTAGGGAGTTAACTGAGCCAAATCTGTGCTTAAAAGCTAGAACACTTCTAGCCTTCGACTTGTGCACTACTGAATTAAAACTAATCCGGATCTGATTTTCACGAACACAATGCTCTAACTTTTCAAAACCTGCATCCAAAAGAGAAACTATTTTCAATGAAACAGTCATACCTTTTTCCCTCTTATGACCAAGTTGTCTCCACTCCGAACGATTTGACTTTGACTCCGTAACGAACGAGGGGCGTCCGATTTCACCGGTTACTATAGAACCTTCGAGAATATGAATATTGTCTATCCTTTTACCTTTCATCAAAACGAGAGTCTCACGAGATACCTTAATGCTACTCGACTCGACTCGATGTTGATTCTGCAACCTTTTGAGTCTAAAATACTCAAGGAGATGAGATTCTTTCGTAAATCAGGTACATACCTATCATCTGATAGTGTCTTGATTGTCCCATCATGCATCTTAATTTTAACAGTACGAGTACCGATTACCTTATTGAATGAATCATTTCCCATGCGCACAACTCCACCTTCAAGTGAACTATATGTGGAGAACCATTCCCAGTTTGGACACATGTGGAAAGAACATCCCGAATCTAGGATCCACTCAGATGTAAGCTTAGATCTTTCACTTATTGACTCTAACAAGAAATCATTACCCCCTTCATCGGCCAAATTAGTGCCAGCTACATATTCCTCATTGCTCTCAGCAGCCCTTTTATTTTGTAGTTTATAACAATTTGCTTTAACGTGACCTAACTTCTTACAATAACGACACCTTTATCTCGCTTCTTTGATGTTACCAAAATGGAAGCTTGCTTATCTGCCTTGCTATTCGAACCAAACTCATTGTTGAGTTTGTCTTTACTCAACAAATGACCCTTCATATTCTCAAATGAGAGTTTGTCTTTGCCATAAATCTGGGTTTCTCTGAAAGACTTGTATGAATGGGGTAAATAGCACAATAATAGCATAGCCTGATCTGCACCATCAATCTTAACCTCAACATTTTTTAAATCATTCAAAAGAGTAATAAATTAACTAATTTGATATCTAAGAAGCTCACATCTTTTCATGCAAAACATAAATAGACGTTGTTTCAACACTAAACGGTTAGCCAAAGACTTAGTAGCATAAAGAGTTTCTAACTTTTCCCACAAGACGGATGATGTTTTCTCCATCAATACCTCTTGTAATACCCTATTCGAGAGGCAGAACAAGATTGCTGACAGGGCCTTTTCATCAAACTCTTCCCATTCTGTCTAATCTAGATTCTCAAGCTTTTTTCCTGGTAATGATATTTTTCAGGTTAGTTGATCGCTGTAAAATCAAAGTTTTAAATATTTATAAAAGAATGAGCAAACCTAGAGACTAACTCTGACAACGATATTAAGGCAAGTATACCTATCGAACAGTAGTATAGCTTAGGCAAGACCGGATATCGAACCCAAAGGAACTAAAATTATTAATACTCACTTTCTTTTTATTATTTAACCTAACTAAGATAAAGGTTACTTTTAAACTAAATTGACGACAACTAAACTAAGGAAACAAAGACAAAAAGATGAATTTGGGGATAACTTGAAAAAGACTCAGTTGATTTTTATGATACCTTCGGGAAGAATCCACCTAGACTTCTCTTATTATCTAACCTTAGATTATATGATTTCTTTTACTTAGCTTGATCCGTGAGACTCTTTAACCTATGCTAAACCCTCTCTTGAAGCGAATAACGTCTAATCCTAGGTTAATTAGTGGAACTCTCGTTCGCTTATAATAACCCCCTAGGAAAGCAGTAATCGATCAATGGATTCCCATATTAAGTTTCACCCTAATCCAAAAAAACCTCGTAACCCTATCTCTAGGCTTCCGATCAACTCCGCTTAATTATATTAGATCTACTCTTAGGCAGGGTCTATTCCTCCTCCACCTAAGCACATTAAATTTGGATTAAGCAACATAATTAAGAACAAACTAAGTAATTTATCATATAACTTAAAAATCAAATAATAAAATCTGTCTAGGTTTCATCCCCCTTCAGGTATCTGAAGGATTTAGTTCATAATGTAAAAATAAAACATCACAAGAGAAAAGATAAAACAAAACATAAGGAAAATCCTAAAGCTCCCTAATGGGATTGAAGGAGAATTCCGCAGTCTTGAGTATAATTCTGACTTCTTGGGATGAATCAACTGGCTATCCTCGCGTTACTCCCTAACTCTGACCTTCTCGGCTTGGCTCCTTGGCCTAGCTTTCGCCCGTTTCGGCTTCTGCCGAACTCCCCTTTAAGTTGCCCCATTGGGTGTTTATATAGACTTTGAGATGCCTTACGTGGCCCCTAAGTATCTTAATTTAAGTAGAATTCCTAATAGGGTGTTTGAATAGGCTTTGGAATGTGTTTCTTTGCCTCCAAGTATCCTTTCCCGAATGAAATTTCTCTTTCCAGCGACAGGGACACGGCCATGGCACACGTCCGTGTTAATCGTGGCCAGGCCGTGTTCGGACTTTTAATAAGATACGACCGTGTTTATCGGGGTCCAGGCTGTGTTCTCGATGTTAGGCATGGCACGGCCGTGTGGCTTGAAATCCAGGCCGTGTCGATTTCGTGAAAAGGCCATTTGCTTTGTTTTAGGCCCGTTTTGTGTTCTTTTCATCCTCGGGTGCTTTCCTAAGTATAAGACATGAAAAGAAAGGATTAAAAGCACCTTTTTTATATAAAACAAGGCTTAAATCTTCAAAAAGCATAATAAACGTGGGATTAAAATATGTTACATTTACGGTTTATCAAATACCCCCACGCTTAAGCTTTTGCTTGTCCTCAAGCAAAATTCTCAACTTACAATTAAAATGAACTTTCTACGATTTATAATTCCTATTAACAATGCCTTATCCTAATTCATAGATAATTTATACATGGATAATTCAACTCAAAGATTCCTAAAGATTCAAATAAGATAAGTCATACATTTGTAGCACGAAAAACATATGTGTTTCCCTTCATTTAAATAATTACCTTTAATTCAAAACCTACAAGGATTAACATCCTCAAAAAAGATTCACTCAAATCACTCGAAAAGTGTTTAAGGGTCAAAATTAAGCACTCATAAGTCGAACCTGAAAAGTTAATCCCATAGGCTTGCCTAAAAATCAAATCTTCACCACTGTAAAATGATATGATAAACAGATCAAAAGGTCTTTGTTAGGGTTGTAAGGGGGCTAGGGTTAAAGGTGTGGATAAAGGCTAAAATTAGAAGGTTAGAATCGAGATTGAATTGATAAGTTACCTACCTAAAAATTTCTAAGATAAAATTTACATCAACTGAAAATAATAATAATCCTACTAATACGAGCTTTTTTCTTTTAATAATTAGACTTTAACTTGTATAAGCTCACTCTTCATAATACTAATATAAGATATATTTTTTATAGAACAAACTAAATACAAGATAAATTTAACTACCAAAATAATAAACTTAGGTAACTAGCTCAAATCAAATCTCGATTAAGGGGTAGTCAAAATAAAGGGTGATAACAAATACAAAGGGTTTTTGGGTTAAAATTAGCGGGTAAGTCAATAAAAAGGGTTGTTAGGCTTCAATGGGGTTCACTAGGGGTTAATTATGAAGGTAGGCTTTTTAGTGGAATGAGTGGGTTAAATCCTAGGTGCCTTTATCATCTTTGTATATCAAATCATAACTGTGGTCTTGACATGTATAATCAAGGCAAGTTCTAGAATAACAGTTCAATGTTAACATACTCATATTCAATAAAGTGAGCATGAAAGAGAATATATGCTCGATAAGGCTCAAAATCTCACAAGAATTATGGGGTGTTTTGACATTATCCTTGTAAATTTCAAATTTCAAGATACCATTCAAATTCCGGTTGACAACCTAAAATTTTAATTTTTAGAAGATTTAGACTTATCATGCTTGATTCCCTAGTATTTTTCAAATTAATTATCAATGCACAATTATCAATGACTTAATCTAAAACATATCAATAGAAATCATAAATCAAAGAAAATTTCATTCAAATCGTAATATGAGAAACTTAATTTAAGATCAAGGCATAATTCAGGGATTTTCAGATAATACTATAATTAACCCCCCCACACTTAAGATGTACATTGCCCTCAATGTACAAAGATGTATAATATCAAAATTATCATAAAATCATAAGACAGGGAGAGAAGTGAAACTTCCTGAATTTTGGATGAAGTCAATGAAAAGAAACCGGATAGGATTGGAGGTGATCAGTGGGAAGCGTCTCGAAACCATTTGAAATTGAATCCTCGAGCAAATGTAGGTCCGATTTTATTGTATCCTAAGCTAAATCTAAATATCATAAAGAATAAGAAGAAGAAAATAAAATAAAATAAAGTAAAGAAAGATAATGAAATTAAAATAAAATAAAAATAATTAATGGAAAATGAAAGACAACTAGAAAAAGTGAGAATGAGGTTTAAATAGAGATGTAGCCAGTGGTTTGGGATTTGGAATTTTAGGCGCGTTCAGGGTGTTCGGGCACTGCCGTGGGTGGAGTGGCACGCCCGTGTCTTTCTTCACATGGTCATTTACTACAGGCGTGCTCCTCCCGTGTTTGATAAGTCAGAGTGTTGGCATGGTTGGAAGGTCCGGCCGTGTTTAGCCCGTGCTTAACAAGTCAGTAACCTTGCACGGGGCATCGATACGGGCGTGGATTATTATCGCCACCCGTGTTTGGGAAAAGAAATTTTTCCATGTCGTGCACGGCTATTGGCACGCCCATGGTGCATCCCCTGGCTTTCACACGGCCACGGGCACGCCCGTGTGTAGGGCCGTGTGGCCTAGAAATCTGCTCTTTGGTTAGTTTATGGTTAGGTGCTAAAAGGAAAAGGAAAAGAAAGAAAAAAATAAAAAATGTAAAAATGGTGTTAGTGCTCGGGTTGCCTCCCGAGAAGCGCTCATTTATAATCTTAAGCTAGACTTTACCTTTCATTCATATGGTCATGGTGGTTTGAGGAGGTGAAAATCCTTTCTCATGCGATCACTTCGGTTATGGATATATAGTTTAAGTCGAGTAATATTTGCCTCAAAAGTGCCAAATGTTGGATTGCTTACCTCGACTATTCCTTGTGGGAAGATATCGTGTACCTCAAGAAAGAGTTCTCTCTTTTCCTTCGGGTTTGTTGTGGTGATGTGAGGCTCGACTTTATCTAATAGGCCCTAGTCTCTTATTTTATAGTGATTTGATGTCCCCACAAGTTCTTGTGGTGGTTCCTCTGGTTCTACATTGTGTGGAGCCGGCTCTTCATTGACTTGTGTTTCCTGTTCTTCCTTGTGTAACCCTAGTTTTTCCTTGAAGTGTGTTTTCCACTCATCTAGTTCATCGATTTGGGTCCTTTGTTCTTTGTAAGTTATTTCTTTGTTGGCACTAAACTGAGGATCTGGTTCAACAGTTCTCTTTTTTGGAGGTTCCTAAAAAAAAGGTGAAATTAAATGATTATCGAAAGAATTTTCTTGCTCATCTTGATTCCTTGACGACCTAGCTGAATCTAGGGCTTGAAGACTAATTGAGTCGTCACCTTCACAAAGTATGAGCTCACCTGTGGCAACATCAATTTTAGTCTTGGCAGTTGCTAGAAAATGTCTTCCTAAAATTAAGGGGATTGAATTATCCTCATCCATGTCTAAAACAACAAAATCTACTGGGAAAACAAATTTATCAATTTTTACGAGAACATCTTCAATAATGCCCCTAGGGATTCTAACAGTTTTATTCGCTAATTGAATACTCATCTTAGTTTGTTTTGGTTTCCCTAGACCTAGTCACTTAAACAATGTATAAGGCATAACATTTATGCTTGCCCCTAAATCAGCTAACGCATTATCAATATTTAAACTACCAATTAAACATGGAATGATAAAACTCCCTGGATCTTTTTGCTTCTATGGTAGTCTATTTTGTAACACTGCTGAGCATGTTGCATTAAGTTCCACGTGGTGCTCTTCATCTATTTTGTGTTTGTTGGTCAAGAGCTGTCTTAAAAATTTCCTCGAGTCTGGCATCTGAAAATGAGCTTCAAGAAGAGGTAAGTTAATATGTAATTTCTTTAAAAGTTTAAGAAACTTACCGAACTACTCCTCTGAAACGTCTTTTTGTAATGCTGCGAGATAAGGTATGCGAGGTTTGTACTCCTTGACTACCGGTTTTGGCTTTTCTTGTACTACCTCTGTTGTACCTTCGTCTACCTTACTTTCTGAAGTTGGGTTGGGTGTATCTATCTCCTTGCTATCCTGAAGTGTGATAGCTTGAATTTGCTCCTTAGGATTAATTTCGGTGTTACTAGGTAGGCATCCTTGCGGTCGTTCTGACATTGACTTTACAAGTTGTTCAACATCTTTGCTTACTTCCTTGACTGACTTAGCAAGTTCTTCCATTCGGTTTTCATTACTTTTGATTGTTCTGTCAGCTTTTTGGATATGTTCCTCGATGGTTGGCTTCTTGTCTTGTGGATAAGGCTGATTTTAGAAGTTTTGGGAGGGTTGTTGCCTTTGATTTCCTTGAGTGCCTTGTCTTACCCACGAAAAATTTTGGTGATTCCTCCAACCTGGATTGTAAGTGTTACTATAAGGATTATTATTAGACCGAAAATTATTACCAATATAGTTCATCTGTTCATCTTCTGCTCCTGGTTGGTAGGGTGGGTACTCAGGATTCGCCACAGTTCCTCTAGCGTCGCACTGTATGACTGGATGTATTTGTGAGGAACACAAACTATCAAGCTTTTTATTCATCATCTCTTGCTGCGTTGATAGCATGGTCATGGTGTCGGCGTTGAAAACTCCTGTCGATTTCGTTGGTTTAGTTCTCGAAGCTTGCCATTGATAGTTGTTTAATGACATCTCCTCAATGAACTCGTAGGCTGCTTCAGGAGTTTTATTGTTCAAATGCCTCCACCGGGGTGAATCTATCAGTTGCCTCGTTGAGGGGTTTACTCCGTTGTAGAAGGTTTGGACTTGTAACCACAGGGGTAAACCATGGTGTGGGCACCTCCTCAAGAGATCTTTGAACCTCTTTCATGCGTTGTATAGTGTCTCTAAATCCATCTGCACAAAGGAAGAGATATCATTATGTAATTTGGCCGTTTTGGCCGGTGGAAAATATTTCATCAGAAACTTTTCGGTCATTTGATCCCATGTAGTGATTGACCCTCGTTGTAACGAGTTTAACCACTGTTTGGCTTTATTCCTCAACGAAAAAGGGAATAACCGAAGACGAATGGAATCATCAGAAACACCATTTAATTTGAAGGTATCACAGAACTCCAAAAAATTAGCTATATGAATGTTTGGATCTTCGTCCTGCAAAACATCAAATTGAACAAACTGTTCAATCATTTGTATTATGTTAGGCTTTAATTCAAAATTGTTAGCAGTTATAACAGGCTTAACAATACTAGATTTTGCTCCTGTTAAATGCGGTTTCGCATAATCAAACATTGTACGTGGAGCATTTTGATCTCCCACAATGCGTAGTGGTGGGTTGTTTTCGTCCATCTCTTCAGTAGGATTGGATCTATTTTCTTCCTCTCTTTCTGTGTAGTCTAGGGCTCGCCTGGTTTCCCTGCGATTCCTACGAGCGGTTGCTTCGATATCACTATCGTATACCAAAGGTCCTCTCGGATTCTTTCTAATCATAAACTAGAGGTACCTAGAAAAGAGAAAGAAATAAAAAATTAAAATTAAAATTAGAAAAATTAAAATTTAGCCTAAGAAAACAAAAGAAATAAGTTGCGAATAAAATAATGGCTAAAGTAATAAAAATAGAGCTTTCTTAATATTGTAGTTCCCCGGCAACGGCGCCAAAAACTTGATCGCTGTAAAATCAGAGTTTTAAATATTTATAAAAGAATGATCAAACTCAAGACTAACTCGACAACGATATTAAGGCAAGTGTACCTATCGAACAAAGAGTATAGCTTAGGCAAGACCGGATATCGAACCCAAAGGAACTAAAAGTATTAATACTCACTTTGTTTTTATTATTTAACCTAACTAAGATAAAGGTTGCTTTTAAACTAAATTGACGACTAAACTAAGGAAACAAAGACAAAAAGATGAATTTGGGGATAACTTGAAAAAGACTCAGTTGATTTTTATGATACCTTCGGGAAGAATCCACCTAGACTTCTCTTATTATCTAACCTTAGATTATATGATTTCTTTTACTTAGCTTGATCCGTGAGACTCCCTAACCTATGCTAAACCCTCTCTCGAAGTGAATAACGTCTAATCTTAGGTTAATTAGTGTAACTCTCGTTCGCTTATAATAACCCCCTATGAAAGCAATAAATCGATCAATGGATTCCCATATTAAGTTTCACTCTAATCCGGCAAAATCTCGTAAACCTATCTCTAGGCGTCCGATCAACTCCGCTTAAATTATGTTAGATCTACTCTTAGGCAGGGTCTATTCCTCCTCCACCTAAGCACATTAAATTTGGATTAAGCAACATAATTAAGAACAAACTAAGTAATTTATCATATAACTTAAAAATCAAATAATAAAATCTGTCTAGGTTTCATCCCCCTTCAGGTATCTGAAGGATTTAGTTCATAATGTAAAAAGAAAACATCACAAGAGAAAAGATAAAACAAAACATAAGGAAAATCCTAAAACTCCCTGATGGGATTGAAGGAGAATTCCACCGTCTTGAGTATAATTCCGACTTCTTGGGATGAATCAACTGGCTATCCTCGCGTTACTCCCTAACTCTGACCTTCTCGGCTTGGCTCCTTGGCCTAGCTTTTGCCCGTTTTGGCTTCTGTCGAACTCCCCTTCAAGTTGCCCCCTTGGGTGTTTGTATAGACTTTGAGATGCCTTACTTGGCCCCTAAGTATCCTACTTTAAGTAGAATTCCTAATAAGGTGTTTGAATAGGCTTTGGAATGTGTTTCTTTGCCTCAAGTATCCTTTCCCGAATTAAATTTCTCTTTTCAGCTACAGGGACACATCAATGGCACACGCCCGTGTTAATCGTGGCCAGGCCGTGTTCGGACTTTTAATGAGACACGGCCGTGTTTATCGGGGTCCAGGCAGTGTTCTCGATGTTAGGCTTGACACGGCCGTGTCGATTTCGTGAAAAGGCCCATTTGCTTCGTTTTTAGGCCCGTTTTGTGTTCTTTTCATCCTAGGGTGCTTTCCTGAGTATAAGACATGAAAAGAAAGGATTAAAAGCACCTTTTTATATAAAACAAGGCTTAAATATTCAAAAAGCATAATAAATGTGGGATTAAAATATGTTACATTTACGGTTTATCATTAGTCTGACCTAAAATTGTCATCATCTGAACTTGCCACAGATTGAAATTTGTGACACCATCGAACTTCTCAATGTCAAACCTTGTTGTTGCCATCTCTGAATGGGCTGATCTACGAAAATTGAACTAGTTTTGATACCACTTGTTAGATATCGACCCGATTAAGCAACGAATAAGTAAAAAATAGTGAAAGAAATTGAGAAATTGAACACATAAATTTAATGTGGAACAATCCCTCAAAAGAGGATAAAAAACCACATGCAAAGATAATTTTACTATAATGGAAAAAGAATGAAGAGTACAAAAGATGGAGATAAAAAACTAAACCCCGAAACCTGAAAATAAAGAACCCTCAAAACATAAACAAAAAATTATCCAAAAGTGGTATGAGTTCTAATTTTGAATGGGTGTATTTTCTAAGGTTGTAAAAGAGCCTATTCATAGGCTAAATTCATAGGTCAAATAATAATAAAATAATCTAGACTAATCAGAGTTTGAATGAACAAATAAGTAGAGTTTAACTAGGAGATTATCTTTTAAATTTGATTGAAACACATGACATACTCAACAAAAGCAATAGAAATCAATACACTAGGGGACCATTCAATAGCCATAAAAACCAGATAAACCCAAGTAGATCAAAAGCAGAAACGAAGACGAGAATTAACTATGAGCTGAAACAAAAAAAACTATAACTAACAATACAAAAAATAAACAAAAATCTAGTTGGATTTTAAAAATTCTTAGGGATATTAGAGCTTATTATATAGAAAATGAGAGAAAAACTCTTTTCAAATTACCAAGATAACTCTCTTCAAATAAACTTACAATTGGATATTTTTCTTCTTTCAAAATGAGTTACAACTACAGTGATTTTTTTTAATGCATGCCAAGAAGTAAGTGAAATGAATAACTTTAATTCATTTACTTTTTACTTCAACTCTTTAGATTTTTAGGGAAAAACAAAAAAATATTATATAAAATTTATAATGCACCATCATATCAATTTTATTTTCTTTATAAGTCTGCGAGCTTGCCTGCAATTCATGTCATGGCAACAACCTTTGTTGAAAAAGAAAAAGTGTTGGTACTCATAGAAAAGGGAATTCATTGTTATCAGACCAAAAATAACCAAAATATAAGGGAATTCATCAGTTGTGGGTCATTGTGCAACGTTTATTCTCCATTACAGGCGTTGCATAACTGGTTGCGGGTGCAACAATCGTGGTTCCACCACACCTTTTTAAAGCGCTGAAATTGCTTTTTGGCGATGCTAACTTTCGTTAAAATGTAGCATGTAACAACCCATTTTCAGTGGTGTTAGAAAATAATGGTTGGGCGGACTCCTCTATAGAGAACATGCCACCCCATTTGCTAGACATTTGGGTTAAGTCCTTAGTTTGAAAGGATTATTTATTATTTTATTACTCCGGTTGGATAATTTAGTTGGTGTGATGAGAACCGGTTAGAATGGAACTAAGTTATCGTAGTCGACAAGACTCACATTTATAATGAGAGAGAAAGTTTTTAGTCACGAGAATCAAGGAGGTTAGTGGGATAATCTGATTTATCCACTAAACCTAGTTTCCGTGTTTAGTTGTTTAAAGTTAGTATTAGCTTTTTGGGCAAGTTTTACATTTTTTCTTGGCATCCATTCTTCCTTTCAAATTTTCTCTACACTTTCTCTTGGAAAACCTTAGACCATAAACCTGCTTGAAGATTTGGGTTCACTGTACTCCGCTAGCTCCTTTGTTGTTTTAGCACCTGGTAAATATCGATGAACCTTAGGTTATTTCATGGTTATTTACGTGACCTTAGAGTTGCATGCTTTAATGTTAGTTTAGGGTGTAAGGAATGAAACTTCTTGAATTTGGGTTTTGAGATGATATTTCTTGCAAGCTTGTTTAGTTTTCTGGTATAACGATTTGATAAGTTTAAATACTTATATTATAGCTCAAGACATTCCTGACGGTTCTCGTGATAAGGGCAAAGGTTCTGCTATTTAGAGTTATTGTGTTTTCTGGTGAGTTCCTTCTTACTTCCATGTGTGTGTAACGCCTTGTTTATTTTTTTAAGGTAAGTATTCATATTCTGTAAAGATAAAATGTCTGTACATGAGTAATGGATGCTCATAGTTGTTAGTCTGGTTTGGTTTGTTTGTGTTAAATGTGTAAGAACATTTCTTCGTGTTTAAGCCACTACTCTTTGCTTCTGACAAGGATAATATGGACTGGAAAATGGAAATGAATTCATGGTGTTGCCTTTAATGGAATAAGCACTAAACTAGCAGACCGCGATACATGAAAATGGTCGTGTAACCTCTGGTAGAACAGAAATTATGTTGCAAACCATATTAGCAAATCATGACAAAGGAATATAAATAGAATGAACGATAGGGCTTGACTATGAAAGGGGTACATGGAAAACATGAAGAAGGCTAACTATATGGTCACATGGGCGTGATGTACACGCCAAAGGGAATAATATTCGACGTATTATTTGCCTGTGATTGGTACCAGCCAACTAGCAAACTATGTATCCGCATTGAGTTTGAAAGGCTTTGTTTGAATCATGTATAAACAATGTAATGTCTACTTCTGGAACTCACTAAGTTCTTTGAACTTAGTTACCTTTCCTTATCAGGCCTGCTGATGAAGTAAAGGAATTTCTGAAGACTATGTCAAAGGACAGTCACTGCCGTGAGACTTCTAGTTTTGAGTATTATGCATGGCATGGGAGTGGTGTCAAGACGCTTACATTTTGAAGAATGGATTTTATATTTAAACTCGTGTTTATGAAACTATGATTTCTATGAAATTTTAGTAAATTTTTCATGGTTCTTAAAGTGTACCATTTTATCTAGCCTTGAATGACAAACTGTTTACATTCTATATTAAATTAAATTGTAGTTTAAGTTTATTTATGTCAAAATGATTTTAAAGATATTGATTTCATGTTAGTGACATGACATTCTCGGATCCTCCTTAAGGGTTGGGTTTGAAGTGTTACACTTAAAGAGTTTGATTTCATCTCTACAATAACATTTAAAAAAATTGAAAAGAAGTAGACGACACTTCTTTACTAAGTTATGAATTCCACCGCCACCATCTTCTCTAGTGATTTTGTTCTTCTTCATTTCCTTCTCTCTTCATTGCTAGAGTTAAAAGAATAGCCCAAAAAAGACAAGTGGGTCTCGGGATTTGTCCATTGAGGTACAATAGGGAATTAAAGCGTCGAGAACCTTCTCTGCAACAAGGTGTCACATTGTCAACCTGAAAGCAAAGTGGTGAAACATCGAAGAAACCACCTCCAACCTCAGCCGCTATAATAAAAGAGATTGATGAATTACTCTCCTGGATTAAGCAAACATTTCACGTCCCGAAAGAGGCTAACACGGGTTGTGAAGACTTTGATACAACTCAACAAATTCTGATCAAGAAAAAGACATGTCTTAAGATGAAGAGTTTGTTCCTTCTAAAGAAGCAGGAAAGCCATCCAACGAAAAAGCCGAAAAGTCAACTGATCAAGTATCAAGTTTTCAAGTTGAATAAGCAAGCGAGACCTTGGCGCAATTGCATGCTCGTGTGAAAGAAAAAGGCAAATGTAAGATAGATGTACCCGATTTTGATCCGTACACTTGCTCGAATCACTTGTGGGAAGTGTAGTCGAAAGACATAAAGAGTTCGTTAAGGTAACACCCCTTGACTTTGTTGATATTCTAGCTCAAAAAATGTGGCTAATCAAAAAGTCATCAATGAACAAAATATTTTGATCTCTCTCTTTAAATAATATTCACTAATGCAGTTGTTTAAAGCTACTAGTTTGTTGAAATCTATTACATTCGTAAGGTTTTATGTCAAGAAAATTGTACAAGAATTTTACTGTAACTTGCATCATGACATTGATATAGAAATGTTGGCTAATTTTCAACAAGTCAAAGTGTTAGGTAATATGCTTAATTTTAGCCTAACCATTATAAATCGATTTTTAAATAATCTAGGTGTTAGTAATGAACATACTGAAGACTACAACCATATTTTTGATGTAATTACAGGAGGTGTGGTGCGTGTGTGCTCGAGAGTAATCCTCGTTCTCCCGTAAGACTAACGACAAAGTTTTGTGTCTTGCACAAAATCACCATTCATAATTTGATATCGGCAATTCACAAGTCATCTATCAATAAGCCATTAGCTCAACTTTTATATATGGTGGGTCAAGGGGTTCAGTTCAATCTTAGGGAGTTCATTTTTTATCAAGTGGTGAAGCATGCTGTGTCCATCTCTACACATGAGTTCTTCCCCCTTTTTATCATTAGTTTATCAAATTCTTATGCTTCAAATGAACATTAAGGTGAAAAATGGACATGTTGACGACTGAATCTGTGGAGTATAAGATCTCTAGCAAGCTTTTTAAATCAAGTCGGGTCAATGATCTTGTGCCAAGAGAACTCGTCCCATCTCCCGTTCCAACAAGTGGAACAAGTACTCCTCAAAGTGTAGTCACGACTTAGAAAGTGCGAGTAATGGTTGTCTTAAGAACTAAAATTGACAGCATTTGTTTTGAAGTACAACAACTTAAAATGCTTGAAAAACTCACGTTGTGAAATTACATTAAGACTTGGAATCATTGTCTTGGTGAAAAGGGGAGTAATTTGACATTTTGCCAAAAAGGGCGAGAGATGGTTACTTGTTTTTACTGAAGTGTTTTTTGGTTGTTGTTACTAAAGTTTGTTGCTGCTATTTTGCATTTATTTCATTTTTGGATTGTTAGGGACTTTGGTTTGGGTTGTTTATATTGCTTCATCTTATGATGTTTGGAGGATATTTGGTGGTACTCTTTTATGCTCATCCATACTAAATAACTTGGTGCATTTTTTCTTTTATGTTTTGATTCATCTCAGTTATACTGCTTGTATGCCTGTGTGTTTTACATGTTTGTTCTTAGGGGGAAACCATAGAGATTGGATCATTAGTTTTCTCAAAATGCCAAGATGGAGATATATTGATGGGATTTTTGTTGTTGCTCGTTCTATGTCTTGTAAGAACAAAATTAGAATTTTGTATGGGCCTTGGAAAGGTTTCAATCAACTGTTTTCAGCCTATAGGAGTGTGGCATGTTTGACAAAATAAGTAATATGGTTCGGCTAGGGTGTCAAGCCCTTCAACCGATTCTTTTATATGCTTAAGGTGATTGGATAAATATTGAACTCTTATCGTTATCTCTTTGATTATTAAAAGAATTAATTTAAATATAATTATCATATTTTTTCAAGGGATTTTTCCAAAGTTTTATCTTCTAATTTAAGGAGATTATCTTGTTGATGTTCTCATACTATAAATAGGCGTCTTTCTCCTTTAGTTCATATACAATTTGAAGAGCTGAAATACCTTCGAAATATTGATTACTTCCATATCAGTTTTTGGTCTTTTCTTGTATTGAGTGCTAGTCTGTTTTGTTGAAGTGTGTTAATAACTCTTGAGTGAATTTGAGATTTGGTTTGAATGTTTGTTGGGAAACCATTGTTCTCTATTGGGGTTGCATGAACTTGCTTTGTAAAAGAGTTATAAGCTTTAGCCAGTAGAGACGAATTATTGTGTTGGCTTGATTTGGCGATTGAATAAGAATTTATACTACAAAAACAAAGATTGATTGTGTCGTTTCTTTTGCCTTAACTCAATCTCATACTCACATATTCCTTTCATTCTATTTGTCGTTGTAACGAACATTAAGCAAAGTTACTATTATTATAACTGGGGACTAATTTTATTTCATAAATAAAGTATGATTTTTTTTTTTAATTTGACTTTTCTTTTAACAAACATAGATAATCTATTTCAACTTATCAAAACATATTAAATATACTAATATATGTGTAACAAATAATATATTTTTATTCTAAATTATAATCCTTTATTAAAATGCTTAAAAGAATGATATCTTTGTTTTTTGAATAACTTTTTAATATATTTAACCATTCATTTGAAAATAGAAGTTTAATTTTAAAATAATAATGGTAGAGGATAGTTTATATTAGAAAGATTTTAAAATAGTTATATTAGAAAGATCCTAAAAACTACTGTTTTTAGGCACCAATAAAGTTTTACATCACCAAATTTTAAAGACATGAAATTATTATTATACATCCATCCATGTTCAACCCACTCTCCAATTCTAATTAAATTATTTCAAAACATAAGTAATTAAAATAAAACATATGGGATTAAAAATTTGTAAAAAAAACCTTAATTCCAAAATCATATAAATTACTTATGGAATTTTTTTTGTTGTAATTACTTATGTTTTAAAACAATTTAATTAGATTTGGAGAGTAGGCCAAATATGCTAGGGTGTATAATAATAATTTCATATCTTTAAAATTTGATAATGCAACGAAATTTTATTAGTTTTTAGGATCATCCAAATATAAGTTATTCCCATAATGTTAACGATATTATATTTCTCTAGAATATTTGTTATACCCCTACTCCAGCTTGGACATGTGGCTGCACGAGAGATAGCTTAAAAGCCACCCATGGACGGCCTTCCATCATATTCCACCAGTAGTGCTCATCCATCTTATCCCATCAGTAGTGGTCAGTCGACTGGTCATGAATCTGGCTAGTCATGTATACCTCACACTACCCCCAGGTGAGGCCACCTACTTTTAGCCACTCGCTGCGGACTATTCATAAGGATCCCTAAAAGATCACTGAGGAATAATAACCTCGTTCTACCTCAACAAACGAAATGGCAGAGCAGGACCACATAATAATATGATTGACGACAACTAACATATAACAAACATGTCATTTGATTGATCACATGAGCAGACCATCGTCTGTGCTTTCTGTGACATGGCACTACCAAACAAGGGAACATTCCCCTATATATACCCTAACACACAAAGAATAAGGGATCTTCTTATCTCTTAAGCACCCTACCTAATACTTAGACTCACACAACTTCTTCTTCTCCATCCTAAGTCCCTATATCTTCTGATGGGCATTGAAACTACCAAAAATAATTCCTACAATAAAATAATAAGAGCAGTAGGGTCGAGCCCACAGGGATTGGATATTATGATCAACTTCCGTGTTTTTCTTATTAATAGAATTTCAGTCGAGCCGATGATCGTGGATTTCGGTTTTTGAATTGATCCTCGAAAATTAATTTTCTCCTCCAAACAATAAGCTGGTTATAGTAGTTAAGAACGTCCTAACCGCCAATTCTTCCTCTCGTAGTTTATTAGAAACTAAGGTAAGTAAAACTGATTTGAGATAATTTGTGTGAGAGAAAGAACTAACTGAATACTTGAATACTCTTTGATTTCTATTCTATCATCATTCATCCTCTTGTTCATTTGATTACAACATTTTATAGAGGGAATTTTGGTTATCGTAAGCCATAACAAATTGTTAACAGACTAACCGTTCTGCTACTAACTCAGTAACTAACTACTCTAACATTCACCCATCTTCTCCACAGATAAGACCCGAAGAAAATGTCGAAACCAATGAAAAACAATCGCTGAAAGAAGTTTAGTCAAAACATCCGCTACTTGATCACAAGCAGGAACCTCACCAACCAAAACAGAGCCATCTGCAACTCATTCACGAACAAAAAATAAATCAAGTTCCACATGTTTAAACTTAGAATGCAAGACAGGATTGGCCGCAATAAAGAATAAAGACTCGAACTATCGCACTGGCATTGGGAGTGTCATCAGATTTGATCTCTAGTTCTTGAAGTAACGAAAGTAGCCAAACAACCTCACTAGTAGCTGCAGCGAGACCTCGGTATTCTGCTTCAGCTGTAGATCGAGAAACCACTTGCTGCTTTTTAGAGCACCAGAACACAAGAGAGGAGCCAAAATAAACACAATATCCTGAAGTAGAGCGACGATCATCAAAATCAAGTCCCCAATTAGCATCAGCATAGGCAACTAAAGAGAGACGACTGAAAGGTCGAAAAACAATTCCAAGATCAAGAGTCCCGCGCAAATACCTTAAGATGCGTTTTAGGGCAACCATGTGAACCGTAGTAGGATTATGCATGAACTGACATATCCTGTTCACAGCATATGCAATATCAGGTCTAGTCATTACAACGTACTGAAGAGCCCCAGCAAGGCTTCGATATTCAGTCGGATCTGTTAAAGGATCACCATCTGCTTTGGAAAGATTGGAAGAGCTAACCATCGGAGTATGAACACTCTTAGCATCTGACATAGAAGCACGAGCAAGAATATCCCGGATGTATTTGGTCTGACAAAGATGAAGATATCCAGAAGACGAACGAGTTACCTCTATGCCGAGAAAGTAGTGTAGGGCACCCATATCCTTAAGGGAAAACTCATCATTCAGCAATCGAACAAACCAGTCAATAGTAATAGAAGCACTCCCAGTTATGATAATATCATCAACATAGACCAAAACATAAAGTGTAGAGTCAGTCTAAACCCGAATAAAGAGAGAAGCATCAGATTTCGAGGCACGGAAACCGATGGACACAATAAACGACTTCAGTTTTTCAAACCAAGCTCGAGGAGCTTGCCGGAGACCATATAAAGCTTTCTTCAGACGACACACAAGAGGTTGTCCTGAAGAATTATATTGAACATATCCCGGAGGTTGTTGCATAAAACCCTCGGTATCTAAATCACCATTTAGGAAAGCGTTATTAACATCTACACGCTGAGTGGCTGCACTCGTCTGAGACGGCTACGAGAGAATGACTCGAATAGTGGCAGGTTTCACAACAGGATTAAAAGTCTCCTTAAAGTCACATCCCGGAGTTTGAGAACAGCCTTTGGCAACTAAACGAGCCTTTCTGCGTGCAACTGTGCCATCAGGGTTCCTTTTAACCTTAAACAACCATTTACATCCAATGACTTTGCGATTTGGTGGTAGATCGACCAAGTCCTAGGTGGAATTGTGAACAAGAGCATCGTACTCAGCTTGTGCTGCTGCACTCCACTCAGTTGTAGCCAAAGTTTCCTCTATCGAAGACGGTTCAACAACTTCAACCGAAAGAGCTTTCGGTCTGAATATGCCAGCCTTTGTCCTAGTAATCATAGGATGAGAGTTGACCACTGGTGGGAGAGTATTCTCTGCACTGGCGTAGGGGGACGAGCTAATATTGTGGGAAGGAATAGCCTCATTATTGCCCAAATACACAGGCTGAGAAGAAGCAGGAGTCGAACGAGAAGAAGCAGGAAATTTGAAACAGAAGTAGTCATAGCCGGAGACCTTAAAACAGGCATCACAGATGAATGGGACGAATTACTCATCGAAGGTAGTGCAGAAACAGACTCCAGTGGCCGAGTTGGAGGAGATGTGGAGACAATCCGAACTAGGGGTACCACTGTAGAAGTAGAGGCATCGGACTGGCCTTGGGAACCATGCTCAGGTATCAAGAATTTATTCTCGTCAAACACAACATGTCGAGACACGATTACTTCTTCATTAGGCAAAAGACACTGATACCCTTTATGTTGAGGACTATAACCGAGAAAAGTAGACGGCTGAGATCGAAACTCCAACTTATGACTTTCAAAGGGCCGTAAATAAGGATAACAGCAACAACCAAAAACTCAGAGATGATCATAAGGCGGGTCCTTCCCATAAAGAGCCTTAAACGGGGACTGGCCGTCGAGAACCGGAGTAGGGAGACGATTAATGAGATGAACGGCACAGCAGAAGGCATATCCCCAGTACTCCATAGACAAACCGGCTTGAGCCAACAGAGACAATCCCATTTCAACAATGTGTCGATGTCTGCGTTCAGCCACGCCATTTTGTTCCGAAGTATAAGGGCAAGTCAATCGATGAATAATTCCTTGAGATGCAAGAATAGACGTTAAAGGCCGATACTCACCACCCCAATCGCTCTGAAATTGTTTAATATCCTTACCAAACAGTGTTTTTATCAACCGTTGAAATCTAGTGAAGCACTCCACAGTTTGAGACTTTTGTCGGAGAAGATAGATCCAGGTAAACCGAGTGCTCATATCAATGAAAGATACATAATACCGATTTGCAGCACTAGTAACATTTGCAGGACCCCAAAGATCAGATACGACCAACTCAAATGACTGATATTTCGTATTAGACAGAGAAAATGATAGTTTATGTGACCGACCTTGTTGACAAGCAGTACACAAGCCATCAAACCCATATTTAGAAGGAGTAATTTGACATTTATCCAAAACATTCTTAACTACAGATGCTGACGGGTGTCCAAGACGTTTATGCCACAGACTAAAAATAGGACACTCAACACTTTTATTTTTAGCATTTTCATGACATTTAGAATTCTCATCTTGAACATTTGAATGAGCAACAAAGAAACTTTTAGCACGCAGAGGAGACACCGCAGGGACGAAAAACTGATACAGTCCTTCATGAATGTGGCCCCTCATCAAAACTTCCTTCGTCACGACATCCTTAATAATGCAATGTGTCAGATGGAATTCGAAGAACACATTATTGTCGTTAGCAAACTGAGAAACCGACAGTAGATTTTTGCGTATACTAGGCACATATAAAACATTAGATAAATGCAATAAGTTTGACTTTGCCAGTAAAAAACTATCACCAATCGACGAAATCATAGCCGGAGACCCATTCCCCATCAAAAGCGAAGAATTACCTGAATAAGGAGTAGCATGATGCAGAGCAGAGGGATCCCGACACACATGGTTACTCGCTCCTGAGTCAGGGTAACAGGATGTAGTGCCAACTGGTACGGGAATATATGAGTCATCAGCGCCACTGGCGGATTTAAATTAAGAGGTATTAGCTTGAGACCCGGAACAATCAGAATAATCCGATGCATGAAGACCACCTACCCGGGCATCCCAATGCAAGGATCAGGCCCTGTATAAACTCGAGCTTTGGGTTTAGTTGACCACAGAACCGGCCCAACCTGAACATTATTAGAAGTAGGCATTTGAGGAGCGGAAGGTGTCGGAGGTCGAGCATGAGAAGGTCTACTATTTGAAGGCCTAGGATTTGGAGGCCCACGAAAAGAAAAACCTCCATCATTTCGGGCCCCAAAATTTGGACCATGTGTATATGGTCTAGGAGCATTCGGCCTTGGTAACTCCATGTGCCCATGTGAATAATAACCATGCGGCCCACCATGCAAATTTGATTCTTGTGGCCCACCATATTGAAACCACCATGTTGAAAAGGGAAATTATCACCTTGCGGCCCACCATGTTGAATATCATTATATTGAAAATTAGAATTGGCAGACAACCCATAATGGTCGGTCCCACATGCATCATAATAACCAGCCACTAAGTAATATTGATCATCACCAAATCCACGTTGACCATAGGAATACCTAGCAGTTTTTGAAGGCATTCCCCATTCATTATGCGCCGAACCAGGAGAATAAAAGTTACCATTGTGTGACGGCGGCACATAAGACAATGGTGAAGATCCAGACGGCGGCGCCTCCATACTACGACTGTAGCGATAGTAACAACGCTGTGCATCGTGACCGAACCTAGAGCAAATCTGACACTGAAGACGGGAACGGAAAGCTCGCCCTCTTCTTCTGCCAAAAGTGCAACCGCCACGATCGGAGGACGCTACAACTCTTTGTGACGGTTCAGTCACCGAATCTCCTTCTACCAGATTCACATGGAGAACGTCAGGGACTGAATGGGCAAGACGATTTTCGCACTCCAACAGTCCATCGACTAATCGTCGAAACGAGAGAACACCGGTCGAAATCGAGGCAGAGGAGACGATCGATTCATACTCTGAAGGAAGACCGGCAAGCAAGATTTGCACATTCTCCTCTTCTGAGATCCGCGAGCCAGACGACTCTAACAAGGCAGATAAGTTTGAAATACGAGCTACATAATCGGTAATCGAAAGAGTACCTTTCTTTAAGGAATGCAACTCATGGCGAATCCGCGATTGTTTAGCCCCAGAATCCGCCGCAAACAGACTTGCCGCCATATTCCAGACGTCACATGATGTGTAGGCGTCAGTGAATGAAGGTAGCACCGACGAACAGATCGTTGATAGCAGCCATGACGTCAAAAGCCGATCTTGCTGTGTATAAGCAGAGGCTAATGGATTAGGAACACACACTCCATCAGAATTTTGAACATACCTTGAAGGTGGTGGAGCGGTGCCTTCTAGAAATCCAAATGAGATCGTAGCCTCTACGATCAATTTGACTTTGCTTGCGCCATCGAACATAAGTTGCTTGTTCAAGCTTGACAACTTCATGCCGAGGAAAATTATGTACAACACGAGCACCGTGAGACGCAGCAGATTCAGGTTGAGATTCATTGGTGGTGTTCTCCATGGCTCCCCAAGATCAGATGGCGAAAGATACCATATTAGAAACTAAGGTAAGTAAAACTGATTTGAGATAATTTGTGTGAGAGAAAGAACTAACTGAATACTTGAATACTCTTTGATTTCTATTCTATCATCATTCATCCTCTTGTTCATTTGATTACAACATTTTATAGAGGGAATTTTGGCTATCGTAAGCCATAACAAATTGTTAACAGACTAACTGTTCTGCTACTAACTCAGTAACTAACTACTCTAACATAGTTGGTCTCGATACGACCTACAAACTACCCCTTACCGATTATCTAACTGAGATACATGCGTTCCAAATTCAAGATTTTGGTAGCATTGCATTCTGAAGAACCTAACTCGAATTAACGGCCTCAATCGCGCGGGATGTTAAAACCCGATCACTTCTCCTTTGATTTGTTCTCGGAGATCCGAATACAGCACGGCCAACTCGTTTCCCCTACTGTCTGCAAACACGACTCCAACCCAACGTACTTTTTTATTTGAAATGGAGTTAACTTTAAAGGATGAATTTGTCAATCCTGATACTTACAAAAAATAGTGAATACCAATTGGAAAGATTTTAGTACGGATATGTATCTCACGATTCTCGACCGAAAAGAATACCGGCCTAAAGCTAAGTTAGAATTTAGTGAAGCATGAATTTAATCATGCTTTGGTTGATTATGGGATGGATTTGAATGAAAATAGTGGAAGTTGGGAAGGGAAAGGACTTGAAAAATAGTTAAACAAATTTGCTAAGAAAAAGGAAATGAAATGAAAGTAACAGTATGCTACTGTCGCATGAAATTGGAGTCCTATTTATATACATATGATTTACTAAATTTGGCCTAACTATCCATTACACAAAATTAGAATTAAATAAAAATAAAATGATTTTCTTCTAATTTTAGCTTTTACAAGTTCCAAAGAAATCTAATAAGTCCTTAACTATTTCCAAGTTTCTGATTCGGCCCACTTTATTGACTACACTGCAAATTAATCATTTTCTGCTTGTTTTTTACTCATAGCATCCCAATTGCATTCCTAACAGGATTAAAATATAAAATCACTAATTTACAGGGACTAATTCAAGAATTAACTGATTTAAACACACACAAAAATCATGCAAATTTAACATGTTATTCCCTTCTTATCTCTCCCTTTAGCTCTCCACCTATCATAGGTAAACCCGCCTTCAAACAACCATCACATTTTCCTCCCTTCTCTTTGTTGAACACTAGTATAAAAATATTAAATTAAAAATAACTAATAATATGCTGATAAAAATTCATTAATGAAGTTTGGAATAGTAAACATTTTATTTAAAAAAGGTTACAAATTTATTTTGTACCATTACATTACAATTTGTTTTTCATCAATGTGAATATAAAACATTAGTTTGTTGTGTTTTTTTTTGGTAAAAAAAATATTACATCTCAAAAATCAAACATTCAGAAAACTCATCACATGATTCTTATCAATCAACCGCAACCCCGATTCTCTATCTCACCTAGCCTTAACGATCCTGTCTGCAATTTTATTCTCTTCTCTTGGAATATGTTGAAGATTCCATTGACTAAAAACCTTCAAAAGCAAAAATTTACGCCTTACTAAAGCAGAATTAGAGCCTCCACGAACTCCTTGATAAATGATGTTTACAGCTTCAAGATTATCAGTCTGAATGATCACTTTCCGAAAGCCTCGATCAGGAGCAATTTTTAACCCGTCAAGGATGCCCCATAATTCTGAATTGATAACTTCACAATTGCCCAAATACCTTGTAAAACCTAAAATCCAATTCCCATTATAATCTCGCAAAAGCCCCTTGCTGTAGCAAACATATCCACAAATTTAACTGAACCATCCGTATTTAAATACATCCAACCATCCATGGCAACAGGAACGGAAACCGATCTTGAAATTTTAGTGACATGCTAGTTTAACACAGATACAAACTGCTTTGCCCAACATAGAGAAGCTTTGATAACCTCATCCAAACTCTACGAAAGACCTTGAAATATGCGTAAATTCTGAATCTTCCACATCCTCCAAATGATAATCCCAAATAGACAAGACCAATTAACACCTCCCGCTAAGTTAACCACTTTTTTATTCTGTAAATTAAGCTCCATCCACTCGACGAGAGACCCTGCAAAAAAAATAGATTGTTTACTTGTAAGGATTAACTGCATCCATATTTCCCTTGCCGTTGTGCAGTCCCGAAGAACACGAAGGACATTTTCATATAAATGCACACATAACCCACAAGTAGTGTCTGTTCCCAAACCTCTTCTTACCCTTTCTGCATTAGTGAGCAGACGGTGTTTAATAACAAGCCAAATGAACACTCTCACCCTTTATGGCCCCTGATATTTCCATGGTAAATTCCAAACCTCCTCTTTAGCGTTCCAAAAATCTTCCCTAAGTTTCTTATACTCACTTTTAATAGAGAAAGATCCAAACATGGTCTTTCCCCAAATAATTTTATCCCTGCCAGAATTCAGATGAGGTGGCGAAATCCCAACAATCTGCTGAATAATATCCTCAATTAACCAAAGACGAAAGAAATCTAAATTCCAATCTCCATTTTCCTTGACCATATCACTGAGAGTGCAATCCATATCCAAACTAGAATTAGAAGCAATCTTTTTACCCAAAGGCCCAACATTCAGAACCCAAGGATCCCTCCAACAATTAATATTGTTACCATCTCCAATTGACCAGAGGAGATTCTCACGTATGAGAGGCCAAACCTTCGATAAAGATCTCTACAAAAAGGAACTTCGTGCCCTTGATAAAGAATCTGGCAAACCACTTTGAACACCATACTTAGAACGAAGCACATTAAAGATGAAGAATCATTCACTAAATTAAATCCCAACTTCATCATGAATGAAGTATTATGATCACTAAAGACCTTATACCAAGCTCACCATACGTTTTTAGGTTGACATAATGTGTCCCAACTAACCAAAGCCATCTTTTTATTTCCACCAGTGGAATCCTAAATGAATTGTCTAACTATAACTTCAATTTCATCACACAAACCTTTTGGGATCATCATCGATTGCATAAAGTAGCTCAGAATTGATAAAAGGACTGATTGAGCTAAAGTAATTCTACCAGCAAAAGAAAGTTGTCTAGCATCCCAATTACAAAGTTTACTCACTTTATCCACGACAAAGCGCAAAGTATTACTCGTAACCTTCTCATGAAAGAGGGGAATGCCTAAGTACGAACCTAGATTCTGTACCACCTAAAACCCAAAAAATCTACTAATACGCCTTTGAATACCTTCATCTACACCATTAGAGAAGAACATGCTTGACTTTTACAAATTAACATTATGTCCCGAAGAACCAAAAAAATGTCTAAAACTTCCTTGATATCTCGTGCTTGATTTTCCTCCGCCTGACCAAAAAGGATCAAATCATCTGCAAAAAAAAAAAGATGAGAGAGGGACGGACTTGATCTAGAAAAACGTATAGGCGACCATCTATCATCTGCCATAGCTGCGTGAATACCATGCCCTAGCCGCTCCATACACAAAATGAAAAGGTAAGACGAAAGCGGGCATCCTTGGCGAACTCCTCTTACCGGTTTGAATTTCTGAGATGGCACTCCATTCCAAAGCACATGCATAGTTGAATTAGATATAGCTGACATAATGACATTATGAAGAAAGTTAGAAATACCTGCAGCCTGTAAAGAAGCGTCTATGAAATTCCAACGAACACGATCATAAGCCTTCTCGATATCAATTTTAATAGCCATTCATCTTTTATTCTTTTGCTTACTCTTCATAGAATGAATGACTTCCTGCACAATGATGATGTTGGCGTTTATATTTCTTCTTGCTACAAAATTCGCTTGTTCAGGTCTAATAATCTTCGGAAAAATCACCTTAAATCTATTGGCAATAATCTTCATCACTAACTTGTACAACACCGAACATAGACTAATGGGGCAAAACTGCGAGAAACATTTCAGATGCTGCACTTTAGGTAAAAGAACTAAAAGTGAATTATTAAGATCCGAATCAATGCTCTCCCCAGAGAAAATCCATTTAACCCACCCACAAATTGAAGGACCAACATGCTCCCACTGACTCTGTTAAAAAAGAGCGTGAAATCCATCACTTCCTGGGGCTTTTAAAAGTGCCATGTCAAAAAGGGCCTTCTTAATCTCCTCATCAGAAACTGGCATACTCAGGAATTGAATCTCTTCCTAAGCGAGAGGCGGGAAAGAGCCATCACCAAGATTGCTCACCATAAAAATTCTTATAAAAATTAACTGCTTCCTTTTTCAAATCCTCTTCATCCATAACCCATTCTCCCGCTTGGTTCTTTAAGGCAACAATACGATTATGCTTTCTCCTCTGCAAAGCTCTCCTATGGAAGAACTTCGTATTCCGATCCCCAAACACTAACCAGTCACACCTAGTCTGACGCTATAAAAGTTCCTCATGGTGCAATACTGACTCCAACTCTTCTCTAATTTCCAACTCAACCTGATTTAAATGAGACGAACTCCTTCTATCAATCATCTTCTGAACATTATCAAGTTTCTTCTTCAGAAGATTCTTCCGATGAATAATATGACCAAACACATCTTTATTCCATAATTTCACTTGATCAGTGAAAGTAGCTTGGGTATTTGACATATTCCCCATAAACTCCCAATTCTACTTGACAAAACCCGAAAATCCCGGATGCTCGACCCAACCTGCCAAAAAACGAAAAGGTCTCCCTATGAAAGGCTGGTCATTAGGCAAGATAGTTAATTTCAGAGGTCTATGATTGGATTTAAGCTTTTGTAAATGCACGACTCTCGACAAAGGAAACTTGAGACACCAAGCTTCATTATAAATTGCCCTATCAAGTCTCTTAAAAACTCCCCCTCTATTCCAAGTGAAGTTTGGACCACTAAATCCCAAATCATTAAGCCTCAAAGAATCCATAAATTTACTGAAAAGAGCACATCTTTTCCCAATGACCCGACCTCCTCTTTCTTCACAAGAAGAAAGAATAGCATTGAAATCCCCAATCGCTAACCATGGAGTCCCATCCACCAGAATAATACACTTGAGAGCTTCCCATAACTGCTTCTGCTTTTGGCTATTTGGACTACCATACACAAAAGTGACCGAAACCGGTTGCCTATATGAAATTCCCAGAAATTCTAAGTAAGATAAATTAGGAATGATTACCCAAAATATCCACAGAAATTGTATTCTTCCACCCTATCCAAATGCCACCAAAAAAACCCCTTGCCTCCACACGATGCGAAAACTCAAAGCCAAGCTTAGTTATAACTGAATCAGCTTTAACACCACTTACCCTTGTCTCTAAAACACCAATCAAATCAGGCTTATGCTCTCTATTATACTCCCAAAAAATACGAGAAAATTTTAAACTGGCACAACCTTGACAATTCCAACAGAAAATAGAAAAATTCATATTCATAAAATAAAAATTAAAATAAAAAATACCACCTTATTATGCAGATATGGAGCCAATGCCATCAATCTGTCCATCAGCACTACCGCCCATCTCATAAGCTCCAGAACCAACTTGTGAATTAATGAGATTAGCCATAGAGCTCATAGCCTCCATCAAAGGAATTCGAGAAATTCCAGAATTTTTTAATCTACCTCCCTTTTCCTTGAACATACGATTAAGAGAAGCTCCACCACGACTATTGCCCATTTTATTCTCAAACCTATGCCCTCTGGAAACAGAAAAAGATTTATTAGTATTAACCAAAATATTTTTTTATTACCTTTGAATGATTTCGACACCTTATGATCATTAATAATAACTGCCTAACGATGATTTGGATTTAAAAAATTAGTATCCAATTTAACCACAGTTTCACTAGGAGAGTCAAACATTGGATTATTGTGCACCAATTTATTCCTCGTATTTTTTGAAGCTCCCGAATGGTCATCTAATTCTTTTCCCAAGATACTACTAGAATCGATCCCACCGAAATTTTGCTCATCCAAATCAGTATTACTGCCATTCAGAAACATTCTGTCCAGCCCACTAGAGGTTAATTTAGGCGCTAATGGACCCGCCAGACCAGGACTAATTTCCATAGGCCCTTCAATCTTTCCAGTCTCTATTATAACTTGGACCCACAGCAGGCCCAACAGAAATCCTAAGTCCAGCATCACTTCCACGGCCCAATCCAACACCAGAACCCAAATCCCCTTTAGAGCTAACCCTAGCTTTAAAACTCCTCTCAACTGCAGCCTCTTTACCAACATCATTCTTCCCCGACAAACCCCCATCAGCCACACCTAAATCATCGCCAGAAACATCATCCACAGTCAACGGCAAAAATCGAGATCCTAACGTACTCCTTCCCGATTTAGCTACCGTATTGAGCCTAGAAACCCGTTGACCACGCCTTGATTTCCTCTCGACTAACATCCACTGTCCGTATTCTAATCTCTTCCCTTCACCACCTATGCCGACATCATCGCCGGAGGTTTCCACCGCCGCATCCACCAAGCTCACCGGAGCAGAATTTGTCACCACCGACGGACACAACTCCTTGACGTGTCCATATTTCCCACAAGAGAAGCACACCGTCCGGAGGGCCTCATACTCAACTCGTTGAACGGCACTTTCCACCAACACCTGAGAGACCAGCGGTTTGTCCAAATTAATGAACACTGTCAGACGGGCAAACCGTCCTCTGGTTCTCTTGTCAGTTTGCAAATCCAACTTAACAACTTTCCCGATTAGTCCTCCGATTGCTTCAATGATCTTTCGTTTGTATAGGTACCCCGGAAGCCCCGGTAACCGAATCCAAGCCACCACCACGCTAGGGTACGGCTGTGCTGGATTAAACGTTTGCGTCCATGATTGCACAGTAAGGTATTGCCCAAATATGATCCAAGGACCCTGGGTTAAGACTATTATAATCTTCAAAATCCTGAAACTTAACCAAAAAATACCCATCAGCAATATCCATGAGATGAAAAGATTTAGTAGGTTTCTATAGATTAAGAATACGATTATGCAAAACATTATAGCCAATATTACGCCCTAAAAGCTTAAGAATGACCGTCAATTCCATCTCTTTGAAAAGTATGTCTTTAATGCGGTCTGAGAAAGCGATTGCCGGTATCCCATCAACCATGGATGTATTCACATCCCCTTCCAGTAACTCAAAATCACCCTTATTTTTCCCGAAAGTGCCTTCAAGATCCCTATCTGAGACAACACTTCCCCCTAAAAGCTTATCTTTAAAAGATATATTCGGCTGTTGAACAAAGTCAACAACCATGTTTGTGTCCTCCCCATCAACGGCTCCCTTGAATCTTACTTTCTTGGAATTCTGGTCACCATCAGTGCGAGGATCACTATTCAAAACGTTGTCTGAATTTTGCGTCTCCATCCCGTTTAACTACTGCCACGTCTAACTGTTAACGATTTATAGGTCATTAGTTTGTTGTTAATTTAATAAAACATAATCATATAATAATTTTATAAGTAAGATTTATAATTAATATTTCCTTTAAAAATCATACATAATAATTGATTTATACATTATTTTCTATAACGATAAGTAAAAGGACGCAGAAAACTAATAATTTAAATTTTACTCACAATAATTTAATTATACATTAATTTAAATATAAATATGTAAATAGTTTATTAAAATAAAGCAATCAATTGAAGAACTTTAATAAAGATTTCAATTTAAATGGCAAATAAAAATAATCAATAATTTACTTAATAAAAAAAACCATATAATAGTTTATTTATTGGTTGTTAGTTAAATTTTAAAAGAATATTCTGATAAATAATTTATTTTATCAATGTAAATATAAAAAATAATAGGAACTTTCCTTTAATAAGGATTTCAATGTTAATGGTAATAAAATCATTAATATTTTATTTTTTAATGATATCTTTCATTTTCATTTTACGGTTCATGTTTAGAGTTTATGGTTGTACCTCTCAACAATATCGTTTTCAAATATTGAACTTATATTTTCTTTTTTAAAAGTACAATGTATCTTACCATCACACGTAACACTTATTAGAAAATAATATTTCATTTTAAATATTTAATAGTAGAGAATTCGAGTAATATAGGCATGGAGCATTCAAAAGCCTGATTTATTTGGAGTATCACCCTCGTGAGTATTGATCCAAAATTTTATCTTGGGATTGAATATTGGTAGAGTGGGAAGGAGTAGATAATGTTTGAAAGCACATGATTCACGGTTACTTTGATTTTACATCTTTTTTTTTTTTTTTTTGGGAGCATAAGATCTTGTGCAAATGGAGAAAATTGTTTGTTAAACCTCACTTGTTCCAAAAGTCCATTTTAAAATTGCATAAAATGGGCAATCTAGCTTTACTTAAAACAATACTTTGGTACAGGTTTTAAATAATAATTTTTTTATTCAACTTGAGTAATTTGTAAATGTTTCTTTACCTCATTGTTTGCTTGCGTACGTGATATGAAAAGTTTTTGCTTAATTATTTTTAACCTCTTTGTTGATATATATATTTAATTTCTAAGTTATTGAAAATATTTAAATTCAATAAATAATTAAACTCAAACTCAAACTTGAAATTTATAATTGGTAAAAGAAGAAAAAAAGGTTTATTTTTATTCCTACTCCCCTTGAAAGCACAAAGCCTAACAATATTACACAGGGAGGGATGGAGGAAAAACGAGGTAAAAAGGAAAACAAAAGAGGTGAAGAAAAAATTGATACCTTTCAAAACCCTCTCTCTGAAATGTAAGAAATTAAAAAAAAAATCCAAAAAAAAAGAGATGAGCATAGATTATTGAAGTTTGCTGCTAATAATCCTAAGCTCCATTGATTAAGGCAAGGACTTCAGCCTCGGTTGGAAGGGCTGGGATTGCTCCCTTCTTGATTGTGGTTATGGCTCCACATGCATTTGCGAATTTCAGTACCTCCCTCAATTTCGATTCATTCTGATTTGATTTTATAAAATAAAATAAAAAACCCATTTAGAATAACAATGTAAATCACAATTTTAATCAATAAATAATATACAAAATGGGTTACCTCAAGTATGGTTGGGTCTTCCACGATCTTGCATAGTAAAGCACCAACAAAAGCGTCCCCGGCGCCAGTTGTATCCACTGTATTCACATGGAATGCATCCACTGACCCATGGAAGTACTGCCCACGCAGAGGTATCACCGCAACAATACGTAAATTATTATCAGAAGCTTAAATTATTACACAGCTAAATAGTGAAAACGTCAAAACAAGACCGTTGGACCCCTAGTTTTTTTTAGCCTAGGTCCCTGACTCCCTGTCTAATAATATTAACAAAATAAGACAACTTGAAGAGTTGGGGCCCAAAGCTGACTAGACTACTATCATACTATATTAATTGTTTTTAGCCCTTGGCACCAACCGACGGACAACATTTGCAATGGGATGGACCAAATATAATTTTCCTATCAGTAAATATATTCTTACCGAGTGTTTTTTTTATATAATACATATACAAATAAAGGCATCACCAACCATAAATTTGCTAAAAGTGAAGAAGCATTCAACTAAGAGCAGTCCAAGAGGCTAAATTTAGCATACCTTGGTATAGTACATGCTACCCTTTTCACCGAGGGTGATCAAGAGTAGTGTCAAGTTGGGGCGCCAAAGTTTCATAGCAGTTTCATCGTCGATTTTGTTGCAACCGGTGAGGAACTCTAGCTCAACATCGCTGACCTTGATAATATCGGCCTTATCCCAGATGGTTAATATCTGTTTCCTGGCCTCATCGGCTGAAGGCCAAAGTGGCAGCCGAAGGTTTGGATCATATGACAACAAAGCACCTGATTCTTTGGCCACTTCCATTGCCTTTAAGTGAGCCGATCTGCATGGCTCTACGATCAAACTTATTGATCCGTAGTGGAATACTTTGGCCTGCACAAAACAAACAGTTTAAAAGACAAAAAAATACACCCAAAACAAATAAGTTTTGTTGAGAAAATTACAAGACAAGCAAATTTCCAACAAAAACGATACATCATGCAGTGTTGTTCGGTAGGTAGGCCAATCATTTGATCCATAAGCTAACGAACAAAGACAAATCATGCAACTTCTCACCTAACAAGTAATCAATTTTCAATGTTGAAGTCAAATATATACATAATGATTTATACGTTCCTTCACTTCACTCTCCCTCCCATCTACCATATCTACCGACGCATGAAATAAGTCCAGATGCAGTCGTTGTGGATAAACTAACATTGTGGAGTAAAACCAATACTTATCAGCAGAAACAAATACTAAATGCATCAAACCGAATCGAAGAGCACGTCATTAAGTAGCAATTTGCTAGGTAGATGGAACAAGGCATCACTACAAGTAAAATCGAACTGGATCTACCCTTGATCAACAATAATTTCCCTATTAGCTGTTGCATGCGATTTCTTACCACAAGGCTACAAATTAAGTTTATGTCCATCCATCGTTTTCTTTAAAATATCCAAATTCAATCCAAATATACATATTAAAAGGTCTAATTATGCCCCCAGTCCCTGTACTCTTCAGATTATTTAAATTTAATCATTACTTGGGTTAAATTTGAATAGGGGTTATCTATTGGACTTCAATTTTTAACCGTCACGGAATTAACAAGTACCTAGAAGATTAAATTTTCAAAATCCAAAGAATACAGGGAGTAACGGCGTAAATATACGGAATTATAATAAAATAACATAAAAGGTCAAAAGAGACAGAAAAAGCAAACAGAAGATCCAGCGCGTTTTGCCATTGATGTTCAGGGTTGGTGTGACCAAGCGAAGCACGTGAAGTCACGTGAGAGACGGGGTTTAACGTTAGTTGATGGATTTTGGTCCCATCGTGGACGCAATCATATAATGTCACAGTGGCGATCCATATAAAGTAATCCCGCAAAACACGGCAAATTTCACCCATTCCTTTTTGTAAGAGTTACGTCACAGTAGATGTGAAGTTAGCACTTCCCACACCAAATGTTGATAGTCAAATTAATATATCCAAAGATCCAGATTAGGTCCCAATAATGAGTATACTGTTACGTCGGACAAACCTCACCGATAGGTGACAACATCAATGCCCGCAGTTTTGACAATTTCCGGTGCCAAGATACTCAGCGTGGGTCCTCTATAGAACTATGGATCACAAGAATATTGGCTAATATGGCTGACATGTCAGTCTTATTAAAACTCTACTCTCACATTACGGCGCGTGAGTATCAGATTTCTTCTTCTTCTTTTTTCATACAGTCTTTTTTGGTTCTTTAAAGTCAAGATCGAAGAAAGAACAGACGAAAGTTGCACTAAAACGAAAAAAAGAAAAGAATTGAAGGTAAAAAGATGTCACTTACGGATCTTATAAGATCAAGATTCAATTCCTCCGCCGTCAACAGCATGTCAGCACTGGGATTCCTATAAAACATGAACTCACGCTCTCCGTCGGCGCGTAGAGTTACGAAGGCAAGAGCGGTCCTAGCACCTTGGTCAAATAAGATCCCGTCACCAGAGACTCCGTTTTGCTTGAGAATATCGGCAAGCATGTGACCGAATTCATCGTCGCCGAGTTTTCCGACGAAGGATGCTTTACCGCCTAGTCTTGAGACGGCAATCGCCACGTTGGCTGGGGCTCCACCGGGGGCTTTGAGGAAGCCTGGAGCTTCAGCTAAAGAAACGCCGGAGACCGTGGGGACGAAGTCGATGAGCATCTCACCGAAACTCACGATTAAACTCTTGTCGGAAACGACCCCGTTAGGTGCCATGGCGTCGATAAGAAGGCAAAAAATAAACGATCTTTTTTTTTTTTTCTAAGGTAAGAAATTAGAAGTAAGAGAGACGAAGAGGACGGTGTTTATTATATAGGAAAAATACGGAATATTGATTTTTTTTTCATATAGTTAAATTTATTAATGATTTTCATTTGAATGGAATTTTGGAAACTGTGTTCTATGTTGGATATTTTTACAAATGTGGGGCCGCTGTTTTTCTATTTGGATTTTGGATTATTATGAGCTAAATAAAAATAAGGAATTATTTTCTAAAATTCATATTATTTTTAGTTAATTAATTCAAATGGTATCATATACCTCGATAGGTGATTTATTTTTAATAGATTAAGGTTCGAACCCCACCAAAGGTAAAATGCTCTCGTTATCTCTTGGTGAGTGGTCATACGTTCACATTTGATCAAAACATCATTCTTCCTGAATGAAAGACAAAACTCTTCTTGAGAGACGTTATCTTCAGTTATTGAGGAACTGAATCGACATTCTTAAATATGACACTTTAAAAAAAAATTTCAAAAAAGTCACTCCTCTCAACAATTATTTATCAAATTTTAGAATTTAATTAAAAGTTTCTTAAATATATATTGCATAAACACACGTTTGTAATTAAATTATATATTTTAACATGTATATAATTTATTTTTATATATAAAGCTGTTGAGGTTAGTTTTCTAGTTATAAATCATATTAATGTCCAAAATTTAATTAGTCATTAATGATCGTATCAATAACTTATCTAGACTTCTTTTGTTCATTTTATTTCTCAATACCTTGGCAAATCTCTCATTCTGTGGAAATTTAAATAGGACACAACTTCTTGATTCTTAGTTTTTGTAAATTAGTGGGTAAAAAGGGATGGAACATATGCCCTATTATGATTATATCTCGTTTCTTAATATCATCGAATTAAGTGAAAAAAATTTGAGTTGATTAAATTATCGAATTCTATTTTATTGTTTTAATTTAATTTATTCTTTTTTAATTTAATCGAGTGAAATGCGATTCGAGTCAAATAAATTTATTAAAGTTAAATTAAAAAATTAAACCGGCCATATTAAAATATTATTGATAATAAAGAACATAAATGTAATGTATATTTGAAAACTCTTTTAAAACAAAATAAGAGAAAAAAAAAAACAAGATAATTATGCTACGTTTAGTAGGAATTTTTTTTAACGCATGTTTTAATATATAGGTTAGTAATAAACTAATTCAATTAGTAATATTTAGTCACTCCAATGACTTATTTTTAGTAAATAGAAGGAATTTTTTTTGCTTATTTTGAAAATGTCTTCTTCTTTTTTTACAAGAATTATTACATATCCTTTTAATTTCAAGTTTAAATTTTTACTAACTATTCTTTATTTTATGTCGAACTATTACAATACATACATAATAAATAAAATTTTTCCTCATATTATTACACTAGTAACCAAACGAGACATTAGTATGATAAACTTGATTTGATAATTTATTTGTTGAAAGCCTTAAATTTATCATTTTAGAATTTTTAAAAATATATATTTAATTTTTAATTTTTTGAATATATATGTATAAAATTTTGAAAAAAATATTTTAAATTTTGGAAGATAATTTTGAATTTTTTGTAATTTTCTAAAGAGAGACTAATTTGTACATTTTCGAAATTGTTAGGACTCAAGGGGTATTTACATCAATTTATTAATCCAATTATTTAAAATTTTCAAGCTATAAAATTCAACTCAACTCGAACTCGAAAGATTAGATTACTTATTTGAATTAATTAAAAAATGAATAACTCAATTTAATTAACTAAAAAATGCTAAATAAGTCAAAAAAATTTATAAATAAAAAATAAAAAAATTGGTATTATTAATAATTATAAATATTTATACAAAAGGAGACAAGCATTGTTTTGGAATTTGGGTTTCCTTTCATTGGTCATACTCTCCCATTGATTTTTTAATCTTTAAAAAGAAAATCAAAATACATGGATACACAAACTAATTGCAAATGAGTTAAGTTTGGAATTTGTTGAAAGTGGGACTAGCATTGGTTTAGGATCAAAATATGATGTATAAGTGGGTAGGATATTAACTACCATAATTTATAATTTTATATAAAAATTAGTCAGTATAAATTTGTAAGCAAGAAATCCTTAAATAATAACTTCTTTTACAAATGAATCACTTCTAATAAATTTAAACATATAAAAGATGATATTTAAAATTTCTTTTAAACAATAATATCCACAATGAATTTGAGAACAGTAAAATAAAGGAGGCAAAGACAAGACCAACTTGTTTAGCAGTAACTTCTCCACTAAAACTCAACCAATAATGGTATGCCATCTAAGATAAAAACATTTTATATTAAAACCAATAACATCTTTTCATTCCTTATGTTTAAACAATTAGTATTTTGTGGAAATAAATAAAATATTTACCATTATTGCCACTATGGTGAAATAACTTAAATATTTAAGTGGTGAATTATTTTTGGTAATATAATTGTTTAAATGTAATACTTTTTTATAATTCAATTTAAAATTTAAAAGTTTTATCCTTTATAAAACGAATATATCCCAAAATTATAAATCAATTTTGATTTAATTTGTAATTGTATATATAAACTTTTATTTGATGCAATTATACACGTGAAACTCTAATTGTAGTTTAAAACTATACTTGAAACTTTAATTTTGATTTAATCATGCACATTTAAAGAAATAAATATATCAATTTACTTTTTATATTCGATAAATATAATTATTTATATATGAAATATATCAACATAAAATGATGTTATATCAATAATTGTATTAATAATTTACAAGAATTAGATAAGATAAAAATTTTATGTATAAAATTATATGAAATCAAAATTTATATATATAATTTTGGAAGTTATACTATTTTACAGAAGCTTCCTGTGTAAGTTGATTTTACAAAATCAGGTAACCCTTTTTTTTTTCATTTTTTATGCTATAAGTTGATTTTCATGTCAATAAACATTTTCATGCCATTTTCATGCCTTTTTTTTATATTATTAATTTTATGTAATTTCATCTATATTTTTCATGCCTTTTTTTTCAATCTTTTATGTTATCAGTTTTATATTATCAAAGTTTTAGATCTCTTAATAATTATGAAAAAAATTCTTATTAATATTTTATTTATTTTATTGGAAACATCTTTTGAAAAATAATTTCAAAAAAAATTAAATAATGAAAAATATTTTACACAATCATCCAAATACCAAAAAAATCAATTTTTTTTAAAAAAATTAATACATTTTTCAAAAATCATTTTTCGTACAAAAATTTATACTAAACAAACCGATCCTTAGTTAAAGTAATTTTAATTTTAGTTAAATTCGATCATAAACCATAAAAGTTTACATGGTTCAGTAAAAACAAGTGTAATTTTCTTTTATTTTCCCATCACTTTGATCAAAGGTGAAGCTCTAACTACTTATTGCTCTTCCTTCATTTCTGTCTATTTATTTATGAAAGGAGATATGAAATTAAATGTAATAAAGAATTAAAAGTATGATGATAATTTAGTAAAATGTGCTTTTAGGTAATATTATATTTTTTCAACTAAATAATAAATTCTTACATTCCAATTAAATGAACCAAACAAAATATATAATATAAGCGGTAATATACTAAATAATTCCAATTTTTTTTTCTTTTAAGAGGGGCTTAAAGCTAAGAGTTTCGTTTAAGGGGCCTAAGGGTAAAGCTAAAATTTGTGTTAGAAAAATTTAAATTAAATTATTAATTTTTAAAGTAACAAAAAATTGTAATTTTTTAATTTAACCAAAGTTAAATAAAGGCTTAAATTGATTTTTTTTTTTTTAACTTTAGAGAGGAATTAAAAGGCAATATTATCATTTAGATAAGGGGACAAGGTTCTGCCTACCTTTGTTATCGGGTATGTCATATTATCAAATTTGGTTAATTTAGTTAAAATGTAAGGATTTAATGCTTTGTTAATGGAATGTAAAATTATTTAAAAGTAAAATTTACTAAAATTATCCTTAAACATAAATAAGAATAAAAAATATTAAAGTGTGCTAAGAAAAGTTAACTATTAAAAAATGAAAAAAAAAAGGAAAAGTAAGATAGTATATACGAAATGTTTAAAAGACTTCAACTAACGAATAATCAATGATGGAAAAAAAAATTCACTTATAATAATTAATTAAAAATAATATAATATAACTAAAAATGTAATATAATAAAAATAATAATTTTCTCAACTAATAATAATAACAAATAAATAAAAGACAAAACTCACTTGTCATAAACCTGGAGTTGATTTATTAGCGTGTGTTTTTCATTTTTTTTTCCTTTAGATTTAACATAAATGGATTTAATCTTAAAGAAAAACATAGAATTATGAGAACCAGATTGTCATGTTTATAAAAAGGTAACTCTCAAAAAAAGTAAAAATAAAAAAAAAGTAAATAAAATAAAATTTGGCATACCAACATTAAATGTGGAGATGTCGAATTTTGAAATTTCCTCTGACGTTATCGGTGGTGAAGATGAGAATGGTGGCCAAGCAGAAGATCGATCCACCAAAAAGGTTCGTCTTAAGGATCAAAGGGTAGAGTCGAACTCAGATACTATGGTAGACCTGGTGTCTATACCGGTAATAACCCGAAAAGAAAAATTGGTAGAGGATTCTTCTATTTTGGGGAGTGCGTTTGAAACACCAGAATTTGCAATGGAATTTGATCTGGAATTCGTTGATGGAGACATTAGGAGATCGACTATTAATGGAAAACCATCAATTGATTTTTTTGAGAGGGTTAATCAAGTGCTAGTTAAAGATATGGCTCTAATAGTAGTGATCAAATTACTTGGCTGAAATATTGGTTTTATTTCACTCCAAAATAGGATTTCTAATATCTGGAAACCCTCAATGCCTTTTCATTTAATGGACATTGAAAATGGCTATTATTTGGTCAAATTTCAAGGCAAAGAGGACTATGATAGAGTACTATCTCAAGGGCCTTGGATTGTATTTAGACAGTACCTTACAATTCAATCGTGGTCAACGGATTTCAATCCTGCAAAACCTTACCCGAGTATAGTTAAGACCAGGATTTGCCTCCCTAGTTTGTTGGGTCATTTGTACAACAGGAAAATCCTTTGGGAGATTGGGGAATTGGTAGGGAAGGTTGTGAAGTTGGATTTCAATATTGATAATAGGGCTAGAGGTAGATTTGCTTGCATGGTTGTTTTCATTAACCTGGACAAGCCCCTGGTCTCTCAAACTCTGATCAATGAAATCCTCCAACTGATTGTATAAATCGTTGTCGGTTGTTTGTTTTGCTTATGGTAGATACGACCATGAGAAAGAACTATGCCCAAACGTCAAAAATGTTGCGGTGGTTGAGGAAGGTCAACCTGTTGTAATTGAAATAGGGGAGCTCGATGTGGCAATGGAATCGACTGACAAAGAGGTTGAATCTGTAACGCCCTGATTAATTTATCCCTGTTTCAGTAAATATCTGACATAATTGTGTATTTGCTTCAGTGGTTAAGTGTTCTAGGTGTGTGTGTGAGGTCTTGGGTTCAATTTTTGTTATTTTTGAACCAAGCCTTACCCTTGTTGAGTAGGCTTATATTAAACTATTTGTTAATTCATATCAGAATGAGCCTGCTGGTTCAAGTGGTAAGGGGGTAAGTGTGTTAGAGGTCCTATGTTCGAATCCTTACGCGAGTGCGGATGTTATATTATTTTTTGCTAGATTGTTTAAATTCTAAAGTGGGTGAGATTAAGGTGTTAGTGGGAAGTTGGAGGATATCTAATTAGTTTTATTTTATTTTTATTTTTAGTTTTCCCAAAATTCTCTCTGTATTTTTGAGGTTCTTCTTCCTCCAAACAAAATCCCCATTATTGTTATTTTCATTTTCTCTACTCTCTGTCTAAAATTAAACTATTCCCTTCGTACTTTTTTTTGTCACTAATCCTCGCTTTTAGGTATTGCGAATCTTTGGTTTTTGTGTAATTGGAGAAGTGGGTGAAGCAGCAATTCCTTTTCAACGATCTAATTTGTGCGAGTGAACGAGTGTGTTGGCTGTTTCGAGAGGCTTGGGATTGTTTTCACATCAAAAAAGTACCAGGTGTGTACCCGAAATGCAGAAAACTAGGCTTCAGCAAAAGCTGAAAAAATGTTCTGTCCCGTGTGGTTGGCTGTGTGCGAGACATGGCCTTGTGATCGACGAATGCATGGCTGTGCATAAGACACGGCTGTATGGTGGCGCGAGTGTGGCTGTGTAGGCCACACGGGCTAGGCCAAGTTGGGCGTGTGGGCCCACACGGGCATGCCACATGGACGTGTGGGTTTGGGCCAGACCGTGTGGGCCACACGGGCAAGGTCAATTTGGGCGTGTAGGCCTACATGGGCATGTAGGCCCATATTTTTGAAATTTTCCTTAGTGTCGCACGGGTCGATTCGATCGACTATAGGCCTACCATATGGTCGGTAAGGGCTAACCAAACCCTAAAACTGTAGATTTGATAGACTGATATTCTGTTCTGAGTATGATAATGCTATGCATGTCTGATTATTTCGTAACCTGTATATAAGCATGTTGAGCATGTTTAATCTGTTATTTCTGTATCTGTTTTCTGTATCTGTTTTGGGGTGGGATTTGTATATGTGGAGGAAGTGTTCTGTATGGCGATCATTGCCTATATTCTAGCAGCTTGGCTGCACCTTATCTGATATGTGTCATAATGGCACGATATGGTGTGTAGGGTTGGGTGGGTGTTTTTAACCCCACATGGTGTGATGGGATGGTCAGAGCTGGTGTGTAGAGGATGGGGGTAGGTTTCTGATTATCTGATCTGTATATTTGACTCTATTAATTGTATCTAAAATTGGCATGAGCCCAAATCTGTATTTAATTGTATGTGAGTTTTCTGCAAGTTTGCATGTCTATTTCTGTTGGGTTACACACTGAGTTTACATAAACTCACATCTGTTTGTCTGTTCTGTTCAGGTAATTCACAGACTTAGACAGATCGGTGGGGCAGAGTCTTGCGGTGATCACTAGTCTACGAACTGAATTTAATTAAAGGTTTTGTTTACTTAAAGGATATTTCTGGGAGTTTTGTATTAAATGGACTTTCCGGTCTGTTGATTAAATTTTTGGGATTTAGATTTTCGTTTAATAATTTGTTTGGACAACTCTTTAAAAACACAGTTTTTACTAAAACAAAGGTTTTTTAAAATACGAACTGCCTTCATAAAATACAACGATTTTCATAAGCTTCCGTTATAAAACACGTTTTAAGGAAAATTAATTAATTGAATAAATGTTTTGACAATGGACAAAAGCAAATAAGAGTTGAAAAATTGAATTGGTTTTATCGTATAAGCTTTGTTATCAAAACTCATTCTTTGTGAAATCTCCGGATTCGGCGATAACGTCTAGGCCGAGTTTGGGGTGTTATAAAATCAGCGAACTATGGCCCATGGATGTTGGTAGAAAGAAAATCAAGGCGAAAAGCGAGGGATGATAGGGGCTTTGGTGCCGAAATTCAAGAGGTTGGATCTTCTGGATCCCGTTTCAATATCTTGGCTAATGGAAATAAGGGAAGGATTGATACTGTGGGGATTAAGGAAATCAGAAAGGGGTAGTCGAAGGGAGTTTTAAATGGTAATAGAAGTGAAGCTATTAATTTGAGTAAAAATTCAGGGTTGGGTAAGAGGGCAACAACTATTTCCAACAAAGAAAATCAAGGCGAAAATCAAGTCAAAATTCGGGGGGTTGGATCTTTAGGATCCCGTTTCAATATCTTGGCTAGTAGAAATAAGGAAAGGAATGATACTGTGGAGATTGGGGAAATTAGTAAAAGGTAGTCGAAGGGAGTTTTAAATGATAATAGAAGTGAAGCTATTAATATGAGTAAAAATTCTGGGTTAGGTAAGATGGCAACAACTATTTCCAACATAGAAAATCAAGGCGAAAATCGAGGGATGATAGTGGATTTGGTGTCGAAATTCGGGGGGTTGGATCTTCAGGATCCCGTTTCAATACTTGGCTGATAGAAATAAGGAAACGAATGATATTGTGTGGATTGGGGAAATTAGTAAAGGGTAGTTAAAGGGAGTTTTAAATGGTAATGGAAGTGAAACTATTAATTTGAGTAAAAATTGAGGGTTGGATTAGAGGGCAATAGTTATTTCCAACAAAAGCCAAACTAATAGAAAGGGTAGGCCTAGTGAATTTTCTTCCAATGGGCAAAATAAATTGGTGGATAGGGCCAACCTGCTTTCTAAATCCCAAGATAAACGACCTATACAGTCAAATGGATCTGGACTTTCATCCCTTCCAGGCCTAGCTTTGGTCCTTGAGGGCAATTCTTTTAATGAAGACATGAATGTAGTTACTAGCTTGGCTCATTTAGAAAAAAAAAACTTGTCCTTTGTTTGCTTACAACTCTCAAAATAATGTTTTCAATTCTGAGGGGAATTTTATGTTAGGAAATGCTGGACATTCGAATGGTGGGATTTTCTCTGTTGATGGTCAAAATGCAAATCTATTACATTTTAATCATATATTTGAAGAACCTATCGAAATGGATGTGGGTGTTAGAGAGAGCTTACTCAATACAGGAAAGCACGGTGCAATGGTTTTTAAAGAAAACAAAATGCTCACTCCAGTCGATTCTTGTACTGATAGCGGAGATATTTCTACGGAGAGGATTTCTTCATCTCCAAGTGGAAACAATAATGAAGGGAAAACAAACAATAGTAAACACAAAAAGAAACTAAATAAGACCATTCGCGGGCCAGGGAGAAATTTTAAGGTTTCCAGTAACTCACGGATTCCTTTGGCTGACTCGATTAATTCCATGGTTGATTTGATATTGGTACAACTTGCCCAAGAAATTGGTAAAGAGCAGTTGGGGAAAATAGGGGACTATTGATCACGATAGAGCAGGATAGACAGTAAGTTTGTTATCCATTTTCTGTTATTATTTTTATGGATTTAAACTTTATTGTTTTCTCATGGAATTGCCAATGCTGAGCGGAGATTAATTTCTCATGTGTTTTTAAAGAATATAACTTGGAATTTAAGTCAAATATTGTCAGTTTGATGTAATCAAATTAATATTCACACCGAGTGGAAGCAATGGGTTTTTCTGGGGGAATTATGTAACACCCCCTACCCGTATCCGTTGCCGGAATAGGGTATGAGACATTACCGAAGTTTACTAAATATTTTTGAATAATTCCAAGTCATTTATTATTCATATTCTGAAACTAATCATAACGTCCCTCTATTGGGCCCTCGAAGCCCAAAACATACATTAGGAATCAATAAATCGGGATCATAGGGAATTTTTCGCAAAATGCTAAAATTTTTCTACATTGGTTAGCATATTTTAATATTGACAAACTTATTTTCTCAACATGTGTCACTTGAATGGATTACTTGTTCTAATATACATAATTTTCCTTGTATCAACGTATCAAAGATAATCTCATATTTACATGTCATGATACATATCATTCTCTTGCTGTTTCTTCATAAATATAAATTATTCAATTCATTATGACAATATTTCATGTACCATCATTTTCATGAGTTTAGTGTATATTTATTCCAGTAGCAATTTATAATCTTGAATGTGCATAATTATCAGGCAAGTTTCACATACATGTATTTTCCATGTCATATTTCAATACATCAAATAATTATCATTCTATGTATTTCAAGTTTAATTTCATGATTTCAAATACTGTCCATTTTCTATATTTATCCCATTGAATTTCTTAGAATTTCGATAGATTTTCAGTAGTACACTTATAGTGTATAATCCCGGGTCCGTCAATTCATACACATATGGGTGTACCCTTTTTTCCAGAGAGCACACTCCCGTGAGCCTCATCCTTACAGCGGGATTACCAGTCTAGGCTAAATCCCCTGTAAGAGAGCATACTCTCGCGAACCTCATTTCTTACAGCGGGATTACCAGTCCAAACTAAATCCCTTGTACATATGCTCAAAGAGTATTGTCGGGATTACTAGTCTAGGCTAAATCCCCTGCAACGACAATTACTCTAATGAGCTTGGATCTGAATTACTAGTCCAGGCTAAATTCAGACCCTAATTTGGATTACCCGTTCGGGCTAAATCCATTTTCTACATATTTTTTGGCTTACGTCAGTGTTTCAATTTCTAGGACTCTTCCACTAGGGATATTAGAACAGTGAGGGAATTTTCAAATGTTTTTCTTGAGGAGTTACCGGGTTTTCCTCTGAATTGAGAAGTTGAGTTTGGTATTGAGCTTATAGCGGGTATAGCTCTGATGTCTATCGCTCCATACCGTATGGCATCGAAAGAGCTTGCAGAGCTGAAGGCTCAACTTCAAGAGCTTCTGGATTGTGGTTTCATCCGTCTGAATGTGTCTCTGTGGGAGGCACCAGTTCTTTTTGTAAAGAAAATGATAGTACCATGAGGATGTGCATTGACTACCAGAAATTGAATAAACTGAAAATGAAGAACAAGTATCCACTTCCGAGGATCAACGACTTGTTTGATCAGTTCCGAAGGGTGTCAGTGTTCTCGAAAATAGATCTCTGATTTGGGTATCATTAGCTTAGAGTTAAGGAAGTTGATATTTATAAAACGATATTTAGAACTTGTTATGGGCACTACAAGTTCCTAGTTATGGCCTTTAGTCTGACAAATGCTCTGGCTGTATTCATGGATCTGATGAACTGAGTTTTTCAGCCGTATTTGGATCAATTCGTCATGGTTTTCATCGATAATATTTTGGTTTACTCTAAGACTAAGGATAAGCATGATGAGCATATTAGAGTAGTGCTTCGATACTCCAAGAGAAACAGCTCTGTGCTAAGTTGAGCAAGTGTGAGTTCTAGTTACGAGAGGTAACTTTTCTAAGGCACGTGGTTTCTACCGAGGGGATCTGAGTTGATCTTAGAAAGATTGAGGCTATACTTGATTGGAAACAGCCTAATAATGTATCTTAGATCCGTAGTTTTTTGGGTCTTGCGGGATATTATCTGCGGTTTGTTTAGGGATTCTCTTTGATTGTAGCTCCTTTGACTAAGCTTCTATATAATGGTGTTCCTTTTCTTTGGACTAATGTGCAGCAATCGAGCTTCGAGAAGCTCAAGTCTGTTCTGACTCATGCTCTTGTTCTGATTTAGCCTGAATCTGGTGAGGAGTTTATAGTGTATAGTGATGGGTCGCACGTCGGTTTGAGATGTGTACTAATGCAAGATGATAAGGTTGTGGCATATGCATCCCGTCAGCTTAAGTCACACGAGAGGAATTATCTGACGCATGGTCTCGAGTTAGCTGTTATGGTATTTGCGTTATCTAGAGGCACTATCTATATGGTGAGAGGTGCATAATCTACACTGATCACAAGAGCCTCAAGTACCTTTTTACTTAGAAGGAGTTGAATCTTAGACAGCGTCGATGGATTGAGCTACTCAATGATTATGACTGCACGATAGAGTATTATCCTGGTAAGGCCAATGTGGTGGCCGATGCTCTCAGTCGTAGACTAATGACTGATTCGAGAGCGATGTTCGCTCGCCTCAGTCTGTTTGATGATAAAGGTCTATTAACCGAGTTGCAAGCTAAGCGGACTTAGATTGATCAGATTCAAGATAAGCATTTAGGGGATGAATCTCTGGATTTGCGATTTTGTCAGATTAAGAGTGGCAGTACTTCTTATTTTGGACTAAATAAGGATGGAATTTTGTGTTTTCGAGGTAGGGTTTGTGTATCGAGTGATTCTGATCTGAGACAATTAATCCTGAGAGAGGCGCATGTAGCCCTTATACTATGCATCCCGATAGTAATAAAATGTATCGCGATCTTCATGAGTTGTATTGGTGGCCAGGTTTGAAGCGTGAGGTGGCGAATTTTATTGCTCGTTGTCTGACATGCCAACAGGTTAAGGTTGAGCACCAGTTACCTTCGGGTTTGCTCCAACTTGTTAAGATTCTCTTATGGAAATGGGAACGAGTGACGATGAATTTCGTTCGTAGGTTGCCCTTGACACCTACTAAGAAGGATTCTTTTGGGTCATCGTGGATAAACTCTGCTCGTTTTTCCTTCCCCGCGAGTATAGCATAATGAGCCGACCAAGTCCGTTCATTTTATTCCGGTTCAGACGAACTACTCTCTGGAAAAATTAGTGAAGCTCTATATTTCTGATATTGTAAGACTGCATCGGGTTCTTATTTTGATAATTTCTAATAGGGATCATCGCTTCACTTATCGATTCTAGAAATAATTGCATGAGGCTCTAGGTTCAATATTGGACTTCAGTACTGCGTTCCATCCTCAGATCGATGGTCAATCTGAGATGGCGATTCAGATACTAGAGGATATGCTTCGGAGTTGTGTAATTGATTTCTGAGGTAGTTGGGATGATTTTCTACTATTAGCTAAGTTCGCCTACAACAACAGTTTTCAGTCTAGCATCCAGATAGCACTTTACGAGGCTTTGTATGGTCATAAGTGTCGTACTCAGCTATGTTGGACTGAGTTGGGTGAGCGACGGATTTTGGGTCTTGAGTACTAAAGATAAGGTTAGACTGATTCAGGATCGTTTGAAGGCGGCTTTTGATAGACAGAAGTCCTATGCGGATCTGAAAAGAAGAGATATCGAGTACTCTGTAGGTGACTTCGTTTTTTTCAAGGTATCCTCGTGGAAGAAAGTTTTGAGGTTCGGTCGTAAGAGCAAGTTGAGCCCTAGGTTCATCGGGCCGCATCAGATTCTAGAGCATATGTGACCAGTCACTTATTAGTTGGAGCTATCTGTAGAGTTAGACCATATCCATGATGTCTTTTACCTCTCGATGTTGAGACGGTATCGGTCTGATCTATCTCACGTTGTCTCTGTTGAAGAGGTCGAGGTTAGACCGAATTTGACTTTTGAGGAGGAGTCTGTTCAAATTTTAGATCGAGATATTAATGTTCTGAAGAGGAATTCCATTCCGTTAGTAAATGTTCTGTGGCGAAATCATAGCACTGAGGAAGCCACGTGGGCACTTGAAGACTCGATGCGTTAGCAGTATCCTTATCTGTTTTGATTAGGTAAATTTCGAGGTCGAAATTTCTTTTAAGGGGGTAAAGTTGTAACGCCCTGAATTATTCAAGTCTATTTTTGTGAAATCTGACACAAATGTGTATCTACTTCAGTGGTTAAGTGTTCTAGGTGTGTGTGTGTGTGAGTTCTTGGGTTCAAGTCTCCCCTTTGCCAAAATTTTGTTATTTTAGATCCAAACCTTACCCTTGTTGAATGGACATATTTAAAATTGTTTGTTAATCCATATCAGAATGTGCCTGTTGGTTTGAGTGGTAAGAAGTTAGTGTCTTGGAGGTCCTGTGTTCGAGTCCCTGCGTGAGCGTGGATGTTAATTTTTGTTTCGGTTGGCTTAGAGAGTTTGAGTGGTCTTGAAATTCTATGTTGGTTGGGTTGTTAGTAGATGTAGTGAGATTGTGATCAAGTGGGGATTTTATTTTCTTTTTTCTTTTTCCAAAAATTTCTCTTTCTTCCAGTTTGACTTCTTTTCCGCTGTGATTTCTTCCATCCAAAATTTTTTGTCTTTTTCTTTATTTTGCCAACATTGTTCTTCCTAAAACTGCAGTGATACGATTTTTGTTGAAATCTTCGTGTGTCTGGTAAGTGAGGGTAGTGAATTTTGTTCGGATTAAGGGTAATTTTTTTAACTACTTATACTAATTTTGATCCTTTCGATAATGTTATTTTGGGTTAATTGGCAGCGAATAGTGAGGAACGGGGCTCTCTTATTGTGGAATTGTAGTCGGTATCGTTCGGGGCTTTAGGGTAAGTGATGAACGCTTGAATTAAACTATTGTGGGTTTCGTGGTTTCAGTTTAATTGTGAATTAAGACTAATTTTGGGAGTTGGGGTTGTTGACTTTAGGTTCTGGTGGTCTCGGGAGTGTTTTCACATCAAAATCGGAACAGGTGTGTTCCTAAAACGCAAAAATTTAAGTTTCGGCGAAGGCTAAAAAAGCATTTTGTCGACGCTACTCAGGCGTGTGCCTGGCCGTGTGGTTGGCCGTGTGCAAGACACGACCGTGTGTTTAACAAAGGTGTGGTTATGCATAAGACACGACAGTGTGGGCCACACGGGCTAGGCCATATTAGGCGTGTGGGCCACACGGGCATGTGAGTTTGGGCCAGGCCGTAGGGCCACACAGGCAAGGCTAATCTGGGCGTATGGGCCCACACGGGCATGTGGGCTCATAATTCTAAATTTTCCTTAGGGTCGCACAGGTCGTTCCGACCTGATTGTGGGCCTACCGTCGGTAGGGGCTAACCAACTTTATTTTATGTGCTATGATAATATGATAGACTAATTTGAGTAGGATACTTAATGTATGTCTGACTGTACTGTTAAGTATGCATGTTATCTATATACAAGCATGTTAAGCATGATAAATCTGCTATTTTTGTATCTGTATTATGTATCTATGATTGGGGTGGGTTATATATGTGGATGAAGTGATCTGTATGGTGACACTTTGCCTATTTTCTGGCAGCTTGACTACATATTATCTGTGATGTGTCGCATTGACACTATTTGGTGTGTAGGGAAAAGTGGGTGTTTTTAACCCCCACATGGTGTGATGGAATGGTCGGAGATGGTATGTAGAGAATTGGGGTAAGACTGACTATATCTATTTTATTTATCTGATTCTGATAACTGTATCTGTTATGGACTTAGGTCTGAATCAGTATATTACTGTTCATGAAAATCTGGGAATGTTGCATGACTATTTCTCTTAGGTTACACACTGAGTTTACGAAAACTCATATCTGGTTGTCTGTTCTGTTCAGGTAATCCATAGACTTAGGTAGATAGGTGCGACGGAGTCTTACGGTGACCACGAGTTCGTAAAATGTTCTAAATATTGGTTTTTATTTAATTTAAGGACTATTTCTGGTAGTTTTGTAATTATTGGACTCTCTGGACTGTTTTTTTATTTTGGTTTTGGATGCGTTTTAACTTTTATAGTGACGTTTGACTAAATCACAGTTTTACGAAAATAAAGGTTTTTTTCGAAGACACGAACTGGATTTCAAAGTATAACGATTTCTAAAACTTCCACTATAAATTATGTTTTGACATATGATTTAATTAAATAACGCTTTCAGTAATGGTTATAAAACTTGAATGATTTATCGAACAATTATATAAAGTTTTATAGAAGTAACACTAATATCAAAACCCTTCAACATAACATTACCAGAATCAGCCATAACGTCTAGGCCGAGTTTGGAGTGTTACAGTGCTTATAGCTTTTTTTTATGGTGTCCCGAATCAGATAAAAAAAAAATCTCTTTGGGAGGACTTGAAATTGTTGTTACCCAAAGGGCCAATTTTTTGGATGGCAATAGGAGATTTCAATATTATTATTTTTGAGAATGAAAAGTTTGAGGGGTGCTCAAAGGGTAAACACTGTCCACTATTTGCAGAATTTGTAGACAATTGAACTTTACAGGACTTGGGGTTCAAAGGTCCAAAATTCACCTGGTAGAGGGGTAGAATTTTTGAAAGATTTGATCGAGCCATATATAATGTTGAGTAGATTAAATCTTTCCCTAGTTGTTTGGTTTCCCATCTCCCGAGAATCAATAGACCATCGACCAATTCTCTTACCTTTTAAATAGGAGGCTGGTGTGTCTAAAGATCGTCATTTCTATTTCTTGGCAAAATGGATTAATCATCAAGACTTTTCAAATTTTTTTAAGGAAAAATGAACTTTTGATGGTAATATGACAAAGGCCCTTTTGCACTTTACTGCTAGTATTTCACTATGGAATAAAACAATGTATGATCATATTGGGTCAAGAAAAAAACAACTTATGAAGAAGTTAGCCAATATTCAAAAGGCTTTAGAAAGATCCAACTCTTATTGACTTTTTCATATTATAATACATATTAGGGAAGAATTGAAATATGTTTTGTATCACAAAGAACTCCTATGGAAGCAAAAGTCTAGATGTGTCTGGTTAAATTTTAGTGATCGGAACACAAATTTTTTCTACAGATGTACGTTCAAGAGAAGAAAGCTTAATCATATCTTTGCTTTATGTATTCAAAATGGTGAATGGTGTTATGATCTGGAAATTCTTCAAAGTGAGGTAGTTTCCTTTCCCAATCTGAATCCGGAGGAGATTGAATTTTAGGCAATTCTGTTTTTTATTATGAGATCAAGAAGGCTCTTTTCGATACGGCACCTTTAAAAGCCCAAAGTAGCGATGGTTTTCATGCCCTTTTCTTTCAAAATCAGTTGAATGTAGTGGGATGAGTTTTATGGGATTGGGTCAGGAAGGCTTTTGAGGGTGGTTCCATTGATCCTGCCCTTAATAACACTCTTATAACCCTTATTCTTAAAACTATTAATCTAGATAGTTTCCAGCAATTTCGTCCTATCAATCTATGTACTGTGTTGTATAAACTAGTGATGAAGTCATTGCAAATAGGTTCAGGTTGGTATTTTGTAAAATTATTGTAGAAGAACAGACAAGTTTTATAGCTGGGAAAAATGTTACTGATAACATTCTGATAGCACAGGAAATCATCCACTTTATGAAAGGTAGGAAGAATAAATGGATGATGATCAAAATTGACCTTGAAAAAGCTTATGATAGGGTAATATGAAAATTTATTGATGCATCGTTAAGGGTTGCTGGTATTCCAGATTTCTTGAGGAAAGTCGTCATGTTTGTCATTTCTAGTTCTACCATGCAGATATCATGGAATGGAACTCCTGCATGGAAATTTAAGCCCACCAAGGGAACTCACTAAGGATGTAATTTGTTTTCATATTTATTTGTGATGTGTATGGAGTGGCTTGGGCATGATATTAAGTCAGCAATTTCAAATGAACAATGGAGGCTAATTAGACTTTCTAGATCAGGTCCGAATCTGTCTCATTTATTCTTTGTGAATGATCTTATTTTTGTCATCAAAGCAAATATGGATCATGCTAAACTTATCCAGGAGGTTTTGGGGCGTTTTTGTGCTTACTCTGGTAACAAGATCAACGTGCAAAAGACTAATATTTGTTTTTCTCATTATGTTGACAAGGCACTTGGACATCAAATTAGTAGATTGTTGGGCTTCCAAAAGGTAAATGATCTTAGTTTTTTCTTACGGTTCCGTTATTCCACGAAAGAGCCACAAAAAGTACCTTTTATATTTGTGGTAAACAAGTTTTGCGGTAAGCTTTTCAATTGGGATGCAAGACAATTGTCTCTTATTGGGAGAGCCACTCTAGCACACTCGGTACTTCTGTCAAATCCTAATTATTTTATGCAGTTAATAATGATAAGAAAGGGATCTGTGAGGAGATTGAAAGTTTGGCTAGGCAATTCATTTGAGGCTCTTCAACTGGGAAAATGAAATTGGCACTAGTTAACTGGGACTCAGTTTGTCAACCCTTATCATGTGGAGGTCTTGGTTTGCGGATATTGGTGGATCAAAATACTTCATTTATGATGAAATTGGGGTTTAATCTTGTTTCTAATGTCAACGTTCTATGGGTTAGTGTAATTCGGTCGAAGTATGGATTGAATGATTGTCTGTCAGATAGTATATTGATAAGTAATAACTCTCATCTTTGGAGAGGTTTGTCAAAGATATAGCCTTTATTTAGGAAAAATCTTGTGTGGTTAGTGGGGGATGAAAGGATTGTACAATGTTGGCATAATCCTTGGGTGCCACAGATTGGCCCTCTAATAAATCGGAGTCCCTCACATGGAAACTTGGAAATGGATTGCTTTCTCAAAGATATGGTTACAACGGAAGGTAATTGAAATTTAGATTTTATTTTTCGTGTATGGGTCTTGAAAGACATCATAAGACACATTGTGAGTATTCCTCCTTCGCATCCCGATGTAGGCCCAGATAGAATCACTTGGGTACCTAATTCGACAAGGGCTTAATCGCTTGGGTACCTAATTCGACAAGGGCTTTTTCAGTTAAGAGTGCCTATAAATTGAACAAAGGAAACTAATGGAATCTAAATGAGTCATTTTGGAGAACTCCTTAGAAATTTAAGGGCCCTCAAAGGGTTCGTTTCTTCCTTTGGCTCATTTTCAAACAATGCTTGTTAACTAATTTGGAATGAGTAATGCGAGAAATTAGCAAGGAAGTAGGGTGTTTTTTTTTGTGGACATGTGATAAAGGATATTATTCATGTACTCAGAGACTGTTCTACGACAAAATAGGTGTGGAGACCGGTGATGCCCTCAAATAATAGTGGTAGGTTTTTCTCCTTTAATCTTTCGGAATGGTTGATATCCAATCTAGAGTCTTGTGAGACGTTGGATTCTGTGAAAATTGGGCAAGTTTATTTGGTATCATCATATGGAGCATTTAGAAGAATAGGAACTTGTTCGTCTTTCAATACCTTACTTAGAAAGCATATGAGATTGTTAAAGTATCTATTTCTTGGGTGAAACGGTTTTGGTCCACACATAATGAAGACTTGAATTGAAGTAATATCTCCATGTAGAGGCTCCCTTTATCTGAAAATTGGGTCCACTTGCATATTGATGGTGCAGTTAGTTTGAATACAAGGATGCTTCCATAAGGGGAGTGGTAAGGAATCATTTGGGGGAATGAATTTTCGGTTTCAATCACTCATTGGGGGAATATTCAGTCTTTGATCTCGAGTTATGAGGCATTTTGGATGGCCTAAATCTTTTAAAAGAAAATGAGCTAGACAAAATTTTGATCCATACTGATAATCTTGAGGTAGTCCAAGCAATAAAAAAGGAAACGTCTTCAAATCCAATCTCTTCACTAGTAATGCGAATTCAGAAGCTGATGCAAATTGTATTTCATTGAGTAATAAGCCATACCCTTAGGGAAGCTAATCAAGTTGCTGATAAGATTGCCAAAATGGCTTCAGCCAATGTGGAAGGAGTCAATGTGTTGAGAGCAGTTCCAGAGGAAGTTCTTGAAATCCTTAATAACGACAAGGCCAGTGATTTTTTTGATATTGTAAGCATAGATTAAAGTCTCATGGCCTTTTGTTTTTACAAAAAAAAAAAAGAAAAAAGGAAAAACATAGATGAATTCAAGTCATTAAGAATGAGATTAAAATTGTCATAAATTTGATATTAAACATCACTTAAGAAATATGTAATATTGAGAGTATCCATTGTTATCAAATTTTGGTATTATTGATAATATATTACTAGCTCAAAAAAAATCTTCTTCATCTAAATATGAGAATATAATTTCAAATTTCAAATTTGTTTAGAATAATAGTTAAAACTTTTATTTGATGCTTAAATTAAACTCTATTATCTATTTTCCCTCCTCCAATATTGTAATGATTAAAAATAACTTTTACAAGGTGAATAATAAAACTTTTATCTTAATGAGTACTAGAATTTTTTTCACACGTATATGTGTGGAAACCAAGTATTTAGAACACAAGTGTGTGTTTAGAAAAAACATATAATTAATAATGAAAATTAAAGTTTGGAACTAATAATAATAGCATATATGCAATATGTACTAAATTTAAAAAATAGTTTAAATTGAAAGTAAAAAGAAAATTTAAATGGGTAAATACATTATATTAAGAATAATAAATGCACTCCAATTGTTTATAATGTTATTGTGATTTTTCTTTAGTTGACTTGTGATATCAACTCAATGAACGATGTTATCAATACATTCGAACAATGTGGATGAAATTTTTTTGTAATAACATTGAAATGGGTAAAAAAATAAAGTAAAACTTCTATTAAAGTGATAAATAAAAGATTTTAAAGTTGTTGGTAACAATAAGTTTTTTACTAACTTTATTAAAAATATAAAAAGACAAAAGTACCATCGCAATAATATAATTTATGTTTACATGTAAAGATATTTTCGCAATTTTGTTAATTGAGAAGGACACCAACTTAATTAGGGATTTAAATAATTGTATAGATAATTGACTTTATCTTTAATATTAGAATGAAGGAGGGGGTAAAGGAAAATTTCATGAAATTGTTTGTTAGATTTTTTGATTACTAATTGAAGTTCCAACTCTTTTTTTAGATATTATTGTTTCTCTTTATATCATATAATTTATAATTCATTATATTAATTATAATTAGGGATGTTAATAGAATAAAGTGAGAGTGGATTAGTACATTTTACTCTACCACTTATCCCGTTTCATTACGAATGTATAATTTTGAAAATCAGTTTTATATTTAAAGATGTTGAATGCATCACCCCTACCTCACCCAACTTCACTTCAATATAATTTTTCCTACTTATATTTAATATTTAGATGTAATTTAAAAAAAATATTTATATGTTTTTGCCATCCTTAATTATAATATTTGTTGGCCGGTTCAAATATGTTTGTTGCTATTTATCTACCTAAAACAATGGCATGAAATAGGCATCCAAAGTAAATTTATATTAGTTATTTATCGAGATGACTCGACTTCAAAAATTACTAGTAAACTTAGTTTGATTGGACGAGTTTAAAAACAAAAAACAGGAGGATGGAACACATCTATAACAAGATCAAACGCTTTACCAAGAATTTAGGCAAAAAGGAAAAATAAAGAGGTTTTATTCCAAATTCACATGCTCTCTTAGCTATTCTTCATCATTGCCGTGTCCTATCCTACTAATTTTTTCTGCATCGTGTCTAACATTACTCGATGCAATCAGAATAAGGAACATTATATTCAGGAAATGACAAGTTCTCCTTTTAATCTTCAGAATCTGATTCTCCAAAGGATGTCTTTCGTCCGACCATCCAACCTTGAAATGCGATTCCTATTACTTGGATCATCTAAAAAAATGAAGACTGTGTAGTGGAAGACTATAATATAAAGCTGGATAAGGGTATTCATGAAAAAAAATCAATCACCATGCTCATTTATTAGCTGCTAGGTGAAGAACAATGTCAATTCAAAGAGATGCCATTGAAATCTTTCCCCCACCCTACTATTTACTATTCACTAATTAAAGAAGATCACTATCAAAGATGAAAGCCATTGACACATTTAATATATCATCAAACTATCATAGCATCTTACAGTTGTAAAATCCCGTGGAATTTAGAAGATCGAAAAGAATGAAGATTGCCCCCTTCTATTCTTCACTCTTCTTCAAATATCCGTGTCCCATGCATATCCAAACATGATTGTGTAAAGATCCTCCAAATACATGAAAAATTCGGATAAAATTGTCAAGAAATAACTGTATTTGACATTCATACTTGATTCTGAGTAACATGAATTTATCCTATCTAGCTGATTCTGATGCATTTTCTAGAAGGTAGTTCAAATTTTATAGTTTCCAAAGGTCAGCTGGAATCAATTACTGTTATAATCACCATGCATCAACAAGGTTACAGGTTACTGGAATCAGGAAAAAAAGAAAAAAAGAAAGACATTGTTGAATCATTCGCTAAAAGTTTTTATATCCTTGCAATCCCAACCCTTAAAAAGTTTATCAAATTTCCATTTTCAGGTTTTCTAAAGGCTGATTAGATCAGGGATTTAAATTGCAATTGTGACCGCGATTTTGGTCGCGTCGAGTTTATCGCGGTTGCGGATATAACGGATATTTTTCTAGTCACTGCGGATATCGTGGTCGTGATTTTTTTAAAAAAAAATTCGCACAACTTATTGTAAAAAAATAATTATAATTATAAAAAAGTCACTTTTAATGATTTTTAGGGTGTTTTCTAACACTTAAGAACTTTTATTAATATGAGAACACAATTTTTACCATCATTAATTATTTTTATATTTATTTATGAATTTTCTAAGAATATTATATTAATTAATAACAAATTAAAAAAATGGGAAATATTAAACCTTCATCATATTTAATAAGTTTGAAAGTTTTTATAGATAAAATAATTAAAAATTCATACATGAAATAGGTCTTCAATATTTCTTGACAGCTTTGAAGATGGTGAAGATATCAAAACATTCTATGCTACAAAATGAAAAAAGGAATAGATAAATGTATAGATTCTCATTAATTATTCCTATTTCCTACCACTTATTCTCACTCTCATTCTACTTTCATATATAGTTTAACATGCTTCAATTCTTAATAATTTTTCATAAAATATAGTCCATTCATTTATCTATAGATGTATTTTAAATGGCTTAATATCATTAAAATTAAAAACATTAACAAAAGTTTTCTTTAAAAAAAACATACCTTACAAATAGTGGTAGTGGTACAATTTATTTTTTTACCAATTACTGGAATGATGAGGAGGATCAGATCATTCACCTTCACTTTGATAGCGTTCTTGACTTGATTCTTGTGGCCTTTGTCCAAAAATATATCCAAAAAAAGTAACGCTTTCACCTTGGTTTTCATATAATTGATATGGAGGATATATTTGAGGAGGATACATGATAGGTGGAGCTGGGTGATACATTGGTGGTGGAGTGTAACACCCCTAACCCGTTTTCGTCGTCAGATTAGGGTTACAGAGCATTATCGTAGAAACTATAACAATAATGTCATTTAATATTAATTAAATGAAACTCATTACAAACCTATCAAACATATACATTTGGGCCTTAAATTGGGCCTCAGAGGCCCTAAAAGTAGTTTGGAAACAATTAGGGACTAAATTAAAACAAATAAAAAATTTTGGGAAAAAATCAAAATTTTGAAAACGGGGTCACACGACCGCGTATCTAGGTTGTGTGACATAGCCCAGACCATATGGTGTTCAAACAAAGGGACACACAGCCGTGTCCCAGCACGGCTGTGTCTTAAACCGTGTAACTCACTAAGGTAGGTCACACGGCTATATCATAGGCCGTGTGCTAGACCGTGTAACTCTCTGACTTGTGACACATTGTCGTGTCGCAGGCCGTGTGCTAGACCGTGTAACTCACTAACTTGAAATAATAAGTGACACACGGCTGTGTAGCCAGGATAGCCCGTGTCCTAGGCCGTGTGCTCCATAGTTAACCCTTAAAACAAGACAACTCAAGGCCTATGCTTGTATTCCAAGACACCCTGCTTCCCACACATACATGTAACCAAAAACACACTTTAAACACCTACAAAACATGTCATTCAATCATCCTAAATGTTCTAACCAATATGCCATTCAAAGGCACCACAACTCAAACATTGATTCAACATATTTCAAGCCATTTTCATACCATGAACATATACCATACAAACACACAAGTGACATGTTTCAATGCTATGAATATGTGTTCTATTTACCTGACCTTCAAATGACCAAATATACATATTAACTTAAGCAAATGTATACTGTAACACCTCTATCCCGAGTCCATCGTCGGAATGGGTTAAGAGTGTTACCAGACAGATCGGAAACTAAATCAAGCAATTTATCAGATATCACATTGAAAACATTCATAGCGTCCCTTATTTCGGTCAACGAGACCTTTAGCATACTTATAAATTGGGTCGGGACTAAACCGAAACACATACAGACATTCTCGAAAATTTTAAAAATTTTCCGAGTTTCAGGGCTTACGCCCGTGTGGCCACTAGACACACCCGTGTGTCCTTCCCGTGGTCGAAACTGACTATACACCCACGACCACAAAGCATGCCCGTGTTCCTTGGCCATGGACTATCCTGTCAAAAATCACACGGCTATTAGGCACGTCCGTGTGCCAAGACCGTGTACTCTTATGCTAGCTACTGACTTAGCCCCACGGTCACTAGGCATGCCCGTGTGCCACAACCATGTGACATAATAGGCCATTTGCAAGGCCAAATTCCACCCACTTGAGTCTTACTTACATACAACATTTACCAACATCTCTCATGCATACTTAATAACCAATAACATACCAAAACAACCATTCTATCAATACATTCAATACCAATTTCAACTATACCAAATTACAAGACTAAAACATAGATAATATAAGCATAATACATCTAAATACTTACCTAAAATTTTACCACTTTTAATGTCATCTAATCAAACCAAAACATATATCACATATCATATTCATCATGGCAAAATATCATCTTATAACTAGCCAATTCTCATGGCTAAGTTCACATCTCATAACCATCCAAATATCTAGTCTATACATGCCACATCTAGCTATTCTCATTTCTAAAATGTACCAAAATAAGTTAAGTAGTGTGATGATGATCCTCGACGGTCCCGAGCCTTCAGTAGCTTTGACGATCTATAAAACAGAGAAAACACACACAAAAAGTAAGCTTTCCAAAAGCTTAGTAAGTCATATATAAATAAACTTAACATGTAAAACATTTAAGCATATAGAAACATTGGCACAATTCATATTCATAGTGTATTTCTCCCATCTATGCATTAAACCATATCCTTAGTCAAATTTGCCACACTCATCAATTCAAAAATCACATGTATATACATATCTCTTACATAACTATTCTTGCATCTCATTCACATTCTCATATTCAATTGTACATTTCTTCAAATCAAAAATCACTTAGGTACTTACCTTTTATACACAATTAGTGTACATACAAAATGTACCTGAAACGAACATACATTCACGTATTTGTTCTTAGCTCGGAATTGCAATTCGTATCACAGACTTGCCCGTTGAACCATTAGGAATCTAGTAGGATACTCAGAAAGCTTGGAATAATCGTACAATGCCAACGTCCCAGACGAGGTCTTATATACACTCAGATTTCGATGCCACTGTCCCAAACAGGGTTTTACACGAATCAATAATACGTCGATGTCCCAGACATGGTCTTACACGTAAAGATCAAATCGATGCCAACGTCCCAGATGTGGTCTTACACGTAAAACTCAAATCAATGCCTACGTCCCAGACGAGGTCTTACACGAAATTCTCAAATCAACGCCAACGTCCCAGATGTGGTCTTACATGATAAAACAGAACAGATACCTATGTCATGACATAGCTAATCCTATCTATTCCTAGGTTCGTACGGGACTTCTCGAACATTGTCACAAAGTACTCCTTATTTCGGAATTCATAAACAGATCATATCATGAGTATTCATTGATAACAATAGTCATAAGAACATATATAATTCCATACGAATACGTTTATTTGCATAATGACTTACCTCGGATTCGATTTAATAGAAACAGAAACGGCTACTCGATTACTTTCGCTTTCCCGCGATCTAAGTCCGTTTTCCTCAGTTCTTGATCTATACATATTCAGAATCAATCCTTTTATTCACTAACTCATTCAATTCAATCCAAAGACACACATTTAGGGCTATTTACAAATTAACCCTCACATTTGCACAATTTATCAATTTAGTCTATTTTTCTCAAAACCTCAAATTCACAAAATCATCACACATCCAAGCTTAGCCGAATGCACATATATATCATACAAGCCCATATTTTCCATCAAATTTGAAATTTAGTCCCTCAAATTGCTATTTTCTCAATTTCGCCCTATTTAGCTAAATTCACCAAAAATTCAAGAACAAAACATGTCCACCTAGCTCAAATCTTACACTTAACACCATAAATCAACACAAAGCTCAACATATCATCAATGGCATATCTCACAAACATCATCAATACACAAAATTAATACATGGGTTTTGTAGCTCTCAAAGCAACGATTGCAAAAACGTAGAAATTATCGAAAACTGACTAAAAACTTACCTTGAATTTGGCTTGTAAGTAGCCGAATATGCTAGGCTTCAAAGCTTTCTTTTTCTTTGTGTTTTTTCGGTCAAAAGAAGAGAAATAAAATATGAACACTCGTCTTTTGTTTCATTAATCTAATGTTAATAATTCAATTACCAAAATAGCCTTCATTCATATAATTAAAACATGGACGGAAAAATTAACTTACGAAACTTTACCACATGCTTAATCACTTATCAAAGACACAAAAAATAATATTAAAATATTATACAGACTCGGATTTGTGGTCCCAAAACCACTGTTTCAACTAGGGTGTAAACCAGATTGTTACATATACACAAGTTTGGCATCAACCGAAATATCTCAACTTACCAAGTAGTAAACTAGCATATGCATTCAAACCTTATACATGACAAACACACATCACACAATCACCAGTTATTTACTTCATTCTTAAATTATATCACTTAATCACATTCCTTCACAAGACACACACATAAGAGACCAAACTCACCTATTAACACAAGCATATACCAACTCATTTCAAAACACACATATATATACACAAGTATGTTAGGCATAAGCTTGAAACATAACAAACTAACATACAACCCTATACATGCCATTTATAACTATGAGCCCAACTTATTTAAAAGCTACCAAAATAGTCAATAGATAGTGTGATTGTGCTCCGACAAAGATTCCAACCGATCGAACCTTCTGATGATCTACAAAACAAGGAAAACAACTATATAAGCAACTAGTGCTTTGTAAGCTCGTATATAGAAAACTTAAACTTATTGAACATTTTAAATTAAACAACCAAACCTACTTTCATCATGTCATATGCCAAACTTCCTTTCCTATACACACCACCTCCTAAGGTTAGTAAGTATAACATTACATGTAAGTTCCAAGTAAATAACGGCATACATAATAAGCATTTAGGCTTTCTATATCATCCATTACATACATATATATATCCAATACACATTCTTCTCATTTGAATTCACACAGTAAGTAGATGATAAGTAAACATAACATCTATGGAACATATCATATATTAAGAAGTAAATCCCATGCATATTTCATTCATTACATGATAAATTCTCATAATTTTCATTTCATATATGCATATCCAACTTTCCATTCATATGAACATTAGTAACATTAAGTTTTTATACATGTCTTTCCATTAACCTCTACTTGCCCGTTGAGCCATATAGAATAACATTGGATACTCAGGAATGCTCACACATAGTGTGTCTTTTCATGTAACCATAATCGTAACCTTTCCTTTCTATTAGTGCTCACACAAGCTGTGAAATGGGCCTGCTCACACGAGCTGTGGGTTAGAATAATAGCTACACGATACTGCTCACATGAGCTATGGAGTATCCGCAACAAATGCAGGACCTCAACTATCGGTAGACATTCAAAACCAGCACCCGAAACCGTATAACCCTGTCATTCATATCCTAATTATTCACATGGTTCAGAGAGGACTTTTACATCTTAAATCATTTATTCAATCGCATTATAACATTTCTGTATACCATCATGAATTTCACATTTATAAATTACAACTTTAAGTCAACTAACCTTCCAACAATATCCATAATATCAATTATCAAACCAAGATTATAATTCACATAATTATACATAGTAACTCATCCAAAACATCAAATGACAAATTTAATCTCTGTAACACCCCAAACCCGGCCTAGACATTATGGCCGAATTCGAATGTGTCACATGAAATGGGGTTGAAAACTGTTGTCGTTAAGTTAAACCATACCAATTCATTAGCCCTTATCACTATTATCAATTTCAAAACTCCCATTCTTTTAGTTGCTTAGAGGTAAAACGTATTTGTAGTGGAAGCTTTAAAGTAAGAACGCTATGTTTAGAAAACCGTTGAAGATTTTAAAAAACCCTTGCTTTTGGTATCACATTATGCAATTATAAAATCATAAAATCGCAATCTAATCCAAATTAAATAAAACAGTCCGTAAAGTCTAAATTACATAAAATAAATCCAGAATAAACAAGAACATAAAAATTTAGTCGTAACTATAACCAGTTTGAACATGTGCTTACCGAGGGGCTTCGCAGCACCGATCCGCCTAAGACTATGGATTACCTGTACAAAATAAATAGAAAGTGTGAGTTACCTAAACTCAGTGTGTAACCCCATAGAATTAAGCATGCAAACAACCAGAAAATCAGAATTAGTCAGATACAGATTCGGGCTTAAGCCCTTTATAGATGCAGATGTAGATTCGGGCCTAAGCCCTTCTACACAGATACAGATATGCAAATCAGAATTAGATATCAGATATCCTACCCTCCAACCTCTACACACTATCTCTGACCATCCCTACACATCATGTGGGGTTTAAAACATCCACCCAGCCCTACACACCATGTTGTACTGTTGCGGCACATATCAGATATAACGCAGCCATGCTACCAGATAATAGGTATAACTACCTTTCAGAACACTTCCTCCAATATACATCAACCCACCCTAATAACAGTAGCAGATACAGAATAGTTATGCAAATTAACATGCTCACATGCTATTAACCAGATCACAGATAGTCATGCAAATCAATAATCAGACTTGCACAGTACTTTCATGTTCAGTATAGGATATCAATCAATCAGATCATACTGTTTAGGGTTTGCTTAGCCCTTACCAACCTTACAGTCGTTTAGGACAACTCGTGCAACCCTAGGGAAAAATTCAGATAAATGGGCCCAAACGCCCAGATTAGCCTTGCCCGTATGGATCACACGGCCTGGCCCAAATACCACACGCTCGTGTGGCATGCCCGTGTGGGCCCACACGCTCGTGTGGCTCACACGGCCATACTCCGGCCATCACGCGGCCGTGTCTTGTGCACGGCCTAGCTTTCATCGATCACATAGCCATGTCGTCGCACATAGCCTACCACACAGCCTACCACACTGCTGTGTGGCTTCGACAATGGGGTTTTTTGGCTTTCGCCGAATCTCATTTTTCTACGTTTCGGGTACAACTTGGTATCAGTTTGATGCGAAACCACTCTTGAGCCTCCCGAAACCTAAAATCAGTGTATCCAAAAACCCAATTTTAGTTACACCTTTGAAACTTTAACGAAAAATTCCACAAATGGAACTCACAAAATCCAAAAATACTCTCAAATACTTACCGGTAACGAAAAGAATCCTCTAAAAGCTCAATTCGCTGCAAGAGCACTAGCAGAACCTTGACCTTCCCCTAATCAAAAATCGAACACAAACCCCCATCAAAACCAAACCATGAAACAACAAAATAATGGCAGAATAGCACTTACCGAATGAATGCAATCAATCATTGCACAAAAGAGAAGACAGATTCAGAAAAGAAATCAAAAGAGGTGGGAGAGGAAGTGACAGAATTTCGGCAAAGGGGAAGAAGAGAATGACGTCAATTTTTTTCTGGAAAACAAGGAAATTTTAAAAAAAATAAAAAAAATCAAATTATCCCAAAATCCCCTAATTTTACTCCCACTAACACACTACTAAACCTCCTCAGAATGTTTGTTTGATCGAAACTCTCTCGGTCAAATGAGCAAAAATAAACTCTCACACTCGCGCAGGGATTCAAACACAGAACCTCCACACAACACACAGGCTCCCTTACCACTCGAACCAATAGGCTTATTCTGATATGGTTTTACAAATAATTTAATATAAGCCCACTGAGCAAGTATAAGGCTTAAGTCAGAAAAACACCAAAATTTACCAAACGTGTGACTTGTACCCAAGACCTCACACACACACCCAAAACACTTAACCATTGAAGCAGATAAACAATTTTTGTCAAAATTATCTGGAAACAGAAATAGAAATATTAGGGCATTACAATCTCTATACAAACTTACCTGTACCAAAACGATGCCCTAACGTGATCCAACGACTAATCCTCTATGTTGATTTTTCTGCAATTAGTGTCCGTTTGAGTTGTTGCTTGATCTAGATAAATATTTTTATTCAATTAATATTGTTCCAACATTTAAAATAATTAATTTAACATACAGCCCTTCATAATGAAAATTTACAAAATTGCCCTCAAATTTTACCTTTTATGCAATTTAGTCCCTAAACTCGAAACTTGCAATTTAACCATTGTTAACCATAAATCATGCTAGCCGATTTTTACCCAATTTTATAAAATCCCATATTTATCAACAATTTCCAATATTTTCCTTGAATTTTACCATTTTTATAAATAAGTCCCTAAACTTTTAAATCATCAAAATTACTTAACAAAATATGTTCATTTAACAACCAAGCTTAACAATTTATCATAAAACTTCAAAAACATATTGAATTCATCAATGGAAAATTTATAAATTTTTAACAGTTTTGAAAACGGAGGTACAGGTTAATTAGATTAAGTTGCAACGGTCTCAAAAACATAAAAATTACGAGAAAAATAATTCAAATGGACTTACATGCACAAGTTGAAATTTGGTCAGACCTTTAAACTCAATAATGGAGTTTTCATGTCTTGGTTTCTCACTGAAAGAAATTAAAGAAGATGGCTTTTGTTTATTTATTTTATTTATCAAATTACCTTTTTACCCTTATGGTTTTAGTTTAAAAATTAACAAAACATGTCCATAATTGTCCACTATCAATATACATGATATATTTACCATTTAAGTCCATTAATTCACCTTTTCATAGCCATTTGACCTATTTAACTAATAGAAATAAACTTTTGTAGCTTTTACAATTTGGTCCTTTTTAACTAATTAACTATTTAAACGTTAAAATTTTTTAACCAAATTTTAAAATAACCCTAATAACACTTCGTAAATATTTAATAAAATATCTATGGGCTCCATTTAAAGAAATTAGTTCTCGATACCTCATTTTCTAAGACCACTTGACTTTTAGGATTTACCACCTGAACCTAATTACTCATTCAAATAACATAATTTATCAAATCAAAATTTATTATAACCTATACTTGACTCTTAATAATATTTACGCACTCACTCATCAAATTTGTGGCCCCGTAACCATTGTTTTTGACATCACTGAAAAACGGGTTATTACATGAAGGATACAATTGAGGCTGATGTGGCACACCATAATTAGGAAATGGCAGATAATAACCTATGGTTGTGGATAACCATGTAAAGGTTGAAAATATGAAGGTTGTTCCGGTGGATAAAAACCTTGACTGCTAGTAGATGAATCACTATACCCAAGGTTACTAGAACCCGATCTCCTACCAAATGAAGAGCCTACAGAAGTATGCTTCTTGCCTTTTTCCTTTTGATGGAGCTCTAAGTTCACTTGTATCTCTCCTAGGCTCAGGAAATATATTTCCATCAAATTCTAATCTATCACAGAAATGTCCACTAGTGGTACCAACCCCATATTCTTATCCATACCGACTAGAAGACCTAATTTCACCTCTATCACCACTATGTCCATCATCGTCATCAATTGGACTTAAACCACCACCATCAGGTCCATCACCACTTTGACTTGGCATTGCACTAGGACTTGAATGAGACAAATTTTGTTCTTAAGATTGATCAACATTCATTTCATCATTAGAGGTATCCATAGGCAACACACCGGCATTTTCACCATCTAACAATAGATTCTCTCTCTCTTGAAGTCATTTTGATAGTGGATCAACATCTTCAAAGATATGATCAAGGCTGATAGGATTAAAATTAGTGTTTATATCATCAATGCTCATTCTTTTTTTTATGCCTTACCTGAAGCCTCATATTATAGTAGGTAAACACTAGTTTCTCAAGTTTTTTATACTTCAACCTATTTCTTGCCTTGGTGTGAATATAACTAAATGTGCTCCAATTTTGTTCACAACTTGATGCAGAACTTGTTTAACTAAGCACTTTAATTTCTAATATCTGTAACTTAGGAACACATGTGCCGTATATTATCCACCACTCAATTGCATAATATTATTTAAATTTCAAAATAACTTCAAAATGTACAATATAATTAAATAATATAAATTAAATAATTTAATTAACTATTTACCCAGATTCATTTGCTTCCAAGCTCTTTATGCTTCTGGAGTACCGAATATCTCATGTTTATCTCTAAATAGTAACAATTGCATAAATAAAAGATAGAATAAAAATGAAAAAAATAATTTCATTTCAAATTATGTAACTAAGTTACAAATAATAGTACTTGAATCTAACCTAACTAACCATTCTAACTTGAGTATCAAGAGAAGGTTCTAATCTTTCAATTACTAATCTTGTACCTACTAATGTTTCTATTAGTACATTCTCAGAATGTTCCACCCCAAATTGAAATTGAAGGATTGAGAAAATAACCTAAGCATAATTTATAATAATATCATCAAATAATAATCTAAAGCTTAAAATAATAAAATATAAAAGTAGTTCTTAATTATTCGAAACATTTTATCTTACCATCTGAATGCAAGTCGAGATGCATAAAATTCCATCTATTGTCAATAATCTTTTCGTAATTGGTGAAATATCGACAATCTTTCTGAATTGCTCGTTTAGCTCTATCATCAGCCTCATAAATAAAGCTTATTGTTGGTTTTCATCACCATCCACAAGTCTTAATACTTTTATTAGGGGCTCGTAAACTTTTATGAGGTCATTGGCTTTTTTCAAAAAATCTTTTCCCAAAACAAATTTTTTGGCTTCATAATCAATCCTTGACTTTTGTTGCCCCTATTTTGATTCTTTAAATTTCTATATATTCATAAGAAAATTTTTAAAATAATATAATTTAAATTATTTTGAACTAATAAATTCATTAAAAATCGCTTTATTTAAGTAATACTAATTATAAAATACAGACCTTTGAATTAAACATTTCTCTCAGACCTTGCTTTTGTCTTGTTATCTCTTCAAGTTGAATGAAATGAGTTGCAAATCGAGTAAGAACGGGTCGAAGTATTTGCTTCCCTTGTGTATACTTCTTCATCAAATCAATAGTCCAAATCTGATTGTATATAAATCAATGCACTTTCTTAGCCTCATCTAACACTTTTGCTACACTGGGCTTTTTCCCAATATCTTCAAGGCATGAAGTCCAATATAGATGCTTCCTTTTCAACATTAATTTTTTTTCCAGTGGCTTTCATTGTTGCCTCATTATTAGTCACTATTTGGACAATGTAACTTTCTCCAATTTCTTCTACAACTGAATCTAACAAACTGTAGTAGAATTCAGCATCTCTACTACGAACACTCGATACATCCACAGATTTCCAAAAAACAGTTCCTTTACTGCAATAAGTAAAGAAATTAATGATGTGCATTTGGTTCAAATTGTTGGTTCAACCATCACACATTAGAGTTGCACCCAATTGTTTCCAATGAGGTTTTAGTCCATTTACCCAATCACAAACTCGTTGATACTCTAACTCCAAATACACATCTAAAACCTCATAAGGTGTTAGGAGCTTTACACCTTGTCCAACTTCTATTGACACTTGAATTAAGTTATACAACCATGGAGAGTTTGATAATTGAAAAGGAAGTCGTTCATATATTAAAAATTTAGATACCGCTTCACCTATCTTTCTGCGTAAAGTCTTTAAAAAAGAGCCACTGATCTTTGGTTGCTTTGAACTTTTGCCTCTAGCCAATTCAAGTATAACTCCCCTTAAGGTAAACTCAGACTCACTTGGGATGGATTTACTTGTTCTTTCTGCATGATTTTTTCCAACTGATCCATGAAAAGATCACCATTCTTCATAAATGTTACTTCAACCACTAGTACTTCATCTGAATTCTTCCTTTCTATGCCACTCGTGTTGTAATTGGATACTTTCTCGAGTTGCTTGCCTTATAGCAGAAACCTCATCAATGAATTCCTCGTGTTTATCCTCCTCTCCTCTTAATTGGGATAATAATTCATTTGTTCTCCTCTTTTTGTCTATTTTCTTTGTGTTGTTTTCTTTCAGTATATTCATTATACTTTCTCTAATGACACCTGTTAATAAAATTAAAATAATTCACACTTTATATTATTATCAATTATGTATAATCTTTATTGATAAATTTACAATAATATTTAAAAATAATAATAAAGTATCACATACCAGTAACATAAGGGCATGGTGCAACATTGTCGGTTTTATGAGTGATGTGCCTTTTAAATTGTGTTATTCCTCCTTTCACAAATTTACCACAAACTTTACATACGAAATTTCCTTTCGTATTTGACACTGGAGTTCCAAACTGCCAATGTATATCATTACTTGGTGCAGCCTTCGATCCTTTAGTGGGAATTCTTCATGTGGTGGCGTGCTTTATTTCTATTTATATACAAGAAATATAAAATTATATTTAGAAATACAAGCAATTCATTACTTATATTATCAACAAAATAATAAAAGTAAAGATCACTAACATTGAAATATTAAATTTATTGGATAATCCATAATTTCTTTTTAAAAGCAACAACAACCCACCATAACCCATTATTACCTGGTCACTCAAAACCCAAAATTTAAAAATTAAAACAAAAAGTTCCCCAAATTCCCCAAGCCCCAACCCCTTTCCTCTTCTTCTATCGTGAGGTAAAAAGGAAAAAAGTTAGGGTTTAGGTTTTATTTGTTTTTCTTTGCAAATACATCCCTTCTTTATCCATTTTTTCTGATTTCTTTAAACTTTGCCTAGGCTACCATTGATTCCTACCAAAATCCCTGAAAATATAAAGATGATTTACAAAGACTTTGTCAAAAATTTCTCATCAATCTTTGCATGTTACAACAAAAAGAAGCAAGAACCAAGACAAAAAAAAATTTCAGGTACTTACTTGAATATTATGAATTTCTGAAAGTGCAAGTGAGATTTTGTTTAGAGATTTTTGTGATTGTGTTGTGATTTTGTTTGGTTTGTTTGGATAGTGAAATTTGAAAGTGAAAGTTTAGAGTTTTGACTGTTTTTTGAACAAAGTTTAAAGTTTGGAGGTTTAATTTCTCTTCTAGTTCTGTTTTTGGCGATGGAGTATTGTGGTGAAGAAGCAACTCTATTCTCAATTTTTGTACTGGCTTGAGGAGTCGACTCTGTATTAATCTGATGCTTCACCTGCTTTTTATTTTCTTTATTGGAAGAGCCTTTAAGAGATAAGTTAGGTAGCATAGCAGTTTCATCAAAAACAACATCTCTGTTAATCACAACTTTTCTATTTTCAGGACACCATAACTTATACACTTTTACACCAGCTTTATAACCAAGAAAAACACATTTAATGGATCTCGGTTTCAATTTTCCATTATCAACATGAGCATACGCAGGACACCAAAAGATCTTTAAATCAGAATAATTAGCAGGATTACCAGACCATACCTCTTGTGGAGTCTTTTTCTCAATGGCAATGGATGGAGATCGATTGATCAAAAAATATGCAGCAGAGGTTGCTTCGGCCCAAAATGACTTTGGTAAGTTGGCATTTGACAACATACATCGAACCTTCTCCATGATCGTTCTGTTCATTAGTTCTGCAACGCCATTTTGCTGTAGAGTATGACGAACTGTTAAGTGTCTCACGATCCCTTCTGACTTGCAAAATTTATTAAACTCATCAGAACAAAACTCTAAGTCATTGTCTGTGCGGAGGTATTTTATTTGTTTTCCGTCTATTTTTCAATCATAGTTTTCCAAGACTTAAATGCGGTAAACACATCTCTTTTCTGCTTTAGGAAGAATGCCCAAACTTTTCTGGAAAAATCATCATTAAAAGTTAGCATATAATTAGCTCCACCTCCCGAAAGCACTCTTGATGGCCCCCACAAATCAGAATGAATATACTCCAACATTCCCTTCGTATTATGGATTCCTCTAATGAATCGAACTCTCTTTTGCTTCCCAAAAACGCAGTGCTCACAGAACTTCAGTTTGCAAATTCCTTCCCCATCAAGAAGTCCTCTTTTGCTCAATTCTACCATGCCATTCTCAATCATATGCCCTAGGCGCATATGCCAAAGTTTAGTAATATCATCATCTGGTAAGGAAAAGGAAGCGATAGCTGCATTACCAATAATAGTAGAACCCTGCAAAACATATAACTTGGCAGTCTTTCTCTGCCCTTTCATCACAACGAGGGAACCTTTGGAAATCTTCAAAATCCCACTTTCAGCTGCATATTTGTACCCTTTTGAATCAAGAGTACTTAACGAAATTAAATTTCTCTTCAATTCTGGAATATGTCGTATGTCACTAAGTATTCTGACAACTCCATCAAACATCTTAACTTTAATTGTTCCAACACCTTCGATTTTACACGAAGCATTATTTCCCATCAAAACAACACCTTCAGATACTATTTCGTAATTTGTAAACCAATCCCGATTAGGACACATGTGGAAGGTGCAACCCAAATCAAGTATCCACTCCTTGCTCACTTTAGAATTGTTGACAGAAGTGACTAGAAGTTCACCATCGCTGTAGTCTTCTACAACATCAGCTTCACCGAAATTTTCTGGTTGTTTTCCCTTTTGATTCACAGCCTCCCTTTTAATCTTGTTCTGTAGCTTATAGCACTCTGATTTAATGTGCCCTTTCTTCTTGCAGAAGTTACAAGTTTTACATCTGTTTGAAGACTTCGATCTACCCTTAGATTTACCGCGAGGATTCCGTTCCTATGTTATTCCATGATCATCACCAACATTCTGATCTTGTCTCCCACGAACAATGAGACCCTCTCCTTGAGAGTCAGTTTTAACCACAAGATGCTTCATCTTATCATATGAGGTCAAAGAATCATAAACCTCATCAATTGTGAGAGACTCGCGACTATATAAAATCGTGTCTCTAAAGGTTGAATAAGACGGGGGCAACGAAAAAAGTAGAATCAATCTTAGATCTTCCTTATCATATTGACCTCCATGGCCTCCAAGTTTGAGAGAATTTCTTTAAACACTGTTAAGTATTCGTGCACAGACGCGCCTTCCTCCAAACGATGAGCATAAAGACGTTGTTTCATATGCAACTTGCTAGTTAGAGTTTTCGACATACATATTTGTTCTAGCCTCTTCCATAATGCAGCGGCGGTATTCTCCTTCATCACATCTTATAAAATTTTGTCAGACAAATGCAGATGTAACTGTGTTAACGCCTTTCGATCCTTGCGCTTCTTCTCTTCCTCCGTCAATGTCGAAGGCATCTTATCTACCTCTAGCAGAGCTTCCTCTAAATCCATCTGTGCAAGAACTGCCTGCCACAATGCGAATCTGGTGTTGCGATCCAACAGTGAAATTTCATACTTCAAAGACGCCATTACCGTGATCGAGATGAAGAAAACCCGGATGCTCTGATACCAATTTTTGAAAAATATAACGTCGATAATGACAAATATATCGCAAAGAAAAGAGAAATAAAAATTTAAAGAACACATAGATTTTACGTGGAAACCCTTTCGGGAAAAAACCACGGGCAGAGAAGAAGAAAATTTACTATGTCGAATTCGAATCAATTACAAGAGAAATAGACTATATCTATTTATAAGCTTGTAAAGCCATATTCTAATAGGAGTGTAGTAAGATTGAAACTCCTTATTCTAATCAATATCAAATAGATGGAGTTTAATAAGGTTTAAAAAACCTTATTTAAAATAAAATAAAATAAAAGAAGTGTAGTTCTATAGGGGTTCTTCTTTTATTTTATTTTACCATTGTATTTTATAAGGATTCGGGTCACTTAATTCTAACAATTTCTTATACCGATAAGTCGATAACCGATTCATTTTTTTGGATTACTTTTTTCTGTTGATTTTGGATTGTTTTTTTCTTTTTTTGATTGAAAATTATCTAATTTTGCAGGTGAAGAATATATTCTCTTTGTCTTATTATATTTCTGTTGATTTTTTTTAAAGGAGTTTGAGTTTTTTTAATTTTACTGTAACAGAACAATAACGGGAATAGCAGCCCATTATTACCGCAATTGGTCGTTATCTGTTAAATTGCAACCGTGATCCACCACTATTGGTGTGATTCCACTTCATATCGCTATTTTCAACAGTAACGATTTCGAACGGTGCCACTACCGCTATATAGCAGCCGCTATTCCGCTACACGACCACTATTTAAATCCCTAGATTAGATCCTCTATCAGGGAAACTTCTAAAAGACAAGCCCTAAAGCAAGAGAGGCTACTTTAGTACATTGACAAGAAAATTACCATACAGATACTTTTAGCACCATGGTCATTGTGTCAAAGAACAAATTTTGGACCATTTTAGAGAAAAGAAGGAAAACTTATCTGTTTATCAAAGGAGTGGTACCTATAACCTAATCTTGCTCATACTCTTGAGTTGTGTTTGACAACAGTGCCTTATGCATACCTAGACATGGGTCTGATATATGATCCCCAAATGCATTGAAAACTTAAAAATATTTGAACCTACAAATGTTAGATATATACACATATCCAAGCTCACACTCGAGTTTTAGTTATATACTCTTAATAACTAGTACCATTTGAATGGTGTCCTAACTTAAAGCTAGGATGAATTTACTGAAAGGTATGTTTCTACGAATAAAGTGAAGCAACACCAATAAAAAAAGTAACACACCTAATCAATACCAAAAAAATTGTAACACCCCTAACCCAAATCCATCGCCAGAACAGGGTTACGGAGCATTACCGGTAATTACAAATCAAACAGACAGAAATTTTCAACATTTCATAACATATTAACAATCACATCAAAACCAATCAAAATCATATATATATAGCCCCTTATACGAGCCCTCGAGACCTTAAATAGCATTAGAAACAAGTCAGGACTAAATTAGAAACTCAGAGAATTTTTCAAAAAACATTGAAAAATTTCAAAGCTGCAGGGGTCATACGGTCGTGTGGTCAGGCTGTGTGATCATTCGAAATAGGGACACACGTCTATGTCCCAGCCCGTGTAACTCACTGACTTGGGCCACACAATAAAGCCACACTCCCGTGCACCCTTCAAAGTAACCTCACACGCCCGTGTGCCAGGCCATGTGCTAGGTCGTGTAACAGCCTGACTTGCAACCCTTGGAAAGCTATAGGGGACACACGACACAAGGCTGAGACACACACCTGTGTCTCTGCCCGAGTGCCGTGTGGATGAAAATAGGCCATTTTACAAGCCATATTTCTCACCCAATTTGACATGTACCTACACCCAACAATGCACATATACACAAGCTATAATAAGGCATCCAAAACAAGCATAATCTAGCTTTATACAAATGGTATGATCACATACAACCAATATGCCCTTAGGCACCTCAAATAATAATTTATAAACATGACTTATCATGTGTTCAATATAACCAATTGTTCGACTTACATATATGCATATCTGCACCAAAACTTACCATGTAGATCACTTAACAAAACATGCCATTTGGTACCAAAACTCCAATCTAAAACTAGCATCAAATGACCATGTAAATCATTTACACCAAAGCATCAATTTACCACAATTACATCCTATCACAAAGAGCATATTCAATATGTATAATCATGCCACAATTTTCATCTTCCATAATTCAACCATACTAAGTTATTCATCAACCATTGGAGGGTAAATATTTACATACCATATACTAGACTTATTCTATCATCAAAATGGCAAAACACAAGCCAAAAAAATGGCCAGAATATCAAGAAAGCATATAGGTGAACATTAGCCAAAATAACCTATACATGCCATTATAACCAAAATTAAACCAACCGAAAGTACCAAAAGAGCTGATGGATAGTGTGATATAGCTACGTCAAGCTTCCAACCTGAAAGAGCTTTCGATTCACTATAAAACACGAAAAATGCAAAGAGTAAGCATTTAAGCTTAGTAAGTTCATAAAGCATAGAATTTAACTTACCATTTAAGCAAATATTAGGTAGTAAACAATACATATCCCAACACAACTTGGACAAGTGCCTAAACACATATTCACCAACATGTTAACCATGTAAAATCACAAATAAACCAAATCATGGATGAGCTCAACAAATAATCAAATTTCCATATGCATGTATCATCCATTTCATTTAACTATATATCATGTAATAACCTTTCCATGTATTTCATGTATATACCTATAATAGTTCATATCGAACTCATAACATCTCGTAACAGAACATTTCCCGTTGAACCATTTAGAATATCATTGGATACGTAGGATAGCTCACACATAGTGTGCTAAAACTATAATCCGTCAATTCCTATACATGTATACTCATATGAGCTATGAATCGATATGCTCTCACGAGCTGTAAATCGGTAAGCTCATATAAGCTAAAATCGGTAAACTCTCACTAGTTAAAATTGATAAGCTTATACGAGCTGTGGTGTGTCCGCAACACATGCAGGACTATAACCAAATCGGTAACTCTAATGACATGTCATTTGTATCCTACGAATTCCTAAGGTTCAAATGGGGCTCAGTAATCGTCGTATGTCTTCGAATATGCGATCGTATTTATACATAGAAATTATACAAATCACATGCATATAATTCAATTAAAACATATAAATACCCAATTTAATTACACGAACTTACCTCGACGAGTATACGTAGATAAGGAGGCGATTAGTCTGAGATTTTCTCTTTGCCTCGATCTAACTCCGTACGAGGTCTAACTGGATCTATACGGATAAATTCAACTAAATTATATATATATTAATAAATTTAGTCCAACACATGTTTTAAGAAAAATTACTATTTTGCCCCTATACTTTTAATTTCTTTGCAATTTAGTCCCTAGTTCATAAAAATAGAAATTTACACAATTTTACCACAACCGATTATAACCTAATATCAATAGGTCCTTAGCATGCACTATACTTCAATTATTTCTCAATTTCACCATGTAATATTTCCTATTTTTCAATTTAGTCTCTATTTGACAATTTCACTAAAAATTCCTTTATAAAAGTTGTTTCTCTAACAACAACCATTCATTTTCTATCATCAAACTTTAAAACTCTTAAATACTCATCAATGGTAAAACCCTAACAATTTAATAGTTTCACAAATTAGTTCATGAGCTAGTTAGATTAAGCTGCAACGATCCCGGAAACATAGAAATCACTAAAAACAGATTAAAAATTCATACCTAATTAAAGAAATAAAGGTGGCCGAATGAAGCTTCATCCATGGCTTCTTTTTATTTGAGTATTTGGTTAAAGAAAAGAAAATAAATATGAAAGCTTCAAAATTTTGTTTATTTATTCATTTAATTACTAATTTCCAAAATTAACCTTTATAATACTTTAAAGTTACACAATTGCCAAGCCAACATCTTCCACTAACTCATTAATGGTTTAATTCCATATAAGGACCTCCACTTTAATGTTTTATAGCTATTTAATACCTTTAGCTATTAGAACTCAACTTTTGCACTTTATACCATTTAGTCATTTTTATCAAATTAAACATGTAAACAGTAAAATTTCTTAACGAAATTTTTATATGATAATACTATCATGTTGTAGACCATAAAATAATAATAAAATAAATTTTTTGACTTCAGATTTGTGGTCCTGAAACCACCATTCTGATTTCACTGAAAACGAGCTGTTACAAAAATGTAAAAGCTAAAAGATAATGGTAACAACTCTGCCTACTCAACAAGCCACCTCAGTCCAACAAGGTAAATAATACTTCACCAAGCGATCAGCCAGTCCATCAAATGTTTTAAACTTGTAAAGGTACTCATATAGGCAGCCTTTACATACACTAAAATACCTCAATGATTCACTTTAGTTGATGTTATAGTTATTAATATGCATTTTGAAGCAATCAAAAACAATTATGGAGAAATATAATGCTTTTTGACATTTGTCTTCAAAGTTACGGTAAAGGTAATTCAATAAACTATAATCATAACTGGCGAGAATAATTGAGTGCCATTGATAACAAAAACAAGGTGTGCCCAGTAGGTTAATTTTAATTTGATGTGAAGGAATGGTATAAAGCCTTGTAGATTGTAATGGGGTCTTACCCCGACAAGGAATTGAATGGGTTAAGGCATTATATCAACATGATATTCATGATAAATTCGAAGGTAGGTTGAAACTTATTCTCAAAAATACTCATAAAATTTAGTTCTCTGTAATGTTATATATGAATGATGGGCGTCGAAACCACCAAATATAATTTTCTATGCTCTAACTTAATTAAGTAGTAGTACAGAGTAGTAGGGTCCTTAATTAAATAGTAGTATAGAGTAGTAGGGTCAATCCCACAGGGACTAGGACTCCTAATTTTCCTGTTTACATAACCAGATTCCTAAGTCTAGGCAGTTGTCGTGCCCACGACCTATGTGTTGCAGAGTTGAAAAAATAAAAGGGGAATTTTAGTTGATAAAGAAAATAAATAAATAAATAAATATAAAATAATAATAGAATTATGATTGCAAAAAAAATAAAGAAATTAAATTAAATTGGTGAATGAAATATATTAATACTTAGCCTTAGCCTTGGTACACTCTAAAATCAAATCGATCCTTGAAAGTAAATTTTCCTTTTCAAAAGATAACCTGGTTATAGCGATTAAGGATGCCCCAATCTCTAACTTTTTCTTGTGTAGTTGGTTCCAGTACGACCTGCAAACCAACCCTTACTGATTACCTAACTACGTAACACACATCCGCAATTTAAGATCTTGACAGCCTTACGATTTAGAAAAACTTGACTCGAATTATGACATCAACCACGTGTGTTGTTTAAATTCGACCACTATCTCAATTGACGAAATCTAACTAGCTTTTTCCAATTGAACACTCCAATTTGTTCGTGGGAATTCGAACTTGGAAATCGACCGTCTCTTTTTCCTAACTATACACCAAACAACTCCAACCCAACACACACTTTTTGAATTGAAATTGAATTAACTTTAACGGATGATTGTGACTATCCCATATTCCTGAGAGATAATGAATACCGTATTGAAAGGTTTTAGTGCGAGTTCATATGTCACGATTTTCAATAAGAATGATAATCGGACTAAGGCTAAATGAGGTTTTAGTTGAGCATGAATTTAATCATACTCAGTTGGGGTTTAAAAGTGGATTAGAGTGTAATGGAGAAAAGTGAAAAGGAGAAAGGGCTTACAAAGTAATTGAACCAAAAGAAAGAAAAAGAAAGAAAAAGAAAGAAATTGGCAGTAAGCTTTGCCAAGCTACAGACGAGTGGAAAGGAAAAAGGAAAAAAATATATATTTAATTCTAGTGTGTCTTTCCAGGCCACTAATATAAATATTTATACAGTTTTCAAGTGTTATATTTAGCATGAATCAACAAACTAAAATCAACATGATTCCGTTAAGATTATGCCAACTAAAATCAAAATTTTCCTATTTATAGAATTTGACAACTTCAAAAATCTAATTTGATTAGCCACTAACTCTGTGATTCTTCTAATTCGGCCCCTTTTCTTGCTTCTTGTTCCGATTTAATCCATTTTGCTTGATTTAGAATTTTGGCTCCCTAATTTTATCCTGATGAGATTTAAGCAAGAAATCATAAGTTCAATAGTATTCTATTAAAAAATTAGCCAAAAATAGGTAAATTAACAGCACAAAATTAACTTGCTATTGAGTTCCCCCTACTTAGTTGATGCTTGTCCTCAAGCATGATGTGTATTCTCATACTAGAAATCATTCAATATTTTTTTTTTGAAATCAAATCTCCTTCCTCAGCCAAGCGTAATACAAACAATTAGGTGAATCAAAAATAAGTAATTGTTAGGTTTAACCAATAAGCATTTTATAAAATCTCTAACATTATGCAAAATTGAACCACTTCACTGAATTTAAGCTTAATCAAACTTGCAAGCAATTGTACTCAATAAAATTTTCCACAAGTTTGAGACGTAGTCTAATCTTTTTATGAAAAATGAGATAACAACCCAAACACCTCACTACGGTTACTCAATTTGACACGTCTCCAATCATTTTATTTCTCCTTACTTAAGGCAGCTCGATTAGCAGAGTGTTACAAGTTTTAGTTCGTCACTCAAATCTTTTTACACAAAATGAGATGACAACCCAAACACCTCATCCTGGATACTCAATTTGGTCACATTTCCGAAATCTTCACTCTTAACTAAGCTATTAACTGAGTGCTTTTATTAGGCAAGTTTAAAGAGCCAACAATTTTTATGAAATGTTGACCTAGCCATAACATTTTCAACTCTACAAAATACTTGTTGGTCAAAGTAAGCAATAGTTATTCATGAATTACCCAATTATTTAAATAAATTAAGCATAGGGATTGGAAGTCCATTTTCGAAACAAATTAAGGAATAATCTTAGTATACAAATTAACACATGCAAAGAAGAAATAGCATGGCATGACATATCAATCCCCCTTACTTAGCCCACATTGCCCTCAATGTGCAATTTTAAAAGAATGAGAAAGAGAAGGGTCAAGTGTTACACCCTGTGTATGTTTAATTTGGCAGAAGGTGGTGGAAATGACGGCTTTGCAATATAGCGAGGATATTTGAGATTCAAGTCTCCATCATTATTCCTAAAAAGCAACACATTAAAATAGTTTAAATAATAATCTTATTTTTTTTATTTTCAAACATAAACTAAATTGAATTCAAAAAAAATTGAAATAAATATTTATGGGTTGCCTCCCAAAAAGCGCTTTTGTTTAATGTCGTTAGCTCAACAACCTTAATTTTATTTGTTTAGCTCTTCGAGAATTAACTCTTCCTCTACATTCACTTGGAAGTTCTCGTAAAAAGGTTTTAACCTTTTCCCATTGACCTTGAAATACTTCTCGGATTCCTCTATCGTTAGATTGAGGTGTCTATAAGCTTCTCCATTCAAGTTTGCCTTTTCTTCTATCGAAACCCTTAAATGTTTCAGTAACGGTTTGAGCTCTAATTCTGAGGTCTTCAAGCAAATGACACTTTCACGTATTGGTTTTTTTATCATCAATAATTCTTCATGTTTTTCCATAGCATCGAGATCTAAATTCCTGCATAGCACAGTTTGTAATTCATCCTCTTTGTGATATTCAAAATGAAAGTTTGTCAATGGTTCAATTATATCGACACTAGAGACATTTGTCATTGTACTGGGGCGGCCATGTCCTTATAAACATTAAAATTGACCACTTCACTGTCAAATTCCATGGTGAATGTTCCACGTAGAACATCAATTTTTGTTCGTGCAGTGCTTAAAAATGGTCTCCCGAATAGAATATCAGAAGAATTTATTGAGTTGTCATCCTCCATGTCAACGATGTAAAAATCTGCAAGAAAGATTAGTCCATTAACTTTAATTATGACATTTTCCAACACCTATTTCAAATACACAACTGACCTATCTGCCAATTGGATGATCACTCATGTTTCTTTCAAAGACCAGTGTTTAGTAATTTAAAAATAGATAAATGCATAACATTAGTATATGCACCTAAATCACACATGGCTTTTTTAATGTCAACATTACCTATTTTGCAAGATATAGCAAATATACTTTGATCTTTACACTTAGGCAAAATTTTCCTTTGTAAAACTGCAGAGACGATTTCTCCTACACCTACTATTTTATTACCCATAAGCTTTTTCATGTCAGTGCATAATTCTTTTAAGAATTTTGCATAGTGTGGAACTTGCTTTATTACATCAAGTAGGGGTATGTTAATTTCAACTTTCCAGAACGTCTCTAGGATTTCTTTCTCTTCTCACTCCTTTTTACATTGGGCGAGCATTCCAGAGAATAGGGGTGATACCACGAACAATTTTTGTAAAGCCGACTTCGTAGTAGCTGTTGGATCATGGTTTTGTTCTCCCTATCTAGTTTTGTGGTCACGATTCATGCTAGGTGTTAGCCCAAAAATCATTCCACTTTTTAAGGTCATAGCACTTACATTTTGTTGTGGATTTGGATCTGTTTGAGACAACAACTTTCCTTAGGACTCCAAATAACTAATGTAATCACAAGCTTACTTATTTGCTGATCTATTTCTTGTAGGTGTGCTTCAATTTTTTGTTGGAACTTTTCGGTGCTAACAACTAACCTCTCTACTATGGTATCAAGGGATGACTTTGGGGGTTAAAACTGTTGAGGCGGAGGTAGCCTTGGCTAATACAGTTGATTGTATTGAGGGTTCAATCCATAGCTTAGATTTGGGTGATCCCTCCACCTTGCATTGTAACTGTTCAAATGTGGATCATAACACCTTTGAGGTAGCCCTGAGAAGTTCCTAACGGCATCTACTTCTATTGACGTGTCCTTGTATAAAATTGGACACGAGTTTGTTGGATGATCAAGTATGGCAGAAATTCTGCACAACCGAGCTAGGTTCATTTTTCCTGCAATCAAATTTTTAACGACATTTGTGAGCTCGTTAATTTTATTTACTAAGGATGGAGTACTTAGCACATGAACCCTTCTTGTGGGTTTTGTAGTTGGTCAGAACTGTTAGGGATTCGCAGCCATAGTTGAAATTAATTCTCTTGTTCTTTGAAAAAACATGTTAACAAGTGCCCCTCCACTAGCGGCATCAATCATCTTCATTTCCATAGAGAGTAACCCCTCATAGAAACATTGAAGAAGTGATTGTTCAAATAAGCCATATTGTGGGCAACTTGCACACAATTTCTTGTATCGCTCCCTATAGTCATAAAGCAATTAGATCTCCTTTTGTTGAATTTCGACAATAACTCTCCTTAATTCGGTTGCCCGAGCTGTTGGAAAGAACCTGTCAAGAAACAAACGAGACATATCAGACCATGTATTAACAAATCCTGGAGATAAATAAAATAGTCATGCTCTCGCAGAGTCGACTAACAAAAAAGGAAAAGTTCGAAGTTTTATTTTATCCTCAATTACTCTCTATGGTTTCATGCTTAAACAAACCATGTGGAACTTCTTAAGATGAGTGTGGGGGTTCTCGTTTTTCAAATCGCGGAAAGTAAGCAATAAATGAATTAAGTCTGACTTTAATTCAAATGGTTTCCTCCCGTCGAATAAGTTATGCACAGCAACTGTTAATCATTTGGTGCCGCAGCGAGCTGACGAAAGGTTTGATTCGTCATTTCTTTCGATTCATTTAGTGTATCGTCTATTACTTCCATGTAAGATAGTGTTTCGTGCTCAACCTCTCTCACTTGCAGTTGTTTTCCATGTCAAATAGCTTCTCTTTGTAGTGTTCAGATATAATTTCTCAATTTTCAATTCAAACTCTAAGGTTCCCAATCTGACCTGGTCATAAGTAAAATAAATGAAAATTAGAATTGTTTCCAATCCTCGACAACGGTGCCAAAATTTGATGGGTGTCGAAACCACCAAATATAATTTTCTACGCTTTAACTTAATTAATAGTAGTATAAAGTAGTAGTGTCGATCCCACAGGGACTAGGACTCCTAATTTTCCTGTTTACGTAACCGAATTTCTAAGTCTAGGCAATTGTTGTGCCCATGACCTGTGCGTTTCAAAGCTAAAAAAATAGAAGAGGGATTTTAGTTGATAAATAAAATAAATAAATAAATAAATATAAAATAATAACATAATTATGATTGCAATATAAAATTAAAGAAATTAAATTCAATCGACGAATCAAATATATTAATGCTTAGGCTCAGCCTCGATACACTCCGTAGTCGAATCGATCCTTGAAAGTAGATTTTTCTTTCCAAACAATAAATTGGTTATAGCGATCAAGGACGCCCCAACCACCAACTTTTTCTTGTGTAGTTGGTTCCGTTATGACCTGCAAACCAACTCTTATCGATTATCTAACTATGTAACATGCGTCCGCAATTTAAAATCTCAGCAGCCTTGCGATCTAGAAAAGCCCAACTCAAATTAATAGCCTTATCCACGTGTTTTGTTTAAACTCGATCACTATCCCCCTTGACGGAATTCAACTAGCTTTTTCTAATTGAACACGCCAATTTGTTCACAGCAATTCGAACTCGGCAACCGACCGTCTCGTTTTCCCAACTGTACGCCAAACAACTCCAACCCAACGTGCGCTTTTTAAATTGAAATTGAATTAACTTTAAAGGACGATTGTGACTATCCCATATTTCGGAGAGATAATATTCCAATTTAGTATTTACATCGGATAATAACTCTTTAGATTTGCTATTCAAATCTAACTCAGTTACTTCTCCCAAACTATCTACTTTTTCTTCTACTTTACTAATCTTAGTATATAATTTACCAAAATAAGTATTAGTCATATCTATTAAACTGTTGATACCCATACTAAGAACCGAAATATTATTTTCATTCTTAGAGTCTATATGCATAGTATGATTACAAGTTTTATCTTTATATAAACAATCTACTTGCTCCATAATGTTATCCCTGGTACCTAAGACCTTCTGTGTCTTAACGTCCTCTCAACGCCAACAACGTCCCACTTGGACTCAACGGCTACGAAGACTAACGACAGACATATGGGTTTTGAGACAACAACTGTGAAACAAACAGAATTGAAAAACAAAGATAGAAACTTACAATGATACCAAGATATTAGAACTCCAGAAATCGTTACTCTCGGCTCTCGAAGGGATATCTCGATACCGCCATGTGGGGGAAGGGAGGGATATAGGCAGAGATATGCACAAGCGGAAGGGATTCTAATATCTATTATGTAGAAGAAAGATAGTTTACAAAAAAGAAAGAAAACTTAATATTCTAAGTATGTACCACGATGCCTTTCAAGGCTTACAAGAATGCCTATTTATAATCGAAAATTCTAGGCTAGAATCTAATTACATTTGAAGTCCGAAATAATTGTTCGGATAAGAATAAAAAATAAACTCAAATTTAATTACATTTGAATTCCGAATAGTGTCCTGATAAGGATGCCTTTAATGGTTGCTTCCACGTAGCTTCCTTGATAAGGACGGATGAATAGTCAGCTTCATGGTGGTTTCCACGTAGCTTCCTTTTTTGGACGAATGCTATTATGGCTTTTTCCACGTAGCTTCCTTGAACAGCAGAATTTGATAAGGACGCTTTTGGTTGTTTCCACGTAGCTTCCTTTTTCTTGACAAAAATTGTTGCCATCTTGGTTGCTTCCGTGTGGCCTCCTTTTTCGGCAATATCTGCTGCTTGCATCATTGCTTACTTCATGACATTGATGGTTGCTTACATCATCGCGCATCATTTGGATGCTTGTCGGTTGTCATCTTCCAAACTTTGTCTTCATCCTTCTTGGATGTTTCTCGATTCATTTCCTCGATCTCGTCAAGGTGCAATGATTACGGTGAGAGTGCTGTGTGTGTTCCAATGTTCCCATGTTTCTGGATCTCCGCTAACGGATAATCTCCGATCTCCATTTCCGCTATTTGTGTTAATAACGAAATGGCTTCTTCATTTTCCTCTTCCCGTTTTTTTCGAAAGATCGTAGGATAATATTCTTCTACCATCACCCAAAACATATAAGTGTCTTGATGGAGAAGGTGTCGAGCCATGCTCATAAGATCAATTCTGCTTGGACTTGATACTTGTTGAAGTTATTATAGCACTCATCAATGATTTTTGATAAATGCTCTGGATCTTCTTTTCTTTGCTTTCGGGCTTTTCCTAAAACATAGTATTTATATTCCAAATTTGATAAGGTGATGAAATTTTTCTTCCTCAAGAATACCAATGAGATCATTTATCTCAATATGGAAATAATAGACAAAATCGCCTATGTTTACAAAATTTGATAGCCGGATTTGACTATCATTGGAAAATCTTTTAATAAATCAAAAGAGAGATTTTGGACTGTTATTTCTTTAACAAATCCCCATTCAATACTTGTTATATCGAACGGCTCATGATTTAAACGAAATTTGGTAGCAGGAGTTTTTTCTCCTATATCATTTATAAAAACATAAGCTTGATTAAAATATTCGAAAAACTTTTCTAAAAATAGAGCTTCTTTGTTTGCAAATGGCTCCTTTTATTTTTGAAAATATTTCAAGGTAAAATCTATCTACATTTGTTATATAGACATTTTCTAAACATTTTATTAATAATAGGAGTGTTTCTCCTTTATCAATAAAATATTGAAATATATCAAGAAGATTGTTTATCTCCTTAATATCTATATATTCGATTAGGACATCATCCCAATCTTTGTATAAAATACTTTTTAATAATAATTCCTCACTTTACTTTCCTTAGTTGTTTTTTCAACTAGGAATTCGAGAATTGGGTAAGAGCTTTTCAAACTAGCTCTTTGTTCCAAAATATGGTTTTTCCATATTCATCAATAAAATGGTAATATTCAAAAGTGAGGCCCGGATTATAAAAATCCTTTAGATTCGAGAACTCAGAGGTTTGTTGTTTTTTCAACAAATCATCTGTATATTTGAGAATTTCGGAATCGGTATAAGGCCTTTGAGAAAATTCATAACAACTCACCGGTGTTGGTGATTGTCCTTCAAATGGTTGATTTACCATTTGGTAAGGCAAATAATATCCCTGTTTAGGATAAAATTGTACCTGTGTAGGTGCAACCATAAATTCTTGTTTAGAACTTATATTTGCGAGCAAAAATAAATTCTTGTTTAGAATTTATTTGTGGAGAAATAAATCCTTGTTTAGGACTTACTTGTGCAGGCTGAAATCCTTGTTTAGGACTTTTTTGAGCAGGAATGATTCCTTGGTTTGGACTCATTTGTTTTGCGAAAATAAATCCTTGTTTAGGACTTTTTCCTTTATTGGGTTTTTTATGGACAGTTCTCCATCCATCATTTTCATTTAGAGGTTGTTTACCTCTATCCATGAAACCTGCTAAGAATTTCGATAAATATTAGTATTAGAGGTTGTTTACCTCTATCCTTAATACCTGCTAAGAAAATCAGCAAACATTAGTAAAGATAATTTTATTATTATCTACCAATGGTATTTCTATAGAATTATTTTCTATAGATAAAATAACCGATTTCTTATTGACAATAAAAGGTAAATATTGATTTATAAAATTATTACCTAATAATATGTCTCCATACATATCAGGTAAGCATAATAATTCTGGAATTATAAATCTAACATTGTTTATGTAGATTGGAATATTTTTGGCTTTATAATAAATAGTAGTTTTGCTACCATTTATTCCATTAATATTTATTTTCTTTTCTACAGGTATCCAGTATTTTTCTGGAATAGCTTTTCTTTTGCAACTACTTGTTGTAGCTCCTGTATCTAATAGTGCATGTAAAGAATATTTTTTATAATCTTTATCATGTAGTGTAATTTCAATGTATTTATTGAAATTTGTAATATTATCCACCGAATAATGTATGTCTTCTATTCTAGTGTTTCTAGAAATAGAATTTCTACTTGGTGTGGTAGGAAAAATAGGAATATGAATTGTTTTCATACCTATTGGTGTAGAGGTGCTTGTATTATCTTCTTCTTCCTCTGGTTGAGAACTAGAAGGTAATACTAGGCTATCATCTGTATTAGTTATAAGATTATTTTTAAAATATAACTTATCTCCAGATGACATATATTCTATAGTACTTACTGGTTTAGAAGTACTAGTATTATTAGTTCTATCAATTATCCAGTCTTTTGGAATTGATAAATCTTTTAAATGCAGTAATTTCGGTTGAATTTCTGTTGTAAATTTATTGGGTTCAAAAAGCTCAATAATTTTATTATTAATTTCTTTTATTTCAACCTCTGCAGTATTAGTATATTCGTTTATAGCAGTCCAGCTGATTGCTAGATCTTCTGCTAAATCACTAATATCAGAATTTTTTGTTTGAATTCTAAGGCATAGACACTCTTCTATTAGAAGGTCTGTTATGGAAATAAAGTAATTTGGTTTTACCTTAAATCCTATAACGCCTGTATGCAAATTAGATTGAATTCCTCCAATAAGTGCTTTTATTGGATTTTCAAATCTTTTGTCTAATAATACTGCTAATATAGGAACATCATGACCTCTTCTAAATAAAGCTCTGATTGTTATCATAATGACTCCTAAATGTATATATCTAACCTGAGGATAGTTTTTTCTAATCCTTTTTTTTATTTTTTCTTTAGTAAATAGGGGGATTTCTGTTAATCCTCCTTTGGTATCCTTAGCGACTGTGTTACCGCTAATCTTTTCTATGTGTCTTTTTGACCATATTTTAAACTTAGATATTTTATATATTTCCTCTTTAGAAATATGATTTTTATTAATCTTTTCTATTATATCATCAGAAAAGTCTATTTCTTCTCCGATAATATTTCCTAGTTTAATATCCTGTTGTTCAGAATTAGGAATTTCTTCTAACTTGTTATTAGAACTATTTCCCATCATAAAGATATATTCATTAGAATCTGTGTTAGACTCTGTTTCTGAACATATTTCTAAATCTTGTTTTTCAAGATAAGATGGTTTTGATTCTATTAGGAATTTATTTTCCCAATATTTCTTAGGTTTATATCTACCATAAGGATTTTGTTTATCAATTTCCCTAGGTTTAGGTATTTCATGCTTATATGGATCTGGGGGTTCCATATCCATAGGTTCTATTATTGTTGTGTTTTCAACAATATTATTTTTATTTCTCAGATTATCTTCTGTTTGAAGATCTGAGTGTATATTATTACCATTAGACTTACTCTTATCTCTTTCCCATGGTTTTGGGGCTTGATATTCATATGGATCCGGGGGTTCCGTTTCCATAGGATCTTTAATTTTTATCTTTTCTTCTGTTGAAGTTTCTTCTTCACCAGAATTTTCACTATTAACTTTAATAATTATATCTGAATTATTAGAGTTAATACTTTCTATATCTATATTATAACTATCATTATTATTATTATCATCTTCTATCTCTAAATAATAACTATTATTATTATTATCATTTATATTATTAGAATTTTCACCACTTTTGGTAGTGTCGTATTCTAACATATAATGATAATTATATTTATTAAAAAGTTCTTTATGTTCTTCATAAAGATCTTCTATTAATTTTAAATACTCTACTTTCTCATAACTATCATCTGTTTTAGAAAATTGGTGTTTCCAATGTTCTATCAGATTTTTATAAGTTTCAAAGTCATATTTTTGTGATTTTTCTGTTTTTTCGATTTTTTCTTTTGTTTTTTCATTTTTTATATAGTTAGTAGACTCATCCGAAGAATCATCTTCTGACAAGGCTAATATATAATTACTATTACCATAATATAATGGACCTAATTCTGATTCTACGTTATTACTACTAATAACCTGATCTAATTTAGTATTTACATCGGATAATAACTCTTTAGATTTGCTATTCAAATCTAACTCAGTTACTTCTCCCAAACTATCTACTTTTTCTTCTACTTTACTAATCTTAGTATATAATTTACCAAAATAAGTATTAGTCATATCTATTAAACTGTTGATACCCATACTAAGAACCGAAATATTATTTTCATTCTTAGAGTCTATATGCATAGTATGATTACAAGTTTTATCTTTATATAAACAATCTACTTGCTCCATAATGTTATCCCTGGTACCTAAGACCTTCTATGTCTTAACGTCCTCTCAATGCCAACAACGTCCCACTTGGACTCAACGGCTACGAAGACTAACGACAGACATATGGGTTTTGAGACAACAACTGTGAAACAAACAGAATTGAAAAACAAAGATAGAAACTTACAATGATACCAAGATATTAGAACTCCAGAAATCGTTACTCTCGGCTCCTCGAAGGGATATCGATACCGCTTTCTGCGGGAAGGGAGGGATATCTCGACCGGTTTATGGGGAAGGGAGGGATATAGGCAGAGATATGCACAAGCGGAAGGGATTCTAATATCTATTATGTAGAAGAAAGATAGTTTACAAAAAAGAAAGAAAACTTAATATTCTAAGTATGTACCACGATACCTTTCAAGGCTTACAAGAATGCCTATTTATAACTAGATTTCTAAACTAGAATCTAATTACATTTGAAGTCCGAAATAATTGTTCGGATAAGAATAAAAAATAAACTCAAATTTAATTACATTTGAATTCCGAATAGTGTCCTGATAAGGATGCCTTTAATGGTTGCTTCCACGTAGCTTCCTTGATAAGGACGGATGAATAGTCAGCTTCATGGTGGTTTCCACGTAGCTTCCTTTTTTGGACGGATGCTATTATGGCTTTTTCCACATAGCTTCCTTGAACAGTAACTTGATAAGGACGCTTTTGGTTGTTTCCACGTAGCTTCCTTTTTCTTGACAAAATTGTTGCCATCTTGGTTGCTTCCGTGTGGCTTCCTTTTCGGCAATATCTCTTTGCTTGCATCATTGCTTACTTCATGACATTGATGGTTGCTTATCATCATCTGCGTCATGCCATTTGCATGCCGATCGGTTGTCATCTTCCAAACTTTGTCTTCATCCTTCTTGGATGTTTCTCGATTCATTTCCTCGATCTCGTCAAGGTGCAATGATTCGGTGAGGGTGTCTTGGTGTGTTCCAACGTTCCCATGTTTCTCGGATCTCCGCCACTAACGAATAATCTCCGATCTCTATTTCCGCTATTTGTGTTAATAACGAAATGGCGTCTTCATTTTCCTCTTCCTGGTTTTTTTCCAGTATCGTAGGATAATATTCTTCTACCATCACCCAAAACATATAAGTGTCTTGATGGAGAAGGTGTCGAGCCATGCTCATAAGATCAATTCTGCTTGGACTTGATACTTGTTGAAGTTATTATAGCACTCATCAATGATTTTTGATAAATGCTCGGATCTTCTTTTCGCTTTTTCAGGGGCTTTTCCAAAAAACATAGTATTTATATTCCAAATTTGATAAGGTGATGAAATTTTTCTTCCTCAAAGAATACCAATGAGATCATTTATCTCAATATGGAAATAATAGACAAAATCATCTATGTTTACAAAATTTGATAGTCGGGATTTGACTATCATTGGAAAATCTTTTAATAAATCAAAAGAGAGATTTTGGATCATTATTTCTTTAACAAATCCCCATTCAATACTTGTTATATCGAACGGCTCATGATTTAAACGAAATTTGATAGCGGGAGTTTTTCTCCTATATCATTTATAAAAACATAAGCTTGAGTAAAATATTCGAAAACTTTTCTAAAAATAGAGCTTGCTTTGTTTGCAAATGGCTCCTTTTATTTTTGAAAATATTTCAAGGTAAAATCTGTCTACATTTGTTATATAGACATTTTCTAAACATTTTATTAATAATAGGAGTGTTTCTCCTTTATCAATAAAATATTGAAATATATCAAGAAGATTGTTTATCTCCTTAATATCCATATATTCGATTAGGACATCATCCCGTCTTTGTATAAAATACTTTTTAATAATAATTCCTCACTTTACTTTCCTTAGTTGTTTTTTCAACTAGGAATTACGAGAATTGGGTAAGAGCTTTTCTCGAAACTAGCTCTTTGTTCCAAAATATGGTTTTTCCATATTCATCAATAAAATGGTAATATTCTGGTGTGAGGCCTGGATTATAAAAATCCTTTAGATTCGAGAACTCGAGAGGTTTGTTGTTTTTCAACAAATCATCTGTATATTGAGAATTTCGAATCGATATAAGGCCTTTGAGAAAATTCATAACAACTCACCTGTGTTGGTGATTGTCCTTCAAATGGTTGATTTACCATTTGGTAAGGCAAATAATATCCTGTTTAGGATAAAATTGTACTGTGTAGGTGCAACCATAAATTCTTGTTTAGAACTTATATTTGCAGTGCGTGAAATAAATTCTTGTTTAGAATTTATTAGTGGAGAAATAAATCCTTGTTTAGGACTTACTTGTGCAGGCTGAAATCCTTGTTTAGGACTTTTTTGAGCAGGAATGATTCCTTGGTTTGGACTCATTTGTTTTGCGAAAATAAATCCTTGTTTAGGACTTTTTCCTTTATTGGGTTTTTTATGGACAGTTCTCCATCCATCATTTTCATTTAGAGGTTGTTTACCTCTATCCATGAAACCTGCTAAGAATTTCGATATATATTAGTATTAGAGGTTGTTTACCTCTATCCTTAATACCTGCTAAGAAAATCAGCAAACATTAGTAAAGATAATTTTATTATTATCTACTAATGGTGTTTCTATAGAATTGTTTTCTATAGATAACATAATCGATTTAAAAGGTAATTAAAATAAGTATTCATCAGAATCCGTATCAGACTCTGTTTCTGAAATTAATTCATATAATATTTCAGTAGGATTTGTTTCCTGACTAAAACAAATTTCTAAATCTTGTTCTTCAAGATTTTTGATTATTTTTCTTGCACTTTTGCCTTTGTTAGGACAGAAAGTTGCTATGTGGCCTTCTTCATCACAAATAAAGCATTTACATATTTGCTTTTTAGTATTAGAAGTTTTTCTTCTAACAAATTTTTTCTTTTTATTATTATAATTTTTATTTCCTGGTTTCCATTTAGCTAATTTGTATTTTTTATGTTTTTTATAGGGTTTTGATCGTATGGTATTACAACCAAATTCCCATTCTCCTTCTAACATTTTTGTACAATATCTATGACTTAATTTATTCTTGACTTGTTTAGTCGCTTTACTCTGTAGACAATGTAATAGAATTCTTTCTTTCGCAAAATTAATTCTATTACCTATAGTGTCTATATCTCCTATTTCTTTATTATCATTACTATGTTTTATAATGAAAGATGCATATTTGTTTATACAAATTTCATCCCAAGGTGGGGGTAATTTATGGAAATATTGATTTCTCCAAAAATCTACACTTTCATTTTTTAACTTTTGATATTCATGTAAAAATTTTTTAGAGAATTCATCTAAATATCTAATATCACATAATTTTAATTTTGACAAGGTATAGCTGGATTGACTATCCTGGTCTTTTTTATTAGAGTAACCACAAATTTCTATTTTTAGAATTGAGGTTAAACCTTTTAATAGATCTTTAGGGGTACTTATTTGATTAATAAGATTTCCCTTTTGTTCTCTTCCTTTCTCAGATTCTTCCCAGCGTCTGAGAAATTGAAGAACATCTCCTTGAAAAGTTCCAACAATGTAGTTTAAGAACTTTTCTTTTGTCCAGATCGCATCGTTGTTGTTTACAACAATAGTCATGGATTGTGCCCAATCATCTATGGTTTTTTCATAGTCTGATAGAGGAACATTAGATAAATCTAAATATATTCCTCCTTGAGCAACACTTCTTTTATTGAGGTCTCCTATACTGTAAGGTATAGGTGTCAGTTGACTAGTTTCTCCTGGTGTTTCCAGTTTTATATCATTAGTCGCTATATTTTCTATTTTACTACCCAATATTCTTGTTGTGTTTTCAACATTTTCATAATATTGGTTACTAGCTCTCAGATTATCATCTTTTTGAAGATCTGAGTCTATTTTTCTCTTACCGTAAGATTTACTCTTATCTCTTTCCCATGGTTTTGGGGCTACATAATCATATGGATCTGGGGGTTCCGTTTCCATAGGATCTTCAGGAATCTCTATATTTTCTTCTGTTGAAGTTTCTTCTTCATCAGAATCGTGACTAGTTACATTAATAATTATTCCCGAATTATCATCACTAATATTATTATCATCATTATTTTCTAACTCTAAATTATAACTATTATCATTAATATTATCAGAATCTTCACCACTTTCGGTAGTGTCGTATTCTAACATATAATGATAATTATATTTATTAAAAAGTTCTTTATGTTCTTCATAAAGATCTTCTATTAATTTTAAATATTCTACTTTTTCATAACTATCATCTGTTTTAGAAAATTGGTGTTTCCAATGTTCTATCAGATTTTTATAAGTTTCAAAATCATATTTTTGTGTTTTTTCTATTTTTTCAATTTTTTCTTTTGTTTTTTCATTTTTTATATAGTTAGTAGACTCATCCGAAGAATCATCTTCTGATAAAGCTAATATGTAATTACTATTACCGTAATATAATGGTCCTAAATCTGATTCTACGTTATTATTATTAATAACCTGATCTAATTTATTATTTACATCGGATAATAACTCTTTAGATTTGCTATTCAAATCTAACTCAGTTACTTCTCCCAAACTATCTACTTTTTCTTCTACTTTACTAATCTTAGTATATAATTTACCAAAATAAGTATTAGTCATATCTATTAAACTGTTAATACCCATACTAAGAACCGAAATATTATTTTCATTCTTAGAGTCTATATGCATAGTATGATTACAAGTTTTATCTTTATATAAACAATCTACTTGCTCCATAATGTTATCCCTGGTACCTAAGACCTTCTGTGTCTTAACGTCCTCTCAACGCCAACAACGTCCCACTTGGACTCAACGGCTACGAAGACTAACGACAGACATATGGCTAAATGAGGTTTTAGTTGAGAATGAATTTAATCATACTCAATTGAGGTTTAAAAGTGGATTTGAGTGTAATAGAGAAAGGTAAAAAGGAGAAAGGGTTTACAAAGCAATTGAACCAAAAGAAAGAAAAAGAAAGAAATTGGCAATAAGTTTTGCCAAGCTATACAGGCGAGTGGAAAGGAAAAACAATAAAAATATATTCAATTCAAGTGTAAATTACAGTGCCTTTTTCCAATCCACTAATACAAATATCTATACACTTTTCAAGTGCTATATTTAGCATGAATCAACCAACTAAAATCAATATGATTCCTCTAAGATTGCCAACTAAAATCAGATTTTTCCTATTTATAGAATTTGATAATTTCAAAAAATCTGATTTGATTAGCCACTAAGTCTGCAATTTTTCTAATTCGGCCCCTTGCTTCTTGTTCCGGTTTAATCCATTTTGTTTGATTTTGAATTTTGACACTCCAATTTCATCCTGATAAGATTTATGCAAGAAATCGTAAGTTCGGTAGATTATATTCAAAAATTAGCCAAAAATAGATACATTAAAAGCACAAAATTAACTTGCTATCAATAAACTTTAATTTTGTGCAATTTATACATAAAATATTAATTTAATTCAATTTTTATAAGTTACTAACACAATTAACTACAATACTATTTTAAGTATACATATTGCAATATAAATAGAAAAAACTATCTAAATACACCATTTAAATCGATTTTTTTCCTTTTTTTTTCTCAAATGACTATTTACCTTTTTTGGAAGTACTTTAGAATTAAAGAAGCCGGATTGAGAAGGAGGAAAGAAACGAAGAAGAGAAGGGCTATCAACGGTCACAGGGCAGAGACTTGAAGAGGCATTAAAGCTTTTCTCGGAAATGAACACCTCCATTAAAGAATGACAAGACAGAAAAGAAGAGTCTGGGGAGGTGATAAGACGTGATTGGGCATTAGGGTCGGTTGGCTTCCTATTTCCAACTTTTATTTTTTTTTTAGGCTAATTTTTGGTATTCTAGATATTTCTTAATTGCTTCCCTTTCGGGCTAGGCTGATCAGGCCAGCCTTATTGGACCATTGTTAGTTTTGTTTGTTTTTTGTCTCTATTAAATACAAGCTCAATCTAATTTTACTCAAAAAAGAAAGAAGCAAATATCTGTAGTATCTTGATAAACCCATATAAATTATAAACCAAAGGGCTTAAATCTTGATTGAAACATCATTGCAATATATATATATATACATACTTTTCGTACGTAAATTGGATTCCTATTTAAATTAGTATATGTTGATACAAGGTACAATAATAAAGGAGAATAAAGCAGTGCTATGGAGATCGGTTCACTTGGAGAGGTCGAGAGTCGAAACAAGGACAAGAAAACAAGTTGATTAAGAAGAATGCTTGGAATAACTTTAGGTATTGATACATTAATCCCTTGTTCATTATTCTCCTAATATTTATAGGAGAGATTCTCTTGTTCGTTGATACGATGTATTAGGATATACATTTAGCCCTATTAAATGTGTAATGAATAATCATGAGATTTTATCAACACGAGGTAGTTAAGTCTAAATATACTTCTTATTGCCTTGGAAGTGTATTCACATTAAGACAATATTCACTCTTAAGTTCTAGTGTTTGACTCTATAAATCAAGAATAAATGGTCATACTCAGAGATATTGAGGTCAGGAAGTCTGTCAGGATATTATTTCAAAAGAAGTCAATGATGCTTCTAAAGTTGACACAAGTCCGCTACGCGAAAGGATATAACAATATCTAATCTTTTTTCTTTTCAAATTGATATTCAATATAGTTCCAATCACACATATTAATTATTCCTTTTTCGAAAAAGGGAAGAAAAACACATCTAAATGGAGATCAAACATTGAATCCCTAAGCCATTTATATGAGCAAGTAACAAACCAACAGCTTCATGGATAGAGTGGTGTATCAAAGTCAGTCCTATCTGGTTATTCAAGGTTAAATTAACCCAGTACACACCATTCAAAAGAGTTAATAACTGTTTTTTCACTTCCATTAGTCAAACATTTTGAAAATGATTTTGGAGAAAAATAGCATAAAACTAATTATATTCGATATTGGAAGGGTCTTTTGTTTTTTGAATGTTGTAGTGGAAGGGTTTAGAAAAATGAAAATGAAGCCAATACCTATTCCAAAATGGTACATCATTTAATTAATTTTAGTCACTTCATAACCTACTTTAAGCTCTCTAATTTATGCTCTTCCATTAAAATATTTTTTTTATCTACAATATTGTAATTTATTATATGATGAAAAAATTTATAATTTTTTGTGAAATTAGTTTATTATTGTTTATTTCTCAAAACATTTTTATTAAAACATGCCATACATCTCTTTCCTATTCACAAATTTAAAATTTAATCCCTATATTTCTATTTCCAATAATTTAATTCTTTTATTTTTCAAATTTCACAATTCAGGTCCAATTGTTAATAATTTTTTTTTGTTAATTTTGTTAGTATGACATTTTGACATTAAAAAAAAATTACTTGGTAACAATGTAATTAAAAATAATGACATTGAACTTTGAAATCTAAAAAAGTAGAAAGACAAATCTTAAAAATAAACAGTATAAGGGTTAAATTTCAAATTTACAAAGAATATGGACTTATAACATATTTGAACCTTTGTTTTATTGCATTTCTGTTGTGAGAGAAACTTGTGAGTTGTGAAGATATTCTATATTACTTAAGACTCAGGTGGGAGTGTCAGATGCAGCAAATATGTCCAAGACAAATATATTTAATTTTTTTCATGTATTCAAAGGGTTCCCTGAATATGTGTTGGGTACATGCTAAGGAACAAATAAACAACGGAATAGAAGAAGAATATAGATGTTTGCATTAACAAAGACTATTCTTCCAACTGCCAGGCATAAATAATATGATGACCAAATTAGGGCTGCAATCAGTCATCAAGCAACTTGGAGTACACAAAATATTAACAACCATCAGCAACAGATTTTTCTTCCACCAAAGAGTAAGGTGGAGGTTGTTATTTTAAATCAAGATGCACATAGATATCATCTCTGCATTCACTGATACAATTAACTGATCGCTTCGATAACAATTTCCAGAGTTAGAGAATCAACTGAAAAGGATTGAAAAGTTTCAGCATCATAACTTAGTCAGCCATAGATAAATGTTTAGACGACATTCTCTCTGATTAAGCAATTACAGAAAAGAAGAATGCCTGAAACATAACTTAGCCTGGAAACTATACAATGAAACTAAATATCACCTTTCCTTTTCCCTTTTTTGATCTTTTATAAGCATGAGCTATTGTTTCAGTTGCATAAAACAGATACCATAGACAGCTATGTTATTTGGACTTCGACATGAGTCATGGATGCAGATATGTGTAGGACATATGTTCATTTTTCCACCATACTTTTCAAGTATTTGGAGGGTCTTGGAGCATCACATTCCCATTCATATCCGGATATGAGGTGGACATGAATATAAGAATAGGCATTCAAGAAAAACAAAGAGTTGGATCAACATAGGTGGACAAAGACCATTAAATCGAAGTAAATAGCAATTCGAGCAAAGTAGCTCAAAAGTTACCAGGTGAGCTTATGCACAGAAGAGATGTCAGAAGGAGGCTCACCTTAGAAAATGAGCTTAGTCTTAGTCTTCATATTCAAGCTCTCTCAGATTGTTGGATACCAAATTAACTTTTAAGGATAACCGCTGAGTGTGCTCTTCGATATAATTTAAAACCATCTGAAGCTGCTCTTGGTAAGCAGCCGATTTCTTTTTCTCACGATGCAGCTCCGTGGACAGTTCTCGAATTTTAAGATCCTTTTCATCCTGTAAAAAGCAGCTAATGCATATAAGGGCATAGCATCGAGTTACACTTATAAAGGAATCCAGTTAGCAAGTACGCATGGCCTGTTCCAAGAGGACGTAAGTCCATGAAGCTTAGCCATAAATTAAATGGCCAAATCCAGAAAATAACTGAACTGCAGAATTGTTGGGTTACCATAATAAAACCTCAGACAAAAAGGCACATCATATAACAGCAGTTATGACCCTATAGAATAGCTGATTGTCCCCAGCTAATGTCCAAAGTATTCTTTCGTCAATTGATCGGATTGAGTAATGACAACATCATAAAAACATTTCAGTAATGCAGCAAATGCCCAAACTGCTTCAATGATTGATTTCTAACCCGTCAAATTTATATAAGCAAAAACTAATTTTAATCTTTTAGTAGATTAGTCAGTGCTCTTCTAGTTCTTTCCTAGATCATTCGCTCTCTTATGCCTGCTAATCTCTACTAATTTCCTATTTCTCGATTTGTACTTCTTATTGCTATCTCTCTCTTATACTTTGTAACTTGATCCATAACCCGGGACCATAACATATCTCTTCACCTTTTATCTTCTTCTGCTTGAATCAAAAGTAAACACTATTGCATAAGCATAATACAAGCTTATACATGGCAGATATTCTCCATGATTTCTTACATTCAAAAGGTTCCTAAACTTATGCATCTATAGTGTAATATCAGCAAATCAATTTAAAAGCATGCCAATTTTTCATTTATATTGGCCGTAAAACACAAGTAAAGTGATCTGAAAGAACAAGTTGCTAACATCTCTAGGAATCTTTCAACTAAAATACTTGCACTAACATACCTCACAAAACGCAATTCGATGTGACCGTCGAGGAGGTATTTTGCTTGGATTCAGTACATGATTATGTTCTTTAACAAAACCATAGATAACCCATTTTCCCCCATCTTTTGCTGCTATCCTCAGCATTGCATTACATCCCTCTCTTGTGGCAGGCCGCGATGTGAAAACTCGGGTTTCTTTCTTCGTATATTTCTCTGCACGAAAACCTTCTTTCGAGCAAACAAACTCTCGGCCAATTATTGAATTATCCTTAAGAGATCGACGAGTGCGATTGTTCCGAATGGTGAAGCCCATAAGCCGACCATACATCTCATAAAACTCCCTAGCATCCTCAGCTGACTCAAACTCCATACCAATGTATGGTTCTCTATGTTCCATAGTCATAGGAAAATGTTGATCCAATGGGTTGATCAAATTACCATTTCCGTCCAGATTACTATCTGACAACTCATCATCAAGCATTTCATGGCCATAAAATGTTTCGGTCAGCCATTGTCGATAGTTTCGGCTTGTGTTAAGCTCCGGATTTGAGGTGCTAGCCATCACAAAGCTATCACAAAGTTATCAAAAAGTCAAGATCAGTCCAAATTAAAAAAAAAAAAAACCCAGAAAGCCCAGAATCATTGAACAATCCAATTTTTCCATCGAGAAAAAAGCAACGGCTAGCAGTGATTAATAATCAACAAGCCTAGATTTATCCGGAAAATGGAATTACACAGTAGCTCTTAATAATTTCAGTAATTTGCTCTAAATAGCAAAAGCACATGCCTCTAATTACCCAACAAACATCAAATTACATAAAATTTCCTACATTTGCAAATATAAAAGCTCAGAATTTCCAAGAAAAATGGAGAAAAAAATGCTTGATTTTGTAATTCTAATTACTATATAAAGAATACAAAAGAAACCCAAAATCTATCAACTTTCTGCCTTAGCGTCCCAAACCTTGGGTGGGTTTTTTTTTTTTTTTTTTTTCCTGCAACATATCAATGTTTAATCGTTCAAATAACATAAACACAGCAAGCAATAGCTCAGATAAAAAGGGAATTAAAGGAAAGTAAATGAAAGCCATTTACCTTGTTCTGGTAAATATGAGAGAGTTTCAATATGAAAAACGTTTAGAGAAGAACAGCTTCAGACTTCAATTTCAATGGCTGTCAGATCAATGTTAATTAAATGGGTGGGATTTTTAATTTTTTTTTTCTTTTTTCCAATTAAATGTTAAACAATGTCAACACCTATGTGTGTTGAGCTATCTTAAACCAAATCTGGACATCAGATATGAGTAGGGGTCGAAATCAGCCTGGGCTTGATTTTCATCGTTTAAGATATCATAATTTGATATCATAATTCACAATCAAGATCGATTTTGTTTTATTGATTGCCCGAAACAAACACAGACCCATCTGTGTCCCTACGTGATTTTCATCATAAATTGTATATTTCAAATTTTAATTTAATAGTTTTTATATTTGATATATATATTTTTTTGTGTATATAAGATGTTAATTAAAACGATATTATATCAATAATTATGTTAATAATTTATAAAAATTAAATTAAATCAAATTTTCATTCATAAAATTATCCAAAATCAAAATTTATATATAAAAATTACACATTGAGCTCAAATTTATTTGTAATTTGTAATTTTATTTTTTTATTATATATTATTGGTAGAAGAATTAAAACTAAAAAATTTAAATTGTAATAAAAATTTTAAATTAATTCACCATAATATTTTTAATTTATACAACATAAAAGTATAAATAATTGAATATTGCTTTATATTAGTTTAAAAGATTGAATTTTGAATTTATTTTTCAATTAAATCAAACAATTAACTTTTTGATTTATCAATTTTTTTTATATTTATTTTATATGTAACACTTCAAACCCGACCTAGATGTTAAGACCGGATTTAAGGAATTACATTAGCCTATTTTAAAAAAATTTTGATTTAATTAAACTTAGTGTGCGGTTTGAAGGCATTAAATTTGGCAAAATTTTCACAAATGTTTAAAAAAACTTAAATTTGGAATCACTTATCTAAAACTCAAAATTTGAAACCAAATTCGTGTTTTGAAAGTAATAATTTTGACAAATCATTTCCAACTTTAAAGCAAACATTCGTTAAAATTATTTGTTTATTTACAGAAAAACACTTAAAGGGTTACTTAGTTTTGCAACAAAAAATTTTCAGACTTATAATTTAAATTATTAATCCGTGTGATTTTGCAGTTTCATATTAAAATACTCAAAAACCAACGAACAGAATAAAAACAAAAAACAAAGTCTAAAACAAATTTACAATCCAAAATAATTAAAAGAAATGTAAACTATCTTATTTTATTAACCGAGATACAATCTGAGTTCTCGCACTCTGTTCGATCCTAAACTCAAAGATTACCTGAAAAGTCAGAGATAAAACAAAGAGGTGAGCTATAAAGCTCAATGTATAACAAAACTCAATCAGAGATCAAACATTACACAATATACAAATCAAAGTATCACGGAGAATTTTCATATCAGTTAAACAGAATTGAGAATGCATGATTATGTCAATGCGATATTTTTCAAAAAATCATAATGCAAGTTTTTCAGAAAACTTCCTATCCAACTCCGCTACACACCAAATTAGAGTTCCCCAGAACTCATCCAACTAAATCACACCAACAGATAATTGTGGACAATGCTACTAGAGTTGCAGTTAAAACTGTCAGATTGATAGACAAAAGTATGTGATTAAACCACCAAATAGTGCAGATCATTAAATTTCGGAACTTCCTCCATACCATATTATCCCAGCCAGGTGCAATGTGGCATGACATGCAAATACAAAAATAGAATGATAAGCATGTTGAACATGCATTCATATTTTTAACAGAAACCAGTAAGCATGCAATTACATACTTTGTAGATAGATATATCACAAACCCAATAAAAGCAAATTAGTTTTGCCATAACGTCACGTGCATAGTCATAAAGCAAATTTAGACAAATACGGATTAACATATCCATACATCATATGCTCATAACAAACATAGCAAAACAAAAGCATGCCATCAGAATTAACAATAGTCAGTTCATGCGTACTAATTCACATACCTTAATCATATCACCTACGGTAGCATATTAACAAATATCATGTTTTTTATGTAGTATGAAACTTACGGAGAGTCTAATTATGTATTACGAGTCAAAACGGGCCTAGACGGATATTTTCAAAAATTAGCTTGCATGCTTGTGTGGTGGCCCAATTGGCCAACTCATGTGGTCCACATGGCTCGACGCATGTCCCCACACATGGTTGTGTGGCCCATACAGCCCAATTAACCCAGCCCATGTGACACACACGGCCGTGTGACGTCGACAGAATGCATTTTGACTTTTTGCCGTTCGTTGTTTTTCGAGTTTTCCGTTACACACCTGATCAATTTTTATGTCGATTCTACACTCGCAATTCCAGACCCCTTGAACGAAACAACAACTTAAAAAGGAAATTTAGTTCGCAGGAAAATCTACCGTCTCACAATCTTCTCCAAAACCATCCTGCAATTTTGGGTGGTCAAAAATCTTCATTTGTTGAAGTTGAACCTTGTGAACTACACAAGCACGATAAAGCTCATCTTCCCATACCATTTTCATTTAAAAAAATGTGAGTTTTGGATGGGAAAAGAAAATCTTCTAAATAGAAGCAAATTTCTTAGTGTTTGTAGCTTAGAAGCAATTAATCCACAACAAGCTTCACATTCGACGAATTATCTACTCTTGCTTCATCAAAATTAATTTTAAATTATCAGGTTGATGTCATTGAATATAATTTTAATCCTAAACATATTTTAAGTGGAATTAATAATCCCAAGATGCAATAATAGTCATATTAATAAGTTAATCTAAGAAATTTATCTTGAATGAACATAAATTAAACATAAGTGAATTTGGTGACAATATCAACTCTGAATTAATAAAATAGCTTTTTCACCATTTAAAAATTTAAAGCAAACAATTGAAATATAACTAAAATAACAAGTATTGGATCCTAAGTCACAAATTCATAATGTGATTCAACCATATTAATCCTGCATTAATCTTAGTTTATAACAGCCCACATAAATCTTTTTTTTTTTTTTACAACACATACATACAAATCTCAATGAAATTTCAATCAACTTCATTATACGAGTATCAAATAGTAACTCTAATTGATAATTTACCCTTTGACAACAAATAAAAATAAACAAAGATTACGGCAATAAATTTAATTAGAAGTTAACCCCACATATTCCAACTAATTCTAATCAAATGAAACTTAATAATCTTTGAAAATAAGACTTAACTATTGCATCAATTCCATTAAGGCTCCAACTTTAATGTGAAGAAAGAGCATCTATAAATTAAGGCAATTGTCCGCAGCTGATATAAGCGGTGGTGGAAGGCAGTCGATGATGGTATTTAGAGCAAAAATAATTGAGGGAGCGGAACACAAAGTGGCAAGGATTTGAAGGGATCTAAATTGATATGGGAAGGGTGCAAGAGTAGATAGACGACCAAAGACAACAACAATAAAAGAGAAGTTGAAATTTGAAATAATGATAAATCAAAAAATCAAAAACAAAAATACACAGAAAAGGATTTAAATATTTATATACTATAAGATACCACTGAACCAATAAGTTCATTCTTATTATTAGTTGAGCAAAAATATTATTTATGCCAAATGATCAAGGACAGGGGTTACAACAAAATTACTAAAAATTTAAGGGAAATGATTTAAATACAAAACCTCTCACACACACAAATTCTACACTTAGCCACTGAACCAAATCAATTCACTTTACAAAAATCTTACAATCATAACTCAAAATTAGGACGTGACCACTCTTAGTTTCACCAACCCAATTTTTTCTAATCTAATTATTGGGATGTGACATTATATATATATATATCATATAATAAGTATTATATATTTAAAAAGAGTTAAAATTAAATAGAGTTATTTAAGGGTTGGGTTATCCGTCCAAACTTGAAGAACCTTCTAAAATTTGAAGGATTTCAACAAAAATATTAGGATTAAAAAATGAACTTGAACAAAAAAATAAATTTATTTAAAATATGGATCGGATTTAAATTTTAATATTCGAAACTTAAGCCCAACATGGCCCAACCAATTTTCAAGTTTGTGCTATATTATTTTTCATTTAATTTATATATATAAAAATATATATAATTTATAACATATAAAGAATTAAATATATTGTATAATATTATAATGTAAATATTAAAAATATATTAAGTTATTTATGTTTATAAATTTAATAAAATAAAAAATATATAAATTTAATAAAATATATATTTAATATTTAATAAAAATAATTATCTTTTAAAATATAGGTAAGTTTCGGTAAAATTTAAGGTTACTATTGTTGAAAAAAATGAGTTTAGAAAAACTATTTTGGTGCAGAGTAGAAAATTAAATTCTTTTCCTCGAACTTTTGTATTATGTATAATAATAAACCTTTAATACCTGCATTTTTAAGTGGAGTGGATTTGATTGTTTATGGATTTTCTACCGACACGATTTTCTCCGCTATTTTTAGACCCTCATTTTACTTAAAGAATGTATTTTAAATACACAAGTCAATCCCACGCAATGAAAACTTATTAATTTATGGGGGAAATTAATTTCTTTCTATGGCCTAGAACCTAGGTTGATCTCTCTAAAAAAATAGATATCTCAATAAAACATGGTAACAATGTTTATTATGGTATATTTTGATCTAGTCCATAATCTATATTTACAGAGAAAAACACGAGAGTTATGGCTGAACAGGAAGTAAATATAAGTGGGTTTGTTGGACTCATTTGTGTATTATATGCAATTTTATGTATTATTTGGGTTTTTAACTATTTCATATATTTTATTGGACCCAATAAACAATTTTTATTCTCAAAATATTATTTATTTAATTAAAATAAATTTAATTTGTTCACTCAGTTAAATTATTTCCTCACCCTAATTTTAATTTCATTAAAGGCATGACAATTCTAATGTATCAAAATTTGAGTAAAAAAATTTAATTATTCTGCTCAACAAAACTACTATGACTAATTATTCCAATTTCTTTTCGAACTTCAATTATTTAATTATAATCAATTAAATAATAATTTAAAAAATTAATTTAATCTTTAAGTCATCTCTTTATTTATAACGAGAAAACGCATTCACTACGAATAGTGATACATACGATCTATTTCTCCAATTCGTCATTATCATTCATTCTTTCATTCATTATATCAATTCAAATGCAATTTGTAAAGGGTTATGTTGAGCTAGCGGAGGGACAAATTGAGCATATATAATTAGAGACTCAAATAATTTATAATTAAGTTTCGACTCTTCGTATATTAATTATAACTTCATTTAACCATAGAGTAAATTCATTAAAAGTATCATGACTGAACTCTCCCCACTATATATCATTACAAAAGCAACTTAATTTATGCTCATCCAATGATATTTTCATAGGTGTATTACCCTCATAAGTCATCTTTATTTTGTTTGGGTTAAATCCATTGACCCAATATTATTCTATTTTATCTCATGGTAACCAATACGTCTTTCTTTATAAAAAAGTCAATTACTAAAGTATAATAATTAAATAATTTGTCCTAGAGAAATGACTCATGATCATGTTACTTTTTCATCAACCATGTAATGTTTATGAGAGGATATCGTTTACCTTTTTTCGAGTTATGAATTTCACTTCTGTAAATAAAATGTGCCATGCAAAAGTCGTATATCCAACGTACCAACTTTCAGCTCTATTACCAATTAAACTCATGCTTCCAATACATCAAAGTATATGAGTCATGCAAACATAGTCGAACACTTATTCAAGATTGAGGTAAGCCACATTATAAACATCACAAGCAAATAAACATATACACTACTTGCTTCGATACCAAAGATAAAATATCTCCCCAATTAAATTTGATAGATGACGTAATGTTCCTTGAATCGATTTTCTCAATTGTGATTCATCAAACCATGAACCATGTACACTACTTGCTAATATAAGTTATCTTTTCACATAATAATCCATCCACATAATGTAAATATTTATTAAACGTTAAAATTTGATAAATCAATATTTACTTATACATTTTGCTTAATGTACAAAAATCATTGAGAATAAAATACAAATAATAATAATGTAAATGATGAAATTTTATTAAATTTATCTATTCCAAAAATTACAAGTGATAATTATACAACAACACTATATCCCCACACATATTTCGAACTTGGACAATTATATATAAAAAAAATCAGTCTTCTCTCATCTTAGTAACTATAACCTTAAAGTAATCTTCGGGAAGTTTCTTTTAAAATTAATACATATAATGTAAAGTATAAAAGTTATTGTAAATAAATAACACACTTATATATACACATAATATAAAGTATAAAAAATTAAATAATATTATTATTTTCATTTGGTTGGGTGGTTCTAAGTGGAACATAGTTTTTTTTTTTTTTTCCTTGAAGTACTTGCCACGTATCCGAACACGGTTAAAATGTTTATAAACGCTGAAAACGACTCCAAATACATGATAAACTGAACATAACACTACTAGAAACATACTCATACTTAACATTCACACTCGAGTTTGAGTAATATCGGCCATATTTATATAAAATAAAGATGCATCAATTCCATTTTCCCTGTGTATTTTCTCTGATACACTAGCTTTTCTACCACCAAACTGATCATGTCGATCGAAAAAGGAGAGATTTCATGAACTGATAAAACAACTAGAGATAACTAAATAAAGAAACACAATTAGGCATAGAGGGAAAAAAAAGAGAGGAAGCTATCTACCGCTTAAAAGCTCCTTGGCTTCAGCATCAAGTTTTTTCAAATTGTCCAAAGTTCTTTGAACTTTCATTGATAAGTTATAGTTGTGATCTTCAACTTCTTTCACAACTGCTAGTAGCTGCTCGCGATATGATGCACTTAATCGCTTCTTAACCCGCAATTCTGCAGTTAGTTCCTGGATTTTCTTATCCTTCTCCTCATCCTATAATTCATAAGAAAACAATAATAATCAGAACAAAGAAACGAGGCAGACTTGTCAGTGCCAGTAAGATGATATGAATTTGATGATATCATGAAACCAATCATCTCCCAACCAAGCATAATATGATATGTTAAAACTTGATTGATCAAGAAATTTAAGTAGCAATTTATTCTGCATCAAAGCATCTTAGCAGTCCCTGTACTACAGTCAAAGGTGCAATTAAGCTAATTTACTACAGAATTGAGTAACTTAAACTTGTACATTTGATATTGCTATAAACCACATTGAATTGATAACGGTATTATGAAACACAGTCTAAACACTAATGTGGACTTCTACCAGTACATACTCGTCCTAAACACATTCTGTCATGTTTTTTCCTTATTTACTTTTCTGTCTCTTATTTCATAATTTAATCATCAATGTCATCTCAAAATTGCCTTCAAAATTATATGCTTGAACGAGGTAATCAGAATCATTGTTTTTTATTTTCAAATAAAACAGGGATTTCAAGAAAAATATCAGCTGAATTTCAATGTCTTCATAAAAGAGAGGGTCTTTAACTGCATGAGTGACAACAAGTGCAATAAAAGTTCATCGTCAAATAAATATCTAATCATATAAATCAACCTTTATTGATCCAAGAAATGAACTACATTTTTGTGTTACAATAGTCCAAGAATCCTAAAACTTAAGTTTTTTAAACCTGTCAGAGTTGTTTTTGCTCAAGGTTTCTGAAAGAGTTAAAATTTAAAAAACACCCTCCTATAGTAGCAGATACACAAATGGAACATTTAGGTCCCTTATCACCTGGAAAGAACTAACTGAAAGTATCAATTTTATGCACTGCCACTTTGGTACTACACTCATCCAACTAAATGCATCCAGCCTGAACAGATAAAGTATCAAGACATGATGAAAAGAAGTAGAAGAACACGGATAAGACAATCTACGTAATATTACGAGAAAAGAACTACATATATCATACAGAACAAGCCAATGAGGAGAGTTGAGTCTTAGACAACTAGGAAGGAAATGGTAAATATGTCAGTTGGGAAAAGCAGAGCTCTAAAACGAGACATAATGACAGTAAACAAGCACCCTGATGATAAACAAGTTACGGTGATCCTTTCTAATATAAATTATTGGTGAATTTCTAACCCACAAAAACAAGAAACTATCAGTCCAATAGTAAAGAACAATAAAACTTCTCTCAAATGATTGTGATCAAATTTGTTCCAGAAGGCTCATAAATAGATATTTCTAAAGACAAAATGCTAAAAATTTACATGCTCAATGGATAAAAAATACAATGTAATATAAAGAAATTCTGTCCCATGCTTTTTCATTTTACAAGTACTTAACCAAGGATTTAAAAGCTTACAAGTGTTCTGCGGCTTTCTCCTAACTGAATCACCAAATGATGATTATGGTCCCTCGCGAATTTCTTGATCACCCATCTCCCGTTCTTGTCCCTCCTTAAATGAATCATTGCTGAGCAGCTTTCTTGCTGCTTATCTTGCTTCTGAAGTTCAACTTTGGTCTGACCATCATGGTAACCTCTACATCCAAGTCCACGAGAAAAGAGTAACCCATCACACTCTGACTTATGTGAAGATAGAACACGAGTCAAGAATCCTACTTGTCTTGCATAATCATCATAAAACGTTTTGGCAGCCCCTTCTGATTCAAATATCATACCCACATAAGGTTCCTGAATTGTGTCGTAGTCATGCACATTCGATTCATCCACAGTTGAAGCTTCTAGTCTACAATCAACATCATCCACTTGTTCACCCACTGATGCACACAGATTGGTTAAATAAAAACCAAAACAAGACATCCAACCAACATAAACAAGTAGTCAGTGATTAGTAGGAAATTGCATGCTTAAAGCACAAATATTCAAATATACATGAGAAAAGAAAACGGGACTAATTAAAGAAATAAATCATCTAACATGCATAAGAATGAAATGAATTAATATCGATGATAAGGAATCAAATGCCTCAACTACAACCACCCCACCGACTTCCTCTTTTCCAATTTGGAGGTATTGCTAGACACAATTATTGAGTAAAACACAGTCGACACCCTAGTAAAAAGGTTAAAACAATAAGACTTAGAGCCACCACTTAGGTGATACAAATCACAAAACTAACAAACATTATCAATGAGGAATTGAATGTCTCAACTATAATCATCCTGCCCACTTCCTCTTTTCCATTTTGGAGATATTGCTAGACATAATGTTTGGTAAAACAACAGTCTGACACCCTTGCGAAAAAAAGGTAAAACGGTAAGGCATTGAGCCACCGCTCAGATAATACAAATCACATAACAAACATCGATGATAAGCAGTCGAATGTCTCACCAACAATCACCCTCCCCCACTTCCTCCTTTTTCATTTTGGAGATATTGCTATACATAATGTTCGGGTAAAACACAGTCAGACGCTCTTGTAAAAGAGTTAAAACAGTAAGACATAGAGCCACCATTCAGATTTCATATGATACAAATCACATAACTAAGGAAGAAGTTTATTTCAACACTAAATTGATAGCTGCTATTTGGTTATGATCCATTTCCGGTCAGCATCAAGAAAACTGCAATCATGGGAACTACTAGTATACAACAAACTCTAAAACATAATGAATATATAAATGCATCAATAATATTCCTCTTCAAAAGTAAGATTTAATACCTCAAAAAAAAAAAAAAGAAAAAAAAAGGCTTTCACATATCAACTCCATTAAGGTAAAGTTATATTTATGCTAAAATTTTCATAATATTCTAGGCTATAGAATAAATAGAATAATTAAAAACAGAATAAAGAAAAAAAAAAGCTGCCTGACGACAAAAGGAAATTCGAAATTGAGCATGTGAAAATACGTAAAAAAAAAAGTAAAATTTCTAGGGTTGTGTTTTTCTATTATTAATTCAAGAAAACAGCACACAGAAAATGCTATTTTTAAAAAAATTTAAGTGAAAAAAAAATGAAAGATTAAACTCACTCGAATTAAGAGGGATTCCGTTAACAGACGGTGAAGAATAAGAATGAAGAGGGAAGAAAACGAGAAAACGAAATGATATAAAAATTAAAAGGTTAAACTCTATAAAAGGTCCTTGTAATACGCATTTATTTTGTATTTAGTCCTTATACTATAATATCATTTCTAATCCCTTTATTTTTTGACATGCTTATTTTCAGTCCAAAAGCCAACAATTTCTCATTAATTCATAATAACTTATTTCACCCTCCAACTTTATAAAAAAATGATTTTAGTCTTTCATTTAAATTTTCACTTTTTTAGCCTTTAAACTTGTATTTTTTTATCAAATCACCCCAAATGAATGGAAAACTTAACTTTTCTTCTAATTTTGCTGACGTGACATACACGTAAATTGCCATGTGGATGACAAATAAACATTTAATTAATTTTAAAAATTTTTAAAAATTCAAAAATATATAAAGTTATTTTTTAAAAATTAAAATTATTTTAAAGTATAAAAAAATTTATTTAATTTTTTTAAAATTTAAAAAATTAATGAAATGTTGACATGACAATCCACGCGTATGCCATGTCAGCAAGATTAACAAACATTAACTTTTTCATCTATTTTGAGGTGATTTGATAAAAAATATAAGTTCAATAGATAAAAGAGATGAAAAATTAAATAAAAGACTAAAATAACTCTTTCTATAAAATTGAAGGGCCGAAAAAATCATTATACCTCTTCAAATATATGATAACACAGAAACTCTTTCCACAACTAAAAGAATATTGTATAATATTGTCCAATTATAAAAAAAAATAAAAATTATGAAGGTGTAATACACTTCAACAAGTTTTATTAGTCCCACGAGAGAGTGACTATGAGGGTACTTTTATTTTCTCTCTCATTCTCCAAATTATTTATATTTAAAAAGAAAGAGAAGTTTTATTTCAATTGCAAATAATTTTATTTTTCAATTTTCCATCCTTTCACCCTTCACCAATTTTGAGATTAAGTACATTATAAAAATGATCATGTTTATTGATCTATCTTTTTCAATAAGGAAAAATATAATACTCGGGCTAATATTCATGGCATAATCTTAACATGACACGCGATGGAAATAATTCAAAATTTTAAAAATGACAAACGTTATACTTTAACAATTAACCGTTAAAGTTAATGGTCAAAGGTAGGGGCAAAATTAAATTGTAATTTTTACAATAGTAAAAATGCAATTTAACCATTTTAATAGCCCATATCTTTATAATTTTTAAAGGATTAAATCAAATTTTTATTATTTTTAGGGGTCCAAAATATAATTTTATATTTACTAATTTAAAATTTTAAAGGACCTAAATAAAAAATTTTCCATTTTAAGAGGGACCAGGCTCTTTGCCGACCCCCCTAGTTTTGCCCCTGGTCAAAGAAAATTTTAACATTCGAAGGTTTAATTAAGTGCGCTTTTTTTCTTGAGGGACTTAATTGATATTTTTGGAAAAGTTCAAGGCTCTCTAGACCCTTTAAGCCTTAAATTTTAGGAAAGTGGTAAAAGGAAGAATAGAGATAAATTCGGAGTTGGGGTGAATATGAATGTTAATCAAGGTATGAATGCTATTTTATAATTTTATTGGAAATTGAAGAGCATTATTGGGTAAAATTATAAAAGAGAAAAAAAAAGAAAGTAGATTCTAGCTATGTGGACTGGAGAGTGATGATTTAACACTGAAGCATTGTTTCTTCAAAAATTCTAAATTAAAAAGATAGTAAATACTTTACCAAAGTTATCATAATATAATAGAATTTAATTTGTTCACCATTGATAATTTTAAAAAGTTAATGTTATATTTTAAATTAAAAAAATATTTTTCACATTTTATTTTTAATTTTTAAATTTTTTTCTTATTCTAAAATTTTTATTTATTTCTTATAAAATTTTAAATTAGTAATGGTAAAATTACACTTTAGGTCCCCTAAAAATAATAAAAATTTGATTTAATCCTTTAAATTTTATAAATATATAGATTATTTAAATGGTGAAATTATATTTGTACTATTATAAAAATATACAATATAATTCTGCCCAAATTAGACATGGCAGTTGGTTGGACATATGTAATTTTTGGATTATCCAAATTTGAATCCACAAATTTGCTTAAGAATCTGAATTTGTAAATTACCTGAGTATTACTATCCAAATCCGAATTCAAATTAAATATTCTTCCACCGGATATTTAAATCCTCAAAAATCTGAATTTAACATTTTCAATCATATGTCGAATATTCAAATCCGAATATATGAAATAATATAAAATCAAACAAAAATTACTTTTTAAATAAAATTTATTTATAATTAATAATAAATAAATACAATTTTAAAAAAAGTAGTTAAATAACAATCTAAAAAAATTAAACATAATAATTTCACAATAATTTAAATATACTTAATAACTTAAATATAAGAATTCCGGACAAATTAAAAGATTCATAACGATATGCAAAAAAAAAAAAAAAAAAAAACAACAACAACAACGAATTTAAACAACAACAACAACAACGAATTTAACATTTTCAATCATATGTTGGATATTTCACGAAATAATATAAAATCAATCAAAAAAAAAATTTAAGTAAAAATTATTCATAATTAACAATAAAGAAATACAAATTAACAAAAGTAGTTAAATGACAATCCATACAAATTAAACATAACAATTACAAATTTAAAATATACCAATTCTAAACAAGTTAAAAGTACTGTAACAATCCCAAATAATTTATTTACTTAAACCATGTTATTATATATATATATATATATATCATAAATTAGTACATATCATTAATATAAAAATGTACTTTATAATATTATAATTATATACAAAATTAATAGCATTGAAAATCTACTTTAATTATATAATATTAATTGTATATATTATAATCTATCATAAATTTAGTTATACGTTTATGATTTAAGCTTGTATCATTAATATAAAAACGCACATTACAATAACATAATTATATATAGATATAAATATTATTAATAATCTACCATTATATAATGTTAATTTTATATATAATATACCATAAATCTAATTTCACATTTAAGGTGGGTTGCATATCATGGTTTATAAAAGAATGCACATTATTATTTCGTAATATAATATGTGGTTAAACATGTATGTCTACTAGTTTTTGTAATACAATATGTATTAAATATAATTATATCTCACATTATAAAATAAATTTATATTTTAATATTTATTTTAATTATATAAATATTAATTAATTTTTTATTTAAAGTAATTTAATTAATTGAGTTTATCAAATAATAAAAGAGATCAACAAAAATTTAGGGATTCAGATGATTTCTCTCATTATTCGCTTAGATTTACAAAAGACTATAATAGCTAAATGAGATTTAAGAGAATAAAAGATTAAATATAATTTTTTATTATTATCATATTTAATTTTATTATTAATTATTATATTCAGTTTTAGAAAATATTCATTATATTTTTTATATGTCATTTAATAATTTATATAAATTATAATCAATGTTTAAAGATTAACTTTATAGGTAAGAGATCTTGAGTTTAAACCCTGTCTTTTAATTAATGGATTCGAATTAGATATCTAAATTGGTAATATTAAAATATGCAAAATTCAGATAAGATATCGATGAATATCCGAATCTAGTAAGAAAATACCTATAAAAAGATGAATTTTTGATACACGGTGAAGGCCCGATCAACGATCGCTGATGGATGAATAAGCTGGAATTTGATGGGTTTTTTTCCTATGGGGTTTAGTTTTGGGGAAAGGGGGAGGCCAGCAGCAGATGGAAAAATGAAAATGATGATATCTTTTTTAAAGTTTATTGTTTAATAATTATTTGGGTTGATTTTTTTTTTTTAAGTTTTTAGAATTAGTTAGAGTTAGGTTGAATGGATATGATTGCCCATTTAGATATATATATATATTCTTTATAGTTATATTTTAAATAATAAAAATATATTATTATATATGTAATTTTTTTGACTGAGTTCAAAGACTCAAAATTTGATGATTTATTGAAATAATTAATTAAACTTAGAGTATCTTTAGATGTACAGTATATTTATCTTCGATAAAGTTAAAAACAGCGATGTTGACAAGATTAATTATTGTAGCCGTAAGATAAAAGATTCTACTGCATCATAGTTACCGCCCATCTAAAGGGGGCCTTAGCGTATCGCTCCACTTGACAAAACTAAAATCAAAATAACCTATTACTTCAATTTTCTCGATTTTTTTTTTGTTAAGACTGAAAATTGCTCTCTCCTATTTTACTGAGCCCGTCACATTAAGTAATGTAATTGCTTTAAGAAATATGGTGATGGTACAACAATTGCAAGACTAGTTTTATTGTAATACTCTAGCTTCTTTGTTTTCTTTGCTTTACCGAATAAAAGGCAAGTTTTAAAAATGGACAGAGGCCTAAAATAGAAAAATGGAAAACAAAAATTGTTAACTAATGAAATAAGTTTTTAGGAGAATTAGGTAAATATGTCATTTTTAAATGAAAATTAGAATTTTAGGCTGATTCCCCCAAATTTAGAGAAATAGGCCTTTTTGGAGAGAAGACAAAAATGCCTCCTGCAGGAGGCGTTTCTGTCTCAACTAAACGTGTCCTCCACGATGCGTTTCTTAAAATTGTGGCCAACCCTAACCCTAAGCTTAGGAATCCCGAGATGAAATTTTAGAACCCCAAGAATCTCGGGATAAAATTTACACATCCCCTCCAATCTCGAGATAAGCCCAACACTTTATAGTTCAATCCAACCCAATACATGTTTTTCTATTTTCCAGAATAAATAAATTTCTCAATTAAATAAATTTCTCAACCCGATTCTATTTTTGTTAAAATCATGACAACTTTACCATAAAATAATCTATTAGAAAATATATAATTTTTTTTTTTACATTCAATGGATTCACAATGACTAATTAATTTAATTTCATTTTCGAACTTCAATTAATTAATTGAAAAACCATGAATTAATTCTCAAGTCATTTTCATACTTAGTGTGAAAACCACATTAATTTCCGAATGTTTCTCATTTCTCTAACTTTGTTATTTCTATTCATTTTTGTTCATTTGATTCAACATGCAGTTCATTTTCAGCTTCAATGAGCTAGCAGAGGGACTGATTGAACATATGTGATTAGGGCTCAAATGATTGATAATTAAGATTCAACTTTTCGCCTATTAATTATAAACTCATTTAGTCACGAAGTCATTCCACTATAGTGTCATGACTGGGCTCTCTCTAATGACATACAATTATGAAAGCAACTTGATCAGTGTTCGTCCAATGACCTTGTCATAAATGTGTTACCTTCATAGGATATCCTTAATCTCTTTGGGATAAATCTGCTCTCCCAATATGATCTTATTTTATTTCATGGTAACCATTACATCTTCCTTCATGAAAAGTCAATTACTATCAAATAGTAATTAAGTCATTCATCACAAAGGCGAATGACCTGTGGCCACGTTTACATTTCATCTATCATGTAACGTAAATGAGAGGACATCATTTACCAATGTCTTGGGCTATGAATTCACTATTGTGAATGATGCTACATATTGTAGAAGTCGTATACCAACGTACCAGCTTTTGGTTCCTTATCTATTTGAACTTAGGCTTTTACTTACATCAAAGTATACAAGTCACGTACACATAGTCCATCATCCCTTCAAGATTAAGGTATGTCACATTATGAACGTCACAAGTGAATAAATCCATAAACAGATTCAAGATCTATTCTTCTTGGGTCTAGTCCAATGTACTGTCAATCCAGTCAGTCACATCTATGTCTCTATCTTTTAGAAGTCATCCGTTTCAATGCCCAAGATAAGGTTATCTGCCACAAATTGATGTGGCAAATTATGCTTTTCTGACGCACTTAAAGAGCTTTTTCTTGAGTAAAATAGCATCTTAGCGTAGGTTTTCATTATTTTTTTATTTTCGTATTTTCAGTTAAATAAGTGAAAATATCTTGTTTTTGTTTATTTTGTGACTCAATTTGACCGATAGTGCCATTGGGAGGCTTAATGTGTGTTTAAGTGATGTAAGGACGTGTTGGAGGTCGAAAATAAGCTAGAATGACACCAAGGGCAAGGGTATCATGATATCCAACCCTTGGAATCGTGACACCTCCAACAATATAGAAGAGTGAAGACACCCTTCAGTGGTGCCGCAATATCTACCCTCCAAGGAAGACCTCCAAGTTTCAATACTGTCTGAGATATCGCAATATCCTCTTCTAAGTATCGTAATACCACCTTCGTTAAAGGGACAAACTGGGACAAAAAAGGTAGTCTTTGTCTACCCGGTCCACCAATCACATAAGGCCTATGTAGGGGCATTTTTGGTAACAAAAAGTCATCAGAATACACTTCAAACAAGCCTAAAATTGATGAGGAGGAGAGACACACATATTAGCTTAGTTTTAGGTTTAGTTTTCTCTGGGTTTTCTCTAGTTTTTCTCTACACTTTTCTAGAGTTTTTTTCTTTTTCTTCTACCTTAGATTAAAGTTTATTTGTCTGCACTTAGTTCTTGTTCTTGTTGTTCTTAATGTTAGTTAAGTTAGTTATTATTGTAGCTAAGGTTTATTTACATTGCCAGTCATTGTACCTTGCCTTTAAGACATTTTAAGCTTTAGTTTAATGTATTTCAATTTGTTTTACCTTAAATATGTTAAATCTTATTCCTTTTATGTTATTTGCTTTAGATTTTCTAGTTAAATGCTTTTGGTTTCATGCTATTTAAGTTCTCTTGCATAAAAATCTCAACTTTCACATTTTTCTCAAACTTTACTTTAATGGTTGTTCTGTTTTCCATGTTTATGTTTATTTTCTTTAATTTGAACATGTGTAGCTAAACCTTTAAAGAGGTTGGTTGATGTAGATGTGGGTAAACTAAAATCTTTGGATAAAGGACTAAATCGTAACAAATTAAACTAATTTGAATAAAATTAAAAACTTAGGTAGTGACGCCTTTAAGAAAAAATTAAGATAAAGTGAGGCCGGAAGATAATCTTGTCGCACACACATTCATTAGTCTCGGATTAACTGGCGATATCGAAAGATAAACCAGACCTAATTCGTCTAAGTCGGTAAAATTGAGATTGGAAGATAAAATGGAGCCATTTGGTAATTTATGCGATTTATATCCCTAGTTCGAGGTTCGATGAATCATATCAAAGTCAACCAACCCCCATTAGTTAATTATTAGATAGTCCTTTAGTTTTACACTCTTTGCAATTTAGTCCCTAGAATAGAATATTTAATTTTCTTGCAAAATTGTCTTGTTATAAATTGTCGTACTATAAAATCATATTAGTAGTTGCTTAGGCTCTATTGTGTAGGCTAGTTATTGTTCAATCGCCTCTTCCTTTATGTTCGACCCCTTGTAATACTTTGTGTTCCATCGGAACTGTAAATATTACAACTAATATTGTACGCTTGCTATACAATCGGGCTTTCAAAATGGTTATACAAAATCGTTGTTTTAATGCGCACGCACGCAGTCGATCACAAGACACCTCCCTAATTAGACTTGATAGACGACATATTAGTCTTTTTCAATCAATTTGCTCATTTCTAGTTAGACTAAGGATATGTTTAAGTTCAATAAATTGTCTTTCTGTATTACAATCTAATCACATAATACCACTTAGTATTAGTTTAAATATTAGACAACCATTGAGCTAATATTTGCTTTTATTTTTCTTTGCATGCAAAAACCACATGAGGAAATTATATAAAGAATATTAGGGTCTGTTTGTTTGGCAGTAAAATGTTTTCCGGAAAATGATTTCTGGAAAATGATTTACCAGAAAATATTTTCTGGTGTTTGGATGAATCTGTGTAAAATATTTTTACATTGTTTGTGATTTCTGAAAATGTTTTCCTAAAAGTTGATTTTACATATATATTAATAAATTTATTTACATATTAATAATTTTTTATATTTTAAATTATTTTTACATATATTGCAATGATTTATTTACTATAAATAAATTAGATTAAATATATAATAATGAATTATTAAGTTACATTATTAACCGTCATATTGAAAACAACCAAAATCAAATAAATTATTTGTAATTGTGTTAAAAAAATAAAAAAAGGATTGAATAATTATAAATTAGTTTCCAAATCACAATTAAATACTAGAAATATTATCCAAATGCATAATTAGTAGTACACCACATAATAACAACATTGTCACATTGTCCAAGTGCATAACTAAATATTACACTACATAAAAGTATCAATATCTTCAACCTTGAGCAAATTTTTGAAGCCAAATTTTTTTATGCTTCTTACTTTTAACTAGAAAAGCTTTGGCTTCGATTCATGACTCACTAAATAATCAAACGAGAACATAGGAAGTCATCATCAAATCCTTCGTCCTCCATCGACATCACACATTAAATCAGAAGTCATGGTGTCTTATCCGCATAAATTGTTCCAAAGCATTAGCAATTTTGCCAAGTTGTTCACCCACAAATTTAATTTGTTCATCGACGACACTTTCTTGAACATTTTTTCTTTTACGTTTGGATGTGCCAGATGAAGATACATTTGTTCTTACCTCTTCACCTCTTCATTGTCGTAGTCTCACAGCCATCAATCTTGATTACCATCATCCAAATCTATGTCAAGAAATGTTCTAGCAAAACTCCTCATTGCCATATCTTTGCCAACAACCAAAGCCATTTCATCATAATGATCAATGCTTTTATTCAAAAATGGTTCATACTTCTTGTGTGCTCATTGGATATTATACACAATTAGAATAACAAGTAAAAACATATGAAATAAGCTTAACATATATATACATATATTACCATCATCACTTGCATCATATGTTGCTCTATCACATGTGATCATTTTCATGTTATCATCCCATCCAAAACCACATTCACCTTGAATTTTGCATATAGTCTCACTTGTGATATTTTACTGATCCTCAAATGATTTTCCACATGTTTCACATCGCATTGGACTTGAAATCTTTCAGAAATAGCTTCGACAACTCGATTAATAGAAACTGCTTTGAAAGCATTAGAAGGCTTATTTCCTTTCTGAGCCTCCTCTGCTAGAATTTCAAGAAAAACATGTTCCATCGGTTTGTCCACTGAATTGCTTGGAGGTCCCTTCTTTGTTGCCCTTACCCATTCTACATTAATAATTGTCATTGTCAATCATTTCAATATCCAACAACCTCAAAACATAATAAATTCAATATCTAACAAGCTTAAAACATAATAAATTCAATATCTAATAAGCTTAAAACATAATCAATATCTAACAAATTCAAGACATAATAATTTCAAAATCCAACAAACTAAAATTTTAATATCATTATCCAACCAACATTAACAAAAAAAAAAAAAATTTTACTAAAACATACATAACATAGAAACAATAACCTTAAGCCCTAAACCTACCTAATATTTCTAGCCATATAATCACCCACATAGTTTGTGCAATTTCGTCTCTCTTAGCGGACCATTCTCTTGCTTCTTCTCTTTCTTCTCGCTCAGTAAGAGTTTGTATTATCAAATCGACTCGGACTCCTCGTATAATCCTTGATTAAGTAAATCACTAGGATCAACTCCCATTATATGATTATGAATGATACAACAAGCCAAAACTATATCTACTTGAGTTTGAAAATTCCAAAATGGATCAAAGATCTAATACACGAAACCATTTCTTTAAAATCCCAAAAACACGTTCAACAAAGATTCGTAATGATGAATGACGAAGATTAAAAGTTCCTTTGCATTTTCAGGCCCTTGAGCACTAAACTCTTTTAAATGATATCGGACACCACGATATGGAGTAATATATCCATTTCAATGCCATATCCAAAGATCGAGAATATAATATTTACCTACAATTTTACAAAACACAATTAATACTAATAAATTATGAGCTTACTAGAACTATTTGGTATTTAATGATAATTATTACCTTCCTAATTCTTAATCCTCCCGGGGCGTGAAAGTGCATCACTTAAAATACGAGAATCATGTGCACTACCTTCCCAACCAGCTAGAACATAAGAAAATTTAAAATCAAATGTAATGGCAAACTAATACATTTTGTGTCGCCCCCTTTTACTGACTACGAAATCTTCCTTGAATACTAAGTGGAACGGATGCACGAATATGAGTTCCATCTAATGCTCCAATACAATCTTTAAAATAAGGATAAAATCTTGGATTGTTTCGATTTCACTAGGTGTTGACTCATCGTAATCTAATAACTAGTTTATACAATTTCAAAATAGCTCTCAATACAACCCTAAAGTAACGGTGAACTGCTCTCACTTGATCTATAATATCTAGATCCAACCACTCAAACCTTACATTATGACCAATTATATGTAAAAATATAACTACTTGCTCCCTAATATTGTGATCTAGATGATTCTAACAAATTATTCCTACTAAGAATATCACACAAATTAAAAAAAGCGATCGGTCTCATTCTTATCATATCAATACAATGTTGGTCACCACTATATAAAATACTATTAATATAATTTTCTCTTTCATAATCTCGATTCACACGAGGATGAGAAGCAATTTCTTTCCTACTTTTTAATTTTTTAATCCAAAGAGCCTCGAAAGCTAAAACTGAAGCTACGACTCCGACAATTGCATTTTGATCTTGATTACGATCCATCTACACAAATATGCCACAAAAAAAATAATTTTAATACAAAAAAGATGCAACATTTTCATAAGATCACATATATGAAAAGTTACCATGACTAAAGTGCATACATACATATCAAGCTAATTATTTATACATGCAAATTCATGTCAATTACATCCATATAAATATATTTATATGTAAATATAAGCTTTAAAATTATTAATTAGGTTCAATAATTTAATTTAATAACCATTAATTTTAAATGTAATTATGAAAACCAGAAAAAAGAATTGGGGTTTGATTCTTTTTCTTATTTTGTGGTTTGTAAAATGGCTTATTAGGGATAAAAAAATGAGCTGGACAGGAGGAGATTGGATGTGTGCAGCATGCCAACACTAGAATTTCAGCAATGATAATAGGAATTTTCCATTTGTGACATTCTTGATACTGCATTCTTTTCCATTTTCCAAGCAATAATAATAGGAATTTTTAGCAGATAGTAAATTCCCATTACAGTGTTCATTTAAATGATGATGATGATGATATGCCTGATTTATCAAGTGAATGTGACTGCAATTTTGTATTGACAGATATGGGTGTGGAGTTCACAATTACGCTAGCAGGCTTGAATGCTTCAAATGCAAGACACCAAGGGATTTTGGTAAGAAAAATCTTCGTATAGCCATTGCACCATTGATCTTATCATAGCATAGAAAAAATGACATTTTTTTCCTTCTATTTTCAGGTGGTGCTTAGGAAATTCAAGAAGAACATGGTATGCAATGTCGCAAATTTTCCATCATCAGTTTCTGTTTTGGAATCAAATAACATATAGATAGATAGATAGATAGATTAACCAAAGGTGAAGGCCTTTTTTACCAAGAATATATAGCTCATACGTAAACTGACTGATCAGCAAAAGAGGTTTCAGGCTTTATGAACATAAAGCTTTGAGATTAATTTTTCTAATAAAAAATAATATCTTTGTTTCAGCCTGTGGGTGTATGTATGAATGTGGGGAAACCCATAATTGAATACTACTACATTTTTGGGCTAATACTAATTAAAGGACCACCAGTCTCAACATTCAACAAATGCAATAAAATTAAATTCAAAATTAAGATAGCTGAAATTTAGAAATAAAGATTCAAGGGATCAAAAGGCAGGGTTTTGTCTCAGTGCAATAATTTATGATTCTTTTAAGCATAAAACCTTTATGGAACTATATATAATATAATAATGAAGATAAGAACCAGATGCTCCCTTCTTTAGAAGCATAGATGCCAATGCCCATTGCCAAGTTCAAAGCAAAGTCAAATCCCACACATTATTATTGGCAAGTATTTGTCTGCATAACCTTTTCTTTAAGTAATTTTCTTTTACACATATATATTATACACACATACTTTGTTGTCTCCTCCTACCGCCCATGCAGAATGTAGCTTTTGTTTCACAAGATTCTAATTGGGATTGGGCAAAGGTTGCTTTATGTTGCTCATATTATTCTTTAAGATGTTTAAGTGCCCCAATTTCAAGTGAACCAGTTCTACAACAGCACATCCATGGGGGGTCCAGAGTCTAGACAGAGGTAAGAGGGTACATTGCTATATGCTACTCATTTTTTTCGCTTTACACTAAAATAATTTCAATAATGTTGCTTAATAAATTAATTAATTTAGACTTTGGAACCTAGCCATGCAAAACTATGGAGCTAAATTAAGATTCTTATTACTCTGTTTCATTACAATGAAGGCATCGACAAATATAACTTTCTAAAAGTCTAAAACCAAACAGAATATTCAAACAAACATTTAGACACACAAGTCTAAAACCAAACAGAATATTTTGATTGATGAGGTACCAAACTTGAGAAAACTTGCGCCCTTATAGACTACACAGAACCACGATTTAGACACACAAGCTCAAGAAAGATAACTAGTAGCTTATGTATTTAACTCTCAAATATTAGAATAACTTTTTTTGTAAAGGAATAAAAGTCGACTCTCTCTTACCCCCGTCCATCAATTGAGCAAGCGAATACAAATAACTAACCTAAAAGCATGGACCTTATTATCTAGACTACCAAACATGACCATTATCGACACAAGACAAGAGAAATCAAAATAAAGCATGCATATGCAGCAGCACAAAGTGACACAGAATATACAGAATTCAATTTTACCTCAAAAGATTTATCTTGAGCTTCAAGCCCCTCAGAGAATTATTTTGCAGCCTACATTTAGAACAAAATGCACACTATTAGCACTTGAAAATAATGTATACTCAGAGCAGCAGGACACACAAAAAAGAAGAGGAATGAAAGGTTTTATTTATGTCCAAGATTCATGAAGACAAAAGAATCAAATACAAACTTAGCAGCAAACATCACAATTGCAGCAAATGTATTGGATCAGGAAAAGCATCACACGTTTTAATATGTGTATGTAGTTTAGGAAAGCAGCTCAGAATTTGAGTTTCATTCTCTAAAACTTTTTTGCTGTTCAATTGTACTATAGAAAGTGGAGAATCAGAACATTAACTAAAACAAATTCAAGCCAAGATGGAGTGAAATACTGATGGATGACGTATGAGCAGCCAGCCACCATTAAACCCACATCTCATCCCAACATCAAATCCCCATTCCATAAACTAACCCTAAAGTGCAAGCATTTATGCTTTAGAAGGTCTGTTAAAATTTCAGAAAAAAAAAACAAACAGAGGAAAAAAATTGTGGATAAGAAGGAAGGTATAAACTTTCAAAAATATATGTTAAAATGTAGAAAAGTAAAGAACAAGAAGAAGAAAAAAGCTTTACCTTAAGCCAAGAGCCAAAAAAAAGAGTTTATGCAGGAACGAAATACCTGCAAAAGAGAGAGAGAGGTTGCATGAGAAAGAGAGAAAGAGAGGAAATGAAATACATGAGAAAAGAAGATATGGGTCTGATGAGTAGAAGATGAAGAAAGGAAATTGAACAGCAGCAAGAGAAGGGGCCTTACCTGGATGAAGAAGAAGCACGGGAAAATGTCTTACGGAAATTGAAACGGTAAGACATTTTTCGGAAAATGTAAAGGATTTTACGCGTGAATTGGAAAATGTTTTCCAAATGGAAAAGATTTTCAGTCTACCAAACACTGTAAAATGGGGAAAATGTTTTCCGGAAAACATTTTCCCCCTATCAAACAGACCCTTAATGTAATTCATGAGTTATTTTATTAACCAATTTATGCAAAAAAAAAATTACAAGTTTACAAACAAATATACTACACTTAGGGCACCAGATCCAACAATTAGTTCAAGTAATTGTCGTTGTTTGAATTTAGATAATGAGTATTTATTTTTCTGTATAATATTTTCATTTTAAACATGTAAAATAGGTCTTTTGGGCGAAGATGAGTAGACGAATTAGAGTCATTATTTATTACCACGATCAAATTTGTGACACCGATATTGGGACCATTTTTGTATCAGCACAATCTATAAAAATGGCTTTCAACCGAAGCATAAAATTGAACTGGCTTCAGTCAAGAATTAGAAGGAAAGTGTCGACTTCTAGTCTAAGGAGAATTTCGAGCTTGAAATATAGATATCTAACATCACTGAACCTAGTTAGATATGATACATTTGTGCTCAAAGGCAACATGGATGTCAAGGTGATGTTCGGTATACATTATCTACTAGAAATTCTATATTAGAATTATATACCCACTTTGTCGATATTGAGGAAGGTGGCCTGAGTTCAACAATAGTTATAGTAAATTTGTTTCGGGAATAAGAAGCAAGAAGTCCAACCACATGGTTGTGTGGTGGTTGCACAACGTTGTTACAAAGCTCCTATAAGAAAATGTCAAAATCATCAATAGGGAGGCATTCCTTAATTTCATCCGTTGATTTCAACTTTGGCGTACAGTCGGGTTAGTTGGTAACCTGAACTTGGACACCACTACACAATATTCTGTCAGTGCTTTTGATTTCAACTTTTGAACGTCGATGTTCTATGTTGGAAACACCTATGCAGGTATGTCATCAAGTTACACTGATGGGAAATCCGCAAGTAATATTGATTTTAACATAGGGTTTACAAGAACGGATGATGTACTCCCTACAACTTGTACCGACAAAGGGACATCCAACCTTGAAAATGCAACTGGGGTTGATAATGAAGAGAAAGCTGAAGACAAAGAGAACGAAGAGGGAGCTGAGAATGAAGAAGGATCTAAAATCGATGATGATCCAACAGAGAGTCCGAGCCGAATGGTTCAAAAATTGAATTATTTTCTAAACTAAATGTCGTTCATACTGAACCAGAAAGGAGTGGTTTTGACGGGGAAGGTCCGAACAATGTTGGAGGAACCCTCCCAAATTTTATAACATATACACCTCCACCCCACATGCTTAATGTCAACCTTGATGTTGAAGGTGTCGTAGAATTTTCAGAACTTCCTCATAGAAGACCGAGTCATGCGAGTTCTTCTAAAATTTTGATGATTTACAAGTTGGAATGGAGTTTTCCTCAAAAGATACTTTTGTTGTTGCAGTGAAGTGGTATAGCATAAAGCATGGGGTCAAATTCGATGTTACAAAATCCCGAGTCAAAAAATATGAGGCCAAGTGTGCAATGCGTAACAATAGATGTCCATGGAAAATCATGGCATCTATGAAAAGGAATATGGGGTTCTAGAAAATTAAGAAATATAACGCTCCACATACTTGTGCTATTGCAGGTAGTCACAAGATCATCCGAAATTGGATTCTGAATTGATCTTTGACATTGTCTTACATGTGGTGAAATACTTGTGTTGTTGCAATTATGTCATAAGATCATCCAAAATTGGATTCTGACATTATCTTACATATAGTGAAAGTGAGTCCTAGGATTCCAGTGTTGATTTCGATTGCTAATATCTGTAGTTAGTACGATTATACAGTGTCGTACTATAAGGCATGAGTTGCAAAATAGAAGGTTATGGAAAAGATGCATAACGAGTGGTATAAATCATATAATAATTTGTGGCAATGGTACAAGATATTGAATCGGTACGTCCCAGGTACCATCATCGATATGCAAATGAAACCTGCACATTATGGAAATCGAATGGTCCAAGGGAAAAAAATTCCATTGTCTTTTTTAGACATTCAAGGCATATATTGAAGCATTTTAGTACTATAAGTCATTAGTCCAAATTGACGGCACATTCATATATGAGAGATGAGCATCACTTATTGTTGGCTGTGGCACAGGATGTGTAACACCCCTTTGCCCGATCCGATTGTTAGACTTGAGCTACAGGAGGTTACCATGTAAAACTTGAATAATGTTTTACGTACTTTAAACATGCATGGCAGACCATGCTGTGGACTAGAAAATGGTGGATTGCTCTGATGGATCGATCAGTTATGCATAAAATTGTTAATAGCTAAACTGTGGATTTTCCACAGGCACAACAACTTTTGCACAAAGTATGACTGATTATTAAAAAGGCGAACTATTTCGAGGGTACCTCTACAATACAATAAGTACCGTGGAAACTGTCAATGTATATCATAAACAAAATTTGTATCCATTTTAATTACATACATCAAAACAACACAAGGATATCCCTTCAAAATTCTAACATGTCTGATTACAAAATAGCAAACCCTCTATATACATGCCACTTAGACCAATTAAACAAAATCAAAGGTCTACCACAATGCTGGCAGATAGTGTGAGCTTATTGTTGATCCAATCTACTCGATCAGTATCTACAAGGTAAAAGTAACGTAGAACTTAGTAATCTCATACAAATTCAATAATTAACCTACCTTACATAAACATTGTATGTTAATCTAATTTGCAAACACAGTTTACCTTTCAACCAACACAGGCTATTAACGAGGTAAGTGTATACACTGAATCATATATACTATGCCAAAAATACAACACGATATATATATATTAAACTTTCCTGTTCAAATAGTTTGTCTCTCTTTTAAGGGTGTGAATTCAAACTTTAACAACAATTCTCCTATTACCGTTATTCCATAATTTACCAATTTCACTATTTGCATATTCTACCATACCTGATGAAACATCGCAAAAGAAATTGAAACCCAGGTTCACTTCACATTCGAGGCTTTTCCAAGCTAGTCACATAAAAAGGTGTCAGGTTACCCGTCTAGGCTAAACCTTTATCGATAGAAAGAAAGCCTAGTTAGGACTATATATACATGTAAGGTTACCAGTCCGAGATAAACCTTTAAAATGACATCAGATTACTAGTCCAAGCTAAATCTATGTCACATGTATCTTCGAGTTAGCAACAAATACTGGATCTCTGAATCATTAGGAAATAACATGTATCCATGTGTATGAGTAATTTACTAAGTTAATTAGGACATTTCCATTTCATAATTCAATATCTCCTTTCTATATTCAACAAACTATATTTAACTTTCCAAATTCAATTTATATAATAAAATTAACAAAGAATTAAACAATGTTTATATTGTATGAACTTACCTAGCGGAATGATAACACACCACGATAAAGCTTACTCAATAGCCTTCTTTTTTCCACGATCTTCTTTTTGCGAATTCAATTCTTGATCTATAAAATAATTTAATTCAATTTTTACCAACCAAATATCATTTATCGTCTCACTGTACATATACATATAAGTTAGTTCAATTCTATCACTTGAAATTCTAAATATTATTCATCAGCTTTTAAAACATTTAAACTCGTTTCGGATATTCATACTTGAATCTCTATAATTAAGAATAACAATTCTTCAATTTACCAGATAAATTTTTTTCATACCTAAATTTCTAATCTAATTAATTAACATCAACACCTCAAGCACGTAACAATGGTAACACTTCGAAACTTTAACAATTTTGAAAACAGACACACGGGTTAGCTAAATTCAGTTATCACGTTCACAAAAACAAAAAATTTATGAGAATCAGACTACAATTTACTTACAATGCCAGGCCAAAAGCTAATAAGATTCTTAAAGCTTTTCTTTCCTCCTACTATGGTGAGATTTCAAAGAAGAAGATGAGAATGAAAATCATTCTCTTTCCTTCCACTGAAATACTTACACATTTATCAAAGTGTTATCTTACTAACAATCTAATAAGTGTTCATCCAAATCCATGCATCAATTGTCCACTAACATTCAAAGTGGACAATTGTTATATAAAACCTTTTAACTACTAAAGGTCAAAGATGACTAACCATTACATTCATTACAATTTAGTCCTTAAACTAAAATCAATTATCAAATTAATTGGATTATCTAATTAGAATTTCTTATAACAATATAATAGACTAGTAATCATGAAATATGAAAACTTACAGACTCAACCATCGGTAAATGGGGTTCCGAAACCACTGTTTCTGGTATAATTGAAATTGGGTTATTATAGGATGGTAATAAAAAAAAATTCCAATAGCTTTTGCAATTGTTGAACAAGATATTGTTGATGCTTGACATTTCTTCTTGAGAAGGCATGTTGTGTCGCAACCCAATATATGCATAATTTCTGATAAGGCACCCAGGATATAGGTTGCAATTGATCGACAATGAAGCCTATGAGATTGTGCACCCCATAGGTATTGTATACGTCATATCGGGTTAAATTACATGGGACAATTTCATAAGGATACTGAGCAGTGAAATTTTATTAACATGGGTACGTAGTAAATATTATCTTCTATATCATTCTTTAACATATACATTGTTTGCATTCATAAATATACTATTTATTTTCTTCGATAAGGTTTGAGCTCGTCCAACATCGATTCTATGAAATGTTGGAGAACTTGTGGGCTATAAACGAACGTAATGCAGAATACCTCGATGGGATACCTAAGGAACAATAGACTCAATCATATGATGGAGTTCTACGATATGGGCACATGACAATGAACCTGGCGAAATGTATAAATTTCGTCTTGAAAGGGACACGTCATTTGTCGAAAAAATTAGTGGTAAAAATACATATTTTCGCTTATCATCCTTGTTTCTAAAGCAAGCGAAAAAAATATGTTAGACAGATAAAGGGCGGTCACATTTGGTGAGAGGAGGTGATGAAATATATTACAAAAAATACAGAAAGAGCGAACTATATATCAACAGTGTATCACTCGCGTCCAAATCAAGTATTTCGGGTTATGGAGTTTCATAGACTTGAAGAATGTATTATCAGGGAATCATACCGTGTATACCTGAGACAAAGGATGCGCGACTATGGGAGATTTCAAACACTTCATTTTCCATACGCACATACAATTGTTGTATGTGCCTCGACACATCTAGATTGCATGAGCTATGTTGATGAAGTGTACAAGCTAAAACGCATATATAGAGTATGAAAATATGAATTCCCATTGGTTCCAAATGAAAGTATGTGGCCCCCTGTTTCAAACGTTCCATTCGAGTTACTACCAGATATTACATTACGTCGCAAGCCAAAAAGTCGACCGAATTCTAGTCGAATAAGCAACAATATGGGTATACGAGAGAAGATAAACCAATCGAGGTTATGCAATTATTGTAGGAACTTAGGGCATATGGTAAACTAACATGTCCACACTTGGGGCAACATTGATGAAAGGACCAAATTAAAAAAAAATTATTCATTTTTTTATAAACATACAAAAAAACAAACAAAAAATTTGTTCATTTATTCATTTATTCATGGCTTTTCATTTTTAGGTAAATTGTAAATAAATATATTATTGATGTAAAAATACAATAGAATACAATACAAATATTTTTTTTAGTTGTTTTATAGTTTGCAAATAAGTATATCATTAATGTAAAAAGATAAGCAAACACTTTTTTTGATAAAATGTGAATAAGTAGATTATTGATAAAAAAATTTGATATAATAAAAATTAAAAGTTAACAAACTAAATGATTATTTATATGACAAAAAATTTAAAATAAAAAATCATCAGGGTCACTGGCCCGAATGTGTGCTACAAATCGGTGGGTGTCGATTACGAGGAGGATTTCATCGTGGTTGGGGTTTCAGCTCTTCATTTTCATTTTCATCTTCACCTCCACCTCCATCTTGATCTTAATCTTCATCTTTATTTCCAATATTGTCTTCATTTTCATCTTGTTCTTCTGTGATAGGATGCATTTGCATCCTAGGTTCCTATCGTATATCGTTGGTGGTATTAATAGGTGCTTGTAAAAATGACCCACTTCTGAAGAACAAATATGTTGGGGGTGTTTGTGACACTATCAGCGGAGAAGTATATGGTTTTGAATAATTCGATTGTGCATAGAATGTTGGAATTATAGGTGATGACAAATACATTGGTGTTGTTGACAACAATGGCATGTAATATGCTCATGGGGATAAAGGTGGTGCAAAAAATATTCCTGGAAAAGGTGTTGATGCATGATATGATGGTGTATAATGTGGTGCTCGTGTGAAAAACATGGGGTTAGTAAAAGCATAAGAAAAGTATGAACCATAATAACTGGAAGGTGTTGCACCCATCTATTTAGTATTTGTGGTTGGAGGTGATGATGATGAACTTGACACATGTACTCCCTATCGCGGCTTCATGTAGGGTTGTGTTGGCCTTCTACGATGAATTTATCTACTCATTTCCTCTTCCAACAATAGATATGACTTACTATGAAGTCTAAACCATGCTATGTAATTCGAAGACATCGCCAAATCTGGTTGGACAATTGGTTTGCGCATAGGTATGAAATTGTACCTATATTCCCAAATGTAGATAGACTTGGCATGCAATTTAGGCCAATCTTCATCGGTTCTTCCCTACAAGTAAATCTTGTGAAGTTTATCAAGCTCTTGGGGTGAGGGTGGAATACTTTGCATAAACCCAAATTGACGCATCACTCGATTAGATTCGTACATCTCAACTGTTGTGAAAACTATCAATGACACCTTGAAATGCCAGATATTGCGATTCGCCAAAAATTCGGCCAGGATGCATTATTGAATTCTCGGACCAGAGTATGTCATCCATTCAAACTATAGTACAAAATTATAAATTTTATTATGTACCTAATATTAAATTTGAAATCCTTACGCTATTATTATATAATTCAAAAATTCAAAAACTAACATTGGCTTTTGATCGTTGATCTAACAATAACTAAATATCTTCGAGCTTGTTTGTTATGCTCACATGACTCGTGTCATTGTTTCACCTATTCAAATAATATGTTATTTTAAATATATAATAATGAAAAAAAATATGATAACTATATTATTAAATAAATATTACCTTATTACGAGTGGGAATTGATAAGGGAAGTTTACTCGTGGATGTAAAAATAGTAAGCGGTACCATGCCCATGACTGAAGAAGGAGTATACAACCATCAATCTTAATTTTTTGTGCTTTCGTTGCCTAACACATTTCTCGGTAGCATGTAGCCAACACAACTTTTTATATTGAAATCCACCGTTAACAGGATTCCGACTATTGATTTTTCAGATCTACTCTTTGAAGAACTTCTCAACCATTTCACCTTATGAATGTAGAGAACGAATGTTTTTTGGTTAGGTTTCAAAATAAAGATGACTATGAATGGTGCTTATCCAAGGACCATGGGTGGTGTTTGGACACTATCTCACGGTCTAGCATTGGACGGTTGACTTCAATATGTTAAGGCTCTTTCCAAGTGTCTTGGCCAGGATCCGCTTTCCTAGACTACCAGGTTTTGTGTATAAGCGACGGGTCTTAGAGGAGATTGGTAGCCTAGTTGGTAGGGTGGCTCGATTGGATATCAAAACTGACAGTGAAACAAGGGGTTAGTGTGCCAAGATGGCAATATATATCAATTTGGAGAAGTCACTCACATTGCAAGTTTTGGTTAATGGTAGAGTTCAAGGGGTGAAGTTTGAATCATTGTCAGTGAATTGTTTCTCCTGTGGCCACTATGGGCACTTAAAAGGTCTTTGTCCCACTTTCGTCACTAATCAGATTTCCGCTGGAGGCAAAGGAAGTGATTTCAACTCGATGGCTGAGAAGCTAGTTTTGACAGAGGCAGAGGAGCCTTTTTGACCATAGATGATTGTTGAGCGTAAATCTAGGCATAATAAAAACGAAAATTGAAATCAGAAAGAGAAAATCACGGGTAAAGGAGTAAAAGGTACTAGATTTGATATTCTAGCTTTATTGGATAACGAGATTGCTGGTGTGGGAGAAGCAAAGTCGAACATTTTAGAGGCTAGGTTTCAACAAGGGGATTCTTTAAAGAAATTAAATGGTAGGAAACAAGGGTCGAGTTTTGGGCTGATGGATGGAAAAAAAATATAGCTATTTCTGACGCGAGCCACGTGAATGAGAATGGATCTAGGGAATCAAATTTCAATCTGGGTAAGGGAAATAATGGGTTTGGATTGGTAACCATTGGACAAGCTTGGGTAAAGTCTGATGGGCTGTTTGGTCTAGTTTCTGGATCAAGTCTATATTAAGGTAGGATTTTTGTTAGGGTTTGAGGGAATTGGTGGCTGTGGAGTAGGCTATTAATAAATTGTCACCTACTGCAAATCCAGTTGGAGCATCTGGTAATACTTTGTTACATTTCAATCCCACATTTGAAAGCCTTATTGAGTTGGTGGTTGATTTAACCTCCAAAATTCTATATCTAAATCGACATTCGACTGTGACCTTCAAAAAAAATTTGGATCCAAATTTCAAAAAGAGCACCATTAAAGAATTATCGATTGATCTTGGGAAATCTAGTTTGGTCTCCAAAGGGCGTAGCTTAGGGGTAAAGGTGGTAGTGGTTGACTTCGAAAGGCTTTAAATAAAACCATTCATGGTCGTGGAGGTCGCTACAAATTTGTTGTTAGTTATCGTGTCCCTTTACCAGAGGCCACGTCTTTCATGGTAAGGCTCATTAGTTCCCAAGCTGAACTTGAAATGGATAAGACTGCACGTAATATAGGTGGTCAAGATGATGATGTTAGATCTCCATCTTCTCCTTAGTGGTTGGTTCCCTTCTCTTCTTTTTATATCATTTATGAATTTTACTATTTTATTTTGGAATTGTCAAGGTTATGCTAGTTCCAAGTTCCCATGTTTTATCCGTGAGTATAACTGAAAGCATAGGTCGGATTTGATTGGACTTTTGGAAACAAGGGTCAGTGGTAGTAAAGTAGATTCGATCATCGCTAAGCTTGGTTTTCAGTGTTCTCACCATGTGAAGGTAGTTGGTTTTTCAGGTGGCATTTGGATTGGGTGGAGAGATTTGGTTTCTGTTAAGGTTCTCAAAATTCATCCTCAATTAATTTTAATCAGGGTTTCTAATAACATTTATAGACAACCTTTTCTTGTTACATTTGTCTATAGTAGTCTTGATAGTTGAAAATGGAGATATATCTGGGGAGCTTTAAAAAGTGTTGTTCTGGTGGATGGAACCTTGTGGTTGGCAATCAGAGACTTCAATGTGATCCTATCTTCTAGTGAAAAAAGAGGGGGACGGACCTTGGGGAGAAAATGTTCCCTTTTCAGTGATTTTATGGATTCAACTGAGTTAAATGATCTGGGCTTCCGATGATCACATTTTACTTGGGAAAGAGGTAGGTTGTTTAAGAGATTGGATAAAGCCATCTGTAATAATGGTTGGAACTTTGCTTTTCCTCACTGTATGTTGACCCATTTGCCGAGACTTAAGTCAGATCACAGATCACAATGCTTATCATTCATGCTTGCTTGTCACTATTCAAAAGGGCGCCCTTTTAGATTCTTAACAGGTTGGGTAGAGCATTCAGCTTTTTCTAATTTTGTCAAGGAAAAATGAAGTGGCTCTAGGAGCATGTCGATGGCCCACTCAAAATTTACAGATCAAGTTAGACATTAGAATAAGGAAGTTTATGGTCACATTATTTCTCGTAAAAAATAGTTGATTAAAAAGCTGTATAATATCCAGAAAGCGTTGGATTGTACAAATTTTGTCTACCTTAACCAGGTTGAAATGGATGTTAGGGAGGAATTGGAAAATATCTTGTACCATGAGGAACTCTTATGATGTCAAATGGCAAGGTGTGACTGGCTGTCTTTAGGGGATCGTAACACTAATTTTTTTCATATGGCCACCTTGAGAAGAAGAAAATATAATAGAATTGTCGCTTTAAAGAATGATATGGGTGAATGGATTATTGATGAGGAGAAAATGAAACTTAAGGTGGTTAATTTGTATACGAAGTTATATGGTGAACATTTGGGTCAAATGAGAAGATTACCTCTTAGTGCCTTCCATCGTCTCAACGATAAATAAATTCAACTCTTGATCAAATCATTTTTTGTCAAGGAAATTAATGTTGCACTTTGTGATATGGCTCCATTAAAGGCTCCAAGTAGTGATGGATATCATGCTTTGTTTTACCAAGGTCAGTGGGAACACGTTGGTACCTTAACTTGTGAGTAGGTTAAAAGGGTTTTTTCTGGGGAGCGCATTGATCCAGAGAATTTTTCTCACTTTCACCCAATCAATCTTTACTCTCTCCTTTATAAACTAGTTATGAAGGTCATCGCAAATGTAACACCCCTTACCCGTGTTCGACGCCAGAACAGAGTATGAGGCATTACCAAAGAGTACGAAACATTTACAGATTATTTAAACCATTTATCGCTCAAATATTAAAATTTATTGTAAAAGTTTCCTTTATCAGATCCTTAAGGTTCAAATCATGCATTGGGATTGGGTCAGGACTAAATCAAAATCGTATAAAATTTTTCGCAAAATCCTTAAGTTTATCTCATTTACAAGGTTCCCACGTCCGTGTGGCTCACATGGCCGAGCCTCTAGGGCGTATAACTCTCTGACTTGCATCTCTGGAGAAACTTGGGTCACACGGCCTTAGTACACACCTGTGTTGCTTGGCCGTGTGGTAAAGTTAATTTTTCACAAATTATGCTATTTTTCAAGCCATATTTCTCACTCATTTGATCCTTATTCTTCACCACATTTAATACATATAAAAACTAATTTAAGATATTCAACTGAGCCTTATACTTAATACGATTTGTTAGTCGTACACTTCATATAAATAACAAGAAACGATATGGGCTCAATTCTCATTAAATTTCTCTTGTACTTGTACTTTTTCATCCTATGTATTCATATAGCTTATAACAACCGCACTCTGCTTTTTCATATACATTTTTATAACAATTTGTCTTGGTTTCAAACTACTTCATATTTGAGTTTTACTTATCAAATCATTTGAAACATCATCTTTATACATATAGTGCACTTGAGATGCAAAAATTCTATAATTATGAATGAACACATTTATCAAACACATTCCATGTTTTTATATATTATAGTCTCATATTTCCATGTATCATTTACCATCATTTCCTCGTATTTTTGACAAATACATGTAACAACTCATAATCATGCAATTCACTAACTCTTCCTTCCAATTACAATTTAAATTGACAACTCACTTATTGAGCCCAATTTCAATGTTCTCTAAAATCCATTAGGATGCATGTATCCATAAATAAATTCCATGTACAGATATCATCACCTCATATTTTCACATACATTTACTTTCCATATTATGAACTCAAATAACACACACAAGACATACCAATACATTCCAAGTACATTTTCATAATATTTCATTTCAAATTTAGATTATGTCATTTTAGAACTCTTCTCATTAACTCATTCTAATACCATTTCATACGTATAATACACTCAAGGGTGTACAAATATATAATCACAAATGAACTCATTCATCAACCAAGTTCTATGTTCATGTATCATCAACTCATATTTCCTTATATCACATAATTCTATATAACACTTACCAACTTCACAAATTAGTGAACGTCTTACGAAATTGTTCTCACACCGTATGCCTTGAATTTTATTGATAATCACCGATGCCATATCCCGGATATGGTCTTACACGGAAATCACTTGTCACTTGTAGCCGAAGCTACCACTATTCATCGATCGTCAGCCGAGGCTACCACTTTTCACCGATCGGTGGCCGAAACTACCACTTTTCATCGATCGGTAGCTAGAGCTACCACTTTTCACCGATCGGTGCCGAGCTACCACTTTTCATCGATCGGTAGCGGAGCTACCACTTTTCACTTGATCGTGTGGCGAGCTACCACTTTTCACCGATCGGTGCCGAAACTACCACTTTTCACCGATCGGTAGCTAGCTAGCTACCACTTTTCACCGATCGGTGGCCGGCCGCCACTTTTCACCGATCGGTCACGAGCTACCACTTTTCACTTGATCAGGTAGCCGAGCTACCACTTTTCACTGATCAGGTAGCCGAAACTACCACTTTTCACTGATCAGGTAGCCGGAGCTACCACTTTTCACTTTCACTTGTCTTTGATCAGATAAGTGTAGCCGGCTATCACTTATCACTTGTTGCCATGGTTCAACCATTGTATTTTCCACAATTCATGTTGTCACCGAATCTGAAATGCTCAATTTGATCATCAATACATATGAAATAACACATAATGAAATTCATAAAATTAACAAATGATCACTAAAATTTAGCCATATAAACTCACAACTTCAATTTTTTGTATTATAACGATAATCATAATTTCATAATAAATATTCCAAATAAAATATTATATCAATTATAATTGAGCATGTAATCAATTTATACACGAGTCATTCATGTATTATTTTCCCTCCTCCTCCTCTCCATCCACATCCTTAGTATAAACAACACACTTGTAAGTAACATTTTCTATAATTTTCACTATTTACTCATGTGAATATTCAAGCTGTCCATCCGTGTTATAGTCACTAAATTATTTTTATCTTGAGCTAAAGAACTCCAAATTAAGATCCGTTAATTTTATTTGAAACTAAACCCACATATCTTCTTACAATAATTTTTCCAGAATTTTTGGTGTGGCCAATTAGTACAGTTTATTCATCAAAGTCACCCCTGTTCTGCTATCTGGCAGTTCTGACCCTTCTTCACTAAAAATTAATTATCTCTTTATACAAGATTCAGATGATGTTCACATTTATTTCTATTGAAAATAGACTCAAGCAGGATTCTAAAAATATAAATTATAACTCATAATTCTTTTTGTACAATTTTTAGTGAATTTTTAAAATAAGAACAGGGGATCACGAAGTTATTCTAAACCAGTCTTGCAAAACTTTAAATATCTCAAAATGTAGACTTCCTTTGCTTGCTATGTTTCTTTTATATGAAAATAGACTCAACAATATTTAATTCCATATCTATCTCAACTTCTAATTCAATTTCTACAATTTTTGGTGATTTTTCAAAGTTAGACAACTGCTGCTGTCCAAAACTGCTTTAGTGTAACATGTTGATTTCTATTTTGTCCCTAATTCCACAATTCATACAATTCAGTCCTTGCTGAATTAACCCCTCAATTGAGTTAATTTTCTCATTTAATACTTTTCTCTATCATTTTAAACTACTTCATAACCTTTGAAATCAGAATTTTAACACTAGGCCATAATTTTAGCTATTTCACAATTAGGTCCTAAAACCCATTTTCATCAATTTCACTTGATAATATCATCATATAACAAAATTAAAGCTCCAAATCAATATTTATTCATCATATTCTTCTAGTAATAATCCACATCAACTTTAAAAATTAGCTATAGAATCAAAAACTAATGACATAGTAAGTTGGATCCAATTGTAAAAGTCCAAAAACATAGAAATTTCAAGGAGAAAGCAAGAATTAAACTTACATGAAGCTTGATATGAAAACCAGCTTGAAGCTCTCTCCCATGGCTGTTTTTCAGCTGAAAAAAATGAAGAGAAATGAAGAGAAATCTAGATAATTCCACTTTAGTCCTAGCTTTATTAAGTAAATTTTGCAATATTCCAAATTTACCCTTATTTCTCCTTATTTTCTCTGGTTTCATGCCCTTGCCGTCCAGCCCAAATAGACCTTGGGTCTATTTGCCTTTTAAGCCCTCTTTCTTTTATCATTTAAACTATTTAATCATTTCTCATAACTTTGCATTTATTACAACTTAGTCCTTTTTGTTCAATTAACTATCGGAACTTTAAAATTTCTTGACGAAACTTTAATACTAACTTATTAACACTCCATAAATATTTATAAAACATTTATGGCTAGATTAAAATCTCCGAGGTCTCGATACCTGCTTTTCGATTCTAATTATTTAATTTTTTTTTCTAACTTCACATTTAACTTATACTCACTAAATTAATAATATTTTCTACTCACTTGTCGGATTTAGTGACCTTGAATCACTATTTCGACACCACTGAAAATTTAGGCTATTACAGCAAATCGTTTTAAAGTTGTCTTTTCGAGGTTCATCCCTCATGAGTAGGTCGGGTTTGTACAGGCAGGAATATCACAGATAACATTATTATCCATGTTCATTTCTTCTTTGCAGCTGATCTGATTCGTTTTGGCCAAGCGGAGGAACATCAAGCTAGGGTCAATAAAGGAGTCTTAGATAAATTTTATGTGGTCTCGGGCCACGGGATTAATATACAGAAAACCAATATCTTCTTTTCAAATGTGTGGATGGTGATTTAGGGAAATGTATAAGCAATATTTTTGGTTTTCAGGAAGTGTGAAACCTGGGTCCTTATCTAGGAGTGCCCCTCTTTCATGACAAGGTAACAAATAATACTCTACAATTTGTCGTTGATAGGGTACGTAGTAAACTTTCTAGTTGGGATGTTAGAAAGCTCTCTTTAGCAGGTAGAGTCACTTTGGCACAATCGATTTTGCTTTCGATCCCAAGTTATTTCATGCAATCAATGATGACCTTTAAGTGCTTGTGTGATGAGATTAAACAAATGGTTAGGCAATTCATATGGAGATCCTAAATGATGTTAAAAAGATGGCCCTGGTGAGCTGGAAGCTGGTGTGTCAACTTAGAGCACATGAAGGTCTTAGGCTGAGGCATTTGAGGGATCATAATACTCTTTTTCATGATGTAGATAGGCTTTAACATTATGACAAACTCCAATGCCCTTTGGGTCTGTGTTCTCAAATCGAAGTACGGGGTTAAAGGTGGATTGCCAGAGTTTCTTTTAAGAGGGTGCTACTCTTTCTTATGGCGATCCTTGACTAAGGTATGGCCTCTTATTCGCGAGAACTTATTTTGGTCTATCAGTGATGGGAAAGATATTAATTGTTAGCAGGATTCTTGGATTCCAAATGTTGGTCCATTGTATAAACATATTCCTTTTTTCTCAAATCTTGATATGGATTGTTCCTTAAATGATATGGTTACGACGGTTCTTGGAACCTTGATTTATTTCACCTTTGAGTTAATGAGGAGATCATTATTAAGATTGTAGGAATCCCACCACCTCATCCAACTACTAGATCGGATAGGATCATTTAGGGGGTACTTCGATTGGTTATTTCTCCTTAAAAGATGCATATGTTAAGCTTCGAGAGGGAGTATGGAATTTGAAATATTATGTTTGGTAGCTTTTGTGGAAGTTTCAAGGACCCAACAGGATAGATTCTTCATTTGGCTTACTCTAAAACACCGTTTACTCACGAATGTAAAAAAGATAAGACGATGAAAAGGAAATGGCAGTGCTTGTAAAATTTGTGGACATGGTTCCGATGAGGTGTTGCATGTTCTTAAGGATTGCCTTGTGGCTAGGGACATTTGGAATAAACTTATTCCAGTTGGAAGGCAGGCTAGATTTTACTCTATATCCCTTGGTGAATGGATAAAAAACCTTCAAAATCAACACACTTTCTGTTCGAGTAGGGTAGATTAGCCATGCCTTTTTGGGATGATCTCTTGGCGCATCTAGAAAAATCGTAATATCTTTCTTTTCCAAGACATCTTTTCGAGTACGGATGAAATCATCAAGGTGTCCTATAGTTAGGCAAAGACAATATACTTCTGTTTCCAAGCTGTCTTTATACAAGTAGCAAAGACTTCCCGCTAGTTCTCACTTGTCATGTAATTGGGTGCGCTTGAATACTGATAACTCGGTTAGGATTGAAGATGGATTTGCAGCTGCTGGGGGTCTTGTGTGTGACTGTAATGGAAAGTAGATTCTTGGTTTTTTCATATATTTGGGTAGTTACACTGTGTTGGATGCTAAGCTTTAGGGCAACTTGAATAAGTTGAAAATTATACTAGATCAGGGTTTCGAGAGTATTTTAATTCAAACTGATAGCCTTAAAGCTTTTCACGCCATTCAAGAAGAATCATTAGGGTGTTCCAAGTCCGCTTTAGTTAGGAGAATGCATCAGCTCTTGACAAATGTTCGGTATTAGAATATTCAATATATTCCTCGAAAAGAAAACAAAATCGCAGATAGTCTAGCTAAAATGGTTCATGATAAGAAAACATGACTACGTTTGTTTGAAGATTCCCCATTGGAGGTACTAGTTTAATTTCTTTTGGTTGTTTTATTTTGTTTCACCAAAAAAAATTAAATTAATGTCAAATTAATTGTAATTGTTCCTAAAATGAAAATTAAGAACAAAGATGTTAAATTTAAGGTACAAAACTTAAAATTATACATAATTTTGATTTAATGTGTATTTTGACATATGAATTTTAATTTGGTGTAATTATACATATGAAACTTTGATTGTATTTCAAACGTTTATATGAAACTTAATTTTGATTCAATCATATACATTTAAAGAAATAAATATATTAATTTATTTTTGTATTTGATAAATATAAGTATTTGTATATGCAATACATAAACATAAAATGATGCTATTTCAATAATTATTTTAAAGTTGTGTGACCCAAAAGTCCTGTTAAAAAAAAAATGGCAAGATAGGGGGATCTGTGAGGGCATAAGTGGAATCCGTACAGAAGTACACTTTTTCTATTTGATATTGATTTGAATAAGGTGTTTCAACCTTACTACATTGCTTCTATTAGACTCTGATTAGAATAAGGTTTTTAAACCAATAAATAGATGTAGTCGTCTCTCTTCTTGTATCATTCAAATTCAATAGTTAGTGAATTTTTCTTCTCCTTTGTCGTGGTTTTTCCCGAAAAGGTTTCCACATAAAATTTCTATTATATTTTTCTCTCTTTCTTTGCGATTTATTATCATTATCGATGCTCGAATTTCACAAACTGGTATTAGAGCTTTTTGGGTTGCTTGTCTTGATCGCGGTAATGGCGACAATGAAGTATGAAATTCTGCTATTGAATCGCAACACCAGGTTTACGTAGTGGCAGGTAAAGATGCAGGCAGTTCTTGTGCAGATTTATTTGGAGGATGCTCTGCTAAGGTTAATAAGATGCCCTCGACATTGATGGATGAAGAGAAGAAGCGTAAAGATAGAAAGGCTTTAACACAATTACAGTTGTATCTGTCAAATGAAATTCTATAGGATGTGTTGAAAGAGAAGCTCATAGCTGCATTATGGGCAAAATGATAACAATTATGCATGTCGAAAACCCAAACTAGCAAATTGCATATGAAGCATTATATTTATTCTCATTGTTTGGAGGAATGTGCATCTATAGATGAACACTTAAATGTGTTTAAAGAAACTGTATCGGATTTAAAGAACATGGAGGTTCAGTATGATAAAGAAGATTTAAGGTTAATTCTACTTTGTTTGTTGCCTCCATCTTTTTCAACCTTTAGAGATACAATTTTGTATAGTCGTAAATCTTTTACAGTTGATGAAGTCTATGTCTCTTTAGTCTCGTACAATAAGATGAAGCATCTTCTGACTGGATCCGACTCTCAGAGGAAGGGCTTTATTGTTCGTGGGAGACAAGAACAAAATACTAATAATAATTGTAGGAGCACACAAGAACGAAATCCCCGCAGTAAATCTAAAGGTAGATCGAAGTCTTCAAACAGAGATAAAACTTGTAACTTCTGCAAGAAGAAAGGGCACATTAAGTCTAAATGCTACAAGTTGCAGAATAAAATCAAAAGGGATGCGGCGAATCAAAAGGGAAAACAACCAGAACAATACAGTGAAGCTGATGTAGTAGAAGACTACAGTGATGGTGAACTTCTAGTTGCTTCTTCCAACAATTTTAAAGTGAGCGATGAGTGGATTCTCGATTCTGGTTGCACCTTCCATATGAGTCCTAATCGGGATTGGTTTACAACATATGAAACTGTGTACAAATATGTTGTTTTTGTAATAGCCCGATTTTGGGGCTAGTCGAAATAGTGGTTTCGGGACCACAAATCCAACTTAGAAAATTTTATTTTTATTACATTTTTATGGTCTACATTTTCATGAAATGATTTCGTGAAAATTTCGTTCGAAGATTTTGACGTTTGAGCACTCAATTTAGCAAAAAGGACTAAATTGTAAAAAGTGTAAAAGTTGAGTTCTACTTGTTAAAGGTGTCCAATTGCTATGAGATTTTAAATTAGAGGTCCTTAGATGGTAATTAGACCATTTTACTTTAAGTTGGACAAAAATAGACATGAGGTGAAAGAATTTTTGTGTTTTGAGAAAAGACATTTTGGTCATTTGGTTAATAAAAGAATAAAAAGGGAAAATAAAGCCAAATTTTGCTCATCTTTCCTCTCCATGTGCTGAAAATTATAAGGTCACCATAGCTAGGGTTTTGTCATATTTCAACCTTGATTATAAGGGCATTTTGGTCATTTTTAATGCTCTTTACAATTTTGAAGTTGTATTCACCTGATCTTTTTATTCGTACCATTGTTTTGAAATAGGGTTCATGTTTAAAATTTTACCCATGTATGATATGCATGTGTTTTGATGTTTCATGGTAGAAAATGAAAGTTTGATGTGTAATAGACAACTTTTACTAAGTGATTTTTAATGGAAATGTATAAAAATGACCTATTTGTAAAAGTTATAAAATGGGTAGTAAAAATCTAATTTAATGGAAAATGTAGGCTACTATAAGAATGAAATTGGTTCGTCTAGGCTTGGGTTACCAAGAAATTGAATACATTTCATTTTACAAGCCTAAGGACTAATTTGTAAAAATGTGAAACTTTAGGGGAAAAAAGGTAATTTTTCCATAATGTGATGTTTGGACTGATTTGTGTAATTTGAATATTAAATAAGCTAAAATTTCTATTATAGGTCAAGAAAAACGAAATTCGGACCTTGATAGGGGAAAGAATAAGGTGTTTGACGATTAAATCATTTTCTACTATTTTTGTACCGAGGTAAGTTCGTATGTAAATAATGTATCGTTATTTATGATTTTATTGCTTTAGTATTGTATGAATTGTGATTTTACTCTTTGAATGTAATTCGACAAAGTTTCGACAAGTGAGAAATATCCCGGTTGAACCCTAGGAATAGATAGGATACAAATGTCATGACATTAGGGTTATTTGAGATTTCGTGTAAGTCCATATCTAGGATATGGCTTCGATATGAGACTTCATGTAAGACTATAGCTGGGCTATTAGCATCGATATGAGATCCCATGTAAAACCATATTTGGGATATGGCATTGGTATAGTACTATGTGTGTAAGATTTCCCGAGTATCCTTTAGTATTCCAAGTGGTTCAATGGGAAAACTTAACGGCAATGTTACAGTTGGGAAAGACTATGGTAAGTTGCAAGTTGGTACAGGTATGTACATAAAACTCATGCTTAATGAGCTCGATATATGATGAACCCTCGGTATGGTTTGATTGAGTAAGTTATGATGTTAAGGTTTTAATAACATTTATGCTAAGCTTGATTATGAAATTTACAATGACATTTATGTTAATTTACTTCCTGTTAAATATATGTTAAAGTGTGTTTAAGATACCTATTATTTACATAGGAACTTACTCAGCTTTAAAGCTTACTCCCTTTTTTTTTCCCTTATTTTATAGTGTCACCAAGCCAGCTCGGGGGTCGGGGACTGTCAGAGATCCATTCACACTATCAACTTATCATTTTGGGTACCAATGATTTTAATGTTTTGAGTTATGGCATGTATAGGGACTTGGTCTTTTTGTTATGTGTCATAATTGATTTGGCCAAATATGTTGGCTTTAATGGTTGATAATTCATTTTGTAAATGGCCATTTGATATTGGCTAATATTGGTTAAGTATATATGCATATGATGATGTTTTCATGGATATGAGAATTTGCATGGGTTAAGTTGATAAGTATGTAATGTTTGTACGTAATAGATGGTTGCATGTAAATGATATATGGATGCCTTGTTTGTGGCTGATTGGGTTGAATGTATATGCTTGGATTGGTATTATATGTTGTTGTGTAGGTTATGCATGGAAGGGTAGCAAAAAGGCTTGGTAAATAGCCTTATTTTTGTCCACACGGGGGCGTGTGTCTAGGCCGTGTGTGACACACGGCTTGCCCCATGGGTGTGTGATCCGGCCGTGTGTCCATTACATCTTGAATTTTAGCTTTAAATTGGCCACACAGGCAGAGACACGGCCTTGTGTCTTAGCCGTGTGAAGGACACGACCCAAGGACATGGGCGTGTGCCCAGGGCGTGTGAAGTCTGCACCTATTTTATGAAAATTTATGAAAATTAAATTGACTATATGGCCTAAGCACACGGACGTGTGACTTGGCCGTGTGACTTACAAATGTTGATGACATCATAAACAGAGAGTTATACGGGTTACGGACACGGGCGTGTGTGACCACACGGCCTGCCCACACGGGCGTGTCCCAAAGCCACACGGGCATATGACCCCTGCTTGATGAAAAATTTTCTAAGTATTGGAAAATTTTCTAAAGTTCTCGGTTTAGTCCCGAACCACTTCCAAAGCATGTTTTGGGCCTCATAGGCTTGATATAGGGACGATTTGAATGTGTGTAAAAAGTTTTAAATTTAAACGAAAATTTATGTTTTGATTTTGTATGTTTGCTTATGTTTAAGTCTGGTAATGCCCCGTACTCTGTTCTAGTGTCGAATACGGGTAATGGGTGTTACAGTTTTGATGGGAAATAATGATTCATGTAAAATCACGGGTGGTGGCACGATCAAAATTAATATGTTTGACAGAGTCGTCGAAACACTTAGTAGCATTTGACATGTACCATAATTCAAGAGGAATTTGATTTTGTTGAGTACTATTAACTCAAAAGGGTACAAGTATACAGCTGAAAATGGGGTTCTAAATATTTGTAAGGGTTTCCTCATTTTGATTAAAGGGCAGAAAAAGACTGCCAAGTTATATATTTTGCAAGGTTCAACTATTACTGGTGATGCGACAGTTACTTCCTCTTCCTTGTTAGATGATGATGTTACTAGACTTGGCATATGCGTCTAGGGCATATGAGTGAAAAAGGCATGCCAGGATTGAGCAAAAAAGGACTTCTTGATGGATAGAGTATTAGTAAACTGAAGTTCTATGAACACCGCGTTTTTGGAAAAGCAGAAAAGAGTTCAATTCACCAGAGGAATCCATAATACCAAGGGAACATTGTATTATATTTATTCTGATCTTTGGGGACCATCTAGAGCGCCTTCGAGGGGTGGAACTAATTATATGTTGACGATTATTGATGACTTTTCTAGAAAAGTTTGGGTATTCTTCCTGAAGTAGAAAAATGATGTGTTTTTCGCATTTAAGGCTTGAAAATTTATGATCGAACAACAAACAAAAAAATAGATAATAAAAAAAACCTCCGCACATACAATGGCTTGGAGTTCTATTCTGATAAGTTTAATGAAATGTGAAAATCAGAAGGGGTCCTGAGACATTTAACAGTTCGTCATACTCCACAACAAAATGTTGTTACAAAATGAATGAATAGAACAATCATGGAAAAGGTTCGATATATGTTTTCGAATGCTTATTTACCGAAGTCGTTTTGGGCTGAAGCGGTCTCTACTACATTTTTTTTTATTATCTAGTCTCTATTTGTGGCCATTGAGAAAAAAACTCCACAAGAGGTATGGTTTGATAATCATGCTGATTATTCTTATTTGAAAATTTTTGGGTGTCCTGCGTATACTTATGTTAAAAATTGGAACCTAAATCCATTAAATGTAGCTTTCTTGGTTATAAGGCTAGTGTTAAAAGGTATAAGTTATGGTGTCTTGAAAATAGAAAAGTTGTGATTAGTAGATATGTTATTTTTTTTATGAAATTGATATATTATCTGACTTATCTCTTAAAGACTTTTCCAATAAAGACCAGCAAAGGCAGGTGGAGCTTCAGATTGATTCAGGATCTACAATAGAGTCAACTCCTCAAGATGATGCAGAAACTCAGAATAGAGCTGCTTCTTCACCATAATATTCTATTGCTAAAAAATATACCTAAAAGAGAAATCAAACCTTCAAAAAGGTACGTCGAGGCTGATCTAGTGGCTTATGCTTTAAACGTGGTTGAATATATAGATACAAACCAAGAGACGTCTACTTATTTCGAAGCAGTTAAATATGAAGACTTAGAAAAGTGGATGTTTGCCATGCAAGAAGAGATGCAATCGCTCCATAAGAATAAAACATAGGACCTAGTAAACCTTCTTAAAGGTAAAAATGTTGTCCGTTGTAAATGTGTGTTCAAGAGGAAAGAAGAGACTCTAGGAGTTGAAGAACCCATATATAAAGCAAGACTTGTTGCAAAAGGTTACAATCAGATTCCAAGTGTAGACTTCACAGATGTGTTTTCTCCAATTGTGAAGCATAGTTCGATTTGAGCCTTTCTTGGTATCTTGTCTATGTATGATTTGGAGCTTGATCAGTTAGATATAAAAACAATGTTCTTGCATGGAGAACTTGAGGAAGATATTTACATGCAACAATTAGAGGTTTTTATAATCCTAGAAAAGGAGGACTATGTTTGATTGTTGAAAAAGTCCCTTTATGGGCTGAAACACTCACCAAGGTAATGGTACAAGAGGTTTTATTCATTTATGATTATCCATGATTTCAAAAAAAAAAAGTTTTGATAATTGTCTTTATTTTAAGAAAAACATTGATGGTTCATTCGTATATCTACTCTTTTATGTTGATGACACGTTGATAGTAGCCAAAGATAAATGAAAGACAAGAAAGGTTAAAGCCCAACTTAGTGAAGAATTTAATATGAAAGATTTGGAAGCATCAAAGAAGATACTTGGGATAGAGATTTTCAGAGATAGAAAAGCGATAACTTGTACCTAAGTCAAAAACGGTATATTGAGAAAGTTCTTTGCAGATTCATGCAGAGTGCCAAGCTTGTTAGTACTCTATTAGCAGCCCACTTTAGACTTTTATTGGCTTTATCTCCACAATTAAATGATGAGATTAACTACATGTCACGTGTTCCATATTCTGGTACAGTGGGATCTCTCGTGTACGCTATGGTTTGTTTGCATCCAAATTTATCATATGCAGTCAGTGCAGTTAGTAGATATCTGGTAAACCATGGTAAAGAACACTAGAAAATAGTTTAGTGGATTTTGAGATACTTACGAAGTACTGCTGATGTTTGCTTACAGCTTGGAAGAACTAGAGATGAAGCCATTGGGTATGTTGATGTTAATTTTGTTGGAGACCTTGATAGAAGAAGATCTCTCGCAGGGTATGTCTTTACAATTGGAGGTTGCACAATTAGTTGGAAAGCTACTTTGCAAACTACAGTCACTTTGTCTACCACTGAAGCTGAGTACATAACGATTACTAAGGCTTGTAAAGAAGTTATTTGGTTAAAGGGACTCTTTGGTGAACTCAATAAAGACCTTCTGACTAGTACAATATTTTGTGACAGTCAGAGTGTCATCTTCCTTACAAAGGATCAAATGTTTCATGAAAGAATAAAGCACATTGATGTTCAATATCATTTTGTGTGCGATATTATTGCTTGTGGTGATATTGTTGTGAGCAAAGTTAGTACTCATGATAATCCTGCAGATATGATGACTAAGTCACTTCCTATAACCAAGTTTGAGCATTGCTTGGACTTGGTTGGTGTTCATTGTTGAAGATTAACCCTTAAGGGGCTTCATGGAAGAGGTGGAGAACTTGTTCGTTGAGAGTTCGTGATGAAAAACTTGTTCATTGAGAATTTGTGTCAACGTGGAGATTGTTAGAATGTGTGACCCAAATTCTTCTTAAAAAAATTACAAGATAGGGAGATCTGTGGGGGCGAAGGCCGAGGATGTTTCAACCTTACTGCATTGCTTCTATTAGGCTTTGATTAGAATAAGGTTTTTAAACCTACAAATAGACGTATTTGTCTCTCCTATTGTATCATTCGAATTCAATAGTTAGTGAATTTTTCTTCTCCTCTACCCGTGGTTTTTCCCAAAAGGGTTTCCCCGTAACGTATGTGTGTTCTATTTTTCTCTCTTTCTTTGCGATTCATTATCATTATCGACATTCAAATTTCACAAATTGTGTTAATAATTTTTTAGACTTGGATCGAATTAAAATTTCATGCATTAAATTATACAAAACCAAAGCTTATATATAAAATTACACATTAAATCAAAATTCATGTATAAATTTAAGTTTTATCCTTAAATTTAATAACAATGAATAACAAAAAAATAGGTTATACTAAAATTAATACATATCTGGTATGAATATAACTTTCCTTCCTATATTTTAATACATTTAGCATTGTATGAATATAAAGAAATGATTAAATTTATTGTAGTTTTTTACACAGTAGAATTTATGTATTTATATGACAAAACTTGTGTAGTTATCATCATTTTTTATATTGTTGAAAAATATGAAACTGGCTTTTAATTGTCAGGAAAGTGCCCACTTCCTTAGCACTGAAATTGTTTAATGACAGCTTTCATATTTGAAGTATTGACAATTTATTAAATGGTTTGAATGGGCTATGCTTAGTATATGGACGACATCTAGCCCATCAATGAAGATCATATCACTTGGGGAAACATATTTTAGAGATTGGATTGAATTGGATAACCTTTATCTAATCTCTTGAATCAAGGAAGTTAGATTAGATTGAATCACAAAAGGCTTTGCCGCTAATAATCCTTATTTACCTTGTTTATTATTATATTGTATTCAACTTATATAATAGTTGTTTTATAAGGATTGTGATAGATCTTTTCTATGTTAGCAAGTCTCAAAATATTATTTATAAATTGAGAAACTTGTATAGGTTTATGTACCCAAAATTGAGAGCACTAAATATGTTCAAGCGATAAACTTTTATATGAGTGCATATTGATAGTAAACCTTTTGTGTTGTGGTTTTACTTACTGAATTCATAGGGGTGAATTTAGTGGTAAGAGTATCAATGATCTTCAAGGTGTAAGGGTGAGTGCATATTGAGAGTAAAACTTTTTGTGTTGTGATTTTACTTGTTGAATTCATAGGAATGAACTTAGTAGTGAGAGTATCAATGATTTTCAAGGTGCAAGGGTGAGTGCATGTTAATAGTAAAACATTTGCTATGAGTGCACTAAATATGTTCAAGTTAGGAACTTTTCTATTAGGGCATATTGATAGTAAAACCTTTTGTTTAGTGATTTTACTTGCTAAATTCACAGGGGTGAACTTAGTGGTGAAAGTATCAATGATTTTTAAGGTGCAAAGGTTAGGAAAATTATCACAAGGGTGTATGATAGATTAGGTTCATCTGTTGTAATTGTTTGAGTGGATATTTCACACTAAGTTAGGCTCTACAGACGTAGAGAAACTGAACTGCATAAATAATTCATGTGTATTCCATTTGTTTTCTATTTCCAAATTTGATGTCAAATAAGTTCCCACTTCCTTATCACTCATTCCAAGAATTTTGTGTAGTTTACTAGCAATAGTGAAATTTCAATTGGTATCAAAGCCTCCCCCTTAAAGTAACTAGTGGAGATATGTAGTGTGGCTAGATTGAAACTATAGAAGGTTATTATACTTCAAGACCCCTTATGCTTGAGATTAGCAATTATGCATATTAAAAAGCACACATGAAAGCATACATTAAGTCCATTGACGAGAATGCATGGTGAGTTGTGTTGACTAGATAGAAGCCACCTATGATTGATTCTGAGAATGGGAGAGTGACAAAGCATGAAGCACAATGGACCATTGTAGAAGAAAAGCTTGCGAATGCAAACTCTAAAGCATTATATGTTATCTTTTGTGGAGTTTGTCAGCAGGAATTCAAGAGAATTGCAAAATGCACTATGGCTAAGTCAACCTGGGATAAATAAGAGATTGCTAATGAAGGTACCTCCACTGTTAAAAAATCAAAGATGCAAATGCTAACATCCATGTTTGAAAGCATTAGAATGCAAGAAATGAAACCATTTTGAGAGTTTTATGCAACACTATGTGATCTATCAAACCAGATATTTGCTTTGGGTAAATAATATCAAATATCAAACTAGTTAGGAAAGTGCTGAAATCTCTTCTTTACAGATTCATGTAAAATCAAAAAAATTGTTTTGGCTCAAATGGAAAATGAAAATGTTTTATATGCACGGTAACCTTGGTTCAAATCTCATTATGGATAAATTTTAATTGATTTATAAAAATATAAAAAGACAAAAGCACCCACATAATCATTTAATTTACTTGGAAAATATTTTTTTTTGGTAATTTCCAAACTGAGTTGGGATATGGATGAGTGACACCAACACAATAAAAGGTGTAATAAATAGTAGGTATAAATACACAAATATATAAACATTTATATAACAAATATATTTATTAAAGTTTCATATAAAATTTAGAAATTGCTTTAGTTTAAATGGTAAATGAAAATATTTTATATGTTTGGTGCCTTTGGTTCAATTTTTATTATGGACAAATTTTTATTGATTTATAAAATTATAAAAATACAAAAAGGCCTACATAATCATATATCTTATTGGGAAAATAAAATTAATTTTTTTGATAATTTTCTAATTGAGTTAGGATCGAGTGATGGATGACACCAATTCAATAAAAGATGTAGGGGATTATTTACATTTTTAGATTTTTAAATATTTTATAGTTTTTTCAACTTTTTTTTTTTTTTTAAATTCAATCCATTAGAGTCGTGTTTTATCGTACATGATTGTCATTATTTGCTGCTTAGCAAAACCATAGGAGTAAAATAGGGACTATTTCATCTAATTTAAAAATAACAGGAACTTAAGAGCAATTTACACCGATTTAACCCAAAATTTTCTTGCGTATAAAATCTCTGTTTTTTCTTTTTCTCGAGAAAATTTGTCCCTGTTTGGGAACAGAAACTCCAAACTCGTCCCTGTTTGAAGACCAAAAAAGGAAAACATATTTCAAAGATCAAAAAAAGTAAGTTCTAGTCCGAATTGCCAGCTTCTTTTCTTCTCTCTCTTAGTTTCTGGGTTTTACTAGTTGATGGCAATTACTGATTCATTTAGCTTTGAACTTCTCTTTGGCTACATTTTTATGGTTGGGAAACTTAGATAGGATGTTTTTGAGTAATTTAAAACCTGGGTTTGCTCTGAATTTCTTAAGAAAATGAAAAAAAAAAAGTTTATGTTCAATTTGGAAATAAATGCATTAGCATATTTGATTAGCAATGTACAAAGTACAAAACAAAAAGATGAAAAAAAGGGGAGTATTTGTTATGAGTTAAGAAATAATTTCCCTGTTTGGAAAAGAAGAAAGAAACAATTTTCCTGATTGGCATAACTTTTAGCTGTATAAAGAGCAAAATTTGAGGTCTTGAACTAGGCTTTTCCTATTAATACCATTGATGATTTATGAAGTTTCTTAAAATAAAATAATGTTGGAAATATAATTTGGGTGTGGCTTTTACTTTCCCTTCTGTTTTTGGTTCTATAATTTGCTTGATCCCAATTATATATTTTGAAAGAGCATGGTTGAATGGAATTAGATTTTATATATATATATATATATATATCTTGATGAACTAAACGGCAACTTATGCGAAAATATTTGAACTGGTAAGATACTGTGTAGTTGAGGAATTAGCTAATATTGTTACTGTCTTTCTTGTTAGCAGGAATAATGGCAGGGACTGCTGGTCCACATGAATTTTCGGATACTGATAGAAGCTCCGAGGATGAAACTGCAGTTAACATGGCCAAATACGAAGGGATCAGACAAGAACTGTTGCAGGAACAAAATATAATGGATAATGAGTTCATTTCATCAGAACAAGCTAATGAGGCTTTGGGTTTAGGGAATTTGGAGCCATACACTGGGATGACTTTTCAATCCCTGGATGATGCAAGAGATTTTTATTTCGAATATGCCAGGCGCACTGGCTTCAGCATACGAACAAATCGGATTCGACACTCACTAAAGAACATGGCTATAATTGGCCGGGATTTTGTGTGTTCCAGAGAAGGTTTTCGTGCAGCAAAGCATGCACATAGAAAAGACAGGGTTCTTCCTCCAAGGCCAGTTACAAGAGAAGGGTGCAAAGCAATGATAAGGTTGGCTGCTAGGGATGGAGGTAAATGGGTTGTTACCAAATTTGTACGCGAGCATAGCCACAAGTTAATGGCACACTGCAAATTTCCCGGAGAGCTGCCAACTGTAAACATGCTAAGTGAGGTAAGTCTTAGATGCTTGAAAGTAGTCTACCGGGTTGATGTAACTCATTGTCATCATAATAAGGCTTTAGATCTTAGTGTGGAACTAAATTATGGACTCTCAGAAGGGTCTGATTTTAAATCAATATTTCATTGCCCCTGTTATCATTAATTTCAATTCCCTGAAACATATTGAGCATTTTAGCTAGGTAAGAACAAGAAGCTCTGAGAAGATTGTGATGGCTATGTTGTTTGTCCAGTAAAGGTGTTCTTTAATGTTCATATACATTGAGCATTGCCAAGTGGAGTATGCAAACTGTATAAATTCTGATAATGTGCTTGTATGCTAGTCTGGTGTTGAATCTCATTCTCAATCTTTTTCCATTTCCGTTTATGCATTACATTTGGATCCAAAATTTCCTTGGAAGTTCTTGCTAGAAATTGAAAGAATAAAATACCTATGGGTATGTGATGTTTGGCAACTTGCCTAGGTTTTGATGCATTTGCTTGTACTTAATTATGTTATCAAATAATTCTATGGGAAGATCATATTAGAAATGGGAGATCCTTTTTCCTGCAAAGTAGGTTCTAAGAGTTCGAGAAGCATGGGAAACAAGGATGACACTATAGTAGTGGCTTAAGTCAAGCAATTGGACCAGTTTAAACAATTTGAGGCTTCGATTTAGTGTAAATACAAATACTGTGGCCTCAATACTATGTTACATTGTTATTATGAATATTTTTCATCCAAAGATGTTCAGTTGACTATTTAGGTCTTCTTCTATAACTTTTATCATGCCATACACGGCTTTTTATTCGACATGTTTGTTCATCACCAAGTTGTCAACCCTATGCATGTACTTCCCATGAGTGTGAACTTAGCGAATTATATGCTTGACTGCATGCAACCATTGTACTAACTTGATTCTTAATTTTTCAGTGAATTTCTTGTTTCTAAATGAGAATAATAATACCTTCTGTCTATCAGTATTTTCTTGTTTTAAATGAGGAAATTTTTCTGGTTGAAATCATGCATATGATGCTCCTTGACTGTAAGATACTTTCATTGATGCTATTGCAGGAAGAGAAGGATAAGAAAATACAGGATCTATACAATGAGCTACATCGGGAAAGAGCACGGTCTGCGGCATTTCAACAACAACTGCATATGATTCTCAAAGATCTTGAAGAACATGCTGAATTCATGTCGATTAGAGTTGAAGACATAGTTGACAGCCTGAAAAGGGTTGAACTCGATGATTCTAGCTTTAACTAGCCATGACAACGAGTAAGTTTTTCATGGGATAGGCCGTAACTAGACGTAATTTCAGAACGGTAGGACAGTGGTAAATTCAGTCATTGGATTTCATCATTCTAACTGTTCTGAGGCTGACATTGTAATTCATTAACATAACATTGTATCTTAGGAACCACCATGATAGAAGAAATATGTGCTGGGGATTTCTCAGGTATTCCCCTCTCAATGTGTTCAGTTCTGTTCAAACAAGTGAATATGATAAAAATGATTGTAACCAAGGAGCCGTAGGCGTTTTGAGCTCAACCTGATATTGAAGGTTCGTAGTTCGGTCGGTCAAACTCAGTTGAGTTTTACTTTTAAAGCTCAACAACAATTTGCCATAAAAATCGAATAGCTGAAGCTCATTTGATTAGGCCAATTAGGTTTGTTTCCCAATAAGCTTCATTCTTGTGTGTGACCTTAAACTCGATTATTTATACTCGAGTTTGAGTTTGAATTGAGCTTTTGAATACTAATTTAGAGAAAGGAAAAAAAAAACTTGATTAGGATCACAAGTTACTTGAGGCAAGCATTTCAACTTGCTTGATAGCTCAAGCTTAAGTTCAACTCGACAATAATAGAATTGAATTTGGCTTTTTGAGTTGAACCTTGGCGCAATAGAATTGTTGCATATTAATTTCCTTGAACTTCAATGATGAGTCCTTGATATTGGCTGAAGACCACCTCCTTTCGACACGACATGATTCAATACAAGGATTACTAGATTGACCTATTACCCCAAACTTCTTATGCCCTCTCATAAGCATTGAGATAATTATAGTTGGAAAATTTCTCAAACATGGAAGATAATTCAGCATTTGTTTACCAGAGGAGATGGACCCTGAACAGGGTGGAAGACTCCGTCATTTGAAGCACATCAAAGCTGAATCTACCCGCAAGTTTGGAATTTGAGCAGAAGTAAAATGTATGAACATGTTCTAGAAGTAGCCACTTATTCTTTCACGTTCTTTTAGAATTTGACCAGCGAATGAGGGAAAGGTTGAATCTGGAATTCTCAATGTTGCAGTAGTCAATGCTTGATTTGAGAGACTACCCAGCACTACTAATAGTAGTTTTGCATTATGCTATTGTTATACAACTTACACCATAAACGTAAACAGGATACCAAAATTCAATTAGCTGGTCTTGTGGGATCGTTTTAAGTCTTTATTGACATCAGGTCGACAGTCCCTCCTTTTATCTCTTAAACTAAATCATGATGCTGAAAGAACAACCTAAAATATCATACAATACAAAAACTAATGTGAAATATATCAAATTATTAATGTCAAATTTTTTGAAGCATATAAAATTAGATGCTACATTTGTGTTCATATGTGGATGCTGCCTAGGATTGAAAATGAAAAGGAAAATTTAAAAATCCACTAAAAGAAGAAAACCCTGATCCACATCTAAAGTTTCCAATAACAACAAAAATAAATTTTAAAACCAAAAATATGCACAAAATATTATAATTTTTAAATAACAGAAGAATAACCCCAACCTGAAATTTGTGGATTATTTCAAATTCTGGATTAAGAGTGGGTTTAGGGTTGAAGAAGAAAGATTTTGGGGCATTTATTTTATTTGACTTAAATTTTGTAACCCACAAATAAAGTTGGCGTGTTCAATCGAGTATGTCCAAAAAAAAAATTTCATTCTTGAATAATTCACAAAGGTGAAATAATTAAAATTGAAACATTTATTTTAAATATTTATCTTAATTTAATTAATTGAGTATAAATATTAATGTAGAATTATGTGAATTTGAATGTGGTATTAATATAAGAGTAGGAAACACTTGGTGATAAAAATATGATAAATAAGCAGATCACATATCAATATACACAAGGGAAAAAGAGGAATAAAAAGAAATTAAGATTAGAAAAAATAAAGACAATGGGGAAATTCAGAAACAGAAACAATAAAACCACCAAAATCCCAAACCAATCTTACAATCCTGACAAAATAAACCCAAATAAAATGGAATGCTGCTATCAATCTTTGGTGATAAAAACTGTTCTCCCATTCCTCCCATTGCATCCTCTCCCTTTCTTAAGTTATGGATTCCATTTTCCAACAAATGTAACGCAGCTTATCTACAAATCCAATATAGACGGAATGTTTATGCCATGGCAGTAAAGCCACCTCCTTTCATCATTTGCTTGAATTCCATAAAGTTAACCCTACCGTCACCGTCTACATCCACCTTCGTTATCATCCTTTTACAATCTTCGATCCCTTCCCCTTGCTTCAGCCCAAGCGATTCCAAAACGGACCTCAACTCCTCTACAGAAATGTATCCGTCACCGTTTTGATCGAAAACATTGAAAGCTTCCTTCATATCTTCTTCTTCATCCTTATTATCCATAATGGATCGGTACAGCTCACTGAACTCGTCGATATCGATGCACTTATCGCCGTTGACATCAATCTTTTCGATCATTTGGGTTAATTCAGGATCAGGGATGCAGATACCCATATTCTCCAACGAATCGTTCAACTCTTTCTTGGAGATGGCCCCATCTCCGTTCTTGTCGAACAATTGGAACACCCTCTTCAACTCAGCAGCGTCCATTCTTTTTAGAGGACAACGAGGGGAGACCGATGCCAATGCAACTGCCGGAGATGGGTTCTTTTCGGTTTGACCTCCGACAGAAACAAAGGGGTTGGTGGTAGTACAAGAAGGAGAGAGGAAAGATTTGAGCTTTCTGGGGACCAAATAGTCGAGAAGGAGATTGTATAGCAAGAAAATCCGAAAGAGAAGAGTGGGCATTGAAAGGGGGGAACGAATATTTGTGCGGTGGAAAGCAAATTTGGGAGAAAAAATAGTTGAGGAGTTGGGAAGAGAAAAGAAAGCGTATTTAGAGGATGGTTAGGCCGGCGTGTGTTCCAATAAACGCGTTTTGTTGAATTAAATAATTGGACCGTTGATAACGGATCTTTAGAGAAATGGGAAATTTTAAAGGAGGGGACCGTTGCCTTATTATTCTTTACTCTACTTTACTTCCTCAACGGATGTTTACGCGTGTTTGGTGATGAGGTCCTAACTCAACTTTACTAGAAGTAGTCCACTCTGCCTGTGCCAGCTAAGTCTAACATCCATTTCTTTTATATTTACATTTTCACTCCCAAAACAATCACTCATAACTCTATAGTGCTTGAGAAGAAAATAATCTTATTTCATCACTCTACATTGTTATTTGTTAGTGCTAAGAAATGAAATAATCGTCAACCTTCAAAGTCGTTCAACTGCTAACAAATCCACATTCTTTCTCATCCTCATTTTTGCTACTTGCTTTAAATATTTTCAATCTTTTATTTAAACATAATTTTTCAAAAGTAAAAAAAAAAAAAAAAAAAAAACCTGGGGGATTTTTATATAAAGCATTTTTATATTTGGTTAAAATATGTTATACTTCAATTTTTTTATATTTAGTCTCTATTTCAATTTTCAAAATTTAAGTCTAACTATAACATTATTATTATTATTTGATATTACTATCAAGTGAGTTTTTTTATTTCAAAATGTTACTCCAACGAATTTTAACAAAAAAAATTTGCTATTTTTCAAAATGATATATATATATATTTCAACTTTTTTTAGTTCTTAAAATTTAACATATTTTTTCAAATAATTCTTTTAGAATCTTGATCAAATTGAAGAATATATAAATATTGAGGGGTTAATTTATTATTATGTCAATCAAATTTATATACAATTGATGAACAATATTATTTGTCATGAATAATTAAAAATAATTATTCACTTTTAAAATTAACTGAGATTAAATCAATTTTAATTTTTTTAAGAGTGATGAATTTATCCTAAATTAAAATCCAGACCAATAGGAGAGTTGTTTTTACCTTTTCATTCTGAACCTTGCTTTTTCTTTTTTGGGTAGAAAGACTTTTGCACATATTATATTTTATATTTTATGCATATAATTGCATATTGTATGATACTGTTGTCATGTCTGTATTATTGTATATTGAACTTCTGTCTTTTGTCTATTAATTATTAAGTGTTGGTCCTATAATTCAATTTGTGAGTTTGTGGTAATAATTTCATCCTGTTAAGGGTGGGTAAGTTCTACCCAAAATTTTTATTACATTTTATTTTTGTATATTACAGTTTTTAGTAAATATAAAAAAAGTTTAAGCATGATTATGGCATGAACAATACATAAATTACCCCAATCTGCATTTAGATAATAGATTTTTTTTAGGATTAATATCCCTTCAAATATCTAAATATAAAAAATAAAATAAAATTTTCGAATATTTTAATGAGCGCTAATTATTCTTTATCATACACACACTATTGTTAATGGATATTTCGATCATAACTTTTTAAAAATTACCATGTAGAATTACCATCAAGTGTTGGATGCATTGATAAGATATATTGTATGTCTAAAGGAACACGTAAATTTTAATTTTAAAAATAATATTATTGGGAGAAGTAACCACAAATCTCATATATGAACATGAAAAATAAAAATAAAAATTGAAAAAGAAAATCACCATATAGGCAGGCATATATTTCAATTTTACATTAATTTTATTTTTTTAATATGTTTTAAGAGGGGCAGTTGCAAATGCAAATCGTGTAAGACTTAAAAAAATAATTATATGCTGAGTTTCAAATGTAGAACATATTCCTTTAAAAAAATTTAAATGCATAGACAAAATAATTAGATTTTACTTTTTTTTCTTAATGTCTTTGAAAAAACATGTACATTAAAAAATGTATTAGAAAGTATATTTGTAATGTTTTTTTAATGTTTTATAGTTCATATTCAGGGTTCATAATTACTATTTTTCAATAATATTATCTTTAAAATTTGAATATACATTTTTATCATTACACATAACATTTGTTGATTATATTTATAATATTAAATATGACAAGAAAAATACAATTAAATAAGCATTAACAAGTTACAAAAGGAACAAATGGATTAGACGAACACATGAATATACAAAGGAATTTAAATATATCAGTATATTTAAAATATAATTATAATAGAAATAACATGAAAAATTATATAATATAGTGTGGCAAAAGGCAGCAGTGTGCATAATTAAACATGATGTGGGTACATGTTTCCCACAAATTAATGTAATGGATAGCAATTAATTGCCAGTTGGGTTTGATGAAAGTAGTAATGCAAATTGCAAAATTGCCAGATTGAAGGCCTTAAATTCTGACCCTAACCCTCTGTCAGTATCCACCCGGCTCATAGTTTGCTTTTATAATACAAAATTTCACTTTATTAAATATTTAAAGGATAATTATATGAATTCACTTAAGTAATCATCAGTGGTAAAAAGGTTAGGGTTATGAAATATTTTGAAAAAACAAACAAAATAGAAGAAGAACAAGGGCTAATATGAATAATATAGTGCAAGCTGTTAAGAGTTAATTATAAAAATAGGTAAGAGAAAGTTGACTAAGCTACTGATATGTTGCATGTTAAAAGAGACAATAGGGAAAAAGTGGAGTGTTAGGCATTTTATGTGTGTTGGAAACATAAATTAATGCAAGTGATGTGTGTGCATGAGCTGTTGTCTGGTTGTCTTCATCCAATCTTCACTCTTCTGTATTTAAGGAAAAAAAAAAAAGAAGCAAAAAAGTTCCATGAATCATGGCTTGGCACACGGTGCCACTAATTAAGGTGAATCGCCACCTTTCATGTCCTTTCCCTTTTCTGCGCTTCTGTGGCTTCCAATAACTAACACTTGGACTGAAATGTTAGATTCGATTATCATGTTTCATTTAACTTAATTACAGTTATGCCCTCATTATTTTCCCATCTTACTTTTCCTTGGTTTTCTGCTATTATTGTTATATGCTCCGATTCACCCGTATACTGGATTAATGTCTACTATCAACGGTCATAAATTATTTTGTTGTTTGCATGTATAATGAAGAGGAAAAAGAATAATTAAGAATATAATTTACAGGCATATGAGGATTAAAGATAGGGATTGTAGAAATTATATCCATACCAACAAACGTTAATCATTCAAGAGGGGGATGTTGAGTATTTGAGGAAGTTCTTTTGCGAAATGCTAAAGATAGGGAATATTTTTCCACCACTTTGACCTTGATGGATATGAAAGGTTGAAGAATATTATTTGCATCCATCCTCAGAGTAAAGTTGCTTGTGAGGACTTCCATGATGTAATTTGTTTCTGTTGAGTATGACTAATATTTTAGTTAAATTTGAGAAATAATCTTCGAGTTAAACTTTATTTATTTGATTCAATCAAACTCTGATTAGTCTAGATTATTTTTTTATTTGATCTGTGAATTTAGCTTATAAATAGGCTCTTTTACAATCTTAGAAAAAAACACCTATTAAAGATTAGAACTCATAACACTTTTAGAGAATTTTGTGTTTACGTTTTGAGAATTCTTTATTTTCGGGTTTTCAGAGTTTAGTTTTTATCTCCATCTTTTGTACTCTTCGTTCTTTTACCATTATAGTATAATTATCTTTGCTCGTGGTTTTTTATCCTCTTTGGAGGGATTTTTTCACGTTAAATTTGTCTGTTCAATTTCTCAATTTTTTCCACTATTTTTTACTTGTTCATTTTTAATCGGCTCGATCCCCAACAATTTCGATACATTTTATCTTGTGACCAAGTATAAAATACCTTTTGCTTCATTTGTTAGAATTAATCACCATGATCAATCTACCCTATTAGATTGTGCTTTGTTTTCACGCGAAGATGTGGGGACATTTAGGTGGTTGCTTATTACTTGGATATCTGCTATGGGAGACATTCATCCTAAATGCATTTTGACAAACCAGTGTGAAAACATTAGAGCAGCGATCACTGAAGTGATGCCAAACACAATACATAGATTCTGCATGTAACACATCTATGCCAAGCTACCTAATAAGCTTAAGTATCATGTTCAGTATGCTATTGGGATCTAGTGCCCTAAGTGCAATGTATTCGTCATACCATACTTGTAATTTTTTCGAACAAATTGGTTTAAATAAAATTTCATTATACGTTAATATCATTTGTATATGTTCTCAACAGTTTTTGCATCCAAAACAAAATGTAAGCAAATATTGGCTCACTGATTATCTAATGCTTAACTAATATTAAGTTGCATTATCTGGCTGGATCATAATGCAATAAGACAACTTATATTAGTAGATAATCTAAACAATTTGTAGTCTAATCAAAACTAAAGAAATCAATTGAAAGACTATTATGTCGTCTATCAAGTCCAATTGGGGATGTCTTGTCTTGGCCATCGGAGTGGATGACTCCCTGAAGATAGAGACATAGATGTCATTGCCTGGACTGACAATACATCAGACAAGACCCATATTGAATTTATCTTAGATTCGCTTATGGATTTATTTACTTGTGACATTTATAGTGTGACATACCTTAATCCTGAGTGGATGATGAACTATTTATGTGTGACTTGTATACTTTAATGTAAATGAAAGCTTGAGTTCAAATGGATAAGAAAACATGTTGAGATTGAAATACACCAGAGGGGTGAATTGGTGTATTAGAAAGTTTTTGGGAAAGTGTAAAAATAACATGACTCAAGTATTTATAGTGGTTCGACCTCAATTGCCTACATCCACTACCTTAACTTTCCTCAACTAAGGATTTCCCAAATCCACTAGATTTGAACCTTTAAGGACAAAGTTTAACTTTACAAATCCCTATCTTTTCAAAGGTAATATAGAACCACTTCCCCTTAAGGTTTTTTAACCAAAACCTTAAGTAACACCTCACAAATGAAAGAAAAATAATGATGAATGAGATGATACCTCTAAAAGGTAGATAATCAACAATTAAACACTCTCACACAAAGTTACAATACTTGAAAGAATGATAGAAAACTTAACCCACAAGTATATACAAGAAATATTTAGTAAAAGATTTAGAAAGATTGGAAAATTGAGTTCTTGGAAGTTAGGTATTTGTTTAGGTATTTGTTTCTTGTCTTTCTTGAATTCAATAGGGAGCCTTGACCTTGTATTTAAGTCCTCAAATAACCTTGTTGACGTTTGTAGCCATTAGAAACAAAGTAGAGTTGTTGCACCCATAAAAACAAGCATTAAATGCAGTTTGCGGCTTCGTTGTATCGGTAAAAGTCTTTCCAAAATATGACCGTTGGGCTCATTCTATCGGTAGAATTTTGAGGTTTCATTTGGTATCGGTAGAACCCATCAGAGTATTGGTAAAAGTGCAAGGAATGTTAAACTTTGGCTACTGACTTCAGTAGCCAAAGTTCAGCATCCCCTGCACTTTTACAAAAAATTACAAAAATTGTTTATAAGTCCTAAAAGTTATTTTCAAATTTTTGGAAAAAATAAACTTTTAAAAAAGTATTAAATTAAATTAATTTTTAACGAGTTTTTGAAGTCTGATAGACTTCTACCGATACTTAGGTGGACAAGTATTGGTAGAACTCAAGATGAAAAGACTTTGAAATAGCTACAGAATTCTACTAGTAGAACTGAGAGTTCTACCGATACAACTCTAGGTTCTACTGATATAATCCGGACTTCTATCAGTAGAACACACTCCAATAAGCAAGGTAGTTTTGGCCTGGGATTTCTACCGATACCATGGTCTCTTCTACCAATACAACCAATACTCTGATAGGTTCTACCAATACCAAAACTTTGAAAATAATTTTAAGGACTTATAAACAATATTTGAAAATTTCAGTAGGGAATTTTTAATATACTTTTTGTTATGTCAAAATACTTGAAAAACTAGAGCTAACAAACAGAAAATCAATACGTTGGTATACAATTTCTACATGATGTAGCATCATTCCACAATAGTGGAATTAATAGCCTTATAAGGGTAAATGATATCCTCTCATTGGCATTACATGATTGATGAAAAAGGAACATGGCTATGGGTTATTTGTCTTAAGATAAATGATTTAATTACTATGTGTTAGTAATTGACTTTTCATATCGGAAGATGTAATGGAAACCAAGAGATAAAATAAGATTATATTGGGAGAATGAATTTTATCCCAAAGAGATTAAGGATATCTTATGAAGGTAACATACTTATAACAAGGTCATTGGACAAGAACTTAACAAAGCAGCTATCTTGATGGTATATAATAAGAGAGAGTTCAATCATGGTGCTATAGTAGAATGACTCCATGATTAAATAAGTTGTAATTGTTTAGACCCTAAAATACCAAAAGGGAGTGAATTGGTATTTTAAAAATCTCTTCAAACTTTTCTAAATAATAAGGAAATGAAAAAAATGTTTGGACAATTCAATTTATAGTGGTTCGACCCAATTGTCTACCTTTATTACCTTAGCTTTCCACCATTAAGTATTTCCTAATTCACTATTAGAATTGATACCTTTCAAGGAGAAAGTATAACATTTACAACACTATATTTTTCTTAAGTCTTAGAACCTTTCCCCCGAGCTTTTATAGTTACACTAGAACCCTTTTTAGTTTTTATTGCTCAACTAATACCCTCTCAATTTACAATTGGAGATTTGAAAGAAAGTAAACAAAGAGACCTTTACAAGGTGTGTGTTTACAAAATTTTAGCTCTAAATACAAAGATATTTGAATGATAAAAGATTTGACACTAAGCTCCTAGAGAATAGTTACAAGAGAACTGAAAGAATAAATATTTGGAGACTTTTCTCTTGATACTGATGCTTGGACATCTCTCGCTTCAGTCTTGAAGTGTATTTATATCAAAGAACAAGTTTGTGGACGTTTATGATCGTTGGGGATGGATTCTAGTCGTTGAAAGCATTAATTTCAGGCTTAAAAATCGTCCCTGCACATCATTTCTCGAGCCTAGCAAGATGTTTCAAGACATGGCCAAAAAATAGTTGTTATATAGCCATTGGCAACTGTCTCAAGACATTCTGACAAATGTCTCCAAACATACTAGCCAATGTCTCTATACATGCAGTTCCTGAATAGAATTTTGCTTCAAAGTTTTCATGTCTCGAGACATATATAGTCGTATGTCTCAAGACTTATATACCATAGTCTCTTAAAAATATTTTAAATACCTTAGAACACTTTGGTATTAACCCAAAAACATTTAGATAAATTAAAACACATTTAAAACATGCTTTTGAGTATTTTGCAAGTCTTTGAAAATATTTGATAAAATTTTCAACCATATTTTCACCAAATGACTTAGGAAATATAATACATACAAAATTTATCTTAAATGTTATTATATCAAAAGTTTGAAACACAAAAACTAACATGATTAATAAGCGAAGAGCTGAGACTTAATTACAAATTATTTGAGCCCTTATTATATATTTCTAATTGGTCCCTCCGCTAGCTTGAGATAATCCAAAACGAATGGCATGTAGAATCGATAAAATATGGAATGAATGAAAATGATAAGTAAGAGAATAGATCGCATGTATCACCATCCATGATGAATGCGTTTTCTTGCTAAGTACAAAAAGATGATTTAGGAATTAATTTAATTTCTTCAAATTCTTATTTAATTGGCTATAATTAAATAATTGAAGTTTGAAGTAAGAATTAAATTAATTAGCCATCATAGATTTGTTGAATAATGCAATTAAATATTTTCCTCAAGGATTCTAATACGGTAAAGTTGTCATGACTTTAACAAAATCAGATTTCAGATAAGAAAATAATTTAATTGAGAAATTGATTTAGTTTAATTAATTACTTAATTAATATTTTGGGTAATAAAAAATAGATATTGGATTGGATAAATTATACATCTTGGATTAAAAATTTGGATAACACATATAATTGTACTTAATACATAAAAGACCAAAATAGGTCCGGTTAATGCAAGGGGCAACAAACCTAAGTATTTTCTAGGACATGTTGCTACCCCCTTGTTCTACTTCAAGTAGAACATGTATTTTCTATTAAAATATTATTATTGAATCAAACCTTATTTGAACAAAATTATTGTATTGTTTCTTTATAAATAGAAACTATCAGCTAGCCTATAGACATACATCATTGAGCATTGATATTTTGTCAAAAAATAGTGGCAATTTACTTAAAGAATAAATTGTGTTTTTCAAAAAAAGCTCAAAATTTTGGTGTATAAAGAGAATTAATTTTCTCACTGAAAGTTAATAAAAACTTTCATTATGTGTGCTTGATTCAATTTGTTTGAGCCCACTTTCAAAGCAATTAGGGGTTCAAGGATAGCGGAAAAGATTGATCGGTTGAAAGTTAGGAAAATAACCTAAACCACCTTCACAAAGAACATGTATAATTTCGATTAAAAATTTATTACTATAAATATCATAAGGCTCAATTTTAAGAAAAAATTTAAACTTCCACTGTGTCTATAAATATTGTTTTTAAATTGATTTTTCCGACAATCCATTGTGCGTCACCCACCCCATGGTAGGGGTGCTTACAGTTTGGTTAAAATCGAATTAACCGGTCAAACTGATCTAATTCAGTTAATCGATCAATGACCAAATTTAGTTCAGTCGGAGGTCTGTTAATTATTTTTTGGAATTTTAGTTATTGGTTAATTCGATTTGAAATCGGGTAATTAATTAAAATATTCGTTGTTTTCAAGATTTATGTAGTGTTTGGTTGTTAACTTTCAAGACTTATGTAGTGTTTCTAATATCTTATTTGTTGTTTTCACCTCTATTTAAAGTTTTTTGAACTATTAAATAAAAGAAAATGAACGTTAGCAATGTATTCTTTTATATGTTTTATATTTATTTTAACCAAAAGAAAAAAAACATATAAATTTTGGTTAATACGGTTAACTGGCCGAATTAACCAAAATATTTTGGTTTGGTTAATGTATTTGAAAAAAACTTTGGTTCGGTTAACAGTTAAACATTTCAGATAATTTGATTAATAGTAATTCGGTTCGGGTATTAATCAAACCGACCGTTTGAACACCCCTTGTTAGAACCGTAAATAATATCTAATATAAAATTAGAACCGTAAATCAAGATTTATCATGTCAAATCATCAAAAATAAATAAAGAACAAAACTAGATGCGCGTACCTGAATTCATAGATTTCTTGAAATCTACGAATTTTGGAGTTTTAATCTTCCAAATTAGCACACAAGTAAACTAAAGAATGTGGCTCTCTCTTTTCTAAAGATGGGATATTAGAAAAGTTAGCTTGTGTGTAATTTGGGGACCATAACCCTAATATATATAACTTTGGCACATTAGGCCCAATTCCTAATTAGCCCATCATTAATTAGAAATTAATTAGAACTTAATTACTAGAGTATTTACACATATTTGACCCATACTTTTTTTAATTATTAAAGCCCAATAAACCTTAACCAAATTAGATCACTTTTAATTTGGGCTAACCTATCATGATAGTAAATAATAACATGTAATTACCCTTATTATATACATGATGTCTATATTTTTCAACAATCTCCCACTTGGACCACATATATATACTAATTACTCTATAATTACATTTCATTATATAACATTATGAGCTCAAAATTTTACTATCATATTCAAAAGGTATTCAGAACAATCTCGTCCATTAATTATGTTAACATAGAACCAAGGCGACTTTCGTTACATATATCGTAACTAAATCTATCCCTAATCACGTATATTAACACAAAAAAATAACATAGAACAAGTATGGATGTGTAACATGGGAATTACATGTAATATGATTTAAACATGTCTATTTCCAATTGGTCCTTCTTAAACCTTAGCGAGATCAAACCTTACCAAAATCAAAGTGTGAATAAACTAAATAAACTTTATTTCTACAGAAAATAAACTTAATATCCATAAACTAAAATAACTAAAAATGTGTCTATAACATAAAAGCATTTAAAAGTACAAACTCCCACTAAAACCAAATATCCTTAAATGACATTACACCCATATGAGCAGTGTGCTCTTATAAAACCATAGGTGTAGTCCTTTAGTAAGCGGATCCGCAATTATGGAGTTTGTCCTAATATGCTTTATAGGCACCTAACCATTTTGAACTTTTACTTTAACAACCAGGAACTTAAAGTCTATGTGTTTTGACTCTGATGTGCTCCTGTTGCTATTGGAATAAAAGACTGCAATTTGTTTTCACAATTTGTACCTTAGTGACAAAATCTTGTATCCATATTCCATCAAAATCGGAGTCTGTATACCTGATGATCTCTAACTGATTAGACCTCTGATATGTGAGCATGTAATCTTTTATTTTCTGAAAATACCTTATAACCCTATTGGATGCTATCCAATGGTCCAAACCAGGGTTGTTTAAAATATCTACTTAACATCCTAACAGTGTACACAATATTCCAATGTATACAAACTTGAACATACATTAGACTTCCCACTGCTAAAATGTAAAAAATCTTTTGCATTTTTGTAATCTCAAAAAATCATTGTTAGGGCATTGATTGAGGCTATACTTATTATTGACAAGCAGTATTTCATTAACATATAAAATCAAATATAGAACCTTACTCCCACTAAACTTATGGTATATACAATTATCAACAAAATTCATCTCTAAACCGAATGAGATAATCATTTGGTAAAATTTGTAGTACTATTGATGAGAAGTATGCTTAAACCCATAGATGAAGTTCTTTAATTTGTAAATCATTAACTTTGCATCATCAGACACAAAGTTTTCTAGTTGCACCATATAAATGTATGATCAATGTTACCATTGAGAAACCATTAACTTAATATTCATCTGATACAGCTTAAGGTCAAAATAATCCACTAAAGTCATTATAACCCTTTCTCTAATGGACCTTTTTAATGACATTCATTCTTGAGGTTGTTGAGTTTGTTCTTCTGGAACAATTACTTCATCTTGAATAGTGAGTTGTTCAACATTGTCTTATTGAGGTTCTAGATTCACTTCTTAATCAATGATACGTATGAGAACCTAAACATCATCAAAAGTGATAGTAGGAACTGAGTTAGAATTCAATTTCTCCTTAAAAGCAATGTCTCTAACCTTATTTCTCCATCCAAACACAACATCTTAAGAGAATATTACAATTCTCGTCTAAAAAATATTCCTAATTTGTGGGATCATAAAACTCATTGCCCTTAGATCGCTCAGAATTTTCTTAACGTTTATACTTTATAAACATCAAATACGTCAAAAATGATGTCATTTCAACCTTATCGTTTTTAGCAAAACGTTTCTCAATTTTGTCAACGAAACCTTGGCCTGAGTAATCTTTTCAAATTCTGTGTCCCTAAAGGCTTCTAAAATGTTGTGCTTCATGATCATTAGATTCATGCAATTTAAATGATCCCACCTCTCAAAATCCCTTTTAACATAAGGGGTGTTTTCCGCAGTGAGAGGTATGGGTTGTTCTTCTCTTAGTGCAATGTCTATGTTCATACAACCAAACAATATAAGTAAGTGTCTTTTCCATTCATTGAAATTAGTCCCATTAAGCATGAGTATAGAATTTATATTATCAGATATTGTGGTAGTAGAATATGAATTAGCTGAATATAGAACAAAAAATAAATAAAAATAAGCTCACATTAATATTCATAAGTAAACAATAAATTCAGGATAATGGTTAATCCCATCTCAAGATACCAAACACAACATTAATATCAAGTCTTTGGACAATAATATTAATAGTAAGCGATACTCTTGTTGTAGTAATCAAACATTGGCAATAAATTATGTCAAACAATTAATTAATATTTGGACTAACTTATTGCTCCCATAAAATACCTTATAATTGTCAGACATTTATCACCACAGATGTCGTTGAAATTCTGCTAAATATTAACTTACCTTTGGATCAATTAATAAACACATGAATCACAAAAATATTTAATCATCTTGATATTTCAAATAAACTAATTTACACAAAAGATGTCACTTTTGCGACATTTTGTTTCAACTAATATTAGACATCCTTAATTAAAACCTAAAGCCAAAATCTGAATTTATTTGTTTCAAAATATTTCTCTTAATTTCATCTTTCAATCAAATTAAAAGGCAATAGTATATATGTGTATATATATTTATCCCAAAACAGCATACAGTGATGTTGGCAAATATAATAATAGTTGAATAAATCAAAATAACCTTATATTTGGCTTTAAATTTAAACCAAAATAATTTGAATAAAGGAAAACCTCATATCAAATATCAGACACTCCATTAATATTTTATCTTTAGATAAAATATTAACTTGTAAGTGATATATTGGTGTAGTAATCAAACATTGACAATAAGAACATGTTGAAAAATAAATCTTTTTTTGGGCCAATTTATTACTCACATGTAAAACCGAATAATTATCACATGTTTATTGTTGCACATGTAATATTATTAATCTTCATTTAGGCCGATCAATATTAACATACTTAAGTTACATGCACACAAACTTTTATATTTTAAAACAAAATAATTTATACAAAAAAAAATTTACTTTGGCGACTTATTGTTTCAATTAAGTTGGTTTTAAATATATATATAAATATATATATAAACATACCAATATTCAAATTTAAAATTTACCCAATAGTCAAAGGTCAAAACTATTTTTTTTCTTACTTTATAGATTCCAAAATAACCCAAAATAAGGTTGTCTAAATAATGAAATAAAAACCAAAAACCTATCTTTGACTTTTTATTTATTTATTCCAAAATCATATATATCAAAACCAAATAGAAATAATGTAGTGGTTCAAAGCTAAATAATTAACAAGCACATGTATTCATAATTTTGGCATGGGCAAAAACACCAAAGCATTCACGCATATACATGTATTCATAATTAAATAGAAAATTTTACCTTGAATATACCATGTAAATCCAAAGTTATATATTTATGACTAAACAGAGATTCACATTAATACTTGAAAAATATTTTCAAGCCAATAAATCTCAAAAACAAAATCATAATAGTTGACATATCCTACAATTCATACAATAAACCATATCATCATAATTTAACTAAATATTGTAGAACCAAACTTAAAACCAAATTATTTAAACGTGTATATAGTTTACATGAATTTGCACCAAAGCATCCATAAAATTGAATATATAACCATAACAAAAAAATTAACAACTTCAACGATATCCATCGAAACTTAATTTCACCAATTAAACTATAAAAGATATCTTATTGAATAATGGTTATAAACACCTATTTGCACAAACTATAATCATGCATTAATCCTCAAAATCATTGATATGCATATAATATATATACACACACACAATATATACACACAATTATGATAATAGAAAAACAATATTGGCTTGCCTTACATATTTCATGTAAACTTAAATTTATATTCATGACTAAAGACATCATCATAAAACTTCTTTATATGCACAAATACTTTAAAAAAGAACTATAACTACCAAATATGAAAAGAATTTCAAATTGTATAAAAGCCTTCATATATGTAGCTACTTATGAAAATTCATGGCCACCATATTAAAAAAAATCTCAAATATTTTAATTTTAGTCAAGTTCCATAAGGACTAAAACTTATATAAAATAATTATAGCAGAAACCAAAAGTAATCATTCGTATATACTAATTGAATTCAATGGTGAATATAATTCATCATGAATAAAGACAAAAGATAATAATTCCATATACATTCAACTACAAACAGAAAATTTAAAACAAATAGTGCGAAAAAAATATTTTAACAGTATTCATTTATTCGATTATCAAGTGAATTAACTTTCAAAACTAATTATACAACCCAATTAGAATTCTTTAATTGCAAAAAGTTATAAGTTTGTAACTTTAATCTAACAATAACTTTAACCAAAATTTATAAAATAATTGTGTGAAAAAAAGAGAAAGAAATCTCACAAATCAATTTTTATCATTTGATTATAAATAAATAAATAAACTTTCGTCTTTAGAATAGCATATGCAAATATTAAACTAAATTATATTTATAAAACTCTAAAACTTTATTTTAAGAATCAAAACCCAAAAATTTTATCAAGAATCTCAAAGGTTCAACATAATATATAATTAAAATATTAAATTCATAAAATTAAAAAAGAAAAACGAATCAATCCAAAAAATAATAAAGAATCAATTCATTCTCAATGATTCAACATGACGAAGTTTTGATACCATTTGTTAGAACCGTAAATAATATCTAATATAAAATTAGAATTGTAAATCAGGATCTATCATGTCAAATCATCAAGAATAAAACTAGATGCGGAAGCGTACTTGAATTCATCGATTTCTTGAAATCTTCGAATCTTGGGGTTTTGACATGGGATATTAGAAAAGTTAGCTTGTGTGTAATTTGGGGACCATAACCCTAATATATATAACTTTGGCACGTTAGCCCTAATTCCTAATTAGCCTATCATTAATTAGAAATTGATTAGAACTTAATTACTAGAGTATCTACACATATTTAACCCATACTTTATTTAATAATTAAAGCCCAATAAACCTTAACCAAATTAGATAACTTTTAATTTGTGCTAACCTATCATGATAGTAAATAACAACATGCAATTACTCTTATTATATATGTGATGTTCATATTTTTCAACACCATTATCTATGTGTCTCATGTAGTAGCGGTGAAGGTAAACAATTCATCCACACTCATTCTCATGAATTTCCTTATTCCCAACATACATGCTAATTGTACTTGTACCACATTTATCCATATCAAAATTAGTGAATAGAATTAGTAACGATTTCTGTATAATGCTTGGGTTTGAATTATGATCTTAAACCACTTACGGTTTGATGAAAAATACATCATTTTTTAAACAACTTTTAAATAAGAGCTCAACTTTACCCTTTAATACTTAATTATTATCTTCATTTTTTATATTCAATCATTTTCAATTAAAAATAATAAAATTCTAATAAATATTTTAATTATTATTAAATCAAATTATAATTTGCATTATGTTAATTATGACTCCTATTTCAGTTAAATTTGAGAAGTAATCTTCTAGTTAAACTCTGTTTATTTGTTTCAATCAAATACTGATTAGTTTAGATTATTTTATTATTATTTGACCTATGAATTTAGCCTATAAATAGGCTCTTTTACAACCTTAGAAAATACACCCATTAGAGATTAGAACCCATAACACATTTAGAGAATTTTGTGTTTACGTTTTGAGGGTTCTTTGTTTTCGGGTTTTCGGGGTTTAGTTTTTATCTCCATCTTTTGTACTCTTCATTCTTTTGCCATTATAGTAAAATTATCTTTGCTCGTGGTTTTTACCCTCTTTGGAGGGGTTTTTCCACATTAAATTTGTGTGTTCAATTTCTCAATTTCTTCTGCTATTTTTACTTATTCGTTGCTTAATCGGGACGATCCTAACAAGTGGTATCAGAGCTAGTTCAATTTTCATAGATCAGCCCATTCAGATATGGCAGCAACAATGTTTGAAATTGAGAAGTTCGATGGTGAGACAAATTTCAATCTGTGGCAAGTTCGGATGATGGCAATTCTAGTTCAATCAGGTTTGAAAAAGGTTGTTACCGGGAAAAAGCCTGAGAATCTAAATAAAACAGAATGGGAAGAGCTTGATGAAAAGGCCTTATCTGCAATCCAGTTGTGCCTCGCGAATACGGTATTGCAGGAGGTATTGATGGAAAAGACCTCATCTGCCTTGTGGAAAAGGTTAGAAACTCTTTATGCGACTAAGTCTCTGGCTAACCGTTTAGTGTTGAAACAACGTCTATTTACGTTTCGCATGAATGAAGGTGAGCTTCTTAGAGATCACATCAGTCAATTCATTACTCTTTTAAATGATTTAAAGAATGTTGAGGTTCATATTGACGATGAAGATCAGGCTATGCTATTATTGTGCTCTTTACCCCCTTCATACAAGTCTTTCAGGGAGACCCTAATTTATGGCAGAGACAAACTCTCGTTCGAAGATGTGAAGGGTCATTTGTTGAGTAGAGACAAACTCATTGATGAGCTTCATTTGGATAGCAAGGCAGATAGGCAAGCTTTTGTTTTGATAGCATCAAAGAAACGAGACAAAAGGTGTCGCTATTGTAAAAAGTTAGGTCACATCAAAGCAGATTGTTATAATCTGCGAAAGAAAAAAGCTGCTGAGAGTAATGAGAAAGATGTAGCTGGTGCTAATTTGGCCGATGAAAGTGGTGATGATTTCTTATTAGTGTCAACGAGCGATAACTCCAAGCTCACGTCTGAGTGGATCCTAGATTCGGGATGTTCTTTCCACATGTGTCCCAATAGAGAATGGATCTCCACATACAGTTTGGTTGAAGGTGGAGTTGTGTGCATGGGAAACGATTCATCTAGTAAGGTAATTGGTATTGGTATTGTTAAAATTAGGATACACGATGGGACGATTAGAACACTCTCAGATGTCAGGTATGTACCTGATTTACGAAAGAATCTCATCTCCTTGAGTATTTTAGACTTGAAAGGATGCAGAATCAACATCGAGTTGAGCGGCCTTAAAGTATCTCGTGGAGCTCTCGTTTTGTTAAAAGGTAAAAGAACTGTCAGTCTTTATATTCTGGAAGGTTCTACAATGACCGGTGAAATCGGACGTCTCTCTTCCGTTACAGAGTTGAAGTCAACTCAATCAGAGCAGAGGCAACTTGGTCATAGGAGAGAAAAAGGTATGACCGTTTCGTTGAAGAAAGGTTCTCTTTTGGATGCAAGTTTTGAAAAGTTAGGGCACTGTATTCGTGAAAATCAAACTCGGGTTAGTTTTGATTTGGAAGTGTACAAGTCGAAGGCTAGAAGTCTTCTAGTTTCTAAGCACAGATTCGACTTAGTTAATTCCTTGCATGGTTCAAGATAGGCTCGTGGCAGGCTTTGGCAAAGATGGCATTGTGGAAATATGAGTCAAGGTGGAGATTTGTTAATTATGACTCCTATTTCAGTCAAATTTGAGAAGTAATCTTCTAGTTAAACTCTGTTTATTTGTTTCAATCAAATACTGATTAGTTTAGATTATTTTATTATTATTTGACCTATGAATTTAGCCTATAAATAGGCTCTTTTACAACCTTAGAAAATATACCCATTAGAGATTAGAACCCATAACACATTTAAAGAATTTTGTGTTTACGTTTTGAGGGTTCTTTGTTTTCGGGTTTTCGGGGTTTAGTTTTTATCTTCATCTTTTGTACTCTTCATTCTTTTGCCATTATAGTAAAATTATCTTTACCCGTGATTTTTACCCTCTTTGGAGGGGTTTTTCCACGTTAAATTTGTGTGTTCAATTTCTCAATTTCTTCTGCTATTTTTACTTGTTCGTTGCTTAATCGGGACGATCCTAACACATTATATTGTATACAATTATATGTTAGAAATAATGAAATTTTTAGTTAATATATGTAATTTTTTAGAAGTTACAAGTACAATCACAATTGTTATTACAATGAATACATCCGAATAACTTTAATCAAAATTAATCATTATAAAATAAACCAAAATAAATATGAATTGAAGACTCACGTACGGCTTACACAGAGTAAGACTTAAGCCTATGATCTTAAAGATCCTAGGGCTCTAACCTTACTACTGAGCTAAAGTCACATCAAGTGTAGGTTTAGTTTTTAAAAAAATTGATTATTATCAATTATAATTATATTTTTTTATTTTCTCTTTTTATGCAAGTACAAGTTAATCATTTAAATTTTAATTATATAAATTAATTATGAGATGAATTCATTTTTTTAAGTTTTATTCTAATAGATTTATTTTTTAATTGGGTAACTAATTAATTTTACATAAAAAGTAATTTAATGAATTCATTTTAATGTTAATATATATAACTAAATTAAATATAAATATAAAATAAATATGAATGAATTTAAATACATTTGTCAGAGATTGTGTGACTTGAATCCCGTCACTTGTTGAAGAAATAAATGCATTGGCAAAATAAGGGAATCTCTGGGGGCGAAAGGTCGAGGGTTGTACAACACGAGTTGAATTCGTATAGAACTATTCTTCTTCTATTTGATTTTAACTAGAACAGGATTTTTCAATCTTTAAATAGAAGTAGTTGAAACTCTTTTTGTATCATTCATTTTTTAACATTAGTGAATTTCACCTTCTCTACCCGTGATTTATTCTCGAAATGGTTTTCACATAAAATCTGTATACTTTGCGAATGTTCTACTATCATTATCGACGTTTATTATAACAACATTTAATTTTATAGAATTAGTTAATTTTTTATTATTTTATAATTAAAATAGAGAAATGAGTAAAGTAAATAATTACAAGGATATAAACACCTTTTACATAAAATGTGCTTAGTAAATAGATTTATGAGATTTTCTTTTAAACTTAAAAGTTGTGTTTTAACTTCTTTTTTTTAAGGGTCGTATCATATTCTTAATTTTAAAAATGGAACATAAATTTAGAAAGATAAAAATTGGAATAACATCAATTGTAAGTTCGTAAGTAATTGGAGATGTGAAGGACATGGTGTTGACTGGTCTGAAAAATGGGAGAGTTTAGGTAAAAATACAGACTCGAAAAAAAATGGGTTTGGGCCAAAAAAAATAAGGTCCACTTAAAAAATAGGTCGGGCCTCGAGTAAGACTTTTTTAGCTCGGACCCAACCCAACCCAAATATGCAAAAAAAGAAACTACTATTTTTCTTTTTACTATTTCGTTGCTATTTTCTTGTTGTTTTTTCAATATTTTGCTACAATTTTACTATTATGTTATTATTGTATAACTCTTATTTTATTATTAATTTTGTTACTATTTTAGAGGCATTTGCTCATTAAGTTGCACCTATCTTAGTGTTACTTAAGTATACATTTTTTTTAATTTATTTTCAATTTGTTAAGAAATATTTATTTTAATGATTTTAGTATTTTTGATGTATTGTATATATATTTTTAAAAATTATATAAAAAATTAATACGAATAGACTAGACTAAGCCAGTGGTTTTAACATTTTTATTTGGGTCGGGCTTGAGCAAAATTTTAGGCCAATTTTTTAGCCCGACCAATATCCAGGCCTAACAAATGGGCTTAAAATTTTGATTGGACCTAACCCGACCCATAAGTACCTCCAACATGATATATGATGGTTTGTATTTTTAATATGATATAGGTGAGAGTAGGATATAAACATTTGACACGTTTGTTTTGGTCATAAAAGTTGGTTGGGATATACCATTCATTCAATAACTTTGGTTAACCATTTTATTGTATTTTTGTCCATCACATGATTTCTATAATGCACCACACTTCCTCCCCTTTAATAATTTGATTCCACCATTTTTATTTTAATGTTGGATGAAGTTGGTTTATTTCTTAAAAATATCAGGTTAATTTGAGATTTGAATGTTAAGTGAAAATAATAAAAAAAGTTAGAACTCAGTTTATTAAAAAATAAGAAATGATGTATCTTAATGTTCAATTTTCGGATCTATTAAGTATTAAGATGATTGTATGCAAACAATATAAAGGAGTAGTGATTCTTTTTAACATATCATTTATCAAGATTTAAACCTCAGTTGATTTTTATTAAAGAAAAAGTAAAATTATAAAAAAGGATCAAATTATACGATATGTAAATGTTGAGGGTTAGATTTTTTTAGAATCGAGATTAAATTAATATAAGGTATGAATGTTAAGAGTTAAAGTTACTATTATACTAATTTTAAAAGTTGTCACTATTAGCATATGACAAAAAAACAAAATTAAATAGTTAGATGATCATTTTGTAATTTTTCGAAGTTGGGTGACAAAAAAAATTACTATTAGTTGAATGACTATTTTATAACTTTTTGTAATTAGGTGACTAAAAGAAAAATTTACTAATTGTTAGATAACTACTTGAGTAGTTTACTCTTGTTTATTAAAATATGCTTCTTTTCCCGCCTTGACACTTACAAGTGGCAATGTGAAAATATTAGTTTGATCCATGGGCCAAGCCACCGAGGTCACCCCGTCTTTTTCCTTTCCTCTCTTGGGAAAATCGATGGTTTTATTTTAGTTTTGGTCCTTTTATTATGCAAAAATATGTGATTTAGTCTCTCTATTTTGGCTCAATTTGATTTCTTACTTTTATAGTATTTTTAATTAGGCCAAATTATTCATCAAAGTACTAATTTTAAAAAAAATACCTTAAAGCATAAGCTTATTGAGCTAAATTGTTTGTTTGACTTTTTTTAAATAATTATCCTTAAGCATTCAAGCTCAAATGAAAGTCAAAATTTTAACAAAAATAATTAATTGTGTTAACAATTTAATCTAACTAATAATACTAAAAAGTAGGAGATCAAATTGTGCAAAATTAGAATATAAAAACTAAATTGCATAATTTTTATAGAGTAAAGGGACCAAAACTAGAATTATACTATCTATTTGATAAAAGGGGCATTCCGAGAATTGAACTCGGGACCTCTCGCACCCTAAGCGAGAATCATACCACTAGACCAAATGCCCATTATGTTGAATCGCTTCAACATAAATTAATTTTATAAAACGTTACTTGAGAATATGGTCCGCTCCAATGAATTATGAAACCCGTTCAGAGTATATATTTGGTTCCGTCTGTTCAGGATATACATTCGAAATACAGAGAAAAATAGAAAATAATCGATGTGTAGCACATAATTACAAACCAGCAAGACCCTTTTTCACCCAAGTTCCCCGAATCTTGGTTAATTCCATGCATACTGCGAGTTTGAGCTGATCAACAACATACATTCATTTTATATGGAAGATATAATAAGTCCAAAACACACACAGAGTAAATGTAAAGAATTTGCATTACTTTCTTCCAACATCGATCAGGTCCCTTGTCCTCAGGCTCATATCATACTATCTGTTCTTGCAGGCAATCTTTTGAAGAAGTTTTGGGGCATTGAAGGAATGATGATTCGAAACCGAGGATGTCTCATCCCGAAAAACCCGAATCCGAGTGCAAATAAGCGCCAAGGAACCAAATAGAATGCTATGCAAGCTATTAAACAAAATGCCATAAACAATGAAGTAGCTCTGGGATCTCTCCAGCTTAGCATAGAATTAAGCCTCTCAGCTTGAGTTGCCAAGTCTCCGATTATCGTCATCATCCTCCCCGCAATGCTTCTCAGCCGATCATACCTCTTTTTAAGATCTTTCACGTTTTTTGAAGTTGGGAATGTGTCGAACTCCTCATCGAAATCATCGGACTGCACGGACTCGACAAGTGACAGCTTAGTATCCATGTGTGGAGGATGTCTTGGCCTTTTCCTGTACTGTGAAGCTCCATGTACAACACACATGAGAAAAACTAAGGGTAATATCATATCAGGGAAAAGTATTAACATCGAATATAGAAAGTGAACCGCCATTGTCGAGATCGGATTCTTCCATTTCCGTATCTGATCGAACCATTTCCATGCTTCAACAAGTAGATTAAATGCTGCCAAGAGTCTTTCAAGATTAGCTCTCCCCCTTCTTAAACTCCACACATTGGAGCCAACATCCAGCATATACTCCACAACTTCGCTCTGTAACGGTGGCTCGGCACGACGCAATCTAGAGGATAGTGTATGTGTAGCTTGGTGCCGTAAACTCCCGATTTGGTATACGGATAACGGAAGAAGGTAATGCATTTGGGGGAACAAAGGTTGCGTATAAGATTGTAATAGATTCCATGTAGATGAGCATGTAAATCTCACTGACAATTGAATTTCACCCGTTTTCTTCACTCCATTGGGTTCCAACACTATAAGTGGATAAGAAAGTGTGTAAATCCGATCGGCATTAAGCGTAGACAGTCGGATCCTTACCTTCCCGATTCTCCGGTCCCGCGAATCTACAGCGTTACTTCCTCCTTGCAAGTGACAGTTATCGAAAACTCCGATGGTGATAACCGTATAAGGATCATAGACATCCCAAGTGTATTGCTCGTTCCATTTCGGAGCAAAACTGTTGACAATCGTCCTCGTTCTAACCCATTTAGGCCCGTATTTTGCAACACAATAAGCATCGGTCGTGCCACGTCCATTTTTCGACTTCATTGGAAGCAAACCAGATGCGTTCAAGATCCCGAGCTCCAAGACACCAATGGCAGGAGGCCATAAGAATTTGGATGTTGCCCTGAAATCACTACTGTAATAAATGGACTCATCAAGAACATGATAGCCTCCATCTAAACAGACCCTCAAATGTAGCCTGCTGGCGAACCTTACTTCCTTATTGTTTCGATTGCCCTGCACGGATTGTTCGAGATTGTACCAGTTTGCCTCGATAGGTATCGGCATTAGCCTCTTCTCGACTTTCGATAAATGAATCGAGCAACTCCCGAGTACTTCCTCTTTGTTATCACTTAACTTATCCACCACACTCAACATCAACGGATCATCAAAAGGTTCCGCTGCGACGAACATCAAATCCTCACTCCACGTCGGGTTTAGGCTTTTATCGGGCGAAAACCGACTCCTCAAAGCCATATTCCCAAGCATAGCTTTCACATAAACTTGAGGGATCCTTTTGTTATTCATAGGCACCAAGTCTTGTGCTTGAATTATATTGATTCTAAGATACCAAAGTCTAGGCGAAATGTACACTTTGGATCGAGTATTCGCGATGCTTTCGCCGTTAACGGAAGCTGCATCCGAATGCCATGCATCGGGAAACACTTCATCAGCTTGAGTCCCCATCCAAATAGCCAACATCAATTCCCCTCTTTCACCTTTGCTTCCATTTTCATCCTCCAAGCTATACCACTGCGGCGCGAGCGGACTATCCGGGGGAACACGGCTAGGAATGTCCGGTATATCGAAACGGAGTTTGCCTACGACTTTGTCATTGGTCGAACTCTCTTTGTTCCTTACAGTTATCTCAACCGTGACAGCCTGGAATCGATCTTTGGCGAAGGCCAACACTTGGTTCCACTCAGGATCAGGGTTATTCTCCAAGGACTTGGTTGTGCCTTGGTAATTACCAATCTTTACTTCAACAAATGGATTACATGGTGAAGGTGGTAAACCTTTGGCCCTCACCATTTTTACATACAAAAAATGTAGCTGTTCCACAAGGTCGAATGATGATGTAAGCTTTTCACTGCCGGAGACTCTTCCTCCACCAATGTTTGGTGAAGTTTCCTTCAATGAAAAGTCTGTGTCCGGTTCAGACATTGTTCAAAAATCTGCATCAAATGTCGGATTTTAGTAACCAAAAACAAAAAAGAATGTCACCACAGTTGTTGTAAATGTTAGAAAGTATAGCAAAACCTGACATGTTAATTAAGTTACTCCTATTCAACAATTGTGCCGGATTAGAACATGAGTATGAGATATAATTTTCCCGATTATGCAAAATAAAGGTATGATGCTAACCCTAGTTTTGAAAAAGAACTGATAATGAAATGTAAATATTGCTTACCTGGTTTGTGAGAGAGAGCAAAGCTGGAGATTCTGGTTTTTAGGAGAGTTCAGCGGTAACGTAAGGAAATCTATAGGTTAAAAATAATAAAGAATAATAATTTCCTTTAATTACCATATTTAATGCTAAATAATCTTGATTATATTTATTACTTAGATTTTGAATTTGAATGACTAACGTAATATGAATTATTAGCATTTATGTTACATTATTACTTCAAAAACCAATTTTCCTTTTTATGAAATTAATTTATTCAAAAAGATTACTTTGTGTTTTATATTATAAAATTGTCAAAATTTCATGGATAATCTCAATATTATCTCCCATAGTATAAATTTTAAATTAACATCATCATCGTTATTAAGATTGTCCTTAAACCATAATTTTCTTTCCCTTTTGTGGTTCCTTATCACCTTGATAATGAATTTGATGGAGTGTATTTTTATATCATAGTATCCCATATGTATTATAAAAAAATAGAATGCTGGTAGTGATAATATATCGCAAAGAAAAGAGAAATAAAAATAAAGAACACACAGATTTTTACATGGAAACCCTTTCGAGAAAAAAACCACTGGCAAAGGAGAAGAAAATATACTGTGTCGAATTCAAATGATTACAAGAGGAATAGACTATGTCTATTTATAGGCTTGTAAAACCATATTCTAATAGGAGTGTAGTAAGATTGAAACACCTTATTCTAATCAATATCAAATAAATGGAGTTTAATAAGGTTTTTTTACCACCTTATTCTAAAATAAAATAAGTGTAGTTTTATATGGATTTTATTTTTATTTTATTTTACCACTGTATTTTATAAGTGATGTTTGAAGTCTAGGGTTTTGGACTAGTCGATCCTATTACATCGTTTTTGTGATCGAGGTAAGTTCGTATGTTTAATAAGCATTAACTTATATGTAATTGAATGCTAAATTGATATAAATTTGATGATACGGCGCTACGAAAGTTCTCGACAAGTTATCGGCAATATATAAATCTCGGTTGAACCTTAGGAATAGATAGGATACAAATGACATGCCATTAGGGGTTACCGTGTTTGGGTGCTAGTCCGTACATTCTACCGGTGGCTAAATTTTCAGGCATGTGTTGTAGATTCTTGTCAGCTTGTATGAGCAGCATCGTGTAGTTACGTCTTGACCGTCAACTTGTGTGAGTAGACTCGGTGATAGCTCGAGATGAGCATTTGCATATGAGATATGAGATATGGGATTGAGATGGTTTCGACCATGTATTGGCACTTAGGGTGCGAGATTCCTGAGTATCCGATATTATTCCAAATGGTTCAATTGGTATATTGATTGTATGAAAGGGTAAGAGATTGATACGTATTAGTACAGATATGTATGTAAATTATATAAGCACTGAATCCTTAGAATTGGTGAGTTTCATGATTAACTATGTGGATGAATATATGTTAGCCTTATGATTAAATTGAGTTGTAGCATATTATGTTTATATTACTAAAATTGTAAATGAATGGTAAGTTATACTTTTTAAACATACGAGCTTACTAAGCTTCATAGCTTACTCTGTTTACTTTTTCGTGTTTTATAGTGATTTCGAAGCTTGCTCGAATTGGGAGTTGTCGGAGATCTCCTCACACTATCCAACTGTCGTTTTGGTACTTTTGAACTTGTGTACTTGGTTATATTGCATGTAAAGGTGTTGTGGTTAATATGGCCTATATGTTGGTAATGTATTTAGCTAATTGATTTGGCTTGTAACTGATGTATGTTTTGGATATGTGTATAGCCATGTGATTTGGCTTATTTTGGTATTCTTGGTTATGTAAATATGTGAATGGCTATTGATATATGGTTTATATTTGCTTTGTGCATGCCTTGTTGAGAATTGGTAATGAAGGTAGCAAATGGTTGAAATTGAGAATATGTTAGCATACTAAGTATTAGGCAAAAATAAGGTATATATGAAAGTGACCAATTAGGTGAATTATTGAAGGTAATGTTGGTATGCTTTGAATTGGAAAATTATGATGTTTATGAGCATTATGGTTGTTGGTATTAGAATTATATGAATTGGACTTGGTTGTGGTTGATTTGAATGTTTATTTATGATATGGTCATATGTTATTTTGGTATGCATATGTTATTTGGGTGAGAAAAATGGCTTGGATAATAGCCTATTTTTGTCTACACGGGCTGTAACACCCCTTAACCGTATTCTACGCCGGAACCGGATACGAGGCGTTACCGTACTTAACACACATGGTCATATAACTTTGGGCTATCAATTTCATTCCAAATTAAAACTTTTCCATACACTCCTCTAACATCCTTATAATGAGCCTATGAGGCCCTAAACAAGCTTCTAGAAGGTTTCAGACATAATTCGAAAAAAATTTCACATTTAAATTTTTTTTTTACCTAAACAGAGGCCACACGCCCGTGTGAAATGGGACACGCCCGTGTGGGCAGGCCGTGTGGGCAGGCTATGTGGTTACACACGTCTATGTCCCTCACCCGTGGTTAACACTGACTTATTTCACACGGCCAGACACAATCCTGTGTCCCGGCCTGTAACACCCCTAACCCGTAACCGTTGCCGGACTAGGGTTAAGAGGCATTACCGATCAATTCCGAACATTCAAAATCATTTCACTTTCAAACATGACAATTCACATTCAATAAGTCCTTTAATGAGGTCTACGAGACCTTAATCACATGTTAGAAAGGGGTCGGGACTAAACCGAACACATACAAAAAATTACAAAATTTAAACATTTTTCCAAGTTACAGAGGTCACACGCCCGTGTGGGTAGGTCGTGTGCCTCACACAGCTTTGGACACGCCCATGCGTCCAAGCCGTGGTCAAACAGGGCATACATACTAACTTGTTCACACGGCCTGAGACACATCCGTGTGCCTCACCTATGGTCACTACTGACTTGCACCACACAGCCGGTCACTTGCCTGTGTGTCTTGCCCATGGTCGAGTTTGACTTGCATCAAATTGCAAATTCGAAAGACGCGGTCGAGCCACACGCCCGTGTGCTCGACCGTGTGGGCAATTATAGGCCATTTTCAAGGCCAAATTTGCCTCCCACACATTGAATCACCTACAAGCCTCAAATTAATACCATTTCATACTTCAAAATGCAATCAAACATACCAATACAAGTCTAATTAATCATCTACTATGACATCCATTCTTATTTTTAATTCCTACTCAAATAATTCCATTCCAAAACACCATATTCATAACTCAAATTCCATAATTAAACATTATCTAATCATACCACAATTCACACTTAAAATGCCATTCTCTTCAACCAATTCAAGCATGAAATATACCATATTTATCACTCACATATTTCCACACATACATACTAACATTATTCAACTTTTAATCCATATCACATGGTAAAGATTACATATTACAAAACATGCCACATTAACTAGCCTATACATGTCATATACCACTTTTATACACATCTTTTCAAAAGTGCCGAAATAGATAGTTGATAGTGTGATAGAGATGCTGACGATCCCCGGATCCGAGCTAGCTTTATTGACACTGTAAAACAGAGAAACACATCACACAATAAGCTTTAAAGCTTAGTAAGTTCGTAATATAATACAGTTAATTCATTGAATCAAAGTAATCTACAATTTAAACCATCACATAGATAATTTAACAAAATATACAAGCTCAACTATATCCAATACTCACATAACCATCCATTCATCTACTTTCAAATTTACCAACCACATAGGTTTCATACATACCTTTGCTAACACCTAGTTTACAAACAACCTTGCCATTCAATGCTCGATATCACATTTCGATCAATCTCCTTTATCTCTTTGATTCAATCGCACACTTAGTGCCCAATTTGTAGCCGATGCTTAAATTATATCGCACACTTAGTGCCTCAATATAAAACTAAACTCATTTAGGTATCGCACACACAGTGCCAATCAGTAAAGCCGAAGCTTCCATTACTTCGCACACACAATGCTATTCAACTCTGTCTCGATTTCAATTACGCACACTTAGTGCCACATTTCTCAATCTCATATATAACATTTCTAATTCAATAACTATACATTCATTCGATTTACATCACATAGATATAAATTTAACAACTAGTATTATATCCGAACTTACCTTGGACGTCGAAATACCAGAACTAGCCGATCAATCTAGTACTTTGTCTTTGTCTTTGCCTCGATCTCGATCCGAATCTTTACTTTCTTGGTCTATACATATTCAAATTTAACTCATTTAATTACCAATTCATTCAATTTAGTCCAAACACACATATTTAGGGCATTTTACAAAATAGCCCTCACATTTTCACATTTCGTCACTTTAGTCCCCATTTCACAAAATCACAAAATACACATAATTTCATTACACCATGCTTAGGCCAAATTCTCCTTATGCCCATACAAGTCCACACATTTTATTTATTTTACATTTTAGTCCTCCAATTTCTCATTTTCACAATTTAGCCCAAATTGCTCAATTTTACCAAAAATCCAAATACAAACTATGTTAACCCAATACTAAGCTTTCATATTCCATCAACTAACAACACAAAGCTCACATATTCATTAATGGCATATCTCAAAATCACCATCAATTTCTAAATTTTAAGCATGGGTTAGCTAGAACACGAAGCAACGATCACAAAAACGTAGAAATCACCAAGAACTGAAGCGAAAAACATACCTTAATTTAGCTATGAATGTGCCAAATCCATGAAAGCTTAAAAACCCTTATTTTTCTTTCTCAAATTCGGCAAAACAAGGATGATAATGGCTTCCAAATTTCTTTTGTTTTAATTAATACATGTTATTTCATCAATTACTAAAATACCTGATAAATCGTAATATATACATATTTTAATCCCATTTTTGGCATACTTTTGGATGATTTATCCCTTGAATTGTGAAATTTGATGCTCTTAATCCTTTAATTTCATGTTTTATACTTAGGAGAGCATAGGAGGATGAAAAGAACGAGAATCGGGCCAAAAACAGGGAAAATGGGCCAAAGTAAGAAATCAACACGGCCTGGACCACACCACATAGTCGTGCCACTTTAGCAGACTCGAACACGGCCTTGGACTCGATTCACAAGGGTGTGTCCCTGCTGTGACCTGTTTTAATTCCACTCAGAAAAGGATACTTAGAGGCTGAGAAAGACATTCCGAAGTCTATATAAACACCCTAAGTATGACCTAAAAAGGGAGGAAGCTAGAGAGGGCTGAATACAAGGAATTACTCCAAGAAAGCCAGTTGATCCATCTCAGAAGCCGGAATCACGCTCAAGACTGAAGATTTTCCTTTCAATTTCTTTTAGGGGGTTTTAGGGTTTTTTTTATATTTTGTTATTTAATTTCTTCTGAGATATATATTTTTATAATTATGAACTAAACCCCTCAAATATCTGAGGGGGATGAAACCTAATATGGATCTTGTTATTGTTCTCTGAACTGAATGATAAATACTTGATTTGTTCTTAATTATGAGTTCTTAATTCTTATTTTAATATTTTAGGATATTGATTCAAGTATTGATGTGCTTATTTAGAAGAGCAAAAGTCCCGGTTTAAGAGTAAACCTAGCATAATTAAGCGGAGTTGATCGCACTCCTAGAGATAGGACGACGAAAATCTGCTGGATTAGGGTCAAACCTAATATGGGAGTCCATAAATCGAGTTAATGCAACACTAGGGGTTTTAATTAGAAAGAGATTTCAATTAATCAACCTAGGGTTAGACGTTATTAGTCTCCAAAGAGATAATAATATAAATTAGGGAATCTTACGGATCAAGTCAAGTGAATAAATCGTATGGTTCAGAGTTAGATAACAAGTGAAGTCTAGGTGGATTCTTCCTCGGGTATTGTCTTAATCAACTGATTTTCCCAAAAGTATTTTCCTAATTCATTCTCTGTGTCTTAGCATCCTTAGTTTAGTAATTAGTTAGATAAATATCAATCCCCTTTATTTTAGGCTAGATAATAAAAAGAAAGTTAGTACTAGTACTTTTGGTTCCTTTGGGTTCGATATTCCGGTCTTGCCACTCAGTTATACTACTGCTCGATAGGTGCACTTGCCTCAATCGTGGTGATAGTTAGTTTCTAGGCTCGATCATTCATTATATAAATATTAAAGCTTTCAGACTACGATCAATACCCTTTAATAAAACATTATTATTTCATTCATTTAATGGCCATTTATGTCATCTTCCACTATCAAAGGTCTAATTACCACATAAGGACTTCTCATTTAAAAAGTCATGCCAAATAAGCACTTTAACAACTAGCACGCAACTTTTACATTTTATGCGATTAAGTCCTTTTTCATAATTCGATACACCATCGATAAAATTTTCACACCAAATTTTCACACATGCTAATTCACATATTATAAACATCAAAAATAATATTAAAATATTTTTTGACCTCGGATTTGTGGTCTCAAAATCACTGTTCTGACTAGGGTCTAAACCGGCCCGTGTCTCTCACACGACCTCGAAACGCCCGTGTGCCAAAATCTTGGCATTCTGTTTATAACGTCATCACCTCACTATGGTCACACGGCCAGGGCACACGCCCGTGTCCTTAGACCGTGTGTCAAATTAAATTCCAATTTCAAGGTGCAGACTTCACATGGCCTAGGCACACGCCCATGTCTTTCGCCGTGCCTCCCACACAACTGAGACACACGGCCGTGTCTCTGCCAGTGTGTTTACTACAAAGCTTACTGACTTGTAAAACTAACATGCAAGGGACACACGACCTGGTCACACACCCATGGGACTAACCGTGTGTCATACACGACCTAGACACATGCTCGTGTGCCTACCCGTGTGGACAAGAACAAGGCTATTCGCCAAATTCTTTCATTACCCTAATTCATTCCAGCATAATTCATAACAAACAACTCAATCCTATACCCTACACAATCATGAATAGCCTCATCTTCTCATTGATTAATAGTATTGAGCCATTAACTATAGCCATGTACAAAAGAATTCATCTATAAGGGGCCAATATACACTTGGCCAAAATAATAAACATTTCACCTAGTCTAGCCCTTATACGTGCCATACTCAAAATGTTAATTCAAAAATATACCAAGATGAGTTGATAGTGTGAGTGATCTTCCGATTATCTTCGTATCCCGACCCGGCTCTTTGACTCTATAAAACAAAGGAAAAAGAAGGAGAGTAAGCTTTAAAGCTTAGTAAGTTTACATGTAAATAATAAATATCATAACATGTGCTAATCAATAAATAACATTTCACAATAAGTAAAAGCATCCAACAATCCGAGATCATGCTTACTCATTTTTTCTTACCACATTCCAACCATATCACAACCAAATGCTCTTATTATTTAGCATACATCTCTACACTTATCACCACAAGACCACATGAAGCAACACAACACAATTTCACAATAAGTCACTCTTAAAAATATCAGACACGCGGTGGTTTCGCACTTAGCCCACCATTTGTCTTAAACAGGGTGGTAACGCACATAGCCCACCAATAAGAATATTTACGACGGTATCACACATAGCCCACCAATTGATAACATAAACGATGGTATCGCACACAGCCCATCGTGAATAAATATTAAGGTGGTATCGCACATAGCCCACCAACAAGAATAATTAAGGTGGTAACACACACAGCCCACCATAATTTATTACGGATAATATTCTATACTTACATATCTATTTCAACATTCATATTCTAACAAGTCCAATTCATTTAAATCATAAATGACCTCAATCACACAATACCCTAATAAACAATAACATGTGTATTTAAGATACATCGTTTACACATCTTACTTAGGTGTAAAATGCGTTAATTTGCAGTTTAATTCGAAACCTTGCCTTTTCCCTGGTCAAGGTTAATTCCGCGCTCTTCTTGATCTATAACAACAAAATTTCATTCATTCAATCATTTCATGATCATAATACATCATAATCTCTACTTAGACAAAAATGATCATTTTGCCCTTGTATTTTGGCAAAAATTACGATTTTGCCCCTAGGCTCGTAAATTATTTTTCATCACATTTTCTCATTAAACAAGCCTAGCTGAACATTTATTACCCTTACAACTACTCATAATTCCAATTATTTCATACATTTATTACACATTTTCAACCTTTGCATTCAAGTCATATTTAGGTGTTTTCATGCTAACACCTTCAGAAAAGTTGTTCCTTAACTCACTATCATTCATTTTCTTCCATAAAAACTCAGCAAAAAACATAAACTCTCTCATGGAAAGTCCCCAGACTTTCAACCATATTGCAAATTAGTCCCCTCATTAGCTAGCTTAAGCCTTGAGGACTCCAAAAGTACAAAAATTCTCAATAAAAACCACTAAGATCACTTACTTGTAGAGATAAAGAGTTGCTGAAAATTTTCAAGCTCCCATGGTGTTTTTCTTTGAAAATTTCGGTGGTAAGAAGAAGGGGAAAAGATGATATCTTTTATTCTCCTTATTTTATTATTTTACTAGACAAATTATCACCAAAATCTCACCTAATGCTTTGAAAATTTAATTATTTGTCCCCTATGACCAGCTATTAAATTTAGAAAGGTATATTTGCATATTAGGGACCTCCAATTAAAATCTACAGCTATTAGACACCTTTTTCTTGTAAAACAACACTTTCGCATTTAATGCGATTTAGTTCTTTTTCACAATTAAGCACACAATTGATAAAATTAAAGCACCAAAATTTCTATGCAACCTTACTATCATGCTATAATTCATAAAATATTATGAAAATAATTTTCTTCAACCTTGGATTAGTGGTCTCGAAACCATTATTCCGACTAGCCCCAAAATTGGGCTGTTACATGAGCAGAGACACGGGCGTATGTCTCAGCCGTGTGTCTCCTGATACTTATTTATAAATCAGGTCAGTAGCTTCACACGGCCTAACACATGGGCGTGTGACTTGGTCGTGTGGCATAAGTCAGTATACCCTCCAGTTTTCACATGGCATAGCACACAGCCTGACACACAGACGTGTGAGGCCATTTTGAAAGGGACACGGGTGTGTGATTGACCGTGTGACTCAAGTTAGTGAGTTACACGGGGGTCAGACAAGGGTTGGGACACGACCATGTGATCCTATTTCGAATGTCCATACGGCCTGTGACACAGGTGTGTGTCCCCTATATTTTGAAAATTTTCTATGTTTTCCCAAAAAAAATTTGAGTTCTCAGTTTAGTCCCGAACCACTTCTAATGCTTATTTTTGGCCTTGAGGGCTCGTGTTAGGGACTATAATATTGTTATTTGTATGGTTTTTAATTGATATGAGAATTGTAATTTGAATTGTACGATTGTTTATGAGATTAGTCTGGTAATGTTTCGTAACCCTATTCCAGTGATGAATACGGGTTAAGGGTGTTACATTGTCTGTGTGGAGGTATTCCATTTATTTTCCTGTTTGCTTTTCAATCATAGTTTTCCAAGACCTAAATGCGGAAAACACATCGCTTTTTTGCTTTAAGAAGAAAATCTTAAACTTTTCTGGAAAAATCATCAATAAAAATTAGTATATAATTAGCTCCACCTCTCGAAGGCACTCTTGATGGCCCCTACAGATCAGAACCAAGGTTCCCTTCGTGTTATGGATTCCTCTGATGAATCGAACTCTCTTTTGCTTCCCAAAAACACAGTGCTCACAGAACTTCAGTTTGTAAATTCCTTATCCATTAAGAAGTCCTCTTTTGCTCAATTCTGCCATGCCATTCTCACTCATATGCCCTAAGTGCATATGCCAAAGTTTAGTAATATCATCATCCGACAAGAAAGAGGAAGCGACAGCTGCATCATCAATAACAGTAGAACCTTGCAAAACATATAACTTGGTAGTCTTTCTCTGCGCTTTCATCACAACGAGAGAACCTTTGGAAATCTTCAAAACCCCACTTTCAGCTGTGTATTTGTACCCTTTTAAATTAAGAGTACTCAAAGAAATTAAATTTCTCTTCAATTTTAGAACATGTCGTACGTCACTAAGTGTTCTGACAACTCCATCAAACATCTTAACTTTAATTGTTCCAACACCTGCGATTTTACACGAAGTATTATTTTCCATCAAAACAACACCTTCAGACACTGTTTCGTAAGTTGTAAACCAATCCTGATTGGGACTTATGTGGAAGGTGCAGCCCAAATCAATGATCCACTCATTTCTCACTTTAGAATTGTTGACAGAAGTGACTAGAAGTTCACCATCGCTGTAGTCTTCTACAACATTAGTTTTACCAAAATTTTCTGGTTGTTTTCCTTTTTGATTTGCAGCTTCCCTTTTGATCTTATTCTGTAGCTTATAACACTCAGATTTAATGTGCCCTTTCTTCTTGCAGAAGTTACAAGTTTCACCTATATTTGAAGACTTTGATCTACCCTTAGATTTACCGTGAGGATTTCGTTCTTGTGTCCTTTTACGATCATCATCAGCATTCCGATCTTGTCTCCCACGAACAATGAGATAGTTTTAACCACAAGATGCTTCATCTTATCATACAAGGTTAAAGAATCATAAACTTCATCAACTGTGAGAGACTCGCGGCTATATAAAATCGTATCTCTAAAGGTTGAATATGGCAGGGGCAACTAACAAAGTAGAATCAACCCTAGATCTTCCTTATCATACTGAAACTCCATGGCTTCCAAGTTTGAGAGAATTTCTTTAAACACTGCTAAGTGTTCATACATAGACGCACTGTAATACCCAAAAAAAAAAAAAAAAAAAAATTTACAGTAAGATATTATCTTTGATATAATAAGGAAATAAAGCGAAAAAAAAGAAAAATTTAGATTATGTCAATATTCGGAAGTATATTATGATATATTACATTATTAATTCAAGAAAGGACTAAATTGTAAAGTGAGAAAAGTATTGTTGCCCAAGTGTAAATACTCAAAATTTGAGGGGTTAAAGTGTAAGTATGAAAAAGTTAAAGGACCAATAGTGCAAATATTTTAGGGGTGGAATAATCTAGAAACTAAAGGAAATGGATGAATTAGGACCAAATTGAATAGGTAAAGAATTATGAGGACTAAATCATAATTTTACCAAATTATGTGATGATTCAAGGATGGAATTTTAAAAAGATCACAAAGGGCAAAATGGTCAATTAGAAGAGAGAGAAATCTAGAAAGTAATGATGATAGTGATGATATTTTATAATTATTTAATTAGATAAATATTATTTTATTTTGATAAGATATTTTATTATTTATCATTATTTTATTATTATTTATGTAGTATATAAGGAAGGAAAGATGATGAATTATCATCATCTCTTTCCCATGCAAACCAACGTGAGAAGAAGAGAAAGAAAAGAAAGTTTTGCTTTCTTTACAAATTAGTCCTTTCACCAAAAATCCATCATTTTCACTTAGAATTCAAAAGAATTTCCATAGCCATCAAGAGAAAAAGATGACAAGGAGACTATAGGGAGCAAGAATATCAAGTTTGATTCAAGAAATAGAAGCTGGAGGAGAGAGAAAATGAAGTTAAAGATTGAAATCTATAAAACAAGGTAAGAACATCATGTTTTCAATATATTTTTAAGTTTGATATTGTGGAAAAAGCATGGAAATGATGTTAATGTAGAGTTTTCTTATATAAAGTTTTATGTTCTTGATATGTTAGTGAAGGAAAATAAGAGAAAGTAATGGGAAATGTTGTAGAGAAGGAAATAAAGGTGTTATAAACTTGATAATTAACATTTTGCATTAAAACAGTTTTGGACAGCAGCAGTAGTCTAACTTTGAAAAATCACCAAAAATTGTAGAAATTGAATTAGAAGTTGAGTGAGATATAGAATTAAATCTTATTGACTCTATTTTCATATGAAAGAAACATGGAAAGCAAAGAAATTCTGTATTCTGAGATATTTAGATTTTGGTAAGACTGGTTCAGAGTGATTTCGAGATCCCCTGTTCTGACTTAGAAAAATCATCAAATATTGTACAAAAATAATTTGGGAACATAATTTATATGGTTAGATTCCTTAATGAGTCTAGTTTTAGAAGAAATAAACTATAACATCATATGAATTCTATATAAAAAGATAATTAATTTTTAGTGAAGAAGGGTCGGAACTGCCAGACAGTAGAACAGGGGTGACTTTAAAGAATAAACTGTACTAATTGGCTAAATCAAAAATTCTGAAAATTTTATGGCAAGAAGATATGCGAGTCTAGTTTCAGGAAAAATTAATGGTTCTTCATTTGGAGTTTTGTAGCTCTGGAAATAAATAATTTAGTGACTATAACTCAAATGGACAGTTTTGAATATACTTATGAGTAATTAATGAAATTATTGATAATGTTACTTATAGCATGTTATATACATTAAGGATGTGGAATGGAGAGGAGGAGGAGGAAAATATATATGAGTATTTAGCTAGCATATTGTAGGCTCAGGGACTAAATTGAATAAAAGTAAATCTTTATGGGCAATTTTGTAAAAATGTCAAAAATGACCAAATTGCATGAAATGGATTATTTTATTATTTAAATTATAAAATTGAATGAAATTATTAATTTAGATCAAGATAGGGTGAAAATATGTTTTAGGGATTAAATTGAAAAGTGTTGAAATTATGGAAAATTACGATATTTCATATAATTCATGGGTTTGTTGTCGATATATATGAGAATAATTAGGCTTGGAACAAGGATTAAATTACAAGAATTTTATTTTTACGAATCTAAGGATGAAATCATCATTAATTAAAAATTTAGGGGCAAAATGGTAATTTTGCCTAGAGCGATAATTGAATGTATCGAAATATGAAATGAATGAAAATGATGATCAAATTTATCCGGATAACTCAAATCTGAGAGATTTGAACATGGAAAAGAGAAGACATCAAATTAGTGAAACTATAAACATGGGCAAGCAAGCAACGAAGTAAGTTCATGTAACTTGGATTATATTCTTAAATGTTTGAAATGTATGTTATTGATGTGAATATAATTTGAGCGTTCATTGTATGAAAATTGATGAAACAACGATATATTTGATAAAAAGGGAAGAAATCCGGTTGAATGAAAGGAAAATTCGATGGATCATTTGAAAAGGAATTGACGGTAAAAGGATCTAGCCCTGACGGGTGATCCTATCCCGATATAGCCCTCCAGAAGAATATGTGTGAAAAGGATCTAGCCGGACGGGTGATCCTGATATAGCCCTCCCAGAAGAATATGTGGAAAATGGATTTAGCTTGGACGGGTAATCCGAATTGGGGTCTGAATTTAGCTTTGGGTGGTAATTGGATCCAAGCTCATTAAGTAATTGTCGTTGCGAGGGTTTAGCTTTGGGTGGTAATCCCGACAATACTCTATGAGTTTATATTACTGAGGATTTAGCTGGGGTTGTAATCCATTTGTAAGGATGAGGTTCGCGAGTGTGCTCTCTTACGAGATTTAGCTGATTTAGTAATCCATTATGTAAGGATGAGGTTCAGCGGGAGTGTGCTCTCAAAATGGAAATGTGCGCACATGAACATGAATTGATGGACTGGATTTGTACACTATAAGTGTACTACTAGAAAATCCATCGAAATTACGAGAAATTCAACGGGATAAATATAGAAAATGACAAGTACTTGAAATCATGAAATTAAACTTGAAAGACATAGAAATGATAATTATTTGATACATTGAAATATGGCATGGAAAATACATGTATGTGAAATTTGCTCGATAATTATGCATATTCAAGATTATGAATCTACTCTTTGGAATAAATATACACTAAACTCATGAAAATGATGGTACATGAAATATTGTCATAATAAATTGAACAATTTATATTTATGAAGAAACAATAAGAGAATGATATGTATCATGACATGTAAATATAATACTATCTTTGATACGTTGATACAGAAAAAAATTATGTGTATTAGGACAAGTAATAAATTGAAGCGAGACATGTCGAGAAAATAAGTTTGTTAATATTAAAGTCGTTAACCAATGTAGGAAAGTTTTAGGATTTTGCGAAAAATTCCCTATGATCCCGATTTAATTCCGGTTGGCTCTAATGTATGTTTTGGGCTTGAGGGCCCAATAGAGGGGCGTTATGATTATTTTCTTAAATATGAACAATAAATGACTCGAATTATTCGAAAATGTTCAATAAACTCGGTAATACCTCCTACTCTATTCCAATAACAGATACGGGTAGGGGTGTTACATTAGTGGTATCGAGCTAAGGTTTAGTCGGTTCTCGGACTAAATGTAGTATATGTGAAAGTCTAGAAATACATGTCATTATATAATTTATGATAGTGTGATATTTTCCAACTCGATAAGATTTGTTTTACTTATAAAATGAGATGCTTTCCAATCGAGCTAATTCCAATAATCTTGAAACGATGCTCAAGTATATGAGTAAAAGTTGATTATGATAAATCGAAATTCATAAAGGTATGAATAAATGTTTTCTAATACATGTCGATGATGAGCGTTATGTTATAGGTGTTATTAAAAAAAAATTAAAAAAAAAATTAAATTAAATTGCTATAACAAATATTGTACTGATGGTTAAATTACAAAATATACAAAAGTAATATGTGAAGTACATGATAAAGATCATTAGTGAATTACGGATGAACAATGAATTTTTAAAATATTTTACATGTATTAAAGATAATGAAAATATAAGTATATGGATTATTGGAACAAGGGTTATATTGTAAAGAATGTAAACGCATTATGAAAAAAATGTAAAAAGTAATATGTGTGTATGATATAATTTGCCCAAGTAGACGAGATTAGAATTACTAAGACATTAGTGATACGTCATTAATGGACCTTAACACACTTAATGATTAAGGGCACGCTAGTGCTTTTCAAATATTAGCATTTTTTTGCTTTACATTTAATAGTGCATAATAATGTACCCTATATCGATTCCGTATATTCTAAGTGTCCTGTTTACTCTACTAGGCCTCTGCTAAAAAGGAAAACAATTTTAGATTACAAGGTGAAGAATTATCTACGATTCATGTTTGAAATATTGAATTAAAAATAAATTGTGAAATGAAAGAATAGAAAATAGATACAAGTGATAAGCTAAGTAAATATATGCAAAAGGAACTATAGAATTAAAGAAATAATAAGTTCATGATCAAAAGAAAATAAGGAAATTTCGAGAATGAAATTTATTTTAAGGGAGAGAGAAATGTAATACCCAAAAAAAAAAAAAAAAAAAAAAATTACTGATAAGATATTATCTTTGATATAATAAGGAAATAAAGCGAAAAAAAAAAAAAAAATTTAGATTATGTCAATATTCGAAGTATATTATGATATATTACATTATTAATTCAAGAAAGGACTAAATTGTAAAGTGAGAAAAGTATTGTTGCCCAAGTGTAAATACTCAAAATTTGAGGGGTTAAAGTGTAAGTATGAAAAAGTTAAAGGACCAATAGTGCAAATATTTTAGGGGTGGAATAATCTAGAAACTAAAGGAAATGGATGAATTAGGACCAAATTGAATAGGTAAAGAATTATGAGGACTAAATCATAATTTTACCAAATTATGTGATGATTCAAGGATGGAATTTTAAAAGATCACAAAGGGCAAAATGGTCAATTAGAAGAGAGAAATCTAGAAAGTAATGATGATAGTGATGATATTTTATAATTATTTAATTAGATAAATATTATTTTATTTTGATAAGATATTTTATTATTTATCATTATTTTATTATTATTTATGTAGTATATATAGGAAGGAAAGATGATGAATTATCATCATCTCTTTCCCATACAAACCAACGTGAGAAGAAGAGAAAGAAAAGAAAGTTTTGCTTTCTTTACAAATTAGTCCTTTCACCAAAAATCCATCATTTTCACTTAGAATTCAAAAGAATTTCCATAGCCATCAAGAGAGAAAGATGACAAGGAGACTATAGGGAGCAAGAATATCAAGTTTGATTCAAGAAATAGAAGCTGGAGGAGAGAAAATGAAGTTAAAGATTGAAATCTATAAAACAAGGTAAGAACATCATGTTTTCAATATATTTTTAAGTTTGATATTGTGGAAAAAGCATGGAAATGATGTTAATGTAGAGTTTTCTTATATAAAGTTTTATGTTCTTGATATGTTAGTGAAGGAAAATAAGAGAAAGTAATGGGAAATGTTGTAGAGAAGGAAATAAAGGTGTTATAAACTTGATAATTAACATTTTGCATTAAAACAGTTTTGGACAGCAGCAGTAGTCTAACTTTGAAAAATCACCAAAAATTGTAGAAATTGAATTAGAAGTTGAGTGAGATATAGAATTAAATCTTATTGACTCTATTTTCATATGAAAGAAAACATGGAAAGCAAAGAAATTCTGTATTCTGAGATATTTAGATTTTGGTAAGACTGGTTCAGAGTGATTTCGAGATCCCCTGTTCTGACTTAGAAAAATCATCAAATATTGTACAAAAATAATTTGGGAACATAATTTATATGGTTAGATTCCTTAATGAGTCTAGTTTTAGAAGAAATAAACTATAACATCATATGAATTCTATATAAAAAGATAATTAATTTTTAGTGAAGAAGGGTCGGAACTGCCAGACAGTAGAACAGGGGTGACTTTAAAGAATAAACTGTACTAATTGGCTAAATCAAAAATTCTGAAAATTTTATGGCAAGAAGATATGCGAGTCTAGTTTCAGGAAAAATTAATGGTTCTTCATTTGGAGTTTTGTAGCTCTGGAAATAAATAATTTAGTGACTATAACTCAAATGGACAGTTTTGAATATACTTATGAGTAATTAATGAAATTATTGATAATGTTACTTATAGCATGTTATATACATTAAGGATGTGGAATGGAGAGGAGGAGGAGGAAAATATATATGAGTATTTAGCTAGCATATTGTAGGCTCGGGGACTAAATTGAATAAAAGTAAATCTTTATGGGCAATTTTGTAAAAATGTCAAAAATGACCAAATTGCATGAAATGGATTATTTTATTATTTAAATTATAAAATTGAATGAAATTATTAATTTAGATCAAGATAGGGTGAAAATATGTTTTAGGGATTAAATTGAAAAGTGTTGAAATTATGGAAAATTCGATATTTCATATAATTCATGGGAATTTGTTGTCGATATATATGAGAATAATTAGGCTTGGAACAAGGATTAAATTACAAGAATTTTATTTTTACGAATCTAAGGATGAAATCATCATTAATTAAAAATTTAGGGGCAAAATGGTAATTTTGCCTAGAGCGATAATTGAATGTATCGAATATGAAATGAATGAAAATGATGATCAAATTTATCCGGATAACTCAAATACGAGATTTGAACATGGAAAAGAAGACATCAAATTAGTGAAACTATAAACATGGGCAAGCAACGAAGTAAGTTCATGTAACTTGGATTATATTCTTAAATGTTTGAAATGTATGTTATTGATGTGAATATAATTTGAGCGTTCATTGTATGAAAATTGATGAAACAACGATATATTTGATAAAAGGAAGAAATCCCGGTTGAATGAAAGGAAAATTCGATGGATCATTGAAAGGAATTGACGGTAAAAAGGATCTAGCCGGACGGGTGATCCTATCCCGATATAGCCCTCCCAGAAGAATATGTGTGAAAAGGATCTAGCCGGACGGGTGATCCCGATATAGCCCTCCCGAAGAATATGTGGAAAATGGATTTAGCCCGGACGGGTAATCCGAATTGGGTCTCCAATTTAGCTGGGTGTAATTGAGATCCAAGCTCATTAGAGTAATTGTCGTTGCGAGGATTTAGCTTTGGTGGTAATCCAGACAATACTCTATGAGTTTATATTACAGATTTAGCTGGGTTGGTAATCCCATTGTAAGGATGAGGTTCAGCGAGTGTGCTCTCTTACACAGGGATTTAGCTTTGACTGTAATCCATTGTGTAAGGATGAGGTTCATGAGTGTGCTCTCTGAAATGGAAATGTGCGCACATGAACATGAATTGACGGGACTGGATTTGTACACTATAAGTGTACTACTAGAAAATCCATCGAAATTACGAGAAATTCAACGGGATAAATATAGAAAATGACAAGTACTTGAAATCATGAAATTAAACTTGAAAGACATAGAAATGATAATTATTTGATACATTGAAATATGGCATGGAAAATACATGTATGTGAAATTTGCACGATAATTATGCATATTCAAGATTATGAAGCTACTCTTGGAATAAATATACACTAAACTCATGAAAATGATGGTACATGAAATATTGTCATAATAAATTGAACAATTTATATTTATGAAGAAACAATAAGAGAATGATATGTATCATGACATGTAAATATAATACTATCTTTGATACGTTGATACAGAAAAATTATGTGTATTAGGACAAGTAATAAATTGAAGCGAGACATGTCGAGAAAATAAGTTTGTTAATATTAAAAATCGTTAACCAATGTAGGAAAGTTTTAGGATTTTGCGAAAAATTCCCTATGATCCCGATTTAATTCCGGTTGGCTCTAATGTATGTTTTGGGCTTGAGGGCCCAATAGAGGGACGTTATGATTATTTTGAGAATATGAACAATAAATGACTCGAAATTATTCGAAAATGTTCATAAACTCGTAATACCTCCTACTCTATTCCAATAACAGAGATACGGGTAGGGGTGTTACATTAGTAATATCGAGCTAAGGTTTAGTCGGTTCTCGGACTAAATGTAGTATATGTGAAAGTCTAGAAATACATGTCATTATATAATTTATGATAGTGTGATATTTTCCAACTCGATAAGATTTGTTTTACTTATAAAATGAGATGCTTTCCAATCGAGCTAATTCCAATAATCTTTGAAAGCGATGCTCAAGTATATGAGTAAAAAGTTGATTATGATAAATCGAAATTCATAAAGGTATGAATAAATGTTTTCTAATACATGTCGATGATGAGCGTTATGTTATAGGTGTTATTAAAAAAAAATTAAAAAAAAAAATTAAATTAAATTGCTATAACAAATATTGTATGCGATGGTTAAATTACAAAATATACAAAAGTAATATGTGAAGTACATGATAAAGATCATTAGTGAATTACGGATGAACAATGAATTTTTAAAATATTTTACATGTATTAAAGATAATGAAAATATAAGTATATGGATTATTGGAACAAGGGTTATATTGTAAAGAATGTAAACGCATTATGAAAAAAAAATGTGTAAAAGTAATATGTGTGTATGATATAATTTGCCCAAGTAGACGAGAGATTAGAATTACTAAGACATTAGTGATACGTCATTAATGGACCTTAACACACTTAATGATTAAGGGCACGCTAGTGCTTTTCAAATATTAGCATTTTTTTGCTTTACTGTTTAATAGTGCATAATAATGTACCCTATATCGATTCAGTATATTCTAAGTGTCTGTTTACTCTACTAGGCCTCTGCTAAAAAGGAAAACAATTTTAGTTACAAGGTGAAGAATTATCTACGATTCATGTTTGAAATATTGAATTAAAAATAAATTGTGAAATGAAAGAATAGAAAATAGATACAAGTGATAAGCTAAGTAAATATATGCAAAAAGGAACTATAGAATTAAAGAAATAATAAGTTCATGATCAAAAGAAAATAAGGAAATTTAGAGGACGAAATTTATTTTAAGGGAGAGAAATGTAATACCCAAAAAAAAAAAAAAATTTACAGAAGAGATATTATCTTTGATATAATAAGAAATAAAGCGAAAAAAAGAAAAATTTAGATTATGTCAATATTCGGAAGTATATTATGATATATTACATTATTAATTCAAGAAAGGACTAAATTGTAAAGTGAGAAAAGTATTGTTGCCCAAGTGTAAATACTCAAAATTTGAGGGTTAAAGTGTAAGTATGAAAAAGTTAAAGGACCAATAGTGCAAATATTTTAGGGGTGGAATAATCTAGAAACTAAAGGAAATGGATGAATTAGGACCAAATTGAATAGGTAAAGAATTATGAGGACTAAATCATAATTTTACCAAATTATGTGATGATTCAAGGATGGAATTTTAAAAGATCACAAAGGGCAAAATGGTCAATTAGAAGAGAGAAAATCTAGAAAGTAATGATGATAGTGATGATATTTTATAATTATTTAATTAGATAAATATTATTTTATTTTGATAAGATATTTTATTATTTATCATTATTTTATTATTATTTATGTAGTATATAAGGAAGGAAAGATGATGAATTATCATCATCTCTTTCCCATGCAAACCAACGTGAGAAGAAGAGAAAGAAAAGAAAGTTTTGCTTTCTTTACAAATTAGTCCTTTCACCAAAAATCCATCATTTTCACTTAGAATTCAAAAGAATTTCCATAGCCATCAAGAGAAAAGATGACAAGGAGACTATAGGGAGCAAGAATATCAAGTTTGATTCAAGAAATAGAAGCTGGAGGAGAGAAAATGAAGTTAAAGATTGAAATCTATAAAACAAGGTAAGAACATCATGTTTTCAATATATTTTTAAGTTTGATATTGTGGAAAAAGCATGGAAATGATGTTAATGTAGAGTTTTCTTATATAAAGTTTTATGTTCTTGATATGTTAGTGAAGGAAAATAAGAGAAAGTAATGGGAAATGTTGTAGAGAAGGAAATAAAGGTGTTATAAACTTGATAATTAACATTTTGCATTAAAACAGTTTTGGACAGCAGCAGTAGTCTAACTTTGAAAAATCACCAAAAATTGTAGAAATTGAATTAGAAGTTGAGTGAGATATAGAATTAAATCTTATTGACTCTATTTTCATATGAAAGAAACATGGAAAGCAAAGAAATTCTGTATTCTGAGATATTTAGATTTTGGTAAGACTGGTTCAGAGTGATTTCGAGATCCCCTGTTCTGACTTAGAAAAATCATCAAATATTGTACAAAAATAATTTGGGAACATAATTTATATGGTTAGATTCCTTAATGAGTCTAGTTTTAGAAGAAATAAACTATAACATCATATGAATTCTATATAAAAAGATAATTAATTTTTAGTGAAGAAGGGTCGGAACTGCCAGACAGTAGAACAGGGGTGACTTTAAAGAATAAACTGTACTAATTGGCTAAATCAAAAATTCTGAAAATTTTATGGCAAGAAGATATGCGAGTCTAGTTTCAGGAAAAATTAACGGTTCTTCATTTGGAGTTTTGTAGCTCTGGAAATAAATAATTTAGTGACTATAACTCAAATGGACAGTTTTGAATATACTTATGAGTAATTAATGAAATTATTGATAATGTTACTTATAGCATGTTATATACATTAAGGATGTGGAATGGAGAGGAGGAGGAGGAAAATATATATGAGTATTTAGCTAGCATATTGTAGGCTCAGGGACTAAATTGAATAAAAGTAAATCTTTATGGGCAATTTTGTAAAAATGTCAAAAATGACCAAATTGCATGAAATGGATTATTTTATTATTTAAATTATAAAATTGAATGAAATTATTAATTTAGATCAAGATAGGGTGAAAATATGTTTTAGGGATTAAATTGAAAAGTGTTGAAATTATGGAAAATTCTGATATTTCATATAATTCATGGGCTGTTGTCGATATATATGAGAATAATTAGGCTTGGAACAAGGATTAAATTACAAGAATTTTATTTTTCTGAATCTAAGGATGAAATCATCATTAATTAAAAATTTAGGGGCAAAATGGTAATTTTGCCTAGAGCATTAATTGAATGTATCAGAATATGAAATGAATGAAAATGATGATCAAATTTATCCGGATAACTCAAATACGAGATTTGAACATGGAAAAGAGAAGACATCAAATTAGTGAAACTATAAACATGGGCAAGCAACGAAGTAAGTTCATGTAACTTGGATTATATTCTTAAATGTTTGAAATGTATGTTATTGATGTGAATATAATTTGAACGTTCATTGTATGAAAATTGATGAAACAACGATATATTTGATAAAAAGGAAGAAATCCCGGTTGAATGAAAGGAAAATTCGATGGATCGCTGAAAAGGAATTGACGGTAAAAAGGATCTAGCCCGGACGGGTGATCCTATCCCGATATAGCCCTCCCGAAGAATATGTGTGAAAAGGATCTAGCCCGGACGGGTGATCCTGATATAGCCCTCCCGAAGAATATGTGGAAAATGGATTTAGCCCGGACGGGTAATCCGAATTGGGTCCAATTTGCTTTGGTGTAATTCGGATCCAAGCTCATTAGAGTAATTGTCGTTGCGAGATTTAGCTTTGACCGGTAATCCCGACAATACTCTATGAGTTTATATTACTGATTTAGCTGAACCGTAATCCCACTGTAAGGATGAGGTTCGCGGGTGTGTGCTCTCTTACTGAGATTTAGCTTGGACTGTAATCCCATTGTAAGGATGAGGTTCATGGAGTGTGCTCTCTGAAAAATGGAAATGTGCGCATATGAACATGAATTGACGGACTGGATTTGTACACTATAAGTGTACTACTAGAAAATCCATCAAATTACGAGAAATTCAACGGGATAAATATAGAAAATGACAAGTACTTGAAATCATGAAATTAAACTTGAAAGACATAGAAATGATAATTATTTGATACATTGAAATATGGCATGGAAAATACATGTATGTGAAATTTGCACGATAATTATGCATATTCAAGATTATGAATCTACTCTTTGGAATAAATATACACTAAACTCATGAAAATGATGGTACATGAAATATTGTCATAATAAATTGAACAATTTATATTTATGAAGAAACAATAAGAGAATGATATGTATCATGACATGTAAATATAATACTATCTTTGATACGTTGATACAGAAAATTATGTGTATTAGGACAAGTAATAAATTGAAGCGAGACATGTCGAGAAAATAAGTTTGTTAATATTAAAGCACGTTAACCAATGTAGGAAAGTTTTAGGATTTTATGAAAAATTCCCTATGATCCCGATTTAATTCCGGTTGGCTCTAATGTATGTTTTGGGCTTGAGGGCCCAATAGAGGGACGTTATGATTATTTTGAATATGAACAATAAATGACTCAGAATTATTCGAAAATGTTCAGTAAACTCTGGTAATACCTCCTACTCTATTCCAATAACAGATACGGGTAGGGGGTGTTACACGCACCTTCCTCCAAATGATGAGCATAAAGACGCTGCTCCATATGCAGCTTGCCGGTTAGAGTTTTTGACAAACATATTTTTCCAGCCTCTTCCATAATCCAGCGGCAGTCTTCTCCTTCATCACATCCTGTAAAATTTCGTTAGACAAATGCAGATGTAACTGTGTTAACGTCTTTCGATCCTTGCACTTCTTCTCTTCCTCCGTCAATGTCGAAGGCATCTTATCTACCCCTAGCAGGGCTTCCTCTAAGTCCATCTGTACAAGAACTGCCTGCATCTTTATCTGTCACAACGTGAATCTGGTGTTGCGATCCAACAGTGGAATTTCATACTTTAAAGACGTCATTACCGTGATTGAGATGAACAACCCGAAAGCTCGTATACCAATTTGTAAAAAAAATAGAATGTCGGCAATGACAATATATCGCAAAGAAAAGAGAAATTAAAATAAAGAACACACAAATTTTTACGTGGAAACCCTTTCAGGAAAAAAACCAGGGGCAGAGGAGAAGAAAATTCACTATGTCGAATTCGAATGATTACAAAAGGAATAGACTATGTCTATTTTTAGGCTTGTAAAACCATATTCTAATAGAAGTGTAGTAAGATTGAAACATCTTATTCTAATCAATATCAAATAGATGGAGTTTAATAAGGTTTAAAAAACCTTATTCTAAAATAAAATAAAAGAAGTATAGTTCTATATGGATTTTACTTTTATTTTATTTTAACACTGTATTTTATTTAAATATGGATTCAGGTCACTTAATTCTAACATATACTTTGAAGCTACTTGATTTCTTATTCTATATTCGGAATATAACTTTTTGTTTTATTTTTCTTCCCTATTAACTTGCTTCAAGAAAAGCAAACAATTATTACTCATTGAGGGAGAAATTTTAATTAAGTATACTCATCTTTCCCAAAGGCTTAATTCACTTTCCAATTATATCACTTTTTTCATTTTGATATTTTAAGATTTTTTTTAATTAGGTAATTAAAGTATCTAAACATTAAAGTTTTTAGTCTAAAAATTAATACCTGATCACGCCAGTTGTTTCATTTTATAATATAATTTTATTTTTATTAAAAATATTAAATATATTAGCTTGATAGTTCAATGTGATTTGAGTTCGAGTTGCACTAGTCCCATTGCTATTAGAGTTTTGTCCTCTCCTTATAATTAAATTACTCAAAAAAAAAATTTACTTAGGTGGGAATAATATATATTAAATGCAAGAATAATAATTAAAATATATTATTTAAAAATTAAATGTAGATTAGAAATTAGGTATTTGGTTGGGCATATTTACTCCGTATTAAAAATGAAAATATTATAAGAAATAAGATAAATTATATACAATTAATGTTTATAAAAGAAGTTAATATATAAACCGAAATCACAAGATATTGGGGGACTGCCATTTTCAAATCACTGCAAAGAGCGAAACGAGATCCCAGTTTTTGATTTTTCAAGCCACGTTGCTGACTAAAGCCCTCCCTCTCCCCTCTTTTCTCTCAAAGTAAAGCTTGTTATTTTCCCTTCATTTTCCACCACTTTCTAGGCTATTTTCCGGGAAAAAAAAGAACCAGGAGCAGGTGAATATTCGCCTTCCTTTTCCTCTTCTTCTCTCTCATCTCCTAAACAAATATCAACAACAGATAAAGAATTTTCACCATTTTTTCTTCAATTTTCTTTCTCCGAAAATGTAGGAAAACAGTAATAAAAAATTCACTCTTCGTCATTTGGAACATTTTTAAATATATATATGTTCAGATTTCAACTTTGTTAGTTGAAGCTCTACGCTTCAGCTGATTTTTTCCCTACTGTTTCTTAGCTATCAGATAAGGTTGGTGAACAAACGTAACACGTTTTCTAAATTTTTTCTCTTTGGCTTGTGTGGTTCTTAAGGTGAAGTAGTTTTAAGGTAAGGAGATACTGAATTTGAGGTTAAAATAGCCTGGTCATGATTTGTTTTATTTTCTTACTCGATATATACTTTCTATTTGATACTATTGATGTTTGAATTTTAGATTTTCGCAACTACTATAGCACAAACTTTCATTTGTTAATGCATTGAATGACTCAAAATTAATTTATCTGCTGCTGTTCTTTATAGATTTAACTGGTCGACAACGCATGGCCAATAAAAGAGATAAAAGTTTCTACCATAGCCTTTCAAGGAAAGAGCTTCAAAGTTTATGTAAAAAATATGGTTTACCTGCTAATAGGTCGAGCTCGGATATGGGGAAATCAGTGGCCTCCTATCTAGAGGTAATTTATTGAGCTTTCCTTTTCCTTGGCAACTAAGAGTTAAGAATCTAAGCATATCATACTGACTTTTGCCAATATGTTAGCTTAGATTACTTCGTGTAGTAGTTCCATTATGTTATATTTATGTTTCATTTGTTATGTTGTATTTGAGCTGATAATTGTATGTTGGCACATGTTGTTTATAGGAATACTTGATTAGATTAGTTTTAGAACTTTCTTCATATGAGAGTTTGGGGAAAAAGTAACCTTTGAGTTTCAAAGTAGAAAAAAGGATCGGAACAAAGAACAAGAAAAATAACAGAAAAAATTGTAAAAAGAGTTTATAATAATTCGGAATGGAGATATCCAAAGAAAGCATTTTAAATGCCATAGGTGTTAATTCTGGCGCTCCTTTTTTTGTGTTTATATTTTAGTAATGAAGAAAAATTGTAAGATTGACATGCTTAATTTTGTTATTTGCTTTTAAAAGCTCAATTAATATAAATACAATGCTAGCTAGCAGAGTACAGGGAGATTCTAGCCAGCATTGGTTGCAGAAGGTATTTTTTGAACTAATTTTTCATCTGATGCTGTATGGCGTGAAGTTATATAAATGGATACAACATTCAAGATAAGTGGTGGGTGTTTCCTAAAATATGGAAAGTAAAATATGATTAGGAAAAATGGAAGATACTCATCTTTGGGAATTGATGGACTTTTCATTGTGCACTGTGATGAAAATTGCGCATCAAGAATTTGTTGAAAATGGCATCACTGGCAGTATTGCTTTTTTATGTCTACCAAATAAAAGCCTTAACGAGTACCTTAGAGTAAAGTCAGAAAAAAAGGTCTATGTTCATGCCATTTTTCTTAATAAAAGTTGTTTTTATTCATAATCGTCATATAAGGCACTATTTATCTTTATTCGTGGCCATATCTTTTCTTCTTTTTGTTTGTTACAGAAGTTTTTGGCATGTTTTGCATTTAACTCGTCTTTGTTAATAAACATCTCTTATCATCTGTCATCACAATCACAGTTCTCATACTTAATGTTTTCATGCCAAGATAAGGTGCGCCACTTATCATAGTGAGTTTCATGGACTTTAGTCTGTTCCATTTGATAAACTGCATCTGGATGTAAAGTTTGCTGGCCTATCAAATACAAAACATTTTCTAATATTCTTTATTCTTCACATGGGTTTTTTCATTTGTTGAAGTTCCTAAATTTTCATAGCTTTTGAGTATTTTGTTTATCTCATCATAAAATATCTTTGAAAATATGCAGACCCAGAGATTGGGTTCAATGACTACAACGGAAACATCAGATGAAATTCAAGAGTCTGGAATTCCGTTGGCCCTGAAACCCCCTTTCAGGAATGCTGATAAAGGTATACACAGGTTGTTGTGGCTAATCAGTTTTATCTTAGTTTTCTGTACTATGATTTCCTTACTACAATTGATGAGTCTCTGTAAGAATAACATTTGGCTGCTGCAGATTTTTACGGACTCATCTCTTGTCCAGCAGACAGTTTTAATGGAGGCAATTATCCTCAATCTGTTAAATGTAATGCATTCGGTTGTTGTGCAGGGGATAAATTTTATCATAAGGTTCGTTTCTATTCTTGGATGTCTATGTTTTAGGTGTGGATACTATTTGACTTCTGATGCAGTCAAATAAATCCATAAAACTCCTCACTCCATCTTGCCGATTGGTTCTTCTCCCCTGTTGCATGTGTTAGGCTAACGGGGTTGATCCTAATGAAAGATATAGACCTTTTCATCTAACCAAACATGAGATGATCACCCTCACCAACACACACACACACACCCAGCGCCACCACCGAAATGAAGATACACTAGTGCAGTACGATTTTACCAGATGACACTTCTGTCTTTTAGTCTATAGACTCTGAAAAGTTAACAGATTTTTAAGCAAAATTTATCTGGCAGAGAGATGTGGATGCTTTAACCTTAAATGCTTAATTGTTTGCTTTATGGGGCTGAAAACTTGTTTCTAATTATCTGGGTCAATCAATGCAGGATGGCTATGGTGTTGGTTCTACTTTTTTCCAGCAAACACCACAGCCTCAGTTTGTTACTCAGTATAATGACAATGGTTCTAGGAATAACGAGTTCCCAACAACATTCTTCAACAGAAATTGTTTGACTCTCAAGAGGGATGGAAGGATGAATGATATGCCCCAAACTGAACACAAAGACACAAATGTTGGTGCATGTTCTAATGAGGCTGCGTTCTGTTCCTCCATAAATACTCCTACTCTTTCTCCTTCTTTTCAGTTTCATGTCAGTTCAGAAGAGGGGATTAACCTTTCTGTTGATTTAAATTCAAAGCCATCTGACTGGGTTGAGAAATTGAAGGGTGAGGTTTCCATATGCCACGAAATGTCCCATAGCAAGTCTCAGAGTTTTCATAAGGAGCTTGGGTGCTTTGGGGAAAGTAGTAAACCGGTGAAAGATTCTTTTCAGTTGAATGTAGATGCTGAGAAAATAAAGGATAGCCATATACACTCTGGATTACCCCCAAGTTTGATCATAAATGAAAATGATGCATTGCAGCTTGATCATCTTGATGGGGATGATGATGGGCCCTTGGATTCCACTGTAATGACGTCATGTGCTGAAGCCGTAGAAGTATCGCAGCTTTTAGAAGGACATCAAGGAATGTCCTCATTTAAAGCTCTTCCTGATTTTCAAGACGAAGTAAATTATTCTGGTGTATCCTCTGCCAAAGATGGGTGTTTGATAACTCTTAATTCAAATATTAATTCTCCTCAGGAGATGTTAGCTAGTGATGGCGTGTTAAATATATCAGATGGTCCACTAAATCTTCTCACAGTGAAGCATCAGAATTCTAATCTTGAAAATGAAATATGTGATAATTCTGCCTTGCATAAGGGTTCTAATCTTGTGAGTTCTGGGGAAATTGTTCCTGGATGCCTGTTGGATGGTTCATTGCAGATGCCAATGCCGAAAGATGTTGTTCACCAGAAAAACAAATTACATCCACCTCGTGGAAATGGTCAATTTGTGAATTTGGTTGATCCAAAGCATAATATTTATGCAGATCCAGGCGGACTAGTAGGCTCTACTGGGCTTGATCAAGAGACATATAGGAATCAGTTGCCCATATTAGTTGAAGAACAGGTAATAGTTCACCTCTAGTTTTCTACTCCTTCCCCTCCTGTTCTTGTACTCTTCTTATTCTGTTTGCCATCTTGTTACATGTAAAAATTTACTAGCTAGTTATTATTTTGAGATATTGTTTAAGGAGTTGTTTTCAAGTTATTTGGCCATTCTTTATGAATATGTATCTAGTGGGTTCCTCGTATGGGTAGAAAAAAATCTTCTTATCTTCCTTCTGTTCTTTTTATAATAATCTGAACAATTTGGTTTTGTAAAATCAATTTATTTATTTTTGTTTCTTTTTATGGGTTAGGATTAGAATGGGGCTTGGAAATCTAAGTACATGTCTGTTTGGTCTCTGTATACTCAATGAAACAACTAAAATTATACTGTATGAAACTGCTTGCAGGATAGGTGCAAAATTATTAATTGGGGAGAGAGTTTGGAGTAATTATCCTTCTTAATTTAATTATATGCTATAAAATATTTATTTTATGTGTTGATTTGAGTGTATGATTGCCCTTTCCAGATGCTCACACAATGAGTTATTTGAAAATTGTGGAATGCTTTATAATGTTGATTCTAATGGACTCGGGAAAAAGGGAGCATATGTAAGTGGTGATCAAAATAATTGTAGCATTCTTGATGCCAAGGTTTTAAGAAGCGCAAAGCATCTTAGTAGGAAGGTTCTTCCTCGAAGATCCATGCGGCTGATTTCCAAGGTTCTTTTTATGCTTTCATTTGTTCAATTAATTTCAGCATTTGCCCACCCCTTTTAAATAAAATCACAGGTTTATGTATGAGAAAGAGGTTTGTTCTTTCTGTTCTCTTGATTTCATGTTTTAACATACAAGGAAATCGAAAGTTAGTCTGAATATAACAAGAAGATTATGATAAAAAAAAGGCTGTAGTATTTGTGGTTGTGTTCAAGCAACTAGTTTTCTGTTCATTCTGTCTTGTGCGTGGGAGAGAGATGGAGTGTTTTTAGCACCTATGTAAAAAAACCATAATATTTCCTACAATAACCTATCCCTTTCCCGTTCAAGGTGTTCAACTTCCACCAACTTTGTTCTCCTATCTGGGTTTGACAGCTTTTTCCTCATACACCGGAACAAAGCATGAGAGTCTAGATCCACTGTTTTTGATGCAGAGCATGTTCTATATGTTAGTGATAATAGTTGGCACTTGGCATATGTATATGGAGTGAATTTATTATGATAGTTATTTGATTAAATCATGCTTGATTGCATCTTTTTCAAAGATAATACTAAATTTGAAATGTAGGGTTGTGCATAAAACTAATTTTGAACTTTTCTTTTTCTTTTTCTTTATTCAATTTAAGGCAATATTACCTTTGCTGGGCTGTATTTTCTCTGCTGTGCCCACATCATTGCATGCAGAATTTATTAATCTGAGACTTGCTTTAGGTGAAGATGTTTATACCTATTAGGAAAGAGGCAATTAGTTGATTTCCTTGCTTTTGACTAAAACCAGTGATTAATTAATTTCCTGTTATGGATAGGCAGTTAGGTTTAAAGTTACCCTTGAGAACATGGATTTTTAAGAATTAGCTTTGTTAGAATTCATTTATATATTTTCTGCTGTGACAGAGATAGTTTTGTATCCTCTCTGTTAGTAGTGGAACTTGTGCCTGAGGCACTTGGAGAGTTTCTAGTACTCTTTTGGCTGCTATTGTAGAATATGCTGTGATAAATTAGAAGTTTCTTGATTTGAATCTGCTGTGTGTTTTAGCTATTCTTCACATTTTGTCTAAACATATTCAATTTATTCTTTTTTTCTTTAGTGATTTGCGAAGTTTGCGCGGGCCAAATTCAAAACATTAGTTTCTGTTTTCCTTACGAATTCATATTGCAAAGCCAAGTATTGTCTATAGTAAGTGTTAAGTTCCTTCTCCTTTTCTCTTCTAGACCATGATGGATGCTGAAGAAAATTTTGCTTAGTATTCTGTAGTAATAATTTAATTTGAGCGTATAGGAAGCTTTGACTGAGGTCATATCTAAGTAAGAAAATGTTGGTTCAAGTGAAATAATATATGCATTGGGTATATATTTCTTCCTTGCTTAACTGTATAGAGGGAAGGAAAGGAGGCTTGTTTGCACAAGATGTTTGTCAACCAGGTTTGATTGGCCACCTGGAGTCGAGAAAATGATATTTATATCTAGTCAAAAATGCATCCTATTTTTGTTGCTTTTTTTAATTTTCTATACACAGATTATCATAGATTAATACGTTTTTGAAAATTTATTTGTTCCATTAAATTTATACAAAACATATCTTAATTAGTAGTGATTACTTAAAATATATTGCTTTTAACTTTCTCACACTTCATTTGACTTGTAAAATAAGCAAGCATCTGAAACTAACTCATATTGAATCAAATTAATGCTTTTTTTTTCCTTCTCTTTTTGAGAATTCATCTAAGTTGATTGTCAACAGCAGTCAAATGAAGCCATCATTGTCCTAATCTTACTTAGTATCAGTCATAAATATCTATGTTGTTCCGACTAATGAAGCTGTAATTGTCCAAACCTTTGTTAGCAGCATTATCATGAAAAACTATGTTGTTCATACTTGGGTATAACTGTCAAATATAAGAATGTTCAAAATTTTTAAGTTGTTTCATGTATTAGGAGTCCTTGGAAGGTCATTTCCTTGTATTTATGTTTGAGCAAGTGTTACTTAGACATGAGTGTTGGACACGGGCATTTCAAGAAGAAAAAATGAAGAATCTAAGCCAACGTATTGAAAACAAACTTAGTTAAGGAAAGGGTCAATTTCTACTTTGAACTTAGTCGTGGAAATTTTATAATATAGCATCCTCTTATCCATGATGTCAATTTTTCCTGCAGGTCACTTCAATCTTTGCAGAACAGTTTATCTCAGACAATAATGAGGTGAGCAAGCTATCATTTCAAATTGTTTGGTGCCTTCAGTTTTTCTTCTCTTTCTGCAAATTTCAAAGCAGATCGTTAGTTTTTGAAAATTGATACATACATAAAAACTATTCCTTGCTGCTAATGCCAATGTTGTAGTTAAATTTATTCCCCGTTGATTCTTTATAAACCGCTTTGTTTGTATATTTGTGCGGGTCAAAATCCTTCCCTCCCACAAACAAATAGGTAATTTTCACAATCAAAATTTCAGATTTGTTGAATATTTTTGGTGTGAGTTGATGTGAAGTAAGCAGTAACTGTGGGTGAAGATCTGAAATTCTTTGTTTCATTCTGATCATGCTAGAAAAGAGTTCTTCTCTTAACCTCTATTAGACGGAGTCGTTGACAATGGTTGTCATATGGATGTCAGATGTTTCATCAGAAAAGTTGACAATGAATGTGTTGGAAACTTCATTACAAAATTAGACATGAAGATTGGTACCTTTTTTCTGGTTTGACCCATAGACCTACCCTTATAGTATATCCCCTTTCGATTTTGATTTTTTATTGTTTGTATCTTGAAAGCTGAAGTAGAAAAGTTATACAGCTGTATTATGTGGATAGCGTTGACAAAATTTTATCCTAAAGAAGCAGAGACATTTAAGTGGTGAAGTGTCAGACTAGTAAGAAACATTTGGAAGATTTGAATATGAAAAATATGATATGAAGATGAACAAAATGTCGATTGGGGTTTTGGAAAATATGATGCGCGGATAAGAGGTTCCGGTTTATGTGATGATAATATTGTGAGAGCGCCTTTGGTTCACACAATGTGTGATATATTCTCAACTTTGGAAGAAGAGGTATAAGTATCACGAGCGATTCTATATTAAAGCTAGATTGTATTTTATTCTTTTTACTTAAAAAATGGATAAATTAATCTTGTATATTAGATAATAATAAAAAAGTAAATCGATCTTTTTGTTAAAAGTTTTATCCATTTTTATTGTTAAAAATTGACCCTTGTATTCTGGTAGGGGACACACATGACATATCATATGTTATTTTTTTTATTATTCTATTAATTATATCAATTTTTAATAGTACAAATAAATAAAATTTTTAATAAAAAAATTAATTTACTCTTTAATCTAATGCATAGGACAGATTAATTAATTTTTTGAGTTAAGAAGACAATATAATTTGACTTCTAATATATGGCTTTCACACTACTTTTATTGGAAAAAGAATATCTTGAGTTGTTAATAGTTATTATCAGTACCATTTACCAACTACTTTAAGAAGCAAGTGGATAAAGCTCGTGTGTTGGCCTCAAGATTTAGGGATTGAGTGCTAGTTATTACATCTCTTCCACTTAATTTTATTGATGTTTTGAAAATTGAATTGATTCTTGTTTTTGATAAATTGATTCTTGTTTTTGATAAGTTCGATAGTTGGTTTAACAATAATAATTAAATAAACAATTAAAAAATTATAAATCCATTCAATTATTAGTTTTTTTTATGTTGAATGGTTTACCCAAAGGTTGGTTTAGTCCTTTTATTAGAATTAGTATTTTAATTAATTTTTGATCTAATTGGTTTGATTAGTCGGTTCGGGTTCAATATCGACTGAATCTTACATTATCATAATAAATTTATCTTATTTTGAAAAATTTTAATCCATTTTTGCAAGGATAAGGTAAAAAAGAAGTAGCACTTAATAGAAAATAAGAAATTAATTAAGAGTCTGAATTAAATCTTAATCGATAATAATTAAATCAATTTAATCTTTCTATTAATAGAAATCATTGATCAGATTTAAAAAATAAAAAATCCTTAAAAATATCAAACACGCCTTTGATTATGGGTAGAAAAGTCGACCCTTGGATGTATGGGTGTAGTGTTGGAAGGACAAATGCTAAAATCACATTCAAGCTTCAGAGTCGGAATCAATCTCGTATCGTCGGAATCCACACTGTAAACAGTCCCCATTCAGCAATTTTAGCATTACAACTCGAGGCCAAAAAATTTAGGCGATCGCAATGAAAACAACCTTTCTCTTAATTACCGCAAATTAAAAGAAAAGAACTAAAATATAAACCTAAAAATTAATTTGGGGCTAAACTGATTTAAGTATGGTAGATAAACGCTTGATTGAGTTTTGCTGATAAAAAATGATGATGAAATCAAAAGTAAAGAGAGAGAGGGGGGGGTGATAGAAAGATTGGTCACTGTAGAGGCCTATTTTTGCCCGGGCCAGTTCAAAAAATAAAAACCAAGTGTCCAATAATGTCCTTTATATTCCATCAGTTCTTGTTACAATAAATGGGCCTAAAACCCAAAACCAAATGACAACCTAAACCCCATTACATCCTCAACTCAAATTCTAAAAAGCTAACCTCAAACCCATGGCCTAAATTCGGTTTCAGAAATCACAAACCCTAGGGAACTTTCGCGCCGCAAGCCCCAAATTCCAACCACCAGTCACGCTTCACAGCCCCTCGTCCAGCCCTCATCTTCGCCGTGGATGTCACCATTAACCTGCAAAGCAAGGAAAGAAATCGACAGAAAACAGCAAGAATGGAAGACATGATTTTTTGTATTTATTTTTTATTTATTTTTCGGGGCTATAAAAGCCCCGATTTAATCTGTAAAAGGATACAAAAAAAAGGAGGAAAATAGACACGAGAATATACGCAAATACACAGACAGATTCAGAAAATAAAAAAGCACAAAAAACCAAAATCATCAAAGGTCTTGTTTTATTTTTATTTTCATATACTGTTTTTTATATATTTTATTTTTTTATCATATATATAACATATATATAAAATACTAAAAAAAAGGAAATCGCCTTGGGGAGCACCTCTTTATTTTTTTTTTCTTGCTGAAGAGAAAAATGAATTTTTTTTTTTTTTTTTTTGTTTATATAGACACTTGAAACGACGTCGTTTTGGGGCTGATTACTATAGCCCAAAACGACATCGTTTCACTCAGGACCCCGCACCGACCCGACCCGCATAGAGGATCCGTGTGTTTTTGCAAAATGGTTTATTTGCGCTTCCAGCCCTCCCGCATTATTGTATCTTTACAATTACATCTAATTGGCATTTTCTTTATTTTTTAAATCGGCCCAAAGTTATAGTGTTTGTTTCAATTTAATCCTCCAGGCCTTTTCAGGGCCAGAGATAGAATGGCGTCGTTTTGAAATTTGGCATAATTTTCATTTTAACCCCTGTGATTTAACGCGCGTTTTAATTTAGTTCTTTTATATCCGTTTTAATTGCTATTTTAACCTCTGTTTTCTTTGTTGTATCTTATTTTTATCCTTTTATTTTATTTTATTATTTTTCATTACACTAAGCTATTTTATTATATTAAATAGTCTATATTATTTTCTTTATTATCTATATATTAATTTATTTATGTATATATTTTTTATATATTATCTTAGAAATTATATATATTAATTTATTAGTATTATAAAATTCATATATAATTATTATTTATTATTTTATTTTGTTTAATTATTTTTTATTACATATTATTTTAATATTTATATATTAATTATTATTTTTTGTACATTATATAATATTATATCATATCATATATTTTTAAAGAAAATTTAAATTTATTTTATATTGTATAATATATTCTACTTACATTATATAATATTATATCATATCATATATTTTTAAAGAAAAATTAAATTTATTTTATATTGTATAATATATTCTACTTACATTATTTATATTATATATGTAATTTTATATATCCTTATTTAAAAATCATTATATATTTTTATTTTGTTTAATTATTCACATTATATATATTTTTTTATTTTTTATTTTTTTATTATTTAATCTTGCATGAAAGGTTCATATTTTATTTAGTTTTTTTTTATTGTTTTATACATATTGTTTTATACATTTTATTTATCTATGCAATGCCTTTTTATTTATTTATTATTTTATGATTACTTTAGTGTAGTTATTTTAGATATATTTTATATTGTCTATATGAAATGTTAGTGAATTATAATTGCTTTTAATATTTCTGTTGAATAGTTTATAAATACAATATTGTCACATGGATTATTGTTTAAAATAAAAATTCATTTTTTGCAAAATTACTATATTTTATCTAAAGTTTTTAAAATAAGACAATGTTTTGTATTTAGAAATTTGGGAAATAGTGCCCAATCGTGCTGGGTTACAATTTTCTATTTGACTAAATAACTAAATATCATTTTAACAAGTTTTGTAAATCATGAGATGATTTTGATTACGAAGGTTTTAAAATATCGTGTCCTATCATGTTGGATGTGATGTTTATATTCCTTCGGAACAAAGAAATCTCAAATTTTAACTCAAAAGTGCTCGAAGTTTTTAAGAATTCATATTTTTAAATACTTTTAGATTTCAAACATTTGGACATAATTCTATCAATTAGGTACCAATTTTGGGCGTTACGAGGGTGCTAACCCTTTCTCGTACGTAACCGACTCCCGAACCCATTTTTTTGTATTTCGCGGATCGAAATCAATGTTTTGAAATAAAACGTTTTATAAAGTGATCCAATCACACCTAAGTAAAAGGGGATTGGTGGCGACTCCCATTTTTGTTTTTAAAAGTCGACCTCATTTTCACCAAAATAAAAAATGGTTTGGACAGTCACCTTTATGAGTTCCATTTTTAGTGGATGCTTGTTGGTTATGTGACTTGCTGTGATGGGGTTGTAAGATATATTAATTGTGAGTAATAATAATCGTACAAGAGTAAGTGATTGAGCTTAGGTGGAACATAAAAATTAATGGAGGGTAAAATTTGGTGAGGTTTTAACTTCCGTTTTTAATATGTGTAACATCTGTCCTCCATTGTCGAAGAGAAAATTATAAATGATTGTTCTTGAGACAAAGAAGTATTGATGAAGTCTCTATATGTAAGCGAAATTCATGGAAAAATATATGTTTCTTTTTGCAAAATTGGAAAAAAAAAGTTTACAAAATTTAGCTTTAGAGGCAAAGTAGAAATGTAGGGGATGTTGTGTGTCATAATGTGGCATGTGTATTGCATAAATAATGATGGTGTTAAGAGAGGTGTAAGAAACGAGCTGCTTTTAATAATGTAAAGCGAGTAAGCGATCTAAATATAAAGGTTTGGTAGAGGGTTGAGGAAGCAAATAGTATGCAAGAAGGTTACAGAAGTTGAAAAAACAAAACATGTCTCGGATCATTAAAGAGAAAAAAAAAAAAAGGGTGTTGGAGGCGAAGTTGGGCGTGTAAGAGTTTAGCCATGGAAGGCAATGGTCCCTGTGTTTCATGGGGGTATAGAGGGAGGTTAGAGTTGACACTGTTGATTTGTACGACTTGATGATGACACAAAGAATAAATATCAAAATCTAAATATGTTAATTAATATTCTAACATTATCACATCAATTTTGAATTTAGTTTTTCCTTCCAAATTTAATTACTTTTTTAGTGTTTATTAATTTTAAAATTTTTAAATGAGGGAAAACTGGAATGTTTCTGACTTGGGTGGGGTGGGGTAGGGCGGCAGTTGCCATTCCTTTCAAGCTAAGTGTCATAATTCCCCAACTACTCTAACTATTCACATAACTTATTACCTTTTTCTCTTTTTATTTTTTCTTTATTCCAATTTTTAATCCTTTTTGGGGAATTCTTTTATAATTATTTATTTGGAAATGCAAATTTAAAATTTTTGCAATTCTATCAGTTTTTGAATTTTTAATAACTTCTTTCAAATTTGGAGACTTTTATTGATTTTTTTGGATTGTTAGATTTTTAAAAAAAAAATTTAATATTATTTTTTTCAATTTTTTTTAAAATTTATAAAATTGAACAAATTGTTGAATCCATTAATAAAAAAAATTAATGCCACTGATTATCTTTATATATAGGTATGGATTTGGAAAAGCTTAAAAAAGTTGAGAATATCTTTTATTTTTCATCATATTGCAACATTTATATTTAAAAATAATTATAATATTTAAGTTAGAATTATTAGTTAAAAAATTGATGTAAAATAGACGTTGTGATAATTATATTTAAAAGGAATTATAATTTAATAGAAGTTACAATAATTGCACATTTAAAATAATTATAATTTAATTTATAATTATTAGTAAAAAAATTGTGATAATTATAATTTAAATTTCAATAATCAATTTTATGTAAAATTTATTGATGTAAAATTAAGATATTACTTTAATAGAACTCTAAGCATATTAATTATCACTTAATTAATATTAGAATCATATATCAATTAAAAATAAAATTTAGTATTTCTTTATATTTAAATTATTATGTTTTCATTAACAAAAAAGCAAAAGGAAAGAATTATATTATTTTAGTTTTAAATAGTAAATTTTAATTATTTATATAATATTAAGTAACTTTGTATTTATATATACAAAAGTTTTTAAATAATATATTTATACAATCTAGTCTAATATATTTAATATTAATTATTATGGTCAATATATTGATTATTAAGAAAATAAATAAATACAAAATGGATAGTGAAGAGTTTAATTTACAAAAAAAATCTGTTTTTATAGTTTGTACGAATTAAAAAAGTTAATTTTATTAATTACATTACTTAGGTTTTAAATAGTAAATTTTATTAATATTTAAATTATCAAAATATTTTATATATTTTAATTGTGTATATTAATTGTAACAACCAATTTTGCCCGGGTCCCTTAGAATAATAAAACCCAATAAATCAGTCCATAAAAAAAAAAAGAGAAAGCCCAATACACAAAACCAAAACAAATAAAATTTTAAATGTTCAATGTCCATTACAAACCCAATTAGCCCTAACCCAGAGCCCAATACAATCAGCCAACCTAACCAAACCCTGACCCAAATTAACAGAGGCCCAATTGGCCCAAAATCTTAAAAAAGTTAGGGAACCCTAGGTCCCTCTCTGGCGCCGCCACTAACCCTTCATCTGCCCCTGCGCGTCCGCTACACGCGCGTTGCCCGCGTGACGCCCCGACTCCCCACGCGCATCGTGCCCCGTGCCCACGCCTCCTCACGATCGATGCTCTCCAGACGCCTCGGCCCCGTTGTTCCCAAGCTTAGCACGTGCCCCGCAGACAGAGAACAAAACAGAAGCAGAGAAGTATGGGACGAGGGAGTTGAATAATAAAAACGCATCATGCATTTGGCTATAAAGCCATTCGAAACAGATGTAACAGGGGTTCGGATTTTTTTTATTTTTTTTCAGGAATACTGTAAACCAAAAAGCAAAAGCAAACGAACAATAAAAAAGAGAAATATTCAAAAACTAAACTCTCTCTTTTCCGCATCATCAGTGATCAGAGGAAGAAACTTTGAAGGTTGATTTTAATCTCTGATCTTACTACCCACTGTCGTCCTTTCATCTATTTTTATTCATTATTTTTCAAGCTTTTAAAACAATAATAAAAGAAAAGAGAACTTACTTGAACCCCGGGATCTGGTCATCGGGGCTTCCCATCCGCGATCGAAGCCGAACTAGAGGACAATGCCGGCCGTACTTCGCGCGCCATCGTTCACCGTCGGGCGTTGACGCGATGGGTAACGGTTTCAAAGAAACCCTAGCAGAGTATCGGGGGAAGGGGGGCCTTCAATTGTTTTCTGAGTTGTGAAAATGGGGGTTTCAAAACGCGAAATTTGGTTTTAAGCATAAAACGTGAAACGGCGCCGTTTGAGGAGAATAGATCCGCGCGTCGACCCGCTTACGACCCGGAGGATCTGCGCATTTCCATCGAGTGGTCAAATTGCTATCCTGGTCCCTCCGTGTTTTATTATTCTCAACCATGTCTATTTCAAACTCTTTTTATTTTCAATTCGGCCCCCTAAACTCTCATTTCATTTTCAATTCGATCCCATAAGGCTTTAACGGTTTAAATCAAAACGACTCCGTTTTTAAAATTTGGTGTAATTTCAACTTTAACCCCTTTAATTTCATTTGGAGTTCGACTTAGTCTTATTTTATTTGCATTGCCATTATTCATTATCGTTATTGTTATTTATGTTATTTACCCTAATATTATTTCTTTTGCATGTCATTATATTATATTTTTATTTCTATTTTATATAATCATATATATTATGCATCATTTCTAAAGTTTTAAATTTATTTATATTATTTGATCTGTTTTACTTATGTCGTTTATATTATGTAAATAATTTTATGATTAGTATATCATACATGCATACGTGTAAATAATTTTATTATTCATTATTTTGTTTTGTTTAATATTATTTTCATTACCAATTATTTTCTTATATTAGTTATTATGTTATATATTTAAAAAAAATTATATTATATAGTATTATATTATATTATATTTTTGTAGAATATAGATTTAAATTGAAAAATATGTTTTATGTATATTATCAATATTGTCATACGTTTTTACTTTAAATCAGTATATATTACTTTTATTCCATACATTGTTTATAACATTTGTATCATATGTATGTCCTGTTACCTAGAAATCAAACTTGCATGAAATATGTTCGTATTTGTTATGTTGTTTACCGTGTCTGTCTATATTTCAGCATATATTTGTAATTGTTTAAATATAGGGATTATTATTTTTCGTATTTCTTGTTATCATTTCTTGATTACCTATTTGAAACATTAGTATATTATAATTGTTTCTAATAACGGTTTAGAATAAAAAAATACATTTTTTACAAAATTATACTTCATTCAAAAGTTTTTCAAAAAAACAAGGCAATATTTGTGTGTTTAGAAACACGAAAGATTACACCCTAATGTGCTGGGTGTTGATTTTTTGTTCAACTAAATAACCAAATATCCTTCTTATACATTTTGAAAACCAAAGATGGTCTCGGTATCGAAGCATAAATATGTTATGTCCTAACGTGCTGGATGTGACATTTTTATTCCTTTGAAACAAGTTAAATCTTGGGATTCAATTCTACTTGAAATAACCCCTTTTTTTAAAGAGTTTTTCAATCCCAAATATTTTCAAGTTTTGAACCTCGGGACAACATCAATCAATTTGGTACCGATTTTGGGCGTTGCAAGGGTGCTAATCCTTCCTTGCACGTAACCGACTCCCGAACCCGTTTTTTTCAAACTTCGTAGACCAAAAACACTGTTTTAGTGAATCAAAGTGTGTTATTAAAATAAAGGTGACCCGATCACACCTAATAAAAGATCGGTGGCGACTCCCTTTTTTTTAAAAGTCGATTCCCGTTTTGACAAAAAATGGTTACGACAGCTTGGCGACTCCACTGGGGACCTTGAGAGTCAGGCCGTAAATTGATTGATTTTTGTCCTTTTAATTGAAAATTGTATTTCTTTTTAATGCATTTGCACCTGCTATGGTGTCGAGTCTTGTGAAATATTTTGGCATTGCATTGCATGACCGTTGGTTACACCTTTAAGTGGGAGTAAGAAGCTAAGCCTTCGTGAGGTTTTCACCTCCGCATGGGCTAGTGGATTGCTTCCGGGATACATCCGTACCTATGTGCTTCGTGAGGTTTTCACCTCCGCATGGCCATAGGGAAATGTATCCCCCTGAATTGAACTCGGTCCATATGAGCCTATAATGGGTGAAGATCGAGGAATCTGCTGGTTCGGGTACCTTTCTTTAGAACCGAACCCCATATAGAAACCCTAGAGCCTACCCTAGGCATAGAGTCGAATTAGTTACCCAGATAAGCGTTTGATGATATTTTGCTTGTTTTGATTATGCGATACTAACTTGTGTTGCTTTGTTTGATTTGCATGACATTCCATGTGGTAAAGGTGTCAATTTCTGCCCGGTTGCTGAAATAGGAAGTTTGCTATGGAAAACAACTTTCTTGATAAAGTAGAGGACAATGCGGCTGTGCGCATATGGTCGGAAAAGTTGCAATTAGAAAAAGGAGATAGCTTGGTTGAAGGTCATACGTCGGAGCTAAGGGACTTCACCCGCGTTAGCGTGACACAAAATGAGCTTCAAGAGTTGCGAGATATCTGGGCCCATTGGGAGGATGAAGCTAAACAGATGTTCTACCACCGTTATGGCGATATCGCTCACTTATTGGATGTCAAGATAGATAAACACCTGTTTAGGGCTATGGTCCAGTTTTGGAACTCCGCATACAGCTGCTTCACCTTTGGGAAAGTGGACTTGGTACCAACAATAGAAGAATATACCGCTTTACTCCGTATTCCCGGGATGCAAGCTGACAAGGTTTATATCAGGCCTGTCTATGTTCCTCCTTTCGCGAAGAAATTGGTAAAAATTACGGGGATGAGTGAACAATGGATCTCGACCAAGATTCAACAGAAAGGTGAAGGGAGGTGCATTCCTTGGGTAAATTTAAGGGACCTGATTCTGACGCATCCTGATGTGCAAAGGAAAGTTGATATCTTCGCCTTAAGCCTCTACGGATTAGTCATCTTCCCAAAAGCCCTAAGACACATAGATGAGGCAGTAGTGGATCTATTCGACCGCTTGGATAAACAAGTCACACCTGTCCCAGCAATTTTAGCCGAGACTTTCAGATTGCTAAATGCATGCAGAAGAGCGGGAGAGGGTAGGTTTATCGGATGCGCACAGCTATTGATGGTATGGTTTTATGGGCATCTTTGGAAGATGGATAAAGTCTCTTGTCGTCCCTTTTATAAGGATTATTCACCAATAAAGGAAGAAGTAGCTGTGTCAAAGAGAAAGGATATAACCGAAGAGGGATGGATGGCAATTTTTCAGAATCTTCAGGAAGAAGACGTTGAGTAGAGAGCTCCATGGATGATGCTCGGAGAGATCCTTTATAGATACGGAGACTTTAATTGGGTCCCTCTACCCGAAATCTGGGGAGTCATCGGGTATGCCCCATTGTTAGCAGCGAGACAATACCAGTCGAGACAGTTCGTGCCAGCAACACATGGGTTAGGTCGAAGCGAGTTATCTTATACAGGAGAGGGTTATAAGAAGAAGATTAAGGAAACGACAAATGCTTAGAAGCAAACTTGTCTGATGAAGAGGTTAGCTGCGGGGGAAACAGCGACTTCTGAGTAGAAAGCATGGCTAAATAAGAGAATCAACGATAATATCCCGGGACCAAGTTCAGATAAGGCTCAGTCTTTGGAGGAACGATTGCGAATAATACCAACAGAATTAGAAATTATGAAGCAAGATTTAGTAAAGCGAAGTTCAGAGCTTGAGAAAAAAATTGAGCAGTTGGAGGAAGAGAAGATGCTTTTGAGGATGGATGTAGAGATACAGAAATCAGAAGCGGAAAAGATTAAAAAGGGGAAGAGCAAGGCCGAAGAAGAGTTGGGTAGCCTAAAGGGAGATTACAAGAAGATGCGTCTCTCAATGAGAACTGCCGGACTAGGAAAGACTTCGAGTCAATGGCGACAAGAGTTACAAGAAGAAAGAGCTAAAGCCGAGCAATGGGAAAAGAAGTTTCAAGAAATGAAAGCTCAGAAAGAGATCCTAAAAAAGCAAGCGTCAGAAGGCCAGTATAGAAGAAATGCATTGAAAACGAGGGTGGCAGAATTGGAAAAATCCCTTGACTATTATCGAAACCGCAACTCGGCAAGAGAATTAAAGGCAAGTTTAAGTAGAATCGAAGAAATGAAGAAGAGGACCGAAGAGTTAGAAATGGAGCTGTTGAATTATCAGAATCATATTGGGTATTTAAAAGAGAATGAAGAACGAAGGGAAGCGGAGCTGTACCATTCCCAGAAACAAGTCAAAGAGAGAGATTACCTCATGGGGGAGGCTATAATCCGGATACGAGAGATAGCCGAGCATTTACAGACTCTGGCTATACAAGCTGACTCATTGAGCATACAGTTCGAGACACAGTCGGATCGTGGACGAGAATTAGCTTCTCTACTGACAAAGATTAAAGCCTTAGGTGTTAGAGCAAGGCCATTCCTGTAATCTGTTTTATGTAAAGAGCTTTGTTTTCTAAGGAAGTTTCCTATGGGGAATTGAATCAGAGTTGACACCTTTTCGCATTCATATCATGTATTTGTATTGCATTATATACATTAGTATCATATCACCTTAATTATTCACTAAGGCTAAAATCGTATAATTCGCAGTTACGACATTACGAATCTGTAATCACGTCATCCCTATAGGACACGTCTAAGAACTAGAGCTATGGACGCCGAACTCAATGAGAGGATCGAAAGAATGGAAAGAGTCCAGCAAGAGCTGCAAGAACAGTTAGCTAGGTCATAGCAGGAAGCAAGGGACCTGATGATAAGATCCCGCGAGGAATCACTAGAGCATAAGGATGAAGATGTTGACAGCTCTGGCCAAAAGAAAAGGACTAGCGCAGAGTCCTGATATTACAGAACCCCATCCGAGAGTTAATCAGGATCCGCTCTATCCCCCAGGGTTCACACCACCCCATGCTCATGCAGCGCAAAGAGGATATCCTCAAGAGAACCCGGTAGGCCTAGAGCAACGACCCATACCACCGACTCATTTGGGGCAGGGTGTTTACGTATCAAACTCTGGAGATAATTTCGCTAACCCAATTATTCCGGATTTGGATGATCCGATAGAAATAGCTAGGTTAGAGAGGGACGATCATGATGCCGAGGAAAAGTATAGGATCTTGGAAGAAAGACTCAAGGTGGTGGAGGGTACTGGAGTCTTCTCTGCACTAGGCGCCAATGAGCTCGGTCTAGTGCCCGATCCGGTTCTCGCCTCCAAAGTTTAAAATGCCGATTTGAAAAGTATGAGGCGAGATGTCCAAGACACATCTTATCATGTTCACACGTCGAAAGATGGTGGACACCTGAATGAGGACAAGCTGTTAATACACTGTTTCCAGGAAAGCTTGATCGGATCAGCCCTCCGGTGGTATGATCAACTTAGCACAGAGAGGATCCGGTCATGGAAGGACCTAGCAACTGCATTCTGTGAACAATATAAGCATGTTTCTGATGTAGCTCCCGATCGGCTGACGCTACAAATGTTAGAAAAGAAGCCAACGGAAACCTTCAGACAATACGTTCAGAGATAGAGGGACCTCTCAGTCCAAGTCGAGCCCCCACTAACTAAAAGTGAGGTAACGGTCCCCTTTATCAATACCTTGAAGGCGCCATTCTACGATAATCTGGTGGGAAATGCCATAAAAGACTTCGCCGACATCGTAATATCTGGCGAACTCATCGAAAACGGCATCAAGAGCGGAAGGATAGAAGGTCCTGAAAGTTCGAAAAGGCCAGCGCCTGTAAAAAAGAAATGGCCCGAGGCCCATATGGTGGAAACTGGGAACCATTACGCTTCCAATTCGTACCCAGTCTAACCATGACCTTAGTTCCGCCCACCTTGAAATTTCTATTTTCCTGCTCAAAACCTCTATTATCAAACACCCCCTCCTTGCCCCGTCTATGCCGCTGATAACCAAAGACTATTCACCATACCCCCGCCAAATACTACGTCTGTTCAAAGTCAGCCAAAAAATGAACAAAGACCGACAAGACCTAACCCCGAGAGACCCCAATTTACCCCTATTCCCGTGTCATATGGAAAACTGTGCCTGAAATTATTGGAAAAATAATTAATCTCCCCGCATTACATGGCACCACTGAAGCCCCCATTCCCAAAGTGGTACGATCCCAATGCTAATTGCATGTATCATGCTGGAAACCAGGGGCATTCTACAGACAACTGTATAGCTTTTAAGAGGAGAGTTCAAGGCCTTATCGACGCAGGGATTTTACGGTTTGACGGTACCAGTAATATGGTTGGAAATCCGCTCCCTAACCATACCGTAGGGAACGTGAATATGGCGACACAGGAGGACAGATGACGAGCCAAGTGTTGTGTCTCCGAAATAAGGACACCTTTGATGAAGGTCTGGAAAATAATGATTGAAAAGGGTATGCTCGACAAAAGTTTCAAGGAGGATAGTATGAAGAGTCCGAGTTTTTACGTCTTCCACGACATAGAAGGACATCACATCCAATCTTGTGAGAAATTCAAAGAGCTACTTCAAGGTATGATGGACAATAAGGAGGTTGAGATCTGCAATAAGATGGAAGAGGCTGATGAAAAGGATGTATGCGCCTCTGAGGGCCAATCATCAGGCCCCCCTTACAGCGTCGATCGACCGTTGGTGATCTACTACGAGGCAAAGAAGGAAGAGGTGAGACCAAAAATGATAATCCAAGTACCTTCTCCTTTCCCTTACAAGGATAGCAAGACGGTGCCATGGAAGTATGATGTCAATATCACCATACCCGGCTACTGGCCCAGACGCGTCGAGGTGGGGCATTTTACCCGCAGTAGGAGGTGCTATTCCCCTGAGATGGTTGAGATAAAGAAGAAAGCCGTTGGAACAAGTCAAAAGGGGAAGGCACCAATACACGAGGCCGAGGGTGAGGTTGGAAGACAATCTGAACAAGAAGCCAAGAGGTCCGTGAATGATGATGAAGTGCAGGAATTCTTAAAGTTTATTAAGCACAGCGAATATAATATCGTGGAGCAACTAAACAAACAACCGACAAGAATCTCGATATTATCCTCATTCTTTGAACTCGAGCCACATCGAAATGCTTTACTGAAAGTGTTAAATCAAGCATATATGCCGAGCGATGTACCCGTTGAGAAACTTGATAGGTGGGTGAACAATTTAAATGCAGATAATTTCATCTCCTTCAGTGATGATGAAATACCACCAAATGGTAGAGGCTCTGTTAAACCATTGCACATCACAACTGGGTGCAAAGGATATATAATACCGCATGTGCTTATTGACAACGGGTCCGTGCTCAATGTCATGCCGTTGGCTACACTGTCCAGGATGCCCGTCGACATGTCTTATCTGAGACCTTGTCATTCTGCGGTAAGGGCATTTGATGGAACACGGCGAGAGGTAATGGGAAAAATCGAGATTCCTCTGGATGTGGGCTCGTGCACATATAATATTGAGTTCCAAGTCATGGACATCGCACCTTTATATAATTGCCTTTTAGGAAGGCCCTGGATCCATTCCACTGGAGCAATCCCTTCATCTCTCCATCAGAAAATAAAGTTTATTATGGATAACCGCTTGATCACGATCGCTGGTGAGGAAGTCATCGTTGCATCACTCTCTACCGACGCACCTTACATCGAGGCAAACAAAGATGAGCTGGAATGCTCATTCTGTTCCTTTGAATTTATCAACGCAACATTTGTCGCCGAAGGAGATAGGGCTCCCACACCCAAACTGTCAAGAAACACCAAAATAGGAATCAAGTTGACTGTAAGAAAAGGCACCCGGGCAGGGAAAGGTTTAGGAAGGCACCAAAAAGGGATAGCTAGGGCGTTAAACCCGGTACGCTACAAGGCTCAAGACGGCTTAGGGTTCAAACCTGATGGACAACAAAGAAGGAAACAGTTGCGGAAAGATCAGAGGAAGAAGATTGCAAGAGCCTCAGGTTGGGAAGTAGAATGGGAGCCCATAACGTACCCGTCCTTGTCGAAAACTTTTACGTCCGCAGGAATAGTGTACCCAGAGGGAGATGATTCAAGTAACGCCCTGTTATTGGTTGAAAGAGATTTCTGGAACTTCAACATAAACGTCATTGACAAAGCGGGTGATACGATGGAAATCATATCAAAAATACGCCCTGGTCCTCCTGGATTTGTTTTGAACAATTGGACCGCTGAGGACCTCATTGTAGTTTCTAGGGCCACTTCAAAGTAATCCTCAATGACAACTTCCTGTATACCTCTAAGTTGTAGGAGAATCTGTTATAAGAGTTTGTGTTGGCTGTTTAGCATTTAAATGAACAATCAATAAAGATACATTTTGTCATTGTCTCTCATTCTCATTGGCCTCATATTTATTCCCTCTTCTCATAGCCTATCTTTATATATATTTCATGTCATGCCATAGAATCATCATTTGTAGGTTCCAGTACCTCGATGTTCCTCTATAGTTTCTTTTCCATTTACCTTTCAGGTGCTCAGATATCGACGACGTGAACAACCCCGTTACTGATCCTAAAATCGACTTTGAGCAAGCAGTTTGTTTAGGAGAATCCGAAGCTGACGAGAATGCTGAAGATTATGTCTCCACCCCTGACTTGCTAAGGATGATAGAACAGGAAGATAAACAGATACTCCTCCACTAAGAATTTGTTGAGACGGTGAACCTGGAAACGAAGAAAAGAGACAAGAAGTGAAAATTGGGACCTCCATCTCAGAGCACACCAAACATAAATTGATCACCCTGCTTCACGAATACAAAGATGTATTTGCATGGTCGTATCAGGACATGCCAGGATTGAGCGAAGATGTAGTGGTCCATAGGCTCCCACTGAAGCCAGAATACAAGCCTATCCAGCAGAAGCTAAGACGAATGAGACCCGAAATGCTCTTAAAGATAAAAGAAGAAGTCAAAAATGTCGGCTTTTTACAAGTCTCTAAATATCCGGAATGGGTAGCTAATATAGTCCCAGTACCAAAGAAAGATGGCAAGGTGCGAATGTGTGTGGACTATCGCGATTTGAATCGAGCAAGCCCCAGGGATAACTTTCCCTTGCCGCACATCGATACATTGGTGGATAACACGGCAAAACATTCACTATTTTCTTTCATGGATGGATTTTCGGGTTATAACCAAATAAAGATAGCCCCTGAGGACATGGAAAAAACTACATTCGTGACGATGTGGGGAACCTTCTGCTACAAGGTGATGCCGGTCGGCTTAAAAATACCGGGGGCAGCGTGTCGGAGGCGATGGTGATGCTGTTCCATGACATGATCCACAAAGAGATAGAAGTCTATGTCGACGATATGATTGCCAAGTCTCGAGGGGAAAGAGAGTATGTTAGAAACCTCCGGAAATTATTTGAAAGACTGAGAAAATTCCAGCTGAAGCTTAATCCAGCTAAGTACACATTTGGAGCAACCTCAGGGAAGTTACTGGGCTTCATCGTCAGTGAAAGAGGAATCGAAGTTGATCCAGACAAGATAAAGGCTATACAAGAATTACCACCTCCACGGACACAAAAGGAAGTCAGGGGGTTTCTAGGAAGATTAAACTACATCGCTCGGTTTATTGCTCAGCTTACCAACCAATGCGACCTAATTTTTCGACTCCTGTGAAAACACAATCCTGGAGAATGGAACGAAGAATGCCAAGCTGCTTTTGACAAGATAAAACAATATTTGTCTAACCCCCCAGTGCTAGTACCGCTAACTCCCGGGAGACCGCTAATATTGTACCTGACTGTGTTCAAAAATTCAATGGGTTGTGTACTGGAGCAACATGATGAGTCGGGAAGAAGAGAGAAGGCGATCTATTACCTCAGCAAGAAGTTCACAGAGTATAAAGTAAAATATCCGTCAATTGAAAAATTCTGTTGTGCTCTGGTCTGGGCAGCTCGAAGGCTCAGACAATATATGTTGTATCATATGACGTGGCTAATCTCAAAGCTAGACCCAATAAAGTACATGATGCAATCACCTGCTCTCTCAGGAAGAATGGCGCGATGGCAGATCCTGCTATCGAAGTACGACATCATCTACGTAAGCCAGAAGTCGATAAAAGGGAGCGCGATAGCTGACTTCCTAGCCGTACGAAAAACAGAGGAATACGAGCCATTAAGATTCGACTTCCCAGATGAAGACTTGATGTGCATTACAGAAAAAGAATGTGAATCGTCAAAAGAGAAATCATGGAAGATGAGCTTTGATGGCGCATCAAATGCATTGGGGCATGGGATTGGAGCAGTCTTAGTGTCACCTGAAGGGAATCACTATCCATTCACTGCCAGATTAAACTTCTTCTGTACCAATAACATAGCGGAATATGAGGCTTACATCATGGGACTTCGCGCAGCTATCGAACGGGATATCAAAATCTTGAAGGTATCCGGGGATTTGGCATTGGTGATTTACCAAATCCGTGGAGATTGGGAAGTGAGAGACTCGAAGTTGGTCAAATATCACGATCTTGTGGTGGATTTGGTTAAAGAATTCGAGGAAGTGACCTTTAATTACTTCCCACGAGAAGAAAATCAACTGGCTGATGCTCTGGCCACTTTGGCTTCGATGTTCAAAGTAAACCGAGAAGCAGAAATAATGCCTCTCCAGATGAGCATATATGAGGTCCCTGCACATTGTTTTAGCATTGAAAAGGAGACGGATGGACTTCCATGGTTCCATGATATCTTAGAATATGTCAAAAATCAAAGATATCCTGAGCAAGCGAATGAGAATGACAAAAGAACAATCAGGAGAATGGCGGCGGGATTTGTTCTTGATGGGGACATCCTATACAAAAGAGGAAAAGATCAAGTGCTTCTGAGGTGCGTGGATGATATTGAAGCCAGAAAGATACTTGAAGAGGTCCATGAAGGAATTTGTGGAACACACGTCAATGGTTTCACCATGGCCAGGAAAATTATGAGACTCGGTTATTACTGGCTGATGATGGAAAGCGATTGCATCAGTTATGCACGAAAGTGTCACAAATGTCAAATTTACGGCGATAAAATTCATGCAGCACCTTCGCCCCTTCATGTTATGACTTCTCCGTGGCCCTTTTCTATGTGGGGCATGGATGTTATAGGACCGATTTCCCCAAAAGCTTCTAATGGGCATCGATTCATCTTTGTGGTTATAGATTATTTCACGAAGTGGGTAGAAGCCGCTTCGTACGCTAACGTAACAAAGACCGCAGTTTGCAAGTTCTTAAAAAGGGAGATCATATGTTGATACGGTTTGCCTGAGAAAATCATCTCAGATAATGCTTTAAATCTGAACAACAAGATGATAAAGGAAGTGTGCGAACAGTTTCAAATAAAGTATCACAATTCCTCACCCTATCGCCCGAAGATGAATGGAGCGGTAGAAGCGGCCAACAAAAATATTAAGAAGATTATTGGAAAGATGACCGAGACATATAAAGACTGGCACGAGAAGCTCCCGTTTGCCCTATATGCATACCGCACATGTGTTCGGACCTCTACAGGGGCAACTCCTTTCTCCCTAGTCTATGGGATGGAAGCTGTGCTGCCCGTCGAGGTCGAGATACCCTCTTTGCGAGTCTTAATGGAGTCAAAACTAGAAGAATCAGAATGGGTGCAAGCTCGATATGACCAACTAAATCTGATCGAAGAAAAACGTTTAAAGGCAATCTGTCATGGACAGATGTACTAGAAGAGAATGATCACGACCCATGACAAGAAGGTGCGACCAAGGGAATTTCGCGAAGGAGAACTCGTGTTGAGGAAGATTCTCCCTATACAAAAGGACCCTCGAGGAAAATGGGCACCGAATTGGGAAGGGCCTTATGTCGTAACGAAGGCCTTTTCGGGTGGAGCTTTGATTCTCACCGAGATGGATGGTAAAGAGGTCCCAAATCCAGTGAACTCAGACGCCGTGAAGAAGTACTATGCCTGAAAAAAAGGGGAGGATCAAGATGAAAACCTGAAAGGGCGTCTTGAAAAAAAAAAAGAAGAAGAAGAAAAAAATCAGGATGAAAACCCGAAACGGGCGCCTTGATAAACAAAACTGGGATGAAAACCTGAAAAGGCGTCCTAGTGAAGAGATTCGGACATAAATGGCAAGATTCGAATAGGAAGTCAAATGGCGAGATTATAATATTTGAAGCAGACTCAGAAGCTCAGAATTTTCTATACAAAAAGCTTCATTCGAAAAAGATTCAGGACGAAGGAACATGGAGAAGTTCACGCGTTGGATATCTAGAGCATTCGTGACCATCGAACCTGCTTTCCTTTTTATAATGTTTTCCTTGTCAAATCATTCTTTGTCAATTTTCTTTGCTTGATCGCTTTGAAATAAATACAAACGTAAGGTATTTCTTTCGTACCCACTTGGCCATTCTCATGCATCTCGTGTTTGGTTCATTTAAATAGTGAAACTACATACTCTAAACAAAAGGAACATTGAGCGTTACCTGGACGAAAACCTGGTAAGTACAAGAGCCTTAAAATAAGGACAAAGTTCAACAAGGGGCAACAGGGTGATATACGAGAAATACAGATTACTTATAAAACTTGAGGACAAGTGCAAAACCTGAAAGAAAAGTCAAGAATCAAAGCAATAAATACAAGTCATCATGAAAGTCATAACGTGAGATACATGACAAACAAACCCAGAGCGCATGGCATAATCATGTAGGCATAAGAGCATTTAAGCCAACACGTGCATATCATCACGCATAACACACACAGGTACACCCATAGAGCGAAAAACTCTGATGATAGTTGTACCAGATCAAGAAAGGAGATATCTGAGCTTTACCAGACGATACGTTTTAATTAAAGGCAACTCACAACGCAAGAAGTGAGTTGGACCTCGGGTCGCATGCCGAGGTGCTTTTAATTTCTGTTTACAATCCCTCAGGTCGCGCGCCGAGGTATTTTTAATTTCTATTTTTCAATTTCCGCTTGCAACACCTTGGGTCGCACGTCGAGGTACTTTTAATTTCTGTTTACAATTCCTCAGGTCGCGCGCTGAGGTATTTTTAATTTCTGCTATTTAATTTTCGTCAGACACCTCGGGTCGCACGCCGAGGTACTTTTTATTTCTGTTTGCAATTCGTCAGGTCGCACGTTGAGGTATTTTAATTTCTGCTCTTTAATTTCCGTTTGCAACTCCTCGAGTTACACGCCGAGGTATTTAAATTTCCGTCTTTCAATTTCTGTTCATAAATCAACTCATAATGCGAGAGGTGAGTTGAGCCTCGGGGCACGCCGATGTATTTAATTTCTGTTCGAAAGTCAACTCATAATACGAGAAGTGAGTTGAGCTTCGAGACGTTGAGGTATTTTTAATATTTATTTCCAATTTCTGTTTTCAATTACTGTTTCTCAAAAAAAAAAAAAAAAAAAAAAAAAAAAGAAAGGAAGAAAAGGTCAACCCATATTGCGAGAATAAAAAAGCAGTTTGAAAAGTTCAGGCTTCATCGAAGTTCCAGTGGAGCAATTAGTAGATCAAAGTCACAAATCTCTTCGTGTCCTGGAGTCATGATGGAGCAAGTTGAAAAATAAACAAGATTAAGGAAAAGCAAATTGAAGCTACAAGTCACATCTCATGGAAATGGCAGTGGAGTGGATCAAAGCAACAAGGTTACAGTAGAGTTGAAGATGTTTGAGGAAGACGAGAACCAAGAAGCCAAGGCTTAGCCAAGACCGGGCAAAAATTGGTTCTTCTATTGTCTTTGCTCTATTCTCGTTTCACGACAATGAGCAAAGAGGGGCAGCTGTAATAACCAATTTTGCTCGGGCCCCTTAGAATAATAAAACCCAATAAATCAGTCCATAAAAAAAAAAGAGAAAACCCAATACACAAAACCAAAACAAATAAAATTTTAAATGTTCAATGTCCATTACAAACCCAATTAGCCCTAACCCAGAGCCCAATACAATCAGCCCACCTAACCAAACCCTGACCCAAATTAACAGAGGCCCAATTGGCCCAAAATCTTAAAAAAGTTAGGGAACCCTAGGTCCCCCTCTGGCGCCGCCACTAACCCTTCATCTGCCCCTGTGCGTCCGCTACACGCGCGTTGCCCGCGTGACGCCCCGACTCCTCACGCGCATCGTGCTCCGTGCCCACGCCTCCTCACGATCGATGCTCCTCAGGCGCCTCGGCCCCGTCGTCCCCAAGCTTCGCCCGTGCCCTGCAGACAGAGAACAAAACAGAAGCAGAGAAGTATGGGACGAGGGAGTTGAATAATAAAAACGCATCATGCATTTGGCTATAAAGCCATTCAAAACAGATGTAACAGGGGTTCGGATTTTTTTTATTTTTTTTCAAGAATACTGTAAACCAAAAAGCAAAAGCAAACGAACAATAAAAAAGAGAAATATTCAAAAACTAAACTCTCTCTTTTCCGCATCATCAGTGATCAGAGGAAGAAACTTTGAAGGTTGATTTTAATCTCTGATCTTACTACCCACTTTCGTCCTTTCATATATTTTTATTCATTATTTTTCAAGCTTTTAAAACAATAATAAAAGAAAAGAGAACTTACCTGAACCCCGGGATCTGGTCATCGGGGCTTCCCATCCGCGATCGAAGCCGAACTAGAGGACGATGCCGGCCGTACTTCGCGCGTTATCGTTCACCGTCGGGCGTTGACGCGATGGGTAACGATTTCAAAGAAACCCTAGCAGAGTATCGGGGGAAGGAGGGCCTTCAATTGTTTTCTGAGTTGTGAAAATGGGGGTTTCAAAACGCGAAATTTGGTTTTAAGTATAAAACGTGAAACGGCGCCGTTTGAGGAGAATAGATCTGCGCGTCGACCCGCTTACGACCCGGAGGATCCGCGCATTTCCATCGAGTGGTCAAATTGCTATCCTGGTCCCTCCGCGTTTTATTATTCTCAACCATGTCTATTTCAAACTCTTTTTATTTTCAATTCGGCCCCCTAAACTCTCATTTCATTTTCAATTCGATCCCATAAGGCTTTAACGGTTTAAATCAAAACGACTCCGTTTTTAAAATTTGGTGTAATTTCAACTTTAACCCCTTTAATTTCATTTGGAGTTCGACTTAGTCTTATTTTATTTGCATTGCCATTATTCATTATCGTTATTGTTATTTATGTTATTTACCCTAATATTATTTCTTTTGCATGTCATTATATTATTTTTTTATTTCTATTTTATATAATCATATATATTATGCATCATTTCTAAAGTTTTAAATTCATTTATATTATTTGATCTGTTTTACTTATGTCGTTTATATTATGTAAATAATTTTATGATTAGTATATCATACATGCATACGTGTAAATAATTTTATTATTCATTATTTTGTTTCGTTTAATATTATTTTCATTACCAATTATTTTCTTATATTAGTTATTATGTTATATATTTAAAAAAAAATTATATTATATAGTATTATATTATATTATATTTTTGTAGAATATAGATTTAAATTGAAAAATATGTTTTATGTATATTATCAATATTGTCATACGTTTTTACTTTAAATCAGTATATATTACTTTTATTCCATACATTATTTATAACATTTGTATCATATGTATGTCCTGTTACCTAGAAATCAAACTTGCATGAAATATGTTCGTATTTGTTATGTTATTTACCGTGTCTGTCTATATTTCATCATATATTTGTAATTGTGTAAATATAGAGATTATTATTTTTCGTATTTCTTGTTATCATTTCTTGATTACCTATTTGAAACATTAGTATATTATAATTGTTTCTAATAACGGTTTAGAATAAAAAAATACATTTTTTACAAAATTATACTTCATTCAAAAGTTTTTCAAAAAAACAAGGCAATATTTGTGTGTTTAGAAACACGAAAGATTACACCCTAACGTAATGGGTGTTGATTTTTTGTTCAACTAAATAATCAAATATCCTTCTTATACATTTTGAAAACCAAAGATGGTCTCGGTCTCGAAGCATAAATATGTTATGTCCTAACGTGCTGGATGTGACATTTTTATTCCTTTGAAACGAGTTAAATCTTGGGATTCAATTCTACTTGAAATAACCCCTTTTTTTTAAGAGTTTTTCAATCCCAAATATTTTCAAGTTTTCAACCTCGGGACAACATCAATCAATTTGATACCGATTTTGGGCGTTGCAAGGGTGCTAATCCTTCCTTGCACGTAACCGACTCCCGAACCCGTTTTTTTCAAACTTCGTAGACCAAAACCACTGTTTTAGTAAATCAAAGTGTGTTATTAAAATAAAGGTGACCTGATCACACCTAATAAAAGATCGGTGGCTACTCCCTTTTTTTAAAAAGTCGATTCCCGTTTTGACAAAAAATGGTTACGACATTAATTATTATTTTGAATAATGCTTTTTATATAAATTACATAAGCAAAATTATTTTGTACATTGAATATAGTACAAATGCTCTAATTATGATTTGGAATTTTTTCTTATTATATTTGAATTGTAAAATAATATAATATATTTTAATTATAATAAAAAATTCAAATAATGAATTAAAAACTAATTAAAATATATTATTTAGAAATTTAATTAAAAATTGAACCAAACAATTCATGTAGTTTTAAAAACTAGTATAAAAAATAAGAGAAAATAATTTATCTAATTTTAAAATTAACATAATCTAAGCATATTTACATCATTTTTTTTTATGAATTTTGGAATTTTATTTTGGTACCTTAAGGACATGTACTCAAATAGCAAAGAGGGCATGATGAGATGAGATGGGAGTATTGTTGGTACTAATATTCAATAAGGAGGAGATAAGGAAGAGATGGTGGTGGAGATTATGGGGGTTTGATTCATCTGTAGCAGGTGGAGACTCGGAAGAATCGAGGGAGGAGAAGGAGAAGGAGGCAGAGAGAAGAGAGGATAAGGTTGGAGAAGGCCAAACAAGTGAAAGTCTTAAGTGAGGGCAAGGGGGAAGATCCTTGATATATCGTGTGTTGGGGAATCTATAGGGGAAGGTCCTTGTTTGGCACTAACAATATAGATGGTGGTCTACTTGTGTGGTCAGTCAAGTGGCAAGTCCTTTACATGCCAGTTGTTGTCAAAAATAGTATTGTGTGGTCCTGCTCTGACATTCCTCTTACTGAGATAATATGAGATTATTATGTCTTAATAGTCCTTTAGTGGTTCCCGTAAGCAATCCGTAATGGGTGGCAAAAAGTGGGTGGCTTGTTGGAGGCCAAAAGCGAATGGCTTCCTTGTGCGTAGTGTGAGGCATGTGGGTGGTTTGTAATTCATTACTAGCCAAATGGCCACCACTGATGGTATAAGATGGAGGGATATCCACGAATGTTTTTTAAGTTATTTCTCATACTGTCACATGTCCAAATTAAAATAAGGGTATAAGAAATATATAAAATTTTCATACAACAAGATTGACCTAAATATAAAAATTTCAAAAACTATATATTAACCGTTTACTTAAAACTAACAAGTAGCCTTGGTGGCATATTTAATTTTCTAATTTATTTTATTGCTTTTGTTTTTTGGAATAAGCAATATATGTATTTATTTTAAGTGTTTTATTGAGTTGGTATCATAAATCAACTTGATATCAATTTAATTATAAAATTATTAAAATATCCTTTCATATACAAATCTAGTATATATATTATAGCAAGGTTTTACCCAAACATGGTAACTTCAGTTGAATAAGTTTATTGAGCGATAATTGGTAACATTTTATTGGTGGACATCATTTTAATTTATTAATTTATATTAAATTAATCAAATCATGCATGGTTATTTTATTAATTTAAAAATTAAATTGTTATTAAATAATTTTTAATCTTTATAAAATATATTCATGAAATATTGATTCATTTTAATATAAAAGAACAATGCATAATATAATTAGTAAGAATAAATATTAAAAAAATCCAATTCACCAACTTAAGTTTGTCATATTAATTCTTATATATTTAAATAAATATTAGAATAGAAATGCATTTGCAAAATTGGTAATCAACGTTATAATAACATAATTATATGTTAACAAACTTTTCCTACATTAAATCATAACTAAATTAACATTGCAATCTTGAAAACAATTTTATGTAAATTATTTCTAAACACAAAATTAATATGTTGTTAAATAATTAAAAATATCCTAATTTCTAAATTATTGGTGGCACTGAGTGTAAATTATGGAGGCTGCTTGATTTATGTAGCAAAATAGATGTGTTTCGACAATTTCATTATATGCTGTGAACATATCTGTTATTTTTAACAAATGTTAGTCTTTTCTCAACTCATAAATAAGAGGATAATGCGTTTCAACACACTCGAACCCACGTCCTCCTTCATTGATAACAATACTCATATCAATCGAGGTAACGCTTAATTGACAATTATTATTAAAAAGTATGTGGTATATGTATGGCAATTGAAATCAAGTATAGTAAGCCAAATATATATATATTATTTATCTTATTTTCAAATAATTTCTAAATTGTTGAAATTGATGCATGTGTTTGCTTTACTTTTTCAAATAAAAGGTTGTATAATATTGATTAATAATTTTTTAATATAATTTATAAACTCTTTTAGAATGCACAATTTACTTCTTTTAATGTGCAAAATGAATAAATGAAAGCATAATTATGAAAGTTAAATAATCAAATCCAATTAATTGATGTAAAATAATATAAAATTTGGGCAGTACGAATTGACATGCATTTTGTACAATGAATCTCACCAACACCATAATTAATTGCATCAAATTTGTTTTTAAAAAAGATTAAAAAGATTATAATGGTAGTTCCAATTTTAGAAATTGATGATGTTGAAAGGCCTTAGGTTACATCTTATGCTCTCTCCTCACTTGTCTATAAATGAGGTTGGTTTTAACTATCCTTTTTCTTTGTTGCATCATTTTTCTAATATTTTAAATTTTTTTTTATTCTAAATAATGTATTTATGATTCAATGTTAGTCGTCAGTTGGATGCTTACACATTTCTAGTATTACCGCTCTTATACCTATTTTCTCACTTCAACTCACTATCCATTTTCTGCCATTTTTATTTTTTAAATTCATCTCTTTTACATTAAATATAAAACATGAATTTTATATACACTCAATTTCTTCATTTGATTTACCCATCGATTAAGAGGATTATGTGGCAATAATTTATTTTTATGACGGTATATAGTAATTGTATGAAAATGTAATTATTACTGTAGTAATTACACTCTCTTATAATTATAAAGAATTGTAATTCCCTAGACGTGATTGATTGATAAAGTGTAATTACAACGTAATTCCTTATGTTATGTTTGGTAGTATAAATTGTAATCACACAGTTACTTAATTTATATTTTTAAAAAATAATAATTATTATTATTATAAAAAAATACTAGTATGATAACAATAATTTCTAAACAAATAACGAAAATTAAAACCAAATCATTATATGTTTTATGTTAGTCTAAAAAAGTAGTTGATAATACGATTACAAATAAAAATAACAAGAAAAATAAATATCATATGCAATTTTCTTTAATTGTTTTAGTGCATATTTGTTCCCCTCTTCAATATTTAACATATGCTCTTTATCATTATCTATTGATCCTTATCTGAGTTTATCATCATCTGAAATTGAATCTACATGTTAAGATTGTCAAGATCTTCTTCTTTTATGTACTCTTTAAAGTATGAATTATCTCAATTCCACTTATGATTGAAGTTATGAAATATGCAACATACTAATATGACCCCAACTTTATTTTTTTTACACTATACTAAGGTGATGTTAATATAGGAAATATTTTTTTTAGAACAACAAATGTCTACTCAACCACATTTTTTGAAGCCTTGAAGGTCTCAAATTAAAGAGTTTGTGAGTTGTTTATAGTGCTTGTGCATGGCACCATTTTTCAAATAGAATCACACCCCACGATATGGTGTAAGAAAATATTTTATTTTTACATAATTAACATCGACCTTGTAATATTTGGATTCCCAGTCCAAATAGTCTATAGTTTTAATTATAAAAATATATATAAACTTAATTTGAAAAAAAGACTTATGTTAGGTTATATCCTTTTCTATAACACGTAAATTAAGTAAAAATAATATAAAATTTATATAAAAAAAAGTTTATAACTTACCAAGTAACTTTTATAACGTATACAATTTTTTACTGTAATTTCAAAAAGTAATTTTTTTATAAATAAATTATAATAAAAAATTATAATATTTTTTTATAAATACGTAGATAGTATGGGCACATAAATAAATTTGTTCACACTTTTTTGTCATATTTTTTTATAAATAAAAATATTATAACACTTTTATAATATGTAAATTATTTTTTATTAATAAATTGGTTATAACTTTAAAATTTTTTAAGATTTAAATAATATAAATTTTTATAACTTTATAAAATACTCAAATTATTTTGGGTGAGTATTGGGTACATTGGTTACGTATTTTTTTATTTTATTTCGCAAGCAGCCTTAAAAAATTGACATGTCTTTTTTTTAAATATATACTTTTAAATATTTTACTATACTTCTATTGGATACTTGATAACCCCTTAATCACAAAAACTCCACAGTGTACTAAATATTTTCTCAATTATTTTTATAATGTAATTTTTTAGGATTTATAACATAAGAATTTTTTTGTCATAATCACCCAAATGCTCATACATATTCATGTTTATATTATAAGTTTCATAATTTATATAATTTTTTTAAAAAATTAGATTTAGGTGTGATCACCGATGTAATTACTCTAATTCTCACCCTTCCCTTAAGAATTAGAAAGTGTAATCGGGGTGCTCCTGTTACTCCGAATTCAATTAAACCCATAAATTACAATGATTACTCAAACACGTCATATTTATATAATTACAAATAATTACACCCATATTCAATTATTAAATCACTTTCTAAACACTAACTTATAATTACAATATTCATGTTGCCTTAATTCAATATACATTTTCTAAATATATTTCATATATATGAATTATTAACATAAAACAAAAATCACTTTTTGAAATTTGAATCTGATAATCATTTTTACATTTTATATTGAACTTTTTTTTTGGGTCTAAATAGGTCTTAAATTTGACAATTGTTCTTATATTAGGGCTCAATTTTTTTGTCCAAGTTAGTCTTTAATATTTATTTGAAAGCCCTAAAATTTAGATTTTAATGTGGGAATAATTCTTAAGTTCAAGCTCCAATATGAGAACAATTGTCAAGTTCAAGGGTTAACTTGGACAAAAAAAAAATTTAAACCCTAATATGAAAACAATTGTCAAATTCAAGACCTAAATTGAACAAAAAAATTTAGACCTAATATAAGAATAACTGTCAAATTCAAGCCTGAAGTAATGATTTAGCGAAAGAATATATTCTTTTTGAAAAGTTTACTTTATAACCATACTTGTGTTACTAAACCGTTTAAAAAGATTTCACGAATAAGTAAATATAAATTACTAACGTGAAATATATGATTTATCTTATACAAATTTCTTTAATTTAATAAAAGATCCAATTATGAGTTTTTTATTTTTATTTTTATTTTTATTGTGCATGTTGTTAATTTATCTGTTAAATTATTCAAATATGTCATTTTTTAATTGATTAAATATATTGTTTTTATGAAAATTTAGAGAAATAAATTAATTTTGGAAGGAGAGTGTGAAAGCGCATCCAGTTCGACGCGTTTTCCCTTTAAGATAAATTTTTTGACTTTTTTTTAAATATAATTAGTTTCTTTTGTTAGATGATTAAATATTAGTAGTTTTGTCATTCAGTCCCGGGTTTGATTCCTCTTCCACTCACATTTGTATTTTTATTTCATATTTTTTAAGCTTTTTATTATTTTTAATTAATATTTTTAACATATTAGCTTCTTTGGTCAAATGGTCAAATAATAATGATTTTATTTTTGAGTCTTAGGTTTCCACCTCTTCTAAACACATTTGTAATTTTTATTTCAATTTTTTTAAAAAAATTTAATTAATAAATATATTATTTTCAAAAAAATTTAATTCATCTTTTTAATTAATAACTCTTTTATTTATAAAATCAAATAATTATTATAAACATAATTATTTTTAGTAAATATAATTTTCATATGTGTAATATTTATTTTTCAATCTATATCATGAATGTAGTAAATTTTAGTATTATATATTTTTATATGTGTATTTAAAGTATTTCACATATAAATATAATGATATTTGAAATAATTAATTAAAATATTTCACAGATAACAATATTTTTGAAATATCATACCCACAATGTAGATAAAAAAATAATGATATTTGAAATATTTTACATATCAAAATAATAATTACATTTGAAATTAATTATTTTATTTTGTAGTATTAAAAATCACCATACCTACAATATACGTGGAGAAAATAAATATTTGACATATAAATATTATAAAGAAAAATATATCAAAAAAAAATAGTTGATGTTTATATTATATATAAAGGAGTTATTAATTTCAAATATTTTTAACATAATGATATATGTAAAAAATATATATTTTTATTATATAAATATATATTTATTATTTGATTATACGAATAAAAGAGATATTGATTAAAAAGATGAATTAAAAGTAAAAAAATTTAAAACAATATATTTATTAATTAAAAATAAAAAAATTTTGAAATAACATAAAATAAAAAATTAGAAATGTGTTTGGAAGACGAGGAATTAAACCTGGGACTTAAGGATAAAATTATTATTATTTGACCAAGGGAGTTAATATATTAAAAATAATAATTAAAAATAAAAAGAAACTTAAAAAAACATGAAATAAAAAATAAGAATGTGAGTGAGAAAGAAATTGAATTTGGGACTCAAAGATAAAACCACTAATATTTAATCGTTTGACCAAAAAAGCTGAGTATATTAAAAAAATAAAAAAATACGTCTTAAAGGGAAAGAGCGTCCAGCTGAACGTGCTTTTCTGCCACTTGTATAGAAAGTACGCTCAGTTAGACGTGCTTTCACAGACCCCTTTAAAATTGATCTATTCTCCTAATTTTTTTTTAAAAAAAGAACATATTTAACCAATTAACAGAAAAAAAAAGTAATATAAATAATTTAGCCTAATTTATCATTACACAATAATTAATTGTAATGGTTAATTACAGCAGTTATATGAGTTATTGAAAGAATAGATATGGAGTTTTTAAAATGAATTAAGCTAAAGACCAAAGTTTGAATTTGAATAATATAAATTATAAATGAATAGTTTATGTATTATCTTAAATACCAATAATAATAATAATAATAATAATAATAATAATATATTCAACATTTTATTTACTTATTTAACTTTTCATTCCTGTTATAGTAGTAATAGGAGTAATTTATTTTATTTTAAAAATATCACTTAATCCAATTTAACGGAATGATTTAGTGTTATCAGATGATTTTTTTTTTAAAGAATTATCAAATGGATTAAATTAAGAGTAGAGGGACTAGTTTTTAGGACTAAATTTTAAAGGTGCAAAGAGTATAGGGACTAAGAAGATAATTAGAAAAAAGAATGGAAATAGGTGGAGAAGTAAGTGAAAGCAATCGAGAGAGAAGTGAGCAGGCATGAAAAAGATAAAATGGCATTAACTTCTCATTTATTGCTTTCACCAACATTTGCCTATATTCAGAAGCAGCAGTTTGATCCACATTTATTGTTCTTCTTTCTTTCTCTTTCTCACTAACATTCTTGGCTGCAAAAACTACACCAACCTTCATCACCTTCCACTCTTCACTTATCAAATTCATTTTTCATTTACACTCTCTACGATGGAACTACATGCATAGCTAAATATATGAGCTAGTATCCAGGGTTTTGCCTGCTAGATATGTTGTTCACTAACATCTTCATTGCTTCTTCAAGCTGTTTGTGGCTCCAAATGTGGTAAGCTGAAAGCTTTTTTTGATCCCAAGTGGCAGAAATGGAGAAATGGTAAGTTTTCTATGATATTTTATGCTATTGAGAAGAACAGTGAAAGTGGTTTGGTTTTCTATGTTACAAGACTTGCATAAGGAGTATTTTGATTTGGGTTTTAGGTAAGGAGCTTCTGATATTTGGTTTTGGTCTCATTTCTCAACTCCTTGCTGGAAAAATTCATATTTACACTTCATCCTGCAAATGGTGAAATATGAGGCTGTAATCTTTACTGATTTATCATATGCATTCTGGGTTTAAAAGAGAAGCATGCTACTTCCAAGCCTATGTAGTGTTGATGTGGGCGGTGGATTCCATTAGCTTTGGATAATTAGTTTCCATCTTCTGCTATGGGGGTTATCAGCTTACTGATTAGAGATTCCTCTGTCTGGGTCTCACTTGGGGCTTTGTTAAATTTGTGGTGGGTAGTTTCAGGTTTGGGCTCAATGTCCAGCATTGCCATTTCTTATGGTGAGAATGGACCTGTATTTTGTGGTTTAAAACCTGATGGCTCACATCTTGTGACCTGCTATGGGGCAAATGCTGCAGTCATCTATGGGACCCCTTCTCATTTCCCATTTGTGGGTCTAACTGCTGGTGATGGCTTTGTTTGTGGGCTGTTGATGGATTCTAATCAACCTTATTGTTGGGGAAGCAGTGGCTATATCGAAATGGGAGTTCCTCAACCGATGATCAAGGGAGCTGAGTACGTAGAAATCAGTGCAGGCGATTACCATTTATGTGGTTTGAGAAAGCCTTTAACTGGAAAGCATAGAAATTATGCTTTGGTTGATTGTTGGGGTTATAATATGACCAAGAACTATATGTTTTATGGGCAGATTGAATCACTCTCAGCAGGCTCGGAGTTTAACTGCGGATTGTTTTCTCAGAACATGACTGTTTTGTGTTGGGGCGACGAGACTAGTAGCCGTGTCATTAGCTTAATTCCTAGAGAAATGAGGTTTCAAAAAGTTGCAGCTGGTGGTTATCATGTTTGTGGGATTTCGGAAGGGCTGAATTCTAGAGTCATTTGCTGGGGAAGGAGCTTGAACCTCGAAGAAGAACTATCCGTGCCGGTTGCATATTCTCGTCAAGGAAATGTTGATTTGCCACCAAAAGATCCGATGCTTACAGTTGTTGGAGGAAAGTTCCATGCTTGTGGAATCAAGAGCTATGACCACCAAGTGGTTTGCTGGGGTTTCATTCTCAAACCAAGTACCCCAGCTCCCAAAGGTGTTAAAGTCTATGCGATTGCAGCTGGAAATTACTTCACTTGTGGTGTTATAGCCGAAAAATCCTTTCTCCCGGTTTGTTGGGGCGTTGGGTTCCCGACCTCACTCCCTACCGCTGTCTCACCTGGACTTTGCAAAGACACTCCTTGTGCACCGGGTTCCTACGAAGTTAGTCCAGAGAATGCACCTTGCAAGTCTCCTAACTTACATATTTGTATGCCCTGCAGCATTGGTTGCCCTGCTGAAATGTACCAAAAATCGAGATGTACTTTGAAGTCAGATCGAGTTTGTGATTACAATTGCTCTAGTTGTAACTCAGTGAAATGCGTCTCAAATTGTTCTTCGAATTCTGAAGCTACTAATGGAAGTAAGAATGAAAGGTTTTGGTCACTGCAATTGCCGATCATCGTCGCGGAGATTGCTTTTGCTGTGTTACTGCTGATCATCGTGTCCTTAACTGCAGTTTTATATGTCCGATACAGGTTGCAGAACTGTCGCTGCAAAGCAAAAGAGTCGAAGTCCAAGAAAGCTAATGAGATTGCTTCTTACCGAAAAGAAAACGTAAAAGTCCGTCCTGACTTAGACGAGCTTAAGATCAGGAGAGCTCGGATGTTCAATTATGAAGAACTTGAGAGGGCCACTGGTGGATTCAAAGAAGAATCTGTTGTTGGAAAAGGAAGTTTCTCATGTGTTTATAAAGGGATATTGAAAGATGGGACCGTTGTTGCAGTTAAAAAGGCCATAATGTCTTCGGATAAACAGAAGAATTCAAAAGAGTTCCACACAGAGTTGGATCTATTGTCAAGATTGAACCATGCCCATCTTTTGAATCTGCTTGGATATTGTGAAGAAGGCGGAGAACGGCTTCTTGTTTACGAGTTTATGGCTCATGGATCTTTGCATCAGCATCTTCATGGAAAGAACAAAGCCTTGAAAGAGCAATTAGATTGGGTCCGAAGGGTCACCATTGCCGTCCAAGCTGCACGGGGAATTGAATACTTGCATGGTTACGCTTGCCCGCCAGTGATTCATAGGGACATCAAATCCTCAAACATTCTCATAGATGAAGAACACAATGCTCGAGTGGCTGACTTCGGTCTCTCTTTACTAGGACCTGCGGATAGTAGCTGTCCATTAGCCGAGCTACCTGCTGGAACACTCGGTTATCTTGATCCAGAATACTACAGGCTTCACTACCTCACAACAAAATCCGATGTCTACAGCTTCGGAGTATTACTATTGGAAATTTTAAGCGGACGAAAAGCCATTGATATGCAATACGAAGAAGGGAATATAGTGGAGTGGGCAGTTCCATTGATTAAATCAGGAGACATATCTGCAGTTCTAGACCCAGTTTTGAAACCTCCAGCAGACATCGAAGCTTTGAAAAGGATTGCAAATGTGGCTTCCAAATGTGTGAGAATGAGAGGAAAAGAGAGACCATCGATGGATAAAGTGACCACCGCCTTAGAGCGAGCTCTAGCACAGTTGATGGGCAGTCCATGTAGCGAACAACCAATTTTGCCAACGGAGGTGATCTTGGGAAGTAACAGAATGCACAAGAAGTCCTCTCAAAGGTCTTCGAATCGGTCGGTCTCGGAAACTGAAGTTGCGGAAGAAGTTGAGGATCAAAGGTTTGAGTTTAGAGCTCCTTCGTGGATTACATTCCCGAGTGTAACCTCATCTCAAAGGCGGAAATCATCGGTATCGGAAGCTGATGTGGAGGGAAAGAACATAGAAGGAAGAAACATGGGCAATGTAGGGTACGGTGGGGATGGTTTGAGAAGCTTGGAAGAAGAGATAGGCCCTGCATCTCCTCAACAAAGCTTGTTCTTACAACACAATTTTTAAATGATCCCAACCAAATATTCTATCAGTTTGTTTAAGGAAAAGGAACTGTAAAAATGGAGAATGGATGTAATTTTCAGAATTTTTATAGTTCTACATCCCATTTGCATCTCGCAGCTATGACACAAGAACTTTAGTCGCCCTGTCACGGTTGTGTTACCGGAATTTCAGTCGCCCTGTCGCAAGCATGGACCGTCAACTGTTTCGATTTGTTGTCTTTATATTGTTAAATTTGAATTCTTTCTTGTGACTACTGTACTGATTGTAACTTATTTAATCCGTCTCTTTTAATGCTAATGGATGAAATTCATGTTTACTGTTTGAGTTGTTTGAATTACAAGCAAGAATTTAAAATCAACTAATGATGGATATTATTTTAATTTCATAAAATACAATTGATTCCATTTAATATTTAATCCTCTAAAATATTTATGTTGTTACAATGATGATCTTAAGTGCTAAATAACTCCATTAATATAAACAATTACTTGGATGTCAAGAAAGGTAGCTATCCACAAACAATTTGCTTACACTTCAATTGAACTTTGTAATGGAAGCATTAATTTATAAATATAATTAGAGGTTTGAGACATTATATAATCTACAAAAAGAGTAAAAACGTAACCACTCAACAATCAGTACAAAATGAGCAGAGGAAAAAGCGCATTCACTCTTGTAATACTACAAGGACTTAAATCAAACTGAAATGGATCAAAACAGATTGTTATTAAGCAGGATTACAGGACATAAATAAACTCTAGAGATCCATTCCAAACAGTTTTTAGGCAAATAGAAAGATATCAAGGAACCATGGAGGGGCTTATGATTGTTCTACGAATCCTGGCAACCAGCATTGCGTGTAGACACAATACACAGATTGAGTGAACAAGTTCTTGCCCAAACCAGAAAAAATGATGTATTATTGTGATTTTCCTTGTTGATAACTATATCATTGACTCTTGTTTTTTTTTTTCCTTTTCTGTATCATGTTTAATACATAGATACATTTGCGTACTTACACTATATTCGGACGAGTTTATGCAACATGTGCAATTCGAGTCATAGTACAACAAAACCTAAAGCTGCAAAAACTCCTTAGTGGCAAATTCAGGCAAAAGACTGTACATGGTTTGCTTCATCAGGCGCCAGAGGAGACGAGCAAAGAACAATTCTGACTGATACACCAACTGTTGGAAGGGCAAACAACGTGCATTCAATTCAAAGAAAAATACAAACAAAATCTCATTTTAGTAAAGATGTATTCTGAAAATTGTTAGAAAGTAATGATGGATATGACTGAGCATAGGGCTTCTAAGAACCTGATATTTGATGAAGACAGTACTAGAACCAAACTGAAGGATTTCGGAATTGTGTCCCAATTGCATTCAACAGAAATCTTACAAGGTCTTCTCTCTGAACCTCTTTCTCCTTCTTAAGATCAAGATGACGAACCTGAAGATGTTATCATTTTAAAAGTCGAGTTGCACATCCAATAAAGATAGGCCATCTCAAAATATGCATAGTCATCACAAATTTCGACTAAATTGTAAAGAACAAGTTTATGTCCTTGTAGTAGCAATATAATTGGAAAAGAAAAAACAGAAACAGCCTCCAAGGTCCAAATTACCTTGACAAAGCCAGTTTGAGATACACCCATGTCTGTTATAATAACAAGACATTTTATCTCATGCTCACTTGCATATTCGTATTGCTCCGTGAGGCTTGGATCAGGTATAGGAACAAGCTCAGCCTGATGTATAGGAATGACAAATGAGTATGAAAACAATAATAAGTACATAAAAAATTCTTATGTACAACATTCCAACACCAACCTTGATATTCTCCTCCCATAATTCAGCAACAAGTTCCATGCGTTCAATTAACAGACCACCACCTCCTCTTGAACAAACAAGGATGCTGGTGGTAGCTTCATTTCTGCAGCAGGACACACAAAGGTGATGGGCCAATGAGTAAAATATAAGACTGACCGAGAAGACGGAGATAAGCAATAGGAGGCAACTGCACCTGATAGGCTTGAAATCTACAGGAGAATGCTGGATCATAGTCTCAAGCGCAAGGCTGGTTCCAACAGCACCAGGAGGATTTGTTTTCTGGATGGTGAAAAAAAAACCCTCAATAAATAGATGTGATATGATTTCATGCTGGAAATTATCGAAGTATACCAGGGTACTAGCACACAGGCTAATAAAATATAACCAACCATGCTTTTCTGATTTGTAAGTTGCACGTGCAGTTAAGACAGGCAGGGACTTATTGCTAGAACAATAATCCAAACATTCATAGTAAGTATTCAACAAATGACGAATGGAAGTAAAACCAGTTGCATAACTTTCTGTTAGAAGTTACTTAGTGCTAAGCACTTTAAAAAGTGACTTATTCTACCTGAACAAGTAACTATGCATGGCAAGTGCATATATGCATATACATGTATAAAAAATGAAAAACAGGAAAGGAACCAGAAATGCATGACATACATATTCATGATCCCACATTTGATGAAGTAGATAGTCATATCGACCACCAACAGCAAGCAATGCACCTTCAGTAAGTGCTCCAGGATGACTCTCCTTTCCCAAGTATATCTGGAGAACGAATTAGAAAATTCATTATCTAAATACTGGGAGATGTGATAACCATCTATATACACCTTTACAGGTAGAACTAGAAAAACAGAACATACAAAATTTTGCGTCAACAAAGGTTACAGGCAATTACGGCCATAGGTTATCTTTGACATTAGTATATGACGTTGCAAGTAGACATATTATACATTATCTTACCGTACAATTATGACATCATTTTACATATAACAAATGAAAATGAAGCATTACATGTAAAAACCATAGATATACTTTCACCTCAATGTCAAAGCTAAAGTATACATTTTAAATCCAAGTTGCTATAGAGATTTATCAGTAAAGATAGATGCCCATGGTAACTATGATCAACATTCTGATATGCCCTGTAGTAACAAAGTGGTATGGTAAAGGTAATATAGACATATCTATAAGTGCATTCAAGCCATGATAATTCAGTACGAAAATACACACACAAGCAGCCGAAGTTGTCATACCTGAAAAAACAATTCTCTATGATAATTCTCAGTTGGTGGCATCAGTGGATCTATATAAACATGTTTTTCAATCCTCCAGATCCTCAAGTAACTAAAGAGGTCTGACAACTCATCAAGAGCTTTGCGGGTAGGCTTATCTGCAGGCAATGCTCCCCTCAATCGAGGGAGGGCCTGGTCTACAGCTCCACAGAATCTTAAACCAACAGTCTGCAACCTATTTACAGTAGCTTCTGCTAAATTTAGTTCCTGGAAAAGAATGAAATTTAGAAGAGAATGCATAAAAATTAAGGTTATAATGACGACATAGGGTTTCATCATATAATTCACTTCTGCATGTGATAATAATCATGCACTAGTGAAAAGAAACAACTTAACTTTATGACTACTGTCCAAACATTCTGTCACTACTTTTACAATTCATGAATCATCCTACATCAAGCAGAAATACTATAAAGTTAAACTTATAAACATCAAAAGCATCATGAATCATCCTATATCAAGCACAAATACTATAAAGTTAGAACATGTTCACTGTGAATCTCAATTTTTTTTGAGGCACAAATACTATAAATTAGTTTTGTTTTATAAGATTGAATTAGCAAAATTCCTATCCTACTCTCTTAGTTCTAAAGTAACTACACATTCCCATGTTCTAGCAAAAAAATAAAGCAAAATACATAATTTCAAGAATGTACAAAGTAGTTCCATTAGGTTTTACAAAATTCTCATTATTCAGCAAAAAATCCCCAAACCCTTTTATGCCAAACATTAAAACAAAAGGATATACCAGATGGGTTTAGAAATTATATCCTAAAGTTATTGGGTTCTAGAACATTATATCAAGGGCTTATTGAATAATTTTGTTCAAGAAACTAGAAATTCTAAAGTCAAGTAAAGCATTTGGCAGTGAATAAGACAAGATGTTGTAAACAAATAAAAGCATCGTTCCTTTTTGGGTGTAAAAGAACTTTAGAATTCACATATCTTGTAGAAAGTGGAATACCACAGACCCTAATCAATAGAATTATTATATCATACAGCATTGAAGAGAAAATACAACATAAGAAATCATTCTAATGTCTCTGCAGTGCCCCCTAAATTGTCAAGTCCACCTCCAGAATGTAGAACAATAACTAAGCAAAATCCATAATAGCCCAAGTTGAATTTTTCAGCCAGAATATTTGACAAATCAAATATTAATCCAAAGAAATGAACACCTTTTATCACGTTATAAATGCACTTTCAACCAACATGGTGTGCTTCTAAATTTACAAGGTATAATAAGCACAGCAATCCTTTAATGACTTTATAGCTAAAATCATGACTTTACATGAAGATTTGATCATAGCGGCTTTGTTTAAGTAAAAGTCCCTTTAGGTCAAACAGCTTGAATATCTGCTTGGTTTAAGTCTAATCATATGAGCATATACTCAATAGACACAAAATTGAAAAAAGTCACTTCAACTCTAAGAGACTCTGAGAAGTACAAGTTCGGGTAAAACAATATTATAATGGCAACTTTTACAGCTTAACCTATGCTAAGCTAAGCACAGTGTGCTTCATGGTTTCCACAGACCTGCAAAAGCTGACGCCTTATAACAACCCACTTTAACTTCCGTTCGGATGATTGTGGACGTAAGGAAGCCATCATTGAGAGAAGCTTCATTCAGTTAAGGAAGCAATTGTCAGATCAAAACTTCACATGGTCAATAAAATAAAATGCATGTTGAATATCAAAGACATACCTCAGCAACTTTCTGTCGGTGCTCTGCAGTGATTCCTGCCCAAATCCAAATAGACTCAAGCAGGTTCCCATGATTAAGATGGATATCACACAATTCTGAGTTAAAAAATCGAGTAAAAATGTCCATTGTCACCTGCAAACGAGTCCAAGATGAGTCTGAAGTATAATGCATTTAATGCAAGAACATGGCAGCACATAACAACCTTGAAACTTACAGCAAATACAAATTAATCAAGCCAAGTGCATGGGCATGACATGGTAGTACAGGTTTCATGGTCCTGAAGAATTAGATTTATAATGAATATAAATGCCATAAAAAATCACATTAAAACCCTACTACTTTTTCAAGCTGATATAAACAATGCTTTCTTAGTTATCTGCAAAACGTGAAAACTAACACTGTTTCTTAATGAAGCTCAGAAGTTTCCTCATTGACAGTGACATGTCTACAAAGTAAAGTATCCAAAAGATCACTGGAAAATCACAATTGAAATGCCGTGAAAGTAATAAAAATATCTTGCAAGGTTAATATTACAAATTCTCAGTTGTAAAAGGGAACTAGCCATGCCAACATTTTACAAGATAATCCAAAAGTTATATCAACAGCAATGCAGGAGTAACTAAGATACAATTTGTCATAGAGCATCATGAGAACACACACACACACACTCACAGGAGGAAAACAGCTAGGTCAACAGTCATGGTTGAGCTAGAAACATAACCAGGTATAAGACAGAACAACATTACCTAACCTACATAACTAGGCAGTGAAGAATAGATAGATAGATAAAAAAGATTAGAATACCTTGAGAACCTCTGCCTCTGTCAAAGCTGATGCACCTCCAATAATGTCAAAATCACCCTATTGGTAATCAAAAGTCATAATGCACAAAATTACAATAACTTTTGACGCGAAAACACTATCAATCATATTAACATGAAACATTGTAGGAGAAAAGGTGCATCACAACATAACTGTTACAACATCTATACCTGAAGATAACGATTTGGAGGTGAATGACCGATTGCTCTTCTATAAACATATGATATCTCATATCGCTTGAATGAAAATTTCTATGGCAGATAAAATGGAAAATCAAATTTAGGTCAAATAAACATCCACTAAAAGAGCAGATCACAGACGATATGCTAAGCATGTATATAAAAAACAATGAGAGAAAAAATCAGATATCTTCTTTTGCAGACAGACAGATTTGACAACACTAAATAGAAAGATATCAGTACAAAAAAGTTCTAACCACTGACTTATGCCCTCAAATTTGTTTCTAGAGATGTTTTCAAGAAAACCTAATAAAATATAGCTCATAACTGATCTGCCACCTAGGAGTCATTCCATCTTTCTTTCAATACTTGCACAATATATCATAAATGAAGCTAGCTAATAATAATCTTAAATTATTACACTATAGAGGTGTTAAATCTAACCTTGTAACAAATATGATGCAGAAGCTTAGCCTTAAACTAAGTCTTAAAATGAAATTATAATTAAGGATGAATATAACAAAATGAAGAACAAGAAGACTTGCTGTTATTTCAAATTAACTTCTAAGAATAATTATTTTTTATTACTTTTCAGAAACACGCATGTTGAGAACAATAAACAGAAAGGTTTAACCATGTTATGGAAGCCTGTAAAACTCAGAGATGAGTAATGCTACTAAATAACATTACATAATGTAGCATTAGTTAGAATGTTATTAGACCATTTGGAAGTCCTCTTTTTTAGTATTCTTAAGATTCCTATTTCAATATGTTGGGAAAACCAATATCTAGAATGCATACTTGAGAATTAACCGAAGGACATATGAAGATTTTGTTACATCAAGCTTTCAAAGTCTATCAACTATTTCTAAAGTAGAAGTTTAACAACCTTATCAGCCTTGCATAATTGTATCCAAAAAATGAAGAAAAAAACAAAAAGATAGGTGCAACTCTTGTAAGAAGTTTTGTACTCAATACCTGGTTTGCTACTATCCAGCTAACAAAAGGTACGCGCAGCTCATGGCAAAGTTCAAGCATATCTCCCCCATGAGTCAGAAGTTTGACAGTATTCCTTATCATACAAACCAGATATAATCAATCAGTGGTACCTTTTCTAAAAATTTTAAGGATTTTGACTATGAGAGGCACCTAGAGAACTTTGGACAATCATCTAGCAGACGCATAGGTACTATTTCAAGATGCTTAGCACAATGCTGTTTGAAAACTTCCCTGGAGACCTCAGCAACATAATCACGAAGTTCGGTGTCTAAATCTGCAAACTGGATAGAAGAAGTATCATGGTGAACCATTCGCAATCTACCAGCACTCTGGTGATGGTTTTTCTTTGCTAACATTTCTTCATCAAAAATGGCATCCACAACTTTGCCATATACACTTGTGTCCTCAGAAGTCTGCATCGTATGTAGAATATCTGAATAGGGAAAGAAATTAGCAAAAATAAAGATTGATCAAAGGGCTAGTTGAACTTTCTAAACTTGATACCAATTGCAAGCTGATTTGTTATATTATGACACGTGGACATTTTTGTCAGCTTAAACAGCAGAATATCAGATGAGTGCAGCAAACTATATTACAAGGTAGTTGTGCACCAGTATTGCTACTAAAATTTTATTGAAACCAATTAGAGAGCTTACAATTATAGTTAAAACCATAAGTCTTTTGGCGGAAGAGATTCCATTTTTTGCCCACCAAAACAAGAGTCATGACAGATGAGTTAACCAAATTCCATTAATACGCCTGTGTCTAACTGGGATAAAAAATTATTAAAGAGGCTTCTTGTGACTTACATGGACAATGAATTGTTTTTCAGATAAAAAAGTTCCCAATACACTAGATGATTAAAATCTTCAAAATATTAAGTTTAAGATTTTTAACTCTTGTTTAGTAATAACCCCATTATAACACTACTTTTTGTTTAATTACATACTCAAAAGCTACAGAGAGTTATATAAGTATGTATAGACAATTTATACTATGTTTCTCCCCACTTTTCTTAATCATAATAAAAGGTAAAGTACCAATTACTCAAAGTCAACTTTCAACAAGTAATGCACTTAACAACATAGTATAGAAAAAAAAATGCTCACATAAAAAACAAAAAACTAGATTAGAACTTAACTACTTACTATCCAACAACTCGTATTCCATTCGTGGAGGAAAAGCATTTTGCAAAAGTTCCATGGCAGATGGGCGATCGGAAGGACTTTGTGACATTAAGCATCGTAATAACGATGCCTGTTCCGGAAGTTCAGCTACCCATGCAGAAGGAAGTTCCCCTTTCAGTTTCAGATCAGATAAAATAATGTGTCTCTCCATAGCTGTCCCAAAAGGGTGCCAAAGCTCAAAGAAAACAACTCCTAAACTGTACATGTCAACCTGCAAAATAAGATAGCCAAATAATAGTTATGATTATATTAAAAGCCATGAAATTGTAGGAGTGCAAACTATCTAATAATAAAACCCATACTACTTGGCAACCTGAGCTTTCGACTCAAGGCTAGGTGCCTGCATTTTTTGCTCACAGAACTAGACATAAATACTTTCCCTCGGAATAGAAAAAAAATAAAAACATACTGCTTGGTACTAAGTAAAACCAAAGACGAATTTATCATTCACCTTCTCATCGATCCTTGGCCATCCCTGCTCAATTTCTGGTGCAGTGTAAAAGTAGGTACCAACTTGACCAGTACCGTCAACAGAAGATCCAAGTATATCTGTCGGGAAACCACCATCCTGGTCCACCTGTTCGAACCTCAAGAATTTTGCTGAAGCCAGAAGAATGAAAATTATAAATTTTATGTCATTTTCAATTTTGGGCTTCTAATCTAACATACATGGCCATGATCCCTATTTGTAAGGGGAAACACATATTTTCTTCACTGACTAGTAACAATTGCTACTAGATCACACGCAAAAAAGCACTAACCCGCTAGAGGGGTAAAATTACACAAATAAATAACAGAATGAATAAAAAAAATTAAAAATATTTGGTGACAGAGAGAATTTTTTTTTTCAAAACATTGAATATTAATTTACATTTTGTACAACATGCTAGCACTTGCCTTTTGAACATGGTGTATTGATTTAAAAATGTTACTTTGTTTGAAGATGCCTACAGAATGGATTAATGACAATTTGACGGCAAGCATATCTCAAGACATTGTAAAGCGTGACTTATGAACCTTTAATTCACTTTGTTCTCCTTTGTTTCATTGTTTATTTAAGAAGCCCGGAAATTCATTTAGAAGGTCTGATCTGCTTTAACAGAATTTCTCAAACCATAACTATAAACATTATATTCATATGTAAGTGAAATTTTACCATAGCATTCATTCTCAAATTAAATGAGTTCCTTTTTCGCTTTTGTTCCATAACTAACATTTGAGTTAGACAGTAAATCTCCCTCTTAGAAACTAGATGAAGACAAAAGTTGATTTCACCATAGAAAAGATATATCTTACCAAGACCAAAATCTCCAATTTTAATGTCATTGCGAGCATCAAAAAAGATATTGTTTGGAGTCAAGTCTCGATGGATGATTCCTTGTCCATGTATGTGTGCCAAGCCTTCCACAATTTGGCGAAACTGGTGCCACACTAATTCTTTGTCAAAATGATTATAAGATTCAAAGACTTGACGAAGGGTCCTTCATGCCATAAAAGGAATGAATTTTGGAAATAGTCAAAAAAAGGGTGGAGGATGTAAGTATTTTGTAAGGACAAAAGGAAAAGCATTTCAAATGTATTTTAATAAAATAGATGGTTATGGAGTAATAAAATCATAGAAAAGAACGCTAACATAAATGCGTGTACATGTAAATAACAGACATTACAAAATGCATAAAAGAATATAACATGAAAAGCAGAAGAAATTGCATAATTTTTCTGTGAATATCGAAAAGGTAAAAGATGTCGAACTGAAATACCTACCTCAAGTCAATTACATGCTTCAAGAAGATAATGATTAAAATTAAAATGATTATTCCAAAGAGTTTCTTTTACCTATCCATTGTGAGAACATATACTTTCAGCACTCTTACATTACTTCACAAGGATGAATGTCAAAGGAAAAATAATTACTAATGTTTGATGGTATAATTCACCAAATAGAAACATTCATAAAAACAACAATAGTATCAAGAATGAATTCAATTAGTTCGCTTTAACTCCAATTTATTTCTAAAAAAGTTACGATACAAAGTACAACATGAATGAGACCAGTGCAGATAAGAACGAAAGACAAGCAAATAAATCAGATACCTAGGGCAGTACTCCATCTGAATATATAGATACGTTGACTCAAGTTTGTTCTCCTGTCCAGGGACATCTGTCAAGCCCACACCCTTACTAAATGTGGAGCTTGTTGCAGTCTCTGAACCGCATGCATTATCACCAAAAGAATTAGCAACTCCTGTTTCGAACCATGCCTGGAAGTTTGCAAATATTTAACACTTAACAGAAGTCTAAAATGGGTGCATTATTTTTCATAATTCTGAAGCAAATATATTTCTTTCCCTCATTTTCCTAATATCTCTTTCGTGGGTAAAGCAATTAGGGAGTCAATTTAGTACCTTCCTATAAGACCTAGGTAAGGAAAAATGGTTAAAAAATGTGGGCTAGGCAGAGGCTTGACAATTCCCAAAGATGCAGAGAGAAAAAAAATCGTCAAACGCTTTTCAATTTACCTGATAGTAACGGACGACATGCTTATGCTGTAAACGTGAAAGTGTAGCTACCTCCCTAAGTACCTCACCAGTCAACATTATCGATTCATTAGCACAAAGTAATACAGTATCAAGCAGAATAAAGATGGGAAATTGCACCAAAACTCAGATACTGAGAAAAATAACCAAATTTAAAAAGTTGTATAGAAATTTTACACCATAAAGCAACTTCTTAATGAAAATGTTAACTAACTACATATATAACAGTGGAACAGAACACCAACAAGATTGGAACAGAAATACAGAATAGAAAGCAAGAAGGCCAACAAAGAAAAAGTTGGAAAGCAATATCATGCATACATTTTGAGAAAGGAAGAGACAAGAAAAAGGCTAAACCAAAGTATTACAGTTGCCTTTGGGGGCAAGACAAGAAGTCAAAGGCACCTAAAAAGGTAAGAAGACTGGAATGGCTGATGAGTATCAATTTCAACTTCAAGGGTTGGTGGCATGTGCTAGTGCAATGCAAGTAGACCAACAAGTTGACTTGTTTACTGCAAGATTAACAGGCTCAATTACGCTTGATGTGGAGATGCAAAATCCCTCAAACCTTGTTCAAGAAATGATTTTGGCATGGGCCTTTGAGAAGAAGTAATAGATAGCAAGAGTGGCAAGCACGCTAAGAGAACCTAGATACAACGGGCTTGAATACTAAAGGCACCAACACGGTAGTGACAGTTTCCCCTTTTGTTGCTAAAAATAGCCCTGGGTATGACGGGGTGATGGTTGTAGGTTCAAGTCTAAGTACTGCAACTCCTTGTTTTGTTAAAAAGTTGACTTGTGCAGAGAAGGCAAAATGAATAGACAAGGGTCGTTGCTACAATTGTGATGAACTGTACTCATTTCAGCACCAACGTAAAAATTTATTTTGGTTGGAGATAAAGGATCCTGATGACGTTGTGCAAAATCAAGACATGAGTATGAAACCTAAAGTATCCTTGCATGCAATAAGCTGATAACAAGCCAAAAAATGCATGAACTATTCAAAACCAAAAATAGAAAGAAGACATGAAGTTTATTTAGAAATACTCCTCATTAAAATAATTTATTTAGCAAGTATTATATTGCAATTAAACGTCCTTAATTCTAGTTTCTTATTCTACAAGAATAAAAACCTATGTAACATCTATTTAAGGAGACAATTCTTAGTGATAAAATAAGACTGAAATTATTCCAATTTATAGGGTCTTAAGACTCTATCTTCCTAAAGAGAGCAAGGTTAGGAGCTCCCTTTGGCAAGTTCCACAATCATATGCTATTCACGTGGGAGGAACCACAACAAGGGAAAGGCTTCCTCAATTGAAGCAAACTTTATCATCGTGAATTGCCCGGCAACTCGATCCATATCCCCATCACAAGGAGATCTATAATCGTCTCTGATTAAACCATCTAAATAAATACAACACAGCTGACAAATTCCTAAATCTGAAACTGACAACATACACAAATCTTATAAAGTTGGAATACTCCTATGCACCAAATTGCACCAACGTTGCAAACATCCATGTTAACTACACACCGGAATAAGCTTCTCTATATTGAGAATTGTGACAAGCTGTAAAGAACAGACTCAACAGTAAACCTAAGGAGCATATGGAGGTTCCAACTGAATTAGATAATGAAAAAGCAAAGACGAAACCCAACACACAAGGTATAAATTAGTTTGCTAGAAACGTAATTATGTTAGGGACACTTATGGCAGGCAAAAGAATATCAATTAGCAAAAATTAGCATAAATAGAATATTTATTGAATAAGGATTCTTCTTTAAAGAATCCCAATATACTAGCAGTATGCCTATGAATTAGGAGTCTTCCCTATTTTACTAGTTTCCTTATTTATCATATTTTACTTGTTTTCAAGGCTGTAAATCTCTATTTAAGAGAGTTATTTTCTTATTAATAAGATAAGCAGCATTTTTATTTAACCTATGAGATTTAGATCTCTCTCTAATGAGCACTAAGGTATCAACTCCCTTTGATGAGTTGAACTTTATAAAAGATAGGTCGCTCAAGAAACAAGAACAAGGAAGATATTCCCTCTTCCCAACGTGACTTAGTTGTAAATTGTCTGGTGACTCGATCCATCTCTAAGAAACATAACAAATTACCAGCAATCCTTCATTACTAGACCATTTAATAAGTTGTAATTACTACACTTAGCATCATTATAAGTCAATAACTGTAAATTTCTATTTGGATATATAATACGAGAAATAAAGTTACCTCAATATTCGATCATTAACGGAAAGGTTTTTGTCCTTTAGGCGAATTTTCTTGACTGCATATTGTCTTCCATCTAGCTTGTTTTTGCACAATACGACATGGCCAAAACCACCATGGCCTATTGCCATCAAAAGAAAAAAGTCTTAGTAGTCCTAAAGTTAAAAGAAAAATAATATAATCATGTGAATGAAATTAATACACAGCTTTAAAAAATGAAAGGAGAATAAAAACAAAACAAAGAAGCCACCAGAATAAGCATTAAAAGTGGGTTGGTGACTTGGTGAATCTAAAAATACAGAGAGCTTGAAATATTGAATTACATAGCAAAGTCGACTGCTTCTTGGGCTTAATTAAGGTGGTAAGGTGGACAGATTTTTGGTAAGGATCCTTGGCTCAAGATGTTATACCCTGTTGGAATTCCTAAGGACAGAAAACTTACCTTATTACTAGGAGTTCTCTTGTAAATAAAAACTAATCTCAGTCACTGATTCTTAGGAAGTTACTATTTTTTAAGGATTGTTTCCTTGATTGTGTTAATTCTTCTCTTTATAACTGTAAACTAATTAGCAAAAATATATATAACCTTTTCTCTAAGTTTGTTCATGGTATCAGAGCTCTAGGATTCATTCGATCCTGCTCATTCGTCTTTAATTTCCCTTCCTAAAAATCCCTCCGGTTTAGTCCTCCTCCCATGGGTGATGTCAATGAAACTCTGTCTCAAAATGAGACTTCACAAATAACTCAGAATGTCAATCAGGGAATCACTCAAGGTGAACTTAATTCCTCCCTTATAATCACCAATCATCGGCTAGATGGGAAGAACTTCTTGCAATGGTCTCAATCGGTCCTTATGGTGATTCGTGGTCGTGGAAAATTAGGGTACATCAATGGAGAAATTCCACGACCAACTACAGCTGACCCTACTTATGCCACTTGGGAACTCAACAACTCAATTGTAATGGCTTGGCTAATTAATTCGATGGAAGGCCATATAAGCCGCACCTATCTCCTTTTCAAAACTGCAAAAGACATGTAGGATGCAGTCAAAGAAAACTACTATGATCTTGGAAATGCCTCTCAAGTATTTGAGATCAAGCTTAAGTTAAAGGATATCCGACAAGGGATACTCGAAGTAACTCACTACTACAACAATCTGAAAATTTTGTGGCAGGAACTGGATATGTACTATGAGGCAGATTGGGGTGAAGGCTTAGAACACACCAAGTTTATGACTCACCTCAACAATGAACGGCTTTATGAGTTTTTAGCAGGACTGAACCGTGAGTTAGATGAGGTCCGTGGCTGAATTCTAGGCAGATCACCTCTCCCAACCATTGGTGAAGCATTTGCAGAAGTTAGAAGAGAAGAAAAGCGCCGTCTTGTCATGGGAGATTCAAAGGAACCTAAACCTGTGACACCTCTTGCAACCAAACCTATTGGGACCTCCCGCCTCATCTCCGTGAGGTCCACGCCACACAAAACTACGTCTTTGGAAATGATTCTCGATCAACCGGACCATGGTGTAACCACTGCAACCGTGTTGGTCATACAAAGGAAAAGTGCTTCAAACTCCATGGCTATCCTAAAAAAAAACAGAAGGATAATAAGACTGCCCTGTTATCCTCCACTGCTGCAGATGATGTTCTCGATGTTCGCTTAACCAAAACCCAACTTGAGACTCTCCATAAGATACTTGGTACTTCCACTGCTCATGGATCTCTAGCCACTCAAGGTACTGCCCTCAACATTGCCGTTGAATCTAATAATCAATCCTCTTGGATACTCGATTCGGGTGCCTCCAATCACATGACAGGTAACTCCACGTTTCACACCTACACCCCTTGTTATAACAAGTCCCGAATCCGCATAGCTAACGGTTCTTACTCACCTATGGCTGGAGTAGGCGAAGTACAAATAACAGAGAATTTTTCTCTCGATAAAGTCCTGCATGTCCCAAACTTGTCCTGTAATTTACTTTCAATCAGTAAACTTACTAAGGATGAAAAAGTTCTTGCTGAATTTTCTGCAATTGGTTGTGTGATACAGGAACAGAAATCAGGGAGGATGATTGGCACTGCTGAAGTTGATGATGGACTATATGTTTGGAATAAAGACAGCACACAAGGGGGATTGGCTCTATCCACTTCAAAAGAGGACACGATTATGTTATGGCACCGTAAGTTAGGACATCCAAATTTTTTGTATTTGAAGAAACATCTTCCGCTGTTATTTCGAAATAAAAGTATTAATTCCTTTAAGTGTGAAATTTGCCAATTATCCAAACATAACCATGTGCCATACACATTAAAACCATATATCCAGTCCCAACCATTTTCATTAATCCACAGTGACCTATGGGGAGCCAGCCGAGTGAAAAATATTACAGGGGCTAGGTGGTTTATAACATTCATTGATGATCATACTAGGGTCTGTTGGGTCTATCTCCTCAAAGAAAAATCTGAAACACCCAAAGTATTTCAAAATTTTCACTCAATGGTTTGAACCCAGTTTAACTCTACCATACATACTCTCCACACTGACAATGGGAGAGAATACTTTTAACTCTGTCCTAAGCCCATACCTTTCTGACCAAGGCATCATACACCAAAGCTCTTGTCTTGACACTCTTCAACAAAACGGGATCTCAGAGAGAAAAAATCGACATCTCCTTGCTGTGGCTCGAGCCATAATGTTCACCATGAATGTTCCAAAATACTTGTGGGGAGAGGCCGTCCTCACTGCCTGTTATCTCATAAACCGAATGCCATCAAAGGTCCTCAATTTCCAAACACCTCTAAATACCCTTCTAAAGGCCTTTCCTCTATTTCGTGTTCCTAATCTTCCAGCCAAAATATTTGGTTACAAAGCTTTTGTCCATAACCATCAACCAAATCAATCCAAACTTGATCCTCGAGCCCACACCTGCATCTTCATTGGATATTCCCCTACACAAAAAGGTTATAAGTGTTACTCACCAACCTTGCGCCGAATGTTTGTCTCTCGGGATGTTACCTTCTTTGAAAATGAACCATACTTTGCAGCATCTCATCTTCAGGGGGAGACTTTCAATGAAGATGAGACCCTTAATACTCTCCTCATTATACCTCATGATCCTACCACTACTATCACAAACAAGCCTAACAACCAAGGTGCTATCCCGTGATTTAGATCTTCGTTTCCCACATGCAGCAAAGAAGTTAGCACGATCCTTCCCAATAACAATACCACCACCGAAGTACAACAGCCCTCTGATCAAGGAAAATAGCAAAAACAGGTTCACGAAATACAGGTTTACTCCCAACGGAATCGTTCTCCTGGAATTGATACAGCAGTGCCAATTGCATCCCCAACCGAGGACTGTTCTGAAATAGAAGTCTCACCTCCATCACCATTCATCTATCTTCCAATTGCAGTGAGAAAGAGCACAAGGAGCTGCATTCAACACCCTATTTCTCGTTTGTGTCCTATAGCAATTTATCTAAGTCTTACAAAGTTTTTGTGACTAATGTTGATTCTGTAAAAACTCCAAAAAATATAGAAGAGGCTCTTGAATCAGCTGAGTAGATACAAGCTGTGATGGAAGAAATGAAGGCCCTCAAAAACAATGAAACATGGTAAGTCTCGGATCTACCTAAGGAAAAAAAAAACAGTAGGATGCAAATGGATCTTCACTACGAAATTTAAACCCGATGGTCGTATTGACCGATACGAGGCTCGACTTGTGGCTAAGGGCTTCACCCAAACTTATGGTCTTGACTACGACGAGACGTTTGCACCGGTTGCCAAGCTAAACACCATTCGAGTCCTCCTATCTCTTGCTGCCAACCTTGATTGGCACTTGACTCAATTAGATGTAAAAAATGCTTTCCTCAACGGGGAATTAAATGAGGAGGTGTACATGGATTTCCCACCCGGGTTTGAAGAAAGCAAGGGCCAAGTGTGTAAGTTGAAGAAGTCCTTGTATAGGCTGAAACAATCTCCACGGGCGTGGTTCAGCCGATTTGCAAAAGCTATGACTAGCACAAATTACATTCAAGGACAGGCAGACCACACCATGTTCTACAAGCACTCGGAAAAGGGAAAATGCTGCATCCTCATCGTTTATGTGGACGATATAATATTAACAGGAGATGACTCAAGCGAAATTGTGAGGTTGAAAGAATTCCTTGGTACAGAGTTCGAACTTAAAGACTTGGGGAATCTTAAATACTTTATTGGTATAGAGGTAGCAAGGTCCCAAACAGGTATTTCCATCTCCCAAAGGAAATATACTCTTGATCTACTGTTAGAAGTTGGTTTGATGGGCTGCAAAGCAGCCGAAACTCCTATGGAATTTAACCTTAAGTTGGGAACTGATGAGGATGGAGAAGAAATCGACAGGGGGAGATATCAACGACTAGGAGGAAGACTCATCTACCTATCTCACACCTGTCCAGACATAGCCTTTAGTGTAAGTGTTATCAGTCAGTACATGCATGCCCCGAGGGAGAAGCACCTGGAAGCTGCATATAAAATATTAAGGTATCTAAAAGGAACTCTTGGTAAAGGCCTGCATTTCAAGAAAACTGCCAATCAGAATGTGGAGGTCTACACTGATGCAGACTGGGCAGGTTCTATTAACGATAGACGCTCTACAAGTGGCTATTGTAGTTATGTTTGGGGTAACCTCGTGACGTAGAGAAGCAAAAAACAGTCAGTTGTAGCACGCATCAGTGCAAAGGCAGAGTATCGAGCACACTATCTCATGGTATATGTGAAGGAGTTTGGATACAAAGACTTATGGGGGAACTAAAAGTGCCTTACACTAGGCCTATGAAGATGTACTGTGACAACCAGGCAGCTGTCAGCATAGCACATAATCCTGTGCATCACGATCGCACCAAACATGTGGAAATAGATCGCCACTTTATAAAAAAAAACACTTAGGAGAAGTGTGCATCACCTACCTACCTACTAGACAACAAGTTGCAGACTAGTTAACTAAAAGTTTGAACAGAAACATGTTTGAAGAACTTATTGGCAAGCTGGGTTTGATAAACATCTACACTCCAGCTTGAGGGGGAGTGTTGAAATTCCTAAGATTAAAGACAGAAAACTTACCTTATTACTAGGAGTTCCCTTGTAAATAAAAACTAATCTCAGTCACTAATTCTTAGGAAGTTACTGTTTTTTAAGGATTGTTTCCTTGATTGTGTTAATTCCTCTCTTTATAACTGTAAACTAATTAGCAAAAATATATATAATCTTTTCTCTAAGTTTGTTCATACCCAAAAATAAAGAAAGGAAGGAATGACAGAATGATAGATGAAACAATTGACACTTCTGATAGACATCATGAATTTCTCAAATAAGTAAGCCCATTGTTTATGGACACCATTTCATTCCATACAAATACACCATTACTACTGTTCCAATGCAGGTGAGGTCAGTGTCTAAACTTCTAGAACTTTCATACTTGAAACATGAGAATTTTAGCCTGATCAACAATCCAATATCAGGTGGAAATGCATCATCAGTTTAGTTCTAAGATCAAACCAGAATCACCAATTTACTTTTCAACTGGAGAAATAGAAGCAAATGAATATGAATATGAATATTGGAAAAACTGTCATACCAAGTGGCTGTAGCTCCTCAAAGTCACTCAAATATCGAGAATTTGGGAGAGATGCACTAGGCCCGCCCAAATCAGAAGTAGGTTTCCAAAATTCAGAAACTTTGGATGAAACCTAAATAAATGCACAAAGAATTATAATGCAAATCAGAATTAGAGCTTAATTGATAAAGAGAAGGAAAACAAGAAAGAAAAAAGGAACGAAAAGTGATAACCATCTGCTGATGGAAAGCATGATCAAAGGTTTTCTTGAATGACAAAGAAGATTTAAGAGCTAAATCCCGCACCCATTCTGAAAACATCTGAACTCAAAATCATCAGAGAATCAACATTTTATCAAGCAAAAGGAATTCAAACTTTTAAAATCTAAACATAATCATACTTGTTTTTCCTTTCCAACAAGCAGATTGTTAATAATTACATACACCTAAATTATACAGCTCTGTTATAATCTGTGGTAGTGCATCAGTTAATGGTCCTTTAGAAGCACAAGCAAGACGAAGTAGATGAACCTGTGCGTGTAACGAAGATATACTAGACAAAGTTAACAGGTAGCCTTTAAAGCAAATTAAGCTTACATGTTGAAAAATAAAATAAATTGAGAAAATATGAAAAAGTTACCATCATTAGATCTTTTCCAATGACTTCTGATGCTTGATTATCACCAATAGATGTAGAAGATAATGACTGCCAAGTCTCACTTTCAAGATCATCATCATCATCCTCTGTTTCCTCATGAACAGTATCCTAAAAAATCATCAAATGACTATGTAATATTCCATGAAGAACTAAACCATGAAATAAGAACAATTTGAACAACAAAAGTTTGATTCCTTCAGAAAACAAGTGTTCACCCACTCTTCTGCATCTTCTAAAATCATATTAAACGCCAATGAGCTAGAATTTTATAAAAATCATATTAAACACAAACAATCTAAACTAGGGGTAAATAGCAATATACCTAACAATAAGAATCTACGTAATTCAATTTCAGCATATAGTTATAACTATAAGAAACCATATTTTGTGTATTAAGAACTTCTAGGAATACCTTCTGCTAGAGAAGGTTAGATAGCAAAAATAAAAGTCAAATAAGAATGATTAAGTTAAAGATTATTGGTATTAAACACCAATCCAGTATGGCTTACCTCCTCCTCGCTATTAATGCCATTTCTAATCAAGTCTGCCAAAAAATTGCTTGAATTAGCAGTAGATGAGCTCTTACTGTCATCTTCACTTTCTTCCTTCACGTTATTCAATTTGGCAACAGGTAAAGGTGAGACAACTTCCTTTTTTTCTTCCGTTTCCAACAGCTTTGGGTTCTTCTCGAGTTTCTTTTGTTGAAAGTCATATCCAATGTCTCGACCATCTGATGCAAGTGACTGTACAGCAGAAATTATACCTCTGCTTTTGTCCATATCCACAGGCCAATTCCACGACTCTCCAGATCCACTGAAAAGATCTATAAAACCATAGACAAAAGGGCCCCTAGAAGAGGAACCCTTGTTACTTGAAATTGCAACATCCTTCTGAAGCAACTGGCCGCTGCTACCTGTGGTTGAACATAAAGCCTTCAAGAAGAAAGATAAATTTCAGACATGATAACCAAATAAAAGAGCAAAAAGGAAAAAGGAAAACAGATGGTTAACAGGAGTTAGATGCCTATTTCTTAACTATATAAACCACCCTTATAAAAGAATGAACATAAACTCAACAGAACAGCACCTTAATTCCCAACTAGGTGCACTACGTTTCATTAATCCATTTTGTCCCTACTTTTTAATTAAAGGCTAAATCCTATAAAGAATCAAAGGAAGATAAACCATCTGTTCTTTTTTTTTTTTTGAGTGATCTTAATCCATGAAGTTTTTCTGATCTTTTCATACCTTTTTCCATTTATCCTACTTGGCCCAAAATCAATCTCAAATAAGAGATTATCCTTAGGTCTAAATTGCATACAGTCCAAGTCATCTTTCATTAACTAATCATATCTTGATGCCATCACTAACTTCTTACGAATAAATCATCTTTTGTGGTATGTAATGGGCATATCTCCATCTTAACAACTGTGCATTTCAACTACAGTCATTTGAGGTGATGTTAGGTAACCACCCACCATTCAGTAAGAATAAACTCTGTATTTTAAGGGAATTCCATAAAAGTTTCCCTTCAACCTACAGGAAATCACAGTAAGATAATATCCATGCAGCACTTCTTTTGTTCATCCAACCTGTTCTAACCCTATGCCAAGACATCACGCTCAAGCTCTTCATCAGGGTCTAGGGTTTATCAAACAGAAACATTGGATATCGCCTCTAAGCATCTTTGTTAGTTATGTATACTGGCTCTATCTTCATCTCTATTTTTAATTTAACAAAACTTCATATTCAGCTTTTGTCCTCCTTAACATTAATTGTTTCGATTTTAAGTACGCCTTCAAAGCTCTAAGTTGCAATTATCTCCCACCTTAATCTCATCTACTAAAGCTGTATTATTAAAAAATAGTATGAACTAAGAAATATCATCTCAAAATATTACAAAAAAAAGAAGTCCCTCCACAGATAAAGCAAAGAGATAAGAGTTTTAACAGATCATTGGTGTGATAGTCTTTAATACGAATTTCACATCATTTCACTAGTTGTTACAATTGAAACTACTTGGTTATGCATATCTTTATCTGCAGTCATACTCCATGTTACTCAAAACCAAGGGTACAAAGATTTTAGGTTAAAAAAAAAAAAAGGATTAGATATTTATTTTTGATTGAATACTCTTATCAACAAGAAAAAGAAATTTTTTGGCAAGAGAAAAACAACATAAATTTTGAAAGTCATTCTAGACAAACAAAGAAAACATATTAAATGACCAACTTATGGTCCATAAAGATATTTTCATGTCCATTTACAGCAATGTTTCAAACAAGATGGATAAATCGAACTAGGAAAAATTAAAGTTCAGTATATTATAGAAAATTATCATTATATAGAAGACATCACTAAGCATAATATGGATAGCAACTACCAGAACTTAAGCATGGAATACAAGGAAGTGCTCATGAAACCAAACTAAAGAAATGGACAATCACCATAGATCAATAAATATGACATGGATACAAGTAAAAATTGATATATTAATTATTACTGAGGATAAAAGCATACAGATTCATGTGATTGGCCTGCTGGAACAATTTCAGACAGGAACTCTTGGGCAGCTTCCACCAAATTAAAAATCATTACCCGTCCTTCTCGAGCATTAGCATTTGCCTGGGGGAAAAAAGTTAATAGTACTAATTAAGTATAAGATGCTAGAAACAGAAGTCAATGTATTTGCAAATCAGGTAAGCCATGCCAAGCAAAAAGCAGAGTGCAATGCAAACAAATTCTGAACTTTTTATAAGTAATCAATGTGCTCTTTGGGGAAAAATAAAAAATTATCTGCATGGACACAAGCTTCTAGAATCATAAAAACAAAGTAGTTCCATTCGACATTACAAATTACCAGAATCATTTATTATTGTCACTGGCAGAACTTCTATTAAATAGCATAAAAAGAACACAAGTCAACACAAACCTGATCATTAAGTAGAGACAAAAGACTATCAGCCTGGCCTTTTGTAAGGCCTTTCTCCAGAGTGATCTGCAACCTTGGGCACTTGTAAGGATATCCTGGCAAGCACCTGATAAACAAGAAAAATTAAAATGAACGGAAAGGAAACATATGTTGATATAAAATGAACATGAAGCAACATTCATCCACTATTTATACCTAACTAAGAGGAGAGCAGAAATATCAAGGTCTTCATAACCCATATCCTTTGAGTAAGGCCTGTTCAATTTTCATAACTAGAAAAACTGAGATCAGGAAAAAACATAGCTCAACTGACAATTAGATACAAAGCGAAAAACACAAACCTGAGCTTAATGATGATTTGTGGAGGTGACCCTGAGTCAACTTTGCAGTCTTCTTGAAATATTGCACACCTAAAAGTATAGAAATTTGACATAAAATACATTTTTAGTATATCATATGTCCCTAATAATTAAATCTTCAATTTGATTTCATTTGAAAAAAAAAAGAAAGAAAAGAAACGTATGGATGATTCTAAATTCTTAAAACAAAGAAAACTTGTAAACATGTTGAAGAGTAAACAAAATTTCAGTAGAAGCCTTAAAGAAATAATGGAGGCAAAAGTTAATAAAATGGAAATACTAAGAGTTCAACATGTTAATGCAGAATTCATAAATTATAATGCATTTTTAGGAAAAGATGTCCATTCTTAGGATATATATGTATATATAGAAGATTCCAAAATAAAATAAAATAAAATATATGAACATTTTATCAAATACAACGAACTTCAACTTTAAGCACAATTTGTTCCAATCATCGTAAGCTCTACAATATTTGTGTGACAATAATAAAAGGAGTTTCCAATCTAAAATCATTTTGCAGTAGGTCAGAGGCCTTTTCTGTATTTAAGTACCTTGAATACCGAATAGGATTTACTATCATTACCACTTAATTACTTTCAAGTTTCAACCAATATAAGCTCAATAAGACCCTTAATCTTTTTCTCAACAGTGGCTAACTATTCCCAAATTAAGCAATCAATGTTCGCACAAAGCTTTTTGCCTGTCATTTGGGTCGGCCATATGAATCGTATTGCACTACTCTGCCCCCATTTAAGACCATATCCTTTGTAAATTCAGTAACAAAGATGTCATTATTTTTCCTTAATATATACTAGCTATGCGAACGAAGATTAACAAGGATCAAAGAACAAAAAGAAAATGGGTTGACAGAACATTAACATACAGAGCAGTGATCTCTTCAGAGAGAAGTTCATTATCATCTCCATCATGGGAATTATGATCTTTCGAAGAAGCCCTTCCTTTACTCCTCCTCCCTCCCCCTTTCTTCTTCTTCTTTGAACCCATTTCTCATACCCAATCATCCAAAAACCTAAACAAGGCCTTGATTCATAAAGGGAATGATGGTGGGTTTTATTTATTTTGAACAAAAATATATATATAAATTAGAAGAAATTTAATGGTGGCTGGGGTGGCGCTGAAGTTCTGGTTTTGAACAGAGAGACGTAAATAGAAAGAAGTTAGACTCCTCAATATATATATATATATAACTCGAGAATTACTTAGTAAATCGCCATTTCCAGCTTATAATCAGAATCTCATCCTTGGATTCTCAAAATAATTAAATTTATTTACATATAATGACAAAAAAATTGCCAATAAAAATTCATCTGGGTTCGAGCTCGGGCTTGAACGTACCTGTCCGACCCGGATTGGGCCTAAGCTAAAACGGCTCATTTATTTTTTTGTTTTTCCTTTTTTCCAAAATTGTCCATTCTTATTTAAATCTAAATATAAACTCTTTCTTCGAATTTGTTTCCTTTCAAATTTTCCTACCCAGCCCTCTCTCACTCTCTCAAATATCCTGTTACCGGCGTCGCTATCGCTGCTGTTGCCGTCGCCGCCTCCACCGCCGTATTCTTTGTCTCTCCCGTTGCGATCATTTTCCTCCCTCTTATTTTTCTTCTTTCTTCGCTTCACTGAATTCCCCTTCACTTCTTCTCTGTTTCCGGTGGCTCTTCTTGCTTTTTCCTCGCTCTGCGGCCTTCACTAAACTCCCCGACAGCCTCGCTTCTGTCACTCCTCATTGCTCGGCCTATAACACAAGGTACCTTTTCCACTATCTTTACTCTTGATTTTCCGCTAAATATTTTTTTTTCCTTCAGAATTTCTTCTTGTTCATTTTTTGTTTATTTTTCTGTTCTTCCGCTAGATTTAAAGAGAAATATAAGAGGTTATTTTCTTTGAATTAGTTTTATATTATTTGTGTTGAATTAAAAATCTATGACAAGGAAACTATAATTTGATGGATTTAAAAAGGGGAAGGCTTAATTTCTTTTCAAGATCAGAATTTATGGTTTTAGTTTTATATATGAAACAAATATGTTACTATTTGTCTTGTGGATTTATTCATTTGTATTTATCTTTGAAGTAATTCTGATTTTTCTTTATAACAACTTTCGAACAAGTAAATTAAAAATAATATATATATATATAAAGAAAAAAAGATAAGGACCAAATGGAGCCTTACTTTAGGAATATCACATTTTATTGGAATGTCTGGAAGATTTTATTGTCTTGGAAATTCGGGAAAAGGATTTGATTTGTCCAACTACCTCTGGGTTTGAATGGTCGGGCTTATAGGTTTTGATCTTAAATGGAGTCTGGTAAACAAAATGAGTATGCTGCTTTCGAGGAGAAGGTGAGGAGGACGGTTTACTTGGACAACCTATCACCGAATGTAACCGAGTCAGTCGTGAGAACTGCTCTTGATCAGTATGGAACTGTCAAGAGTGTTGAGTTCATTCCAAACTATCTGGAGCCACGGAACATGCCGCAATGCGCTTTAGTGGAGATGGAGAAAGAAAAGCAAGCTAAAGTTGTCATCTCTACATTGTCAGAATTCCCTTTCATGATGTCTGGAATGCCAAGGCCTGTAAGGGCACGTGCTGCTGTGGCAGAGATGTTTGGTGATCGCCCGAGAAATCCTGGCCGACAGATACGTATCTGTTGGTTGGACACTGCCGACCCCGATTTCGAGGTAGCAAGCAAGCTTAAGCAGCTGGTGAAAAGGCATGCTACTGAAACTGCGGTGATGCTCAAGGTGAATTCTAAATTTCGTATAAAAATCCATTCATTTCAAGGTGTGTAAGATATTGTTTTCCATAGTGAACTTGTTAACTTGTTGCTCTGAAGCATCAACTGGAAAAGGAGGAGAAGCTTGCAAAGCAGCAAGGAGAAACTCTGAAAGCAAATTACAAGAAGTATGAGATGATAGATAGTTTGATGGCTGATGGAGCTGCTCGACGTTTGGCACGGTGCTATAATTTGAGGGTTTCAGATGACTCAGGCCCTTCTACCTTTCACTGACATGCAACAACCCTATGTACTAATGTAAGTAGCGAGGATCTTTACTTGGCATGTATTAGAACACTTCAAAATCTGTGGATAGCTTCTCTTCTCTTCTAATTTAGGTGCACTATCTGATTGCCAAGACTCCCATGCTGGAGAAGCAGAAAATCACAAAATATTATAGTCAAAATATGCCTAATTCTAGGTAATATCATCATTATCATCGTCAAACCAAAGCCATGGGTTTTAGTTTATTAAAATTTGTGAGACATGAAAACATAGATGGTTATCATTTTTTATTAGTTACGCCGAGAATCTGGACTGTATACTCTCTTTCATACTTTCAGGAAGGTAAGCAGTGTAAATCTCACAATTTCATCTTTCCCTCACTTTACCTGTATCCTTAAAAGCCTCAGATAACCTTTCTTTCAGATTGACAAATTTATTAGGGAAAACTGATGGTTAGTGCTAATCATTCTCGTTGGTTTATGTAAAAACAATGTTTAGCCTTACCATTTATGAGTATATGTTATTGATGCATATAACACCATAGCTGATGTCTTGGTCACCATGAATATTTTGTTAAGGTTGATATCTATCTAGGAGGGGAATAAGTTTTGTAACTTTTTCAACAACACTACGTAAATAGCTTCAGAAAATAACAAACTTCAAGGAGAACTCCAGTAAACATCAAAATGATCAAATGTTCAACCTTTATTTAGCCTGGTCATGTCTATTCCAAATCTTTACAGATTAAGTCCTCTAAGTTCGATGCTCACTCATACATGCATGCCATCAAACATAATCCACGTTATCATTGAGAGGGTTTTGCTTTTTAGATGAAATTGTGGTTGGTTTAGTGAAGATTTGCGGATTGTTATGAGCATAAATACATTTTGATGGCTCTTTTGAGTTTTTTATTTGGATTTGTTTGTGTGTTTGATTGTTTGGGATGGTAATGGCCAGGTCTGCATTTTGATTCTCTCACAATATAATCTGCACATTCGTGATTTCTTCGAAACTAAATTAACTTTTCTGTAATTCTTTTAGTTTCTGAATTTAATTTCTTCATGAGTGTGATTGTATGTTTTGGCTATTTTTTCGAAATTACTCCTACCATGTTCTTTTATGCAATGCTAATGGATATTTATTTATTTTGCGCACCATTAGTGGAATAAATAAATAAAACTCCACTAGTCTTGTTAACTGTTCTTGTAATATTTAAAAAAAAAATTATTCTAAGGACATGGTTGATGTTTTAACCGGACCTGTGAATCGAACCAGTTGGACTGTGAGCCGGTTTAAAGAATGATATTGGACTGGTTGAACTGCACATCGGTGCAAACATGTCGGTACAAACATGTTGAATCAAGTTTTGCACATCGGTACAAACATGTTGAATCAAGTTTTCTTTTATATTTTTAATAATTTTTTAATCAAGTCGGTTGAATTGATCTGTGACTTGATTAGTTTGACGACAACCGATCTGGTTTTAAAAACATTAAAATACCAGCATCAAGTTTACAGAATGATAATTCATATTTTATATTAAGGATTCGTGTAGAAATTCTATTTTGGGTTTATGGTAATTTAAAATTTAGTAAACAACTATGATTATTTTAGTGGGATAAAGAAATTTTCAAAGGTTTATATTTGGTTTAATTTTTAATCTGATATTTAAGGTTTTTTTTTTTTCAATTTGGTATTAAGTTCGGTTTTAATGTTCAAATTAGTACTTAAGCTAAACATTATTATATGGTCCAACAAATATCAACATGTGTGCTCTATTAAAAAAAATATAGGTACTTAATTGGGATAAAAAAAATTTCAAGTATTAAATTAAATATTGAAGTCAAACTTGGGTATGTATATAGGATGAAAAAACTAAGTATCAGTTTGAAAAAATTTAGTATTAAAATGAACATTGAAGTCAAATTTAGATTGAAACAAAAAATTTTCAAATATCAGCATGAACATTGAAATTTAATATAAATACCAAATAATATATTAACTATATAAAATTTTATAATAATGTAAAGGCTGATGGTAAACACCAAAAATGGATAATTGGTGGGAATTTTAGCTTAACGTGTACCAAATTAGGCAAGTTAATCATTAGAGTTAATTAGCTACATCTTAGAGCTTAGCCTAGTCCTCAAAAATGTGTCTACATTCATTGTGGCCTATAACATTTGATACATATGAATTGATAAAATAATTTACGAAAATACTTGAAAAGAAAAAGTCTGTTTTAAACCAAATTTATTGGATATGGTAAAGCTTCTTTAATCTCTTAATTTATATAAAATATGATAAATTTGGTTAAATATGCAATAATGTTTAAATTGAACTGTCAAGAACTGATCGGAGTATCAATTCGGAAAATAATTTTGAATTGATTAAATTAGGAATTAGTATATATCAATTGAACTGATTAAATAATTGATTAAATCGGTGATTGAATTGAATTTCTTTTTATTTTTAAAATTTTTTTAATTATTTTTTAATCAAAACTATATGACCAAGTCGTCTGATTTTATTTTTTATTATTAAGCATTTTTTATATTTTATACTTGAATGATACTGAATGCTGATAGCAATCAATTAGTTGGACATCATTCAAATTTTCATTGAATTGAATTTATTTTATTTTATTCAATTTCGTCTTAAAGTGATGTATTCCACATTTATACAATACCAATGCCCCTTTGTGGATAGAGCCACAATATTAAAATTCGGATTCATATTTTTACTTATCCTAATTTTATAATGATTTTTTGTGTGTAAAAAATCAAACTAAACTGAATCAAAAGATTTACAAAGAAGTACTGGGGGATAAGTTACCCCTCGTTTTATTTGCATCTAAAATAACTTGGATCTCCATGGGAGGGGCATCAAATAAACATAAATCTTCTTCATTTGCAAAGGCCAATTTACCCAACGCATCTGCTACCTGATTTTCCTTTCTTGGAATATATTGCACAGTCCATTTGTCTTCATGAGATAAAATTTGTTGGATTCTTCTAACCAGTGAAATACTTACTCCAGCTTACTTCGTATCACAGATAGTTTTAATTGCCTCAAGATTATCAGACTATATGAAGACTTTGTCGTAACCTTGCTTTTAAAGAAGGATTAAACCATCCAGAATACCAGATAACTCAGCAGCAAAAATCGAACAATTTCCTAAAAATCGATTGTATCCCAAGACTCAATTCCCTAATCCATCTCGAACCACTCCTCCTATAGCATATAGACCAGAATTTGTCTAAACAACACCATCAAAATTAAGGTAAAAACACGTACCTGGTCGTGAATATTCTCAGGGTGGCACTGACCCCAACATTGACACATCCATGTGCATTGAGCTATATTGGTTGGCCCAACTATATGAGATCTTAACAATCTCAATCAGGCTCATAGATATACCTTGGAAAATGAAGGTGTTCCTATTCTTCCAAATATGCCACACTAATAAACCAAACAAACAAGCCCACCTCGAATCCTTCATGTTAAGATTAAAGGCCAACCAATATGTTAAACTACTAGAAAAGAAAACAGCCTGTTGGTTTGATGGGATAACTTGGTGCTAGACATCTTTCACAACAGAATAGTCCCGAAGTACATGTAGTGTATCCTCATAGCCATGCCTACAAAAGGGACAAGATTCATCCTGACCAATCTTCCTTTTAACTTTTTCGACATTTGTTAGGAGCCTCTATTTCAAAACAATCTAGATGAAATGCCTCACTCTTTGAGGCCCATGATATTTCCAAGCTATGTTCCAAATTGCATCTTTAGCATTCTAAGAAGCGCTTTTAATAAAGAAAATCCCTGTTGTGGAATGTGACCAAGAAATCTGATCCGGTCCTGCAGAAGGCATTAGAGGTGGAATGTTAACAATACGCATAATAACATTTTCTGACAACCAAATTTGAAAAAGGTCAAGATTCCAAGTGCCATTCTCCATAACCATCTCACTCAATTTTCAATCTGAAACGACATTCGCACAAGCAATGACATGTTTAATTAATGGTCCCATATTTGGAACCCATGCATTTTCCCAACAATGAACCTCATTTCCATCTCCCACTAATCATATCAAATTATCACACAGTAAAGGTCATACTTTAGAGATGGATCTCATAGAAAAGAGTATTTCCCCCACACAATGCAATCCAACAATCTATCATTGATCTCATTCTTTGCTCGAAGTACACGAGCCCAGAGGGCATTAGTTTTGATGATAATGTTAAAACCAAGTGTCGTAACCATTTTTGAAAAAAACGGGAATCGACTTGGAATAAAAAGGAGTCGCCACCGATCTTTATTTAGGTGTGATCGGATCACTTTTGTTTTAATAAAACATTTTTGATTTACTAAAACAATAATTTTGGTCTACGAATATTCGAAAAAAGGTTCGTGAGTCGATTCACGTCGAGGAAGGATTAGCACCCCCCGTAACGCCCAAAATCGGTACCAAGTTGATTGATCAATGTCCTTGCGTCGGAAATTTGAAAATATTTAAGGTATGAAGTTTTTAAAGAAGCGTTGACTAACCCTGAATTGAATTCCGAGATTAACTCGTTTCAAAGGAATAAAAATGCCATACCCAGCACGTTAGGATATGACACCCTTATACTTTGACACCGAGGTCACCTTGGATCTTCAAAACATGTAAAAGAAAAGGGGCATTTGAATATTTAGTCGAACAAAAAAATCGACATCCAGCTCGTTAGGATGTAATTTTCCGTACTTCAAAACACACAAATACCGCCGTGTTTTTGATATGAAATCTTACTTGTTCGATATTCATTTTCAACGTAATACAATATTTGAAAAAGGCTTGCACATGTTGAAATTTGAAATATGATACGAGGATAAGAAACGTAAGCATTAATCGTAAAATACACCAATTTAAAACGTTGATCGACAAATTATACTATACTCTACGTAACAAATTGAAAATCGATAATAGCAAAGGCAAGTTATAACCAAATAATAATATATACGTATATATATATGTGAAAATAATAGTAGTAACAGTAATAGAAAAAATACTAATAAATGTAATACAAAATGTACAATATAAAATAGTTATAATAATAATAGTAATAATGCAGTGATAATGGTAAAATAATGATGGTATACAATGTGCAATATAAATATAGTGCTAATAATGATAATGGTAATAATAATAATAATAATAATAATAATAATAATAATATTAATGATATAGTAATAGTAATGTAAGGATGAAACAAATAATAATAATAATAAAAACAATTATGATAAGAATAAAAATAGGTATGAACACAAGTGATAACACAACAATAGCAATAATAAAAATGACATTACCATGGTGATAACGATGATAAAAGATAAAGTAAATAATAATAATAACAATAATAAAAATCGCAAAATATTTAAAAGGGTCAAATTGAATTAAAGGTGAAATTTCAAGGTCAAATTTAAAATCAAATAAAAGGGGGGGTCAAATAACAATTAGAAGGAACTGAAAAGGGTAAAATAAGATGCGCGTTAAATGACGAGGGCTAAAGTTGAAATTATACCAAATTTTAAAAGTGACATCGTTTTGATTTATATCATTAAAGACTTGTGGGGTCGAATTGAGTTAAAATGGGAGTTTTGGGGCCAAATTAAGAATCAAAAGAGTTTGAAACAGACGCGATTGAGAATGATAAAAATGCGGAGGGACCGGGACGACAATTAGACCGATTGAAGAAAATGCGCGGATGCCCTTTTATGGGTCGGGTCAAAGCGCGGACCTAAGGGGGACTAAACGATGCCGTTTAGCCTCCAGTTTTAAAACCCCCAAAATTTCCCCTTTACCTTTCATTTGCAGATTTAACTTCTCAAAAAGAACAAAAAATGAAAGGCATTTTCCCTCTGCTCTCTCTCACGACGATCGGACTACCCCGTCTCCTCGATCGACCCTCGTCCCCGTCCAACCATTAAATCGTCGTTATCAACAGCGAACAGTGGCGTATGATGGCCCGACCTAGATGATCAGTACCCTCGTCTACCCCGATGGCGACGGAGAGACCGAGGATTAAGCTTTTCGAAGGTAACCCCTACCCTCTTTTCTTTGATTTTCGTTTTTGATTAAAAATAAAACAGAAAAGAATCGAATAATAAATCGGCCGAAATCCATAAAAGGGTGAAATCAACCTTTAAAAGCTACTGATCTGTTGTTTTCTTTATTTCTGATTGAAAGTTTTTATTTTTTTGTCTTCTGTTCATCGAAAAATCCCCGAGGAAGAACCCCCCTTTTGTTGTTTCGTCTTAAAAGCTTGAAAACCCCCTAAAAAAAACACAAGAAATGACAGTAAACAGTTAGATCGAGAACTGAATCGACCTTTGAAGTTTTTTGGTTTCTGATTGCTTTCTTCTAGTTTGTAGAAATATCAAAAAGAACTCTTGTTACAAGGTTGGCTTCGATTTGATTCGAACCGAATTTACAAAGTCTTTGCTTGCTATTCTTGTATTTTTTTTTGTAATGTATTCTGGGGGGGAGGAGAGAGAACCCGACAAAAGGTTTTCTCCTTTTCTCTTTTATAATCGATTTGCAGGCTTCTTTTTTTTGTGTTCTCTGTTGCTCGCTTCTTTCTCCTTTTTGCAGGGTATGGGCGAACGGTAGAGGCCGAGGCGCCTGGGGAAGCTTTGAGTGTCAGGAAGTGTGGGCACGGGAGTCGACGTGCGGGGGTCGAGGCGCGTGGTGGCAGTAGCGTGCGGGTGACAAACGAGGCATGGGCGCGTGGGATGGGCAGTGGCAGAAACGGCGCAAGAGTTATCTCTGAAACCCTAGGGTTTCTTTCTGCCCAAAATAATTGGGCCAATCGGGCCATATAAATGGGTCTGTAATCGGGTCTATTGTAAGTAGTAATTTAGGCTTGTGAAGTGGGCCATCCAGGTTGTTGGGTTGATTTAATTGGGTTTGAGCTTACTTGTAACCATGGACCATTCGGGTTTGGACTTTGGGATTCTTTGTACATGGACATTTAAATGGACTGTTTATTATTATTATTATTATTATTATTATTATTATTATTATTTTGTAATAATAATAATGTTTTGGGTTTTTAAATTTATTGGTTCTTTTTTTCAATGGCTTTTATTTTGGCTAATGGGCTTGATGGGTTGTAAATGGGCTACTTATTGTTGGGTTTTAACGGTTTTGGGCCTTGGTTGTTTTTGACGGGCCCGGGCTAAAACTGGTGATTACAGCTGCTCCTCTTTGCTCATTGTCATGAAACGAAATTAGAGCAAAGACAAAAGAAGAACCAATTTTGCCCGGTCTTGGTCAAGCCTCGGCTTGATGGTCCTTGTCATCTTCAAACATCTTCAAACCCTGTTACTTTGATCCATTCTGCCACTGCTTCCGCGAGATGACCAGTAGCTTCAATTTGCTTCTCTTCAATCTTCTAAGGGATGGGACTTGCTTGCTCGAATGTGGCTTCTCGACACAAAGAGATTTGTAGCTTCGATCTATTAATTGCTTTACTAGGACTTTGATGAAGTAAATCTGAACCTTTCGAACTGCTTCCTCCTTCTCGCAACATGAGTTGACCTTTTCTTCTTTTTTTTTTTTGATAGAAATCAAAAAATAGAAATTGAAAAGTACCTCAGCGTGCGACCCGAGGAGTTGCAAATAGAAATTAAAAGTACCTCAGCGTGCGACCCGAGGAATTGCAAACGGAAATTAAAAGTACCTCAGCGTGCGACCCGAGGAATTGCAAACGGGAATTCAAAGCAGAAATTAAAAATACCTCAGCGTGCAACCTGAGGAATTGCAAGCAAAAATTAAAAGTACCTCGGCGTGCGACCGGAGGTGCTGGAAACGGAAATTAAAAAGTAGAAATTAGAATACCTCAGCGTGCGACCTGAGGAATTGTAAATAACAATTAAAAGTGCCTCGGCGTGCGACCCGAGAAGTTATAAACGGAAATTAAAAACCAGAAATTAAAAATACCTCAGTGTGCAACCTGAGTAGTTGCAAACGGAAATTAAAAAACAGAAATTAAAGACACCTCGGTGTGCGACCCGAGGCCCAACTCACTTCTCGTATTATGAGTTGATTTTTAAATCGAAATTTAAAGACAGAAATTAAATACCTCGGCGTGCCTCGAGGCTCAACTCACCTCTCGTATTATGAGTTGAGTTTTGAACCGACATTTAAAGACAGAAATTAAATACCTCGGCGTGCCCCGAGGCTCAACTCACCTCTCGTATTATGAGCTGACTTTTTGAACAGAAATTTAAAGACAGAAATTAAATACCTCGGCGTACCCCGAGGCTCAACTTACCTCTCGTATTATGAGTTGATTTTTGAACCGAAATTTAAAGACAGAAATTAAATACCTCGGCGTGCCCCGAGGCTTAATCCACCTCTCGTACTATGAGTTGATTTTTGAACAGAAATTTAAAAACAGAAATTAAATGCCTCGGCATGTCCCGAGGCTCAACTCACCTCTTGTATTACGAGTTGATTTTTGAACAGAATTTCAAAACATATCATTTGGTGGAACTCGGATGTTTTCTTTTTCCTCGATTTGGTACAACTATCATCAAAATTTCTTGCTTCATTGGTGTACCTGTATGTGTCATGCTTGATGTTATCATGATATGCATGTGTTTGTCTTAAATGCTCTTATGCCTACATGATTATGCCATGCGCTCTGGGTTTGTTTGTCATGTATCTCACGTTATGACTTTCATGATGACTTGTATTTATTGCTTTGATTCTTGACTTTTCTTTCAGGTTTTGCACTTGTCCTCAAGTTTTATGAGTAATCTGTATTTCTCGTATATCACCCTGTTGCCCCTTGTTGAACTTTGTCCTTATTTTGAGGCTCTTGTACTTACCAGGTTTTCGTCTAGGTAACACTCAATGTTCTTTTTGTTTAGAGTATGTAGTTTTGCTATTTAAATGGACCAAACACGAGATGCATGAGAATGGCCAAGTGGGTATGAAAGAAATACCTTACGTTTGTATTTATTTCAAAGCGATCAAGCAAAGAAAATTGACAAAGAATGGTTTGACAAGGAAAACATTATAAAAAGGAAAGCAGGTTCGATGGTCACGAATGCTCTAGATATCCAACGCGTGAACTTCTCCATGTTCCTTCGTCCTGAATCTTTTTCGAGTGAAGCTTTTTGTATAGAAAATTTTGAGCTTCTGAGTCTGCTTCAAATATTATAATCTCGCCATTTGACTTCCTATTCGAATCTTGCCGTTTATGTCCGAATCTTTTCACTAGGACGCCTTTTCAGGTTTTCATCCCAGTTTTGTTTATGAAAGCGCCCTTTTCGGGTTTTCATCCTGATTTTTTTTCTTCTTCTTTTTTTTTTTCAAGACGCCCTTTCAGGTTTTCATCTTGATCTTCCCCTTTTTTTCAGGCATAGTACTTCTTCACGGCGTCTGAGTTCACTGGATTTGGGACCTCTTTACCATCCATCTCGGTGAGAATCAAAGCTCCACCCGAAAAGGCCTTCTTTACGACATAAGGCCCTTCCCAATTCGGTGCCCATTTTCCTCGGGGGTCCTTTTGTATAGGGAGAATCTTCCTCAACACGAGTTCTCCTTCGCGAAATTCCCTTGGTCGCACCTTCTTGTCATGGGCCGTGATCATTCTCTTCTGGTACATCTGTCCATGACAGATTGCCTTTAAACGTTTTTCTTCGATCAGATTTAGTTGGTCATATCGAGCTTGCACCCATTCTGATTCTTCTAGTTTTGACTCCATTAAGACTCGCAAAGAAGGTATCTTAACCTCGACGGGTAGCACAGCTTCCATCCCATAGACTAGAGAGAAAGGAGTTGCCCCTGTAGAGGTCCGAACACATGTACGGTATGCATATAGGGCAAACGGGAGCTTCTCATGCCAGTTTTTATATGTCTCGGTCATCTTTCCAATAATCCTCTTAATAATTTTGTTGGCCGCTTCTACCGCTCCATTCATCTTCGGGCGATAGGGTGAGGAATTGTGATGTTTTATTTGAAATTGTTCGCACACTTCCTTCATCATCTTGTTGTTCAGATTCAAAGCATTATCTGAGATGATTTTCTCAGGCAAACTGTATCGACATATGATCTCCCTTTTTAAGAACTTGCAAATTGCGGTCTTTGTCACGTTAGCGTACGAAGCGGCTTCTACCCACTTCGTGAAATAATCTATGACCACAAAGATAAATCGATGCCCATTAGAAGCTTTTGGGGAAATCGGTCCTATAACATCCATGCCCCACATAGAAAAGGGCCACGGAGAAGTCATAACATGAAGGCGAAGGTCTTGCATATGAATTTTATCACCGTAAATTTGACATTTGTGACACTTTCGTGCATAATCGATGCAATCGCTTTCCATCATCACCAATAATAACCGAAGTCTCATAATTTTTACGCCATGGTGAAACCATTGGCGCAGTGTTCCACAAATTCCTTCATGGACCTCTTCAAGTATCTTTCTGGCTTCAATATCATCCACGCACCTCAGAAGCACTTGATCTTTTCCTCTTTTGTATAGGATGTCCCCATCAAGAACAAATCCTGCCGCCATTCTCCTGATTGTTCTTTTGTCATTCTCATTCGCTTGCTCAGGATATCTTTGATTTTTGACATATTCTAAGATATCATGGAACCATGGCAGTCCATCTGTCTTCTTTTCAATGCTAAAACAATGTGCAGGGGCCTCATATATGCTCATCTGGAGAGGCATTATTTCTGCTTCTCGGTTTGCTTTGAACATCGAAGCCAAAGTGGCCAGAGCATCAGCCAGTTGATTTTCTTCTCATGGGAAGTAATTAAAGGTCACTTCCTCGAATTCTTTGACCAAATCCACCACAAGATCATGATATTTGACCAACTTTGAGTCTCTCACTTCCCAATCTCCACGGATTTGGTAAATTACCAATGCCGAATCCCCGGATACCTTCAAGATTTTGATATCCCGTTCGATAGCTGTGCGAAGTCCCATGATGTAAGCCTCGTATTCCGCTATGTTATTGGTACAGAAGAAGTTTAATCTGGCAGTGAATGGATAGTGATTCTCTTCAGGTGACACTAAGACTGCTCCAATCCCATGCCCCAATGCATTTGATGCGCCATCAAAGCTCATCTTCCATGATTTCTCTTTTGACGATTCACATTCTTTTTCTGTAATGCACATCAAGTCTTCATCTGGAAAGTCGAATCTTAATGGCTCGTATTCTTCTGTTGTTCGTACGGCTAGGAAGTCAGCTATCGCGCTCCCTTTTATCGACTTCTGGCTTACGTAGATGATGTCGTACTCCGATAGCAGGATCTGCCATCGTGCCATTCTTCCTGAGAGTGCAGGTGATTCCATCATGTACTTTATTGGGTCTAGCTTTGAGATTAGCCACATCGTATGATACAACATATATTGTCTGAGCCTTCGAGCTGCCCAGACCAGAGCACAACAGAATTTTTCAATTGACGGATATTTTGCTTCATACTCTGTGAACTTCTTGCTGAGGTAATAGATCGCCTTCTTTCTTCTTCCCGACTCATCATGTTGCCCCAGTACACAGCTCACTGAATTTTCGAACACAGTCAGGTACAATATTAGCGGTCTCCCGGGAGTTGGCGGTACTAGCACCGGGGGTTAGAAAAATATTATTTTATCTTGTCGAAAGCAGTTTGGCATTCTTCGTTCTATTCCCCAGGATTTTGTTTTCGCAGGAGTCGAAAAATTGGGTCACATTGGTTGGTAAGCTGAGCAATAAACCGAGCGATGTAGTTTAATCTTCCTAGAAACCCTCGGACTTCTTTTTGTGTCCGTGGTGGTGGTAATTCTTGTATAGCCTTTATCTTATCTGGATCAACTTTGATACCTCTCTCGCTGACGATGATGCCCAGTAACTTCCCTGAGGTTGCCCCAAATGTGCACTTAGCTGGATTAAGCTTCAGCTGGAATTTTCTCAGTCTTTCGAACAATTTCCGGAGGTTTCCAACATGCTCTCTTTCCCCTCGAGACTTGGCAATCATATCGTTGACATAGACTTTTATCTCTTTGTGCATCATGTCATGGAACAGCATCACCATCGCCCTCTGATACGTTGCCTCAGCATTTTTTAAGCCGAACGGCATCACCTTGTAGCAGAAGATTTCCCACATCGTCACGAATGTAGTTTTTTCCATGTCCTCAGGGGCCATCTTTATTTGGTTATAACCTGAAAATCCATTCATGAAAGAAAATAGTGAATGTTTTGCCGTGTTATCCATCAATGTATCGATGTGCGGCAAGGGAAAGTTATCCTTGGGGCTTGCTCGATTCAAATCGAGATAGTCCACACACATTCGCACCTTGCCATCTTTCTTTGGTACAGGGACTATATTAGCTACCCATTCCGGATATTTAGAGACTTGTAAGAAGCCGGCATCGAATTGTTTTTTGACTTCTTCTTTTATCTTTAAGAGCATTTCGGGTCTCATTCGTCTTAGCTTCTGCTGGATAGGCTTGCATTCTGGCTTCAGTGGGAGCCGATAGACCACTACATCTTCGCTCAATCCTGGTATATCCTGATACGACCATGCAAATACATCTTTGTATTCGTGAAGCAGGGTGATCAATCCATGTTTGGTGTGCTCTGAGATGGAGGTCCCAATTTTCACTTCTTGTCTCTTTTCTTCGTTTCCCAGGTTCACCGTCTCAATAGGTTCTTGGTGGGAGAGTATCTGTTTATCTTTCTGTTCTATCATCCTTAGCAAGTCAGGGGTGGAGACATAATCTTCAGCATTCTCGTCAGCTTTAGATTCTCCTAAACAAACTGCTTGCTCAAAGTCGATTTTAGGATCAGTAACGGGGTTGTTCACGTCGTTGATATCTGAGCACCTGAAAGGTAAATGGAAAAGAAACTATAGAGGAACATCGAGGTACTAGAACCTACAAATGATGATTCTATGGCATGACATGAAATATATATAAAGATAGGCTATGAGAAGAGGGAATAAATATGAGGCCAATGAGAATGAGAGACAGTGACAAAATGCATCTTCATTGATTGTTCATTTAAATGCTAAACAGCCAACACAAACTCTTATAACAGATTCCCCTACAACTTAGGGGTATACAGGAAGTTGTCATTGAGGATTACTTTGAAATGGCCCTAGAAACTTCAAGGAGGTCCTCAGTGGTCAAATTGTTCAAAACAAATCCAGGAGGACCAGGGCGTATTTTTGATATGCTTTCCATCGTATCACCCGCTTTGTCAATGACGTTTATGTTGAAGTTCCGGAAATCCCTTTCAACCAATAACAGGGCGTTACGTGAATCATCTCCCTCTGGGTACACTATTCCTGCAGACGTAAAAGTTTTGGACAAGGGCGGGTACGTCATGGGCTCCCATTCTACTTCCCGACCTGAGGCTCTTGCAATCCTTTTTCTCTAATCTTTCCGCAACTGTTTCCTTCTTTGTTGTCCATCAGGTTTGAACCCTAAGCCGTATTGAGCCTTGTGGTGTACCAGGTTTAACGCCCTAGCTATCCCTTGTTGGTGCCTTCTTAAACCTTTCCTTGCCCGAGCGCCTTTTCCTACAGTCAACTTGATTCCCATCTTGGTGTTTCTTGACAGTTTGGGTGTGGGAGCCCTATCTCCTTCGGCGACAAATGTTGCGTTGATAAATTCGAAGGAACGGAAGGAGCATTCCGACGCATCTTTGTTTGCCTCGATGTAAGGTGCGTCGGTAGAGAGTGATACAACGATGTCTTCCTCACCAGCGATCGTGATCAAGCAGTTATCTATAATAAACTTTATTTTCTGATGGAGAGATGAAGGGATTGCTCCAGCGGAATGAATCCAGGGCCTTCCTAAAAGGCAATTATATGAAGGTGCGATGTCCATAACTTGGAACTCAATATTATATGTGCACGGGCCCACATCTAGAGGAATCTCGATTTTTTCCATGACCTCTCGCCGTGTTCCATCAAATGCCCTCACCGTAGAATGACAAGGCCTCAGATAAGACATGTTAACGGGCATCCTGGACAGTGTAGCCAACGGTATGACATTGAGCGCAGACCTGTTGTCAATAAGCACATGCGGTATTATATATCCTTTGCACCCGGTTGTGATGTGCAATGCTTTAACAGAGCCTCTACCGTTTGGTGGTATTTCATCATCACTGAAGGAGATGAAATTATCTGCATTTAAATTGTTCACCCACCTATCAAGTTTCTCAACGGGTACATCGCTCGGCACATATGCTTGATTTAACACTTTCAGTAAAGCATTTCGATGTGGCTCTGGGTTCAGCAACAGGGATAATACTGAGATTCTTGCCGGTTGTTTGTTTAGTTGCTCCACGATATTATATTCGCTGTGCTTAATAAACTTTAAGAATTCATGCGCTTCATCCTCATTCACGAGCCTCTTGGCTTCTTGTTCAGATTGTATTCCAACCTCACCCTCGGCCTCGTGTATTGGTGTCTTCCCCTTTTGACTTGTTCCAACGGCTTTCTTCTTTATCTCAACCATCTCAGGGGAATAGCACCTCCCACTGCGGGTAAAATGCCCCACCTCGCTGACGTCTCCAGTTGTAGCATCGGGTATGGTGATATTGACATCATATTTTCATGGCACCGCCTTGCTATCCTTGTAAGGGAAAAGAGAAGGTACTTGGATTATCATTTTTGGTCTCACCTCTTCCTTCTTTGCCTCGTAGTAGATCACCAACGGTCGATCGGCGCTGTAAGGGGGGCCTGATGATTGGCCCTCAGAGGCGCATACATCCTTTTCATCAGCCTCTTCCATCTTATTGCAGATCTCAACCTCCATATTGTCCATCATACCTTGAAGTAGCTCTTTGAATTTCTCGCAAGATTGGATGTGATGTCCTTCTATGTCGTGGAAGACGCAAAAACTCGGACTCTTTATACTTTCCTCCTTGAAACTTTTGTCGAACATACCCTTCTTAATCATTATTTCCCAGACCTTCATCAAAGGTGTCCTTATTTCGGAGACACAACACTTGGCTCGCCACCTGTCCTCTTGTGTCGCCATATTCACGTTCCATACGGTATAGTTAGGGAGCGGATTTCTAGCCATATTATCGGTACCGTCAAACCGTAAAATCCCTGCGTTGATGAGGCCTTGAACTCTCCTCTTAAAGGCTATACAGTTGTCTGTAGAATGCCCCTGGTTTCCAGCATGATACATGCAATTAGCATTGGGATCGTACCACTTTGGGAATGGGGGCTTCAGTGGTGCCATGTAATGCGGGGAGATTAATTGTTTTTTCAATAATTTCGGGCACAGTTCTCCATATGACACGAGAATAGGGGTAAATTGGGGTCTCTCAGGGTTGGGTCTTGTTGGTCTGTGTTCATTTTTTGGCTGACTTTGAACAGACGTAGTATTTGGCGGGGGTATGGTGAATGGTCTTTGGTTATCAGCGGCACGGGGCAATGAGGGGGTGTCTGATAATAGAGGTTTTGAGGAGGAAAATAGAAATTTGGAGGTGGGCAGAACTGAGGTCGTGGTTGGACTGGGTACGAATTGGAAGCGTAATGGTTCCCTGTCCCTACCATATGGGCCTCGGGCTCTTTCTTTTTTACAGGCGCTGGCCTTTTCAAACTTTCAGGACCTTCCATCCTTCCGCTCTTGATGCCGTTTTCGATGAGTTCGCCAGACATTACGATGTCGGCGAAGTCTTTTGTGGCATTTCCCACCAGTTTATCGTAGAATGGCGCCTTCAAGGTATTGATAAAGAGGACCGTTACCTCACTTTTAGTTAGTGGGGGCTCGACTTGGACTGAGAGGTCCCTCCATCTCTGAGCGTATTGTCTGAAGGTTTCCGTTGGCTTCTTTTCCAACATTTGTAGCGTCAGCCAATCGGGAGCCACATCAGAAACATGCTTATATTGTTCACAGAATGCAGTTGCTAGGTCCTTCCATGACCGGATCCTCTCTGTGCTAAGTTGATTATACCACCGGAGGGCTGATCCGATCAAGCTTTCCTGGAAACAGTGTATTAACAGCTTGTCCTCATTCAGGTGTCCAGCCATCTTTCGGCAGAACATGATAAGATGTGCCTTCGGACATCTCGTTCCCTCATACTTTTTGAAATCTGGCGTTTTAAACTTTGGAGGCAGAACCAGATCGGGCACTAGATTGAGCTCTTTGGCGCCTAGTGCAGAGAAGACTCCAGTACCCTCCATCACCTTGAGTCTTTCTTCCAAGATCCTATACTTTTCCTCGGCATCATGATCGTCCCTCTTTAACCTAGCTATTTCTATCGGATCGTCCAAATCCGGAACAATTGGGTTAGCGGAATTATCTCCAGAGTTTGATACGTAAACACCCTGCCCCAAATGAGTCGGTGGTATGGGTCGTGCTCTAGAGCTCACCGGTTCTCTTGAGGATATCCTCTTTGCGCTGCATGAGCATGGGGTGGTGTGAACCCTGGGGGATAGAGGGGATCCTGATTAACTCTCAGATGGGGTTCTGTAATATCAGGACTCTGCGCGAGTCCTTTTCCTTTGGCCAGTGCCGTCAACATCTCCATCACTTTAGCCATTTGATCCTTATACTCTAGTGATTCCTCGCGGGATCTTATCATCAGGTCCCTTGCTTCTTGCTGCGACACGCTAATCGTTTCTTGCGACTCTTCTTGGACTCTTTCCATTCTTTCGATCCTCTCATTGAGTTCGGCGTCCATAGCTCTAGTTCTTAGACGTGTCCTATAGGGATGACGTGATTCCAGATTCGTAATGTCGTAACTGCGGATATACGATTTTAGCCTTAGTGAATAATTAAGGTGATATGATGCTAATGTATGTAATGCAATGCAAATGCATGATATGAATGCAAAAAGGTGTCAACTCTGATTCAATTCCCCATAGGAAACTTCCTTAGAAAACAAAGCTCTTTACATAAAACAGATTACAGGAATGGCCTTGCTCTAACTCCTAAGGCTTTAATTTTTGTCAGTAGAGAAGCTAATTCTCGTCCACGATCTGACTGTGTCTCGAACTGTATGCTCAATGAGTCGGCTTGTATAGCCAGAGTCTATAAATGCTCGACTATCTCTCGTATCCGGATTATAGCCTCCCCCATGAGGTAATCTCTCTCTTTGACTTGATTCTGGGAATGGTACAGCTCTGCTTCCCTTCGTTCTTCATTCTCTTTTAAATACCCAATATGATTCTGACAGTTCAGCAGCTCCATTTCTAACTCTTCGGTCCTCTTCTTCATTTCTTCGATTCTACTCAAACTTGCCTTTAATTCTCTTGCCGCGTTGCGGTTTCGATAATAGTCAAGGGATTTTTCCAATTCTACCACCCTCGTTTTCAATGCATTTCTTCTATACTGGCCTTCTGACGCTTTCTTTTCTAGGATCTCTTTCTGAGCTTTCATTTCTTGAAACTTCTTTTCCCATTACTCGGCTTTAGCTCTTTCTTCTTGTAACTCTTGTCGCCATTGACTCGAAGTCTTTCCTAGTCCGACAGTTCTCATTGAGAGACGCATCTTCTTGTAGTCTCCCTTTAGGCTACCCAACTCTTCTTCGGCCTTGCTCTTCCCCTTTTTAATCTTTTCAGCTTTTGATTTCTGTATCTCTACATCCATCCTCAAAAGCATCTTCTCTTCCTCTAACTGCTCAATTTTCTTCTCAAGCTCTGAACTTCGCTTTACGAAATCTTGCTTCATAATTTCTAATTCTGTTGGTATTATTCGCAATCGTTCCTCCAAAAACTGAGCTTTATCTAAACTTGGTCCCGGGATATTATCGTTGATTCTCTTATTTAGCCACGCTTTGTACTCAGAAGTCGCCGTTTCGCCCGCAGCTAACCTCTTCATCCGACGAGTTTGCTTCCAAGCATTTGCCGTTTCCTTAATCTTCTTCTTATAACCCTCTCCTGTATAAGAGAACTCGCTTCGACCTAACCCATGTGTTGCTGGCACGAACTGTCTCGACTGGTATTGTCTCACTGCTAGCAATGGGGCATACCCGATGACTCCCTAGATTCCGGGTAGAGGGACCCAATTAAAGTCTCCGCATCTATTAAGGATCTCTCCGGGCATCATCCATGGAGCTCTCCACTCAACGTCTTCTTCCTGAAGATTCTGAAAAATTGCCATCCATCCCTCTTCGGTTATATCCTTTCTCCTTGACACAGCTACTTCTTCCTTTATCGGTGAATAATCCTTATAAAAGGGACGACAAGAGACTTTATCTATCTTCCAAAGATGCCCATAAAACCATACCATCAATAGCTGTGCGCATCTGATAAACCTACCCTCTCCCGCTCTTCTGCATGCATTTAGCGATCTGAAAGTCTCGGCTAAAATTGCTGGGACAGGTGTGACTTGTTTATCCAAGCGGTCAAATAGATCCACTACTGCCTCATCTATGTGTCTTAGGGCTTTTGGGAAGATGACTAATTCGTAGAGGCTTAAGGCGAGGATATCAACTTTCCTTTGCACATCAGGATGCGTCAGAATCAGGTCCCTTAAATTTACCCAAGGAATGCACCTCCCTTCACCTTTCTGTTGAATCTTGGTCGAGATCCATTGTTCTCATCCCCATAATTTTTACCAATTTCTTCGCGAGAGAAGGAACATAGGCAGGCCTGATATAAACCTTGTCAGCTTGCATCCCGGGAATACAGAGTAAAGCAGTATATTCTTCTATTGTTGGCACCAAGTCCACTTTCCCAAAGGTGAAGCAGCTGTATGCGGAGTTCCAAAACTGGACTATAGCCCTAAACAGGTGTTTATCTATCTTGACATCCAATAAGTGAGCGATATCGCCATAACGGTGGTAGAACATCTGTTTAGCTTCATCCTCCCAATGGGCCCAGATATCTCGCAACTCTTGAAGCTCATTTTGTGTCACGCTAACGCGAGTGAAGTCCCTTAGCTCTGACGTATGACCTTCAACCAAGCTATCTCCTTTTTCTAATTGCAACTTTTCTGACCATGTGGGCACGGCTGCATTGTCCTCTACTTTATCAAGAAAGTCGTTTTCCATAGCAAACTTCCTATTTCAAAGAAGGCGCAAATTGACACCTTTACCACATGGAATGTTATGCAAATCAAACAAAACAACACAAGTTAGTATCGCATAATCAAAACAAGCAAAATATCATCAAACGCTTATCTGGGTAACTAATTCGACTCTATGCCTAGGGTAGGCTCTAGGGTTTCTATATGGGGTTCGGTTCTAAAAAAATTACACGAACGGCCATTCCTCGATCTTTACCCGTTATAGGCTCATATGGACCGAGATCGAGTTCAAGGGATACATTTCCCTATGGCCATGCGAGGTGAAAACCTCACGAAGCACATAGGTGCGGATGTATCCCTAAGCAATCCACTAGCCCATGCGGAGGTGAAAACCTCACGAAGGCTTAGCTTCTTACTCCCACTTAAAGGTGTAACCAACGGTCATGCAATACAATGCCAAAGTATTTCACAAGACTCGACACCATAGCACGTGCAAATGCATTAAAAAGAAATACAATTTTCAATCAAAAGGACAAAAATCAATCAATTTACGGCCTGACTCTCAAGGTCCCCAGTGGAGTCGTCAAGCTGTCGTAACCATTTTTGAAAAAAAACGGGAATCAACTTGGAATAAAAAGGAGTCGCCACCGATCTTTATTTAGGTGTGATCGGATCACCTTTGTTTTAATAAAACATTTTTGATTTACTAAAACAATAATTTTGGTCTACGAATATTCGAAAAAAAGGTTCGGAGTCGGTTACGTACGAGGAAGGATTAGCACCCCCCGTAACGCCCAAAATCGGTACCAAGTTGATTGATCAATGTCCTTGCGTCGAAAATTTGAAAATATTTAAGGTATGAAGTTTTCAAAGAAGCGTTGACTAACCCTGAATTGAATTCCGAGATTAACTCGTTTCAAAGGAATAAAAATGCCATACCTAGCACGTTAGGATATGACACCCTTATACTTTGACACCGAGGTCACCTTGGATCTTCAAAACATGTAAAAGAAAAGGGGCATTTGAATATTTAGTCGAACAAAAAAATCGACATCCAGCTCGTTAGGATGTAATTTTTCGTACTTCAAAACACACAAATACCACCGTGTTTTTGATATGAAATCTTAAAATTCGCTCGATATTCGTTTTCAACGTAATACAATATTTGAAAAAGGCTTGCACATGTTGAAATTTGAAATATGATACGAGGATAAGAAACGTAAGCATTAATCGTAAAATACACCAATTTAAAACGTTGATTGACAAATTATATTATACTCTACGTAACAAAATGAAAATCGATAATAGCAAAGGCAAGTTATAACCAAATAATAATATATACGTATATATATATGTGTGTGTGTGTGTGTGTGTGAAAATAATAGTAGTAACAGTAATAGCAAAAATACTAATAAATGTAATACAAAATGTACAATATAAAATAGTTATAATAATAATAGTAATAATGCAGTGATAATGGTAAAATAATGATGGTATACAATGTGCAATATAAATCTAGTGCTAATAATGATAATGGTAATAATAATAATACTATTATTAATGATATAGTAATAGTAATGTAAGGATGAAGCAAATAATAATAATAATAAAAACAATTATGATAAGAATAAAAATAGGTATGAACACAAGTGATAACACAACAATAGCAATAATAAAAATGACATTACCATGGCGATAACGATGATAAAAGCTAAAGTAAATAATAATAATAACAATAATAAAAATCACAAAATATTTAAAAGGGTCAAATTGAATTAAAGGTGAAATTTCAAGGTCAAATTTAAAATCAAATAAAAGGGGGGTCAAATAACAATTAGAAGGAACTGAAAGGGGCGAAATAAGATACATGTTAAATGACGAGGGCTAAAGTTGAAATTATACCAAATTTTAAAAGTGACGTCGTTTTGATTTATATCATTAAAGACTTGTGGGGTCGAATTGAGATAAAATGGGAGTTTTGGGGCCAAATTAAGAATCAAAAGAGTTTGAAACAGACGCGATTGAGAATGATAAAAATGCGGAGGGACCGGGACGGCAATTAGACCGATTGAAGAAAATGCGCGGATGCCCTTTTATGGGTCGGGTCAAAGCGCGGACCTAAGGGGGACTAAACGATGCCGTTTAGCCTCCAGTTTTAAAACCCCCAAAATTTCCCCTTTACCCTTCATTTGCAGATTTAACTTCTCAAAAAGAACAAAAAATGAAAGGCATTTTCCCTCTGCTCTCTTTCACGACGATCGGACTACCCCGTCTCCTCGATCGACCCTCGTCCTCGTCCAACCATTAAATCGTCATTATCAACGGCGAACAGTGGCGTATGATGGCCCGACCTAGATGGTCAGTACCCTCGTCTACCCCGATGGCGACGGAGAGACCGAGGATTAAGCTTTTCGAAGGTAACCCCTACCCTCTTTTCTTTGATTTTCGTTTTTGATTAAAAATAAAACAGAAAAGAATCGAATAATAAATCGGCCGAAATCTATAAAAGGGTGAAATCAACCTTTAAAAGCTACTGATCTGTTGTTTTCTTTATATCTGATTGAAAGTTTTTATTTTTTTGTCTTCTATTCATCGAAAAATCCCCGAGGAAGAACCCCCCTTTTGTTGTTTCGTCTTAAAAGCTTGAAAACCGCCTAAAAAAACACAAGAAATGACAGTAAACAGTTAGATCGAGAACCGAATCGACCTTTGAAGTTTTTTGGTTTCGATTGCTTTCTTCTAGTTTGTAGAAATATCAAAAGAACTCTTGTTACAAGGTTGGCTTGATTTGATTCGAACCAATTTACAAAGTCTTTGCTTGCTATTCTTGTATTTTTTTTTAATGTAATGTATTCGGGGGGAGGAGAGAACTCGACAAAAGTTTTCTCCTTTTCTTTTATAATCGATTTGCAGGCTTCTTTTTTTTGTGTTCTCTGTTGCTCACTTCTTTCTCTGTTTTTGCGGGTATGGGCGACGGTGGAGGCCGAGGCGCTGAGGAAGCTCGAGTGTCGGGAAGTGTGGGCACGAGAGTCGACGTCGCGGGGTCGGGCGCGCGTGGTGGCGATGGCGTCACGGGTGACAAACGAGGCATGGGCGCGTGGGATGGGCGATGGCGCTAAACGCGCGCGAGTTATCTCTGAAACCCTAGGGTTTCTTTCTGCCCAAAATAATTGGGCCAATCGGGCCATGTAAACGGGTCTGTAATCGGGTCTATTGTAAGTAGTAATTTAGGCTTGTGAAGTGGGCCATCCAGGTTGTTGGGTTGATTTAATTGGGTTTGAGCTTACTTGTAACCATGGGCTATTCGGGTTTGGACTTTGGGATTCTTTGTACATGGACATTTAAATGGACTGTTTATTATTATTATTATTATTATTATTATTATTATTATTATTATTATTATTATTATTATTATTATTATTTTGTAATAATAATAATGTTTTGGGTTTTTTAATTTATTGGTTCTTTTTTTTCAATGGCTTTTATTTTGGCTAATGGGCTTGATGGGTTGTAAATGGGCTACTTATTGTTGGGTTTTAACGGTTTTGGGCCTTGGTTGTTTTTTACGGGCCCGGGCCAAAATTGGTGATTACACCAAGCTTCATCATAAATGTCGAGTTTTGATCACTGAGATGACGCAACCCAAAACTTCCACATGACCTAAACTAGCATATTGCATCTTATCCTACCAACGCCACTTTTCTTTGGCCAACAGAAGCACCCCAAATAAATTGTCATACCATTCCTTCAATTTCTTTATAGGCATCTCTCGGAACCATTAAGGATTGTATGATATAACTTGGGATAGAAAGTAGAACTGACTGTGCAAGAGTAACCCTTCCCGCAAAAAAGAGTTTTCTAGCTTCCCAATTAGAGAACTTCCTCCGAACTCTATCTACCACAAAACTCAAAGTACCTTTGCTGAAGGAGAGGAACTCCTAAGTTATGACCAAAATCTTGGACAGGTTGGAATCTAAGTATATATTTAATTTTCCCCACAAGATCCTTTTTGACCCCTACAGAAAAGAACATACTGGTCTTCCGAACATTAACTTTGCACCCAGAAAATTCACAGAATTATAATAGGAAGTCTTTAAGAAGTTTATTGTGCCTCAAGTCCGCCTTACTAAAAATCACCAAGTCATCCGCGAAAAATAAATGTTATAGAGCAGGCCCTCTCTTAGATAGCCGAATAGGACTCCATTCCCTAGAAGAAATATCTGAAAGAAACCAATAACCCAACCATTCCATACACAACACAAACATATAAGGTGAAAGAAGGCACCCTTGGTGAATTCCTCTAATAGGCTTAAATTTAGTGGTTGGAACATCATTCCACAACACTTGCATGGTGGACATCGAAATAGCCAACATAATAACTTTTATAAGGAAGTTTGGGATAGTTGTTGCTTTAAGAAAAGCTTCCACAAAATCCCATCGCATCCTATCATAGGCTTTCTCTAAGTCTATTTTAACTGCCATCCATTGGGTAGTTTTTTTTTACTTTTCATCGAGTGCAACACTTCTTGCGCAATGATGACATTATCAACGATATTCCTTCCTGTAATAAATCTCGCTTGCTCTTCGCTTATAATATTAGGAAAAACAATCTTGAACCGATTCGCTATCACCTTCATTGTCAGCTTATATAAGACAAAACAAAGACTAATTGGATGGAGTTACGAAAAGTGTTCCGGATTCAAAACTTTAGGGATTAAGACAATAAAGGTATTGTTAAGTTCTGAATCAATAGTTTTATCCTCGAAGATCTTCCTTACCCATTCGCAGATAGCCCTCCAATAGTAACCCATTGTTTCTGAAAAAACAGTGCATGAAACTCATAGCTTCCTAGCGCCTTCAATAGGGGTATATCAAAAAGGGCGTTTTTAATCTCCTCATAAAAAATTAATCTTCCAAGGAAATCAATATCTTTAGACTCAAGCTATGGAAAACCACTTGGAGGTAAGTTCCCTATAGGGCCTAGAACCTCACCGTATAACTTTTGAAAGTAAACCACAGCTTCAGCTTTTAAATCTTCAGTCTCAAAGATCCATTCACATTAGAATTTCACAAGGCAGTGAAATTATTAAATTTCCTTCTCTAAATCATGCGTCTATGGAAGTACTTAGCGTTATGATCACCCAAACTTAACCAATCACATCTCGATTTCTGCTTCTAAAGCAATTCCTCATAATGACAGGCATTTTCCAGCATCGCATGAATCTCCAATTCACGTTGAGCTAGGGAATTAGAACCGGAAAGGTCCATAGCTCGTTGAACACCAGCTAATTCACGAAGCAGCTGTCTCTTGCAAGTATTAATATAGCCATAAACACACTTATTCCCGTCCCTAAGTCTATCGGTGAGCCGATTTAACGTACCAGACATATTACCATCAAACATCCAATTATCCAAAACAAAATTGGAGAAAGTCGGATGTTCCAACCACCCTGCTAATATAATGATTTTTTTAGAAAAATTAGAATGATAATAATAACTAACAAACCAATGCCCCTTTAATTCTCATTAAATCGATCTGACCGGCTTGTGATTAAGAGACATTTTTGCCAATTTTAATTTCTATTTTTAGAATAATTTTTAATTTCTTGAACTGAATAGTGTGATTATTAAAAGAAGAAATAAAAAGATAATAAGTCTCACCCAAAGCTGACCAATCAGAATCGTGCAATGCATTTCTCATATCTAATCTTCTATCTTCCATCAAACTAAGTCCCCACACAAACTCATCGTCTTAAAAGCCTTTCAATTCCACCCCTTAAGTTCCCTCACAATCAAACAAAACCATGGCTGCCACTCACTCTCTTAGAACCCTTCACCACCATCATCATTCCTCTTCCTTCAAACGCCTCTCCACCCCTCCTCCTCCTCCTCCACCCTCCTCCTCCTTCCTCAAACCCCCCTCCTCCTCCACCTCCACCACAAACACTCTTTCCTCTCTCTCCTCTACTACCACCTTCTCTCTTCCTTCTTCCACCACATCCACCACTACTTCCCAAGCTATCTCCTTTGATACCCTCCAACACCACCTTTCCAATCAAAACTTCCGCCAGGCCGACGAAGAAACTCGACGTCTGCTCATCCTTCTAGCCGGCGAAGCAGCTCAGAAGCGCGGCTACGTCTTCTTCTCCGAAGTCCAATTCATCTCCCAAAATGACCTCAAAGCCATTGACGAACTTTGGAAAAAACACAGCAACAACAAATTCGGGTACAGCGTCCAAAAAAGACAGTGGCAAAAAGTAAAAAGGGACTTCACCAAGTTGTTCCTCAAACTAGGGTGGATGAAAAAGCTCGACACGGAAATCGAACAATACAATTACAGGGCATTTCCCGATGAGTTCATTTGGGAACTCAATGATGAAACACCCGAAGGGCATCTGCCATTGACGAATGCGTTGAGAGGAACGCAGTTGTTTAACAGTATTCTTAGTCATCCAGCTTTTGAGGGTCAAGAAGAAGAGGCTGAAACAGGTGAAAATGGAGGTGTTCCTGTTAGAGATGGAACCACAAAGCCACTCAGCAACAAGTTTTTCAAACCAAATTACAGTTTCTAATATATCCGACAGACATGAAATTTTCAATGTTTTAAGTAAAATACATTGTAAAATCTAATTTGGGTTTTTCTAAACTTGTACTGGTGGAATTATTGGGTTTGTTTTTTTTCTACAGGGATGGTTTCATCTTTCTTTTTCATTATATTGTAATATTTTTCTTGTTTTCTCTTTTTAAAGCTTCAATTTTAATTTCCAAGTGGCAACAATGGCTTATAGAATATAGACGTACTAATTTGTATCTGAAATATTAATTGATACAATGAAAATCTTTGTATTAAATGTTGGATTATATTTTAGTTTTTTATTTAAAAAATTTAAATTAGTTTATATATATTAGATAAAAAAGTAAAGTAATTATTCTGTTAAAAATTACATCCATTATATGGCGTCATGTTATATGTAACTATTTGGTTATTTCTCCAGTCACAGTAGTTTTTAATAGTAAAAATTGATAAAAAATTAATAAAAATAATTTATTAGTAATAATAAAATTTATATAAATGTGAGAAAGAGAAATGATGGCCGACTTTTTTTGTTCATTTGCCTGTTTTTATCTTGTGACCTTTTTCACTTGTTTTAGGAACGTACTATCTCATACAATTCAACTAACAAATTTAAACATTTTCTTATGTAAATCTTTTTAAGTATATATGAAATAAAATTTATAATAGTTAATAAATTATATTACATATTTCACTTATTTTAATATAAATCCTAATTTTAATAAATTTGATGATAATTGATAAAGGGTTTTTTACTCAAATAATATAAAAAAATTGAAATAGGATAAATACCTCATTGGTTACGTAATAGGGTTTTTGTACCACGTGTCAGCCTGAGCAACCGGCAGCACCCCTCTCTCTGTCACCAATCATTGTTTCAATCATCATATTTAAAAAAAATAATTTTTTTGGGGCGTCGCTTGAGCAATCGACTGCACTAGTATTTGAGACACAAAAATACCTTGTATTTTTAAATGTTTAAAACGAAAATATATATTTTGTTTATTGGTGTCGCCAATGTGTCAGGCGACACCCTAATATTTTATCATAATTTTTTAAAAAACAACTGGAAAAAAAAAAACTGATGTTTTATCGGGTATTAGAACCGGACCCATGACTAACAGGTCACATCGGTTGTAGGTTGTCAGGTCGGTGCTGCTTGCCATTGATGTGACCCGTCGATCACGAGTTCGGATTCTAATGCCCTTTCATTTTTATTTTTTTTTTTTACTTTTTGTTTAAAAATTAGTATTATTATATTATTTTCTTCATTATAAAAGGGGGTTGGTTTGTTCCCCAACCCCCACAGATTAGTCACCACACCAAGTATTAAGGTATGTTAATTACGAAAATTATTATAATTCTGTATGTCTACTTTGTATTGTTCATTTAGTAAGATGTTTGGTTGTATTTTTTTCAGTTTCAGAAAAAAATGGAGAACCGTTGGTTGTATTTTTGAAACTCGCCAGAAAATAGGAAAGAGATTTGATAGGAATATGTCTGTAGGTGATATGAAAGAGAAGGTCAATGAAAAAATTTCTCGTCTTGTGGAATGAGGATGACGAAACTATTCTACAATTTCCAATTTCATCAAATCATATCAAATTTACCGAGATGGAACTTTTAGACGATGACGACATCGAGACAATGGTCGCATTGTATTGCCCGCCACGGAGGGTGAACACTGAACAAATTCAGTTGTTTGTTGAGTTAGCAGATGTGGAGCCCGTTAAAAATGTAACTCAACTAAGTTAACAATATGGAGTTGAAAACCTACGTACAAAGGTTCCCAGAGCGTCTGTTGATAGAAGGTTATCTGTGCACAATTCTGACATCGATCTCAATATTGGATGTTCAAGTCAGTACGGTGCTAGATTATAGATACATCCAGTCGTTATTGAAACTGATGTGCTTGGTGAATATGGATATGATAATAATGGTTGTTCTGATCACAAATGTAAATATTTTAGTGGCTCCGATTTAGACGATGTCCCAGATGATATCAACGACAAATGAGCAAATGATGGAAATGATCACGCACTTTCGGTCAAAAACCCGAGTCTTGGCATCGTCATACGCAATGATCCTAGGGCCCATATGTTGATCGTCGATCCTGATGCGACGCATGCTGCCGAGTTCCCTGGGTACCTGGACATAATACCTACTCACCTGATGTTAGCAAATCCTAAACCGAAAGTGTTGTTTGTAGGTCAAAGATTCGTGAGCAAAGACGAATGTGTCGATACCATCAAGTGTTATAGTTTGAAGGTGCCTGTCAACTACTGAATGTCTGACCCTAAACCGATGATCTATGTTGGTGAGTGTTGGAAGTTGACAGAAGGGTGCAACTGGCGGGTACAAGCTGCATTTATCCAGAGGTCCCAGCAGTGGGAGATACGGAAATATGTTGGGCCTCATACATGTACTTCTGCACGTATGACGCAGGACCACCGCAAGCTTGATTCAAAAACCATCTGCAATTGCATATTGGCAACGGTTAAAGACATGCCCACCATTCTTGTATCGATGTTGATTGTCAAAATGCAAGAACGGTTCTAGTACCAAGTTTCATACTGGAAGGCATGGTTGGCTAAACAAATGGTCATAGATTAGTTGTACGAAGATTGGGATGTGTTGTACAACGAACTCCAATGGTGGATAGTCGCAATGGGAGAGTATGTTTCGGGGATTGTCGTTGAGTTGTAGAGGTTGTCTTATTATGACGGGGACAACCAACTACATCTGGGGAAAAGAACTTTACCGGATGTTTTGGACATTTGATCCTTGCATTCGGGTCTTTCCCTTAGCTGCTTGTGCAGGTTGACGGGACCTGACTATACTAGAAATATATGCAAATCCTCCTCATTGCGGTTGCACAAGACAGGAACTGGAACTTGCTACTGATAGCATTTGCCATTGTTGAGGGAAAGACAATGTAGTCGTGATAATTTTTCCTGATGAACTTGAAGAGATATGTTGTCACTCAAGACAATATTTGCATAATTTCTGATAGATCAAAGGGGCTAATTGCCGTGATTAGACATCCGGGCGTTTCGTGGAGATTCGTCTACTGTATTTGGCACATTACGGTTAACTTCCACAAGGAATTCAAATTGTGAAAAATGGTAATTATCTGATTAATTTTTTTAAATATGTGCAACATTAGAACATTCTCTTACTGGCAAATGGATCGTCCTTGCTATGTGGTCTTTTGTAGTAATTAAAGAACTTATATCGATATCTGCACAAACAGTTAAAATTTTAATCATCGACTTAACAAATAAACAATATAAAAATAATGACAACTATTTTTTTCGAAGCCCATTTTCGTAATCAATAAAAATCTAATTACTTAAACGAACATACAATGTTCACTTTTATATCTTAAAAGATACAAATTATTATTAACATAAAAAAAATTCACTAGTCAAACCAATCTTAATATTACTTTCAACACAAATCTATCTTAATACAAAACTCTAATAATTCTAATAATTCTACTAAAATAAATATGCACTACCAAACCTATCTTAAAAAAGCATACACTACAAAATAAAATAAACATACATACACTACAAAATTGGCATACACCATTCTATTTTTTTTAAAAAATATACTACTACAAATATCTAAATTAACACAATTCTAATTATTTTCAAAGTTAACATATTATTAAAAAAATAAACTTTTAACACAATTTTAAACTATTAATAATTATATTATTATAAAAAAAATACATATATTTGTTTTTAGGGGACCTTCGGCTGTGGGGAGGAAGGGAGGGAGGGACCATCCAAGTGTTTGTAATATAAAAAAATCAAAGATGCAAAATAATTAGTACTATCCTTTTAACACAAATAACATACCTTAATACTAAATTGCTACTAATATAACTAATTATACTAAAAAAATAAAATAAAACATACATTTCTTTAGATTTTGGGGAATAATTAGTACTAACCTTTTAACAAAATAACATGCCTTAATACTAAACTACTACTAATATAGCTAATTATACTAAAAAAAATTAAAACAGACCTTTTGATTTTTAGGGTGGGGGACCTTCAGTAGCAGCTCCAGATTTTTTTGTTCGTTTTAAGCGTTTAAAAATATAAGATATTTTTTAGTGTTTAATACTGGTGCAAGTCAATTGTTCAGGTAGCATCGGTGGTGTACTATTGAATTTGCCTAAATACGTAAATAGTGAGGTACTTATATTATTTCAATATTTATTTTTTATTTTATATTATTTGGATAAAAAAACCTAATTGATAAATGAAGGTGGGATTTTTAAAAAAATGGGGAAAAGATATGAATATTTTATGAAATAGATTTATAATGTCATATTTAATTTTATCGAAATTTATTTTCTACAAGTCATTGAAAATTACAGGGAATGTAATGCTGTTGTAGACATATTAGCCAAGTGCTGAATTTCCCTGCATGCTGATGTTACTCAGGTGGCCAAACAGAGGATTTGCTATCTTCAGTTGTATTTATTTTTCCTAAAGAATTATATTTATCAATATTTATTTTTGGGAAAATATTTGATACATTCAATGATAAATTTTTAATTTTATTTGTGGAGTTAAAAAATACATGGTCATTATATCAAATATTAATTTTTATTTTTATTATTTAAATTACAAAAGAAAGGCAAAAAAAAAATTATAACACAGGATTACCATTCTTAAAATTCTTAGGTAAGAAGACCTTTTTAATTCCTCTTAATTTCGATGTTAAGCAAATTGGTCTTTTTAAAACAATCATATTATCAATTTTGAAGGTGAAAATCTAAGGACAATTAATCACAATATTGATTTTTTTGTTAATTTACTTAATTTTGATTAGTATAATAATAAATCTGCCCATCAATGTTTAAACATTCTATTCTATCTATCTATATTGATTAATTTTTGAGGATAGTCCTTGTACTTATCGGTTTGTGAGGATTTAGTTCCTTTACTTTTATTTGCTCAAAATTGGTCTTTCTATTTTTCGATTTGCTCATTTTGAGTCCCTCTACTTTGTTAAATAGTTAGGTACAATCACAAAGTTAACTCCTCAACCTTTACAATTTTTGTCAATTTGATCCCTACTTTTTTTTTTGCTTTAATTATTAGAACTTTAAAAAGTATATATGTATATAGAAAAAATTAACAAATTATAAATATTTCCCGTATATGCCAACAAATTAAAGATAGAAAAGAAACAAAACTTACTATTAATCATTACTACTAAAAATTTTCTCTGTCTGCCTTCTGGCACGTAGTCTCGTTGGTAGTCTTTTCTCTTTTTCTGATTCTGAATTTATTTTCTTCTTCTGGAATGTTGTCCTGCTGGTGTGAGTTTTGTCATTTTTTTTCCTCTCTAATGGAAGAAAAGTTAGCTGGATTGAGTTTATTAGATGATGAGAAGGAGGCGTTTCAAGAGGAAGACGTGGCTGTGGATAGGAAATATCAGTTCTGTCTGGTGGGACGATGTTTAACGGACAGTGTTGTTCATTTTCCCTCTCTACGCAATACAATGACAGATCTCTGGCATCCAATTGGTGGGACTTGCATCACTGATTTGGGTGACAAACAGTACTTGTTCCAATTTTTTCATGAAGTTGATGTCCAAAGGTGATTTGTGGGACCCCGTGGTTCTTCAACAATCATTTTCTCATCCTGCAACGAGTTCAAAACAGAGAAGATCCATTAATTCTGGCGTTAAATTTCACCGAATTCTGGGTACAAGTGCATGAATTACCTCTAGGTTTGTTCACTGAAGTAATGGCAAAACAATTTGGAGATTTCTTGGGAGTGTTTCTCGACTATGACTCTCCTACTACAAGTTATGGTTTTAAAAAATATATGCGCATTAGGGTCAAATTGGATGTATTGGCTCCATTCAAAAGCAAAAAGAAAATTCAGATTGGTAAGGATATGACGGTTTATGCTCGTTTTAAGTATGAAAAACTGAGTTTATTCTGTTTCATCTGTGGTAAACTAGGGCATGGAGAAAGTTACTGTCCTTTCGTCTTAGAATCGAGCCCTCAAAAATTATTTTCGATTGGGATCTATCATTACGGGCAGTGCCAAGGCGTTGGAATGTGGTGGCGAGTAGGTGGTTCCGTGATACGATGGATCTCAGATCAGCCCTGAATATTTGGAAGGTGCCAATCAAAACAATCCAATTAATTCTGAGAATGTTATTAGGCGAAATTTTGGGGAAGATTTGAGGAATCAAGTTTTTAATCCTAATTCCATAACTTTGGGGTCAAACCAACAAATTATTAATCATGGGCATACTAATTGGCGTGATTGGAGCACAGGTCCTTCGAATATTGGTGGTGTGGTTAATGGGCCCATGGACTTAGTTTTGGAGGAAGAACATGATCCAATTGCTTTGTTAGAAGGAAAAAAGAGACAGCGGAGAGTGGAGGAACCCAAAGATCTATTGGGCGCTACTAATGACGAAGGCTCTTTTGATTTAACGGCTAGCTCTGGTGCTCAGAGCAGTCGAGCAATATGAAAATCCTAAGTTGAAATGTTCGTGGTTTGGGGAGATCGCGAACTGTTAACAGGCTCAAGAACAAATTAAGAGCTGTTAATCCCCGAATTTTGTTTCTTATGGTAACAAAATTAAGTGTTAAGCGAATGGAAATGGTGAGGTTTAAGTGCGGTTTTGAAAATGGTATTGACGTTAACGCAATTGGTTCTAGAGGGGGTTTATCTTTGGGATGGAAAGGGAACTTTTGGTGAGTCTTAAGAGCTTCTCCTCTTTCCATATTGATGCTGAAATCCATGACAATGAATGTGGGGAAGTCTGACGTCTGACGGGGTTTTATGGAAAGGCTCCATACGGACCTATTCCAACTCCACAAACACTTCCAAGTGGGGACAAGGTACGAGCAAAAGAGATTTTTCTAACCGTTTGAAGGATCAAAACACTTCCGTTAAGTTTAACAAACCCATCGGTGAATCAAGCAAAGGAAAAGAAGTTGCCAATCCAAATCATGCAAGGGACATCAAGTGCTTTAAGTGCTTGGGACGTGGTCACATAGCTAGTCAATGCCCTAACCGACGTACAATGATGTTGAGAGCCAATGGTGACATAGAGTTGGAAGATGAGAAAGATGAGGAATCCAACACCTCTGTCATTGAAAAGGAGGAAGAATTTGAATACGCCGTTGAAGGTGAGATTCTAGTGATCAAACATAGTCTAAGTTTGCAAAGCGTGGAGAACGAACAACAACGTGAGAACATTTTCCATACACGCTGTTTTGTGCAAGCCAAAGCATGTAGTTTTATTGTGGATGGAGGAAGTTGTACCAATATTGCTAGTACATTAATGATGGAGAAACTTGGTTTGGCCACAACGAAACATCCTTGTCCATACAAGCTTCAGTGGCTTAACGAAGGAGGGGAGTTAAAAGTGACTAAACAAGTGTTGGTTCCGTTTTCCATTGGAAAATATAAAGATGAAGTTCTTTGCGACGTGGTTCCCATGCATACCGGGCACTTATTGCTAGGCCGTCCATGGTAATTCGATCGAAAGATGATACATGACGGCTACACCAACCGATACACCTTCAAGCATTTAGGCAAAAATATCACTTTGGTGCCTTTGACACCGAGACAAGTATACGAAGATCAAGTGAAATTGCAAGACTCAATTGAAAAATTCAAAGAAAGTGAAAAGAAAGAAAAGAGTGAAAAAGTGTGTGAACATTCGAGTAAAAAGAAACGAGGGAAACAAGAGGTAAAAATGAGAGACAAAAATAAAGATCAAGAGAAAAAAATGAGTGATGAAAAATCGAGTGCAAAAATGAGTGTGTATGCAAAAGAGAGTGACATTCGAAAATCTTTCATGATGAGGCAGCCCCTACTTGTACTCATGTACAAGGAATCTTATTTCAATATTAATGAGTTAGATGCTGCTTTACCTTCTTTTATTGTTTCTCTCTTGCAGGAATTTGAAGATGGATTTCCCGACGAAATTCCAAGTGGCTTACCACCTATCCGGGGAATAGAACATCAAATCGACTTCATTCCCGGTGCATCCATACCAAACCGACCAGCCTATCGTAGTAATCCCGAAGAGACCAAGGAATTGCAAAAACAAGTGAATGAACTTCTTGAGAAGGGATTCATCGAGCCTTAGTCCGTGCGCTATTCTGGTTTTGTTAGTGCCGAAAAAAGATGGGACTTGGCAAATATGTGTTGATTGTCGTGCTGTAAACAAAATCACGATAAAATATTGTCATCCAATACCGCGTCTTGATGATATGCTCGATGAACTAAGTGGTGCTCAATTGTTTTCCAAAATTGATCTCAAAAGCGGTTACCATCAAATTCGGATGCTTGAGGGAGATGAGTGGAAAACAGCATTTAAAACTAAACACGGTTTGTACGAGTGGTTGGTAATGCCATTCGGTCTCACTAACGCTCCTAGTACCTTTATGCGTTTAATGAACCATGTTCTTCGTGCTTATATTCGTAAATTCTGTGTGGTTTACTTTGATGACATTCTTGTTTATAGTAGATCTTTAGATGATCATTTGAAGCATTTATGAGCTATTCTTGATGTATTGCGCAAGGAAACATTTTATGCTAATCTTAAGAAATGCACATTTTGTTCTAACAAAGTCATTTTCTTAGGATTTGTTGTTAGCTCTCAAGGACTTGAAGTAGATCAAGAATAGGTGAAAGCTATTCGAGAATGGCCTAGACCGACCAACATAAGTCAAGTACGAAGTTTTCATGGCTTGGCGAGTTTCTACTGACGTTTTGTTCCAAATTTTAGCACATTGGCCGCACTTCTCACGAGTATGATTAAAAAGAATTTTGCCTTCTTTTGGAGCGAGGAACAGGAGAAATCTTTTATTTCACTTAAAGATCATTTAACTAATGCCCTATTACTTGTATTACCTGATTTTGACAAAACATTTAAAATTGAATATGATGTCTCAGGTATTGGGATTGGTGCTGTGTTGACTCAAGAAGGAAAGCCCGTAGCGTATTTAAGTGAAAAGCTAAGTGGCACACCATTGAATTACCCAACATACGATAAGGAAATGTACGCTTTGATTCAGGCATTTGAAACATGGCTGAAGGAGTTTGTCATCCATTCAGACCATGAATTGCTCAAACACATCAAAAGACAACACAAGCTTAACAAAAGACACGCAAAATGGGTAGAATTTCTTGAATCCTTTCCTTATGTTATTCGGTATAAAAAGGGTAAGGAAAATATTGTGGCTAATGCATTATCCCGTCGATATACTTTATTAAATCATTTGGATTCAAATTTGCTTGGTTTTGCATTTTTGAAAGATTTGTATATTTCTGATGCTGATTTTGGAGATGTGTATAAATTGTGTGAACATGTTGCTGTTGATAAGTTTTTCAGGTTTGATGGCTTCCTTTTTTGATAAGGTAAGCTTTGTATTCTGCAAAGTTCCGTGCGAGAGTTATTTGTACTCGAGGCACATGGTGGTGGACTTATGGGCCATTTTGGAATTGCAAAGACTTTGGTCGTTCTGTAAGAACATTTCTTTTGGCCACGAATGAAACGAGATGTCGAGAAAATTTGTTCGCGATGTGTGGCTTGTAAAAAGGCAAAATCGAAGGTTAACCTACATGGGCTTTACACACCTTTGCCTATTCTCGAAGGGCCTTGGGTTGACCTATCTATGGATTTTATCTTAGGATTACCGCGAACTCGAACCGGAAAAGACTCCATTTTTGTAGTCGTAGACCGATTTTCATAAATGTTGCATTTTATTGCATGTTCAAAAACTGATGATACTGTTAATATTGCTAACCTTTTCTTTAAAGAAATTGTTAGGCTGCATGGAATTCCGAAGACAATAGTGTCTGATCGTGATGCGAAGTTTCTTAGTCATTTTTGGAGGACACTTTGGAGTAAGCTAGGCACGAAGCTCTTATTCTCTACGACATGTCATCCTCAAACGGATGGCCAAACTGAAGTGGTGAATCATATCCTATCCACACTACTACGAGCCATAATCTGCAAAAATCTCAAGTCGTGGGAGGAGTGTCTACCTCACATAGAGTTTGCTTATAACCAAACTATTCACTCTGCTACTAAATTCTCTCCATTCGAAATAGTTTACGGTTTTAATCATTTATCTCCTCTAGACTTAATCTCATTACCTAACGATCAAATTGTTAATTTAGATGCCAAGAGGAAAACGGACTATGTGAAACAACTATATCAAAAGGTTAAAGCTAATATCGAGGCTCGAACAGAGCAATATGTGCGTAAGGCTAACAAAAGGCGAAAGCAAGTCATATTTGAACCCGGGGATTGGGTGTGGGTTCATATGAGGAAGGAATGATTTCCAGCTCAAAGAAGGTCCAAATTATTACTGCGTGGTGATGGTCCATTCCAAGTATTGGAGCAAATCAACGACAATTCCTATCGACTAGACCTTCCAGGTGAGTTTAATATAAGTGAAACTTTTAATGTGTCTGATTTATCTCTCTTTGATGTAGATTTCGATTTGAGGACAAATCACTTTGAAGAGGGGGAAGATGATACGGCCATGATCCGGGTCGCACCAAGTTCCAACAAAGAGCCATTGGAGTTGCCACAAGGACCCATCACCCGAGCACGTACAAAACATTTCAAGGAAGCTATAACGGCCTTAGTTGAGAAAAAGTGGAGCAAGTTAATGGCTAGACAAAACGAGGAGAATCGGGCTAACTTAATAAGCCCAATGCGCATGCTTTTGCAAGTTGAAATAAGCTTATATTCGGCTCATTCAGCTTGTGTTTAGCTTGATTTAATTCATGTATTTTTATTTTTAAAAACTTTTAAATTAGCTTTAAATAAAGGTGTTTAGTTTAATTAAATAAGTTGTGTTTAATAAAGAGGCTTATTAATTAATCTAGTTACTAGGATGTTTTAATGAAGTCTGAGTTTAAGTTAATTTAATAAGAGGCTTATTAATTAATCTAGTTACTAGGATGTTTTAATGAAGCATGAGTTTAAGTTAATTTAATTCTGCTTCCATAAATTAACTAGTTGCTGCATTAATTGAAATCTTAACTTTTAGTTCATTTAATAAAGTCAAGTGTTTAATGTGTTTAAGTTAAAGTAGTGTTTAATAAGTGTTTAAATGTGATTAATTTGTTTGTTTAATGTGTTTGAATGTAGGAAACTTTTCAACTGAAAACCGTTACACTCAAGGGATGTTACAAGGAGTTAATGTGACTTTTCAAGTGAAAATGGTTACACACATGGGGAAGCATTATTTAACATTAAAGGGAGCTGTTATGATCATTGATGGAAGCATTACATCTCCATTAATTTCGGCAGTAGCCTATTCATCTTCCATAACCATTTGAGGCTTCAAAGATCGCACAAGAGTTTCAACTTCTTATTAAGTTGCTGGTGACCATTCGACTACTAAGAAAGCATGAAACCAAGCATTCAAACTCATTGAAATCAGTCATTAGGAGTCATAAAGTTGCTGTTATTTGGCTGGAGGAATTCAAAAGTTTTTACCTATTGATTAGATTTTATTTTAGCCATTTAAATGCATAATAAAGTTGAATTCATTTGACTCTTCAGCTAACCACATGTAAACACTATATATACTCTGTTATTAGCTTGTAGAAGGTACTTTTGATGCTTTATGAAATTTTCAGATTGTGAGTTATCCAATCTCTAAATTCTCCAAGGTTCAAATTGACTTATCTTCCAACTAGTGGCGTCAATCTAAATTTGTTCTTGAACTTATCATCCTTTTGGGTGTGGCGTTCAAATCAATACCGTAGGTTCCTATCTTGCTAGATAGTGGGTCTCGGTTTTAATTCAATTTAACCTTTCCTTTGAAACCTATAAGATTCGGGTCCTTAATCTTATATTAAGGGTTCTTTCTTGTTTCAACCATCAAACCATTCATCTACCTAACTCTTCTTCAACCCACGTTGCTGCCATTAACAAAACATAACCATTTTTCCTTTTTTTTAAACACATCAAATAATACTCCTTCGTAGACGATCGGAAAAATTTAAATTCGACTCGACTCACCCCGAGGCAGATCGTATCAGGTTTGGCGTATTTTAACTCAGTCTAAGTGTCTTTTAGCCAAAGTTTTAAAAGCACGAGATTATCCTCATTCAGATATTCTAGCAGCTAATATTGGATCTTACCCTTCGTTTACCTGGCGTAGCATTTGCAGTGCTCGGGAATTGATAGAGAATGGACTGTTGTGGTGGGTTGGAAATGGTTCTTGCATCAATATTTGGAACGATCCTTGGTTGCCTGGAAGAGAGAACAATAGAGTTTCAATACAATGGATTCTGCCAAATTGGACGACTGTGAACCAACTGATCAGTTTTGAGACTTTTACCTGGAATGAGGAGATTCTTCATAACATATTCGATGCAGATACTGCAGCACGTATTCTCTTTATTCCTATTACAGAGGGTAGGTTGGAGGACTTGAGGGTCTAGAAGTATGAAGGTTCAAGGGAGTATACAGTTAAAAGTGGGTATCGGGTTCTATCCTTAGAACATACACAGAACATTACAGTCACCTCCCCTGATGGTGCGGTCTACTCTGAATTTTACAAATCATTATGGGCTTTACACATTCCAGCAAAAATAAAAATTTACATATGGAGATTGTTTAATAATTTTCTGCCTCATCTTTGCAACTCGGTGCGCAGAACTCTGAGTGTGGAGATTGTTTGTCCTCTATGCAAAAAAGGTCCGGAGGATGCTGATCATCTTATGTGGTCTTGTGAACTCTTACATTATGTATGGAAATCTTTGAACATCATGGCCTTTTCATTTGAATCGTCGATAGGTGGCAAGATTTGCTTTGCTGATACTTTTTTTGCAGTAAAAGAACAACAAAGATAAATTATGGCCCTTTCTTTATGGGGGCTTTGGTATCGTAGGAATAAATTATTCCATGAAGGTGTAAAGTTTTCTTTGCAGGAACTTTTGGGGTTCATAAAAGGTTACAGTCAAGAACTTAATCTTAATCAGGAGATTTTCTATCCGTCTTTTAGATATTTGGTGAATGAGATTTGGAAACCACCAGACGTTGGTTTTATTAAATTAAACTTTGATGCGGCTTTCCAAAATGATGTTAAAATTGCTATATCAGCGGTTTTAGCCAGAAATTCAGAATGAGATATAGTGGGGGCGTAGACTTATCTTTTCAAGGATGTGGCTGATGCTTTTGTGGCGGAGGCAAGGGCATGCGAACGGGCTCTTATTCTGGCGGAAGCATTGGGCTTTCAGCGATTGGTCATGGAAGGTGATTCGTTAACTGTCATTAAAAGCATCAAGAAATGACAGGACGACAAATCAGTTCTTCGACCGATTACTCAGTACATTTTCATCCTGGAGGCTGGTTTTGAGGAGATATATTACCTTTTTGTACCCCGTTTGGTGAATGGTGCGGCACATACTTTAGCCTTGGAAGGTCGGAGAAGGCAGGCTTTCAGAGTTTGGAGTGACGGGGTGCCGGATTCTGTTCAGACGTTGGTGTTGAAGGACCGATTGGCTTGGAATCAACGGCATCAGGGGGTTTTTTGATATGCTTTGATGGTGGAGAAGGTTTGTTGAATTTCCACTGTGATTCAAAGCATTTGTTTTCTTCTCTTCTCTCATCTGGTTATCTGAAAGAGAAGAATGTTTTGGCTGATATTTGGTTAGTTGTGGGTTGCTGTTGGCGCAGGCGGTTTCTATTCATGGTTTTAACTTTAGTTGTTTCTAGGCGTTCTTTTTGCTTTACAACTGTTTTTTATTTTTTGGTTAGTTTGCTTTATGACTGCTTTGTCTTTTCATCTGCTTCTGTTGCTTGTTTCTTTAATTATTTTCGCCTTGGGCCACTCATTAATAAATATCAGTCAGATTTATTGTCAAAAAAAAAAAACTTTAACTATTAACAACTTAAGTCCATTACAATAACAATTTTAAATTATTTTAACGAAATAACTTATCCAGTGTTTTTAATTTTTAAATACTCTTTTTAGCTTTAACTTTTCAAGTTTGATTAGGTGACAAGATAGAGTTTCATCTTTTATCCTTTTCTTCTTAGTGCCTACAACAATCATAATTTTATTTGTGGAGTTAAAAAGTACACGGTCATTATATTAAATACTTATTTTTATTATTTTTATTATTTAAATTACAAAAGAAAGGCAAAAAAAGAAAAATTATAACACATGATTACCATTCTTAAAATTCTTAGGTAAGAAGACCTTTTTTAATTCCTCTCAATTTTGATGTTGAGCAAATTGGTCTTTTTAAAACAATCAGATTATCAATTTTGAAGGTGAGAATCTAAGGGCAATTAATCACAATATTGATTTTTTTGTTAATTTACTTAATTTTAATTAGTATAATAATAAATCTACCCATCAATGTTTAAACATTCTATTCTATCTATCTATATTGATTAATTTTTGAGGATAGACCTTATAGTTATCGGTTTGTGCGGATTTAGTTCCTTTACTTTTATTTGCTCAAAATTGGTCTTTCTATTTTTCGATTTGCTCATTTTGAGCCCTTCTACTTTGTTAAATAGTTAGGTACAATCACAAAGTTAACTCCTCAACCTTTACAAATTTTGTCAATTTGATCCCTACTTTTTTTTTATTTTTGCTTTAATTATTAAAACTTTAAAAAGTATATATGTATATAGAAAAAATTAACAAATTATAAATATTTCCCGTATATGCCAACAAATTAAAGATAGAAAAGAAACAAAACTTACTATTAATCATTACTACTAAAAATTTTAACTTGTAATTTTTATTTAGAGACAATAAGTAGCGTGCAGATTAGGTAATTAGATTATAAATCATTAAATTTAACCTCAATTTTTAAATACATCGATTTAATCAAATTACATCAATTAACTTTAAGTCCATTTCAATAACAATTTTAAATTATTTTAACGAAATAACTTATTCAGTGTTTTTAATTTTTAAATACTCTTTTTAGCTTTATTTTTTCATGTTTGATTAGGTGACAAGATAAGAGTTTCATCTTTTATCCTTTTCTTCTTAGTGCCCACAACAATCATAAGATTATCATACATATTTTAAAATAAAATAAAAAGATTGAAAAAAAAATTCAAAAGTTAGAATTGAAGTAAGAGTGATGTTTGGATGAGGTTGAAAGTAAATATGGAAAATTGGATTTTAAAAGGGACTCTGAATCTGGTTTATAAAAGAGAGGGGAGTGGAAGTTTTGTTTGTTTGTTTCGGTTACTAAGTGAAACCATGAGAGTTGAGGGAATATAATAGAAGAAAGTAAGAAAGTTGAAAGAGGGAGATTTCTTTTTTCCAGAGTTTTTTAATTATGTAATAATAAACTCATAATCAATTGAATAATGATTTATAATCTAGTGGTGGTTAATATTAAGTTTCAATGTATTTTTTTATAATTAAAAAAAATAAGAAAAAGTAAGGGCCAAATTGATTAAAATATATATATAAAAGTTGAGACCTCATATTTTAACAGAGCTAACAGAAAAAAAAGTTAAGAAAGAGACTAAAAATAGCAAAGAGAGACTAAATCTGCACAAATAGATTTGTACAGGACTATCCTCAAAATTATATATATTACCTTTCCATTTTCTTCGGTGGCAAAATGGTGCATACCATAATTATTTTAACACATTTAATGAGGAAAACATAGGCAGGCCGGCGGAAGGTGTATATCATTTATCATGTTTTATATTAATATATAGAATGGTATTTTTGTTAAATTTACCAAATAATTAAAAGGAAGTCCTATTTTCTGTGTAACTAAAATTTGCATCGGCTGCTGCTGCTGTCCACAATTGGGGCATTCAACTTGAGCTTCGTTTTGTAGTTTAATGATTGCATATTAATTGTCGTTTTTAAGATTATTGGATGCCATTTTTATGCTTGCAGGGGAATGTAATGTCTTGTCCCTTTCACATTATTGCTACTCAACAAATCTTACTGCTCTAATTCCACTTTCTTTTCTCTTTTTCTAATTTCAATTAAATTGGTTTAGCCTGAAATTATAAATTTGTGGATGAATGGGCCAATTTTATATAATTAGTTGACTCACCCAAACAAGATTGAAGTATGGCACAAAACTCACAAAACCAATCCTTTACTCCTGACAATCGGACATTAATGAATTGTAAATAAAACTCACTATTCTCTATAATAATATTATCAAATTTAATTTCTATGGCAATAGTCATTCAAATTTTACGAATTCGAATATTATAGATTTGGATCTGAAGTCAATATTTGTTTCTAACAAATTTTAAACCCAAAATTTCTTATATACAAAGCCATGTTTTAATTATCCGTATTTTTTTAGGTAATCATTACTTATGTTAAAGCTTGACTATAAGTTACACAAATTATTAAATAGCAAATAGAAACATAATAAAATCCTAAAATTAAAAATGGTAATTTTTTATGAGAAAAACTTTTTTTTTTATAAAATAAACAAAGGAATTACATAGAGTAGATCATAAGCAAATTATCAAAGGATTTATCATCCTTCAAGATCTCTTCAATCTTTAAAGGGAGAACCTCGAATATATTCAAAGATTCATCACTTGACAGAGCTATTTTTGCCAAAGCATCAGCTACCCGATTGGTCTCTCTGGGAACATAAATCAAGGACCAATTCTCTTCAAAGGCTAGAATTTGTTGAATCCTCCTTATCAAAGGGTTTTTTGGATCATCCGACTTGCTATCACTGATAGAAATCACATTCTCAAGATTGTCTGATTGAATAATGACCTCATCATAACCTTATTTTTGAAGTATAAGTAATCCATCCAATACGCCCCACAGTTTAGCATTCGCAATTGAGCATTTCCCCAAAAAACAATTATAGCCTAGGATCCACTCCCCTTTGCTGTTGTTACATATCACACCATCTGCAGTAGAGAAACTAGACACAGAGTGAACAGCACCATCAGTATTAAGGAATACGTACGTACCTGAGTTTTGGCGGACTGAGGACTACTTTGGCTGAGAAGTCAACTTTTTATTATGAGTGGAGAGAAAATGCTTCGCCCAACTGTAAGAGACACTGAGGACTACTTCGGCTAAGAAGTCAACTCTTCATTATGAGTGGAGAGAAAATGCTTCGCCCAACTGTAAGAGACACTGAGGACTACTTCGGCTGAGAAGTCAACTCTTTATTATGAGTGGAGAGAAAATGTTTCGCCCAACTGTAAGAGGCATTGATAATGTCCTTTGGAGTCATAGCATTTCCTTGAAAAATGGTCAAGTTGCAGTTTTTCCAGATACGCCAAAGAATGATCCCAAAAAGACAAGCCCAAGATGAGTATCCCAACTTGTTTGTAAAAAGAATTGCAGATTCGAGAGAAGCCACTCTGAGATACTGCCAGAAAAAAAACTTCCAAGTTGATTAGCAGGGATGGTTTGTGCCAAATCTCCATCGCAAAAGAACAATCCCTAAGGATATGAAGAATATCTTTCTTAATATGGCCACAAAGATGACACGATCCATCTTGCTTAGTCCTCCTTCTAACTCTTTTAGAGTTAGTTAAAAGTCTCTGTTTGAGGAGTAACCAGATGAAATGTTTCACACGTTGGGGCCCTGGGATTTTCCAAAGCATACTCCAATTCACCTCCTTCAAATTCCAAGTCTACTCCTTCAATATAAAGTACGCAATTTTCACAGAAAAGACCCTGTTGTCGTTCTAAACCCAAATAACATATCTGGTCTAGCATGGTCTAAAGGAGGGGGAATGCTAATGACACGTTTGACCACCTCTTCAGGCAGCCACAATCTAAAAAAATCGAGATTCCAATCACTATTTACCAAAACCATCTCATTAATTTTGGTCTCAGGAACAATGTTGCCATGACCCGGAACATACTGGTTAAGTGGTCCCATATTAGGAACCCAATTGTCTTTCCAACACCAAACAGTATTTCCATCTCCAATGGACCTGATCATATTACTGCGCAACAAAGGCCAAGCTTTGGCAACTGCTTTCCACATATAGAGCAACTATTCATCATAATAGAGTCTGGCATACTATCACACAATCTATACTTAGCTCTAAGGACCTGAACCCATTGAGCTCTAAGGACCTGTAGCCAATTTTCAACATGAAAGCTTTATTATGATCCCCCAAGCGACGAAAACCAAGGCCTCCATGAATCTTAAACTGACAAATATCATCCCACCCTACTAAGGCCATTTTCCTTTTGTCATTTGTAGCTCCCCAAATGAATTGTCTCACTAATTGTTCAATAGAGTCGCAAATTCCTTTAGGGACAAGGGTTGATTGCACAAGATAGCTTGGTATAGATAATAGAATTGATTATGCTAAGGTGACCCTTCCAGCAAAAGAAAGTCTCTTAGCATCCCAACTAGAAAGTCGACTGTGAACTCTTTCCACCAAAAAATCTAAGATGCTATTAGTAACTCTTCGGTGGAAAAGTGGAACTCCGAAGTAGTGGCCCAAGTCATTAACTTCTTGAAAACCAAGGATACCATTAATGGCATTCCTTAAAGGTTCATTAACCCCCAAAGAAAAGAACACATTCGTTTTCCGAGCATTAAACTTATGACCAGAAAGTTCCCAAAAGTTACTCAAAAAATCCTTGAGGAGGCCACTATGAAACAAATCAGCTTGGTTGAAAATCACCAAGTCATCTGCAAAGAATAGATGCGAAAGATTAGGACCTGTGTGCGATAAAAGAATGGGACTCCACTCTCCTGCAGAGATGCTTCCATGAAATCTATGCCCCAACCATTCTATATAGAGAATAAAGAGGTATGGTGACAGTGGACATCCTTGTCGAATACCTCTTACCGGCTTAAACTTTTTGGTTGGCACAACATTCCATAGTACCTGCATAGAAGATAAAGATATAGCATTCATAATAACTTTAACCAAATGAGAAGGAATACCTGCTGCATTTAGGGAGGCTTCAACAAAGTCTCATCTGACTCTATCGTAAGCCTTTTCCAAATCAATCTTAACTGCCATCCATTAGAGTCTCTTCTTAGTCCTCATAGAGTGTAAAACTTCTTGAGCAATAATGACATTATCAATAATACTTCTTCCAGCAATGAAGCCTGCTTGTTCTTGTCCTATGATCTTCAGAAAAATACTCTTAAATCTATTAGTAATGACATTCATGACCAATTTGTACAACACCGAGCAAAGACTGATAGGCCAGAATTGAGAGAAGTTTTTCAGATTTTAGACTTTGGAATTAACACAATAAGTGTGTTATTGAACTCCGAATCGATGATACCTCATTCAAAAACTTTCTTGACCCACTCACAGATAGCATCTCCAATATTATCCAATTGATTCTGAAAGAAAGCAGCCTGCAAACCATCACTACCTGGGGCTTTTAGAGGTGCCATATAAAAAAGAGCAGCCCTTATTTCCTCGTTCCTAACATTCCTTTCGAGAAAATCAGTGTCTTCCGTGTTAAGGCGAGGAAAAGCACTAGGAGGCATAATTTTTAACGAGCCTGGATTCTCCTCAAAAAGATTCTGAAAAAACTTAACCGCTTCAATCTTGAGAACCTCAGGATAAAAAATCCAATCCCCATCAAAATTCCTTAAGGCAGTGATTTTATTAAAATTCCTCCTCTGAATAGTGCATCTATGGAAACAACTCGTGTTGTGGTCTCTCAATTTCAGCCACTCGCATCTTGATTTTTGCTTCCAGAGTAACTCCTCATGGTGGAGAATATTTTCAATCTCCTCACGAATCAAAATATTCTGATGAAATAGAGATTTAGAGCCTGAAAGATCTAAGGTAAATTGAGTTCTATAGAGCTTATGCATTAACTGCCTCTTCCTCTGATTTATATATACATAAACACATTTGGTCCAGCTTTTAAGCTTATCTGTAAAACCAGCAATCACACTAGTCATATTACTGTCGAAGCTCCAACTTTCCTTGACAAAATAAAAAAAAATTGGTGTTGTAGCCAGCCAGCTAAAAATTGAAAGGGACGACTAGGGAAAAGTCTATCTCCATGACTAAGATTAAAAAGAAGAGGACGATGATCAGCCTTGATTCTAGGTAAATGGGACACCGAACATGTAATAGCCCAAATTTTAGTGGTGTCAGAAATAGTGATTCGAGACCACCAAATCTGACAAATGAACTCGTAGACCATATTATTTAATATTTACAAGTCAAATGTAGCTTTTAAAATATTTTTAAAATAGTAAATTATAAATATTTATTTGGTCAAGAAATCGAGAAAAAGAGGTATCGAGATCTCGCTGTTATAAACCGAGTCATAAGTATTTTTATGAATATTTACTGAATGTCAATAAGTTAGTATTAAAATTTCGTTAGAAAATTTTGACGTTTGGGTGGTTAATTAAATAAAAAGGACTAAATTGAAAAAGGTGTAAAAGTTGCTAGAAGGATTAAATAGATTAATTGTCAAATGAGGAAGGACCTAAAGTGAAAATAAGCCAAAGGAGATATTTTGGGCGGCAATAGCTGAGAAAAATCAGGAAATGGGTGAAATCAGGGCAAAATTGAAAAATTGCCAAAATTAGTTAAATAAAAATGGGACCAAATTGGAATATCTAGAATTCTCTTCATTTCTCTTCATTTTCTTCAGCTGAAAAACAGCCATGGGAGAGAGTTTCAAGCTGGTTTTCATACTCAAGCTTCATGTAAGTTTAATTCTTGCTTTCTCCTTGAAATTTCTATGTTTTTAGACTTTACAATTGGGTCCAACTTACTATGTCATTAGTTTTTGATTCTATGGCTAATTTTTAAAGTTGATGTGGATTAGTGTTGGAAGAATATGATGAATAAATATTGAATTGAAGCTTTAATTTTGTTATATGATGATTATATCAAGTAAAATTGATGGAAATTAGTTTTAGGACCTAATTGTGAAAGAGTTGAAATTAAGGCCTAGTGTTAAAATTCTGATTTTCAAACGTTATGAAGTAGTTTAAAATGATAGAGAAAAGTATTAAATGAGAAAATTAGCTCAATTGAGGGGTTAATTGAGCAAGGATTGAATTGTATGAAATGTGGAATTTGAGACAAAATACAAATCAACATGTTATACTAAAGCAGTTTTGGACAGCAACAGTTCTCTAACTTTGAAAAATAATCAAAAATGGTATAAATTGAATTAGAAGTTGAGTAAGATATAAAATTAAATCTTGTTGAGTCTATTTTCATATAAAAGAAACATAGCAAGTAAAGAAAGTCTACATTTTGAGATATTTAAATTTTGGTAAGACTGGTTTAGAATAACTTCGTGATCCCCTGTTCTTACTTTAGAAATTCACTACAAATTGTACAAAAAGAATTATGAGTTATAATTTATATGTCTATATTCCTTAGTGAGCCTATTTTCATTAGAAATAATTGGGAACACTATATGAAAATTGTACTATGAGATAATTGATTTTTAGTGAAGAGAGGTCAGAGTAGTAGGGCTGTGTAACAGGGGAGAACTTAACTAATAAACTGTACTAATTGGCCACACCAAAAATTTTGGAAAAATTATGGTAAGAATATATATGAGTCTAGTTTCAAATAAAATTTACGGATCTTAATTTTGAGTTCTGTAGCTCAAGATAAAAATAATTTAGTGACTATGACACGGATGGACAGCTTGAATATTCACATAAGTAAATAGTGAAAATTATAGATAATATTACTTACAAGTGTGTTGTTTATACTAAGGATGTGGATGGAGAGGAGGAGGAGGAAAAATAATAAATGAATGACTTGTGTATAAATTGATCACATGCTCGATTATAATTGATAAACGTTGAGGTAGAAATGATATAATGTTTTATTTCAAATATTTATTATGAAACTAAGATTATCGTTATGGTATAAAAATCGAATTGTAAGTTCATGTAACTTGAATTATATTCTTAAATGCTTGAAATGTATGCTATTGATATGAATATAATTTGAATGTTCATTGTATGAAAGTTGACGAAACATTGATATATTTGATAAAAAGGGGAAGAAATCCCGGTTGAACGAAAGGAAAATTCGATGGATCTCTGAAAAGGAATTGACGGTAAAAAGGATCTAGCCCGGACGGGTGATCCTATTCCGATATAGCCCTCCCGAAGAATATGTATGAAAAGGATCTAGCCCGGACGGGTGATCCTGATATAGCCCTCCCGAAGAATATGTGGAAAATGGATTTAGCCCCGGACGGGTAATCCGAATTAGAGATCCAATTTAGCTGGACTGGTAATTCAGACCCAAGCTCATTAGAGTAATTGTCATTGCAGGGGATTTAGCCTGGACTGGTAATCCCGACAATACTCTATGAGTTTATATTATAGGGGATTTAGCCTGGACTGGTAATCCCGCTGTAAGGATGAGGTTCGCGGGAGTGTGCTCTCTCTTACAGGTGATTTAGCCTGGATTGGTAATCTCGCTGTAAGGATAAGGTTCGGGGGAGTGTGCTCTCTGAAATGGAAATGTGCGCACATGAACATGAATTGACGGATTTGTACACTAAAGTGTACCTCTGAAAATCCATCGAAAATTCCAAGAAATTCAACGGGATAAATATAGAAAAATATCAAGGGAATGGAAATCATGGTATATATATTATGTGATATAAGGAAATACGAGTTGATGAGACATGAACGTAGAACTTGGTTGACGAATGAGTTCATTTGTGATTATATATTTGTACATCCTTGAGTCTATTATCTGTATGAATTGGTATTCCAAATAAGTTAATGAGAAGAGTTCTAATATGAAATAATCTTAATTCTAAATGAAATATTATGAAAACGTATTTGAAATACATTGGTATGTCTTGTATATGTTATTTGAGTTCGTAATGTGCAAAGTAATGTGTGAGGAAATATGAGATGATGATACCTGTACATGGAATTTATTGGTGGATACGCATGTACCAAATTTATATGATAGATTGTAGTGAACATTGAAATTGGGCTCAATAAGTGATTTGTCAATTTAAATTGTGATTGGCAGGAAGGGTTAGTGAATTGCATGTTTATGAATTGTTACACGTATTTGTCGAATATGAGGAAAAGATGGTAATTGATACATGGAAATATGAGACTATGATATATATAAAAACATGACATATGTTTGATAAATGTGTTCATTCATAATTATGGAATGGTGCACCTCAAGTGTACTATATGTGTAAAGAAACTTTTATAGTCAATTTCGGTATTTGAGCGATAAATGGCTTAAATTGTCTGTGAGTATTTCGTACTCCTTGGTAATGCCTCATACTTTATTCCAACAATGGATACGGGTAGGGGGTGTTACAGAATAGTTAGGAAATGTTTCCAACCAAAGGTTGTTACCCACAACCCTATCAAGTTCTTTCAGAGAGATTACCACGATGCCAAGTGAAAGGAGGTTCCTGGAAACCCAAATCGTGTAATTGAGCTTTATCCATAAAACCACCAAAAAGCTGGCATCTACAACCCTTGATGTGACCGCCTTTCTTATCAACGGAAGAGAAAATGGCGTTAAAATCTCCAATTGCCATCCAATGATCATCCTTAATTGGAATTGAGCGGCTTAGATCATTCCACAAAACCTTTCTTTTCATTTTATTAGGGCTTCTATACACAAAAGCAATGAAAATCGACTTAGGAATTAAAATAGAATAGATACGAGCCAAAATGAATTGAAGATGGTTACCAACCACCTCTAAGTCAATCGAATTCTTCCATCCAATCCAGATACCTTCAAAGAAACCTACTACTTCTACACGATGAGATTTATCCCAGCCTAACTTTGCAATGATTGTGTCAGCTTTATTCCCACTAATTCTTGGCACAAGTAGACTAATAATATCAGGCTTATGCTGATTATTATACTCACGAAAAGCTCACAAAAATTTATCAAACGCACATCTCTGTACATTTTAAGATAAAATTGACAAATTTATAATAATAAAATATAAAAAAGATAAGAAAAAACTTATCTTATTGATGAACGGAAGAAGAAAACTCCACTTCCTCTTCGAGTTGTCGCGGTAAATTTATAACAGATTTTCCATCGATTTCAGATGCAATAAGTTCCGCTGCTCGCTTCATAAAATTAGCAAATGGAACTCGAATATTTTCAGAATTCTTGAAACAATTTCCTGGTCCTTTTAAAGTTTTATTGAGCTTCCAACCTCCTTTAAAACAAGTCCCTTTAGAATTTTGTCCCTTAAAAACCTCTTTAGGCAAATTAATTCCTGCCAATTGACTACCTCCCAAAACCTCAATCACATTCTCCAGAAGACTTTTATTGGAAAACACGACAGCCGAATGATTTTTGGCCTCTAAAACACCTTCCTTAACTTCCACATTAACAAAAGAATTCTCTTCAAAGGCAAGATTAAAATGCACAATATGGTTCGCTTGTTTTTGGAGAGCTAATTGAGGTTCTATTTGAAAATGACTTGAAACAACAACATTTTGTGAATTTAAAACTAAAGGGAAACCCGAGTTAGAATTACCTGAGATTAAAGGCTCGTTATTTTCTTCATTATTAGGAAAAGGACCATGCGTGTTATTGGAGACTTTGGAAAAAACTGCTGTAGACGCTTCCAGGTTTTGGTCCTCCTACTGTGGCCCACTGCAACCATTACTAACGGCTTGTTTCTTATTGGGCAAAAGAAACGAGCTAAAAGCAGCCAAAGACATCTGTTGATCCAGGCCTATCATAGTTCGACCCCTGGGCTAACTAGCTGGAGGAATAATGGTTTGAACAGCACGTGCCTGGCCCTTGTGTAATTTTTCCACCAACAAGCCCGATATAGAATTCTTAGAACCATTATAAGAAGATTTTCTACCCCTTGACGTCTGAATATGGGAACCAATTAAAAGAGCTTTCCCTTTATTTTTCAAAGCAATCTGAGATTCATTTATCGTTTCTTCTACCGAAAAAACCGCCTCCAAATCTGCTAAAGAATGAAAACGCGATCCCAGATTTTTCTCACCTTTCAAATTGTTACCTTTTTTTAGATCCCTCTAAGTTGCCACGCCTGGACTTCCTTTCCACCGGCATCCAAGGTCTAAAAACTTCTTCTCTGGCCGCCGTAGTAGTAGCAGAAACATGGGTCGATGACTCGCCCTTCTCTGTCCCCCCTGGGATTTGTGTGACCGAAGAACAGGCTTCTTTAGTGTGGCCGTAATAGCCACAATTAAAACATACTACAGGTAAATTTTCATATTCAATCCTCTTATGATTACCATTAATAAGGATCTTATAGATTAAAGGCCGCCCTAGATTCACAAAAACTGCTATACGAGTGTACCATCCCCTTGCTCTGCTATCTGTATTCAAATCCAACTTAGTGACTTTACCTATCATACCCCCGATTTCCATGAGAATCTATTTTTTTGTAAAAATGGCTGGGTAGGCCGGGAAAACGAATCCAAGTGAGAACTGAATTTGGGTAAGGTAGGTTGGGTTGAAGTCAATCGTCCAATGCTGAACGGTAAGGTAGTGGCCAAAAATAACCCACAGTCCCTGAGAAAGGACTTTGTCATAATATTCAGTATTTTGAAATTTTGCAAGAAAATAACCATTTTCAATATCCATTAATTGAAAAGGCTTAGACGGTCTCCATATTCCATATAACCGGTTTTGCAAGGCCTTGATTCCAAGGAATTTCCCAACATCTTAAGAACCAAAGAGGTTGACATTTCCTTTTCCAAGAGTTGATAAACTCTCTCCGAAAAAATCAATGGAAGGAACCCTATCAATAAAATATTTCTTGACATCATGCTTTGTAAGGGCGAAACTATCAGCAAAATGCTGGCCCTCATTCTTGTTGTTCAGATCAAAAGTTTCCTTTCCCACTAGCATATCCTTCCATGATAGCGAAGGCTCATGTATTGGATCCACAACCATCACATGATTAGGAGACACGTCCAATTCCTTAAATCGAACCTTCTTAGTGCTGGAGTCATCAAGATTACAGATATCATCTCCATTCCCGTGTGCAGTATCAAACAATGAAGACGAGAGCATTTTTTCAATCTAAAAAATTTCAATCGATTTGATATTTAATTTGAAATAAAAAAACTTCATAATAATATAAAAAATAACTTGTTCTCTTAAATCTCATGCTATGCCGCTTCTCTTAAATCATATTTTTTTGTATCCATAAAATTAATTGAATAATAAGATGAGATCACCGAAATTTTTAAATATGTGTTTATCCTTTTTATTATTTGATTTTAAAGCAAAATTAAATAATATTTATATAATTAAACAAATATTGTAACATGAATTTGTTTTATAATGTGACATAATTATATTTAGATTTAATTGCATCATACATTTCCTAACTATGGTTCTCATTCTAAATTGGTCCCAAACTTCAAAACATTCTAATTACATCCAAACTATCAATGTTATATCAACCAGATCTTTATAATATTAAAATCGTTTAATTAAATAACACATCAAATCTTATATGGCATAATTTAAAATGAAAATTTTAAAGAAAAGTAAAATATTATTGCATAACCTTTAAAAATAAAAACTAAAAAAAGTTTAACAAAAGAGAGAGAGAGTGTGTGTGTGTGAACAATAAAGCTTTTATAAAAATTTTGAAAATATTAAAACCAAAATTTTAAAACATCCATTTTTTCAATATTTATTTTTCTTTAAATTTTTCATTTTGAACTAGGCCACATAAGATTTGATGTCTTGTTTAACAATTTTAGTAATATAAGGACCTTATTGATATAACCTCTATTGGGGATAAACCCAATTTAAGCAACAGACAAGTAAAACAACAAAGAAATTGAAAAGATCGAACATAGATATTCTACGTGGAAAAACTCCTTCGAAGAGGATAAAAAATCACGGGCAAAGATAATTTCACTAAAACTACAAAAATGAATAGTACAAAAGATGGAGATAAAACTAAACCCTAAAACCTAAAATGAGAACCATCAAAAGGTAAACACAAAATTTTCTGAAAGCTTGTAAAAGCTAATACCTAAATGTGTAATAGGTTATTTTTTTTAAGTTGGAAAAAAAGGCCTATTTATAAGCTCAATTTGGAGGTCAAATAATATTAAAATAACTTACACTAATCAGAGTTTAAGTAGGAAACTAAAAACAAAGTTTAACTCGGAGAAAAAAAGCTGAAAAATGTAAGGCATAACTCCACAAATCTCTACCATGACTAGTATTTCCACAACGCCATCTTTGTCAAAACCCATCACAGGCTTATCTTGAACTATGTAGGATATTAACTTAGTCGAACTTGTGCTTAGAAGCTGGAAGTCTTCTAGTCTTCGACTTGTGCGCTACCAAATCAAAACTAACCTGAGTGTGATTTCCATGAATGCATTGTGGACAAGCTACCACATAATTGTTGATAACAGCCACATAATCATAGTTAAACTGCCACATAGCTTCCTCCTTTCACAATCCCACCCCATGCATGTGATATGGCCATTTTAACACATATGTTTCACTTTTCACATTTTTCACATATTCATGCTTGTAACTCATTTTTCTCAATTTTTACACATATGCATGTATCATGCTCACATTTTCACATATCACATTGTTTTCACTTTAACATGCTTTAATATACATATTTATATTAAAACATGGATCTTAACATACACATACATATATCACATGTTTAGATTATAACATATCAATCTAGCCATAAATCACATAACATAGAGTTGAGATCAACATTATATACATCACATATCACAAATCATGAATTTTCACAACACTTAATAGTTTAGGACACTTACTTGGATTCATCTTTGATTGAGTTTTTCAACTCCACTCGAGTACTTAATGTACTCACAAATTAATTAATTAATTAGCATTTTATTAAAGTAAATAACATTATATTTCGCTTAAAATGAGAGTTAGATCTCACACCTTAAACCGTAGATTCGATTGCCACAATCCTATTAGAGGAGATTTCACTTGGATCTAAGTCGGTAGATGAATCTATCGCATCAAACACGTATTTTAGTTAGATCTATCGGATTTGATTTTTAAAACTTAAAATTTTAATCGTTCAAAAAATTTCTCACCATCGGTTACCCTTAAATCGAGACTTGGATTAGTTGTCTATGTTATCACACTAAGGATCTCTTTGATCAGCGTTGTTTGGTCCTTCAAGTTGATACGAAATCACATTAGTACTTATTTTAAATCAATAATAAAATAACTTGATGATATTATCACCCTATACCATTCGGCCAAACCATGGTATTTTTAAAATGAAGAATTTTACAAATCGAACATCTTTACTTACACTTGATTTAATACGAGATGATCGAATGATCGAGAATGAAATGAGATCGAGTGATCTAGAAATAAATAATCGAATAAGTGAAAGAAAAATATGAGTTTTAGTCACTAAGGAATCGGTAAAAGAAAAATGAAGCAAAAAGGAAAATTTTGGTCACCAGCGACGGTGGTCTGACAGCGGCGGCTCGGTGGCAGATCGAAAATGGTCCAGCTATGGAGGAGTAGTGGTCCAACGATGGTCCAATGAGGTGAGAGAAAAAAAATATAAAAAGAGTGGGAAGGTTTGTTCACAATATTGAAAGAAAAGAGAAAAGAAAATATAAAATATTTTTTGTTGTTTAGCAGATTTGCTGAAAATATTTCATAAAAGCTACTCTCAATGAAACAAACATACATTTGAGATTTTAGTATATTTTCATTGTTTAATTTATTTTATTTCATAAAGCTTGTTTATATGTTAATTAATTATGTTTTAATTTTAATTAATCTTAATTTACTTAATTAACCTTAATTGTTAATTTCGTACATTAGGGAATATAAATTTATGTTTAATTAAGTTGAAAGTGGTAAATATTTACTTTGAATATTATTTGGATGAGTAAGTTGAAAAATGATTTAATTTGATAAAAATTGAAGTAAGGACCAAATTGTAAAATTTGTAAATTTTCTAATTCTAAGTGTTTGAGTAGTAAAATCTGAAACATTGATGTAGTAACTAAATTATATGATTATGAAATATGAACATTTGGATATTGAGCATAAAATTATAAAGTTTGAAACTATAGGGGCTAAATTGTAAATATTTCAAAACTTGAGTTTTAGGACTAATTTACATTATTTGAGAATTCACAATTTTGAAAAATAGAATATGAAAGTTTAACTATTCAAAAATTAATGACAAATTTTTTGAATTTTTTGACAATTTTAGTTGTAAAGACTAAATTTGAAAATTTGAAAATTTTAGAAAATAGATTGTTTGGCAAAAGCTGTACAAAACGAGGTTTAGGACTGAACTGTAGAATAAGAAAACCTTTTTTTTTTTGAGGAATTAAACTGTAGAATAGTAAAAATTTAGATTTCAGGGACTAAATCATAAAAAAATATAAAATTAAAATATAAGGGACTGTTTTCTTCGATAATTAGAACATCTTTCCTTTTGTTGCTCTGAAAACTTCCCCTTTTCGTTTCTTTAACAGTGAAGATAGTGAACAGAGCCTTATTAGTTTGGAAAGTGTCTTACGAAAAAAATTTTAGTAAGACATTTTCCTTAAAAAAATCCTTGATTTTACATTTTTTTTGGAGAATGATTTCCTTCGATAGTTCATTTTCCACCAAACAAACACTGTAAAACAATGAAAACATTTTACAGAAAATATTTTACATGCAAATAAACAGACCCTAAAACTTTAAACCCGAAATAAAAAACCCTCAAAACGTAAACACAAAATTCTTTGAAAGCTTGTAAAAGCTAATACCTAAACGTGTAATGAGTTATTTTTCTAAGTTGGAAAAAGGGTCTATTTATAGGCTAAATTTTTAGGTCAAATAATATTAAAATAACTTACACTAACCATATTTTAAGTGGGAAACTAAAAACAGAGTTTAACTGAAAGAAGAAAAACTGAAAAATACGAGGCATAACTCCATAACCTCGATAATTTAGGGACGTAATTAGAATTTTTTAAAGTTTGAGGACCAATTTAGAATGAATGTTATAGTTTGGAGATGTATGGTGTGTTAGAGTATGCCCAAAGACCAATCATAAGATGATTGTAATCACATACTCGTTTTACCTTGTTTGTTAATATAAGGCATTGTCATTGTTATTTCAGTTTCTTTTGTATGTGTATAAATAAACTGGTTAATAATAAAGTCCTAAGAATAATATGATTATTCTTAAAAAGGTCCTTAGTTGAGTATTATTGTGGGCTTGGACAATGACAATGTATTGAGACTAATCTGTAGTTGATTGATGACAGAGTGTTGTCATTGACATAGCTAGGGATGTCAAAATCAATACATGAGTATGAGTTAGAGAACAACATACTAGACTGACCTGTCATGAATATCTTTCTTGGATTATTATGTAATAGCCACAAATATTACTCATAGTGATAACTATGTATATGATCCTCAGACTTAAGATCATCATTGTCTCAACATCGTGAGTCGTATATTTTGATACAGTCAAATGTATACTGTAACAGGTTGTACTATAAAGATTGATGTTTGATATACCACAATCTATGTTGTAGGATATGGTTGATCAAGATAGAATTTATCCCTCCTACATAATGGGGGTGATATATGAGGCCTCTTGATGGAGTGAGACTAGAAATGCATGGCCATGCTCAAATAAGTTGATATGAGATATCACACTTATTTGTTTATTGTAGTCTACTCTGAAAAATCAAGAAATACGAGATTGGACTATATAAGTGTGACTATTCCATGACTTGTGTCCAATCTAGATATTAAGAATAAAAGGATATAATACATGAAAAGATTATCACAGAAAGGTTATGTCGAATCATGACTTCTTGTAACTTGAGTAGCAATGATGCATTGCTTGATGCCACTCATAGCTTGTAATGTTAGAAACATTCTAGTATTACTACCTAACGTTACAAGAGCTTACAGGGTCACATTCTATAGTTGAAGCGAACAGAATCCAAATGCATTTGGTATTGTATTTAGCTATCAAATGAATTAAATTAATTGTTGAATTAATTTAATTTGATAGTTAAATATTAAACACATTATATGTACAAACTTGTTGTACACAAATAGAGAACATAAATTAAATTAATATATGAATTTTATTCATATAAAATAATTAATTATATATATTTTACTGAAATTATTAATATAAACAGTTATAATAATTTCGGTCTAAATATAAAAGGACATGAAAAGTGATATTCTTTTGGAAAGAATATAATCTTTTTCCTGACTTTCCACTTGTTTCTCTAATAATAAGGGAATAAATATATGATATCAGATTAAATAAAAGGATATGAATCCTTTAGTGTGTTAGGGTTACCACTAAAACAAAATAAAGAGGTCTAGTAGCCGTTCTTGAAAATTCTCTCTGAAAAGTTCAAGAGAATTTTGTTGTTCGTTCTTTGATTGTGTAGATTACGTAGAGGCCGAGACATTATTATTACGGCTTGGAATCGACATCTTTGAAAGGGGTCCCATCGACAACGTCACTCATCGCTTTTCAATTTTTGAAAGGGATATTTTCGACCATTGTTCAACTCGGTTCGTTCATTGTACATGGATCCTTGGTTGACGATCGCTGGAATAACTTTTCCGTTGCGCCACGGGGCGGATTGGTGATCCAAAATGGTGAAATTAACTCTTATATTTAGCATTATATTATTATAAAAAATGGTATGCATACAATTTTAACGACATATAACATATCAATTGTTATATATAAGTAATCAAAAATGCATAATAATTATTATACAGTTATAATGTTATAATGTGTATTCTTTTATTAATGATATGCAACCTAAACCTTAAATATGAAACAAATTTTATGATAGATTATAATATATTTAATTAACATTATATAATTAAGGTATATCATTAATGATATGTAATCTTGTATACAACTATATTATTATAATGTACATTTTTCTATTAATATGTAAGCTTAAATCATAAACCCTAAATTTTATGGTAGATTATAATATAAACAATTAGCATTATATAATTAAGGTAGATCATTAATATTAATGATATGTAACATAATATACAATTATGATATTATAATGTGCATTTTTATATATGTAAACTTAAACCCTAAACGTGTAACTAACTTTATGGTAGATTATAATAATATAAAGTTAACATTATATAATTAATGTAAACTATTAATGATATGTAACCATATACACAACTATCTTATTGTAATATACATATTTATATTAATGATAGGTTGAATCTTAATTGTTTAACTAACTTTATGGTTGATTATAATATATACAATTAGAATAACATATAGTTAAGGTTAAGTAATTAAGGTATTTGGTATTGTTATGTAACTTTTAATTTGTTTGGAATTATTATGTTTAATTTGTTTGGATTGTTATTTTACTATTTTGTTCATACACATTTATTTATTGTAAATAATGGATAATTTTAATTTTATTTAATATTATTTTCCAATTTCAAATTCAGATTTTTATGGATTTGAATATGTATTCAGAATTTTTACAAATTGTTATGGAAATTTTAGTTTATTTATAATTCTTTTGTTTATGTTGTTAGGTATGATTAAATTGTTGTAAAATTATTATTTTTGTTATAAAATAAAGAGAGATGGAAAGAATAAAGAATAAAGAAAATATGAAAGCAATAGAGGATGTACTTTATTGATCAAAAGGGATGATTACAATGCTTCATCAGAGTCTTTATTGATGGGCATAAGAAAATATAAAAGAAGTAGAGATCTAATTCTAATAACTATTATAATTTAAAGTACATCAAAACTTTATCTTAATCATGATGGACATCCACTTAATAAGATATTCATAACAATTTTTAATTTGTTTAATTTGTTATTTAATTACTTTTGTTAATTTATACTTATTGTTAATTATGAATAAATTTAATTTTAAATTTATTTTTTATTTTATATTATTTTGCGAGTTCAAATTTTTGTGAATTTAGATATCCGATATATGGTTGAAATTTTTAAATTCAAATTCAAAGATCCGAAGGATAATAGTATTTAACTCAGATACGAATTTGGATAGTAATAATTTGTGAATTCAAATTTTTATACAAATTTACAAATTCAAATTCGAAAATTCCAAAAAAGAAGTGCAAATATCCAATCTAGTGTCATTTCTAATTCACCATATTTTTTTATTAGGTTTATATGAAAACTAGGTACCCAAGCTATTGAACCTTTTCATTTAGGTACCTAAAGTTTTATTTTGTTATCACTTTAGGTAACAACAATTAACTCCCTTTTTTTAAAAAAAAATTTATAAACCAATGGAATTATAACACATGACATTTTTAATTAAATAAAATATTTAAAATTTACATTAAGTAAAAATTAAATTGAAAATAAAAAAATTATCCCTCACCCTCACCCTCTCAATCCTTCTTCATCTTCTTAGCCGAATAAAAAACCTCAAAAACAACCTCTCATAGCCTCAAAATGGAGAAAATGGGGAGTTTTCTTTTCTTTTCTTTTTTTCCCTTGAGTTGTTAATATTGGAAATGGAGATTTGTTTTAATTGAGAAGAAGATGAATATTAAAAATGGGATTTGTTTTAATGGGAAAAATTTTCAGTAGAGCTTATTTCAAAATTTTATAGAAATTTCTTTGTAGAGAAGATGGAAGTGGAGAATATGAATATATAAGAGAGATCGAGAGATTTTTTTTTTTTTTTTTAGTTTAATATTTATTGAATCTTATTGTTATACTTTTATTTAATAAAAAATATGACATGTAATAATTTGATTGGTTAAAAGGTTTTTAGTTTTTTTATACCTACTTTTACAAAAAAAACCCTAAATAAAAAAATTTACCTACTTTGGGTACCCTATTTTTCTTATAAAATATTTAAAAAAAATTTGATTCAATTACTTTAAATCTTTGTCAAATAATTTCAAGAACTTAATCTCCATATTATGCCCAATTGTTTAGCTCCATTAAAATTCTGTTAAATTCAAATATGTTATAATATCATTTTTTTACATGTTTACTAAATGAATTTTTTTTTAATCTTAAAATATCACATCTATGAATTTAACACAACACTTTTAACAATGTGAATAATTGAATCTAAATTTTTAAATCTAAAAAAGTAAAATGACTAAGTTCCAAATGTACGAAGAATATAAAAATATGGAGATATTTTAACTTTTTCTTTGGAAAATTTCTAAAAAGGAAAATAGATGATAAACATTGAAACCATATCCCTCTTATTCAAGACAAGAAGAACTCAAACATAGCTTGCGCTATCAGTTTACTTGGAAGCAAAGTCAGAATTCAATGCTTTGCTTGCAAGTAATAACATTTTCCCCTTGATTTCACCCCATTGATAGGGAAAAAAGTTCCCACTTCCACAATCTTTACTCTCTTGTATTGCATGGAATTTGAACTTAAATTAGCATGTCAATGGCATTTTGCATCTAATATTATACAACAATGTCAAGACACGTGCAACCATATACATTTCTGTCCTAACAAATTCATATCGAAACACCAACAGGTACGTTCATAGGTCCAATGCAAAAATTTGTCTCCTGAAAGTCTGACGCCTTCAAGAAGTACTCGGGAATAAATAGCCCGACTTAAGACATGATTCAACTCTGAAACTGTCCCACCAATATTCTAACAAGATCACAGCAACAATGCAGTTATCTTCTGACATTGAAAAAAATTCCTAATAGTCAATAAAAGAACCAAACTCACCAAGGTGATGCACTATGCACAGGGACAAAGTCTCCTGGTATGCCGATGAGAACCATCACAAGATAGCATTGATTGTGTTCGAGTATACAAGCATGCTCCTGGATTCTGAAAGACAGGGAATATGTCATTCTCAACTTTTAGCATTAAATTTCTCATTTTATTGATAAGCCTTCATTTTCTATGACATGATTTGCTTTTCATAAAAGAAAAAAAAAAAAAAAAAAAACCAAGTAGAAAGTAATTATTTCAATTATGAGCATAACAATCAGTTTAGCACACTTCAATTTATTTCCACGGCAAGATAAGCAACAGGAGATTATGTATGCTACATAGTCATGAAAGTTTCAATAGACATTAAAAATTCTATCTTATCAATTTTCCAGTTGATACACAGTTTTGAAAATGTAAAGCATTACGAAAAAGGAAACATACCAAATTTTTGGGAGCATCATCTACAACTTCAGCAGGTTGATCGGGTCCAACGCTTGCCAAGCATGCTCCTTTGCAGCTCATATATTTCTGGATACTGTTTATAAAGTAAAAAACAAACCAAAGTCTAAGAAGAGAAGATATCGAAAGCGCGTGAGACATAACACTATAAAATAACTTCAAGCACAAATTGTTAACAACCTCCCTGTTTGACTATACCTATACTTTCCTCCTTGATGTTATAAATGAAGATGGAATGTGTAAAAACATAGACAATATTCAACCAACTCAAGATACAATAGATAACTGGATAAGTGCAATAACAAGAAGGATTCTATAATATACCTAACTGCAGTTGCAGGAAGATCAACCAAACAGATGAATACACTCCACAAAATATTAGCCATGCACTAAAGCAAATAATGAGCCACAAAGCCACATGATAAAAGAGGAAAGAAGACGGTGAAGAACTTACATATCACACTGGTTAAGTATCAAAAGCTTATTTAGTACGCATGATTGTCCATTTGACTTGCAGACTGAATCACAAGACTCTCCTTGCCTTTGTTTCATGGGAAAAAGAGAAAACATATTAACTCGACAGATATTACATATTAGAATCTAGAAACAGAACCAACCACAATGGAAATTCACCTTCCAATGACAACATTAATACCATTCAGTCTGGCTTCTACAGGTGAGATGGTTGACCCTGGCGCATGGAAAATTCAACCATATAATTTAATGCTAAATTTCTACCTACTGAATTAAATCAGAAAGAGAACTGATCAAACATCACAGCTATATGAGTTCAAAAATATCAAACAGATAGGGCGTCATGTCTGCGAACAAATATATGTATGCATGTATGTACAAAAGATCTTTTGTTATAGCTTATGGGCTTAATAATGATTCTTGGTTATCTGATGCTATTTAATTATTTAATCTATGCTTATTTGGAAAGTATACTGGAGTAGTCTATATCACTTTCTACAAGCTTCTGGATTACTGAGATCCACTATTTCCACACAATTCCCTCTGTTTCTTTCCTTTTTCTCTGATTTTACTCCGTTCTTTCTTTTCATACCTAGGGCTACATCAGAGGAGCAGAAATTAAGAAGATATGAGTATGCAAATGTAAAGTAACTAAAAAGGGATGAACTGAAGACATAATAATAATGATGATGTCAAAAAAAAGGTTATGTCTAAACGTACCAGAAGAATTTGATGGCAGAGAAAAGCAATGATGAAAATCGCTAACATAGGCATTTTCATGAACCTGAAAAATAAAGCTCATTTAACCAGCCTGAAACATAGTTTAAACAAAAAAAAAAAAGTTGCCCTTACTTGAATCACATATACTACCTAAAGAAAATTTCACTATTGAAGAAAATGACACAGGTCAATAAATTAAACAGGAGCTGTCATTGTGGTTTGTAACTTATAGCATTAGCATGACAGTTTTCACCAATGGTTTCCAGGAAATCACACCTGGGTAGATCCCTTTCTCTTTAAAAGATAAAGAGAAATGATCCGGTACACTGTAAGCATGTTCCTATATCTATAGAGTATCACTTACCACACTTTCAGAGTTATGCCGACACCTCCCAGCACAAAAGTCAAAGACACTGAGATATGTCCCTGCCACAGAGGGAAAAAAGGATGAAAAGTTATGAAGACCTAGTACCTCCTAGAGAAACCACATGGTAGCTATAACATTGCTGAAAGATAAACTACCAAAAAATTTCTTATTAAATATATCTCCAGTAAGACAAACTACCAAATTAAAAAACCAAAAGCCAGTAATTACTCAAAAATAGGAGACAAACTACCACATTAAAAAACCAAAAGCCAGTAATTACTCAAAAATAGGAATATATCATTCAGAATAAATTTTTCACAGTATACAATTTCATAGTGCCAAACTTAGGCATAACCATCACATTCAAAAGAATACTGCAAGATGATCTCCTTAGGAGATCTTTAAGTAGCTATTATAGTGCTAGACAAGCTGTCTTTCAAATTGGTTCTTAAGAAAGGAAGCAAAAGAATTACTTCAAAAGGGCACAGGGATCTATGATTCTCATAAAATATGAAAATTCACTTTTGGAAAAAAAATTCCAGAGAAATAAGAGTGGCTGAGATTTTCTATTGCAGCAGATGACAAGGGTTAAAAATAAGCCATCAACTTATATGAGGCATTACAAATATAAAAAATGTTCATGACAGACTTTCATGCCATCAAAGCTATAGACTTCATCCCATTGCCCCTCTTTATAAGGAAATAAACAATTGTGGCTAACTAAAACAATACACTTACCTGATGTAGATGGCTTAGCTATTTTTAGTTTCAAAACTTGTTCCTTTTGTGTCTGCAAAAGAAATCCTAGACTAAATTTATTATGCCTAACATATGTATGATAACTAGTAAAAAAAAAAAAATGTGGTTGAGAATGATACTCGTGCAGGGTGTAGACAGCATGAAACACAAAATTCATAGGAGTTACAACACTGTGAAAGAATGTTGCATCCACTGCAAATAAGAACCAAAGGTGTTACAAGACACCATAAAGATGTGTCTAAGTCAATATCATGGAGACCATAGGGGAGAAAAACTCACTGGCAAGAGAATTTGTCTCCTCTTTCAGGACAGCAACGGTACTGCAGATCCAATGAGAAAGCATCACACACATAGCCTACAATGTAAATACTGTCGTGAAACTAACCAAACCAAAGGATGGATAACAGGCCTGACTTATTAGATACAATGGGTAATACAAATCCCACAGTTAGAACTAGAGAAAGAGTTAGGCAAATTCTCAAGTAGTGACAGTATGCAAATTATAAAGTTGAATGTAAATTAAAGCAACAACCATGAAATTAACACATCGGATCAAACTTCATACTTTCTCCTGTCCATTATACCACAGTCTTTTTCTCTCCATTTGCTCTGTTTGTGACCATTGTGCAGGTATAGCAGAAGATTAAACAGCATAAAGTGCACGTCTATCTTCGGTAATAACATTTTCAAATCAGTTTTAAAAAGAATAATGCTTTTCTTGAAAGACAATGAGCAAGAAACTATGTATATAATCCCGGATTTTGCAAGAAAATAAACAACTTTTAATTCTTTTCATTCAGTTTTTCCTATATATTTCCACCCATTAATTCCATAAACAACTAAAAATCAATTTATTGTTTTCTTCATAATTTACAAATTACAAAAGTAGAACATGAAAATGCAAAAAAGAAAGATGATGGACATAGTAACTTATTTACCATTATCATCAGATAATAAATATCTTCCTTGAACTGTTGTTCTGCAAATGCGCCTCTGTGGAAAGCCAATCTCCTTTCTACAATTCCATTAAAAAATGAAAACCCAGAATCAAAACGCAGAAACAAAACTACCCAAAACTACTTCGTGGATAAAAAAATCCTAGAAAATACTTTAACACAGGTAGTTTAGATTGTAATGGACCTGGTGGCAGCAATTGTCGATGACGATTGAAAAAGGAGTTGTATAACGAAAACCCAGGATAAACTTAGCCATGATTTCGATTTCGACATTATCGTCTTGGATATTAGAACCGATCAACAACTTCTTATTATTCTTCCTTCGCTGTCTCCCTCTAGATTCGGTACCCGAGACGACAAATGCAAGTTATTTTGTTGAAGGAACAGCCCGACTGCCCAACCCATCAAAATGGGAACGGCATAAATAGCAATTAATATTTGGGTAAACTATGTCCCACTGAACTTTGATTAAAATTAGGTCTTCATCACTTAGTTTTTAAACCTTACAAAATTAATACTAACATTATCGGTAGTTATAAAATAGTTACCCACCCATTAAGCTCCGCTAATAGAGTAACGTCCATCTAATGTGACATGTTAGATATGTCACATATTTTTCATGTGCTTTATGATGAGTACTTGTGATGTCAATAAAGTAATAAGTGATAAAAAATATCGTTCCTATAGGATAAAATTATAAGCTGTTAAGTATCAACTATTCAATTTTATCTAATCCAGAGCAATAAAATAAATTTTGATTACTAGAAAAATTAAACTAAACAAATTATGTAAATTTTATTAAACTTAAACAATGAAAACTTCTAAATTTCTCAATCAATTTTAGAGACTTGGAACTCTAACTTCACCTAATTTAGTTAATCAATTATCTCTAATTCAATTGTTTAATCTATGTACTTACTAGCCTAGGATTCAATGGCACTAACTTGACCCTTCCAGTATCTATCTAAGTTAATCTCCCTTTCTCGTTAAGCATATTCCTATGCTAGGCAAGTTGAGTGAAGTCACTGAGATCAAGCCTATTGGATTGATTAGGGCATTGGGTATATTCCTATCCTACCCACAAATCAATTCGTTTGTCAACACTACTAAAATTAGTCCTAATTTAGTCGGTCTAGATCTCAACCTTAATCTTCTCTTTCAAGAAAATCAAGGTTATCAAATTAGTACAACTTGGTGATTAAATAAGCACAAGACTAAATAAATAATTAACAAGGATTAAAACAAGTGAAGAAAAAATAAATCAATTAACTAAGAAATATGATCTATTATTGTTTCAAGAAAATATAGTTTAGTTCATAATGAGTTGAGAAAACAACACAAAAGAGATTTACAATGAACTTGCACTGATAAAAATAAAAAGAAATAATCTAGAGAGAAAATAGTTAAAAATTTTATGTTGAGTTCTTCGAATCTCTTTTTCATATTTTCTTTACATGCTTGAAGTTTACCTTGGTATGAGAGTTTTTCTTTAGCCTCTAAGCGATTTCTTCGCTCTTTTCTCCTTTCTTTCTCTTAAATTTCGTTACCATTATTTTTAGCATTTTTTTCCCGTGTAGCTTCATCGAACATGAAATTTGCGTTGGAGCAGACTACTTGCTATGATAATTTCTGAATTGAAAAAAATGCTCCATCACATAGAATTAGATCTAGTGGAGCAAAAGACTTCTCTTCTTCATTCGATACCTACAAAGAAGAAAGAAAAATAGTAAGGAAACCCAAACTATCTCTAAAATTGATAAAAATTGAAAAAAAAATAATACAAGAAATATAAAATGTAATAAAAACTAACCTCAATGCTAAAATTATCTCCTAAAATACTATGAAAATTATACTAAAATAACTCTAAATATGAGAACTATCACACCCTAAACTTAGATTTTTGCTAGTCCCTAGCAAAAGACAAAGAAAAAAAATATTTAACCAAATCAAAATTAGATTTATTAGTTTTGAATGTTTAGAAATTGCCTTAGTATCTCAAATCAAAATCCAGTTAAACAATCTTTAAATCCTAAGGTAATCCCTACGATCAATGCCAAGTATATGTGTGTGTGAATATTTTAAATCTAGCAATTAGATTAGATAAAATCAAGGCGAGGTAAAACATCATTGAAAAAGTCTTATATGTGTGTGCGAATGGGTAAAGGATGGCCAACCAACAGCTCAAGATGATGAAGATGTTGAGGGCAGTCATGATGAGGTTCCAGCTCCTCCTCCTACTCCTTCAGTTGGCTCATCTCAAGTTGCTCCTATTTCAAACGAGCTAAGTAACGTGCTTCTTGACGCGATTAACTCTTTGGGAAATGAATTCTAAGGTTTTCGAGTAAAGGTCCACGATACGTTTCATAATATGGGGTCTAGGATGTCTATTTTGGAGGATCAAGTGGCTCAATTTTCGACAAGATTTCCTCCACCTCCTCCACCTCAAGAGGATTAGGATAGGTTTTACATATTCATACATTTTCATGTGCATCATTAAGTCATTTTATCTTGTTTCCTATGACTTTGTCTGCTTAAGCTAAATGTTTATTTTGGTATATTGAGATACTTTGATGTTCACTCTTATGTTAGTTCTTATGTCTTATTTGCTACATCTTATTGAACTAATCATTTCTATTTCTCTCTTAAGCTTTACTAGTTTTATTTTGATATAACAAAAAGGGGAAAAGTGAAAGGTAACTTTAATTTTGGTTAATGATTCATATTATGCATATGCCAAATGTAAATTTAATGACCAAATTTTTTGAATTTTTCAAAATGTCTTTAACTGACCAATTTATAAATGAATGCCAAAATTTTGATAATGAAAAACAAATATTTCTAAGGCCTAAATTGAAAATGATTTTTAGAAAGGGGGAGAAATTTTATTCAAAACTAAATTTATCAAAATGTTTTATTATATCAAAAAGGGGGAGATTGTTGAACCAAGCTTTACTTGGCAAATAATTTTAATATAACAAATGTTATGCTTTGAATAAAAACTAGTTTAAACATAACTTGACAAAAATTCCATTTCAAATGACCTCTAAAAAGAAAAATGGTTGAACTCATACTTATAAAATATTTTAAGGTCAAGTTGTTAAACAAACCTTTAAACATTTTACAAATATGTTTAAAATTGTTCGAGGCCAAAAAGCATCTATAATTTTTTTTTTCAATTATCGATACACTTAAATGAGTATCGATAGATTCAAAAATTTATCGATACATTTTTCGGTATTGATACGAAAATAACATTCTATTTTCCAAAATGTTTACCAAGTATCTATTCGGTATCGATATCTTTTGTTTGGTATCGATAAATTTATTTAAGTATTGATAGTAGCACACCTTTATCAATAAGCTTTTTAATATCAAAACTAAATTTGCATTTACTTCCAAAGGATTCATTAAGCATCAATACGGTATCGATACCTTTTGTTTGGTATCGATAAAATTATTTTGGTATCGATCAAAATGCTTCCAACAGTCACTCAACTAGACATTAAATGTTATTGGTATTGATTCTTGTAGAATAATATCGATACTTGTTGTTGCCGGTGAAATTAATATATTGGTATTTTCATCCGAACGGCTCTATTCAATATCCCAACAATCACAACAGTTGGAAATCAATTAGACGGTATAAATACCAACTTCTAAAGGACCTACAACAACAAGAGAGATTATTAAAGCTTAAAGATCAATCAAACAACCTTTGTGCTCAATTTTTCCATACTTTTCTTACATACTTTATAAGCTTCATTGTTATTCTATCAACTTAGGTGTGTTTCTTTGTAAGTGTGCTTAATTGACAAACACTTTGATCTTGTAAGAGTTATTTCTTGTTTGCTTATTTGTTTCTCTTTGAGAGAGTTTGAGTCTTAATATTTGTGTAGAAATCATAACCGAGTTGTAAGGTTAAACCTTTTGATCAAATTAGTAAATTTGGGAAAATCCTTAGTTGTGGAAAGCTAAGATAGTGGAGTAGGCAATTGGGGTCGAACCACTCTAAATCATTGTGTCAATTGTTTCTTATTCTTTTATTGCTTCCTCCAAATTTTTAAAAGGTCAGTTCACCCCCTTCTTGGCTATTTCGATTGAGTTTTCGATCCATTATCGAGCTAACATTATTGAATCAATGAGTGGCTAAATCCTTTAAGGAGATTAACAAGCGGATGTGTGAGTAATAAATGGAAGAATGAGGGTTTCCCATGCGAATTAGTTGGTATAAATTTATATGTGCTTAAACCCTAGGATTGACAACCCTAGGAAGTAATCTAGGTTAAACGAGGTCGAGAGATAAGTTTGCCTAGTAAATCGTGATTTATCCCAGTCAAGAAAGTGAGGTTGAGAGATAAGTGAGTATTAGTCGATTAATTAATTAGTAAAGGCCGAGAGGTAATAGTGGTTAGTTAATAACTAATTCACTAATAAAACTCGAATTTTGGAGTTAATTGCAACCACTGAAGCGAATTAATCTTTTGCTGATTATCTGAGAGTTTTTTGTTTGTCAACTTCTTTTTAGTAGTTTAAATTTTATTTTATGACCTTAATAGTTAGCATTAATTATCGTAATATAATTTTTAGTGATTATCGTTTAGATTTGCTACTACATGTAACACCCTTAACCCACATCCGTCGCCGGAATAGGGTTTTAGAGCATTACCGATCAAACAGGCATAATTTCAATGCATTTCATATCATATAATATTCAAGTCAAAACCAATCAAACTCATATATATTGTCCCTATTCGAGCCCTCGAGGCCCAAATTTACTTGTTAGAAACAAGTCGAGACTTATTCGGAAACTCAGAGAATTTTTTGAAAAATAATAAAAAATTTCAAAGCTACAGCAGGGTTCACACGCCCGTGTGTCAGGCTGTGTGGACTCAAAATGTACCTTTAACAACAAGTTTACCATTCACTACAAGCTTAGACAATAAGCAACTCAAAAATCATTCATTTAACCGATTCAAAACACAATTAAACTCATCCAAATCATATCAAATAAACATCCTAGGTGCCTAACCAATGTACCCTCGTAGGTACCACAATTATATCATCATTTTTAAACATCATTCAAATCCAATTTCTAACCATGCCAAATTCAATTTACTTTGCCTAATTCATGTTCATTTAAACATTAACTTAAACATGTCATAACATGACCTCAAACATAAACACATATTATATGTATATAACCAACCAATATTAAACTTATAATCCCATTTACTTTATAATCAATCCACCAAACAATTATTATTTAGACACCCTAGGTACATGCCAACACAAAAGGATAAAACATCACCACGTTTGAGATCGGGACCGTTGTTGAATGCTGAATCGGCGATCAAAATTAAGTACCTAACCTGGGCATGGAAAACAAAACCATACGCTGAATAAAAACTCAATGATATTTCTATAATCCGAATATTTAAAGATAATAAATTACAAATATACGATTGAAATATAAACACATATTATTATTTAATTATTACAATAATCATATCATATTTTGTTTGTTTCACAGATATCTCAATTCTCTTACTTGCTATATAAATAGCTTTTCACAATTTATTTCACATTTCATTTCTCATACATTGCCATTTCAATATCAATCATAAAACTTTATTATTCATTTACCCCTATTAACACGACTCGGACTCGAACAGATACACGGATCCAACTAAAACACACCAGTTTGGCACCCAATGCCTCATCGAATAATTCAAAGTAATAAATTGACACCCAGTGTCTCATCAGCTAAACCGAAGTAAATTGGCACTCAGTGCCTCATCGAATTAATCCGAAGTAGTAAATTGACACCCAGTGTCTCATCGACTCGAAGTCAAAGAAATCCATGAACTCTTCCAATCCTATGGCATGTCATCTATATCCAACTCAGCTCGATACAGTTAATAGGGTTTAATTTCACAATTTAAAAACAATCAATATCCAATATCAATTTTTCATATAATCACATATACATATAACTTCAATTCAATATCAAAATACCAATACTCACCTCAATCACTTACCATAAACATTTAATCAAAATACAACAATTAATAATTAAATTCAGATTATAGAAATACAAACCGGAAATTTCGAACTATTCCTCGTCGACTTTATCTTTTCCCTTTTTAGTCGAGAGTTCCGATACGACGTTAGCTACGGAATTAAAACAATTAAAAAAAATTATCAATACAATACAATTCAATTTCATATTGAATATTTTAATTTTTGCTCAATATTTGCTTAATTTTCAATTTAGTCCCTAAACCGAGACTAATTTTATTTCTTCACAACCAATCTTATATTTTCATACAAATTCCACTTTAGACTAGATTTAACTCCCTAATTTCACTTAAATCCCTAAATTTCAAATTTTCACAATTTAGTCCCTAATACTCAAAATTTATAATTTATTCTACAATTCAATCCTTTTTCATTTCTAACTTAAAAATCTATCAATTTAATCCCTAATACTAAAATTATTCAACATAGACAACACTTAAAAACTCAATAATTTCTAAAATTTTGACATGGGTCGGGTAGTATTTAATACCGAGATTCTAAAATCATAAAAATGATAAAAAATGAGACTAAATTGACTCACCAATTAAGCTTTGAACTTTGAAACCCTAATTTCTACTTTCTTTCTTTTTCTTTCTGTTTACGTTTCTATCTCTGTTTCTTTTTCTTTTATCTATTTATTTGTTTTGTTTTATTATTATTTCATTTACTCATTATAATAATAATATAATATATATACTTAAATGTATATAAATTTTATACATGTACTGACCAATACCATCCTCTTGTTAGAATAAGGCTTAATTGCTTCTTTAGTCTCTTTACTTTTTTTTAATCTATAATTTAACTTTCACTCTTTATGCAATTTAGTCCTTATACATAATTACTCTTAATTCATGCAAATTCATCTAACCAAAAATTAATTAACTACACAACTAACTTCGTAAATATTTTTAATAAATATTTACGAGTCCGTTTTATGATAACAAAATCCCAGAAATGCACTTTTCGACATCCGTGATTATTGGGTTGTTACACTACAAGACAGTATTTTTAGATTTAATCTAGCCTCCCTTGGATACGATCCTCGGAATGCTTATCGGTGTTTCGTTGTAACACAAAACTATATTACAATTTGACATATTCGCTTGCAGATACCGCACTTTAATTATATATTTTATTTGCACGATTTTTAATCTAAAAGTTCACACATTTGGATAAGGTCAATTATGCGTATTATATATGTCTGCACCATTTTTTCATCACTAAGAACTTTGTTTCCCATATAGTTTTTATAGTAGGTTTTAAAAAGCCACGTTATATACAGCAAAATCAATATAAATTTAATCTACTTTAGTATTCTAATATTTATTAGAAGTAAAATTTTTATCTCTATAAATATAAAATTTAGAAAAATATGAAAAAAAATGTTATTAATCAATAAAATACAAATTCTGTTTTACTATATTTTTTCTTTAATTTTTATTCTCTCTATTCTTTTATTTCATAACAAATTAAAGATTAACCTTCTAACCCAATTTTAAATTATTTTGTTAAAGTTTTGGGATTTACTTAATTGACCCGATCCGACAACTATTTCTGATCTCCCAATAAGCGTGAAATGATGAAACTCGGCGGGACATCTCGTGGTGGAAACATTGCTGGAAGCCAAAGCCAATGTCTGCAACTCACAGCCAGCACGTGCTTCGCTTGGTCCTCTCATGCCGCAGCATCAAGGCCCACGTCACTCAGCCGGGGACATCCTACATCGTCGCCATGGCCTCCTCCACCGAGCAAGAATTCCTCATCCAATACCGATCCAAGCTCGACCAATTCCCTCGCTCCCGCCGCTTCTGGGACTCCAAAGTCGCTTCCAAAGTCGGCGAGAAGCTCGGCTTCCGCTTGAAGGAAATCGGCATCAGCAACATCGCCATCGATGTCGATGAAGAGATCTCTAGACCTATTGACCGCCGTAGATTGGTTTTGCCGGTCTTTGATTCTTTACGCCGAGTCGGTGTGGAGATCGATGGTGCCGAAAGATTGAGCCAAATTGGCCATAACCAGGGTTAGTCTTTCATTTCTCAATCTTTTTTGCCCTGTTTTCTGTAGTAAAAGATTTGTTTTTACTGGTGCTTTTATTTACAGAGATTAGGCTTCTGAATAAAATTTAGAGTGATTCAAGTCTGTTGCTTTTTGAAACCCAACTCTGGTAGCTTCTTTTCTATATTGGCATATTGCTTGTAGCAAACTTTGAAACCAAACAATTGTAAGTTTAGCATTTTGATCCATTTGCGATATATGTATTTATCATTGAACAAAATCTGCAAGTAAAACTTGTAAAATTCATCTTTGAAGAGATATATGAATATGCTATTTAGTTAAATGTTCTGGTTAAACTTTCTTCCAAATTTACTTTTGCATTAAAATGTCCGAGTAAAGATTAGAATTCAGCTTTGAATTGATATATATCATATATAAACATACTATTGAGCTGAAAGTTCGAGTGAAACTTGTTCCATAGTTTATTTTGAATTATATATACTGTCCGAGAAATGCTTGCAGAATTCATCTTTGAATAGGATATATGAACATATGGTTGAGCTAAATGTTCGGGTGAAGCTTGCTTAATATTTTATTTAAGCTTGCAGAAAATTTTCCTTGATTAGATGTGAACATAATATTGAGCATAATGTTCCGGATGAAACTTGCTTAATTTATTTTTAAACTAAATGTTCAAGTAAAGCTTGCAGAATCCATCTTTGAATAGAGATATATGAACATACTATTGAGTTCATTGCTTGGGTAAAACTTGCTCTTAATTTTCTATTGAATTGAATGTCCGAGTAAAGCTTGTAGAAATCACTTTTGTATTGAAAGTTCGGGTGAAACTTGCTCCCTAGTTTATTTTTGAATTATATATTTAAATGTCCGAGAAAAGCTTGCAGAATTGATCTTTGAATACAATATATGAATATATAGTTGAGCTAAATGTTCAGGTGAAGCATGCTTAATATTTTATTTAAGCTTGCAGAAATTATTCCTTGAATTGAGATGTGAACATACTATTGAGCTGAATGTTCCGGATGAAACTTAATTTATTTTTAAACTAAATGTTCAAGTAAAGCTTGCAGAATCCATCTCTGAATAGAGATATATGATCATACTATTGACCGGAATGTTAGGGTGAAACCTGCTCAATAGTTTACTGCTCAGCTAAATAATGTTTGTAGAATTCATCTTTGAATAGAGATATATGAACATACTATTCAGCTTAATCTTCTGTGAAGCTTGCCCATAATTTACCATTGAATTAATTGTTCAGGTAAAGCTTGTAAAATTCATCTTTAAATAAAGGTGAATGAACATACTATTGACCTAAATGCTCGCTCCATAATTTACTATTGAACTAAATGTCTGAGTATAGCTTGTAGAATTCATTTTTGATTTGGGACATATGAACATAAATTGAGCTAAATGTTCAGGTTAAACTTGCTCCATAAGTTGGTACTGAACTTAATGTCCATGTAAAGTTTGTAGAATTCATCTTTGGATAGAGATACATGAATATACTATTGAGCTAAATGTTCAGGTGAAACGAGCTCCACAATCAACCATTGAACTAAATATCCAAGTAAAGCTTGTAGAATTCATCTTTGAACAAAGGTATGTGTACTTGCTATATATCTGGCTTAAAGCTTTCTTGAGCAAGCTAGGCTGAAGCTAATGACATGTCATCAAAATTGTTTATGACCCACTGAAACTCAATGCTAATTCTAGTTCCCAGCTCTTATGCAAATTAGAGAAGCATTTGAGTTTTTATTAGATTCTGACACATCCACATATATTATGGGGTGAAAAAGAAAAATAATTTGTAAAAGAAAAAAGTAGGTACCCACTTCCCAGTGCACAAGAAGCTACTTAATGAGTTGATGACTAGTTCTTCTTTAAAGAAAAACATTGAGAAAAAGATAATACAAGACATAAAAATTTCTTTTCTTGCATATTTTTAATTTTTTATTACTATTTTGTTTGAACTTTTAAGTAATTTAGTGTTACTTAGACTCATAACACAAATTCAGTAAGTTTTAAGAATAGTATAGATATACAAACTTGTTTAGAAAGAGACAAGACAAGCATACGGTGCAAAATGCAAACAAATTTTATTTTGGTTATAGATTATACACACTCTCCTATAGGCTTCAGCTACTTCCTATGGGCTCCAGCTACTGCCTAAAAGCCTGTACGAGAGTAGAAATGTCAAAAATGGACTGTTGTTGGCCACTCAAGTAGTTACTGAGTGCTTTTAGTGTTGGTCATAAAGGATTTTAAGTTTGGCTGGCTAATGCTTAATGACTGACCTACTATATCAGCAATGCTAAACCTTTGCAATCATCGGTAGGATTGGAATCTGCAAAGATCAGAGAACCAGGTCTTTGTAGCAGGTAGTTATTATAGTCGACATTCTTAGGGGTTTTGCATGCGTGCCTTTATGAAACACTTTGAGCCTAGTTACTTAATACTATTTATAGTAATAACATTCTATTAATTGCAATTACTGCCAGGGTGAAAATATTACTATATGTAGTAACTTTAAGGAATGCCCTGAGGGTACTCCTCAAAACTCTATGTGTTTATCCACGAGATATTAATTCCTTGAACTTTTACAAGACTTGCTTTATAGTCTCCTATTTCTTTTAGAAGGAAATCTTTCGACTCTAGTTGGAGTGGAATTAAGACAAAGACCAAACTATCATTATTTTGAGCGAGTACAATTAGATTAAAACTTGACTTGCAATGTTGATAAAACGGAAAACTATATGCGCCAAGATTTTGCTTCGTAGAGGGAGAAATTGAAAGAAAAGATAATTTTCTTCCCTTTCATTGCTTTATAGAGTTCAAAAATGAAATTATTTGAAAATGTATAATTTTGAAGGAACTTGTTTATTTATCATTTTCTCTTCTTGTCATTATGCATTAGAATAAAAAATAGTCATTGTTCTATTTTTTTTTTCTTATCAAGCTTACTCAAATTTTATTTTATTTCTATTTTTTCGCTCAACCAATCTCGGTACCATCTCAAAGAAAAACATAGCGTGTTTGGCTTAGTGGCAGCAGAACTAGTGCCTGGTTCAAGATGAATTTGTGTAACTTAGAAAAATCAAGAAAGTTGGAGAATTTCCACATTGTACAAGTTGATCAATAAATGGCGCCTTTAATACTTTGAGTTGGAGCTTACTACAGCTGACATGTATTTTCTATGCCATAATCGTATTTAAGATGCTATTATAAATTTTGACAATTTTTTGTACGTCATCATATGTTTTTTCATGTCATGTTGGGGGTCTTGATATGAACCTAAAGAACTAATTTTGACTGCATGCCTTGGATGATGTCGATTTTAATATATTTAACACATTCGGCCAAATCAGAAGAATGAAATGATACACATTTATTAAGGATTTTTGGGATATTCAAATCCCACGTTATGAATACTGACCAACTAAGAATGATTGCATTTGAACCATAAAACTGAAAACTCTGGCACAAGTTATTAATTAGCCCAATCCCAAACTCAACAGTTTCCAATTGGCTCCAGCTGGTCTAATACAAAAACCAAGCTGTGATGTCACTTTTAGCCAATAATCCATCTCTGCCCAATTCAGCAACCAGCATGGCTGCCTGCCACAACCTAACATAACAACTGTAGTCACAGCTCATAGCTTGGCTTAAATTACTATTTAATTAATTAAATTTATACCTAATCTGATTCAATAAATACTTCTACATAACAAAAATAAATAAAAATCCGATTAAAAATGTCACAAATGACACATCTGGATTATATGTATGTCTTTTTCATTTATTCAAAATGTCACACAACTACTTAACTACATCATTTAAATCAAACTTTAGCTGTCAACTTGAAAAAGGAAACCACAAGGAATCTTCCTTCCTATCAATAAATAGTGCTAAACATAAACAAAGTAAAGAAGCCATTACCTAAGTTGCTATTCTTTTACCACCAATACATGACTTCCCAATTTTTATAAGTTTGGGGTTTTTATTTTTTACATTAGACAATGGATTTCTTTTTGTTGTAATTAGGGTATACACCGTCAGCAGCAATAATTAACTCACTTGCTACGAGTATTTTTTTGAAAAGGTAAACAATTGACCATGAAATACGTTTCATTTTCATGAGCGCAAATCAAGCCCCTAATCACAGGATTAAAAGATGAAGTGATCACCATACTACACCTCATGGTTAATAATGGTGTTCTTTGAATGCCCTAATATAGGTTTCTTTGAGAAGGATGGGTTAAAGATATCGTTCGCTTGATGGAGATATTGGACCTACAAAACAAAGGGAGAGTTGTGAAGGCGTTAGAGCTTGTGCTTCAAGATGCTCTCTATTGCTTAAGTTAAATAAGGGAAGATGATGGTTGACAAGGAGAGCAACTTATAGAGTAATAGTAGATGTCGGTCTTACCTTGAGCTTACTACACGTAACCTTTTATACTAATGAATCATTGCATTCTTCGGATTGTCATTATATAAGAATGCGTTTAGAGAGATAACCATTCTTTGCATTTGATTGTTTGAGGTTAGTATTCTCTTCTCAAGATTATGCCTCCAAACCTTTTTTTGTTCTTGTCCTTTGACTTATGGTAAGTATCATTTATCATGTTGATAATGACTCACTATTTGTATATCATGTGCTAACTGACTTTCTTCATATGATTTACCTTTTGTACTTGGTCGATTTACTTGAGTTTGTGGTTTGTATCTTTAGGCTTGGATTATCTTCTAAGGAATGATATAACAAAATACAAATTATTATCGTTCATTGAACCACATATAGAATGACAAAATATTTATGTTCAAGTTTTGAATTGATTTACTTTCAAATTCAATCCCTAAACAAACTTTGCCCTAAAAAAAAAAAACAATGATTTATTTTTAAATATAGTAAATTTAAATTTTTTTTACCCAAATATAATCGTAAAAGGTATTCCACAGGCATAAGTGAATGATCATTATAGTTAGTGGATGAATCAATTAACTTTTGTTAACTTTTCTTTCTAATTTACACATTGCTGGCCATGAACGGTCTTTTTTATAAATAAAAGAAATCTCTTTTATTTTTGCTCGTAATTTCTTTTCTTTTTGAGGCATCCAAAGTGGTTGTTGGCAATCATTTTACCAAATAAAATAAAGTTAGAATTTTATGAAAAAAAAAAGTTGAAATTTTCTGTTCTTTAAAATGAAACATTGGCCTTCTTTACAAAAAGCCACATTGTTTCTTTAATCATATTTGTTATTATTTAATAATTAGTCAAACAAAAAGGTCAGAGAGAGCTGAACAAAAAAAAAAAAAAAAGAATATACATGTTTTCTAGGCTTGAGTTTGGCCACCTCTTTTTCCAAATAATCCCAAATCTTTCAATCTTTATGTAATATATTAAAAAGTAATTATTTTACCTTTTAAATTAAAAAAAATCATTTTAGCCTTTTATTAAAAAAATACGTGTTTGTTAAATCACTAAAAAATAGATGAAAAAAATTAATATATATTAACTTTGTTGACATGAAATCTATGTGAACATCAATAATTTTTTAAATTAAAAAAACATATATTTTTTTATAATTTTATAAGTACTAATTTTAATGGTTTTTAATTTTTTAAATACTTTTTTTATAATTTTTTGAATATTTAAGTTTAAAAATTAATTAATTGTTGGTGTGACTTTTACGTAGCGTCAGTTAACTGTTTCATTTATTTTGAGATAATTTAATAAATAATACAAATTTAAATATAAAAAAAGATGAAAAACTAAATCACGAGTTAAAAGAAATATAAAAAGAAGAAAGTAAAAGTAGTGATTGATAAAGTAAGCGAATATAGGAATATAAAGATTTGTGGGCAGGGCAAGTACATAACTTCTGGTCTTCAATGAGTTTGACCTAGAATTTAGAATTTACTAAGATATCCACATATATATAAGATTGAAAATTTATTTAATATATTAGAAAGGTTGAAATAACGATATTGCTTCATTTAAGGTGTTTTAAAAAATAAAAGAAATACATATAACTTAATTTAATGGATGACTTTGATACAATAAAAAATGCTATAAATTTAGATATAAACACACATTATACTGAAAGCACCACCTCAAGCTCTACCCATCCACAACAAAACACGCTTCCTTTTTTTTAGGGTTGTGGGACATTCGTTTATGTGCCTAGTGTTTTGTGCCACTTATTACACCTTGTAATTGCTTGACATTGACATGTAGCCAAATTTCATCCAATAATAATATCAATTTTTATCTCATCATTTTCTTTAATTATTATATTAGTTTATATTTTTTAAAGAAAATATTATTATTAATTGGAATCATAAAAAATAATATCACAAACATATAATATATAGTACAAACGATAAAAATCACCATAAATTAATGCATAAAGGCCATATCTATAGAATAATTTCAAAAAAGAGAAGTACAAATTGACAATAATTGCATCATTTGAATAATTGAGAAACAAATCAGAGATAAATCAATTTGATCAAATTACTGAAATTCGCATCATTGTCACGCAATCATCAAATTAACTTGACGATGACCACCGATCGATCAATAAAAAATTGCAAAAGCCTCAAGAGATCCATCGCATCAATAATGCACAGAAAACCATGTCTCAAATAGTCTATCATCTTCCTCATTATCTTAAATATATCACCATTACTATGATTTATCATGATAAAACCCTTCGAGAATGGCTCCTAATAGATTTGGCAGCACCACTATATTGGCAAATCTCATATGTACACTAGAACATAACTAAAAATTAAAAGTAAAAGTAAAACCACATATGCTTTTAAAGAAAACAAAATAGACAAAATAAAAACCATGAAAATGTAGACAAATAAAACCATGAAACTGTGGACAAAATAAAACCCAAAAACTATGAACAAACCATGATAATCTAGATTGAAATTAAAAGAAAAATAAAACTACGAAAAAAAGTTAAATAAAACAGCGAGCAGCAACCCCCCCGAAGGTTGGCATCGTCTATGACAAAGTAAAGATTTAGTTTGAAATAGTTGAGCAGCTAGGAGTATTTCGATGAAAAAGAAGAGAGATTTTTTTTGTAAAAAAATCTAATAGATAAAAACCCTTAAATAAAAAGATATAAGGTATATAAGTGTGTTCAAACCCACATCGTCTTATATTAATAATATTAATGTGAATCAAATTTAAATTTTAACAATAATGTTATAAAAAAGTATGATTATTATATATATTTTAATTATAGCAATAATTACCATCAATTAAATCCTGGACGGAATAATTATGTTAATTCAAATGAATTAATTTACATAATTTATAAATGAAACTCGAAATTCAACGCAGTACTCAATTTTAACATTTAAAAGAAGGCCTCATTCTAATGGTCAAAGGAAATTGAAGTGGTTTGGAGGGACATTAATTGGCAAAACTTGATTAATTAAGTTTTGTGACAAAAAACCTTCATACAATATTTTTATTTTGCTTATAATGTGGCTAAGATTAGGGGAAATGAAAGTACCGGAACAAAAGTTAAATTTATTGTAGTGGGTCCAATTAATTAATTGTTGATTAATCATTAGGTGCATGTAAACAAAAAAAAAAAAATATGACACTATTATGTGTAAAGTTTAGAAAAAATAAGTAATTGTAGAGATAAATTGAAAAGTATTTTATAATTAAGATATTTTTTTGTCTATGAAAATTAATTCTTTCAATGATTTATGGTTTTTTCTTTCAATAATATAGTCTTTAAGATTGTATTTGATTGGGTGGAAAAGTGAGAGGCCAGGAGGAGGGAGTGAAAAAGTAAAAAAAAAATAAATTATTGTGCTTGGTTAGGGATAAAAGTGAGAGGAAAGAAAATAGAAGAGAAAATTATTTTCCATCTTAATGAATTCTTCCTGATAGGCGTCGAAACCACCAAATATAAAATCTTACGACAAAATAACAGTAAATTGAAATATAGAGTAGTAGGTTCGAATCCACAGGGACTAGTTGTCTAATTTCGCTTTTTCTCGTGACCAGAATTGCTGTCTCGGTAACAGTCGTGCCCACGACCAGTGTGTTGCAATGCTGGAAAATAAAATGGGGGGTTTTTAAATTGATTAAGATAATAAAATAAGGAAATACGAAAAATAAAATAAAAAATAAAAACAAATTCGAAAGTGCAAAAATAAATTTAAGAAAATAAAATAAATGGATACATAAAATATTTTTTAAGCTTAGCCTTACCCTCGGTGTACTCCAATCTTGAATCGATCCTTGAAACAAATCTTCCCTTCCAAGCGATAAGCTGGTTATAGCAATCGAGGATCCCTCAAACCGCCAACTCTTCCTTTCGTAGTTGATCCTGGTATCACCTGCAAATCGACCTTTGTCGAATTTCCAACCACGTGGTACGTACCCATAATTTAAGACTTCGACAGCCTTGCGATCTGAAAAGCCCAACTCGAATTAACGGCCTCAACCGTGTGGGTTGTTTTAAATCCGATCACTATCTTCCTTGACGGAGTCCAACTAGCTTTTTCCAATTGAACAAGCCAATTTGTTCGCGAGATTTTGAATATAGCATTGCCGACTCAACTTCCCAAATGTACGCCAAACGATTCCAACCCAACGTGCATTTTTTGAATTGAAATCGAATCAACTTTGAGGGACGAATTTGTACTATCCCATATACCGGAAAGATAGCGAATACTGGATTGAGAGGTTTTTTTGAGTGGTTTGTATCTCACGATTGTTTTGTTGGAGTAATTTCCGAGCTAAAGCTAAAAAGGGTTTAGTTCATCATAAAAAAAATTATGCTTGAAAATAAATGATTTAAATAGAATTGTGAAAAGTGGGAAAGGGCAAGGCCTTAGAAGGGAATTAAACCAAAAGGTTGAAATCAAAAAAAGAAAGAAGAAGAAGAATGAAACTGCATAATTGAATGGCAAAGACGCATGAGAAAAAAGAAATAGAGAATTTATTAAAGTGTGTGTTCAATTGGCTGTAGTTACTAGGTATTTATACACACACACTTTTAGTGCTAAAATTTAGCTAGATTTTTCCTAAATATTATTACTAAATAATTCAAATTTGAAAATCAAATTTAAACTAATTATAGAGTTGTAACAATATAAAAAATTCTTCAATCTTTATCCAACCACTTTTGAAAAAAAATCTTCAACCCTTCAATCTTTATCCAGTCATTTTAGTATCTTCAATCTTTCAATCAAACCCCCTCTTTGCTTTTTGTTCCAATTTAGTCCCCTTCTTGTAAGAGTTTGAATTCAGCACAACTTCATTCCTGATAAGAAAAATTCAAATTTAATAGCATTTTATCCGATAATTAGCCAAAAATAAATATATTAAAAATATGAATTTATCTTGCTATCACTTCCAAATTGGAATGGAAAGAAAAATTACGTTTTCCATCCTTCTAGTTTTCTACCCCTTCAATTTTCCATCCATTCAATCTTCTTTTCATCCTACCAAGCAAATCCTAAGATTTGAACTTGCACTCTCCCTTAAAAGTGTAATATGTCTTGTCATTACATTCAAAACTTGTTGATATACTTAAAAGTATTATGGGATAAGATATTATGATATTCATATGATGTAAAGAAGTAAAGTTAAAAAGCTAATTAAATGGTAAGATATACAATTAATGTCTAAACAAATTGATTTGGACTTTTTTATTAGCTTATCTTTTTGTTATTTAAAATGAAGTCAACAACTAAAATATTCTGAAAGTATATTAGATACCAATGCTACATTGACATTTTTTCAGGTTTATTTTAGACTTGAAATTTTAATATTTTTAGAATTTCTTTTTTATTTTTGCTAATGAATCATCATGTCAGCTTTGTGATGATTGACTTAGCAATAATTAATGGCAACATGAATAAGACCGTTAGGATTTAACAAGCAACTATTGAATCTAACAATCAACGAGATTAATAGATGAATATTATTAGTTGGATGGATCAATTGGGTGTAAAAAGTTCTAGGGGGTTATTTTTTTGGAGTACTTTGAAGGATTTTGTAACATCCCAAAAGTTAGGGGTTGTAAATTTTTGCATAATTGCATGTTATGTTTGCTCAGCTGGTTATTTGAGTGTATTTGGGGGTTATAGGGAGGCCTGGGATTGAGTCTAAGCCTTGGAAAAATTTTAGTTTTTGGCCCTTAAGAGGAGAGGGCTGGTTGAGGTTGGACTTAAGTATATTTGAGTGTGTTTTACTAACACAAGTGGAACATGTGGTGTGGTGGTGTGGCCTCAAGTGGAGAGCAAGAAGAGGAGGGGTTTGAATCCCTCAGGTGGTAAATAAATGATTTTATTTTGTGGCTTGAGAGGGAAGGAAGCAGAGTTTAGATCAAACTCTTCAGTGGGAGTTGAAGAATTGGTCAAACGATTCAAATGGATGAATGAGAGAAATTGTAAGAGGAAAAATGGGAGAAAATCAAGGAATTGGTGGGTATGGGAAGTGTTGGCCGAAAGTGGGGGTCTAGCTAAGGGGAATTTCGGCTGAAGAGGGGTCTTGGATAGCATTTTCGGTCATTTGGTGTAAGTGTAGAAACCGAAACTTTGCTTTGCTTTTGAGTGTTCCTTTCGGGTTTCTTTTTGGGAGTGGCATTTTGGGTTTACTTTTGCTATAGCATTTCAGGTCAGTTCCTCTTCAATTTACTTCTACCAAATTCTTGGTCTCTTTCTCCTCATCTCCATATTACTTTTCGTGTGTTTTTCTTTGTGCGAATAGCCTAAACACTTATTGGCCGAAACTCTTCTTCCCATCTCTCTTCATCCGTTTCTTTTCTTTTTCCTCTCATCTTCTTTTCTTATCTTTTCTCTATAGTCGAATACATATTTCCTTTTCCTTTATTCTTCAACTAGCTTCTTTTCTCTTCATCTACGGTTCTGCAAGGAGTGTGACAATCGGTAAGTTATAGTTCTTTTTGTTAGTAACTCTGTTCCCATTCGATTTCTTCTTTAATAACCATATGTTCTTTCTTACACTCTGTGGCTAAAAATATGTTTCTTTATATGTTTTGGCCATCGTCAAGTTAGGGATTGTTATAAGGCGAAGGGGAGCAAGTGGTTTGCATTAATCAAACCTTGATTGTGGATTCATCGTTCAAGGGAGGTAAGAATGTTGGCATAATATTTGGTTTGGCCGAATGTGCTATGTGTTGTATTGAGGGGTATGCGAGTTTCAGTCACACTTATGGGTGTCATTTGGTACAGATTTTTGTTAAGGACGTGAAGCCAGTCAATCGTGCCTAGTAATTTTGGTGTTTAGGGCCGTTTGCTCAAGCAAGGTGAGGAGAACGTTTTGGGTTAGTTCTCTAAGTGATTAATCTTAAGCAACCTTTAGCTAATAAGGTAATCTGATGATGTATAGGTTTGATACGAAGGGCTAATCGTGCGTCTCGATAAGGTGTGTAATCTTACACCTTTGTTTGTGTTATTATGTGCTGTTCTGTGAGTCGGCCAAAAGTCGAAATACCAAAAAGTCAGAGTAGCGGCAATTGAGATTTCTCAAGCGTTCAAGCGCTTGCAGAGATAAACCGAGCCACTTGTGATGGCTATAGATTATTGAGAGTGTCACGAACTCTCTCACGGAATTGAGGCCGGAATGGGCCTTGTTGAGCTGAAACGGGCTAAGTGGGCCCAATGGGGTTAACGGGCCCACATGAGCGAAACCGATAGAAAATTTCCAAATGAATGTTGCAACTGCGAAGTCCGCAAAATGGAGACTGAAAATGAGCTGAATGTGCCACACGAGCGTGTGGGCCCGTTTGGGCCGAAATTAGATTTTAGGCCCAATTACGCTGTAGAGACCAAAAAGGGAACATGTGTCGTCCGAGGCGACAGTGGGCCTTCGAAAATACCGTTAGATGATAAATTACCGAAATACCCTCAGTGGGTAAATTATCGAAATACCCTCAATGGGTAAATTATCGAAATACCCTCAATGGGTAAATTATCGAAATACCCTCGGTGGGTAAATTATCGAAATACCCTTGGTGGATAAATTATCGAAATACCCTCGATGGGTAAATTACTGAAATACCCCCAAAGGGTGAAATTACCATTTTACCCCTAGGCGATAAAATAACTGTTATACCATTGGTGATAGTTAAATATTATTCATGTGATTTTGTATATTTGTTTATAATCGTAATGCATTGCATTCATACCATATTGCATTGGGTTTGGTTTGCTGATCGGAGGAAGTATTGTTTAGTGGCTTTGACACATACCGTTCTAGTGGCTTCGCCACATATATGCTTTATTTAGTGGCTCAGCTACACATACCGTTATTAGCAGCTTGGCTTCATTATTAGAGAGTTTTGGCTGGGTGGGTTGACTTGGTCCCCACGAAGAGATTGGTTGGTATGGGTGGAGAGTTTGGTTGGATTGGGGTGGGTACATATCCATTGTATTGATCTGATTTAGGGCTAAGGCCCAGATTGTTACCGAATAAGGCTTAGGCCCAAAGAGACGCCGTATGGGCTCAGGCCCAAATTATGAATGTTATAGGGGATTACACACTGAGTTCTCGTAACTCACCCCTTTCTTTTAACCTTACAGGTAATCCCCAGTGTTAGAGGATTTAGAACCGCAGAGGACTCGGAGGTGGCCATACGCTGGAATTGTTAATAAACGGACCTTAGTAATTTTTGGGTTTAATTTATTTCTATATTATTTTTGGGTTAATAATTTATGTAATACGATACGAACACTAATAATTTATGTAATACGACCATTGGGATTTTCTTTTAACTTTCATTCGGTAATTCTTTTAATTATGAACTGATAAACAATCAAACACGGGTTTTTAAAATAATAACTACTGTTTTCAAATAACACGTTTCCGCAACTTTAAAAGACAATCATCTGCAACAAACAATGTTTTGATAACAATATTATGTTTGCAAGGGAAACAACTTAAAGCAAATCTTGTTTGATAAGCAACGAAATTCGGGGTTTTTCGTCGATAAAAAGTTTTTGATTTGAGGAAGGGTTTTTAATGATCGTGCGTTTTTTTAAACAACCTTCTGATGTGACATGCCAGATTCGACCATAACGTCTAGGCTGGGTTTAGGGTGTTACATTTAATGGTATCAGAGCAAGGTTACAAAACTTGGCTGTGGAATGGGTTTTGAAAATTTTTCTAATCTGCTTAAATTTTTAGTTTGGAAAAATGATAGTGTTATTGAAAATATGGCACACTGAGTCTCTGATACCAAATCCGTAAGTTTTCTAATCTTATACTTTGTTATATGCTATAATAACTATATTGAGAAACTACTAGGGATAGTACTGTAGTAGCATATCGACCGAACTCTTTAGTTAAGAAAACTGAGACTATATGAGAATGAAACTATAGTAAACTCGATCGACGAAAACAACTTTTATTTCTGTTTTCATAAAACATTTGTTAATAGTCATGAGAACTATAAGCTGATTCATAAAACTCTTAAACAGATTAATACGTTACATCAATATGAGTACAAGAGGTCACGAAAGGGGTGCACAAGGCCGTGGTAGAGGCCGTGGTGCTAGGGCTGGGTCCTCAGCATCAGGGCATATGCCTGAAAGAGAAGCGCCGACATCACCAGTGACTGAAATGGTGTCTCATGACCGAGTCAGAGGGGATGATACTTTGTCCCAAGCGATGTTACGGGTTCTGGAAAGAGTTGCTGGAGCGAGTACTAGGTCAGTGGGCCGAGGGTCAATTTCGAAGCGACTCCGGTCAAATGGGTCAGAAATATTCATGGGCATCTCTGGTGTGGCCCTGAATGTAGCAGAGTATTGTTTGGAGGCAGTTGAGCGGATCATGGATGACTTTGACTACACGGTGGAGCAGAAGCTAAAAAGAGCAGTGTCTTTACTGCGAGATGAGGCATATCAATGGTGGTTTACCGTGAGGGAAGGCACGCAGGCCGACTGATTGACATGGGATTTCTTTAAGTCAGCCTTCCAAGAAGAATATGTTGAGGCAAGTTATTTGGATGCCCGGAGAAAGGAATACAAGGCAGACTTTCTGCGATTAAGCCGGTATGCTCAGGGCATAGTTGCGACTGAGTACAAGCACTACGTACGGTTTGAAAATGGGCTCCGGGATGAGTTACGGGTACTGATAGCCCTACAGAGGGAAAGGGATTTTGCTGCCCTGATTGAAAAGGCAAAGATTATCGAGGATGTAAAATGCTCTGAGAGTCAAAACCAAGAGAAGGAAATGGGCAGAAATAAGAGGGATTTTGGGCCTGCAAGTTCTTCAAGTGGATTTAATAAGAGGTCTAGGTTTGATGGGCCAGGCCGAGTTGGGATTCCAGTTACTGTTAGTCGACCGCAACCTTGTGTTGAGTGTGGGAGACCGCCTTCGAGAGAGTGTTGGAAAAGGACTGGGATGCTTCAGATGTGGGTCCAAGGATCATCAGTACAGAAACTATCCTCGGGAGCTTGGCTAGAGGCAAGTAGCAGGTCAGGGCTTTGTTCAGCCAGGAAGAGGTGGTCAGCAACCACCGAGAGGCCGTGGTCCACCTAGAGGGGGAAATGGATCGGGACGAGGTCGTGGAGCACTGGGCAGAGGTGCTGGTAATACAGAGGTGAGACAACTAGGGTTGGTTTATACTGCTCGGTGTCGAGAGGATGGTGATGTACCTGACGTCATAACCGGTATGTTCCTCATTCATAATGTACCATGTGTTGCTTTAATTGATATTAGGTTGACGCACTCGTATGTTGCATGTACGGTGTCTGAAACTTTGGGTATACAGTTTGAACTTACTGATAGAGAAGTGTCAGTGATTAGTCCTTTAGGACAGTCGGTCATAGTGAATTAGCTATTTAGAGATGTGCCCCTTGAGGTCCAAGGGGTTGTTTTTTCGGCAGATTTGATGGAACTACCGTTTGGAGAGTTCGATCTCATTCTGGGCACGGATTGGTTAGTAAAACACAATGCGAATTTGGATTGCGCTGCTAAACGTATGGTATTAAAGTCTTCTGAGGAGGAGGAAGTGATTGTGGTAGGCAAGCGAAGAGATTATTTATCCAATGTAATCTCAGCATTAATGGCAGAAAAGTTGGTTCGCAAAGGTTGCATGGCGTTCCTAGCGTATGTCAGCACATCTGAGGTTTAGAGTTTGTCTGTTGAGGATGTCAGGACCGTAAAGAAGTTTCTGAATGTATTCCTTGAAGAGCTTCTGGGGTTGGTCCCAAATCGTGAAGTCGAATTCGGCATTGAGCTTTTACCGAGAACGGCTCCGGTGTCCATCGCCCCTTACAAGATGGCACCGAAGGAGCTGGTTGAATTAAAGGCTCAAATCCAAGAGCTACTGGATCGAGGATTCATCCGACTGAGTGTGTCTCCGTGGGGAGCACCGGTACTTTTTGTGAAGAAGAAGGATGGGTCAATGCGCATGTGTGTCGATTATCGTCAATTGAGCAAACTGATGATTAAGAACAAGCTCCCTTTACCAAGCATAGACAATCTGTTTGATCAGCTACGAGGAGCCTCAATTTTCTCCAAGATAGATCTTAGATTGGGATATCATCAGTTAAGGGATAAGGAGGCAAGTGTGTACAAGACTACATTCTGAACTCGTTATGGACACTACGAGTTTCTAGTCATGCCATTTGGATTAACGAATGCACCAGCTACTTTTATGGATATGATGAACCAGGTCTTCTAACCCTACTTAGACCGGTTCGTGGTAGTATTTATAAATGATATTCTGGTGTATTTAAGAACCGAGGAGGAGCATGATTCATATCTCTGGGTTGTTCTGCAGATATTGAGAGAAAAACAGCTTTATGCCAAATTCAGCAAGTGTGAGTTTTGGTTGTGAGAGGTGACATTTTTGGGTCATGTCGTGTCTTCCGAGGAGATTAGGGTCGATCCTCAGAAAGTTGAGGCCGTACTAGATTGGAAACCACCAAGTCGTGATGTCGAGATTCGAGTTTTTAGGTCGCGCGGTATTATAGGTCGTTCGTTGAGGGGTTTTCTCTGATTGCTGCACCCCTAGCTAAGCTACTACGTAAGGGGGTACCGTTTGTTTGGACTGATAAGCAACAGGAGAGTTTTGAGAAGCTGAAGAAGATTTTGACTAAAGCTCTGATATTAATTTAGCTAGAGGCGAGAAGGAATTCGTGGTCTACTTTGATGTGTCGCACACGGGATTAGGTTGTGTGCTGATGTAGGAAGGGAAGGTGGTGGCGTATGCGTCTTATTAGCTTAGGCCGCACAAGGTGAACTGCCCCACTCATGACTTGAAATTAGCTGGGATGGTGTTCGCACTAAAGATTTGGAGACATTACTTGTACGGGGAGAAGTCGATCATCTATACTGACCATAAGAGTCTCAAGTATCTCCTTACCTAGAAGGAGTTGAATCTTAGGCAACCAAGATGGATAGAGTTGCTCAAGGATAATGATTGCTCAATTGAGTACCATCCTGGGAAAGCTAACGTGGTAGTGGATACACTGAGCCGTAAGGTTGTGTCTGATCTGAGAGCAGTGTTTGCTCGTTTCAGCCTATTTGAGGATGGTAGTTTGTTAGCTGAACTTCAAGTGAAATCGACTTGGATTAGTCAAATTAGAGAAAAGCAATTACTGGATGAATCGTTGGTTTCTCGTTTCCAACAGGTGAAGAAGGGAGAGACTGTGGATTTTGAGCTGAATAGTGAGGGAGTATTATGCTTCCATGGAAGAGTTTGTGTACCAAGAGATTTAGAGTTAAGGCAAGCGATTTTACGGGAGGCACAGAGTAGCCCATACGTTATGATCCTGGTGGAAACAAATTATATCGAGATCTGCGTGAACTATACTGGTGGCCAGGGCTTAAGCGTGAGATTACCGATTTTGTAAGTAAGTGTTTTGACATGCCAGCAAGTGAAGGCTGAGCACCAACTGCCTTTTGGACTGCTGCAACTTGTTAAAATTCCACTCTGAAAGTGAGAAAGAATAACCATGAACTTTGTTAGTGGGCTACCCTTGACTCCTACTTCATACCGGTTCGTACCGGTTACTCGTTGCAGAGTTGGCAAAGTTGTATGTGTCAGAGATTGTAAGGTTACATGGGGTACCAGTGTCTGTCATTTCGGACAGAGACCCTAGATTCACATCCCAATTCTAGAGAGTGTTGTCAGAAAGGGTAATTTAGATTTTGGAAGACATGTTAAGAAGCTGTGTGATTAATTTCAAGGGCAGTTGGGAAGATTATTTACCATTGGCGAAATTCGCTTACAACAACAACTACCAATCTAGCATTCAGATGGCACCATAGAAGCATTATATGGTCGTAGGTGCCGTACTCCTACTTGTTAGACAGAATTGAGGGAGCGGCGACTGTTGGGTCTAGAACTAATTTTGGAAATGGAGGAGAAAGTGAAGTTGATACGGGGTCGGTTAAAAGAAGCATCTAATAGGCAGAAGTCATACGCTGATTTAAAGCGCAAAGAGATTGAATACTCGGTGGGAGATTTTGTCTTCTTGAAAGTCTCACCTTGGAAGAAGATTTTGAGATTTGGGCGGAAGGGTAAGCTGAGCCCTAGATTTATCGGACCTTACCGGATAGGAAAGCGTGTGGGACCTATCGCTTATCAGCTGGAACTGCCTCCTGAGTTAAATCGTATACATAATGTATTTCACGTTTCTATGCTGAGGCGCTACCGTTTGGATCTTCTCATATAGTGCCGGTAGAGGAGGTCGAGGTAAGACCTAATCTAACATTTGAAGAAGAACTGGTGCAAATCTTAGATCCTGATGTTAAGGTGCTGAGAAGGAAATCTGTTCCGTTAGTCAAGGTGTTGTGGCATAATCAGGGTTCAGAGGAGGCCAAGTGGGAGCCTGAGGAGGCGATACGACAGCAGTACCCTCATATTTTCTAATCAGGTAAAATTTCGAGGTCGAAATTTTTTTTAGAGAGGTAGAATTGTAACATCTCAAAAGTTAGGAGTTGTAAATTTTTGCATAATTGCATGTTATGTTTGCTCAGCTGGTTATTTGAGTGTATTTGGGGGTTCTAGGGAGGCCTGAGATTGAGTCTAAGCCTTGGAAAAATTTTAGTTTTTGGCCCTTAAGAGGAGAGGGCTGGTTTAGGTTGGACTTAAGTATATTTGAGTGTGTTTTAATAACATAAGTAGAGCATGTGGTGTGGTGGTGTGGCGTCAAGTGGAGAGTAAGAAGAGGAGGGGTTCGAATCCCTCAGGTGGCAAATAAAAGATTTTATTTTGTGGCTTGGGAGGGGAGGAAGCAGAGTTTGGATCAAACTCTTCAGTGGGAGTTGAAGAATTGGTCAAACGGTTCAAATGGATGAAGGAGAGGAATTGTAGGAGGAAAAAGGGGAGAAAAAGAAAAAAAGTTTCTCAATCTAAATAATTTTGTTGTTGTGTAAAACCTAAAATAATTGAGGCCAATTTATAGGTTGAAATTCGTAGCATATTTGACTACAATAGCTTTAGGTTAATTAGAGCTTAAGTGGGAAACTAAAAATATATTTTAACTTGGAGAAGAAAAGTCAAAATAAAGTTTGGTCAAAATAAGAGATATTCTCCCACAAATCTCCACCTTGACTCGTATTTGGACCAACTCCCTTATTGAGCCTTGTTACGGGCTTAACTAATTCTTCGTCGGATACTTACCAAGTCTAAACAATGCTTGAACTTTAAAACTAGAAGGCTTTTTGTCAATATGTTGGTCGAATTGTGTTCTGTGCCAATTTTAAGAATTTGAATATCCCCTTGAATGATCACCTCTCGAACAAAATGATAACGAATGGCTATGTGCTTCATTCTCTAGTGATGCATTTGATCTTCGGTGAGATGTATGGCACTTTAACTATCACAATATACGACAATTGCCTATTTTTCACTTATCAGTTTATTGAATAGGTCCCTTAACTAAATTGCTTCTTTTACTACTTCTGTAATTGTCATGTATTCTCCTTCAGTAGTCGACAAAGTCACTGTAGCTTGAATTGTTGCTTTTCAACTAATGGCACAATTCCCAAAAGCAAATAGGTAACTTGTGAGAGACCTTATTCGGTTTAAATCTCATGCATAATCAGAATCAACATATCCGACTAGATCCTTTTGAGTTCTTCCAAACTCTAAGGACATGTTAGAAGTACCCCGTAAATATTTGAAAATCCATTTAATTGCATGCTAGTGTAACTTACCAGGATTTGCCATGTATCGGCTGACAACAATAACACCATGTGAAATATCGGGACAAGTGCATACCATTACATACATCAAGCTTCCAACTGTGCTTGAATAAGGTACTTTTGACATATACTTTTCATCTTCTTCATTCTGTGGGGAATCTGAAATTGAGAGTGTAAAATGTGCAACTAAAGAAGTACTTACTGGTTTTGCATCTTACATCTCAAATCGCTCAAGGATCCTTTTGATGTACCTTTGTTGCGATAAAAATAATTTTTCGGAATGTCTCTATCTCAAAATTTCCATTCCCAAAAATTTTCTTTGCTACACCTAAATCTTCATCTCAAACTTAAAGTTAAGCATGATTTTAAGGCGATTAATTTTAGATGGATTCTTAGCCGCAACTAACATATCATTAACATAAAACAACAAATATATAAAAGAACCATCATCAAGACATTGTAGATAAACACAAGTGTTATACTTACTTTAAGAAAAAATCAATACTCAACATGAATGAGTCAAACTTTTTATACCACTGTCGAGGAGATTGTTTCAAACCATATAAAGGCTTTTGTAAGAGACAAACATGATCTTCTTTACCTTCAAATTTGAAGCCTTCTGGTTGTTGTATGTAAATGTCCTCCCCAAGGTCACCGTGAAGGAAAAAAATCTTTACATCTAATTGCTTTAACTCAAGATTATTTGATGCAATAAGGGCCAAAAGCGCCCGAATGGACGTATGTTTCACAACGGGAGAGAAAACATCATGAAAATTAACTCCCTCCACTTAACTGTAACCCTTTGCAACCAGTCTTGTTTTATACCTAGTGTCGTTAGGACCCAAACCTTCATTCTTTTTAAACACTCATTTGCAACCAACGATTCTTATATCGATGAGTGATTTAACTAGCCTCCAAGTTTCGTTCTTTTGAAGGGATTCCATCTCTTCTTCCATTGGAATGAGTCATTTGCTAGAATTGGAGGCTTAAACTGCCTCATAATAACACGATTGATTGGTTGAATCAATGCTCTCAACAAAACTTAGAGCATAAGCCACTAGGTTTCATTCACAATATTTCTGTGGTGGTTATATTTCTCGGCTTTTCCTGCCACGAACCAACTTATAATTAGTTAATTGAGATTGTGAAGGTACCTAAGGGTAGGATGGAACCCCAAATAGATCTAAAACAACTTCAAACTTGCAGGAATCAAAATTTTATCGTGTCGTCACAATATCGTGAGACTCTTTGTCGGGATGAGACCACTGTTTATCGGGTTGTTGCGATGTTAAGCATTTGCTCATCGTGATGTTGCCCTCTGTTTTGACTTTTGACTGCATCTTGCTTGAGACACTCTGATTTGTTGTGTCTTTAAAAGAAAAAGTCTTATTTTCTGATTGGAACATGACATATTTATTAAACATAACATATTTGCTAACAATTATTTTTTCGGATTCTAAACACCACAACTTAAAACCTTTTATACCGATAAAGTATCCCAGAAAAATGCCTTTGATGACCCTTAATTTGAGCTTTCCTCGGCTAAATTTAGCATAAGTAGGACAATCGAAAATTCTAAGATTAGAATAATTGGGAGGATTATTAATCTGCCGTAATTCGGTGTAGCAGATTAAACTAGTTTTCGTACTTAAGGAGTCCGAATATAAGCATTTTCATTATATTTTAGTTAAGTTTTGTTAACTTTACTTACATTCAATAAAATGTGCAAATTGAGTCTTTTATTGACCTTAAGGGCCGAATGAAGCCTAAGAGAGAGCTAACGTACCTTGTAATTATGCAGGAGACCATTAGAAGACATTTTAGACCAATACTTGACGCTATGTCGCAACATGGGAGGCCCAATGTCGCAACATAGAGAATAGAATGGAGAAAGTACAAAATTGCCTTCGATGTTGCAGCACAGATTGAGGGTGTTGTGACATACCCCTGAAGGCGTCTTAAGAAGGAGTATACTGCCACCTCTATCGTGACACATGTTCTGTTTGTCACGACATCGGCTTTGGGATGAAAATTAAACACGAAATAGGGGCATTTTGGTATGCACAATCGAACTTAAAGCTCGGGAACATCAAGGCCTAGGGTTAAGGACGACAACCACCTGAAGGCTATAAATAGGCTCCTGTGGCACATGTTATTGACACTATTCCATTAGCTTAGAGTTTCTCTTTAGATTTCTTACTTTCTTATATTTTAGGGTTAGTTTATTCTTTATTTTCTTTCAAGAGATCTGATTTGTGAAGGAGATCAACTTCTGTGGATTCGTGCTTATTATTAATATTAATCAAGATTTTCTAAAACTCTCTACTTCAATTCATCCACTATGATTAATTATTTCATCAATTCCATGTTGTTTATGGAAGCCATGAGGAACTAATCCCTTTATGGGGGATTAGTGAGTGAAGGTATGATATATTAATTATTTTATAGGGTTACTCAACGGATCAACTATTTAGGAAAGGAAGAAGGTGAAACAAACCCTGGGCCTGACAACCCCGGGAAGTCATCAAGGTGGGAATTAACCCAAAATTGGTATTACCCATTAGTGAACACCTTCACCCCAAGTCAGTCTAGACTGTGAGGTTGGGAGATAAGTAGTTATTGCTGACTTGTTATGTTAACGGAAGATCGAAAAATCCTACTAGGGTAGTGACTAGTTGATTGACGAGAAACCCGAAGCAACATTTGATGGGGATTATTGAAGCGAGCTAATCGCCTATGATCAAGATTTGATTTACTCTACTTTTCTATCTCTTGAATTTTATTTATTTTATGTTATTTTATTTTATTAACCTAAAAACTTTAAAAACCTTTCTTTTATGTTCTCGTACTATAATCTGTTTAGAGTACTAATTAGATCTTTTAGTGTTTAGGAAAGAATTGATCTAGCACTCCTTGGGTATGATTCTCAGGGTATTCACTTATTTCATTGTAAAACTATATTACAACTTGACCCATATACTTACCGATACCGCCTTATTGTTCTATATTTTATTGCAGTATTCACATTATGGACGTTAGTACGTCCAGAGGCGGTCAATTACCTGACCATATCTCTTATGGAACCTTACCATTCAATGTTCGATGAGAAGATTGATTTATGAAATAACTTGTCAGGTTTTCAGCTTCAGCCCAAAATTCCTTCCCTAAGCATGCATTAGAAGGCATGCGTCGAGCCTTTTCCAGCAAGGTTTTGTTCATTATTTCCATAACTCTATTTTGCTGCAGTGTTCCAAAAATGGTTCAACGTCTATCAATTCCTTCTTATTTTTAGAAATTATTAAACTCTAATGAACAGAACTCAAGACCATTATACGTTCTCAACTGCTTCACGAATTTTTCGGTTTGTTTTTCTAACATTATATTCCATTGTTTTAAGATTCCGAAGACTTTGCTTTTATGTTTCAAGAAATAAACCCAAAATTTTTTGGAGTGATCATCAATAAAAGTTAGGAAATATTTATTACCTCCTTTTGAAATGTCAGAAGTTGGACATCATAAATCAGAATGAATGTAATCTAGAGTTCCTTTTGTCTGTGCATTGATGAATCGAAACTGACTTAGGTTTGTTTCTTGAAAATGCAATGCTCACAAAAACCTAACTTACCAACTCTAGTGTCTTTGAGAAGACCTTTATTGCATAAGATTGTCATACCTTTCTCATTCATATGAACCAGTCACATGTGTGAAAGTTTGGATGAATTGAAATCAGTAGAGAAAGAGTCACTTCATGTCATCGTGACGTTAGGTTGATTCTCATCGTGACGTCGTGGAAATTTTGGCTTTTTTTGGTAATAGTAGCCGCACTAGTCACCGTTGACCCTTGTAGAACGTATATGCTACCCTTTTTCTTTCCTCTCATCACAATAAGAGCCCCTTGAGAAACTGTTAAACCATTTGACTTAATGAATATCTTGCAATCATTAGAATCTAAAATTCCCAATGAGATAAGGTTTTTTTAAATTAGGAACGTACCTGACATCTGAAAGTGTTCGAATAATGTCATTTTGCATCCTAATTTGTATTGTTCCAATTCCAAATATTTTACATGGAGAGTTATTCACCATTAGCACAACTCTACCTTCAACTGAACTGTACGTGGAGAACCAGTCCCTATTGGGACACATGTGATAGGAGTACCCTGAATCTAAGATCCATTCAGAAGTAAGATTAGAGCTTTCACTCGTTGACACCAACAAGAAACCATTACCTCTGTCCTCGGCTACACTACCATCAACAACTTTAGCTTTCTCTTTGTTTTTCTCGTTACTTTTTACATCTCTTTTGATTTTATTTTAAAGTTTTCTACATTCTGCCTTAACATGGCACACCTTTTTACAATAGCCATAATATTTGTCACGATTTTTGTATTTGGATCTTACTTTAGACCTGTTCCGATCTATCTTTTCAGTTTGTTGTCTACCTATGGCAACTAGAACTGAGGCTTGCCCGTCTGATTTTTTTGTTTGGGCGTAACTCATTGTTTAGTTTATCCTTACTCAGAAGATTCCCCTTCACATCCTCGAACGAGAGATAATCTCTCCTATAAATCAAAGTTTACCTTAAAGTTTTATAAGAAAAGGGAAAATAGCATAACAACAATATAGCTTGGCCCTCGTCACTAATCTTTGCTTCAAGATTCTTTAAGTCATGAAGAAGGTTAACAAACTCACTAATATAAGTTTGGATGGACTCACCTTCGACCATTCTGAACGTGTAGAGGCCTTATTTTAATACTAACCTATTGGCCAGAGATTTCGTCATATATAAGGCTTTTAGTTTCTTCCATAACGTAGACGATATTTTCTCCTTCAAAACCCTTTGTAAAACATTATTCGTGAGGCATAACTAAATAGTGGATAGAGCCTTTTCATCGAGCTCTTCCCATTCTGACTGATCCATATCTGAGGGCTTATTCCCTATAATGACCCTTTTAAGACCATTTTGAACCAATATTGCCATCATCCGAACTTGCCACAAATTAAAATTTGCAATTTCATCGAACTTCTTAATATCGAACCTTGACACTGCCATATCTGAACCGATTGACTACGGAAATCAAACTAGCTCGGATGCCAATTTGTTGGGGATAAACCCAGTTAAGCAATGAACTTAGTAAATAAAATAAGAATTGAAAAGATCGAACACACAAATTTTACGTGGAAAAACTTCTCAAGAGAGGATAAAAACCACTGACAAAAGGAGATTTCACTATAATAAAGGAGAGTATGGAGAGAATTAAATAAAACCCCGAAGCCCCACAAGAAAAACGCTTCAAAACAAAGAACAAAATTCTCTTAATCTAAATATTTTTGTTGTTATGTAAAACCTAGAGTAACTAAGGCTTATTTATAGGCTAAAATTCGTAGCATGTATGAATACAACAACTCTAGGTTAATTAGAGTTTAAGTGGGACACTAAAAATAGAGTTTAACTAGGAGAAGAAAAGTCAAAATAAATAATGGTCAAAATAAGAAGTATTTTCCTATACGTTGTTTTTTTACATAGGTGGATAATTGGTTTAAGGAAGAGTGTTATGTCGAAGATGATTATTGACCTTATTTGATTATGCTACTGTTTTTTTTTATATAAAAATTGAAAAGGAGGAGATTGTTAGTGCCATTTACATGGGCCAGTTGTAACTTAGCTTGCATCTGGAAGGCCAATGTAACTTATCATATTTGTTTGACTTGAAGCATTCAAATTATGACTTGCTCATAGAATATTGAAATACATTGTTAATAACTTATTTATCCAACTTATCCCACGATACATGAAGAGAAAACTAAACAAAAGAACTCAACATTGGTCGCGTAATTATAGAAAACCTATTTCATGTAAAATGGGATGGGATTTAACCAAGAATTAAGAGGATGATTTTATTTTCATTGCAAGTGTTGGGATTTTGTGCCCTTAGTGTTGATATTTCATCAATTGTGCTTGTAGTTTTTTGAACAAATTGGTTAATAAAAGTCCCATGATTAAATTATCATCTCTTGTACAATTCTCCTCAATGGTTTTTGCATGAAAAACAAAATGAATAAGTAAATATTGACTCATTGATAACCTAAGGTTTATGTAACACCCCCAAACCCGGCCCATGAGTCTTGACCGGATCTAGTGTGTCACTGCGGAAAACGTTTGGAGACTGATTTCACTTTTGGGAAAAACATTAAAAATTTTTGTCTTTAATAAAACATTGTGTATTTGAAATTTTAAGTAAAACTTTAATGTTACTGAATATACCGAATTAAAACTTTAATATATATATTTTGAGTAAAGAAGTTGCTAAAAACAAAATCATTTGCATACAGTAATTTAATTAAATCAAGCCATAATAAAAATAATAACAAGTATTATAAGGCCCTTATTACAACCAATACTTAAACAAAGTACTTAATATTAAAATGCATAAAATAATGAAAACATCTTCTTCTGCATGGGCCACCTCGTATCCTCTCCAACCCGGTCCGAGCATCATGCATCACCTGTAAGGGTTAATAAAATATTGGGTGAGTCAAACAGACTCAGTGCATAGTTATTACACATGTCTCCACATATGGGCTTGGCCCATATCCACACAGTCCATACCCATAAATATGCAATTATGACCCAACCCAACCTAAGTCCATCCATTACACCTACCTTAGCAGACTCCCTGCCCAAGGCCGTGGTTAATCCACCACCGATCACATCGTGATCCACATATCCTACCTTGGCAGACTTGCTGCTCAAGGCCGTGGCTGAGCCATCGATCCCGTAGGGATCCCACATATCAATCAGTCCACGGTGATGCACACAGCTATCAACCGCCGAGATGGGCACCTAGCCAACACTCCCTTGATGTAGCACCTAGCTAACATCAAGCGCTAATGTAGCACAAGGCTAACATTAGACCACGTACATAATGTACACCCTTTCCTTCGATAGTCACATCCCAAGTCCCATGTATCATGCCACAATATCATAAAAATAAGCATACATCACATGCCATCACGTTTTCATACATATATCAATAATCATTTATCATCGTAAATCACTGACCTGATTATTCAATCACCCACTACGGGTATTCACAATCTTAGCCCTTATTTCGGCTATCATTCACTTTATACACATACATAAAATAATACATATAAACATTCAAGAGACGGTCACGATAACTACGCATGGCGATTATTTAGCGAGATCCCGATCTATTGAATCTAACACAAATCTAGAATCCCGAAACTTGCCCCTATGCCTGTCGATTCGCCCCTAATCCGTCATGGACAGAATCGGTTAGCCACTTAAATACCAAAGATGGCCTAAGGCCGAAAGTCACAACTGCCTTACCTTACGGATCTAAATCCCGAAACTGTTCCTTGTCTTAGAAGTTGTCGAACTCCCTGCTTAACCTCTGTTAAATTTGGCTTAACAATAAATCTAGGGAAAATGGCCCTTGGCCGAATAACACATACTGCTTACCTTGATGCTTTCGAATCCCGAAGAACTCCTTACTGCTCCTTAATATCAGCTACACAAAAGACACATAAAATAGCTTAATGGACATTCGGCCATCCTTAGATCAGGGCCTAGACATTTGATTCCGTCACACAAATAAAAAGAAATAAACCGACTACTTAAATACTTACCACTTATGATTCTTCGGTCTCTAAAACTTGCGACAAAAGAACAGAGAATAGAGCACCTTGTTATTCGGCTATGGCTTAACAATTGAAGTTGGAATATTCGGCCTCCAAACAATAATGTAGAGTTGACGTTTGAGAGAAAGAAAAAAAAGTATGGAAGAGGGTTGTATGAAATCGGCAATGGTGAAAGAATGGTGGAGTTTCGGCCTTAGCAAAAATAAGTGAGGAAAGAGAGGATTTTTCTTGATTACAAATTCGGCAAGAAGCATTAGAAAAAACAAATAAAATTCAGCACTTATCCCCCTAAATGACCGAAATTAAACACCACCAAAAGACCCTTGGCAGGTCACTACTATTTCCTTTTAATCATATCCCAAATTCCCTCTATTTTATCTCTTTGACACTTGTTCAAAATAATTAAAATAACACATCAATTATCTCTTCATCTTACTAATTTAAACTAAATAAAATAACCAAACCTTTATCCCTTCCTATAGCTGAATTTTCAAATTAAAAAAAACAAGCCTTAGCTTATCTTATTGGAGTCCACATGCTGCCCAACTCTCCCCCTGCTGTTGACGTCAAAAGCAAAAAATTAAAACTTCAACATTTTGCTTCCCATGCGACTTGAACTCCTGACCTGCACCCATTGCTTAAGCGCTACTGCCACTTTTACAGGTAGGTTCTTATGCTATAAATCCCTTACAAATTTTCTTAAGACTTCCTTGCCTAGCTTCCCCTTTTTACCTTGGCACAAAAACAAAATAAAAACCACCCATTGCTACCCCGAGTTTCGAACACGAGACCTGCTGGAAACACCCCACGCCTCCAGCCACTCTGCTATGGCGTCCTTATGTCACATAAACTCTCTACAACTCCTTTTAAGAGCTCCTTCCTTAGCTCCCCCTTGCCTTAACGCCAAAACAAAAATAAAACATGCCCATGCCGCCAACAGGATTCGAACCAAGGCCCTTGCCAGGCATCATTCCAGGCCCTTAAGTGGCGCATGGGAGCCACTTTACCAATCCGACTTTCATGTCCATAAACCTTGCCATTTATTTTTAAGGCCTATCTAGCCCAATTTCTCTAGTTGACGCAAAAAGGAAAATAAAAGCCTCTGATGCGCCCCGCGTTACTCGAACCTCTTCCCTCCTGCGCAAGCCTCCAAGGCCCCTAAAGTAGCGTCCCAAGCCACTTTACTAAGCCCAAGTTCATGTCCATAAACTCCTGAAATTTTCTTTAAGGCCTCCTTAGCCCAATTTCCCCTTTTAACCTAAAAATTTCAAAAATTTCCAATGCACTCCCTTTTAATCCTAGAGTTTTAAAAACCCTTAAAACATCACCAACCCCACTTAAAGCCTACTAACACTTGAGTTATGCTCCAAACGCACAACCCCTAATTTAGGATGTTACAGTTTAACTAATACTAATTTCCCTTGTAGGGATGAATTATGATGTGAGAAGACAACTTATATTAGTGGGTAATCTAAATGGTTCATAGTTTAAGGAATCAAAATAAAAAATTGGTTTAAAAGACTACTATGTTTTCTATGAAGTCTAGTTAGGGGGATAACTTATCTCGAGTCTTAGAGTGCTTGACTACTAGAAAAATAGAAGTATAAGTGTGAATTTTTGGATTGACAACACATCAGATATGACCCAAGTTAAATTTATCTTGAATCTGTTTATGGATTAATTCACTTGTGATGTTCATAGTGTGGGTGGCCTTAATCCTAAGTAAGTGACTAACTATGTGTATAACTCATATACTTTGATGTACTGGAAGCTTGTGTTTAATGTATTGGAACTGGAAACTGGTATGTTAGATATATGACTTGTATATGAGATAACTTCACTTACATCATTCAAATTCATAGCTCAATTAAAGAGTAAATGAGATCCTCTCACTGACATTGGTTTTATTATGAAAAAGGGATGTGGCCACTAACCATTCATCATGGATGAATGATTATTATTACAATTTGGTAGTAATAATCTTTTTCATCGTGAAAGATGTAATGATGGCTATAAGATAAAATAGGATTATATAACGAATTTAATCCAAAAAGATTTAAGGATATATTATGAGGGTAACACACTAATGACAAGTTCATTGGACAAAACATAAATCTAAGTTGGTTTCGTGATAGTATATAATAGGAGTTCCCATGGTACTTTTAGTGGATTGACTCCATGACCAAATGATGTTAATTAATAGAGGAAGAGTTAAAACTTAATTACAAATTATTTAATCACTAACTATACATGACTGGTTGGTCCATCTGTCTCAAGACTACCCTGGATGGATTGAAAATAGAATTGATATGATAAATAAACGCAAACAACCAAGAGAAATAGATTGTAAGGGTTACTATCCACAATAAATGCATTTTCTTGAAATAAGTAAGAGATGAACCAGAAATTAATATAATTTCTTTCAATTTTAATTTAATTGAATGAAATTAAATAATTGAGTTCAAAATAAAAATTAAATTAATTAGTCATTACAGTTTTACTAAATAGGACAATTAAATTTATTTGCTCATAGATTCTAATACAATAAAGTTGTCACGACTTTGATGGAATTAGAAATGGATTGAAAACTTAATTTATTTAAATAAATCGTATGTTGGGAATAAAAATTTGGTTATTAGTTTGAATAATTATATGAGGTTGTTTTAATTTAATTTAGAGCTAAACTGCACATATAATTGTACCTAGTACATAAAAGTTTTATTAGGTGTGGGCAATACATTGGGAGAATCCTCATGTGTGTTGCCCGTTATAATGAGCCCTAGTGGGACTCTTAGTTTTCTATTAAAATATTATTTTTCCCTCTCTTCCTATTCTAGTAGAACTCGTGTTTTTTCCTATAAATATCGACTATAGGGTAGCCAAATCTACATTTTTGATACGTTGGCACTTTACTGAAATTTAGGAAAAATTTATTTACCTACAAAATAAATTCTATTTTTCGTGAGTACAAATGTGTAACACCCTATACCTAGTCTGACCACCAAACCCGAGCTATAAGGTATTACAACAGTTTGCAATCAATATCATTCATGAATTCGACATAAATAATCAACCAAACTACAAAACATTAATAATAAAAGTATGATATGATTTGCAATCAAAATCAAGCCCTATTCTAGCTTACGAAGCTCTAAAACCAATTTGGAAACAAATTAGGACTAAATTGAAACTTTTATGAAAAGATAGGTAAAAAGCAAACATAGGGGTCACACAGCCGTGTGGCCAGGCTGTGTGGTATGCTAATGTCGTGTAGTGATTGAAGACATGGCCATGTGCCTAAACCGTGCAACAGACTGAATTCGTGTAAGACAGGGTCATAAGGTCGTGCTGCCAGGCCGTGTAACAAATTGTGGTCGTGTGGACCAATTAGTACCTAAATTAAATAAACCATATGGTCATGCCTTATGTCCGTGTATAGCACACGACCCTATGGAAGACCGTGTACCACACCGTGTGTGCCTAAAATACCTTCCAAAACAAGCAACCATATCCTAGGTTTACTTAAGCCACAAGTCATGCAATATGCCAACCATTTAACCTATTCAAATGCATCAAGAACTTGCCAAAATATACCATATATCATCCATCCTAAGTGCCTAACCAATATGCCATAATTGACACCTCAATTCAACCATTCGTGCCAACCAAATATTTATCACTATTCATACCACAATTCACCAACCTAAACATTCTCACATAACTGTCATTTCAAATACCAAAACATAGCATTTATAAGCATTTAGCATAACCTTTCCTTAAGGTTCATATAACCTAACTTAGCCAATTCAAAATCTACATCACCTAAAGTGTTAAGAGCTCAAACATACAACATCCAAAGCACATAAATGTCATACCAATACATTCCATAGTACCGTGAAATTTAACCTATAGAGCAAGATCAAAGCATTTCTTACAATTGGACATTCACATCCATAAAGTTAACATCTTAACTAAAATATCATTTTAACATTCAAGTACCCTTTGAAACCACAACTTGCATATATATATACATTCATAACCAAAATACCTATTTATATGCACTTATAACCTATTCCAAAATGAATAAAAATCTACCAAAAGAGTTGACGGATAGTGTGATCTCTAAAGATGATCCAATTGACAACATGAATCCGATAATCTACAGGGAAGAAAACAAAATGAGGTTAGCTTACTTAAAGCTTAGTAAGTTCGTATAACTAAACACAAATACTTGTCAATTAAAATCTTACTAATTGAAATTAACATACAATTTAGTATTCCTTGCCATGTTACAAATTCCTTACCATACCAAAATCATTAGTCATGAGCATATAGCATTATTAAGACATATAGATAGCATAATACACATGCCATTTACATTCAGTTAATTAATAACATTTCATGCGATACGATTTCATTTCCATTCATTTAATTAACTTGTTTTGCCTGGAGAACTTTAGTAAATTAACTTTGGGTACTTAGGATAACTTTGCTCACAGGATAACTTTGCTCACACAAGCTAACAATTGGGACATTAACCATTACTCGATATTGTTCACACAAGCTGTCGAGAATTCGCAACAAATGCTAGATTTTAACCTTTGGTATGGTATCCACCACTGGTACATAGTACCTGATAAATATAACATCGGCACATAGTTCCTGATAAATATAACACGGTACAAAGTACCTAATAAATATAACCATGGGCACTTAGTGCTTGATAAACCCTAATGATATGTCGTTTGTATCCTAATCATTCATTAAGCTCATACGAACCTTAACTCAATTCCATACTTTTTCCATGTTTATAACATAATACCATATTTAACATGATCATATACAATCCATATAATGATACAATTCATTTCAAACATGTATAATTGTCATACTCTAAAATTTAGTCCCTCAATTCCACTTTCAATACTTATCTCGATCAACCTTATCAACATATACATATGTACACATACATAATATGAAATTAAGCAATTATTAGAAAAATATAAACCTAATACGAACTTACCTAAATGAGATAGCAACAAATAGCACACCAAGGACTACTCAACAATTTTCCCATTTCCGCGTTTTTCGACTGGTTGGTCCATTTCTTGATCTATATAATAATTTAATTCAATTAACAGTTCTAAATACCTTAAATGCTCAAAATATGCATATGAACTCTTAACAACAATTTACAATATTTTCCTAAACTTTTACATTTTATTCAATTTAGTCCTAAAATTGAAACTTACACATTTATCACAATTAAGCCCAAAACATGTTAGAGGAACTCTTTTTTACTCTCTTATAGCACACAATTAATGAAAATTTACAAGAATTTCTTGCTAAATTCATTATTTTATCATTTTAGCCCATAAACTTAAAACTAACAAAAATCTTTTTACAAATTAGTCCTATTTAATAACCAAGCTCTCAAATATATCATTTAACTTCAAGAACATCTAAAAATAATTAATGGCAAGTTTCAGAACCTTTAACAGTTTTACAAAATAGTCTCTGGGTTAGCTAGATTAGGCTACAACGATCTCAAAAATATAAAATTTACTAAAAACAAACTTAAATTAATCTTACATGCAAAGAGGACAATCGACTAAACTATAAGATATTTCAAAAATGATGTTTCGGTGGGAGAAAACAAGAAAAGAGAAGATGATGCTTTTGTTTCGTTTTTAACAAATATTATTATATTTTTACTTAAGTTTAATTATTATAATTTAAACATTATTTTAATTTAATAATCACCATTTTCCGTCCATTGAAAATAACATGACATATTTTCCATTTGAAACCATTCACTTATTCATTTAGATCCATTTAATCCATATAAACTAATAGTGACTAGCTTTTGCAATTTTTTACGATTTAGTGTTTTTTCCTTAATTAACTAGCTAAACGTCAAAATTACCAAACCAAAATTTAATAGAACACTCTAATAACCTTTTAAATATTAAATGAATAATATTTACTAACTTAGTGGTCAGAATTGTGGTCCCAAAACCACTATTTTCGACACTACTAAAAATGGGCTGTTAAAACGTGATTGTGAATTACGGTTTGGTTTTCCATAGGGAAAGTGAACTTTCCCCCTATTGGAAATTTATATTTTTCATGTTCATTTCATGATAAGATCCCATTCTCTTAGCAAACAAGGTTTCGAGGGTAGTGGAGAAGATCATTTGGCTGGAAGCCAAGATTCGATAAGTCTCTTTATTCTAGAAACACATGTACTTAATTCGATAACTCTCCTTAGTCGTTCGTTTTGTGCTTTGATGTCTTAGGAAGCTTGCGCATCACTTTTCGCTTGCTTCCATATCAATTGGGCCTTTAGTCCTACATTCTACACACTCATTTGAACATATTAGCATTACCTAAAGCCTGTGTCGGCCTATTGAGTCACAACACTTATAAAATGTGTTAAAAAACACTTATTTTACTAATATTTAATCTTAAGACCTAATTACCGAAAATGTAATATAAAATCCTAAATTGCATAGAAAATAAGCTCCTTAAGTGCGAAATTGACCCGAGGTCAAATACTCTAACACTTAAGTCTTTGCTCGCCCTTAAGCAAACAAAACAAAACAAAATGAAAATAGAATATAAACTAAAACTGAAAACAAGAAATAAACATGCAAAGAAATGAAAATGTATTTGAACTAGCTTGATAAACGAGATTAGGTTGGAGCATCAACACTAGGAAGATTTGCCTAAATATATAACTTTACCTAGAAATTTAAACAATTCAAGGTTATTTACATGTAAGCAGATTAGTTCAACGAATTACAAAGTAAACAAGTTAAAGAAAATTAAATATATAGCTTCATCAAAATGTAGATACGAATATAATATTTATTTCTGTAGGGTATAGTCAGTTCGAATATTTTTTCATACTTAGTTTATTTTTGTTCATGCTTTGAACTATAATGCAATAATATTTCCCTGTATAATCCCTTATGATTTTTTTATTTGTTTGCATCAATACGATTGAGATTTTTCTCAGGCACTTTTTATAAGGGTTATCCTAGTCCTATTGCACCGTTTCCATAACCATGAATTTTACCGAGTATTTTCTTTTTAATTCGAACATCCTAAACTTCTACAAATATAATTACCTATTCGTATCTGCCTTTATCACTTGGAATATTTAATCTCTTTTTCCTATTTACAGTTTAATAAACTGAACAAATTAGTCTAAATATAAACAACCTAAATTATTTAATTTCATGCTAAATTTACAATTTAAACAAACGACCTAGGTATACGCTCCTAACCAATCACTTGTATTTCTACAAGCTCAAGCACATAGAAAACATGAAAAAAAATTAAAAACGAAAATGAAAGAATGAAAATAAATTAATAAACATAAAATGTTTAAAAATTTTCCTAAGTCAGCCCCACACTTTATTCAACATGTTGTCTCTAATGTGCAATTATAATATAAAGGATGGGACTACTCATTCTTTAAGTTTTGGATCACAATGGTAGTGCCGTCATAAATTTCGAGTTTCCTACAAAGGAAAATCAACACACGAATGTAGAAAATACTAAATCCTAACTAATTAAAAATTAAATAAAAAAATTAAAAATCATTCCAAATAAAGATAAAGTAAAAAATCCCAAAAATAAAAAAAAAATTGTTCAAAATTAGTCGGACTTAGGTTCTGACTCTTCATCCGCATTGCTTGGTTTGTCTTCCGACTCCTCCTCTGGGTCTTCCTCCGGATCTTCTTCTTCTTCTTCTTCCAATTCCATCTCCTTGCTTAGTTCGATCTTTGCCTTGTACTTATCAGTTGGGAATTGTGGTAGCTCCATTCGATTTTTCCTCGCATAATCTTCATAAATTGGTTTCGCTTTTTGCATCCATTGAATCATCCATTCCAAATTAGGTAAAACATTCTTACCTAGATGGGGTTTTGAATTAATGGCCCTATTTCATTTCTTATTTCCCACCAAGTGTTTTCGATTTGGTTCGTGTATTGGCAGTTCTGATGGTTGTAGGTAACATTCTGATTTTCCCATTGGTACTTGTACTTGTTTACACAAGGCCATTACTAAATGAGGGAAAAATAATTCAACCTTGTTTTTCTTGACACAAAACAACATGCTCTAGTAGATCCATGTACCAACACAAATTTTTTCTTTCCATAGTATGACATACAACATTGTGGCTTGAAACGTATCTATGTTACACATGTTAGCGGCTAAATAATCTCGAGTATTGATAAACTGTGGCCACATTATTGCATTTGGACTTAGCTGTTCTTGCGGTATTGATGTTGGGAAATTTGTTCCGGATGTAGTTCCCACGCACCTCATACGACTATGTCATCTCTTTTCTCTCTCAAAAAGTGCATAAGATTCGTTTTTTATATAGAATAATAGAGAAATATAGGAGTCGCATAATACCTCAATATTTCCAATGGTGATATTGGAACTTTTTTGCCTCGAATAATTACCCGAGGGCACGGCATGCCCCATTCTTGATTCATCTCGGATTCTTTTAGGGCGGCATAAAATTCTTAGACAACTAGGATACATGCGTGTTCCTTGGGGGTCATACAAAGTTTTTCCCAATAGAGTGATATGATTATGTCTCTTGCCTCACTCATCAACGATGCTAAGAGTTCGAAACCTCTCTCTTGAAGTGGAGTTTTCAGTTGAATCTCTCAAGTTTTTTTCCCTCTCCCTTTGTCGACGATCTTCAGAGTTATCAGCAATTAATTCTTCATTCTACAAGTTTCTAGTCTTGGTTTTGGGGTTAATAAGCTAAAAAGAGGAAGAGAATTCGCGAAATCCTGAAGAAAAGGGTCACAAACGTTGAGTTGGGTGACTATGACGGTTTGAAAGGTGTATCAGCTGGTAAGGGTAATATATAGAAGCCATCTAGGGATTTACTTTTCATCCAAACTTGGTGCAAATCTTTGAAGTTTGCATTGAATCAAGACTAGAAAGTTGCCAAAAATGGCTTGCATGTCGTGCCACACGGGTGCATGGCGCGGCATGACGATAAAGTTTGGTGTTCTTAGGCTCACAGGGGTTGTGTCACGCCATGGGATTTTTATGTGATGACATGGCTTTGATTTCGCCTCTTCGGGGCTTGTAGAAGGTCCTCGGTTGCCCATACATGCACCTACTGACACATAGCTCCTCCATTGTACTCAGGAACCTGTTTCTTACTAATTCTAACGCAATAAAAAGTCTAATTCCTAAATCAAACAAATTAATGTAAAATATTTACAAATTGATTATGTTCGATGGTTAAAAACCTATGTTGTGGTATTGGTCTTGTTCGACAATTCCTTAAACTTTACCATCGAATTCATTTGTTGGTCTTGCCCATCTCAGCTCTTCCAATTGCTCCTTCTCCCACCGGAGTTTTGTCATTTGTCTCATTCTCTAATCTTATGAACACCTACACTTGCACAACTTGAAAAATACATTTGATCGAGGCAATAGTTATGGTATGTTTATGGTGCAAATTGAGACCAAAATTCTCTCTCTTCTTCATGTATAATGATATTTTATAAGATGTGGCATTCTCGTAATTGTATTCATGTTTTGGGAATGATACAAAAGAATGTATGATATTATTTTTTTATTATGGATGATAAAGTAATTTTGCCAAAGTTGTGATTACTAAAATTTTAACTATATTTTATTATTACTTGGAACATGTATATTTTAGATCGTAGACTATCATCTTCACGCAAGTTTTTTATTTTATTATTTATTTAAATTAAAATATGTGAGCTAGAAATGGACATAGGAATTTTGTAAACTAATTTTTTTCGATGAAACGGAAAAAATCAAGACGCATCTAAATCAATCGAGACGACACAAATCTGACCTAAACAAACTGAGAAGTGATCGAGGGTGGTCCGGTAGCTATAGCCAAAGTGTTTCATTGTAAACTTACTATCTTACAATTTGACCTGTATACTTGCGGACATCGTTGTTCTATGTTTTATCTTTTTGTTACAATATCTCCAGTCTAGATGTTCGCATGTCTAGCGGTAGTTAGCATGACAAGAAATTTTGGCATTCTTACCCTAAACTATATGGTTGGCTTATCATACAGATGCATGAACATACATTCATAGTCAATAAATATCATCATGCTATCACATATAAATGCATAAAATTTAAATAACCCTAACCAGCCAAAGTTTCCATAATTCCATCCTAAAAAAATATAAAAGTATAAAATCCACCCCAAACCATAGTTTGGGTCTTCTATTTTGCCCCCACAGACTTCTCTTGTGGTACTGGTTCATATCGTTGACGTCGTTTTTCCACCCTCATTTCTGCGTTGTCGCCGCCATCGTCGGGCTGCCGCCAGACTGCCCCCAACCAATAACTGCCTATTTTAAGTCAAATCAGAACAGTAGTTTCGGGACCAAAAATCTGATTTTAAAATATTTATTTTATTATTATTTTAATGTTTATAGCATGATAGTATGATTGTGTGAAAATTTTGTTAAGAAATTTTATCATTTGATTAGTCAATTTGATAAAAATGACTAAATCGCGTAAAATGTAAAATGTGTGTTCTAATAGCTAAAGGTATTAAATGGCTATGAAATTAAATAGTGGAGGTCCTTATGTGGTAATTAATCCATTTTTATTATGAGTGGACAAGTACGACCATTAATTAGGTGATTTAATGGTTTATTATTAAGGATAATTCGGTAATTGGTAATTAAATGTTAATTAAATAAAACAAATAAAAAATATTTATCCTTTCATCTACATCATTTGCCTAAATTGAAGAGAAGAAAAATCCATATTCTAGGGTTTAAAGCTTCAGTCAATTGCTAGCTTTATTGTAAGTCCGTTTTTGTCCTATTTTTAATGATTTCTATGTTTTCGAGATCATTGCAGCTTAGTCCAGCTAGCCAGGGACTATTTTGCAAAATTGTTAAAGGTTTAGGGTTTTTCCGTTGATGAATGTTGGTATATTGTGATTTTTAATGGTATAAAATGCATGCTTGTTGTTAGATAAACAACATTTGTAAAGTGATTTTTGACAAAATTGTCAATTAAGGGTTAAATTGTGAAATGTGTAAATTTAGTGGTTAAATTGTGAAATAAATGAAAAATATGGACTGCTAGGGACCTAATTGAATTTTGGCTAGCATAGGTTTTGATTGATTTGCATGAATTTGTGATTTTATGAAATAAGGACTAAATTGTGAAAATGTGAAATATTAGGGGTAAAAGTGTAAAGTGGCTTTAAAGTGTGTTTTGGATTAAATTGAATAGAGAGATAATTAAATAAGCTAAATTTGATATTATATAGATCAAGAGAAGTGAAATACAGACCTAAATTGGGGAAAGAACAAAGTTTCAGATTAATCGACTTAATTCGCCGTTTTTGCATCCAAGGTAAGCTCATATGTAGTAAGCATTGTTATAACTGTGTTTTAAATGCTTTGATATTGCATAAATTGTAAATACGACCTTACAACCATGTTCGAAGACAATTCGGCAAGTGTTAAGTCCCAGTTGAACCTTAGAAATAGTTTAGGATACGAATGACATGTCATTAGGGGTTATGTGATTTGGGTGCTGGTCCATACGTTCTACCGGTGGCTGAGTTATCCGACATGTGTTGTGGATATTCGTCAACTTGTGTGAGCAGCACCGTGTAGCTTCATCATGACTGTCAGCTTGTGTGAGCAGACCCGTTGATAGCTCTAGTGTGAGCAGTATATGTAATATGAGATTGAGATAGCTTTGGCTATATATGTGGCACTTAAAGTGCGAGTTTCCCAAGTTTCCAATAGTATTCCGAATGGTTCAACAGGTATATCGAAGATATGGATGATTATGTGATTGATACGAGATGGTACATGTATGTACATGAACTGTATAAGTATTGAATCGATGAAAGCTGTGTGTAACACCCCAAACCCGGCCTAGACGTTATGGCCGAATCTGGCGATGTCACATGATAGTGCTTTAGGAAAAGTAATTACAATAACATCATTATCGATATCCTAGGCTATCGTAAAAAACGTGTTGTTTGTTCGTTCATTATCCATTTTCAAAATTTTTATACGTTGCGAAAGCTTTTAAAATGATTTGCAAAGTCGTACATATTTTGATGAAACATTTTTTTATTTTGAAAACTCGCGTCTTATGCTACTGCTAGCAGTTTATAAAATAAAAATCCCAAATATTAAACAAAAATTCGAAAGGCCTTGCTGCATAAAAATTTACCCAATATAACCAAATCATAATTAAAAATAAACTGTAAATAAGTGTCCAGAATCGTGGTCACCACCGAGTCCTTCGCTGCACCGACCTATCTACAGCTGGGGATTACCTAAACTGATTATGTAACACCCCAAACCCGGCCTAGAAGTTAGGCCCGAATCTGGCATGCCACATCAAAAGGTTGTATAAACCTTACGATCTTTAAAAAAACCTTTCCACAATTTAAAAGCTTTCTTTCAATGTAAAACCTTGCAAACATAATATTGTTTTCAAAACATTGTTTGTAGTAGAAGATTGACTTTAAAAGTTGTGGAAACGTGATATTTGAAAACGGTAGTTATCGTTTTAAAAACCCATGTTAAATTGTTTAGCAGTTCATAACTAAAAGAATTACCAATGAAAGTTAAAAGAAAGTCCCAAAGGCCATATTACATAAATTAATAACCCAAAATAGAATAATCTAAAATAATTTAAAACCAAAATTACTAAGTTCTGTTTATTAACAATCCGCGTATGGCCACCTTCGAGTCCTCCACAGCTCCAAATCCTCTATCACTGGGGATTACCTGCACAGTTAATAACGGGGTGAGTTTATGAAAACTCAGTGTGTAATCCCCTTACTAGAGTATTAGTCAGTATACAGGAGTAGAAACCTAAACAGTCTTGGCCGAAGCCCTTTCAACAGTAACAGTATAGTATAGATCAGAGCATATGTAGGTCAAAGCCCACTACGAAATTATTTGGGTCACAGCCTACAACAGTATCAATTGGGCCTAGCCCAAACTAATAACAAAACAAGTGGCATAAGCCCAGTACAGTGACAGATCTCATTAACAGATATGCAACAGTATGAGGATGTAGCCCATTCCAGTCCAGCCTTACACTCCACTCGTACCAGCCCTACAGTCCATGTGTGGACCAAGTCAACCCACTTAGCTCTACACTCCAAGAATGCAAATGAGCCGCTAAGATAAACGCAGCAAAGCCGCGATATGCGATATATGTGGCTGAGCCACTAAAATCAGTATAACGTGGCATAGCCACCAGTACAGTAATTCCTCTAATATACAAGCCTAACCCCATGCAATATGTCGTGTATGTCATGCTTAATCATTACACATGTATGCAAAATGGCCATGCTCAGTAACAGTCATCTAAACATATATTAACAGCATATCAATCACACGCCCACAGTCAAGTCAGTTAAAACGCAGTCGTACGATCACAGTCAAATCAGTCATTTACCGATAAGGGCAAAACAATCATTTACCCTATAAGGGTATTTCGGTAATCCTATCCTACAGGGGTATTTCAGTAATTCTACCTTATAGGGGTATTTCGATAATTTTACAATTTGGGGGTATTTTGGTAATTTCGTAAATTGAGGGTATTTCAGTAATTTCACAAATCGAGGGTATTTCGATAATTTTTCAAATCAAAGGTATTTCGATAATTTCAAAAATTGAGGGTATTTCGATAATTTCACAAATCGAGGGTATTTCGATAATTTTGCAAATTAGAGGTACTTTGGTAATTTCGCAAACTGAGGGTATTTCGGTAATTTTCCAAACTGACGGTATTTCAGTAATTTTACAAATTAGGGGTATTTCGGTAATTTTGTAATTCGAGGGTATTTCGATAATTTCATAAATCAGAGGTATTTTTGTAATTTCACAAAATAGGGGTATTTTAGTAATTTTGCAATCTATGGGTATTTCGGTGATTTCATAAGTCAGGGGTATTTTTGTAATTTCACAAATAGGGGTATTTCGGTAATTTTACAAACCAAGGGTATTTCAGTAATTTTGTCAACCCCTTAGAAGGTCTATAGTCACCTCGAGCGACTCAAGTATTCTAAATAGAGATAATGATGTGCCCAAGTGGGTCCACACGCTCGTGTGGCCCATTTAGCCCAAATCTTGCCACAGATATGAGATTCACATAGAATTGCCATGTGACCGACATTTTGGCATTTGCCGCTCTACAGCTAGAGTAGTGCGAAATACACACCTGATAGGGAATCTGAAGCTAATCCGTGCTCCGTCCACTTCTATGCCCAACACCAGCCAAGGTCTCCTTCCTCTCCTTATAGATAGCTTTATTTAAAGCCAGCTTCTCACCTTCCCTCTTGCTAGCTTTCCGATATGGGATCCCTCCTTCAGTAGAGTTTAAATCCAACACAAACTCTGGCCGCCCCCACTTAGCAAAATATATATCTCCTTTTTGCTTGCAATGAGATTCGAACTCAGGTTCCTCTGTAACATAATCCACGCCGCTAGCCACTTTACCAACTAGCTCCTTGTTATCATAAAACATGCACAACTAAATATAAGTCTATGGGCCAAAGTCTAAGTTCAATTAAAAATAAATCAAAATGAAATGCAAGCGCCAAGATTTGAACCTTGGACCCCTTCCTTCCTTGTGGCGTCATTCTCTTGTCTCTTATGTGGCGTCATTTGCCACTAGACCACAACTCCTTTTGTGTCATTTTTCTCCACATTTTATTCTGAAAGCCTACTTACTAACTCCCAGGGTGTTATTCCCTTAAAACAAAATTTTCCTAAAGCCCAAGTTTGATCCCGAGACTTCATAGAAGCCCCCTAACCTTCCAAAATCACTCACCTAATAGGTCCAACTTGCTTTAGTGCCATTCTTTCATCCGATAAAATTTTAAACGGTCCCCTGCCCAAGGCCTAATGGGCCCAATTCTACTAGGCCCAACTTTGGGTCGTTACAGATTAAACAGAAAAGGGTGAGTTTTCGCAAACTTAGTGTATACTCCCCATAGAAAACATACACATAGTAATATCAGATAACAGACATAATTCCATAGTTCGGGTCAGATCCCATTACAGAAACGGTGTGGACCCTAGCCCACTCAGATACAGAATCAGACATATTTCAGGGCCTTAGCCTATTTCAGATAGAATATGTAGAAAACAGAGTCCTACCCACCAACCTCTACACACAAACTCCGTCCAACCCTACACACCATGTGGGGTTAAAATCAACCCACCCAACCCTATACACCATGTTGTACCGAATGCGGCACATAATAAAAAATTTACAGCTGAGTTACCAGATAACAGGCTTAAGAGCCTTTCAGATACTTCCTCCAATCATAATCGACCCACCTCGATCCAATGCAACATACAAGTATGACATGCTATTATGCAATTAAACTCATATATATTCAGTTCTATATACATGCTTAATACATAAATTAGACAGACAGATCATTCAGTTAGGGGTCTAAGTATTGCTTACCGACCCTATGGCAGGTCCACAGTCGACTTGGGTGACCCGTGCAATCTTACAGAGTTTTCAGAAAAATGGGCTTACACGCCCATGTGGCCTATCCGTGTGGCCCACATGGCCTGGCCCAGAATCCCACACGCTCTTGTGGTTTACCTGTGTAGGCCTGCACGGCCCAATTGGTCGAGCTCGTGTATCGTACACAGCCTTGCAAGCGCACGGCCGGGCTCATCGATCACACGGTCGTGTGATGACTTACAGTCTTGTACACGGGGGACCACACATCCGTGTGGCGTCGACAGGAAGGTTTTTAGCTTTCGGCAAAACCTCTTTTTTTGTATTTTCGGGTACACACTTGGTTCGATTTCGACACGTAACCACTCTAGTGCACTCCAAAACCTGTATTCGACAATTGAAAACCCAATTTCAATCACTTAATCCAAGTTGTTATGAAAGGAAATTTCCTGAAACTTACAGACAACCTTACCTTTAACGAGCAAGAAATAGTGTCTTGCAACACAAGAACCCGATTAAAGCCTTCGAGCAGTACCTAAACAAGAGTAAAACGATTCCTTTGTTAATCGCTTAATAAAAAATGTAACAACCCAAACCCGGCCCAAACACTATGGCCGAATCTGGTTCGTTACAGGAAAAATATTCTGGAAAAGCCTTTTTGGAAACCCACTTAAGTTTTAAAAAGTCTTCATTTTAGTGGGCTTGCCAAACCGTACTTAGATTTTTAATTTGAAAATTAGGTTAAGTCGAGTTAATATAAAATTATAAGTGTGCCCGATGGCTTGATAAAAACGTTCACAAATTTAGCTTATAAAACCTTTATAACTCATTTCATAAAGAGATAGTTGAAGCAATTATTCAAGCATAAAGAAAAAAAAAATACTAGGAGGCCTTATTACATCCGAAATAAAATTAAAATCCACAATCCAATAATAAATGAATTGAAGTTCAAAGTCCATTAAAATTTAAATCCACTGCATGGCCACCTCGAGTCAACCCGGCCCACATCTGCTATCTACATGTTACCCAAAATGTAAAAGAAGGTGAGTCACCAAGACTCGATGTAACCCTTCCCCGGTTTAAACATGTTCATACACAACATATAACAAATTAATTATGCAAGTCATCATGTGTCCCAACCTAGCCACCATACGCCATCTGCTCTACCCCGTTGTGGTACCAAACCACCGGGTGGTGCCAAACCACCGTGACATATAGTCACGATGTGCTACCAAAGCACCGTGTCCGTAGACACACCGGGTGATGGGGCCAACCCATCGTGTGATACCAAATCACCGGCGCAGACGATCCCATATCTCAAGTGGGGCCAACCCACGGTGGTATTAACCACGGGGACAAGTCGCTATGAGGTACCAAACCTCTGAGGTGCCAAACCTCGGTGACCGTAGTCACAAAGCAGTGTTACCAAAACACTCGGTGCCCGTCGGCACGAATACACTGCCCCCTCCACTCAATCAACCCACATGGTCAATAGTCACATATAGATTTTTCATATGTATTATCACAACATGCTTCCCAAAATCATAAAATAGCAAATCATATGTATTATCACAACTCGCTTAATCACCGTATAGGGTCCGATGAACCTTGGGCTTAGCTTCCCTTTTCGTCCAAATCTTAATACCTTTTTCCAAGGCGATACTTTTAGAAAAACCTTGTCTCACACAGCATACTCCATCTCCTTGCGTTTTAAATCAGCATAGGATTTCTGCCTATCCGATGCTTCCTTAAGACGAGACCGAATCACCTTAACTTTATCCTCTGCCTCTGTCACCAACTCGACCCAAAATCATCGCTCACCTAATTCTCGCCAACATGTCGAGTACGACATTTCCGTCCATATCAAGATTGCCTCATACGGAGCCATCTGAATGCTCGCTTGATAACTATTGTTATAAGCGAATTCTGCTAGCGGTTGAAATTCCTCCCAACTACCCCGAAAATCCAAGACACAACCTCTTAACATATCCTCCAAGATCTGTATCACCCTTTCCGATTGTCCATCGATCGTGGATGGAAAGCGGTACTAAAATCCAACCGCGTGCCCATAGCTTGATGCAAGGCTTTCCAAAACCTTGACGTGAACCTGGGATCCCTATCCGAGATGATTGATGTTGGAACACCATGCAATCTTACTATCTCCGAGACGTACAGCTTAGCTAGCTTCTGAAGAGAGAAATCCCTCCTCACTGGTATGAAGTGAGCCGATTTAGTTAAACGGTCCACTATCACCCAAATCTGCGTCTTTTCTTGCTGGGCGTAAGGGGGTAGCCCACTAACGAAATCCATAGTGATCCGCTCCCACTTCCATTGGGAATCTTCACCGGTCAAAGCAACCCCGACGGCAGAATCGGTGTTCAAATTTAACTTGTTGACAAGTCGACACTTACCAACAAACTCATTACTTCACGCTTTAACCCGCCACCAAAATCGCTTTCTAAGATCTCTATATATCTTGCTTCCTCCCGATGCATAGCGTAGGGGCTACTATGTGCATCATGGAGAATCTTCGCGCCTCAACTCCATATCCTTTAGCATACACGCCGCCTCTGAAGGCATAATACTCCATCACTCGACAAAGTTATATCCTTCCAAACCACCCTCCCGAACTTGTGCTCTCTTAGCGTTCAACCCTTCATCCACCGATCGCTTTTTCCTTAACCTCCTCGATCCATGTTGGCTTAACTCAAGTTCCGCCAAGAGACTTCCATCATCATATAGACTTAACCGAGCAAACATTGCTCTCAAGTCCGCCACAACCTTCCGGCTCAACGCGTCGCCCACCACGCTGGCCTTGCCCGATGATACTCGATCGAACAATCGTAATCCTTCAAAAGTTTGATCCATCGACGTTGTCTCGATTTAGATCCTTCCGAGTCGGGAGATACCTCAAACTCTTGTGATCTGTATAAACTATCGACTTCTCCCCATAAAGATAGTGTCTCCAAATTTTCGTGAGCGAAGACAATCTGCCGCTAACTCTAAGTCGTCGTTGGATAGTTCGGGCCATGTGGCCTTAATCGCCGTGTGATGCATAGGCTACTACCTTCCTCCTCAGACGCGACACATCCCAAACCAAGATGGGACGCATCACAATAAACGGTGAACAACTTCCTCGCCTCTGTTTGCACCAAAATCGGAGCTTCACAAAATTTTCCTTAGTTTATCGAAGCTTTCTTGCTGCTTCTCCGACCATACAAATGGGACTCCTTTTCTTAATAGCTTCGTCACAACGGTGTCGCGATCGTGAGAAAACCCTTCCACAAACCTCCGATAGTACCCCGCTAGACCCGAAAACTTCTGGATCTCCGCCACCGACCCAGCGGTTTCCAATCCAATACCGCTTCAATCTTACGAGGGTCTACTCTAATTCCTTCAGCCGATACCACATGTCCTAAGAAAGCCACCTCCTTTAGCCAAAATTCGCACTTGCTGAATTTGGCATATAATTGCTTCTCCCTCAACACTTGTAGAACTATACGCAAGTGCTTGTCATGCTCCACCTCCGTCTTAGAATAGACTAATATATCGTCTATGAACACTACGACGAATTGGTCTAAGTATTGCTGGAACACCCTATTCATCAAGTCCATAAACGCTGCCGGCGCGTTGGTCAACCCAAATGGCATCACTAGAAACTCGTAATGTCCATACCGAGTTCTGAATGCCGTCTTGTGAACATCAACCTCCTTTACCTTTAATTGATGGTAACCCGACCTAAGGTCTATCTTTGAGAACACCGAGGCACCCTTTAGTTGATCGAACAAGTCGTCAATCCGAGGCAACGGATACTTGTTCTTGATCGTTAACTTGTTCAATTGGCGGTAGTCGATACACATCCGCATTGAACCGTCCTTCTTCTTGACGAACAACACAGGCGTTCCCCACGGAGATATGCTTGGTCGAATGAATCCTCTATCCACGAGCTCCTGAATTTGAGCCTTCAGCTCCACCAATTCCTTTGGTGCCATTCGGTATGGTGCTATAGACACAGTGCCGCCTGTGGCGCAGTGTCTATACCGAATTCAACTTCCCGATCTGGAGGCAGACCCGGAAGTTCTTCTGGAAATACATCAGCAAATTCCCCAACCGATCGAACCTTTCCAACTACCGACTCCTTAGCTTCCAAAGCACATATTCGAACCAAGTACGCCTCACAACCCTTCTTTACCATCCTTTCAGCCTTCAAGGCTGACACTACATTGGATAGGTAATTCCTCCTATCACCTATCATAACCACTTCATCACCCTTAGCCGTCTTAAGAACCATGCGCTTAGCCGCGCAATCCAAATTCGCCTGGATACTTAACCACCAATCCATCCCAAGGATCAAATCGAACTCTCCAAATGGTAGTTCCATCAGATCGGCTACAAATACGACCCCTTGGAGTTCTAGGGGTACGTCTCTATAAAGTTTGTCTACGACTACAGAGTGTCCTAGGGGGCTTAGCACCGTCATCTTTCTAAGAGTAGTCTCAGAGTCTAGGTCCATAGTTCCTACCACACTACTAGCAATGTACGAGTGCGTCGAACCCACATTAATTAATGCAACATAAGGTAAACCAAATATTAGGAACGTACCGGTTATGACGTCCGGTGCATCTCCCTCCTCGCGACGCCTCGCTGCATAGACTAAGCCAGGCTGCCTAGCCTCTGTGTTACCCGATCCTCTGCCCTGAGTTCCACGACCTCTATTCGGACCATTTCCTCTCGACCATTTCCACGACCCTCCGTGGTCCCATATTTCTGCTTTGAGTACGGTTACGCTTCTTCGGTGATTCTTAGCTAGTTTCCGGGCAATCTCGACACGATGCTCCAAAGACCCACATTCAAAACAACCTCTACCACCGGGTCCAACAGCTTCCCCAATGGGTTTTCCCACGGTGGTTACACCGAGTCGGCCTCGATTAGTAGTCGTGGCCTACCGGCTGATTTGGCCCACTCGCCTAGCCCTTTTTGTACGCACTATTACCACCCGATCCCGCCACCCAAAACCTCTCTTTTGGTTATTCTTACTATAGTTTTGTCTCACAGTCTCCTTAATCCCTCTATCCACGGAGATATGCTTGGTCGAATGAACCCTCTATCCACGAGCTCCTGAATTTGAGCCTTCACTCCACCAATTCCTTTGGTGCCATTCGGTATGGTGCTATAGACACGTGTGCCGCCTCGGTAGTAGGTCTATACCGAATTCAACTTCCCGATCCGGAGGCGGACCCAAAGTTCTTCCGAAATACATCAAGAAATTCCCCAACCGTTCGAACCTTTCCAACTACCGACTCCTTAGCTTCCAAAGCACATATTCGAACCAAGTACGCCTCACAACCCTTCTTTACCATCCTTTCAGCCTTTTCAAGGCTGACACTACATTGGATAGGTAATTCCTCCTATCACCTATCATAACCACTTCATCACCCTTAGCCGCCTTAAGAACCATGCGCTTAGCCGCAAGAATCCAAATTCGCCCGATACTTAACCACCAATCCATCCATCCCAAGGATCAAATCGAACTCTCCAAATGGTAGTTCCATCGGATCGGCTACAAATACGACCCCTGGAGTTCTAGGGGTGCGTCTCTATAAAGTTTGTCTACGACTCACAGAGTGTCCTAGGGGGCTTAGCACCGTCATCTTTCTAAGAGTAGTCTCAGAGTCTAGGTCCATAGTTCCTACCACACTACTAGCAATGTACGAGTGCGTCGAACCCACATTAATTAATGCAACATAAGGTAAACCAAATATTAGGAACGTACCGGTTATGACGTCCGGTGCGTCTCCCTCCTCGCGACGCCTCGCTGCATAGACTAAGCCAGGCTGCCTAGCCTCTGTGTTACCCGATCCTCTGCCCTGAGTTCCACGACCTCCATTCGGACCATTTCCTCCTCGACCATTTCCACGACCCCTCTGTGGTCCCATATTTCTGTCTTGAGTACGGTTACGCCTTTTCCGGCGATTCTTAGCTAGTTTCCGGGGCAATCTCGACACGATGCTCCAAAGACCCACATTCAAAACAACCTCTACCACCGGTCCAACAAATTTTCCCAATGGGTTTTCCCGGTGGTTGGTTACACCGAGTCGGCCTCGATTAGTAGTCGTGGGCCTACCGGTTGATTTGGCCCACTCGCCTAGCCCTTTCGCAAGACTATTACCACTGATCCCGCCGACCCAAAACCTCTCTTTTGGTTATTCTTACTATAGTTTTGTCTCACAGCCTCCTTAATCCCTTCTACCACCTTGGCCTTCTCCACTAGGGGCGAGAACTCACGAACTCACATGGGCAATTATTAATCTCGAGATCATCTCTCGAGTCCGTCTCAAAACGGACGCAGCTACTCATGTTCTGTGGCTACGATTCCTCCGGCATACCTACTCACCTTAAAAACTCCGCCTCATACTAGGCCACCGACTTAGTTCCTTGCACTAGACCTGTGAAGGCTTTCCTTTGAGCATCGGTGTAGCTAGTGCCCACATACTTCTTCTTCGAAAAGGCGCCTTTAAAGTAGTCCCACGTGAGATCATCACCGCGGCTCCATCCTGCATCGTCACCACCACCGGTACGCTTCATCCTTTAGAAGCGACACCGCCCCTTTCAGCCTTCTCCTCCACAATCAAATGAGATCATCCATGACCCTTTCCGTAGATTCCACCAATACTCTGCGGCACTGGGTGCCACTCGAGACACCACGGAATACCTCGGCCCGTTAGGACCGACTCGCTCGAACAGACTTTCGAGCTCCCAAATTCCCACCACCCTCGGCCACCATCTCCAAAACTCGTAAAATAGCTTGCGACACGCCTCACCACCGGCCCGTCCTGCGCCTCACCCACGAAAGTAGGAGGTGGTGGTGGCGGTGGTACCTCGCTTTCGAACCTTGACTGACTGACGGGTTCGGATCATCGTCATCCTACCCTACCCAAGTCCACGGCGCGCCCACGTCCTCTAGAACTCATTCTATCTACTGCGCTTTTAATCTGATTAAGAGAATTTTATGTGTTAGTACTTGTTCCACTTATTATTCGCGAATGAATTTTATGGAGAAAATTTAGTTAGAGGTTCTTTCGAGCAAACAAGTTTCAGTCTTCTATCCTAGTTCACACAAAAGAGTTCATACATCCATTCCTTAATACTTTCCATACCTATTCACTCCTCGGACCATTCTGCCCATTTCTAACCCAGGGGTATTTTCGTCATTTTTCTACATGGGTATTTTCGTCATAAAAGAAGTTTTAAAACTTTAGTAAAGTAGGCCATTTTGTAATTCCCAAAACTGGAGGGTTTTTCTGACAAATTTGTAAAATTAGAGACATAGCATCGTTTTGAAACCAGGGGTATTTTGGTAATTTTGTCATTCAGGGGCAATTTTGTAATTTTGATAAATCGAGGGTATTTCCAACAGTTGTAAAACTTTGAGGGTCCTTTTTGAATTTTTTCCTTTCCAAATGGTGATGTTGGTAAAGTTTTCAAAATATCAGGGTCATTTCGGTAATTTTCACAAATTGAGGGCGTTTTCGTAATTTTCTAAAACCAAAATATTTCAGTGTTGATTTTTTTCAAAGCTAAGTTATTGGATATTTGTAAAGTAGTTGAAATTTTTGAGCAAAACCATTGAACCGATATTTTCTCGAGTCGTATGCGTTTTAGTAATTTTACCCCTAAGGGTATTTTTGTAATTTTCCACAAATTTGAGTTTTTCGAAGAACACGTTGTAAAAATGATGTTTTTCAGATTTAAAAGAGTCATTGTAAAAATTTTGAAAACGTTAGGGTTGTTGTTGTTTCATTTTTTTTTCGAAAATCATGGCTAGTTCCCTTTCGGGTTTTAATCATTGTGTTTAGCTTTGTGACCGAGCCCTCTTGGTCGTGGTGAACCAAAGCTACGCACTGTGCAGATTCGAGTGAAGAGGAGGTGGGTCACGCGGACCGCTTAAATACCAAGCTCACCGAACCTTTCTAGACATGCGCACGCAGGTTGCCACACCACCGGGCCTTCTCGAGTTAGGGTGAGCACCGGCTACGCACTGCAGGATACCCGCGAAGAGGAGGTGAGTCACACTGATCGCTTAAATACCGTGCTCTTTCCGGATCCAATCCTCGACATGCGTCATGGGGTTACCACACCCTAGCTCACCGCTAAGTCATAGATTGGTTTAGTTCTTTAACGCCTTATGTTGGCTTCATGTGTTTGAGTAATCTAATCCTGTGGGTTCAAGTCCTATAAGTCTATCTACGCCCATGCTTCCTACCCTTCTACAGAACATAATTCACAAAGAATGTTCGAAGTACTTACTCACAGGCGGATCGGTCTTAGGAGACTCGAGCCATGCCGCTCAAAAAATCCAAAAATTATTTCATAAGGCCTTTTAAAACATTTTTGGGCCTTGGGCCCCACAAACAGCTTTGAACTGGGCTCGATATTAATTTTGTAACAACCCAAACCCGCCCAAACACTATGGCCGATCTGTTCGTTCTATAGAAAATATTCTGAAAAGCCTTTTTGAAACCCACTTAAGTTTTAAAAGTCTTCATTTTAGTGGGCTTGCCAAACCGTATTTAGATTTTTAATTTGAAAATTAGGTTAAGTCGAGTTAATATAAAATTATAAGTGTGCCCGATGGCTTGATAAAAACGTTCACAAATTTAGCTTATAAAACCTTTATAACTCATTTCATAAAGAGATAGTTGAAGCAATTATTCAAGCATAAAGAAAAAAAAAAATACTACTAGGAGGCCTTATTACATCCGAAATAAAATTAAAATCCACAATCCAATAATAAATGAATTGAAGTTCAAAGTCCATTAAAATTTAAATCCATTGCATGGCCACCTCGAGTCAACCCGGCTCCACATCCGCTATCTACTCGTTACACAAAAATGTAAGAAGAAGGTGAGTCACCAAGACTCAAAGATGTAACCCTTCCCCGGTTTAAACATGTTCATACACAACATATAACAAATTAATTATGCAAGTCATCATGTGTCCCAACCTAGCCAGCCATACGCCACTGTCTACCCCGTTGTGGTACCAAACCACTGGTGGTGCCAAACCACTGGTGACATATAGTCACGATGTGCTACCAAAGCACCGGTGTCAGAGACACACCGGGTGATGGGGCCAACCCATCGTGTGTGATACCAAATCACCGCGATTTATCCCATATCTCAAGTGGGGCCAACCCACGGTGGTATTAACCACAGGGACAAGTCGCTATGAGGTACCAAACCTCTGGAGGTGCCAAACCTCTGGTGACCGTAGTCACAGTGTGTTACCAAAACACTGGTGCCCGTCGGCACGAATACACTGCCCCCTCCACTCAATCAACCCACATGGTCAATAGTCACATATAGATTTTTCATATGTATTATCACAACATGCTTCCCAAAAGCATAAAATAGCAAATCATATGCACAGGTATTCACCTGGTTACCCCGTATACCGTTATGGTATTCAAGCCATTGCTACATACATCACGTTAGCAACCACATTACTTAACATAATTTAATAAGTTAAATGGTGTGTATGTACACACCTGTTACCACGATAGTCTTAAATCTCGAAGTTAATCAATCGGCCACACTCTAAGTCCTTGCCCCTATATTCGGCCAACTATCAAGGTTAGTGATATGGGCCATTCGGCCAAACCAAATAATTTAAAGGGGTCATACTTTGTACCCGAATCCTTACCCAAATCGCTTCGAGTACTAGCCTTAGCGTCCGATTTGCGAATCTGGTTTACAAACTTCACTTAGTCAATTAATAGCACTAATAACCATAGCCTTCGGCTTTTAAATACTAATATAAGCCTTACCTACACTTACCAAATTCGGTTGGTAGAAGATGGAGCCTAGATCGCCTGATTCCAAATATCTCAGAGTCCCTACAACATTTCGGTTTAGACAAAAGATAGCCAAATATCAGTCTGTGCCGGACTCCTGTTTTTCCCCATGCTTAAATCGACAGAATCATAAAAGAGAATAACAAAAACCATTCGGCTATGTCCCTCCTTACCTTCCTCAAACCGATTGAAAGCTAACTTTCGTAGGGTCTTATACTTCCTTTAGTATTCGGTTAACCACGCTGCCAAGGAGGAGTGTGAGATTCGGCACTTCAAGGGGGGTGTATTCGGTTTATTGAAGGAAGGAAAATAATGGAGATGAGAGGGAATAGAAGTTTCGGCTAAAGGGGTTTGGGAGGCTGGAAGAAAAATAAAAGAAGAATGAAGAGGGCTTAAGAGATTTCGGCAAGTAGCAAAATGAAGAAAAAGAAGAGAATGGTGCTAGGTTGCTCCTTTTATACACATTCGGCACCCCTTCTAGTAGCATTGCCGTCCACACTAATCCACCAAGGAGTTTAAAATTCGGCCATTACCTTATTTTGCTCCAAGCCACCCATTCACTTTAATTCAAACTTAATTGATTTAATCCCCTCTTAATCCAATAATAATCCAACTAATATCTTCTTTATCCTCTTATTATCATTATAATAAAATCCCTTATTATCACCAATTTTAAGCAAATTAAAACCAATTTAAAGTGCTCAAATTATCCCTAAATAATAATTAACAAAAACCTCCTTTTTATCCAAAATAAAAGAATTTAAGGAGAGAAATTCTCTCCTTGTGCCGTCCAAATAAGGAGCCAAAAAAAGGATTTATGTGACTCGAACACAAGCTCTCCCTTGTGCATTGTATGCGTCAACTCCAAGCACTTAAGTGGCCTCCCTTTTGCCACTTTTCCAAGGCCTATTTAGTGTCAAATTATCCCCACTTATTCTTTTAACACCCTTCTGCTAGGGCTCCCTACCTTTTAAGTTAAAAATTGAATTTTTCCATCAAACCGAGCACACTCAAAGCCTTAAATTAAGCTTATTTATTTCATAAATAATACCACAATAGTTCTTACATAATAGAAATAATGAAATTCCAAATAGCCCCGTTTTTGGGATGTTACAAAAAATAACACTAAGACTATAGAAAAACCACTTACCGATCGCGCGTTCCGACTATAGATAATAGACACGGCTGAAAGGAAGGAGAACCGAAATAAGAGAGGGGAAAAAATAGTAGAATTTTGGCAGGGAATTTGGCAGAAAGCATAAAAAATAACAGGCGAAAATTTTGAGAAACAAAGTGGAAAAATAAAAAATAGCAAAGTAATCAAATTGGCAAAAATTCTGATAACTCCCCTATTCAAATCTCCTTAATTATCTCCACCAACCTCTCCACTATCAGAATTTTAGTCCATCTCAACCTCTTCACATGGCACAAGTAGCAAAAATAAATCCCTTGTTCGTACAGGGATTCGAACTCAAGACCTCAAACCTATTAACACTCCACTTAACCACCAGACCAGCAGGCCTATTCTGTTAGTTACCTACACACTTTAACTTATAAGCCTACCAACCAGAGTGTGGGCTTTACTCATAAAAATACCAGAATTTACCCAAGTTGAGACTTGAACTTGGGACCTCCCACACACACCCAGAACCCCTAACCACTGAAGCAGACACTCCTACATGTCAAAATTACAAAAGCCGAATTTAAAGAAAAACGGGGCATTACACTGTGAAATTCATATCAAATTTGTAAATGAAAATGTGAAAGGTTTATTAGTTAATATGAATTTTGTGTTGAAATATTCAAATGATTGAATTGTGTATTTATGACTAATTGAGTTTATTTCATACGAGCTTACTAAGCTTTTTAGCTTACATCATTTATTTTTCCGTGTTTTATAGTGAAATCAAAGCTAGCTCGGATTCTGGGATCGTCGGAGACTTTGTCACACTATCCTACTATCACTTTGGTACTTTTGAATTTAAGTATTTTGAGTATATGGCATGTATAGGTATTTGGTTAATTTTGGTATATTAGTTGGTAATGAATTTAGCCATTTGAATTGGCTTGCAAATGTTAAAAGTTTGGTTTCGTATATAGCCATGTAAGTTGGCTTGTTTTTGGTTGATTTGATCATATATATGTTTGTGCATATGACTTGTATTGTGAGTTTGATGATGGATACATGATGATTGTTGATAATAGGTATTGTGAATGTCAAATGGTTGATGATTTGAGAATTTGTATGCTTGTAACTTTAGGAAATTGATGTATGTTTAAAAATGTCAATTAGTTGATTTGGAATTGTGAATTTGGTATAAAATGGAATAGTATATTGTGGTGCATGTGTGCCTTGTTGTTGGTATTGAAATGGTATGTTTTATGCTTGGTTGAGATTAAAGGAATGCCTATATATGCTATGTTTTGGTGTCAATTGGGTTTAATGTAGGTACATGCAATTTGGGTGGCAAAATGGCTTGGTAAATAGCCTATTTTTGTCCATATGGGCAGAGACACTGGCATGTGTGACACACGGATAAGTTGCACGACCGTGTGTCCCCTGGTGTTGAATTAAAATCAAATCAGTATACTCTACATGGCCTAGCACACGGGCATGTGATTATCGTGTGGCCTAAGTCAGTATACCCTTCAGGTTTGGCATGGCCTAACACACGGCCTAGCATACGGGCGCGTGTCCCCTGAAGTTCGAAAAATTTTCTAAGTGTTTTAAAAATTTCTTGAGCTATCGGATTAGTCCCAAACCACTCTTAAAGCATGTTTAGACCCTTGTAGGCTCATATTAGGGACAATGTGATTGAATTTGAATGATGATTGCATGAAATTTGAAAATGTATGTGAAATGAATGTAACACCCCAAACCCGGTCAATACGCCATGACCGAATTTGGTATGTCACAGAGGAAAATATTTTTGAAAGAGTCGAATTAACAATTAAATTTTTATGAGAATCTCTTTGAAATTCTACATTTGTAGAAAATACATATTTAATAAGTTAAAACTGAAAATTTACTTTGAAATTACATAAAACTTTAAAATAAGTGAATAAATCGTAAATTAGAAAACATTTATATCATTTTAAGAAAAACTTGAATTATTACGTCAAAAACCATTTACATTTGAATGTAGAAATTTAATATTTGAAAATCATTTAAATTATCGAAAACACTTAAGTTGTTAAATGATTTTTGTTACTCGATGGTAACGTTTTAAAAACCATCGCGTTGTGTAGTTTAGAAAAACTTTGTACACATACCATTAATTCAATCATATAATTTGTAGCCATTTTTAAATAAAATCCAAAACATAGAAATAATCCCAAAAACATAATTAAAGAGGCCTTATTACAAATTCATAAAAAATATGAGAACCAAATTAAAATAAAATATCCCAATGGAAGTTTATAATAACCAACATTTATTGCATGGCCTCCACGAGTTCATCCGGCTCCATATCCGCGATCTCACGAATCACCTGAAAATATAAGGGAGAAGGTGAGTCACCAAGACTCATTGCATATTCCCTCTCCCGGGTAAATGCCACATACTTACACAAATTATAACAAGGCAACATATAAGTATAATGCACCCAACCCAGCCATCCATAACTCCTTTTCTACCCCGTGTGGTACCAAACCACTGGTGGTGCCAAACCACTGGTGTCCAAAGACACAAATGTGATACCAAATTATTGGTGACCGTAGTCACGAATAATCAAGTGTGGGGCCAACCCACTTGTGATACCAAATCACTGGCAGACGATCCCATATCTCAAAAGTGGGGCCAACCCACGGTGGAGTTAATCCACAAGGACGAGTCGCTATGAGGTGCCAAACCTCTGGTGTCCGAAGACACGAATGTGATACCAAATCACTGGTGGTGCCAAACCACTGGTGACCGAACTCACAAATCATCAAGTTGTGGGGCCAACCCACGTGTGATACCAAATCACTGGCAGACGATCCCATATCTCAAAAGTGGGGCCAACCCACGGTGGCGTAAAACCACAGGGACGAGTCGCTATGAGGTCCCAAACCTCTGGTGTCCGAAGACACAAATGTGATACCAAATCACTGGAGGTACCAAACCTCTGGTGTCCGAAGACACAATATCAATCTTCCCCCTCCTCTCATATTGCCCATACCAATGCAATAGATAGACAAATCATGTCAATATACTTTGATATAAATCACATAATGAAAATATCATAAATCGTAGATCATGATTTCAATCCACATATATCAACAACATATAGAAACGGACTTACCCGAATCCTCATTCATACCATCATGGTATCATATCAAGATCTCATCGTATTCCACTTTAGCAACATGAATCGTTATTTAACACACAAATATACATATATATAAACTAAGTTATAAAGTGTGTAAGATACACACCTGATAATAGTGATAACTAAACTTTCCCGCTCATCGATACTCTCGGAATCTCGAACATCAACAATATGCGATTTCTCTCCGGTTGGTGGTTCATAACCTGATGAAGAACCACGAACGAACAATGGCTCGGGGGTACGAACGACTTCAAATAATCGATTATCACCGGCAGAGGGTCCACATCCCGGCAGAAAGTCTCGAACTCCCGACACAGCCCTTCACTTGAAATTTGAGGGTATAGCACAACCACCCCTCTTCGAAACACTATTAACTGCTCTCTTCGAACCCATACTTGATTCTCCAAAATCTAACGTTCACGGAAAGAAGATAATAAACGGACGATAGAGTCCCTTAAAACTTAATCGATTAGAAGACCATCTAAAACGATATAACAAGTATAAAGATCCTTACCTTGACACTTCGATTCAATTTTGAAAATCGTCACTTGCCTATGGAGTTTGTCAAAATCCTACAATGATAATATCCTTTTCCACACGATCTTAGAATGGCTAAAGTCGACTATCAATAAAGAAATGATCCACACTCCACTATACCACTACCAAGATAAAAGGGTTTGTTTGAAAGAGGAAAGATAATAATTTCGGTCAAAAAGATCTTCTCAAGGCAATATACAATTTCGGCAATGAGGTTGAGTAAGACACAAATAGGATTCGGCTAGAGCAAATAATGGAAGAAAAGAAAAGAGAATTGAGAGGAGGAAGATTCGGCCAAAGGAAATTAAAATAAGAAATCTAGATTTTTGAACAATATGAAAAAGAATGAAAAAGAGAGATGAGAACAAGAGAGGTTCTTTTCGGCTACAAAGAAATAAAAGATGAGAGGGAGGTTTCAAAGAAGATTTGGCCAAAAGCCTAAGAGGGAAGAAAAATCAACAACACCTAATGGACATCCGGCTATGGCTCACTTTTGATGCACAAGAGAAAAGTTGGTAAAGTTCTTTAAGAATAGGTTTTTGGTTAAGACACAAAACAATGAAAGAAGGCCAAAACTAAAACATAATTTACCTTAATGCCAAGAACATATTCGGCTAAAGAGGAGAGCTTTGGGGAGGAAAAGAAAAATGCCAAAGATGCACCAAAAAGCACAAAATGCTAAAATGACCAACCAATTCCCCCTAGCCTTACATGCCGTCCACATACATGCTCTAAATGCCTAGGAATACCTTCCAAAACATTCTCCTAAAACCAAGCCTTATGTCTCCCCAACCTTCCATAACTTTAAGATTCTTATCCCCAATTTCATGCTTTCCTTAAACCAACATTCAACTTACCAAAAGATGAAAGTCCAACCTATCATAAACATAGGTTGACCGTCCATAAATGCTAGGATGCACAAAATATAAAAATTCTCAAAATGCCTTCCATGTTACTCGAACCACTTCCCTCAAGCAACTTTCCAAGCTCCTTATCCATCTTGCCACTAACTCCTCTTGTGCTTTAATTTAACACTTAAATTAACTTAAGTGCTAAGCTCACTTAATCCACTTCATTAAGTAAACCATACTAAAAATAATTCTAACTTCCTAAATAAAATCAAGCCTTCACAATACTATGCTAACATACAAAAATTTTACCCGAGCCAACACAAAATAAAATAATACTCTAATTTCCTAAAGCTCAAGGCCCAAACCTACTAGGCCCAAATTCGGGATGTTACAGATCTACCCTCCTTAAAGAAATTTCATCCTCGAAATTTCCAACTAACTAACAGTCGTACAACCTATCTCGCCACACTACGCTCGTGCTGCGCACTCTGATCTTAATAAAACCACATTGTACTTTTTAACATAATCTTGAATTCTCTTTCCCACAACCAAACATCTAATTCACAATAGCAAACCGTTATCTAACACTTACACTTATACCAAAAATTTTCCTACATTCAACCATCACTTCCAACCAAAACCTACCTGACTTGAGAGTGAGGAAGCAAACCCGAGCCTTAAGCTCCTTAGACCTACATCTCAAGCATACTCCTAACTTCCTCCAACGTTCTCCCGGATGACACCTTCCACAATAATCGCAAGCCAAAAAGATTCGACCATGCCTTGACATGTTTTACAGAACGAGATTGTGACCCTAGAGAACCGTGATCTCTATTCTTCTTACAGTCCACAGACCCAACTCAAAGTGCTTCACCGATTCCTTTAACTGTCTGAGTCAGCTCAACAATCCTAACTCGATCATGATACTCCGTCTCAGCCACTAGCGATGCTTACGCCTCCTTTTTGGAAAGATGCTTCGATGCCGAAGATCTAGCCCTAGCACATCGGCCTTTACCACATCCACGACGACCACGATCTCGAGTGCTCATGTCTAACGTCTCGACTTACCTAATTTAAAAGTTTTATGCATTAGTCAATTTTCCACTTTCTTTAAAGCACAGTTTTATGAAAAGTTTTAATAAGAGGTTGTTCCGCGAGTACATCCAACCTATAGTTTTGGGTCTCTAAAGTAGTTCCTACTACTATACAGTCATGCCAACATCATCATATCATCAAAATCAACAGTTTGATGTACTTACCAGGGCGGATCGGTGCCGGAGACTCGGTGCCATGCTTTTCCAACCATACAATTTTCAACAAAAACATTTTAAAACCATACTTTAAAACATTTTGGGCCTCGTGCCCACAGCCGAGCTTTTGAACTTGACTCTGATACCAATTTGTAACATCCCAAACCCGGTCAATACGCCATGACCGAATTTGGTATGTCACTGAGGAAAATATTTTTGAAAGAGTCGAATCAACAATTAAATTTTTATGAGAATCTCTTTGAAATTCTACATTTGTAGAAAATACATATTTAATAAGTTAAAACTGAAAATTTACTTTGAAATTACATAAAACTTTAAAATAAGTGAATAAATCGTAAATTAGAAAACATTTATATCATTTTAAGAAAAACTTGAATTATTACGTCAAAAACCATTTACATTTGAATGTAGACATTTAATATTTGAAAATTATTTAAATTATCGAAAACACTTAAGTTGTTAAATGATTTATGTTACCCGATGGTAACGTTTTAAAAACCATCGCGTTGTGTAGTTTAGAAAAACTTTATACACATACCATTAATTCAATCATATAATTTGTAGCCATTTTTAAATAAAATCCAAAACATAGAAATAATCCCAAAAACATAATTAAAGAGGCCTTATTACAAATCCATAAAAAATATGAGAACCAAATTAAAATAAAATACCCCAATGGAAGTTTATAATAACCAACATTTATTGCATGGCCTCCACGAGTTCATCCGGCTCCATATCCGCGATCTCACGAATCACCTGAAAATATAAGGGAGAAGGTGAGTCACCAAGACTCAGTGCATATTCCCTCTCCCGGGTAAATGCCACATACTTACACAAATTATAACAAGGCAACATATAAGTATAATGCACCCAACCTAGCTATCCATAACTCCTTTTCTACGCCGTGTGGTACCAAACCACTGGTGGTGCCAAACCACTGGTGTCCAAAGACACAAATGTGATACCAAATCACTGGTGACCGTAGTCACGAATAATCAAGTGTGGGGCCAACCCACGTGTGATACCAAATCACTGGCAGACGATCCCATATCTCAAAAGTGGGGCCAACCCACGGTGGAGTTAATCCACAGGGACGAGTCGCTATGAGGTGCCAAACCTCTGGCGTCCGAAGACACGAATGTGATACCAAATCACTGGTAGTGCCAAACCACTGGTGGTGCCAAACCACTGGTGACCGAACTCACAAATCATCAAGTTGTGGGCCAACCCACGTGTGATACCAAATCACTGGCAGACGATCCCATATCTCAAAAGTGGGGCCAACCCACGGTGGTGTAAAACCACAGGGACGAGTCGCTATGAGGTCCCAAACCTCTGGTGTCCGAAGACACAAATGTGATACCAAATCACTGGAGGTACCAAACCTCTGGTGTCCGAAGACACAATATCAGTCTTCCCCCTCCTCTCATATTGCCCATACCAATGCAATAGATAGACAAATCATGTCAATATACTTTGATATAAATCACATAATGAATATATCATAAATCGTAGATCATGATTTCAATCCATATATATCAAGAACATATAGAAACGGACTTACCCGAATCCTCATTCATACCATCATGGTATCATATCAAGATCTCATCGTATTCCACTTTAGCAACATGAATCGTTATTTAACACACAAACATACATATATATAAACCAAGTTATAAAGTGTGTAAGATACACACCTGATAATAGTGATAACTAAACTTTCCCGCTCATCGATACTCTCGGAATCTCGAACATCAACAATATGCGATTTCTCTCCGGTTGGTGGTTCATAACCTGATGAAGAACCACGAACGAACAATGGCTCGGGGGTACGAACGACTTCAAATAATCGATTATCACCGGTAGAGGGTCCACATCTCGGCGGAAAGTCTCGAACTCCCGACACAGCCCTTCGTTTGAAATTTGAGGGCATAGCAGAACCACCCCTCTTCCAAACACTATTAACTGCTCTCTTCGAACCCATACTTGATTCTCCAAAATCTAACGTTCACGGAAAGAAGATAATAAACGGACGATAGAGTCCCTTAAAACTTAATCGATTAGAAGACCATCTAAAATGATATAACAAGTATAAAGATCCTTACCTTGACACTTCGATTCAATTCCGAAAATTGTCACTTGCCTATGGAGTTTGTCAAAATCCTACAATGATAATATCCTTTTCCACACGATCTTAGAATGGCTAAAGTTGACTATCAATAAAGAAATGATCCACACTCCACTATACCACTACCAAGATAAAAGGGTTTGTTTGAAAGAGGAAAGATAATAATTTCGGTCAAAAAGATCTTCTCAAGGCAATATACAATTTCGGCAATGAGGTTGAGTGAGACACAAATAGGATTCGGATAGAGCAAATAATGGAAGAAAAGAAAAGGGAATTGAGAGGAGGAAGATTCGGCCAAAGGAAATTAAAATAAGAAATGTGGATTTTTGAACAATATGAAAAAGAATGAAAAAGAGAGATGAGAACAAGAGAGGTTCTTTTCGGCTACAAAGAAATAAAAGATGAGAGGGAGGTTTCAAAGAAGATTCGGCCAAAAGCCTTAGAGGGAAGAAAAATCAGTAACACCTAATGGACATTCGGCTATGGCTCACTTTTGATGCACAAGAGAAAAGTTGGTAAAGTTCTTTAAGAATAGGTTTTTGGTTAAGACACAAAACAATGAAAGAAGGCCAAAACTAAAACATAATTCACCTTAATGCCAAGAACATATTCTATTAAAGAGGAGAGCTTTGGGAGGAAAAGAAAATGCCAAAGATGCATCAAAAGCACAAAATGCTAAAATGACCAACCAATTCCCCCCCAAACTACCTATCAAAATTCGGCCACCCCCCTAGCCTTACATGCCGTCCACATACATGCTCTAAATGCCTAGGGATACCTTCCAAAACATTCTCCTAAGACCAAGCCTTATGTCTCCCCAACCTTCCATAACTTTAAGATTCTTATCCCCAATTTCATACTTTCCTTAAACCAACATTCAACTTACCAAAAGATGAAAGTCCAACCTATCATAAACATAGGTTGACCGTCCATAAATGCTAGGATACACAAAATATAAAAATTCTCAAAATGCCTTCCATGTTACTCGAACCACTTCCCTCAAGCAACTTTCCAAGCTCCTTATCCATCTTGCCACTAACTCCTCTTGTGCTTTAATTTAACTCTTAAATTAAATTAAGTGCTAAGCTCACTTAATCCACTTCATTAAGTAAACCATACTAAAAATAATTCTAACTTCCTAAATAAAATCAAGCCTTCACAATACTATGCTAACATACAAAAATTTTACTCGAGCCAACACAAAATAAAATAATACTCTAATTTCCTAAAGCTCAAGGCCCAAACCTACTAGGCCCAAATTCGGGATGTTACAATGAATGTTTAATTGTTTTATAAGTTCGGTAAGGCTCAATAACTCTATTTCGGTGTTGAATACGGGTGAGGGGTGTTACACAACCCTTTTTGTCGACCACCATCGGCCGTCACCAAGTTGTAGTTGACCATCGATGACCACCACTGACCGCCACCGACCACTGTCATTGACCTCTATCGCTAGCCCTTGCCGTCGATCATCACCGTCGGACAGCCAACAACCTCCAATTGCCAAACCATTGTCGATCTTTTTGCTGATTAGGCTAGGTAAAGTTTGCACCGTCTCGATAAGCCTGGATGTGTCTTAGTTCTCCTATATCCATTTCCGACTCATAATTTATTCTAAAATAACAAAATAATCCTACTAGAAGATGATAGTCCATGGTCTAATTATACATACCCAAAAAATAATAAAAATTACATTTAGTTTTCTGTGAATCACAATTTTGACAAAATTACCATATCATACATAATAATAAAACATTAACATACATTCATTAGCATACATTCCCCCTAAACATGCATATAATTACAAGAATGACACATCTTAGCAAAATTAATCATACATGAAGAAGAGAAAAACATTTTGGTATTAATTTATTATATAAACATAGCATAAGTTGGCTTTGATATCGATTGGTGGAAAAAAAATCCAATTCAAAAATAGTTTTCTTGCATAATGGAAAACTAAAACTTTGACAACCGAGTCGATTTGTGATATTTTTAGTAATAAACTTTTTCTAAAATCGCATCTGTGTTTTTCGCTAGATGGATCCTTGTTATTCCTAACTTTCAATCAAGCGACATTCTCTACTATTCTCATACCACGAACTACTTCGAGTGTGAGCTTGAACGAATTCAAATCAAATATAGAACCACTGTAACACCTTTAACCCGTGTCTGTCGCCGGCTTAAGGCTACAAGGTATTATTGATCAAAACTTAGCTTATAACACATAACTCTTATTCATTATTCATTATCATATAATCAACATCAAACACAATCATATCGTCCCTTACGAGGCTCATCGAGGCCTTAAAACATGCTTAGAAGTGTTTCGGGACTAAACCGATCACATTTGCAAACTTTAGGAATCACTTAAAATTTTCAAGCATTCAGGGATCACACGCCTATGTGATCAGGCCGTGTGAAACACACCCATGTCACATGCCGTGTGACAACAGGGCACACATTCTGACTTACACCATACGACCGAGGACACGCCCATGTGCTAGGCCGTGTGAAATCTAGAGGGGTTACTGACTTGGATCACACAGCTAGCCACACGCCTATGTGCCAGCCTGTGTGCTACACACGGCCAGTAGACATGCCCGTGTGTCTAGGCCGTGCCAAACCTGTAGGGTATACTGACTTAATTCGAAGGGCTACCCCAGGGGACACACGGTCGTGTACCAAAGCCATGTGTCACACACGGTCAAGCCACACGCCCGTGTGCTCGACCTTGTGGAGTGAAAATAGGCTTGGTTGAAGCCACATTTCTCACCCTTCTCAAGCATACCTAAAACACCACATTTCATGCCATTTCAATACATTAATAAGAAGCCAAACCATGCTATTTCATGCATCAAACTCATAATACCAATTTTATCCATTTCATCAACTCAAATCAATACTATTTGTACATTCAAACACATACCAAACTAGCATGATTCATTTATCATTACTCATCTATTCAATTATATACCAATGTACATTTCATACTCATCAATACAACCTATTTCAATATGTATTTTTACTACCATCAATCACATACCCATCAGTTGCCAATATTACCAAATTCCACTACCACATTCATAATCAACCATCTCAAATGACCAAATATATTTTCTACCATAATATCAAAAACCATAGCCTATATATGCCATATAACCAAGTCATAAAAGGGTATAAATACCGAAATCATTAACCAAATAGTGTGATGCAATCTCCGTCGACTTCCAACCTGAGCGAACATCCGAATCACTATAAAACATAGAAAAACAACACAAAGTAAGATATAAAGCTTAGTAAGCTCGTATTTTAATAAACTTAACAAAAAAAATAATTTCATTACAATGCCATAAGCATGATATGCTATCTCACACAACCTTTCTAAATTATATAACATGTTCTCATATCGAATTATCATCATTCAATATTATACTTGCTTACTTAACTAACTTTAGCTTTCACAAGCTTATTCAATTCAATTCTCATATATCATTCAATTCACACTTTCATATAGCTAAATAAGCATATTATGGAAAATAACATATCTAATCATATATCTTTTTCATATGAATCTTATTTCATCATTTATACCCAAATTCACCTTTCATTCATATAGTATCTAACAATTTTACATATGCCACTTTATAAATCACATCTTATTCATTTGTTCCTGTTTCATTTGCACATATTCACATTTCATTTGCATATACATCACATAACATTCTTTGCACATATATACTTACCTTTCATTATCAAATATTGTATACATTTCAACATACCTGAATCGGAATGTCATTCACTTAATCACATATTTCTCGAAATGCCGTTGAACCGTTCCGAATCAATAAGGATAATCGGATAGCTCGGAAAGCTCTTACAATGGTAACGTCCCAGACGTGGTCTTACATGTGATCAAATATTGATGCCACCATCCTAGAAAAGGTCTTACACTAAATCATATACGATGCCGATGTCCCAGACATGGTCTTACACGTAATCTCTAATCAATGCCAGTGCCCCAGACACGGTCTTACATGATATCTCAAATCGTTGCCAACATCCCAGACGTGGTCTCTTACACGAAATCATATCTCGAAATCCTATTTCATGTCATATGTATCCTCTACTATCCATAAGGTTCGTACGAGGCTTTTCGGATGTCATTACGTTATCGAAACTTTCTCGTATTTATATATTCTGCTTCTCGAACAATTCAATATCATAATAACATATATATAACTTCTTCAAAATACATATATTTGTATTACCATTCGGCATTGAATTCAATCATACAAATAATATGCATTTATAACATGATTTTGTAATGTCTATTACAATACAAACTTACCTCGTTCGTAGTAATGACAAATTAAGTTGACTAATCCGATATTTTGACTTTCCCTCGATCTAGATCTGAATTTCGCTTTTGCCAATCTAATTAATATCAAAATTAACTTACTGATTCAACATTTCATTCAATTTTCATCTAAGAACATATAAATGGGCAATCTGTAATTTAGCCCCCAACATTTCACATTTTTGCAATTTAGTCCTTAATTCAAAACAATACCAAATATTCAAAATTCCACTATGCCCGTGTTAGGCCGAATGCTCCATAAATCCTTAACAGCCCATTTATTCAATTTATTTCACATTTTAACCTCATATTTTACACATTTCACAAATGAGTCCAAAATTGACGTTTTCACTCAAAATCACTTTATTAAACATGAAAATCTATTAACACATTTTTATTTTTCATCATCAAGCACAAAAATCATCAAGCTTTCAACAATGGAAAATCACAAAATCATCATCGAATCCGAAAATCAAGGTATGGGCTAGCTAAAACACGAAGCAACAATTTCAAAAACATAAAAATCATCAAAAACTGAGCATAGAACTTACCTTGATCAAAGATACAAGTGTCGAATGCATGAGAGCTCAAAAGTGGTGTTTTCTTTCTTTAGAAATTCGGCATTCACCAAAAAGATGGACTAAAGTCATGTTTTGGTTTATTTAATTAACCATTATTTATTTAATTACCAAAATGTCCATTAATAAAACATAAATAAAACACTTAATGGTTGTCCATCTTTGTCCACTCAATTATTCAATGGTCAAATCACAACATAAGGACCTCACGTTTAATAAACCATAGCAAATAAGCACTTTAACAAATAGAAAGCTACTTTTGTATTTTATGCGATTAAGTCCTTTTATCAAATTAAGCAACCAATCAATAAAATTATTTCACGAAAATATCACACATATTAATTCACATGTTGTGAATGCCAAAAATAATATTAAAATATTTTTCTAACCTCAGATTTATGGTTTTGAAACCACTGTTCTTACTAGGGTCTAAACCGGGCTGTTATGACCACAAATTATTTACTTTACTTTCAGTGGAAAAACAAAATTATCTCTTTAATAGAAACCAGTTGAATTGTTATTTTGAAAAATAGAATTTTTACTTAGAAAATAAATTCTCAGCCTTTTAAGGCAGAATAACAATATTTCAAAAATTCTGTATTTAGCCCTATTGATGCCATCTATTTATAGGGAGAAGAAGTGAAATCTTTGTTGAATTATTAAAGGTCTCTTTCAATAGAAAAACAAAATCCTAGTCTAACTAGAAGAGAGACGGGCGACAAACCTAGTTAAATATGCCTCTCCCGTATCGGGACCAATTATAAATGCTTCCTAGACTTTTAACCCAACACTGTAACATTCAATCCAACTACATGTTTTTCCTTTTTCCAAAATAAAGAATATAAATTAATTTAAATAAATAAATAAATTTCCCAATTAAATAAATTTTTTCAACCCGGTTCTAGTTCCATTAAGATCACTGCAACTTTACCATAAAAAAATCTATAAGAAAAAATATATAATTTTTCTATATTCAACAAATTTACCATGACCAATTAATTTAAGGCACAATTGTAGAAAATACCCTCAAAGTTTATGAGTTTTTATAGATTTGCAAATCTGGTATTTAGTTTTTTCGTCCTTTGTAGGTGCAATGAATGCTTGGTTTCTCATTTAGGTGAAATCTGGAATATGGAGCAGCTTAGACTTAGGTTTCAGTTCCTTACAAGTGCAATGTAGTTTAATCTCATGCTTGAGGATCAGTTGTTGAGTCCCAAAGCAACACTGGTGAAGAAACTCCGCGATGCAATGCATCGACTGAAACTTAGATATGGACTTGGTTAGCTGTACAGGAAGAGGGAATGTAGTGGTGGTAAGGGTTGGGATGGTGAGGAGTGAGAGAGAAGACGGCGGAGGTGGTGGGAGTTGGAGACAATGAAGAGAAAAGATAAAGGGGGAGAGGGAAATATGAGAAGACCAAACAAAATGGAAAAAAAATATGTTAAACAATTTTTTTGTTGATTACTCCATCTATGGCGTCGTGTGTTTATGTGGCATGCCACATAGTCTACTTCATTGACTTGTGGTTTTATTAACGGTCAATTCACATTTACCATTAAAATTGGACAGATTTTTGAAAAAATTGTAACATTGAGGGTGTCAATCCGAAAAAAAGAAGTTGAGGGCTTAAACGTGAAAACCCGTAAACGTTGAGAGTATTTTCCACAATTATGCCTTAATTTAATTCCATTTTCAAACTTCAATTAATTAATTAATTAATTAATAACTTGAAAACCATAAATTAATTTTCCAAGTCATTTCCATTTAGTGAGAAAACCACATTCATTTTCAAATGTTTCTCATTTCTCAATCTTAACCATTTCTATCTATTTTTGTTCATTTGATTCAACATACAATTCATTTTTGGTTTCAACAAGCTAGCAGAAGGACCGATTGGACAAATGTGATTAAGGCTTAAATAATTTATAATTAACTTTCAGCTTTTCGCCTATTAATTATAAACTCATTTAGTTACGAAGTCATTCCACTATAGTAACGTGACTGAGCTTTCCCTAATGACATACTATTACAAAAGCAACTCAACCAGTGCTAGTCCAATGACCTTGTCATAATTGTGTTACCATTTAGGATATCCTTAATCTCTTTGAGATAAATTCACTCTCCCAATATGATGTTATTTTATCTCATGGTAACCATTACATTTTCTTTCATGAAAAGTCAATTACTATTAAAATAGTAATAAAGTCAATCATCACAAAGATGAACGACCCATGGTCATGTTTACTTTTCATCTATCACGTAATGCTAATAAAAGGATATCATTTACCCGTGTCTTGGGCTATGAATTCCATTATTTTGAGTAATGCTACATACTGCAGAAGTTATATACCTAACGCATTAGCTTTCTGTTCCTTATCTATTTGAAGTCAAGCTTTTACTTACATCAAAGTATATGAGTCACGCATACATAGTCCTTCATTCAATCAAGATTTAGGTATGCCAAATTATGAATGTCATAAGTGAATAAATCCATTAACGGATTCAGGATCTATACTTCTTGGGTTTAGTCCAATGTACTATCAGTCCAATCAGTCACATCTATGGGTCTAGTCCAATGTACTATCAGTCCAGTCAGTCACATCTATGTCTCTATCTTCTAGGAGTCATCTGTTCCGATGCCCAAGAAAAAACATCTCCCCAATTGGACTTGATAGATGGAATATTAGTCTTTCAATCTGTTTGTTCGATTTTGATTAGACTAAGGACATCTACTAATACAAGTTGTCTTTCCTTATTACAATCTGACCACGTAATACCGCTTAACATTAGTTTAAATGTTAGACAACCAATGAGCAACATTTGCTTCCATTTTGCTTTACGTGAAAAAATCATATGAGAAAATTATACAAAGTATTGATGTAATTCATGAATAATTTAATTAACCAATCTATTAAAAAAATGACAAGTGTAAATTGACGAAAATACTACATTTAGGGCATCAGATCCAACATCACATGCTATAGATATTCGTATATCACAATATACATTTGTAGTATTACCAATTCATATTTCAATTCATTTCAAACACCATCTAACCAATTTACATTTTATATCCCTATTAACCTAACTTGGACTTAAACGAATACACATATTCTAACCAACACACCAACTTGACACCTAGTGCTTCATTGGAATGTCTGAAGTGTATGAATTAAGCTTAGCGTTCATCGATATAACCAAAATATAAGGTGTGTCTAGCACTCATCAAAATGTCCAAAGGAAAATGCACCCAATGGTAATAAACATATAATCAAAATAACTCATACTCAATCTATCTTATGGCATTCCCACTATATCTTATTCTGCCCAGACAATTGATAGGGTACCAATAATCTAGTTTTCATTATACAATCCAATTCATATATAATTTCACATTTAATTTTATCATCATATTTCAATTGATCATCAATACACAAATATTTCATATCATATAGCATGTTTCAATCCATTTTCATATTACATATCATGTCTAAACTAATCATGCTATTTTCTATTTTATTCAATTCAGTCAATTATCTTGATATTCAATAATAATCATAACAAATCAATTCATACGATCATTATTAACTCAACTCTACACTCAATCATGCAATTTAACATGAATATGCAAATAAATAGATTGATCTCGACTCATAAAAGTACAAAGAGAATTGTTGCATTACTTGTCGACAACTCTTGCATTTCCTTTCTCTCCACGACCCGGTGTCGTCTTTAGATACGTAAGATAATACGAAAAATAAAAATATCAATTTTCATCCAATTCACATTTAAATACAAAGCCAAACTTATTTTTTGTTTTATTCAATTTAGTCCCTAAACTTGAGATATGCATATCTTTCAATATTTAGCTTCGCATCAAAATTTGATTTCACATTCTTTTATTAGGGACCCTAGGCTTTCTATTCTAGCATAGTTTCGTGACATCTTTTCAATTTATTCTTTTTGGTCCCCAAAGCTACAAAGTTAACTATCAAGCTTATTAAGCTTTACAATTTAGTAATTATCATGATCTAAGCTTAATTTCCATCAATTTCAAGCCTAATTCATCAATTTCTCAACTATGACAACTTGTTAAAAATTCAACAATTGAAAAAAAATTGATACATGAGCTAGCTAAATCAAGCTCCCATGATCAAAAATCTATAAAATTTACATGAAAACTATCTTGATTACCTTATTATTTTGTATGGTTGAAAGTTAAGCTTCAAATAAAATGGAGTTTGGTTTTCTTTTTGGACGAATGGTGGAAGATGATAAAAATCATCTTTCTTTCTACTATCAAACTATTTAGACCTTAGTAGTCTCTAATTAATCTTAATTCATTAGTTTAATCATAGTTTAATTTACTTTAATTACTATTTGTTAATCTTAATGATAATAACCATCATCATCCACTATCTCAAGCTTAATAATTTTTAAATAACATTTTTAGTCCCTGGAATAATTACTTTCTAAATTCTCAAGCATTTTCTTAATTAAAACTCAATAGCAATTGAACTTTTACAATTTAGCCCCCGAGTTTTAATTAACTATTTTTACGGCTAAATCACATAATCGAACTTCAATATATTTTTATATTAACTCTGTAAATATTCTTATTTTATATTTATAGAACCGGTTTACAAAAATAGAGTTCCGAAATCGCTTTTCTCGACACCACTGAAATTTGGATAGTTACAAATGCATTCCTTCGAACACGAGTAACATCTTAGTTATGGCATATCGATCAATTTTTTCAGTAGTTGCGTTAACATTGGGGGACATATTTGATTAGTTTTATCAACCATGTGCATTTCACACTATTCCTTTTGAAATGAAACTTCTGCTTCGGAATAAAATCCAACGATTGGTAGAGTATAGGTCAACTGCACTATCTTTGATTATTAGTTGCTTGTCAATTGAAAGACTCATTATTTTAGCTACAATTTCAATTTTATAGTAACTTCCTTCCATAAAAAATGAAAAGTATGCATTTTCGTCCTCCATTTTTAAAGTAAAATGACAAGAACCTACGACACCATTTGCATTTTAACTACTACGAATAAACCAAACCTTCGCAAGTGATCTTTGATATGTAGATCCGACTCACCAAAGTGAAGATTATGTCGGGAAAACAATTTGATTTTTATCCTTTTAAAAATTGCACAAAAAATAATATTTAATTTACTAAAATCTAAATACAATTCCAATAGTAATAAAATTTAATTGTATTTAAATCTAATAATATCGAAATAAAATAATAGAATTGAGTAATTTTGTTATGTTCATGGCTAGAGAGCTACGTGTTCATGTTGAAATTTTAATGCAATAATTTTTAACAATCGGTTACAGAGAAATAAGTTAAAAAAAGAATGATAAAGTAGATATTTTAGCATTTAATAAAAAAAAAGGTTTCAGATTTTATGTGAAATAAGAAAAGGGGAGTGAATAATCCATGTTTTTCGTCTGTCGTTTCTCTAGCATGTTTTTCATGTCCTTGTTGACACGTTTAGAGTCAGTTTTTTGGTGGTTCTACTGGCCTTCCTATCTGAGGTAGTGCTTCAATGGAGGATGAGTTGGCGAATATGCATCTTGCCGACGAGGATGAGGAGGCTTTTCATGAGGATTTGAAAGTGTCTGATGATGATTTTCATTTCTTTTTTATGATTTTCATTATTTTTTGTCAAAACTTTCTTGATAGATAATGTGGTCAATTTTTCATCCCTGTGAAACACTATGGCAGATTTATGGCACCCAATTGGGGGCATCACCATTACTAATTTGGGTGAGAAACAATATTTGTTCATGTTTTTTATGTTGTTGATTTGAACAGGGTGATTGAGGAAAATGCGTGGTTTTTCAATAAACAAATTGGAGAAGATCCAGTTCAGTTGCCTCTTAATAATGCTATATTTTGGATTCAAATACATGATTTTCCACTGGTGCTTATGTTGGAAACAATGGCACGAAGGATTGGGTCTTTTTTTGGGAGAATTTATGGAGTACGATACCAAGGTTCCTTCATTAGGGTTGCAGCAGTTTATGAGGATAAAGGTTAGTTTAGATGTGCGTTTGGCACTTAAAAGGAAAAAGAAGGTCCTATTAGGTGGTAGATTGTATTATGCTTGGTTTTAATATGAAAAGCTTAGTTTCTTCTATTTCATCTGTGGCAAACTTGGACACGTGGAAAGTTTTTGTCTAGTGAGGGTGAGGGTGGATCCATCCCAGATTATTTTTGGTTAAGATATTACGTTGAGAGACGCGACAAGGCGAGGTCCAGTGGGAGTTAGTCGTTGGTTGTGAGGTCAACCCATGTGCAAGGAAAGGGAATCTTCACGGCGTAATCATGTGGATATACTTGGGAATTTTGATCCTATTCCCAATTTCGAAATCGGTGTCGTTGATGGGGGGATACTCTCGGGAGCTCATGGAAATACTAAGACTGGAGTTGGGCCTAGAGGTGTTGAGTCCAATGTGGTTAGGTTTATGGAATTAGGTTCAGACAATAAGGATAGTCTAATCCAGATAGAGGATGGGGAAAAAGACAAAGAAGTTTCGTCCCCAAAATTTGTTTATGATGGAAACAAAAACTAGTGTACGAAGGATGGATGGTATTAGACAAAAATGCAACTTTCATCATGGTATTGATGTTGGTGCTGAGGGCTTTAAAGGTGGCCTGTCTTTAGGATAGAGGTACCATGATGTAGTAACTTTACTAAGTTATTCGCAACGTCACATAGATTTCGTGACACAAGATGATCAAGAAGGGTTATTGTGTTATGGACATCTAGATGAACACTTAAGAGCAAGAACTTGGGAGTTCATTCGACAACTGGGCCAAGACCAAAGTCTCTCATGGCTAGTAGTTGGTGATTTTAATTAAATTGTGTTTTCTTTTGAAAAGAAAGGTGGTCATAATCTCATTAACCTAGGCTTTACGAGGAGGTGGTTCATTTGGGAAAGAGGAAAATTTACCGCAACCAAAATTAGGGAAATATTAGATCTAGGAGTTACAAACTCGGTGTGGTGGAATCAATTTCTAGAATTCTCTGTTGCTCATTTGAGCTACATTATCTCCAACCATTGTTCGATTATGGTGGATACGAGATGGCAAAGTAAAATAAGAGAAGGGAATGGGAGAAAGAATTTTAAATTCGAAGTAGACTGGTGTTTGGATGGAACATGTGAGAAAGAAATTTGGGATTATTAAATGTTCACCTCTGAAAAATATCCAGTCAAGCTTAAGGGGTTGGGGCAAAAACTTGTCAACTAGAGCCACACTATTAGGAACAATTAGAAGGCCTGTAAGAAAGGGTTTGAGGATAGAATGAAAGAGCTGTATGTGAAAGACTCGGATGATGACACTCTTCCTGAGCTAACGGAATTTCAACTTAGATTGAATCTATAAGTGGATAAATAGGAGATTTTTTGAGAACAACCGGCGCGTATCAATTGGCTTTCTAATGGCAATTGGAACACTACTTTTTCCCACAAGATGGCTATAGAAAGGTAGCAACAAAATATAATAAGAGGTTTAGAGGATGATGAGGGGCGATGGGTTGTAGATGAAGATGAGTTCATGAAACTGGCTACTACCTATTTCCGATATTTGTTTACGGCTGCTGAAGCTGGAGATGCATCAAAAATTTATGATAATATGAGAAGGAGAATATCCGATGAGATGAATGATTAACTGATGCAACCTTTTCGTGAAGAGGAGATTTGGTTTGTGGTCAAAGATATGGCTCCTTTTAAAGCTCCGGGGGTTGATGGTTGTCCAACTTTGTTTTATCAACGATATTGGCACATTTTAGGGACGAACATCACGTCTTACTGTCTCACTATGCTTCGAGGTGAAATAGTGTTGGAAGACATCAACAAAACACATGTAGTACTGATCCCAAAGGTTAGTAAGCCACAAACCATTATGCAATTTTGACCATTTAGCCTCTGTAATGTCTTATATAAGATTATTGTTAAAGTGTTAGCAAACAGAATGAGTATTATATTGAATTTTTGTGTTAATGAGTCGCGAGGGGCTTTCATACCTGGAAGGCAAATCTCTGATAATATATTAGTTGCTTATAAGATTTTACATTTGCTTAAAATTAGAAGATGGGTTAAGAAAGGGAACTTTTCTCTTAAACTGGATATGAGCAAAGCATACGATTGGGTGAAGTGGGATTTTTTGGCTAGGACGATGATACAGTTGTGTTTTCATGTTGACTGGTTTCTTTAATTATGAGTTGTGTAGCTTCGGTTTCCTATGCGGTTGAAATCAATAGGGGTTTTAGCACAAGTTTCACTCCGTCGAGAGGTTTACGTCAAGGTGATTAATAAACCATAAAAGCAACATATTTTAAGCCCACATTTAGCATGCTTTTGGATGATTTAAGCCTTGAATTATGTAATTTGGTGCTCTTAATCCTTTGTTTTCATGTTTTATACCCAGGAAAGCACCCAATGACAAAAAGAACGGAAAATGGGCCCAAAACGAAGTAAATGGGCTATATCACAAAATCCACACGGCCTGGGCCCAAGATCACACTGCCATGCCTCATTCAATAAGTTCGAACATGGCCTGGCCACGACTTACATAGGCGTGTGCCATGGGCATGTCCCTACCGCGGCCAAGAGGAGTTTTACTCGGAATAGGACACTTGGAGGCAAAGAAACACATTCCAAAGACTATTCAAACACCCTAGTAGGAATTCTACTTGAATTTGGATACTTAAGGGCCAAGTAGGGCATCTCAAAGTCTATATAAACACCAGGGGGCAACTTGAAAGGGAGTTCAGCAGAAGCCGGAACCCAAGGCTTTGGTTAGGGGGCATCCAGCTAGGCCAAAGGGGGTAGATTTGTGGAGATTTACTAGAAGAAAGCCAGTTGATCCATCTCAAGAAGCCAGAATCATACTCAACACGGCGGATCTCTCCTTCAATTCCTTCAAGGGGTTTTAGGGATTTCTTATGTTTTGTTTTATCTTTTCTTTTGAGATGTTTTCTTTTATTGTTATGAACTAAACCCCCAGATACCCGAGGGGGATGAAACCTAAGATGAATCTTGTTATCGTTTCCTAAACTATATGATAAATATCTGACTTGTTCTTAATTATGTGTTCTTAATTCTGGTGTTGATATTTCTGATATTAATTCAAGTGTGATGTGCTTAGGTGGAGGAGCAAAAGTCCCTGCCTAAGAGTAGATCTAGCATAATTAAGTGGAGTTGATCGCCCCGCCTAGAGATAGGGTGACAAGATTTTGCCGGATTAGGGTGAAACCTAATATGGGAGTCCATAGATCGAGTTAATGTGATTCTAGGGGTTTTAATTAGAAAGAGATTTCAATTAATCAACCTAGGGTTAGACGTTAGTCGCCTCGAGAGAGGGATTAATATAACTTAGGGAATCTTACGGATCAAGTCAAATGAATAAATCAATCTGGTTCAAGGTTAGATAACAAGTGAAGTCTAGGTGGATTCTTCCTTGGGTGTCGTCATAATCAATTGGTTTTTCTCCCAAGTTATTTCCCAATTCCATTCTTCTTTGTCTTAGAGTCTTTAGTTTAGTTGTTAGTTAGTTTTAGATTAGATAAACAATTCACTTAATTCTTAGGCTAAATAATAAAAAGAGAGTTAGTATTAATACTTCTGGTTCCTTAGGGATTCGACATTCCGGCCTTGCCTAAACTATACTACTGTTCGATAGGTGCGCTTGCCTCAAATCGTTGTCATAGTTGGTTTCCAGGTTCGATCATTCTCATTTATAAATTTTAAGACTTTGACATCGCGAAAACAACGATCAAGTTTTTGAGATCCTTTTAATCCTTATTTATTTTTGTTGTGTGTAGAAGGGTATTCAGCTATTTTAGATGAAGCAAAGGCCATGGATTTGATAAAAGAGGTTTGGATTTGTATGGGATTTTTTGCTATTAACCATTTATTCTCTACTGACGATTGTATCCTCTTTACTGATGCAATAAAGGAATGAGTCGAAAATGTTTATCTTGTAATTTCTAAGTATGAGAAAGCTTCTGGGCAGAAGGTGAAGTATGAAAAGTCACTTTCATATTTTGGGGCAAATGTCGATGAATGTAAGAAGCATTTGGTGGGTGACATTCTTAGAGTTCGAGTTTTGACAAACCCGAAAAAATACCTGGGTTTGCTTATGATGGTAGGCAAGAACAAATGACAGGCTTTTATGAATTATGTAGACAGATTTCGAAGCAGACTAGAGAATTGGAATATGCGTTTCTTTTTTGCGGGAGGGAAAGAGGTTTTAATTAAAGTTGTTTTGCAATCTATTCCATTTTATTCCATGCAGTGTTTCCTTTTTCCAAAATCATTATGTAATAATTTGGAAAGTATTCTTAATCAATTTTGGTGGAGGAATTCCAAATCACTCAAAGGAATTCATTGGAGTTTCTGATAGCAGTAATGTTATCTTAAATCTGATGGGGGGTTGGGTTTTCATGATTTAGTAATTTTTAACATTGCTTTGTTGGCAAAGTAGTGGTGGTGAATCCTGACTCAACCAACATGTTTATTAAATAAGGTCTTTAAAGCACGATATTACCCCTTTATAGAGTTTCAAGTAGCTAGATTTGGTACTCACCGTTCCCTTACCTAGAGAAGCATTTTAGGCATTAGAGGCCTTTTGTTGAAAAATGCTTGGGTTGGTGCATAGGTACTGGAGAAACTGTGAATATTTGGAATGACCCTTGGATTCCTAAACCTGGGTATGGAAAAATTCTTTATCAAAATATTGATATCAGATACACAATTGTGGCCCATTTAATCTAGTTAGATACTTGTACCTGAAAGGAAGACATTATCCATACAATAGCTTATGCTGATCTAGTTGATCGCATTCTAGATATCCTGTAACACCCCGAACCCGGCCCAAACACTACAACCGGATCTGGTATGTCACTTGAGTGATTTTACAAAATATGTAGCATTTTGGAAAGTAATTATCAGGTTTAAATACTAATACCGAAAACTTACCAATTCATTAAAATATAAAATATAAAGTGATAGAATGCATTGGTGAACTTTAAAATAAAAGCCCAATATTTATCCATGACTTAACGTAATTTAAACATAAAAACTTAAAAGCCCAGTAATAAAAGCCCAACATAAAACCAAAGCATAATTAATAGTCTAGTGGCCCATGGCCTTATTATAAGGAAATTTAAAACTCATTAAATTAAAGTTATAAAAATAATAAACTGAGAGCCTTTTTGCTGAATCCAAATGTTCTTTTGCATGGCCACCTCGCGTTCCTCTCCAGCCCGGTCCCATGCACTAGGTGTCACCTGAAATTGTTAAATTGTAAGGGTGAGTCACGAGACTCAGTGTGCAACACTCATGCATCATTAGATTTGCGCCTTAACCCCACAGAACAGAATAATAAATTCATGTATATAACAAATGAAATGAAAAGCCCAACCCATTTCTTAGGTATCCATCCGATACACGCCACCCGTACCAACCATACACACCATTGGGGATTTCTACAATCAACCCACACCGCTACACACCTTGATGGTAGTCGTGCTGCTTATCATCAGATCATGGCCGTAGCCACTACAACAGATCATGGTAAAAGCTACTACAACAGATCACGGTAAGGAACCGCTACAACAAATCACGGTAAAAATCGCTACAACGTATAACTTCCTCTTTTCATCAAACCCAACCTATTAAATTATAGAAAATAGACATACTCATATCATTTAATCAAAACATTCATTTAGAACGACAGGGATCACTAACATGGTGATTTGTTTTACCCTCTTTGGGTTTCAAACATTGTGCCGGGATTTCGGCATTTAACAGAACATATAAGACTTATAACCATACATTTAACAAACAGTTCTAGATGGTGTGGAGAGTTACACACCGGATATCACGAAATTCAATATCCTTAGTCGATATCCTTGTTATCCAATCTCCTACCTCAGTGTAAAGCCTTGCTCAAAATCCGAAAAAACACACAAAGATTTAGCCCCTTCAACAATCGGCCAAGGTTAATAAATCCCAAATTACACGTTAAAACTAATAGAACTCTTACCTTGAAATCCTGAACGTAACACGATTCAGATGTTACTGATCCTTGACTTAGAGATCTAGGCGACTGACTCTCCCTTCAAATCTCAGAATGCCGGAAAAAAAAAGAAAAACACAAGATTAATACCATATGACCATTCGGCTATGGCCTCCAAAAAGCCGCAAAAAGATCAAAAGATACCCCAAATCGGTACTTACCACTACTGAAGGTTTCGGCTATCCCTTGTAAAAAGATTTGGCAACTGTAGAAGATTAGAGATCTATGAGTTTCGACTTCTAGGAAAAAGAAATCCCGAAAAGATAAACTAATGTGGTTTCGGCTAAAGAGAGAAGTGAGAAGAAAGCAAAGAGTGGCTTGAAGATTCGGCTAAAGTATCTGAAAGGGATGAGAAAAAACCTGACAGTGGATTCAGCCAACTTGAAGGAAAAGAAAAGAGAAAAGAGAGGGAGAATAGAGTAGGAATTTCGGCAGAGAAAAGAGAAGAAAGATGAGAACTTTGATAGCAATTTTGGCACACACTTAGCCTAAACCGAATGCCACTTTCCTTTCAAATTGTTCAAAGTTTCGGCTAGCATTAAACACTTAAAGATGGCTCCTATCTTTGATCTATTATCTCCTCAAAAATAGCCCTAATTCCTCTCTTCATTATCTGCCTAATTATCCACATAAAATAAACATTAAAATCCCTAAAAAATAGCCTTGTGACGTCCCCCCTATTGTCCCCTTTAAATGCGGAAATTTAGCCCTAAAACTTGGGCTTCAATCTGCCAAAATTTGGGCCTTCATCATGCACAAGTAACGGCAACTCCTCTTCCTCCTAGTGGCACCATTTTCTCTGGGCCACAAGCCCAATATGCCAATTAAACTACTAAAACTTCAATTTAAGCCCTTAGAGTGTCTAAACAAAATATTTAAAACAAGGCCTCAGCCCAATTTGAGCCCCAATTGTACCTCAATTTCTCAAATTAATATTTTAAGCATTCAAACACATAAAATGCACAAACCCAATTATTCAGGATGTTACAGTTCTACCCCCCTTAAAATAAATTTCGTCCTCGAAATTTACCTGATCAAAAGAGATGGGGATACTGTTGTCGCATAACATCCTCTGGCTCCTATGTCGCCTCTTTTGCGCCGTAATTTCTCCATAAGACTTTGACCAAAGGGACAGACTTCCTTCTCAACACTTTTACGTCTTGACCCAGGATTTGCACTGATTCCTCCTTAAAGGATAAATCTGGCCTTACTTCAATTTCTTCTACCTGCACCACATGCGAAGGATCAGATCGATAACGTCTCAGCATCGAGACATGAAACACATCATGTATCTGCTTCCACTCTGAAGGCAACTCTAATCGGTAAGCTAAAGGTCCCACGCGTTCCAAAACCCGATAAGGTCCAATAAACTAGGGACTTAGCTTACTCTTCCGTCCAAACCTCATCACCTTCTTTCATGGAGATACCTTCAAAAAGACTTGATCTCCTACTGTGAATTCCACCTCCTTCCGCTTTAGACCCTCATACGACTTCTGCCGATCAGACGCTTCCTTCAACCGAGCCTGTATTAGCTTAACTTTCTCCTCCGTTTCTGAAACTAATTCTGCACCTTACTTTCACCCAACCCCGTCTAACAAGTTAGGGGTACGACATCTCCTCCCATATAACTTTTCATAAGGCGCCATCTGAATACTAGCTTGATAACTATTATTGTAAGCGAATTCTGCTAAAGGTAAATACTCTTCCCAACTGCCCCTAAAGTCGATGATGCCACCCCTTAGCATATCTTCCAAAACCTAGATTACCCTCTCGCATCGACCATCGATGCAGGGTGAAAAGCAAGATACTAAAGTCTAACCTTGTTCCCATTGCTTGATGAAGAGCCTTCCAAAATCGTGACGTGAACCTAGGGTCCCTATCTAATATGATCGACACCGGTACGCCATATAGTCTTACAACCTCAGCCACATACAACTTAGCCAATTTTTGTAGACAAAAGTCCACTCGAACTGGTATGAAATGAGCAGACTTCGTCAGTCGATCTACAATCACCAAAATCGAATCCTTCTTGGTGGGTGTAAGAGGCAACCCACTAACAAAATCCATTGTGATCCTCTCCCATTTCCACTGCGAATCTTCACCGGCTGCAACAATCTCAAAGGCACTTGGTGTTCGGCTTTGACCTGCTGACACGTCAAACACTTTCCCACATATTCCGTAACTTCTCGCTTCCAGCCTGGCCACCAGAATTGCTCTCGCAAATCCCGATACATCTTAACTCCTCTAGGATGGATAGCATAAGGGCTACTATGCGATTCCCGAAGAATCATCTGCCTTAACTCCATATCTTTAGGCATACAAATCTTCTCACGGTAACACAGAACTCCATCATTGTTTAGACTATAGTCCTCTATTCCACCGTCTCGCACTTGCAGAAGTCGAGCACTCAGGATATCATCCACTAACTCTTTGTCCTTAACCTGACTCACCCATGTCGGCTTCACTTGCAACTCAGCTAGCAAACTCCCGTCTTCAAATAAACTTAGATGAGCGAACATTGCTCTTAGTTCTGATACTATCTTATTGCTTAACGCATCTGCCACGACATTCGCCTTACCCGGATGGTATTCGATCGAGCAATCATAGTCCTTCAAAAGCTCGATCCACCTACGTTGTCTTAAATTTAACTCCTTCTGGGTAAGGAGGTACTTCAAACTTTTATGGTCGGTATAAATTACCGACTTCCCCCCGTACAGGTAGTGCCTCCAAATCTTCAGAGCAAACACTATCGCCGCTAATTCCAAATCATGCGTAAGGTAGTTCAACTCATGTGGTCTCAATTGTCGAGAAGCATATGCAACAACTTTTCCATCTTGCATCAACACACACCCTAAACCTGTGTGCGACGTATCACAATAGACGGTAAATTCTTTTCCCGCCTCTGGTTGAATTAACACTGGCGCTTCCGTTAGGATCCTCTTTAGCTTTTCAAAGCTCTCCTGTTGTTTGTCGGTCCACACAAACGATACTTCCTTCCTTAACAACTTAGTTAAAGGTGCTGTTATTAATGAGAACCCCTCAACGAACCTTTTGTAGTACCTGGCCAATCCTAAGAAACTTCAAATTTCTGCCACCGACTTCGACGGTTTCCAATCCAAGACAGCCTCTATCTTTCGGGGGTTTACCCTAATTCCCTTAGCAGAGACTACATGTCCTAAGAAAGTCACTTCCTTCAGCCAGAACTCAGACTTACTGAATTTTGCGAACAACTGGTTCTCCCTCAGAGTTCGCAACACCATACGAAGATGTTCGTCATGCTCCTCCTCAGACTTAGAATAAACCAGGACATCATCGATGAACACCACGACGAACCTATCAAGATATGGTTGAAACACCCGGTTCATCATATCCATAAATGCTGCTGGCGCATTCGTCAACCTGAACGGCATCATCAAGAACTCATAATGACCGTATCAAGTCTGAAATGCCGTCTTATGAATATCTCCTTCCTTAACCCTTAATTGATGATATCCCGACCTTAAGTCAATCTTAGAAAAGACCGAAGCCCCTTTGAGCTGATCGAATAGATCGTCAATTCTTGGTAGTGGGTACTTATTTTTAATCGTCAACTCATTTAGTTGACGATAGTCCACGCACATACGCATGGACCTGTCCTTTTTCTTCACGAATAGGACCGGCGCTCCCCATGGAGACACACTCGGTCGAATAAACCTTTGATCCAACAGTTCCTGAATCTGAGCCTTGAGCTCCCCCAGCTCCTTCGGTGCCATTCTATAAGGAGCAATGGACACCGGAGCTGTACCCGGAAGTAACTCTATTCTAAATTCCACCTCGCGATCCGGGGGTAATCCGGGCAATTCCTCCGAAAAAACATCCGTGAAATCTTTGACTGTTCGAACCTCATTGACAGTTACCTCCTTAGCATCTAACGCACTAATAAAAACCAAAGACGCGTTACATCCCTTTCGCATCATCTTAACAGCTTTCAATGCCGACACCATGTTGGACAAATAATTCCTCCTTTCTTCTAACACAACCACCTCCCCGCCTTCCGGGGTACTCAACACCATGCGCTTAGTCTCACAGTCCAACTTAGCACGATGCTTAGTCAACCAATCCATTCCTAAGATAAGGTCAAACTCTCCAAACGGTAATTCCATTAGGTCTGCCAGGAACACTACCCCTTGAGTCTTTAAAGGTACCTCCCTAAACAGTTTGTCCACTACCCTAGATTGTCCTATAGGACTAACCACAGTCATCTTCCTAGTGGTTATTTCATGGCTATACTTAGAGTCTCAAATACTGAACATGCAACATAGAAGTGGGTTGACCCAATATCAATCAAGGCAAGAAAAGGGTTATCAGCAATAAGAAACGTACCAGTTATAACATCCGGTACATCACCATCCTTCCGTCGATGAGCTACGTAAACAAGACTCGGCTGCCTTGCATCTACGTTTCCTGCACCCCTACCAGGTGCTCCACGACCCCGACCAGATCCACTTTCTCCTCTGGCTGCACCCCGACCCCTTGGTCCAGGCTGATCACCTCTCCTAGTTTGATCAGAACCTCGACCCGTTGGCTGTACCCGATCCATCTGAGGACAGTTCTTAATCTAATGTTTCGTGGATCCACACCTAAAGCATCCATCGGTTTTCATTCTGCACTCCCCATAATGCGTCCTCCCATATATAGGACATGCTCGATTTTGACCCATCGGAGCATGAGCTGGCCCCTCAGTCCTAGGCTTTTTCTGAAAATTCCCAGATGCTCTTGATAGCCCAAAACATCTTTTACTCTTACCCCGATCCTTATCCCTTTCTTGTCTCTCAACCCGTTTCACCTCCTCAGCTATCTTGACCTTATCCACCAAAATCGCAAAAACTCTTCCTCGCTGCAGTGCGATCAGAACCCTTAACTCATTCCGCAGCCCACCCTCGAATCGAACACAACGTTCATATTCAGTTGCTACCATTCCTCGAGCGTAGCGGCTCAAACGCAGAAACTCTGCCTCATATTTAAATACGGACTTACTTCCCTGCACCAGATTCAAAAATGCCTTCCTCTGCGCATCCACGTAGCTGGCCCCAACATACTTCCCTTGAAATGATTCCTTAAAGAAATCCCGATAAATACGATCATGGCGGTACTCTCTCTTTCACCGTGAGCCACCACTGATAGGCCTCGTCTCGAAGAAGAGACACAACCCCTTTCAACTTCTCATCCACCGTGAAATCTAAGTCATCCATTATACGCTCAGCCGCTTCCAACCAATACTCAGCTGTGTTAGGGGCTACACCAGAAACTCCCCTAAACACTTCTACCCCATTGGCCCTCACCGCCTCCCAGTCTGATTTGCGGGCTCCTGTGCCCATGCCTACTCCAAAGAACCCTCTCTAAAACCTCAACATCGCCGCGAGATACAATCATCATCTCCGGGCGCCTCATCCCGAAATTCTCCTTCTACAGCCGGCAGTTCCGGCATCTCGTTTCTTGACCTGTGGCCAGACCCTACTGGCTCTGACACGGTCATTCTACCCCTACCGTGTCCATGTGGTGGACGTCCTCGACCCCTTGAACTCATTATTCCGATTGACGTTTATCTGATTAAGAATTTTATGAATTATTAGTTTTCTTCCACTAGTTAACCACTAACATTCTTATGAATAATAGTTTTAAGAGTAGTTCTTTCGAATTTGCATTCACAATACAGTCTCAAGTTCGTATCCTCTAATTATGGGAAACACATACATCCAATCATCAACATACTAATAGCATTTATGAATGTTCATTCATCACGCAAGGTGTTGTCGTTGTTTCACTACCAAGGGTATTCTTGTAATTCATCCTGTAGGGTTTTTTTCGTAATTTCCAAAATAGGGTTCCTTGGTGATTTTGTGAAATAAGGGTATTTTGGTAACTTTTTGAAATTCGGGGTATTTCGGTAATTTTGTGATCCAGGGGTATTTTGGTAATTTTAAAATCAGGGATACTTTGGTCATTTTACAAATTAGAGGCAATTTGGTAATTTTGAGAAATTTTACAAATCAAGGGTATTTTTAAAATTTTACAAAACTAAGGGTTTTTTTTTAAACAAAAGTATCTTGGAGAATTTGATTTCGAAGAAAGTAGTAATGTTCAGGTGTTTGTGGGTTTTTGGTTGTTGTCATGTGTTGTGTATTTGTTTTTTTTTTTTTAAAGGAAAAATTTTGTTGACTTTGTAAATCGAAGTATATTTGTAAATCATGGGTATCTTAGTAATGTTTTTTCTCAAAATAAGAGTGTTTTAGCATTTTTTTTTTGTACAAATTAAGATGGCTGGTCCCTTTCGGGTTTTAAATTATAAGTTCTAGCCTGTCAACAAGTCCTCAGCGTCAGGGTGAACAGTCACTACGCACCAGGTAGGATTCCAGCGAAGAGGAGGTGAGTCACTAGGATTGCTTAAGTACCAGGCTCTTCCGGATCCAATCCTAGACATGCGTATGCCTGTTGCCACACCCTAATATGGATAAGGTGAACAGTCACTACGCACCAGGTAGGATTCCAGTGAAGAGGAGGTACTAGGACTGCTTAAATACCAAGCTCTCCCTGTATCCACTCCTAGACATGCGTATGCCTGTTGCCAGACCTTAACTCGGTGACCAGTTCACAGGGTTTGTTTAGATAGTTAAGTCTTATGAAAATTTAAGAAGTGGTTTAAACTAAGCCTATAGTCCATCAGAGTCTATTTAAACTAGTCTACGTCCCATAAAGCCCATAAAGCCCACATGTATATCACATAATGGTTTAGAGTACTTACCTGGCAGACATGGGCCGAAGACGCAGGTGCCATGCTGAGCTAACAGACCTGATATCACTTAAAAACATCCATATTTCAAAAGCCCATTTTTAGGAAACATTTTGAGCCCCAAACCCCAGAGTCGAGTTTTGAACTAGGCTCTGATACCAACTTGTAACACCCCAAACCCGGCCCAAACACTACAACCGGATCTGGTATGTCACTTGAGTGATTTTACTAATATGTAGCATTTTAGAAAACAATTATCAGGTTTAAATACTAATACCGAAAGCTTACTAATTCATTAAAATATAAAATATAAAATGATAGAATGCATTGGTGAACTTTAAAATAAGAGCCCAATATTTATCCATGACTTAACGTAATTTAAACATAAAAACTTAAAAGCCCAGTAATAAAAGCCCAACATAAAACCAAAGCATAATTAATAGTCTAGTGGCCCATGGCCTTATTACAAGGAAATTTAAAACCCATTAAATTAAAGTTATAAAAATAATAAACTGAAAGCCTTTTTGCTGAATCCAAATGTTAGCCTTTTTGCTGAATCCAAATGTTCTTTTGCATGGCCACCTCTCGTTCCTCTCCAGCCCGGTCTCATGCACTAGGTGTCACCTGAAATTGTTAAATTATAAGGGTGAGTCGCGAGACTCAGTGTGCAACACTCATGCACCATTAGATTTGGGCCTTAACCCCACAGAACAAAATAATAAATTCATGTATATAACAAATGATATGCAAAGCCCAACCCATTTCCTAGGTATCCATCTGCCACACGCCACCCGTACCAGCCATACACACCATTGGGGATTTCTACAATCAACTCACACCGCTACACGCCTTGATGGTAGTCGTGCTGCTCATCATCAGATCATAGCCGTAGCCGCTGCAACAGATTACGGCAAAAGTCGCTACAACAGATCACGGTAAGGAACCGTTACAACAGATCACGGTAAAAACCGCTACAACGTATAACTTCTTCCTTTCATCAAACCCAACCCATGCAATTATAGAAAATCGGCATACTCATATCATTTAATTAGAACATCCATTTAGAACGACAGGGATCACTAACCTGGTTATTTGCTTTACCCTCTTTGGGTTTCAAACATTGTACCGGGATTTCGGCATTTAACAGAACATATAAGACTTATAATCATACATTTAACAAATAGTTCTAGATGGTGTGGAGAGTTACACACTTGATATCACGAAATTCAATATCCTTAGTCGATATCCTTGTTATCCGAATCTCCTACCCTCAGTGTAAAGCCTTGCTCAAAATCCGGAAAAACACATAAAAATTTAGCCCCTTCAAAAATCGGCTAAGGTTAATAAATCCCAAATTACACGTTAAAACTAATAGATCCCTTACCTTGAAATCCTGAAAGTAACACGATTCAGATGTTACTGATCCTTAACTTAGAGATCTAGGCGATTGTCTCTCCCTTCAAATCCCAGAATGCCAGAAAAGAAAGAAAAACACAAGATTAATACCATATGACCATTCGGCTATGGCCTCTAAAAAGCCGAAAAAAGATCAAAAGATACCCCAAATCGGTACTTACCTCTACTGAAGGTTTCGGCTATCCCTTGTAAAAGATTCGGCAACCGTAGAAGATTAGAGATCTGTGAGTTTCGGCTTCTAGGAAAAAGAAATCCCGAAAAGATAAACTAATATGGTTTCGGCTAAAGAGAGAAGTGAGAAGAAAGCAAAGAGTGGCTTGAAGATTCGGCTAAAGTGTCTGAAAGGGATGAGAAAAGAACCTGACAGTGGATTCAGCCAACTTGAAGGAAAAGAAAAGAGAAAAGAGGGGGAGAATAGAGTAGGAATTTTGGCAGAGAAAAGAGAAGAAAGATGAGAACTTTGATAGCAATTTCGGCACACACTTAGCCTAAACCGAATGCCCCTTTCCTTTCAAATTCTTCAAAGTTTCGGCTATCATTAAACACTTAAAGCTGGCTCCTATCTTTGATCTATTATCTCCTTAAAAATAGCCCTAATTCCTCTCTTCATTATCTGCCTAATTATCCACATAAAATAAACATTAAAATTCTTAAAAAATAGCCTTGTGCCGTCCCCCCTATTGTCCCCTTTAAATGCGAAAATTTAGCCCTAAAACTTGGGCTTCAAGCTGCCAAAATTTGGGCCTTCATTATGCAAAAGTAACGCCAACTCCTCTTCCTCCTAGTGGCACCTTTTTCTCTGGGCCACAAGCCCAATATGCCAATTAAACTACTAAAACTTCAATTTAAGCCCTTAGAGTGTCTAAACAAAATATTTAAAACAAGGCCTCAGCCCAATTTGAGCCCCAATTGTACCTCAATTTCTCAAATTAATATTTTAAGCATTCAAACACATAAAATGCACAGACCCAATTATTTAGGATGTTACATATCCCATTTGCTAAGACGAAACCAATAGATATCATGGTTTGGAGGCATGAAGGGACAAGTGTTTACACAGTTAAGAGTGGTTACAAGCTACTGCTACATGGAAAATTACAGAACTCAGGAGTATGCAATACTCATATGACAACAATTAATACACCTTTCTACATAGCTTTGTGGCCACTACAACTCCCAGAGAAAATAAAGATTATAATGTGGAAAATATACAATGATTTTCTTACTACATATGTAGATTTAAGCAAAAGAAATGTTCAAGTTTTTATTGTCTGCCCTTTGTGTCAAGATGGTACAAAAACGATTGACCACCTGCTGCGTTTCTACTTTTTCCCACACTAAAATTTGAGTGCTTTGATATTTATGGTGTCCCCTGTTTCATCATTCTCAGATTATAGAAAATGGTTAGCCAAGACTTTTCATGCTGCAAATAAGAGTTCTAGGAAATTACTGACACTTGCTTTTTGGGCAATTTGGTTTGTGAGAAATCAAATAATTCATGAGGGTGTCAGACAAACTGTAAGTGAAATATCGGGGTCCATATTAGGCTATATGCATGGAGTTAATGCTTTAGCTACTATCAGGAATCCTATTTCTCCATCTCAATAGCCGATATGGAGGCTACCTGATCCGGGATTTGTTAAATTAAATTTTGGAACCTCTTATAATGAAAAGGAAAAAACCTCTATCTCAGGGGTTGATAACTCTTGAAAAGAGTTATATTTCATGCTTTTAGGCTTATTTAATTGCCTGTATTTAGGTGAGTTTATTTGCATTTTAGGATATTGTAGTGGTATTTTTAGAGCATTGCATTAAAGAGTTTAAATTGTACTTAAGTGTTATTACATGTTGCTTTTAATAGCCTGTGGGGAGGACTTGCTTAATGGTTGATGGGCAGGTGCAGAATATAAGAAAAGGAGTAAAGGATTGAAGGTTGGCCATGATAAATTTTGGATAGTTTGCCAACACGAATGCTGTAGAAATGCCTGGACGATTCCTAGTCAACACTCAATGTGTATCGTTTTCAGCCTCAGTTGTACTTGTACCAGATAAATCCACCTAAAAAAGAGAGAAGTGATTATGGGTTGATGGACCTACCTTAGAAAGAAGAGATATAAAAGCCCAAAAAATAGAAGACAACAATGCAGGGACAATAGAGGTGTAACACCCCTAACCCGTATTCGTCGCCTAAATAGGGTTATGAAGCATTATCGTACAATCTGAACATTAAACATACATTTCAAACATTGACTTAAACATAATATAATTCATTCATTTTCATACAAATCGTCCCTAAATAGAGCCCTTGAGGCCCTAAAAATACTTTAGAAACAGTCTAGGATTAAATTGGAAACATTTGGAAATTTTAGAAAAAAGTTAGAAAATTTTGACTGCAGGGGTCACACAGTCGTGAGGCCAGGCCGTGTGACTCACACAGCTGAGACAAACGCTGTGACAGCCTAATTTTGGGTCTAGTCAGAACAGTGGTTTTGGGACCACAAATTCGACGTAGTAAAATATATTTTTATTATATTTTTATGGTCTACAGTTTTATGGAATGATTTTGTGAAAATTTCATTCGAAAATTTTGACATTTGGGCACTTAATTTAGTTAAAAGGACTAAATTGCAAAAGGTGCAAAATGTGTGTTCTAGAAGCTAAAGGTGTCTAATTGCTATGAAATTTCAAATTAGAGGTCCTTAGATGGTAATTAGACCATTACACTTAGTATGGACAAAAATGGACATGGCTAGGTGAAATTTTAAAGTTTGGCATGAAGGGCATTTTGGTAATCTAGTAAATAAAGCCAAAATAACTAAATAAAGTCTTCATCTTCATCAATTTAGTCCCCCATATTCGAAATTCACAAGAGGAGTCCATATCTAAGGTTTGTTCGTCTTCCAAGCTCGATTGTAAGTCCGTTCTAGCCCCATTTTTAATGATTTTTATATTTTTGAGATCCTTATAACCTAATCTATCTATTTCAAGGACTAATTTGAAGAGAAATCAAAGTCTAAAATTTTACCCATGTTAGATATTTGTGTATTTTGACGTTTAATGGTAGATTATGTATGTTTGATGTTAGATAAACAACATTTACTAAGTAATTTTTGATGAAAATGCCTAAAAGGACCTATTTGTAAAAGTTATAAAATATGTAGTAGAAATGTGAATAAATGAAAAATATGGGCTGTTATGAGCATGAAATAGATTTGGCTAGGCTTGGGTGTGATAAAAATCGAATGAAAATCATTTTACGAGCCTAAGGACTAAAATGTAAAAAGTTGAAAGGTTAGGGGAAAAATATAAATCTTGCCATAAGGTGTTTTTGGGGTTAAAGTGAATAATGTGATAATTGAATAATCTAAATTTGATATTATAGATCAAGAAAGACGAGGTTCTGACTTAGACTGGGGAAAGAACAAGATTGTGGACTAAATCAAACAATAATCTATTTTATACCGAGGTAAGTTCGTATGTTTAAAAATAAGCTTTAGAATAATTGTATCTAAATGCTTTAATATTGCATGAATTGTAGTTTGATTTTATGAATGACTATAATCCTACGAAGGAGTCCGAAGACGAACCGACAAGCAAGAAATCTCGTTTGAGCCTTAGGAATAGGTTAGGATACAAGTGACATGTCACTGGGGTCATTATGTGTTATGTGATTATGTGACCTGGGTGCTGGTCTCTTACGTCCTACCGGTGGCTGAGTATACCGGCATATGTTGCAGATACTTGACAGCTCGTGTGAGCAGCACCGCATAGCTACGTCTTGACCCACAGCTTATGTGAGCAGGCCCGTTGATAGCTCGAAAGTGAGCAACTATGTGATATGAGATTGAGGTAGCATTGGCTACATATGTGGCACTTAGTGTGCAAGAATCCCGAGTATCCGACAGTATCATTCTGAGTGGTTCACGGGTATGTTAAAGATGAGATTATGTGTAAATTCATTTTGTGATGGTACAGGTATGTACGTGAAGCTCGTATCTATTAAATGCTTGAAATGATGAAAATGAGGTAAGTTTTGTGATGAAATGAGTTATGATCATGAGACCATGTCAAACGTACATTTAATTATGTTATATTATTTGAATGTTATATGGATGGTAAGGTTGCTTGTTTCTTGCATACGAGCTTACTAAGCTTTATAGCTTACTCTCCTCCCTTTCCCTTGTTTTATAGTGTCACTAAGCTAGCTCGGGGATCGGAGACCGTCGAAGATCCATTCACACTATCAACAATTATTTGGTATCAATGAATTCAACATTTTGAGCTATGGCATGTATAGGGGACTTGGTCATTTTGTTATGTGTCATAATTGATTTGGCCAAATATGTTGGCTTATATTGGTTGAAAGTTCATTTTGTATAAGGCCATTTGAAATTGACTAATATTGGTATAAGTATATTCATATGATGATGCCTTTCATAGAAGTGGAATCTTGCATGATTTGAGTTGATAAGTATGTGATGTTTATGTATGATAGATGTAGCATGTGAGTGATGTGTAGATGTCTCGGTTGTGGATGTTTTAGTTACCTAAGTATGCTATGAATTGTGTCATTGAATTGGTGTAAGTGTAGGTGTAAATGAGGGTGGCAAATGGCTTGGTAAATAGCCTTATTTTTGTCCACATGGGCGTGTGTTTAGGCCGTGTGTGACACACGGTCTGCCCCACGGGCATGTGTTTCAGCCGTGTCTCCCCTGCGCCATAATTTTGAGAAATAGAATGTTTAGAATTGAGCACACGGGCAAAGACACAGGCGTGTGTCTCAGCCATGTGTGCTACACGGCCTTGAACACGAGCATGTGCCCTGGCCGTGTGAAGTCTGCACCTATTTTATGAAAAATTATGAAAATTAAATTGACCACACAGTCTAGCACACAGACGTCTGGCACGGCCGTGTGGCACAAGTCAGAGAGCACACTAAATTGAACACAGGTTGTAGCACTGGCGTGTCCCTTGAACCACACGGGCGTGTGACCCCTATAACATGAAAAATTTTCTAATTTTTGCAAAATTTTCTAAAGTTTTTAGTTTAGTCCCGAACCATCCAAAGCATGTTTTGGGCCTCGTAGGCTCGTATAAGGGATTTTGTGATCGAATATGAATGGTTTTAATTTGGACGCAAATTTATGACTCAGAATTGTGTAAATGCTTGTGTTATAAGTCCGGTAATGCCTCGAGCCCTGTTCTAGCGTTGAATATGGGTAAGGAGTGTTACACAGGCCCGTGTCTCAAGCCATGTAACATTCGAAATAAGGACACACGGCCTTGTCCCAGCTCGTGTCCTCACCCGTGTAACTCTCTAAGTTGGGTCACATGGCCAAGCCATACGCCTGTGTGCCAAGCCGTGTGCTAGGCCGTGTAATAGTCTGACTTGCATGCATTTAAACCTACAAGGGACACACAACTGTATCACCTGGCCGTGTGTTACACATGGCTGAGTCACACGCCCGTGTCTCAGGCTGTGTGGACATGAAATTAGCCAAAATCAAGCCATTTCCAACACCAACTTATGCAACCACCTAAAAGCATTTTGTGCATATTATCAAAGCATCAAAACCTTACCAAATCATACATATAATGACCAATTTAATGATCCCAAATCAATCAACCAATATGCCAATCAAGGCATCTCAAATGCAAACATTTAAACTTTCCTAAGCATGCATTAATTTGATCACATTTCTATTATCAAACCTAATTCAACTTCTAACAAATTAAACCACAAGTATGACCATTACTATTCCATTACAAAACATGCCATTTGAGCCATTCAAAACATACAACATGGTATAGGCACAATGACACAAACTAACAAGGCATTAAATGTACCAACCTAGTTAACTTACATAATGCATACTTACCAAATCACCTTCAACCTATTTTCAAACATAATAACCTAGTTCAATTGTCAACTAAATCATGTCACAAGTAACCATTTTCAATCTATCATCAACATGTCAATTGCACCATATCAACAAGAACTTTAAAGCAATCAATTTCGCATAATTTGGTAAGGTGACAAGATGTACCAAACCAATATAGCTTTCCAAGCTTACACATACTAAAACATCATTAACATATACACTGATATACCATTACAATCGTCCTATACATGCCATTATAAACCGTAACCAAATTACTCAAAAACTACCGATTTGTCCACTAGGTAGTGTGATAGGTCTCCGACGAACTTCCAACCAATCGAGCTTCTAATAATCTGTAAAGTAAAGGAAAATAACTATGTAAGCAATGAATGCTTAGCAAGCTTGTATAAACTTTAAACATAATATTCCATTTCAATAATGAACTTTATAGGATAAATATAAAGCTATACCAATGCCATAAGATTTATAAAACTACATAACCATCAACTCACAAATGAGTAAGTCCATCAGCATCACATACATTTTTCATTCATAACATAATAGGATTATATAAGACATATTACGAAATCATCAACCATTTCATAAGATTATGAACCTTTCTATTTACTTACTTCCCATTCCATTCCAAATGCTTAACATAAGCCTAAACAACATTATCAATTCACAAGTTAGTGTGTTTATCCATGATATAGGTAAATTCATCCATAATATAAGTAGATTTCTCACATATAAGTACATCACTTACTCACCAATCCTTTTATAACATCATATTATGTCCCAATTATGAACTTACCATTTCATTCCTTTTTCTTACCCGATCCATTTTCATATTACAAAGCATAAGCATAAAAATCAACCATAACCACAAGCTTGGCATAAGCCTATACATCATCATTAATACACAAGTTAGTGCATACATACATAATTCACTTGAATTAAACATATGATGATCCATTTCCATGTGAACATATTTCATTTAAATCATTTAAATTTTCCATGAACATATGTATATTGCCAAATGAAAGCTTACCTTTTCGATCCTTTTCATTGCATATATGCATATCCATCTTTTCATTTCTTATTAACATTAGTATAGTAAGTTTTTATAAATATTTATTTCCATTAATCTTTACTTACCCATTGAATCAAATGAAATAACATCGAATACTAGGAAAATACTCATATCACCATTTAATTCTCTAAACACACCACAACATCACGATTTAACATATTTATAGACATATAAGGTATATATAATCACACCAAGGCATTGACATTCATTATCAAACTATGCTAGTCAAAATTTCAATTCGTATTCATACTTACGATACATATCTCACTTGAAACATGTTACCTGAATAGCAAATGATTGGAAAGCGCCATGGTATCTTTCAACAATGGTCTTATTTATTCTCATCTTGATGCCATAGTGTTTTTCAACCATGGTCTTATTCATTTTCCGTCGTGCTACTATAGTGTTTTTCAACTATGGTCTTATTTATTTGATTCATGATGCTATAGGGTCTTTCAACTACGGTCTTACTCGATAGAATCGTGATGCCATAACGTCTTTCAGCTATGGTCTTACTTGTTTCTGGTATTGTGCCACAGTGTCTTTCAACTATGGTCTTAGTCATTTCTTTCAAGCCAACAAACACGATTCATATATAAACAATTAAATATTAAAGAATCGAAACAACAACTAATTGATTTAATCAAATTAGGAACTTACCTAACTAAATTGTAGCAATGACTAAGTATATGGGCTATTTGGTAATTTTCTCTTCTCCTTGATTTTCCACTCGTTCTTGATCTAAATTAACAATTTCATTCAATTCATTAATTCAGACAGCAAAACCAATTCATTTTATGCAATTTAGTTATTTTTGACATTTTTACAAAATTACCACCAACATTTTACTTTTATTCAATTTAGTCCCTAATCTTAAAACATGCAAATTAACCATTTGTACTCAAATTTAAGCTTACCCAAATTTATTGGAACCTTACTATAACCCATATTTATTGTTATTACACATTAATCCTTGTACTTTTACTATTTCAACAATTTAATCCCTAATCGTCAAATTCATCAAAAATCACTTAACAAAATACTTACAAATAACAACTAATACTTCAAATTCATCATTTAACATCTAAAATCACAAATATTCATCAATGGAAAAATTCAAAATCTTTAACAGTTTCGAAATGAAGGTACGGGCTAGCTGGACCTAGTTGCAACGATCTCAAAAACATAAAAATTACAAGAAACGAAATCAAAATGGGCTTACATGCAAGAGACTACAATGGCCGAACCTTCAAGCTAGGGTTTTGGGTGTTTTTCGGCTATGGAGAAGGCAAAATAAGGAAGAAACACATTTTACAACATTTAATTTTGTTTTAATTTCACAAATTTTAAAAAATTGTCATTAATACTAATTTCTTTCAAATTTTTTTCTTTAAAATTGGCTCCATTACCGTCCACTATCTAAAATAATGACTAATTTCCCTATTGTTCCTCCCACATTACTAATTAGGCCATTTAATCATTCAAATCTAATAGTGATCAAGTTTTACATCCTTTATGATTTAGTCCTTTTTAATTAATAAACTATCTAAACATTAAAATTTCTTAATGGAACTTTAATACAACCTTAATAATACTCCATAAATATTTATTAAAATATTTACAACTCGGTTTATAGAAACGAGGTCCCAATACCTCATTTTCTAAAATAACTTGACCTTAGGGTCCTACCACTTGAACTTAATTATTCATTCAAATAACATAATTTGCTAATTCAAAATTTATTTTAATATTATAATTGACTCGTAAATATTAAATAATAATATTTAAGGGCTCACTTGTCAGATTTGTAGCCCCGAAACTATTGTTTCCAACACCACAAAAAAACGGGTTATTATAAGAGGGAAGAGACTGAGAACAAGGACAGGGAAAAAGGCGGAAGAAGAAGGTAGCCATCCTTGGCCACCGCAAGACATTGCGTTTCCTATGTTGAGAGCTTGATAGGCTAAAGCTGTCATCCTAGAATTCTTCCTCTATTTCTTATCTTGTTTCTTCGTGAGCTTAATTGATGAAGAAGTTGTTGGTTATTGTGTTAAACTTGAATTTTATTTGCCAACCCATGAGTTAAATCTCTTAGGATTGGGATTACTTTGATCAAACACTTATTTCTATTAATGGCTGAAGTTTAGATCTAGATTAATCTACTGTTTCATTCAATGGTATTTCAGGATTGCATGCATGTAGTGCATTGACGAATGTGCAACAAGTATATAAAAAAAAAACCTAAGTCTAATAAGGTTAGGTTATTTAGATCGAAGTTGAATGATATAAGCAAGTGTTTAATTAATTACTTGTAGTAGTTTTTAGACATAGAACAATATTTCATACAAAAGGAAGAAGAAACAATATTTCTAAGACTTCTAAAGCTCATGGAAGAAGTGTTGCTTTTTGAGTAAAATTAACTTATTTTTTAGAAGTACTAAAAAAATAATATTTGGCCAATAACCTCTTGACTCAACGACAATATCATTATATTATAAGAGAAATTATTTTATGAATTCTTTTCATCACATCATATGTACATTAGATTAAACTAAAAAATTCCTCTTTTAATAAAACAAAATAATAAATGATGCGATAAAAATAATCCATAAAATAATTTATCATCGATAAGAAAATTAAAATTCAATTCAAATCATCTCAATTAAATATAGTCGAATAAAAAAACTCAATCCCTTAATTTTCGGAACCGTTTGGAGGTTTTGTCATCATATGGCTGGGAGCAGCTATCCATTTTCAATAATCGTGTTCAAAAAGAGACGCTAGAGTTACAATCAATGTCCTGTGAAACACGGTACGCAATAAATAAGAGCACTACCCCGACCAGAAAATATATAAAGAAGACAACTACACGTGGGCCATCTTTCCCTTGCAAAAATCTAAACGCTCCGTGACTTTATCTCCCTAATTTTCTTTTTATTTGATTTAACACAGTAATTAAAAAGGAAAGCAGAATTTTAGCTTGCAATTATTAAAAATTAATAAAAAGAAAAACACTGCTCCAGGGGACCTGAGAAGCCATTGTCTTTTCTTCCAAGTGGCAGTTTACTGAAGTAAAAACAATTAATTACGATTTAATTTGAAGATAAATTATATAATTACTTATATTATTATATAAAAGTAATAGAATGATCAATGAGTTGGACTTTCTTCGAAAAATATATTTTTTTCTGGAACTATTTTCGTTGAACCATTTCTCTTTTTTTCTTTTACAGCTCTCAGGCCTAAGCCAGATCGGCGATCTGTTGAGCTAATTTTCTTTTAGTAGATTAAGACTTTCAGTATTTGAATTGGTGGGTTTTTTTTTTTCTTAATTCTCAATAAGTTTGCTTTCATTCTAGTTTTTAATCTTTAGCTCTTTTTTTTTTTTTTTTGAAATAAGAAGTTTGATGACCTTGAATTTTGCTGATTCTTCCTTGACATATGATAGAAATTTAGTTAGTGCTTTTTGTTTCTAGTGTTGTTCTAAGTTTGACCGTTATGATCAATGAGTAAATTGGCATGTTTTGTTCATTTTCTTCGGATTGTTGTGTAGTATTTTAGTTGATTTTTGTTTTTGGTGTTAATTTGGATTTTCAGATAAGTGTGTGCTTGGATTTTCATTGAGGAAAAATGGGGGTAATGTCAAGACGGGTTGTGCCCGCTTGCGGTAACCTCTGTTTCTTCTGCCCTTCGATGCGTGCAAGGTCAAGACAACCTGTTAAAAGATACAAGAAGTTGCTAGGGGAAATCTTCCCCCGAAATCAGGTAATTTTCAGCTCATCTTCAGTCTATTTTTACTTGAATTTGGGAATTTTTTACTAGTTATTTCTTTAATGTTTGGTTCTTCTAGTGAAAATTGCCTTTGGATACTAGTCCAGCTTGTTTATTGTTTTGTAGTTTATACTGAACGATTGACGTTCAATATTAAATTCCGTTAAGCGTGTAGTATGATTATGATATTGTCAATTTGTATTGAGTGCTGGCTTTAAGACTTGTAATAGATATAGATTTTGAAGTTTATAGAAGTATAGATTGCCTGTAAGATCTACCACAACAACTGCTGCCGCTGCTATTTTTGTTTTAGCTGCATAAGTTAAAGTTTCTAATGTCTGTGGTATTTGATATTGTTGAACAATACCAACATTGACGAAGAAGTGAACCTATTTCTATTAGTTTGTTCTTATATTTGGGATCACATTTATATGCTTCTGGAAATGGTCCTTAGGCCCTTTAAATGGTAACATACCTCTTCATCCCAGATTGTGGGCAGAAAACATTATAAAAAGGAAGAAAAACGGGTATTTGATATGCTTACCAATTTTCCAATTACATTTGATTTGACAGGATGCAGAACCAAACGATAGGAAAATTGGGAAGCTTTGTGAATATGCTTCGAGGAACCCATTAAGAATACCAAAGGTATTGTGGGTTTTCTTTTAGTTCATTTATCCTGGAGGAGTTTGATTCTAATATGGAATTCTTAAATGTTAATATTCTGTTTTCCACTATTTTGTTGGCGAGTTCTTATCCCCATTTTCAAAATATTTTACAATGCTTGTTTCCACAATTTTTTTTTGACAAGTGCTTATCTTTATCTCTGCTAGTCTAAATGAAAATACGAAACTTGTAAGTGACAACATGGCTACCTATTTTTCTATTATATTGGCTTCTCTAATAATAAGTTTGGTGATGGTTTATATCTTCTAGTTGTTTAGGATCCAATCTTGCTTTTAAGATGGTTATTTTATATTAGTTAAAGTTGAGATGGTTTGCAAATATTTTCTGAAATGTTGGTAAATTTTGTCAAGAAATGTGCAAAACCGATTGAAAGGTTTTAATTGGTATTAATCTTCGGAAAGTTCAAATTAATGCAAGTATCCTTCAGATGTTCAAAATTAGTTTGAAATTTACTAAATCCTGAAATGCATATAACTTTACTGAATTGCTGCTGATTTGTTTTTTCTCATCTTTAAATAATTTGTCTGCACAGATTACAAGTAACCTAGAGCAAAGATGTTTCAAGGATTTACGGAATGAGAACTTTGGATGTGTGAAAGCCGTATTGTGCATTTATAGGAAACTGCTATCGTCATGTAAGGAGCAGATGTAAGTTTGATGTGTTGAAAGTTTAACATTTAATGATATAAAAATCTTTTGGCATCAATTTTTTAGCCACATTTCATTTTGGGGTGTGCAGTTTGGAGCAGGGGAGTTTCAAAGAAAGAACCACTGACTTTAATAACTATATGTTAGGTAGAGCATAATATTTGGCTTGTTATTGTAACTTATTGTTCAAGGGTTGGGGGACCATATTCTGGCAGGGATTAAACGTTGGAAGATAACTACTTATTAATTTATAATCTAATTACTATCCTTCTTTGTTATTATCTGAAGTTTCACCTTGTCTTTGGTTGCATGTCAAGAATACTGGTAATATAAAGATTAACATTTTGGTTTTATCAATTAAATAGGTACATATGTTCAATAAATAATAATTTAATGCTTTTTATGTTTTGAGAGATTATATTACTAAGGTGCAGATGCTTCCTTAGAACTTTGACATGTCAACTAAACTTTTGAGTATTTTGTGATTCTAAAAACTTAACCATATTTTTGCATAAAAAAATAAAATGGGTTTACGATGTAGTTCAAGATCATGCTTAGTGAAGGATTAAATTATTTAGAAAATTGTTCTAGTAATTTTATCTACCTTCATGGATTCAGTTTTCATTTTTTGTATTTAGAGAACTAATCAGGTGTTTATGATTGTCTTCATTGTTTATATTTACGTTAGTTTATGAGGTAGCTTTTATTTTATTTGTATCATTCACGGGAGCACTTTATTCTTGCAGGCCACTTTTTGCTAGTAGTTTATTAGGGATCATTCGGGCTCTTTTGGAACAAACCCGACAGGATGAAATGCGAATTTTGGGTTGCAATGCTCTTGTAGATTTCATAAATAGTCAGGTGCGTTGTAGTACTGAAATGCCAGTGGTACGTACAGGTGTGGCACTGATAGCAGTTGCCAAGTAGCCTTCGAACTTGATGTTTCTATCACTGCCTTTTAAGTTTTTAATGTAGACAACTTACTGGACTGAGACCTGCAGAATGATTATATAGCAGATTAGCAGTTCACTTTTTGGTTTTAGATCGCAAACAGAATAGAGACAGAATGATTTACATATTAGCTGTAACTGGCATATATTTTTTCTAATTCTATGGGATTTGAAACTAGATGGATGGCACACATATGTTCCAATTAGAGGGCCTTATTCCTAAACTTTGTCAACTGGCTCAAGAAGATGGAGATGATGACAGAGCTTTGCATTTACGTTCATCAGGATTGCAAGTTCTGGCTTCCATGGTAGAGTTTTCTCTTTGATTTTGAATATTTCTCAAAAGTAACTCTTCTTTCCCAAATAATAAATGCACTTACATTAGCTGAGCTAACATTTTTAAGTAGCCATAACTTTTCCTCCTTATTACACATGGATGCATATATTCAAACCGTAATTGTGTTCTCTTTTATCTATTATTTCTTGTATCTAACACTTGTTGTAGTTGTGTGCATGCATGTCTTTCTGGTCATTATTTTCTTCACAATTTTCCTATTCTGCTGATTTAGACTTGTTTCCAGTGAATTTTCTGGTTTGATTACCGAAAATGACTACTGTCTACCAGTGTTAAGGATAGGCTCGGCAAGATTATCATACAGCTTATTTAAATATTTTCAAGTAGCTTCTTTTTTTCTACCTTTATGCAACAGTCCAAATCCTCAGTTAGAAGACATCCTTTAAACTAAGTGGCTGACTTATTGCAATATTTTTCAATGGAAACAGGCTTGGTTTTCGCTGCTTTGTGTTTCTTAATGTAGGATAAGGTTGAGCCTAGACCAGTTAACAGTTCAAACAATTGTTTAGATTGATTTTTATTTATTTTTAGATATGAAAGAAGTTAATTCTGTAAGGACTGTAAGGGAATAAGGGGTTATCAAGTGTGCTTTTGTTGAACTTACATCTTTAATCCACCTGTAAATAACCTTATGTTGTAAAAAAATGAGTTAGCATCCAGTTCTTTACAAGTCAGATTAATTCCTGCTTTTTTTCATGGAGTTTCTCTTTTTAAATAATTTTATTCAGATATTGTATTCATTAATGATGTTTCATTTTCTGTACTTCTTTTCTCATTTAGTATTTTCTACTCATATTTGTTTACTTTGACTTCCAATTCTTGTCACTTACCACTTTCTCTTTTTCTCATTACTTCTGCCTAGGTCTGCTTCATGGGTGAACACTCTCATATATCAATGGACTTCGATAGTGTAAGTTATCTTTTCCAGTGGTGGCTTTCCTACCAATTCACTTTTGTATTCAAATCTTGATGCTTCTCTGATCTGATACAATTTAATTATGCAAATGTAACTAAGTATATTTTAGTCCTAGCTGCAGCTTCACTGAAAAATCTTGAAATAATTAAAGTCTCTTTCACCCAACTGGAACTTCATTAGAAAGATTGAAATAGAGCTGAAACGTAAAGAGAAGTATATTTTTGTCCACTCAAAATTTTGGATTAATCTCTTTATCTGTTTCTCAGTTCAGCTTCTCTCAGTTCTATTTTGGAGTTTCATTCTTTTGCCTCTTGAATCTCCTAAATATTGTAAAGCGTACAGTAGACAAACAGATGAGCAGTAGGTATTGGCCTTTTTGTTCATCATGAATTTTTTATCTTGTGTAGATCATATCAGTGACCTTGGAGAACTACATGGATATCCAAATGTCCCCTGTCAATGGAAGTAAAGTGGGTGAAAATGGTTCATCTGTCCTAGATATCGATGAGAAGTCATTGTCTGTACCAAACCTTGTAATTAACCCAGACTTTGATCCAACCATGTACGGCATTATTTCATTATAACTCGTTGCATTCAGTTCATTAGGATATATTTTATGATATGTCCAAGTATAATCTGCTTCATTTGGCTCTTTAACAGGGATACTTCCAAAAGTCCATCTTATTGGGCAAGGGTTATCTTGAGTAATATAGCCAGATTGGCAAAAGAAGCAACAACTATCCGGCGAGTTCTTGAACCTCTTTTTCATAATTTTGATGCTGAAAATCACTGGTCCAAAGAGAAAGGAGTTGCTTTTTCTCTTTTAATGTATTTGCAGTTGCTAATTGAAGAAACAGGTTGCTTTGAAATTTTTAGCATTAATCCTTCTTACTATATACCTTTTTTAATAATTTTTTTTGTAGATATAATGATATTTATATTTTGATATCAGGAGAAAAATCTGATCAACTATTGGCTATCTTGGTGAAGCACATGGAGCATAAGAATGTAGCCAAGCAACCTCATATACAAGTCAACATTGTCAATGTCATAACTCAGCTTGCACAAAATGCAAAGCTTCAGCCCTCAATGGCAATCATTGGTACAATAGCTGACCTGATGAAGCATTTACGAAAGTGCCTTCAAAATTCAGCTGAACTATCAAGTTCTGGGGGTGATATTGATAAATATAACACTGATCTTCTGTTGGCCTTAGAAAAGTGTATCTCACAGCTCTCAAATAAGGTTGGGAAAATGTTCTTGTGCACATCCAACTTCTAGTTGAATCTAGTTATTTAAGATACTTACAGAAGCTATTTTTTCCCCCCCATTTAGTTGAAACTCTTTTTTTATATGTATTTAACAGGTTGGGGATGTGGGACCAATTCTTGATATGATGGCTGTGGTACTAGAGAATATTTCGACCAACAGTATTGTTGCAAGATCAACAATATCTTCTGTTCATCGAACCGCAAATATTATTTCTTCCATCCCAAACATATCATATCATAAAAAGGCAAGTATTCTTGGGTAATATACTGTCATATTTGTTCTTATCTTGTACATGCATGTAAGTTCTAAGTTCTGACATTATAATCTGTCACAGACCTTCCCTGATGCTCTATTTCACCAGTTGCTCCTTGCAATGTCCCATCCAGACCATGAAACTCGAGTTGGGGCACACAGCATTTTCTCCATTGTGCTTATGCCATCCTTGCTTTCGCCTTCATCAGAACAAAATAAAAAAATTGCTGAAACTGTTTCTTCTGACTTATCAGTTAGTGCATCTATGAAGGTAAGAAGTCACAGCTTTGCCTTTCAGGACGAAGGTAAAGAACAAATAGAAAGACTAAAAGAAAATGGAAATGAAGGATCAATAATCTATCAGTCCCATGGGAATTCATTTAGTTTCAAGCATGCTCTGGGTGATAGAAAAATGGTGTGAAACTGTTGTCATTTTCTTTTTTTGGTGTTATTATCAATTAGACACTATTTAGTTTTCTTATGTATCTGAATTTTTTTAGCAGGTCACTTCCCTTCGATTAAGCAGCCATCAAGTGAGTCTTCTTCTTTCATCAATATGGGTCCAGGCGAATTCCACCAATAATACCCCTGCAAATTTTGAGGCTATGGCCCATTCATTTTATCTTGCAGTATTGTTTACCCGATCCAAGGTAACTAGTACTTTTAAGCTGCCTTTGTTCCAAAATGTTATTCTCCTGCACTTGGATGGTCTTGGCTCAAAACATGGTTTATCAAAATATAGTATTGGGATAGGAGAACTTTCTTGGGGAATAGAGCTACCTGGCTGGGGATCTTTGGCCTACCACTTCACCTATGGAATTTTTTTTAAGATGAAGTATGATACAAAAAAAGAGGTAGAATAGTGAAATTGGAAAATATGTTACTTTTGGTAATGGAAATATTTTGTAAGAACCCAAAATAGATGAATGGACAACTTATTTATTTGTTGCTACTGCTGATTGTGCTTAATTTGATATTAGAAATGTCCTTTTCAAATATTATAGAAGTTCTAGTTCTCACCATGGATGTTTTTCCATGGATGTAAAACAAAATAATAATGTCAACTCCCTCTTAATGTCTTGTCTCTTTCTAGTTGTCGGTACAATCTACCATCATCCAAAAAACTCAAAGTGGGATAACAATGTCAACCTTGCTGTTGAATGAACCTAAGTTAGGTTTATCCTTTATTTTTCAACTTGTTTCTGCTGTGAGGTGTGCCGTGGACCAATAATTGGGTTGTGATAGAATTTGGATATGATTTTGAGTTTCTAAGAGGAATGGTCCAGATCTTCTGCTAGGAAGATTCCTATGCGTTTTGTCTATGGAAATCTGTTACATCTAATTTTTTATGCTATTAGCAGCTTTCTTTGCATTTTGGTAGCTATTTCTGAACTGGTCTATTGATTAACTTGCTGATGATAGACCTCCAGTCACATGGCCCTAGTTCGGAGTTTTCAGTTGGCATTCTCCTTGAGGAGCATCTCTCTGGATCAAGAAGGTATGTTACAGTATTGGTGTTATGTTTTTTATAGAGTGAAAGAACTCAGTGCTATCACATGCTGTAGGAGTATGCTTTCTGTCCATTTTGTCAAGTGGAAGCCTCACAAATTGGATCATTCCATACACTTCCATGACTGTGTTTATGTTTGTTGATGTTTATTGTGATGCTATTTTAATTTTTCTCCCATCCATCTAAAAAATCATCACAAGGAAAACTTTGGCTCAAAAGCTTTATTTTAACTATTGTCTAGATATTTACCAAGTAAAAATATATAATTGATGTATGGTTCTATGCCCGTCCAGTTTTCCTGTCAATACGATACCTTTTAGCACATGCTTAGTGGGTGCATAAAAGGTAATTGATTGTTTATGTAAGATAATGCACATAATAATAAAGAGGATAGCTTCAAAAATTGCTTTGCATTGAATAGCCTTTTACTTTTTCTTGTCTGTGGTGAGGGAAAATGAACAGTCTTCAAGATGTGATTTATCCCAATTGTGTTGAAGAGTTGACCAGATTCTAGCTAAATAATGTTGGCTGAATTATGGGTGAATTTGTTGAAGATTTCCTAGTTGTGAATATTGGTGTAATTGCTTTAAATAGAGATTAACAAATGTAGATTTCTTTTCCTTATTTTTTGTATTGCCTATGAATAGGATATATGTAATAGACTTTATGCAGGCAATGCAAGTTTGAAACATTCAGATGCAATTGTCTCTCTGTTTTAGTTTGCTAGTAGTTGATGCATGTTACCTGTCCAAGTTTGTGACGTGGTAGGGTTCTTTGTCTCCATGTATACATTATGGAGGGCCTATTGAAGTGGTGTTATCTTGCCACGGTTAAATCATATATTGCATTTAGTCTTATATTAAACTTGGCTTTTCACATTTCACCAAATGGTTTTAGGTTGGGTGCTTGTTCAATTTGGTTAAAAATTCTAACATCTGTGTCTTGCATGCATGTTGAAGGAGGTTTGCAACCGTCTCGCAGAAGGTCTCTCTTTACCTTGGCATCCTACATGCTTATTTTCTCAGCCAGGGCAGGCGATCTTCCAGAGTTAATTCCTATTGTTAAAGCATCTCTGACAGATAAAATAGTCAGTTTTTTATCCTTCAACTATATTAGATCATTTATACTGATACCGCAGCTCTTTTTTTATATGTGCCAACAGGCTAATACTTGAGTCTATCATCCTTCACACAGGTTGATCCTTACCTCAAATTAGTTGAGGATGTGAGACTCCAGGCTGTGCGTGTGAAATCTGATGTGGACAGTGTAGCATATGAATCAAAGGAAGATGATGCTGCTGCATCAAAAGCTCTCTCGGCAATAGAGCTAGATGATCTTCATTTGAAGGAGACTGTCATTTCCCATTTCATGATTAAGTTTGACAAATTGTCAGAGGTAATGCATCAGTTTCTTATTTTTAGTCTTTTGTTTTAAGGTTTATACTCTGCCATCACCCCTAGCTCTGTTGACAGTGATAACTATTTACCATTGAAGATGACAAGCAGTTGCATCATCAGAGGTTGTGTGATGGGTCTTTCAGTAGTACATTATCATTTACACTGATGTAAATTATTTTTCTTAAAGTGATGATAGTGTGGAACAAAGGTGCTTTGGACTAGATATTTAAGGTTCCTTCATTTAATAAACCTTTTATATGAAAGATTTTGGCTGTGAGCAGCTATTTGTTAACTAATGAAAAAAGAATCATCATAAAACGGAATGTAATTAGGAGTAATGATGCTTTGAATGGTGGGAGCTACTGCATTAGATGAAATATAAGAAGAAAGGTTCTCATGGCAAGAAAATAGCAGGATAAAACGAGAGAATCATTTATTATCAGTGAATTGTTGCCCTCTCTCCCTTGTTCATGTGTGTGGCTTGTAAAGGGTAATAGTTACATTTATTATCAATGCTCTTGGAAAGGTATTGAGACAATGGTGTTACATCTTATCAAGTTATTCCAAATTTCATGTCAAAGGAATTGATAGAACTTATCAGAATTTGGTTGCAAATAAGATTCGTAACCACCTCTGTTTGCTTCTTACAGGATGTATTATCAAGTATTAAGAAACAAATTCTTGAGGGCTTTTCACCAGATGATGCATACCCATTCGGTGCTCCATTGTTTATGGAGACCCCAAGACCATGTTCCCCACTTGCTCAGATGGAGTTTCAGGCATTTGAAGAGGTATATCTTGTTTGGATTACATCCTTTCCTAAAATACCATGATATTGTTTGGTTGACTTGATGGTTTTCTTTCAGATTATGCCACTTGCTGCAATAACTGATGATGAAGCCTTTCCTGAAGGCAATGGAAGTCAATCAGGTCGCAAAGCATCACTATCTCTCAGTACACTAGATGTGCTAAGTGTCAATGAACTTTTGGATTCGGTAAGATGAGCAGTTAATATATATATATATATATATATATATATATTGCAATTTCTCAATGAATTTGGAAACAATAAAATCTACAAAAGGATGATATGTCTTTATTCAACTACTCTGCTGAAGAAAGGCTGTGTATGGAGAAGTCTGCCTTTCTTCATCTAAGGTTCTTAGAATTTATAAAATCTTAAAACAGGTAGAGACTGCTTTGTGTTTGTTGGACTGTGGGTGGAATTAAAAATTGCTTCTTTGGGTGAGTAATAAGTTTCGCTACATAACACTGCAGTTTCAGTGCCTTTGTTTTGTTGTAAATGTTACAAACATTTGCTTTTACTTGCGAGTTGTGTCAGACCATACATGTTACATACATCATGTATTCTATTGCATGCTAGACAAGATAATATAGCATATAAACTTTAATGCATATATCCATAAACTGATCAATGAAGTTGACCTAGATCAAACGCGGATAATTCTTCAACATTAAATTATGCATCTTTGTACCTTACCTTTAGTCATGCAATATGTTTTATTCTCTAACTGTAACCAGCCTCCCTAGTTCAACTTAGTCGGGAATTTGAGGGGTTTTTTTCCTTTCAGAATTGAACAACATATAAACTCATCAATACATGTATTGAGCTACTCAAAACTAAAAAAATTGGAAGTTAAGAGGAGAGAAACTATTTAATCGGTTTTATGCTATTTAAATTGATTCTTGGCTTTTGGGTCCAGAGAGCTAATCTAAACATTCTTCATAACATTGTCTCAAGAGATCTATCTAGCTTTCATTCATTTTCTCATGAATTATATTTATTTGTTTGCCGTAGGTTCTGGAAACAGCGCGACAAGTAGCAAGCTTTTCAGTTTCTCCTACACCCATTCCTTATGAGCAAATGAGGAGTCAGTGTGAAGCTCTTATAATTGGTAAACAGCAGAAGATGTCGGTGATTCATAGCTTCAAGCATCAACAGGAAGCCAAGGCAACCTTTGAGGAAAATGGAAAGGAGGTCCTCTGTTTACCGAATGTGGTGAGTTGGTTTATGAACACATGAAAAGCATTTGTATTAATGTCTTAATTTCTTGTGTGGAGTCTCTGATTATCCTTTCCATTTTCTTCCCTAAGTAAAAGTGTAATTGTTCCATTGCCTTTCAGTACTGTGGATAATATTACATGTAAATAGTAGTATTATCGATGATTGCTAATAGTACTAATTGGCATGGTACAATAGCATGAGTTTAATGAATTAAATAGTATTGATGCAACCAATAATAGTATGTTTTGTGGATTAATCTTTTCTCTATTTCAGAAAGTGGAGTTTTCAGAAGATCTCAAGTTGATTAGCAACGAGCAAGTTCATGCAAGGGGACAACTCGCCCTCTGTTCATTGGAGTATGGACAACATTCATTCAAATTACCGCCATCAAGTCCCTATGACAAGTTCTTGAAAGCAGCTGGATGCTAAAAAGGTTGATATCTTTTATGCACACATACATGCATACATATATATAACAATCTTACTTAGGTTACTTTCTTCCTTTTCTTTCTGTATTCTTTTCTGGACAATTATTAATGCTTTTCTTTTTGTTTTTATTTTTGTTACCATGGATGCGCATTATTTATGCAATCAATAATAGTAGTTTTGGTAAATTAATTTTTTTCTATTTCAGGAAGTGGAGTTTTCAGAAGATCCGAAGTTTAGTAAGCAACATTTTTTCAGGTTACTACCATCAAGCCCATATGATAAGTTCCTTGAAAGCGGCCGGATGCTAGAGGTTGGAGACGTTTCATACATGCATATACACATATTATATGTAGTAATCCAGACAATTGTCAATTCCTTCAATTCTTTGTGTATCCATGGAAGCTTATTCTATGCGATTCTCCCCATTGCACCAAAAACAGAGGTAGGATGGGCGTCATATATTATAGTTTGAACATGTTTCTTTTCTTTTGTTTTTGTTTTTCCTTTGTGTATATTGTTTTATAGTAACTTGTACAAGAGAGCATTGTAGGACAAAGATAATTCTTTTGTATGACATTTCCATGATAATGCAACTTTTGGTTTATCCTCCTTGTTCTGTATGTTTTAAAATATTATGATTGATGAATCAAGAAATGCGTTTAGCTTTGTAGTAGTTTAGGTGTCAAACTTTATCATTTTAATCCTGTCGTTTCTGAATCTTAAAACTCTTTGACTCAATTGCGTGTAGATAGTATAAAAAAATTTCAAGTTTTTTATAAGCTTAGTCCCCAACTTGACAATTTTCTCATATTATCTATTAGATACTTTTTTGGATCAAAATTGATCCCTAATATTGGCATCTGTCACACAAATTAGTCCCTGCTGTTAACACATTTTATTTTATTTTATCAATGGGATGGCGTGTCTAAACACGGACATGACAGTGCAAATAGGGGACCAACACGTTTCTTCATTTTTAATTGTTTTAAAAAATTCAAAAAAATTTAAAACATTTAAAAAGGATATATTATAAAATTCAGAAAATTAAATATGTATTATAAAAAAGGTTAAATTCCAAAAAAATAAAAAATTCACAAAATATTTAGAAAAATTTAGAAAATATAGTTAAATTTTAGAAAATTACAAAAAATTTGAAAATATAAAAATTCAAAAAGCAAAAATTGACAATGCCGTTATTGCCCAGTCAATGTCAATAAATTTTTTTTATAATTTTTTTCTAGATGTTTTCAATTTATTATAATTCTTTTGAAAATTAAATTAATTTTTTATATATTATCCATTTTTTAATTTTCTAAAATTTTAACTTTTTTTTTAAAGTTCTTTAACATATTTTTTATTTTTAAAATATTTTTTGAATTGGTTATTAACTTTTTTTTAAAATTTCTTTAACATATTTTTTATTTTTAAAATATTTTTTGAATTGGTTATATTTTTCAATTTTTTATACTTTATAAAATTTAAACTAAGTTTTTTAAAAAAAATTATTTTTAAAATTTTTTCACTTTTTTTAATTTATATAAGTTTTTTGAATTTTTAAGGTTTTTTTTTTTGAAATTTTTAGAATAATTATATAGGACAACATGTGAGTTTCCCTATTTGTCCACGTGTCACGCCCATGGTTGGCCACATTACTCCATAGTTAAAAAACAAACGATGTATAATAAATACCAATATTAATGACTAATTTGATCCGAAAAAAAGTCTAGAGGCTACTTTGAAAAAAAATTGACAATTTCAAAGGAAATGGAAATGGCATTGAAATTTTATTTATACAATTAAAACGTAAAAAAAGTGGAGCTGGACTTTGGAATATGTGAATGTGAATGATGGCTAAAGGTAGAAGTGTAGTGTTTTAGTTAGAGAATATGTGTATGTTTAGTTTAAAATAGATTTGTAAATCATATAGATAATGATTTCATATTTTCCTTCAACATTTACGTATATTAATGCCATTCATAATTTTGAGACAAATAAATAAAACTATTACAATTAATACCTCTTTCCATTCTTGTCCTATAATTGAATTTTCATTTTGATACTTATACTATTTTTTATTAATTTGACCTTTATATTTTCATTTTGTACACCACGTTATCCACTTATATATTTTTCATTAAAAAAGTTTAAATCAGAAAATGACAAGTTACCACGTGTCAATTAAAGTAAAAATATCTTTAAATTTAAAAAAAAATGTAAGAAAATTTAAAAAAATCATTACATATAAAATTTGATAAAAATTCTGAGGAACCCCCCAAAAAATCTTATAGCATAAAAATTATTAACTTTTTAAAAAAAAATCACAATCTATATTTTGAAAATTATAATAATAATTAATTTGTTTGCAAAACCTTGAAAATCTTTAAATAATTTAAATTTTTTCGTAAAATTTAAAAATTGTTTGTTTGGAAATCTAGGTATTTTTAGAAAAATCTTAAAATTTTATGAAATTTAAAATAATTTTATGTTTTTTTTTAATTTTAGGAATTTTTTGAATATTTAATGAAAATTTTATATTTTTAAAGAAATTTGAAAATTTTAATAAAAATACCATAATTTTTTTTTAAAAAAATTGGCTTAGTGAGATAGATATAGTTAAATAATACCCCCTAGAAATGTATAAGAATTATTCTCCTTGTACAACTCGAGAAAAAAATGATTAATTAAAATTTATGTCTATGTATGAAATTAGAATGTCAAAAAGATCCATAAATCAACAAAGCAAATAGACATTTAACTTCGTCAATTTTTTTGAAAAAAAAAAAAAAGAAGAAGCATTCGTACTCTCATAAATCAAGTAAAAAAACTCTGAAAATGCTAAAAAAATAATCATTAGAAATCCTTTTATTGAGTTGTCTTTAACCCTTTTTTAAAGAATTTTATCCTATTTTTAAACTAAAAAAACTCATAATTCCTTAAAAATATCTTCATAAAAAATTGTAAGAAATCCCTAAAACTTTTAAAAAATATCGTAAAATTGTCTAAAAATTTCATAAAATTTTAGATTTTATAAAAAAAAAAACCTTAGAATTCTAAAAAAACGAATGTTTCTTTTCAAAATTTTAAGTTTATACTTAGAAAATTATTTAAAATTTTTTGAATTTTTTAAAATAATTTTCTAAGTTTTATGATTTTTGGGGGCTTTTTTCCGAAATTTTTTTTATAATTTTTGGAATTTTAATATTGTTTTAAACAAATTCTGATATTTTTTAATACTTAAGTTTTTTTTTTAACTTTTATTGACTCGTAAAATATATAGATGGGTCTCGCGGTATACAAAATGAAGTATAGTGGCTAAACTGATAACTAAAATAGAGTACAAAATCAAACTGAAAAAAAAAAAAGTAATACAAGTACCAAAATGATAATTTAACTATAATACAGGAGTAAAAGAGGTATTAACCCAGACTAAAATTTACCCACAAAATCGTATACTTTCCACCACAATTCTGTGAAAACCCGATAGTACGTGATCCTCCACCTTCTGTTAAACACCAATGGCCCCAATACGCACCAAAAACCAGTAACAAATCCTAGTGGCATGCTTACGTAGAACCAATTGATTTCACGTCCTTTTCCGATTCCTTTAGCCCTGTTTTTGACATCAGTTTCCTTTCCACTTCCTCTACAGCCCTTTAATGGAGGTCCACAAAGATGGTTACCAGCATAACATGATTCATTGAAGCTCTGTAGCTGAGTGCTTGTGGGTATGATGCCAGTCAAATTGTTAAAGGACAAATTTAAGTGGCTCAAAAACGTCATACCTGATATGCTTTCAGGAATTGAACCAGTGAGCTGGTTTTGAGAGAGATCCAGAGTTTCTATTAATATCATAGCACCAATGAGTTTAGGGATCTTTCCTGTTAAGTGATTCTGGGACAAATTCAGCTTTTGCAAAGCTTGGAGGTTTACCACTTCTTGGGGAATCTCTCCTGACAATTTGTTACGAGAGAAATCTACAAGTCTGACCAAGTTAAGAGTGTTGCCGTATTCAAGAAATTGGTCTTTCATCACAACTGAAACAGATTCATAAACCTCTTCTATGTTGGCATTATATATTATACTTCTTTCCCTAGAAGCATTCCTTTCTGACCATGGCAGCGAAGTTGCTTATACATCTTGGTATGCTCCCAAAGAGGTGGATATTAGAAAGGTCCAAAATTTGGAGAGAAGAAAGAGCACATAAATGGTCCTACCTCCAAACTTGTTTGACCGAAGAATCAATATTATTAGATTTGGAAGGCCATGGCCCATCCATCCTGGAATGTGTCCATTTAGTTCATTTTCGCCGAAGTTAATTGCAACCAAATCTGTGCAATTTTTCAATGACAAAGGATTTCTCCATGAAGCCTGTTGTTGTGAAGATGTAGCGACTGAAGTTTTGTCAAAGTCCCCATAGAGATTGGAATTTTACCACTGACTCTGTTCCCATCTAATCGTAAGACTCGCAAATATTGCCACTTGATCCAACAATCCGGTATCTCTCCAGATAAAAGATTGTTAGCAAGACTAAGAACCACCATCGGCAAGGTGTCATTCCCCTGATAGCACAGAAAGTGGAAAAGAGATCCCGAGAAATAATTACTGGAAAGCTTTACAAAGCTTGCAAAAAAAAAAGGACCCATGTTGGGACCCACAGAGATTCGGGGTAACGGACCGCTAAAATTATTGAAACTAAGGTCGACGAAGAAGTAAACTTGACTCTGAGGTAGATACTGAATCTGGCCAGAAATTTGGTTTCTAGAGAGGTTTACGTCTCTAAATTGGGTTGACAGTCCCCAAAACCACCTAGGAATGGCGTCTGAAATTATTGAATTTGAGATGTCTAGATATTCTAGATGTTTTTGAGAACGAAGCCACAAGGGAAAAGATGGCCCTATTTGCCATGATCCTAACTGTAACGAACGAAGTTGAAAAATAGGAACCCAGTTAGGATTGACTCTTAAAACCAATGAGTTATTTGACCCTCTAAAATCCCATAATTTAGTAAGATTGGCAAAATGCTTTTCGGAAACAACACCTTCCAGCAAATTATTGCTTATGTCAACCCATTCCAAATTTGCAAGTTGCCCCAAAGAAGTTGGAATAGGACCAGAGATTGAATTACTGTCCAAACAAAGTTGTTTTAAATTTTTAAAATGCTCAAGTTGATCAGTCAGTTGACCAGAAAATTGACAACTTGAAAAGGCCAATGACTCCAATCTAGGAGAAGAGCAGACTGACAGAATCTCAAAGATATGAGATATGTCTTGATTCAATCTAATTCCTGACAAATCGATTGACCTCAACTTACAAAGCTTTCCCGCGGCTCTCGGAAGCTTCCCTTCAAGATCATTCTGTCGCAACCATTTTTTGACGAAAACGGGAATCGATTTTGGATTTTAAAAACGAATAAAAAACGAGCGTCGCCACCGACCTTTTATTAGGTGTGATCGGATCACTTTTGTTTTAATAAAACATTTGATTTATTTAAACAACATTTTTAGGTCTACGAATATTCGAGAAAATAGGTTCGGGAGTCGGTTACGTGCGAGGAAGGATTAGCACCCTCGCAACGCCCAAAATTGGTACCAAATTGATTGATCAATGTCCTAATGTCGAAAAATTAGAAATATTAAAAAAATTAAAAGAATAGATTAATTGAATCGGGATTGAATATTAAGATAAACTCGTTTCGAAGGAATAAAAGTATCATACCCAACACGTTAGGATATAACACCCTTATATTTCGATACCAAGATCATCTTCGAAAAAAAAGCGGTATTTGAATATTTAGTCGAACGAAAAGATCGACACCCAACACGTTAGGGTGTAATTTTTCGGCCTTCTAAATGCACAAATATTACCTCTTTTGTATGAATTAAAAAAAAATGTCGGATTGTGATTTAAAACCGTCGATCCACATGAAACGATGGAGACGAGAAATTAACACTATTGATAATAAAAGATACCAAAAATAATAAAAATATTAAAGAAGTAAGAGACGGCTTTGAAATAATAATAAAAGGGGTTGAAAATATTAATAAAGATCGAGATAATAAAAAGTATATACAAGTAATAATATAATAATAATATAGAAAGAATAATGACTTAATGATAATAGGATAATAATAACAATAAAATACGAAAACATGCACAATATAATAATAATAATAATAATAATAATAATAATAATAATAATAATACTAGATATGTACAATATAATAATATATAATATATAATAATAATAGTAATACTAAATATATACAATATAATATTATACATAGTGATAATAATAATAATACTAGTAAATATAATAATAATAATGATAATAATAATAATGGTAATAATAGAAATATAATAAATATAAAAATAGGAGTAGAAAAGTATAAAATGTAGTAATTACGTAAACATAAATTAGATAAATAGAGGTCAAATAGATAATAATAGTGTTAGACTAAGAAAATATATATATTATAATAACGATGGTAAAAATATACATAATAATAATAATAATAAATAGTACAGTAATGATAAAATAGTAATAATATGAAATATGTACAATATAATAATAAATATAATAAATATAATAAATATAATAATAATAATAATAATAATAATAATAATGATAGTAAGTATATCTATACAAGTAATAGTACAATAATAATAATAATAATAGAAATAATATCATAAAAGAAAAATAAAGCGAATAATAATAATAATAACAAAAAGTTAGTGAAATAAAATAATAATAAAATATGTACATAAAAATATAATAATGGTGATAACAATACAATATAACGACAAAGGGCTAAAAAGATTGCGAAATAACTAAAAGGTTAAATTGCATTTAAAACAAAAGTTTGGAATTAATCAAAAAGAAAAATAAGAAGAAAGGGGGCTAAAATGACGAGCGTGTGAATGCGGGAGGGCTAAAAGAGAAAATGTTCCCAACCCCAAAAAAAAAAACACTCGCATTTAGGACCGAATTGGAAGGGCGCGCAAACTTTAGGGCAAAATGAAAGAAACAAAATAGGATTAACTTAAAGGCAACTTTAGGGCAAAATGAAAGAAACAAAATAGGATTAACTTAAAGGTAGCTCAAATGAGAGGGACTGGCCGCGCAAATTACCCATTCAATTTGAAAAGGCACACATCCAGTTCCAATCTTCAATGCGCATGCTTTTTTTTTTTTTTTATTTTGTCTCCTTTTAATGACACCACCTTTTAAAAAGTAATTATAACCTTTATTATACTTATATATATTTTTTTAAGCTCATAAATTCTCTTTTCTTTTAACAAAAAGCAGAGCACCCCCATTCTTTCTTTCTCTGCTACGAAAGGGGCTCTCTTTCCGGCCGATCCTCGTGTCACCACGCCACCACCATATCGGTGGTCGGCGATACCCGAGACCAGGCCCTTTTAACCTCGTTCAAAGCCCCCTTTTGAAGTCTTGACCGCGACGCCTCGTTATAAACGGAGGAGAACGACTTTCGACCTCCCTTTTTCGAAACCAAAAGCAGCAATAGAAGGAGAGGCCTTCCGACGTTGCGATTATGGGTTCAGGTAAGGTTTCGTTCTCCTTTCCTTTCCGATTTTTTGATTCGAAAGTGGTGAAAAAAAATGAATAAGACAAAAGACAGTAAATAAATAAACAGAAAGATGAAAACCTTGATGTTTCCTTTGCAATTTTCTTGCTGTTGATTCGTAATCACTCCAGGAGCCCCGTTACAATGTTTTCATTTGGTTTTTATAACCGGATCTGAAGTGGAAAAATAAAATAAAAAATACAATAGATTCCCTTTTTTTCTACTATTGTTATTTGTTTCTTCTGCTTTCTGGCCCCTTTTCTCGCGTGTTTGCAGGTGTTAGTGGAGGCAGATGCAAGTGGTGGGGTGGCTAGTGGAGGCATGCGGCGCCGTTATCTTAGGGTTTCAAAACCCTAAATTTTTTTGAAAAAAAAATTAATATTTTGGGCCTTTAGATTGGTTTTGGGCCTTTAGATTGGTTTTGGGCCCCGGGTTAATGACCCGGGCTAAAATTGGTGATTACAGCTGCCCCTCTTTGCTCATTGTCGTGAAACGATAATAGGGCAAAGACAATAGAAGAACCAATTTTGCCCGGTCTTGGCCAAGCCTTGACTTGTTGGTCCTCGTCTTCTTTAAACAGCTTCAAACTCAACTGTAACTTGTCGCTTTGATCCACTTCACTGTTTCGTTATATTTTCAGGGAGATAACATTTCCTATTCCATTGCTTCTTTAAGGGTACCGTAGCTAGTGCCTTGATCGGCTTCGATGTGATTTCAGGGCTTTGATCTTCTCCACCGGGACTTTGAGGAAATAAATCTGAATTTTTCAAACTGCTTTCTTACTATCTTCGGGGAGACCTCGATCTTCGGTCTACTCCGATACTACTTCCGAGAGATATGGCTTGTGGTTTCATTTTGCTCTTGCTCTATCTTCTTTGTGCACTGGAAATTCTTCGTCCGATTTGCTCAAGGCATCTTCATTCTTCCGTCTGTAAGTACCCTCGTGTGTGACCCGAGGCTTAACTCACCTCTCGTGATAATAATTTTTTTTTTAAGACAGAAATTGAAAAACAGACATTGAAAATACCTCGGTGGAGTAATACAATTTGATTATTGAAAATAGAAATTAAAGAACAGAAATTGAAAACAGAAATTGAAATGCCTCAGCGTGCGACCTGAGGAGTTGATTCAAGCAGAAAGTGAAATGGCTCAGCGTACGACCCAAGGCTCAACTCACCTCTTGCAATATGAGTTGATATTTTGAAAAGAAATTAAAAGACATCTCTGGGTGTGACTGGAGGCTCAACTCACCTATCGCAATATGAGTTGATATTTTGAAAAGAAAATTAAAAGACACCTCAGGGTGCAACCCGAGGCTCAACTCACCTCTCGCAATATGAGTTGATATTTTTGAAAAGAAAATTAAAAGACACCTCAGGGTGCAACCCGAGGCTCAACTCACCTCTCGCAATATGAGTTGATATTTTTGAAAAGAAAATTAAAAGACACCTCAGGGTGTGACCCGAGGCTCAACTCACCTCTCGCAATATGAGTTGATATTTTGAAAAGAAAATTAAAAGACACCTCAGGGTGTAACCCGAGGCTCAACTCACCTCTCGCAATATGAGTTGATATTTTTGAAAAGAAAATAAAAAGACGCCTCAGGGTGTGACCCGAGGCTCAACTCACCTCTCGCAATATGAGTTGATATTTTGAAAAGAAAATTAAAAGACACCTCAGGGTGTAACCCGAGGCTCAACTCACCTCTCGCAATATGAGTTGATATTTTGAAAAAGAAATTAAAAGGCACCTCAGGGTGTGACCCGAGGCTCAACTCACCTCTCTCTGAATATGAGTTGATATTTTGAAACTTGAATCTCAAAATATATCATCTGGTGGAACTCGGATGTTTTCTTTCTCCTTGGTTTGGCGCAACCATCGTCAAGACTTCTTGCTTTACTGGCGTACCTGTATGTGTCATGTGTGATGATGTCATGATATGCATGTGTTTGTCCTAACTGCCTACATGATTATGCCATGTGTCTTGGGCTTGTTTGTTATGTATCTCTTCTTGTTACGACTCTCATGATGACCGGCATTCACTGTTTCGACCTTGCTTTTCCTCAGGCTTGATATCCGCACTCAGGTTCTACGAGTAATTCGTGTTTCTCGTTTTTTTGCCCCTGTTGAACTTTGTCCTTACTTTGAAGTTCCCGTATTCACCCAATTCTCATCCAGGTAATGCTCCATATTCTTTTCATTTAGAGTGTGTAGTTTTACTATTTATCTCCAAAATGAAACATAAATAAAATGCATGAAAATGGCAAAGTAGGCATGAAAGGTGTTCCTCGTATCTATATTTATTTCAAAAGCAACAAGCAAAGAAAATTGACAAGGAATGACTCGATTAAGAAAGCATTATAAAAGAAAAACAAGTTCAGTCGTAGTAAGTGCTCTAGATATCCGACGTATGAACTCTTCCATGTTTCTTCGTCCTGAATCTTTTCGAGCAAGTTTTTTCATGTAGAAGATTCTTGAGCTTCAGAGTCCGCTTCAATGCTATGATCTTGCTGTTCAACCCATTCCAAACTTGCTTCCTTAGGATGCCCTTCCAGCTTTTCATCCTAAGCCTTCTCCGTTTATTCGGACGCCTTTTCCATCGTTTTTTTTTAGGCGTAATATTTCTTCACACGGCCTCAGTTCAGTTCACCGGTTTGGTACCTCTTTCCCGTCCATTTCGGTGAGAATCAAAGCTCCACTGAAAGCTCTCTTTCGACGTATGGTCCTTCCCAATTCGGTGCCCATTTTCCTCGAAAGTCCTTTTGTATAGGGAGAATCTTCCTTAATCGAGTTCTCCTTCACGAAATTCCCTTGGCGCGCTTTTTCTTGTCATGGTGCGCGATCATTCTTCTTTGGTACATCCGTCCATGACAAATTGCTTTCAAGCGTTTTTCTTGATCGATTCGATTGGTCATATCGAGCTGAACCCATTCAGACTCTTCTAGTTTTGACTCCATTAGGATTCGTAAAGAGGGGATCTCTACCTCGATGGCAGCACAGCTTCCATTCCATAGACTAGAGAGAAAGGAGTTGCCCCCGTAGAGGTCCGCACACATGTGCGATACGCATATAGGGCAAATGGTAGCTTCGTGCGGCTTTCTTTATGCGTCTCGTCATTTTCTCAACGATCTTCTTGATATTCTTGTTAGCGGCTTCTACTGCTCCGTTCATCTTTGGACGATAGGGTGAAGAATTATGATGCTTTATTTGAAATTGCTCGCACACTTCCTTCATCATCTTGTTGTTCGATTTAAAGCATTATCTGAAATAATTCTTTCGAAAAAGCAGACATCGACATATGATCTCCTTTTTAAGAATCAATCACACCGCCGTCCTTGTCACATTTGCAAACGAAGCGGCTTTCTATCCATTTTGTGAAGTAATCTATGACCACAAAAATGAATCGATGTCCATTGGAAGCCTTTGGGGAAATTGGCCTATAACATCCATGCCCCACATAGAAAAGGCCACGGAGAAGTCATGATGTGAAGAGGTGAAGGTCTTTGCATGAATTTTATCGCCAGTAAACTTGGCATTTGTGACACTTTCGTGCGTAACTAATGCGATCGCTTTCCATTGTCAACCAAGAATAACCGAGTCTCATAATCGCCTAGCCATATAGTGAAGCCATTGGCGTGTGTTCCACAAACTCCTTCATGGACCTCTTGAGTATCTTTACGCTTCAACAAGATCTACACATCTCAAGAGCATTTGATCTTTCCTCTCTTTTGTATAAGATGTCTCTATCGAGAACAAATCCATTGCCAGATCTTACGATCGTTCTTTTATCGTTCGCGTTTGCTTGCTCGGGTATCTTTGATTCTTGACATATTCTAAGATATCATGGAACAGTGGTTGTCCATCCGCCTCATTTTCAATGCTAAAACAATGCGCGGGGCCTCATATATGCTCATCCGAAGAGGCATTATTTACGCTTTCTCGGTTTGCTTTGAACATTGAAGCCAAGGTGGCTAAGGCATCAGCCAATTGGTTTTCCTCTCGTGGGAAGTAATTAAAAGTCACTTCTTCAAATTCTTCAATCAATTACGCAACAAGATCACGATATTTAACCAACTTTGAGCCTCTTACTTCCCAATCTCCACGGATTTGGTAAATCACCAATCTGAGTCCCCGAGACCGCCAAGACCTTTACGTTACGTTCGATAGTCACGCGAAGTCCCATGATGCAAGCCTCATATTTCGCTATGTTGTTGGTACAAAGAGAAATTTAACTTTGGCGATAAAGGGGTAGTGATACCCTTCTGGTGACACTAAGACTGCTCCAATCCCATGCCCCAACGCATTGGACGCTCCATCAAAACTCATTTTCCACGATCTCTCTTTCGACGATTTATATTCTTTTTCTGTAGCGCATATCAAGTCTTCGTCTGGGAAGTCAAATCTCAATGGCTCGTATTCCTCTGTTGTTCGAGTCGCTAGGAAATCAGCTATTGCACTTCCTTTAATCGATTTTTGGCTCACGTATACGATATCATACTCTAATAGTAAGATCTGCCATCGTGCCATTCTTCCTGAGAGTGCAGGCGATTCCATCATGTATTTTATCGGGTCCAGCTTTGAAATCAACCATGTCGTATGATACAGGACATACCGCTTAAGCCTCCGAGTTGCCCGGACCGAGGCACAAAAGTAATTTTGATTGACGGATATCTTGCTTCATACTCCGTGAATTTCTTACTGAGATAATAGATCGTCTGTTCCTTTTTTCCAGACTCATCATGTTGCCCCAAGACACAACCCATTGAGTTTTCGAACACAGTCAGATATAGTATTAGCGGTCTCCCGAGAGTTGGTGGTACTAGCAGGGGACTAGATAAATCTTTGCTTTATCTTGTCAAAAGCCTTTTGACATTCCTCGTTCCATTCTCCGGGATTGTGCTTTGAAGGAGTCGAAAAATCGATCACATTGCTTGGTGAGTTGAGCAATGAATCGAGCAATGTAGTTCAGTCTTCCTAGAAATCCTCTGACTTCTTTTTGTGTGCGCGGGGGCGGCAGTTCTTGTATGGCCTTTATTTTATCCGGATCAACCTCGATACCTTTCTCGCGTGACGATAAATCCCAATAATTTTCCCGAGGTAGCGCCAAGGTACATTTAGCGAGTTAAGTTTTAGTTGGATTTTTCTCGATCTTTGAGCGGTTTCCGGAGGTTTCCACATGCTCTCTTTCTCCTCGAGATTTAGCGATCATGTCATCGACATAGACTTCTATTTTCTTGTGCATCATGTCGTAGAACAATGTCACCATGGCTCTTTGATATGTTGCCCCGGCATTCTTTAGACCGAACGACATTACTTTGTAGCAGAATGTTCCCCACATCGTCGTGAACGTAGTTTTCTCCATATCCTCGGGAGCCATCTTGATTTGATTGTAGCCCAAAAATCTATCCATGAAGGAGAAAAACAAATTCTTTGCCGTGTTATCCACCAATGTATCAATGTGTGGCAATGGAAAATTATCTTTAGGGCTCGCTCGATTCAAATCACGATAATCTACGCACATTCGTACTTTGCCATCTTTCTTTGGTACTGGGACTATATTAGCCACCCATTCTGGATATCTAGAAATTTGAAGGAAGCCAGCATCAAATTGCTTCTTTACTTCTTCTTTTATCTTTAAGAGCATTTCAGGCCTCATCCGCCTTAACTTCTGTTGGATAGGCTTGCATTCTGGTTTCAGTGGGAGTCTATGGACCGCTATATCCTCGTTCAATCCTGGCATATCTTGATACGACCATGCGAACACGTCTTTGTACTCGTGAAGCAATGTGATCAGATCGTGTTTGGTGTCTTCAGACATGGAAGTCCCGACTTTTACCTCTTGCTTCTTTTCTTCATTTCCTAAATTCACTGTCTCGATCGATTCTTGATAGGGCAGAATCTATTTATCCTCTTGTTCTACCATTCTCAATAGGTCTGGGGAAGAGACATAATCTTCGGCATCTTCTTCAGCCTCGAATTCCCCCACACAAATAGCTTTCTCGAAGTCGATTTTAGGACTTGTAACAGGATTGTTCGCGTCGTTGATATCTGAGCACCTGAAAAGTAGACAAAAAAAAAGAAGACTATAGAGGGACATCAAGGTATCGGGTCCTATAAACGTGACATGATGGTATGGAATATATAGGGACAGGTAAAGAATGAATATGGAACCGATGAGAATGAAAAGAACACGACAAAATGCATCTTTATTCATGTTTCATTTAAAAGCTAGATAGACAAAATGAGCTCTCATAATAGATTCCCCTACAGCTTAGGGGCATACAAAAAGTTAATATTGAGCATTACTTCGGAGGGGATTTGGAAACTACAAGGAGGTCCACGGCAGTCCAATTGTTCAAAGTGAATCCTGGAGGACATGGGCTTATCATCGAAACATCTCTAATCGCATCATCCTCTTTATCTATAACATTTATACTAACATTCTGGAGACTCCTTTCGACTGATAACATAATGTTTGGTAGACTATCTCTTCTGGGGTACATTATTCCTGCCGATGTAAATGTCTTCAACAACGGAGGATACATTATAGGCTCCCAGTTCAATTCCCGACCTGAGGCTTTTGTGATCCTCCTTTCTTGATCTTTCTGCCTTTGTTTTCTTATTTGTTGGGCATCCGGCTTGAACCCTAAACCGTATCTTGCCTTGTGATGTACTGGCTTTAGCGCTCTGGCTATTCCTTGCTGATATTTTCCTAAACCCTTCCCTGCCCGGGCGCCTTTTCCTACTGTCAACTTGATTCCCATCTTGGTGTTTCTTGACAGTTTGCGTGTAGGTGCCTTATCTCATTCAGCGACAAATATAGCGTTGATAAATTCGAAAGGATATAGGGTGCGTCAGTAGAGAGTGAGGCGACGATGTCTTCTTCACCATCGATTATAATCAAGCGGTTATTCATAATAAGTTTTATTTTCTGATGGAAAGATGAAGGGATCACTCCAGCGGAGTGGATCCAGGGCCTTCCTAAGAGGCAATTATATGAAGGAGCAATGTCCATGACCTGGAATTCGATATTGTGCACGATACGGGCCCACCTCGAGAGGATCTCGATTTTTCCATAACTTCCGCGCGTTCCCATCAAATGCCCTTACCGCAGAGTGACAAGGCCTCGGGTAAGACATGTCGACGGGCATCCTAGACAGTGTAGCCAACGGCATAACGTTAAGTGCAGACCCGTTGTCAATAAGCACATGCGGTATTATATATCCCTTGCACTCAGTTGTGATGTGTAATGCTTTAACAGAGCCCCTACCATTTGGTGGTATTTCATCGTCCACCAAGGAGATGAAATTATCCGCGTTTAAATTATTCACCCACCTATCAAGTTTTTCAATGGGTACATTGCTTGATACGTATGCTTGGTTTAACACCTTGATGAAAAAGCGTTTTGATGTGGCTCGAGTTCAACAACAAGGATAATCTTGAGATTTTTGCGGTTGTTTATTCAATTTACTCCACGACAATCGCATCACTGTGCTTAATGAACTTTAAGAATTCTGTGCTTCATCCTCTTTCACCGGCTCCTTAGTTCCATGTTCGGATTGTATTTCAATCTCACCCTCGACCTCGTGTATTGGTGCCTTCCTTTACGACTCGTGCCAATGGCTTTTTTCTTTGTCTCAATCACCTCAGGGGAATAACACCTCCCGCTGCGGGTAAAATGCCCCACCTCACTGATGTTTCCGGTCGTGGCTCCAGGCGTGGTGACGCTGGCATCATATTTCCAAGGCACCGCCTTACTATCCTTGTATGGGAAAGGGGAAGGTACTTGGATTATCATTTTTGGTTTCCTCTCTTCCTTCTTTTCCTCGTAATAGATTACTAAAGGCCGATCGGCGCTGTAGGGAGGGCCTGATGATTGGCCCTCGGATGCACATACATCCTCTCCATCAGTCTCTTCCATTTTATTGCAGATTTCTACCTCCTTATTGTCCATCATGCCCTGAAGCAGCTCTTTGAACTTCTCGCAAGATTGAATGTGGTGTTCCTCTATGCCGTGAAAGACGCAAAAACTTGGGCTCTTCACGCTTTCCTCTTTGAAATTCTTGTCGAGCATGCCCTTCTCAATCATTACTTCCCAGACCTTCTCCAAGGGTGTTTTTATCTCGGAGACATAACGCTTGGCTCGCCACCTGTCCTCCTGTGTCGCCATATTCACGTTCCCTACAGTATGGTTAGGGAGTGGATTTCCAGCCATATTCTCGGTACCGTCAAACCGTAAGATCCCTGCATCGATAAGCCCTTGAACTCTCCTCTTGAAGGCTATACAATTATCTCAGAGAATGCCCCGGTTCCGGCATGATACATGCAATTAGCATTGGGATCGTACCACTTTGGGAATGGGGGCTTCAATGGTGCCATGTAATGTGGGGAGATTAATTATTTTTCCAATAATTTTGGGCACAACTCTCCGTATGACACAGGGATAGGGGTAAAATGGGGTCTTTTAGGATTGGGTTTTGCTGGTCTTGGTTCGCTTTTGGGCAGACTTGGGACAGACGCGGTATTTGGTGGGAATATAGCGAATGTTCTTTGATTGTCGGTGGCATAGACGGGGTAAGGAGGGGGTGTTTGATAGTAAGGGCTTGGTGGTGGAAAATAGAAATTCGGCGGTGGACGAAACTGAGGTCGTGGCTGGGTCGGATACGGGTTAGGAGCATAGAGGCTCCCAGTCCCCACCATATGGGCTTCGGGTTTTTCTTTTTACTGCGGTCTTTGGCCTTTTGAACTTTCGGGGCCCTCCATTCTTCCACTTTTGATGTCGTTTTGATGAGTTCCCAGGATATTACGAGTCGTGAAGTCTTTTGTGGCATTTCCCACCAGTTTGTCGTAGAATGGCGACCTAAAAGTATTAATAAAAAGGACTGTTACCTCACTTTTAGTTAATGGGGGCTCGACTTGGACTGAGAGATCCCTCCATCTTTGAGCGTATTGTCTGAAGGTCTCCGTTGGCTTCTTTTCCAACATTTGTAGCGTCGGTACGCCGGAACCACGTCGAGAAACATGCTTATATTGTTCACAAAATGCGCTTGCGTGTCCTTCCATGACCGGGATCTTCTACGTGCTAAGGCGATCGATCATACCATCGAGGGATCCGATTAAGCTATCCTGGAAACAGTGTATTAGCAGCTTGTCCTCATTCAAGTGTCCAGCCATTTAGTGCAGAGACTAAGGTCTTTGGCATTTAGTGCAGAGAAGACTCCAGTACCTTCTACCGCCTTGAGTCTTTCCTCTAGACTCTTATATTTTTCTTCAGCATAATGGCCATCCCTCTTTAACTTAGCTATTTCCATCGGGTCATCCAAATCTGGAACAATCGGATTAGCAGAATTATCTTCAGCATTTGATACGTATATACCTTACCCCAGATGTATAGGTGGGATGGGTTGTTGTTCCGGGCCTACTGGGTTCCCTTGAGGATATTGTGTTGCGTGAGCGTGGGGTGGCGTGAATCTTGGGGGATAGAACGGATCTTGATTATCCCTCGAATGGGGCTCTGTAATGTCAGGATTTTACGCGAGTCCTTTTCCTTTGGTCATGGCGGTCAACATCTGCAACATTCTATCCATTTGATACTTATGTTCTCGTGATTCCTCGCGAGATTTCATCATTAGGTCCTTTGCTTCTTGCTGTGACTTGGTTAACTGTTCTTGCAACTCTTTCTGGGTTCTTTCCATCCTTTCGATCCTCTCATTGAGTTCGGCGTCCATAGCTCTAGTTCTTAAGCGTGTCCTATAGGGATGATGTGATTCCAGATTCACAGTGCCGTAGCTGTGAATTATACGATTTTAGCCTTAGTGAGTAATTGAGATGATGTAATGATGATGTATGCAATGCATGATATGAATGCAAAAAAGGTGTCAACTCTGATTCAATTCCCCATAGGAAACTTCCTTAGAAAACAAAGCTCTTTACATAAAACAGATTACAAAAACGGCCTTGCTCTAGCACCTAAGGCCTTAATCTTTGTCAGTAAGGAAGCTAATTCTCGTCCACAATCCGACTGTGTCTCGAACCGTATGCTTAATGTGTCAGCTTGTATAGCTAGAGCTTGTAAATATTCAGCTATCTCTCGTATCCGGATTATAGCCTCCCCCATGAGGTAATCTCTATCTCTGACTTGATCTTGGGAATGGTATAGCTCCGTTTTCCTTCTTTCTTCTTTTTCTTTTAAATTCCCAATATGATCCTGGCGATTCTGCGCACTCCATTTCTAACTCTTGATTCTACTCAAACTACTTTAACTCTCTTGCCGAGTTACGGTTTCGATAATAGTCTAGGGATTTTTTCAATTCTGCCACCCTTGTCTTCAATTCATTTCTTCTATTCTGGCCTTCTGATATTTGCTTTTCTAGGATCTCATTTTGAACCTTCATTTCTTGAAATTTCCTTTCCCATTGATCGGTCTTAGCTCTTTCCTCTTGTAACTCTTGTCGCCATTGGCTCGACGTCTTTCCTAGTCCGGCAGTTCTCATTGAGAGACGCATCTTCTTGTAGTGCATCTTCAGGTCGTCTCGGTCTTCGTCTATTCTTCTTTTCTCCTTTCTTAGTTTCTCAACTTCTGATTTTTGTCCATCTATGTCTAACTTGAGGAGCATCTTCTCTTCTTCTAACTGTTCAATTTTCTTTTCAAGCTCTGAACTTCGCTGTACGAAATCTTGCTTTATAATTTCTAATTCTGTTGGTATCATTCGCAACCGTTCTTCCAAAGACTGATCATCATTCGGACTTGGTCCCGGGATATTATCATTGATTCTTTTGCTTAGCCATGCTTTGTATTCAGAAGTTGTCGTTTCGCCCGTAGCTAGCCTCTTCATTTGATGTGTTTGTTTCCAAGCATTTGCCGTTTCCTTAATCTTCTTCTTGTAACCCTCTCCCGTATAAGAGAACTCGCTTCGGTTTAACCCGTGTGTTGCTGGCACGAACTGTCTAGACTGGTATTGTCTTGCCGCTAGTAATGGGGCATACCCAATGACTCCCCAAATTCCGGGTAGAGGTACCCAGTTGAAGTCTCCGCATCTATAAAGAATCTCTCCAGGCATCATCCAGGGAGCTCTCCACTCAACGTCTTTTCCTTGAAGGTTCTGAAAAATTGCCATCCATCCTCTTACATTATGTCCTCTCTTCTCGACATAGCCGCTTCCTCTTTTATTGGTGAATAGTCTCTATGAAAAGGTCGACAAGAGACTTTATCCATCTTCCAAAAATGTCCATGAAACCACACCATCAGCAGCTGTGCGCATCCAATAAACCTTCCCTCTCCCGCTCTTCTGCATGCATTTAATGACCTAAAAGTTTCCGCTAGAATTGCTGGGACAGATGTGACTTGCTTATCCAATCGGTCGAATAGATTCACCACCGCTTCATCTATGTGCCTCAGAGCTTTTGGGAAGATGACTAAACCGTAAAGGCTTAGGGCGAAAATATCAACCTTCCTTCCCATGTCAGGGTGTGTCGAAATCAGATCCCTTAAATTCACCCAAGGAAAACATCTCCTTCACCTTTTCTGTTGAATCTTGGCCGAGATCCACTGTTCACTCATTCCCGTAATCTTCGTCAACTTCTTTGCCAAAGGAGGGACATAAGCAGGCCTAATATAGACTTTATCGGCTTGTATCTCGGGAATACGAAGTAAAGTGGTATATTCTTCTATTGTTGGCACCAAATCCACTTCTCCAAAAGTGAAGCAATCAGTATGCGAATTCCAAAATTGGACCATACCCAAACAAGTGTTTATCTATTTTGACATCCAACAAGTGAGATATATCACCATAACGGCGGTAGAACATCATGTTTAGCCGTCTTCCCAAAGGGTCGGATATCCCGCAACTCTTGAAGCTCATTTTACGTCATGCTAACACGGGTGAAGTCCTACGATTCGACGTATGACCCTTGACTAAGCTATCTCCTTCTTCGGATTGCAACTTTTCTCGACCATATGCGCGCGCGGCGCGTTGTCCTCTACTTTATCAAGAAAGTCGTTTTCCATAGCAAACTTCCTATTTTGGCAACCGGCGAAATTGACACCTTTATTGTATGGAATGACATGCAAATCAAACGAGAACAACGCAAGTCAAGATCGCATAGTCACACAAGCAAATTATCATTAAATGCTTATCCGGGTAACCGTATCTAGGGTAGGCTCTAGGGGTTCTATATGGGGTTCGATTCTACAGAGGGGTACCTGAACCAGCAGATTCCTCGATCCTTACCCATTATAGGCTCATACGGACCGAGTTCGGTTCAGGGGGATACATTTCCCTACGGCCATGCGGAGGTGAAAACCTCACGAAACACGTAGGTACGTATGTCTCCCGGAAGCAATCCACTAGCTCATGCGGAGGTGAAAACCTCACGAAAGCTTAGTTTCTTACTCCCACTTAAAGGTGTAACCGACGGTCATGCAATGCGATGCCAAAATATTTCACGGGACTCGACACGATGGCACAAATAAATGCATCAAAGAGAGACATGATTTTTCGAAGACAATTTTCCAAATTTTCAATCAAAAGGACAAAAATCAATCAATTTACGGCCTGAATCTCGAGCATCCCCAGTGGAGTCGCCAAGCTGTCGCAACCATTTTTTGACGAAAACGGGAATCGACTTTGGGTTTTAAAAACGAATAAAAAACGGGAGTCGCCACCGACCTTTTATTAGGTGTGATCGGATCACCTTTGTTTTAATAAAACATTTGATTTATTTAAACAACATTTTTAGGTCTCTGAATATTCGAGAAAATAGGTTCGAGTCGGTTACGTGCGAGGAAGGATTAGCACCCTCATAACGCCCAAAATTGGTACCAAATTGATTGATCAATGTCCTAATGTCGAAAAATTAGAAATATTAAAAAATTAAAAGAATAGATTAATTGAATCGAGATTGAATATTAAGATAAACTCGTTTGAAGGAATAAAAGTATCATACCCAACACGTTAGGATATAACACCCTTATATTTCGATACCAAGATCATCTTGAAAAAAAGCGGTATTTGAATATTTAGTCGAACGAAAAGATCGACACCCAACACGTTAGGGTGTAATTTTTCGACCTTCTAAATGCACAAATATTACCTCTTTTGTATGAATTAAAAAAAAATGTCGGATTGTGATTTAAAACCGTCGATCCACATGAAACGATGGAGACGAGAAATTAACACTATTGATAATAAAAGATACCAAAAATAATAAAAATATTAAAGAAGTAAGAGACGGCTTTGAAATAATAATAAAAGGGGTTGAAAATATTAATAAAGATCGAGATAATAAAAAGTATATACAAGTAATAATATAATAATAATATAGAAAGAATAATGACTTAATGATAATAGGATAATGATAACAATAAAATACAAAAACATGCACAATATAATAATAATAATAATAATAATAATAATAATAATACTAGATATGTACAATATAATAATATATAATATATAATAATAGTAATACTAAATATATACAATATAATATTATACATAGTGATAATAATAATAATACTAGTAAATATAATAATAATGATAATAATAATAATGGTAATAATAGAAATATAATAAATATAAAAATAGGAGTAGAAAAGTATAAAATGTAGTAATTACGTAAACGAGAATTAAAACATATACAAAATAACGTAAATATAAATTAGATAAATAGAGGTCAAATAGATAATAATAGTGTTAGACTAAGAAAATATATATATTATAATAACGATGGTAAAAATATACATAATAATAATAATAATAATAATAATAATAATAAATAGTACAGTAATGATAAAATAGTAATAATATGAAATATGTACAATATAATAATAATAATAATAATAATAATAATAATAATAATAATAATAATGATAGTAAGTATATCTATACAAGAATTAGTACAATAATAATAATAATAGAAATAATATCATAGAAGAAAAATAAAGCGAATAATAATAATAATAACAAAAAGTTAGTGAAATAAAATAATAATAAAATATGTATATAAAAATATAATAATGGTGATAACAATACAATATAACGACAAAAGGGCTAAAAAAGATTGCGAAATAACTAAAAAGGTTAAATTGCATTTAAAACAAAAGTTTGGAATTAATCAAAAAAGAAAAATAAGAAGAAAGGGACTAAAATGACGAGCGTGTGAATGCAGGAGGGCTAAAAGAGAAAATGTTCCCAACCCAAAAAAAAAAAAAAACACACTCAGACGAGGACTGAATTGGAAGGGCGCGCAAACTTTAGGGCAAAATAAAAGAAACAAAATAGGATTAACTTAAAGGTAGCTCAAATGAGAGGGACTGGCCGCGCAAATTACCCATTCAATTTGAAAAGGCACACATCCAGTTCCAATCTTCAATGCGCATGCTTTCTTTTTATTTTTTTATTTTGTCTCCTTTTAATGACACCACCTTTTAAAAAGTAATTATAACCTTTATTATACTTATATATATTTTTTTAAGCTCATAAATTCTCTTTTCTTTTAACAAAAAGCAGAGCACCCCCATTCTTTCTTTCTCTCGCTACGAAAGGGGCTCTCTTTCCTACGATCCTCGTGTCACCACGCCACCACCATATCGGGTGGTCGGCGATACTCAGAGACCAGGCCCTTTTAACCTCGTTCAAAGCCCCTTTTGAAGTCCTGACGCGGCGCCGCTCGTTATAAAACAGAGGAGAACGACTTTCGACCTCCTTTTTTCAAACCAAAAGCGGCAATAGAAGGAGAGGCCTTCCGACGCGTTGCGATTATGGGTTCGGTGTAAGGTTTCGTTCTCCTTTCCTTTCCGATTTTTGATTCAAAGTGGTGAAAAAAATGAATAAGACAAAAGACAATAAATAAATAAATGAGAAAGATGAAAACCTTGATGTTTCCTTTGCAATTTTCTTCTTTGTTGATTCGTAATCACCCAGAGCCCGTTACAATGTTTTCATTTGGTTTTTATAACCGGATCTGAAGTGGAAAAATAAAATAAAAAATACAATAGATTCCCTTTTTTTCTACTATTGTTATTTGTTTCTTCTGCTTTCTGGCCCCTTTTCTCGCGTGTTTGCAGGTGTTAGTGGAGGCAGAGGCAAGTGGTGGGGTGGCTAGTGGAGGCATGCGGCGCCGTTATCTTAGGGTTTCAAAACCCTAAATTTTTCTGAAAAAAAAATTTAATATTTTGGGCCTTTAGATTGGTTTTGGGCCTTTAGATTGGTTTTGGGCCCCGGGTTAATGACCTGGGCTAAAATTGGTGATTACACATTCCATGACAGGTCAAGTTCACTGAGAGTTCTAATGTTGAAAATGGCACTAGAAATGTCACCTTGCAATTCATTACCATAAAGTCTGAGAACCTGGAGGGTGCTAAAATTGTACAGCGACTCAGGTATTGAAGAATTGAAATAGTTATGTTAGAATTAAGTGACCCGAATCATTATTTAAATAAAATACAATAGTAAAATAAAATAAAAGAAGAATCCCTATAGAACTACACTTCTTTTATTTTATTTTAAATCAAGTTTTTTTTAAACCTTATTAAACTCCATCTATTTGATATTGATTAGAATAAGGAGTTTCAATCTTACTACACTCCTATTAGAATATGGCTTTACAAGCCTATAAATAGACATAGTCTATTCCTCTTGTAATTGTTTCGAATTCGACATAGTGAATTTTTCTTCTCCTCTGCCCGTGGATTTTTCCCGAAAGAGTTTCCACGTGAAATCTGTGTGTTCTTTATTTTTATTTCTCTTTTCTATGCGATATATTTGTCATTACCGACTTTATATTTTTCCATAAATTGGTATCCGAGCTTCCGGCTTTTTCATCTCGATCACAGTAATGGTGTCTTTGAAGTATGAAATTCAACTGTTGGATCGCAACACCAGATTCGCGTTGTGGCAGATAAAGATGCAGGTAATTCTTGCACAGATGGATTTAGAGGAAGCCCTACTAGGGGTAGATAAGATACCTTTGTCATTGACGGAGGAAGAGAAGAAGCGCAAGGATCGAAAGGCGTTAACACAATTACATTTGCATTTATCTAATGAAATTTTGCAAGATGTGATGAAGGAGAAAACCGCCGCGGCATTATGGAAGAGGCTAGAACAAATATGTATGTCGAAAACTCTAACCAGCAAGTTGCATATGAAGCAACGTCTTTATGCTCATTGTTTAGAGGAAGGTGCATCTGTGCACGAACACTTAACAGTGTTTAAAGAAATTCTCTCAAACTTGGAGGCTATGGAGGTTCAGTATGATAAGGAAGATCTAGGGTTGATTCTACTTTGTTCGTTGCCCCCATCTTATTCAACCTTCAGAGACACGATTTTATATAGCCGAGAGTCTCTCACAGTTGATGAGGTTTATGATTCTTTGACCTCGTATGCTAAGATGAAGCATCTTGTGGTTAAAATTGACTCTCAGAGAGAGGGTCTCATTGTTCGTGGGAGGCAAGATCGGAATGCTAATGATGATCGTGGTAGGACACAGGAATAAAATCCTCGCGGTAAATCTAAAGGTAGATCGAAGTCTTCAAACAGAGGTAAAACTTGTAACTTCTGCAAGAAGAAAGGGCACATTAAATCTGAGTGCTATAAGCTACAGAACAAGATTAAAAGGGAGGCTACGAATCAAAAGGGAAAACAACTAGAAAATTTCAGTGAAGCTGATGTTTTATAAGACTATAGCGATGGTGAACTTCTAGTCGCTTCTGTCAACAATTCTAAAGTGAGCGAGGAGTGGATACTTGATTCGGGTTGCACCTTCCTCATATGTCCCAATCGGGATTGGTTTACAAATTATGAAACAGTGTCTGAAGGTGTAGTTTTGATGGGAAATAATGCTTCGTGTAAAATCGCAGGTGTTGGAACAATTAAAGTTAAGATATTTGATGGAGTTGTCAGAACACTTAGTGACGTACGACATGTTCCAGAATTGAAGAGAAATTTAATTTCGTTGAGTACGCTTGATTCAAAAGGGTACAAATACACAGTTGAAAGTGAGATTTTGAAGATTTCCAAAGGTTCCCTCATTGTGATGAAAGGGCAGAGAAAGACTGCCAAGTTATATGTTTTACTGAGGTTCTCTTCATTATTGGTGATGCAAATTGCCGCTTCCTCTTCTTTGTCAGATGATGATATTACTAAACTTTGGCATATACGCCTAGGGCATATGAGTGAGAATGGCATGGCAGAATTGAGCAAAAGAGGACTTCTTGATGGGCAAGAAATTTGCAAACTGAAGTTCTGTGAGCACTGCGTTTTTGGGAAGCAAAAGAGAGTTCGATTCACCAGAGGAATCCATAACACGAAAGAAATATTGGAGTATATTCATTCTGATCTGTGGGGGCCATCAAGGGTGCCTTCGAGAGGTGGAGCTAATTATATGCTAACTTTATTGATGATTTTTCCAGAAAAGTTTGGGCATTCTTCCTGAAGCAAAAAAGCGATGTGTTTTCCGCATTTAAGTTTTGGAAAACTATGATTGAAAAACAAACGTGAAAACAAATAAAATACCTCCGCACAGACAATGGCTTAGAGTTTTGTTCTGATGAGTTTAATAAACTGTGCAAGTTAGAAGGGATCGTGAGACACTTGACAATTTGTCATACTCCACAGCAAAACGGCGTTGCAGAACGAATGAACAGAACGATCATGGAGAAGGTTCGATGTATGTTGTCAAATGCCAACTTATCAAAGTCGTTTTGGGCCGAAGCAGCCTCTACTGCATGTTTTTTGATCAATCAATCTCCATCAATTGCCATTGAAAAAAAGACTCCATAAGAGGTATGGTCTGGTAATCCTGCTAATTATTCTGATTTAAAGATCTTTGGGTGTCCTGCGTATGCTCATGTTGATAATGGAAAATTGGAACCGAGATCCATTAAATGTGTTTTTCTTGGTTATAAAGCTGGTGTAAAAGGGTATAAGTTATGGTGTCCTGAAAATAGAAAAGTTGTGATTAGCAGAGATGTTGTTTTTGATGAAACTGTTATGCTACCTAACTTATCTCTTAAAGACTCTTCCAATAAAGAAAATCAAAAGCAGATGGAGCATTAGATTAATACAGAGTCGACTTCTCAAGCCAGTACAAAAATTGAGAATAGAGTTGCTTCTTCACCATAATACTCTATCGCCAAAAACAGAACTAGAAGAGAAATTAAACCTCCAAAGAAGTATGCCGAGGCTGATCTAGTTGCTTATGCTTTAAATGTGGCTGAAGATATAGATGCAAACCAAGAGCCATCTAATTATTCTGAGGCAGTTACTTGTGAAGACTCAGAAAAGTGGATGTTTCCTATGCAAGAGGAGATGGAATCACTCCACAAAAACAGAACATGGGATCTTGTGAAACTTCCTAAAGGTAAAAAGGTTGTTCGCTGTAAATGGGTGTTTAAAAAGAAAGAAGGGACTCCAGGAGTTGAAGAACCCAGATATAAAACAAGGCTTGTTGCAAAGGGTTACAGTCAAATTCCAGGAGTGGACTTCACGGATGTGTTCTCCCCAGTTGTGAAGCATAGTTTGATTCGAGCTTTGCTTGGTATTGTGGCCATGCATGATTTGGAGCTTGAGCAGTTAGATGTAAAAACTGCATTTTTACATGGAGAACTTGAGGAAGATATTTACATACAACAACCAGAGGGTTTTACAGTATCAGAAAAAGAGGACTATGTTTGCTTACTGAAAAAGTCCCTTTACGGTTTGAAACAATCACCAAGACAGTGGTACAAAAGGTTTGATTCTTTCATGACTTCTCATGATTTTAAAAGAAGTAGTGTTGACAGCTGTGTTTACTTTAAGAAAAACAGTGATAGTTCTTTTGTATATCTACTTCTTTATGTTGATGACATGTTGATAGCAGCAAAAGATAAAGCAGAGATAAGAAAGGTCAAAGCCCAACTAAGTGAAGAATTTGAGATGAAAGATTTGGAACCAGCAAATAAGATACTTGGTATGGAGATTCTCAGAGATAGAAAAACAAGTAAATTGTACCTAAGTCAGAAGAGGTACATTGAGAAAGTTCTTTGCAGGTTCAATATGCAGACTGCTAAGCCTGTTAGTACTCCTTTAGCGGCCCATTTCAAACTTTCACCGGCTTTGTTTCCACAATCAGATGATGAGATTGAGTACATGTCACATGTTCCATACTCTAGTGCAGTGGAATCTCTCATGTATACTATGGTTTGTTCACGTCCAGATTTATCATATATAGTCAGCGCAGTTAGCAGATACATGGCGAATCCCGGTAAAGAACATTGGAAAGAAGTTCAGTGGATTTTAAGATACTTACGAGGTACTACTAATGTTTGCTTACAGTTTGGAAGAACTAGAGATGGAGTCATTGGGTATGTTGATGCTGATTTTGCTGGAGACCTTGATAGAAGAAGATCTCTCACTGGTCATGTCTTTATAAAAGGAGGTTGTGCAATCAGTTGGAAAGCTACTTTGCAAACTACAGTCGCTTTGTCTACCACTGAAGCTGAGTATATGGCGATTACTGAGGCTTGTAAAGAAGCTATTTGGTTGAAGGGACTCTTTAGTGAGTTCAATGAAGACCTTCAAATCAGCACAGTATTTTGTGACAGTCAAAGTGCCATCTTCCTTCCAAAAGATCAAATGTTTCATGAGAGAACAAAACATATTGATGTTCGGTATCATTTTGTTCGTGATATTATTGCTCGTGGTGATATAGTTGTGAGCAAAATTAGTACTCATGAAAATCCTGCAGATATGATGACTTAGTCACTTCCTATAACTAAGTTTGAGCATTGCTTAGACTTGCTTGGTGTTCATTGTTGAAGTTAAACCCTTAAGGGGTTTTATTGAAGAGGTGAAGAACTTGTTCGTTGAGAGCTCGCGGTGAAGAACTTGTTTATTGAGAATTCGTGTCAAGGTAGAGATTGTTAGAATTAAGTGACCCGAATCCTTATTTAAATAAAATACAATGGTAAAATAAAATAAAAGAAGAATCCCTATAGAACTATACTTCTTTTATTTTATTTCAAATAAGGTTTTTTAAACCTTATTAAACTCCATCTGTTTGATATTGATTAGAATAAGGAGTTTCAATCTTACTACACTCCTATTAGAATATGGCTTTACAAGCCTATAAATAGACATAGTCTATTCCTCTTGTAATTTAGTCTATTCCTCTTGTAATTGTTTCGAATTCGACATAGTGAATTTTTCTTCTCCTCTGCCCGTGGTTTTTTCCCGAAAGGGTTTCCACGTAAAATCTGTGTGTTCTTTATTTTTATTTCTCTTTTCTTTGCGATATGTTTGCCATTACCGACTTTATATTTTTTCACAAGTTATGTGAAAGATCTAGATGTCTAAGGGAAGTCATGTTCCGAAGAAAATTAGGGATGGGTCCATCAAGGCCATTTCCTCCAAGATTGAGAAGAACTAGAGAGTTAAGCTTAGACACCCACCTAAGATCCATTTGATTTGAGAAATCGTTGTAGGAAAGGTCAAGGATGGCAAGAGATGACAATTTTAAATTTAGCAATGGAGGTCCTGGTACAAGTTGACACAGTGCCAAATGCAATTCCTCCAGAGAAGGGAGTAGTGTGTTTACCAGTTGCAACTAATTGGAAGCTCTGCTAAGATCCATTGAACTCAAATCAAAATGTTTCAGTAAAGGAATACCAGACAACCATTGGAGACTCTGAACATATAAAACATTATCTCCAAGATTGAGATATTGAAGATTTGAGAGATTCCCAAGCTGGTAAGGTAAGAGGCCTTCGAATTGATTGCCGCTTAAATCCAAAAATCTTAAATGCTTAAAATTGGACAAACAAGGGTTTATCTTACCTTTAAGTTTTGACGTTAGACGAAATTTCAAGTTATCTTCATCCAAAGGAGGAACTGAAAGGTTGAGAGAGAGGATGTGGCCAGTCATATTGTCACAGACTACTCCAAACCACCTACAACAATCTGGATGATGAAGAGGATCCCATGAAGCAAGCGAATTTGCTTCATCTATGAGGCCTTTTTTGAAGTTCAGAAGTGCCTGTTTTTCATTTTCAGGACAAGCAGCATGGGAGTTAAGGCTCATTCCATGGCTCAAGTTAGCGTCAACCAGGGGCGAAGCCAGGATTATTTTTTAAGGGGGGCGGATGAAATTTTAATTTTTTATAGTTTATATATTTATAATTTGTAAATGATTAAATCAAATTTTTATAATTTTAGGGGGGCCAAAGTGTAATTTTGCCTTTACTAATTTAAATTTTTTAAAAAATTTTAAGGGCCTAAACAGAAATATTACATTTTAGGGGGGCCCGGGGCCCATGCTAGCCCCCCGGCTTCGCCTTTGGCGTCAACCTTGGTGAGAAAGATGAGAAGTATTATAATGATAGTCATAGTTTACACTATAAAACTATAATTTAAACGAAGGACTTGCAGATGAAAGGATAGACTTGCATTTATAGGCACAATATCGTCTTCAAAATTTCTTTTGCTTAAATTATATATTTTGTAATAAATATTAATTAGAGAAAATTTAGGCAATTTTTTTTGGTATTAAAATGTTAATCTATTTACCTGATAAATCCATTAATAATTAATTTATAGATTTATATAGATTTTGGATTTTTTTAACAAAGGACAATATATCTACGTATTGGTATACATTTCAAATTTTTTTCATCTTTTCCAATTTGTTTTTCTTTAACCTCCCCTCAACAAAATTAAATTTAATCAATTCATACAATAATTCATAAGATTATAATTAATTTCCATTTGCTCATTAATCTCCATAGGCAATATTTATTAGTTGATTAAGTTTTTTGATTAATGTAATAAAGTATTCCACAAACATGAAATAAATAATTGTAAAATGTGAAACATCAAGTGAGAAAAAGAAAAAGAATAATGTCTACAAATTCCAGTCAATTCCACAAACATCAAACAAATTATCGAATATATCTCATATTTCAAACCAAAATAGGAGTGACCTTGCAACGTTGGAAAACACGACATCCTGATAAGCAGTCGACGTGACGACGAGAAGAAAATTTTTGTCCCGACAACGTGACGAGATATAAAAATATGCGACTGATTCTTTAGATGATAATTTTGGAATTATTTAGGGTAAGTGAGCACCAAGTAACATGTAGTTTATATAAATCACTTTAGAATTACCAGGATTAGCATGTGGATTAGACCTAGATACAAAAAATAATATAGTTATTTCAGTTTGAAAGGGTTTTTTTTTTTCGAAGTTTCGGTTTTTTTCCCCCATCTTGTAGTTTTCTCTTATTAGTGAAATCTCCTTTTACTTGTGATATTTTATCTTGTTTGAGGAGTTTTTTCATGTAAAATTTATATGTTCGACGAATTTACGCGACACAAATAACTGTAAAATGTAAAACACGAAATGAGAAAAAGATAAAAGAATTATGTGTAAAAAGTGTAGTCAACGATGAAATAAACAATTGTAAAATGTGGAATGAGGTGGAAACAAGAATGGTGTCTATAAAGTCAAATTATTTCCACAAACACCAAATAAACAATTCTAATGGCCACTTTGGATATGATCGCACTTCCACTACTGATTTTCAAGGAAAAATACATCCTAAGGATTTTAATTCTATCCGCTTGGATATTAAATTGAATTTGAGGCGTATAGAATTGCGTTTAAGATAAACTCATTCCAAAATATTAACAAAATTACTTTTCTTTATATTTATTATTTAGATTTAACTTTTAAATTTTAGTTCTAGAACTTCCCTGGGAACTCTCACCACCGCCTCTACAATAAGTTACTCTAAACCTTAAAATTCTATCAGTCCCTCAAAATATTTCAAGATTTGAACAAGTCTATCGTTCTTCCTTTCCCACAATCCCATCCGTAATAGTGGTAAGTTTCTTTCCTTCCCTCTCTATTTTCTCATAATTTCTCCCACTTATCTACGGACTATTACTTCTTAATGTCACATTCCAAAAATTGAATTAGTTGAATCGGGTTAGTAGACCAGATATTTGATTAGGATACCAAAATTAGGTTAGAGGTGATTTTATACTTAAATAAAATATTATAAAAATAATCGAGTTTAAAAATTTAGGTTGGGAAATTAAGATTAAATGTTTAGTTATTAATTATTTTAAAACAGATTTTAAAAATGAAATCGGGCTTGAAAATAATTAAAGAAATGAGTTTTAATTTGAATTAAAGGACTAATTTGAAAAGAGTTAAAACTAAAAGTGGCCTAAAGGGCAATGACCCAAATTTTAAAAATTTGTTGCTTATTTAAGACCACCCAAGTCTCTTCCTTTCCTCACATTTTCCATTTGGAAATTTTCTAAAACATAAATCAAAGCTTTTACTTTTAAATTAACCAAACAAATCAGATTTCCCACCTTCGAAATGCCAAATCATCTTCCAATTTTAAAGAAAATCTTTGTTTTCTTAATCAATTTCTTCATTGTTCTTTAAACGTTTATTCACCGAATTATATCTACACTTCATCGTTCTTCTCATATTGAGGTAATATTTTGATTCTTATTGATAAATCTAAGCTTGTTATTTTTACAATTTGATATTTGATAAACTATTATGAGGTTTCATTAGATCTAAAGCTTTTAAACCAAAGTTTGGCTTAAAAGGGTAAAATTTAAAATATTAAGTTAACTTGCTGTTTTAAATTGGTTTTCAACTTATTTTGAACTAATTAGAAGGTATTTTAACTCAATTTAATATATCGTTAAAGAATTTTAAAGAATTAAGATTTTTCCCTCTTTGAATGTTCATGCTTGATCAATTTTCAGGAACAATTAGATCCAAGAAATTAGTTGAAATTATTGGCTTAGTTATGTAGTAATATGATAATTAGGATGTTTAGAAACATGTTTAGGGATTAGAAACAAAAATTGAGCAAGGAAATCTCTTATTTCGATAAAACTAGTTAAATTTCAATATTAGGAAGGGGAAGCTTAGATCTGCGATTTTGCTGTTGTCTAAATGTGATTAATGCTCTAAATGATGAGTTCATAATGTGTTTAATATGTATGCAAAGTGCCAAATCCAATGAGAACATCTACGAGCAAATTGAAAGGCAAGAAAAAGCTTATCTAGCCTTCGACAATCGAACGAAAGAGATCCGATGAGTGATCTGGAATTTTTGCTTTTAGGCACAATTCATCGGGTTAATGGGAGCTTAGATTAGCCTAAACACCTATCCTAGGTTCTGTGTGTAAGTTCTCTTACTCGATCTAATATTATTTTGCAACTAATGCCTATGTGATATGATATATGACATATGTTGTGGAATCTTTGTATATGATATGAGATTATGTTAGAATATGATATTAGACTTGCTGGTTTTATGCGCACATATGAAATCTATATGATATGGTTCTTTGAGCATTATGTGAGCACTTGAAAAGTGAAAAATAAGTGAATATGAAAGTGTTGTGAATGTGTGTTATATGACAAGTGGAAATGCGCATAAAACAGTAAGTATATGAGTTTATGACTGGACATGTTGGCATTGTGACCTTTTGGAACCATTGGATATCATTGCCATGTAATAGGATTGTGAGTACTCACCTATATATTTATTTTGGGTGTTAAGGCCCCAAGATATGTTAGAGAGATAAGGGAATGTTGAGGTTAGCTCCATTCAACGGGATATGTTGGTTGTGTTTGGAGAGTGTTAGCTACGTACTACACTTCATGGGTTATGTTAGCCTCTTTTGAGTCAAGGTTGTGTTTGGAGATCCGTTTATCTAGTGCATTATGCTTAATACATAAAGTGATAAAAAGAAAAAGAATAATGTCTACAAAGTCAAGTGAATTCCACAAACATCAAATAAATTATTGAATATATCTTGTATTTCAGACCAAAATAGGGAGTGAGCTTACAACGTCGGAGAGCACGATGTCGCAATGAGAAGTCGACGCCACGACGAGAAGAAAATTTTTGTCCCGACAGCACAATGAGATATGGAAATATGCAGCTGATTCTTTGGATGGTAATTTTGGGATTATTTACTAATTAGATCCTAAGCATCTAATAGTCTATAGCATTAATTAGTATCTAAAGTGTATCTAGGATAAGTGAGCACCAAGTAACATATAGCCTGTAACTAATGTGTCTAAAACTAACTATGACCACAATAAAGGCAAGCGCACCTATCGTTTAATAGTATAGTTATGGCAAGACCGGTAATATCGTATCCACAAGGACCAAGAGTACTAGTAATTATTATCCTTCTATTATTTAGCCAAAACTTAATTAAAAACACGACAAAGAAAGAATTAAGAAAATACTTTTAGACAACTTATATGATAAAGACAATACCTAAGGAATAATCCACATAGACTTCACTTATTACTTTTGATTCATACGATTTATTCACTTGACTTAATTCGTAGAAATCCCTGATTTATGTTAATATCTATTTCAAGACTAAAAAAAACTGACTCTAAGTTGATTAATTGAAATCTCTTTCTAATTAAAACCCTTATTGTCGCATTAACTCGATCTATAGATTCCCCTATTAGGTTTGACTCTAATCTTGTAACATCCTGAATTAATGGGCCTATGCGTTTAGTGTGTGGATATGTTTAATATGTCAATTAGAATGTGTAAGGGGTTCAGAATGGGCTCAGGTTTGGTTCGAGGCTGTAGTTAAATTTCTTGTTTGAACACTTTAGTGGAAAGCTTGTTAAGTTAGGGCATAACAGATATTAGCTGTGTTTTAAAACACAAAATGGGCTTGTTGCCCAGTGGCAAAATGGTGCCACTAAAAGGGAAGGGAGTTGGCGTCAATTGAAGGTCCAAGGTTCGAGTTGCCTGGTACCTTTTATTTTAAATATTTTCGGCATTTATAAGAGTAGTAGTGGAGTTCGGCAATGATGCTTAAATTTAGGAATATATTTAATGTGATAATTGATGGATAATGTGGATAATATGGATGATAATGTGGCAGATAAAGGAAGGAAGAGGTGGTGTTATCCATGTCACTTAAGGATGAGTGATCAGATAAAGATAGAGGAGAAAAGATAGGAATTATCTGCTGAGTGCAGTGTTGGCCGAATTTCCATCTCTTGGAGGGGTGCCGAAATTTCCCCTACTATTGGATTAGTTGTTAGTTATCAGGAAGGGCACTTTTGGTTTTTGATAGGTAAGTGCCAAAATTCTCAATAAATAGGGGGTATCTCTTCAATTCCGGCATTTGAACCCTATTCTTTTCTTCATTCTCTGTGTCGAAACTCTCAATCATTCTCTGCAATTTCTTTTCTTTTGATTTCTTCAAAAGCCGAAAACTTCCAATTTTCTCAACATCTTTTCTTTCAAAAGCTGAAACCCTAAACTCTCTTCTCATCTCCATAGCCGAATACCCCTATTCCCTTTTGCCGATTTCTCCATTAAAAGCCGAATCTACATAGACTCCTTCCTATCAACTTTTCTTTTGATCTTCTCAAAAAGCCGGAATCTCTAAGGGGTAGTCGAATTCTTTATGTAAAGGTGAATGCTGATTTTTCTATCTCTTCACTTTCTCTTTCGGGTTTTGGAAGACAAAGCCGAAAAGCTAATGGTTTAATGGTTTTATGTATTCTCTTGTTGGGCGACATTCGGGAATTGAAGTAGATCTCTTAGATCTAAAAGCCGAAAACACTAGCCCCTGAATCTCATATCAATTTTCAGGATTTTAAGGTAAGGATTTCAATTCTCCTTAAGATGATCAACCGTTTCCTTTTCGTTAGTTGTGCCTTAACCTAATGTTCCGTTACCAGCCTCTGAACAACACCTTAGGCAGATAGCGGTTGTGTCGACTACGGATAGCGTCGACGTAGAAAGTCTTGTTCTAACGACAATCAGGTGTGTAGATCCCTAACACACTAGTTAATCTGTGCTAAATATATGCTATGGGCTAAAAGCCAGAATAAGGTTATATAGTAATCTGTACTAAATATATGTTATGGGCTAAAAGCCGGAAATAGGCTGTGTAGACAGTCGAATAAAACCTTAAAAGGGTTAGGCAAAGGATGCCAGGTACGTGATCATAGAAACCACTTTATGAGTATCGATATATGTGAAAACCTGTTTTCTTGTTTTTTTCATGTGTGTATGCATGGGGTGGGATTATGATAATGAAGGGGAAGTGCATGATAGGTCACTTGGTGATTGGTAGTTAAACCACAAATTCAAACGTTAGGTCACTTGGTGATCGGTGGTTAAACCACAATTTCAAATGTTAGGTCACATAGTGATCGGTGGCTATGCCACGTTTAATGATTCCTGATTAAAAGGAATAGGCAGTACGACTGTCGTTATGGTGTGTAGTGGATGGAGTGTTGATTGTAGAAATCCCCAAGGTGTGATGGTTGGTACGGGTTTGTGTGTAGATGATGGAATTCTAGGATGGGTTGGGCTATTCATCATTCATTATTTTCATGTAATTATGATTGTTGCCTTTATGTATGGGCCAGGGCTCATAATGTGTTTGTGGGCCTTAGGTCAGTGTGTCTGGGATTTATACACTGAGTCTTGGTGACTCACCCTTTCATTTTTCTCCACTCTTTCAGATGAGCAGTAGATCATGGACATGGGAACCGAGACGGACTCGAGGGGCCATCAAGTTTCTATTTTTTTATAGATTATTTCGGTTTTTCTTTAAGTTTTAAAGTATCTTGGAATATTTATGTAATAAGGCCCCATAGTCTATATTTCACTGCTTAGTTTTTAATATTTGCAACTTACGAATTTTTGTCAAAGGCTTAATTATTCAAAATAATAATACAAGGTTTTATTTTCAAAAAGTCACCTATTTATTTAAATATTGTCTAATTAACTTACGATTTCTGAAACCAACAAAGCAAAAGATTATAATGTACAACCTGTAGCATACCAGATTCTGGTCGAAACGTATGGGCTGGGTTTGGGGTGTTACAAATCCGGCAGATTTATGTCGCCCTATTTCTAGGGTTGCAATCAACTCCGCTTAATTGTGTTGATCTACTCTTAAACAGGGACTTTTGCTCCTCTGAATAAGCACATTCGACTTGAATCAATAACCTGAATTATCAAAACAAGAATAAGAACTCACAATTAAGAATAAGAACAAGTATTTATCTTATAAATCAAATAATAATAAGATCTATCTTAGGTTTCATCCCCTCAGGTATTTGAGAGGTTTAGTTCATACTGATAGAGGGAAACATCTTAAAATAGGAAAAAACAACAAAACATAAGAAAACCCAAAAACTTCAAGAGAAATTGATAGGAGATCTTCAGTCTTGATGGAGATCCTTCTCCTAAGCTACTCCCAACGGCTATCTTCGAGTATTTTCTACCTTCTACTTGGCGTCATCTTTTAGGTTGCCTCCTAGGGTGTTTATATAGGCTTTGGAACGACTTTCTTGGCCCATAAGTAACCTTTTCCGAATAGGATTAAATCTGGGTTTGGCAGGGACACGCCCGTGTGACACGCCCGTGCGTGACGGCTTGGGCAGTGCTTAATTTTGCTCGTCACACACGGCCGTGTGATCTGTTCGTGTATGTTGGTCCAGGCCGTGTTGATTTCCGAGGTAGGCCCATTTTGTCCCTTTTTGGCCCGTTTCTCGTCCTTTTTGGCTCCTTAAGCTATCTTGAGTGTAAAACATGAAACTAAGGGATTAGGAGCATCAAATTCATCAAATCTAATGAAAATTCATCCAAAAGTAAGCCAAGCATGGGGTTAAATTATGTGTAAGTTATGGTTTATTAGTAACACCCCTCATCCGTATTCACCGTCAAAGTAGGGTTACGAGATATTATCGATCAATACACATCATTTAACATACAATACTCATACATATATTTATTCATTCATACTCAAATACCATTCAACACAATCACATTGTCCCTTATAAGAGCTTACGAGGCCTTAAACATGCTTTAGAAATGGTTCAGGACTAAACCGATAACATACGAATTTTTTTGGAAAACTTGGAAATTTTTCATCTATACAGGGGTCACACGTCCGTGTGAACAGGCCGTGTGCCTCACACAGCTCCAGACACGCATGTGTCTCAGGCCATGTAAAAACAGGGAATACATACTGACTTGGGTCACAAGACTGACCACACGCCCGTGTGCCCTTCGAAATGGCCACACACGCCAGTATGCCAGGCCGTGTGCTAGGCTGTGCCAAACCTGTAGGGTATACTGACTTATGCGACACAGCCAAATCACACGCCCGTGTGCTAGGCCGTGTGCCATTTAGGGGGTACATTGACTTGTGCCACACGGTCGGTCACACACTCATGTGTGAGACCGTGTAGATCATACTGACTTTATTTTAATTTCAACACCAGAGGACACACGGCCATGTAACATGACCGTGTGTCACACACGACTGAGACACACGCCCGTGTGGACAAAAATAGGCCATTTGCAAGGCCAATTTGCCACCCTTTCTCATGCTCAATTAAGCAACCAAATGGTACCATTTCATCATACAATAGGTAGCCAAAATTATCAACCAAAAACACAATTCATACCATACCCATTTTAACCAAATTCAATACTCAATTCAATGCCAATTACCTATTCAAATACTTATCAACTCAACTTCTAAAATCATACTTCACCAAAGCATTTCTCAAGCATTAAACTCCATAAATCAACTAACCATTTGCAACTATAAAACCATAACCATTTTCATACTAAACATACCAAAATAAGCCATCTCTCATGGTTATATATACAACCAAAACATATGTATTTACAAGCCATTTCTAATAGCTAAACACACAACCATATTAACATCATTTACAAGCCAAATCTTATGCTATATTCACAACCAATATACCACAAGTAGTCTATACATGCCATATACCATATTTATACAACTCAAAAGTACCAATCAGATGCTTGATAGTGTGATGATGTTCCCGATGACTCCTGGATCCGAGCTAGCCTTGATTCACTATAAAACATAGAAAAATAACACAAAGTAAGCCTTATAGCTTAGTAAGCTCGCATGTGAATAACTTAATTCATCAAATAAATGCAAATCAACCAATTTTACATAACATCACCTTATACACATTAACTACAAATTTTTCTCATGTCTCAGAACATGATTAAATACCATCTCATCGAACTTTCTCTATTTAATACTCGAATAGGTTCTGTACTTACCTGTATCACCTCGTATTAACCTTTTTCTCAACCACATCATTCAATTTACTCGTTGAATCATTTGAAATAGAAGTCAGATACTCAAGAATCTCAATCAATAAGTACCTATACCATGGCCCGAAGCCAAATCAAGGTAACTTATCCCGGAGTACCTATACCATGGCCCGTAGCCAAATCAAGGTATCACTCACACCCGTAGTGCCGCTATCGTGGCCCGAAGCCAACATAATAACCTAATGACATGTCACTAGCATCCTAAACTATTCCCAAGGTTCAACCGGGAATTTACACTTGTCGATTTTGTTGGAACGCCGATACCCCATGGCGCAGCAGAATAAAATTAGATCCGGCGATCCAAACCATGGATCCATGTGTGAGGAACGAATCGGGGTGAAATAAAGGTTTCAAATTACCAAAACTTCAATCTGAGTAGACAATGACGCTTTGGCAACAAGAGTTTTGATCTCTTGTTGAATCAAGCCACAACCTTTTCCGATGTCGGCCTTTTACGTGATCCACCCTGTTTGACTATGAGCGGAAGAAATCTCCAAAACTATTTTGGAGGTTTATTTGCTTGACGGTGCTAGACCTAACAAGCAATCTCTTAGGGTTTTCCATAAGCTTTGCCTCTTTTAAATACCTTTTATATTGGGTATCCTTTTAATTGGGCCTTTTATAATGGGTATCTTTTTCATTGGGCCCATTATTAGGTATCCTTTTAATACCCTTTTATAATTGGTATCTCTTGAATGTATCATAAGATTAAATAAATACAATAAAGTTTTTAACCAAAATTATAATTACATTAATTATATCCAAAATTATAATTACATTAATTATAATAAGGATTTCGATAAACTATATTTATTTAAATTTATATATGAATCAAATTCATATATTAATAGAATTATGTTGTCATTATGTGTACAACATCCTTGTACATATAATATGTTCAATATTTGATTGCCCAATTAAATTAATTCTTTAATTAATTTAATTCATGTGACAACTAAAAACAATACCAATTATATTTTATTCCGTTCATTTAAACCATAGGGTGTGACCACAGAGGTTCTTGTAACGTTAGCGAGTAATAATAGAACGATTTTAATGTCACAAACAATGAGGGCATCTAGCAATGCATCATTGCTACCTAAGTTACAAGAAGTCATGATTCCACATAACTTTTTGTGATTAACCTTTCATACATTAATCCTTAAGTCCTTTATCTCCGGAATGGACACAAGTCATGGAATAGTCACACTTGTATAGTCCATCCCATGTTTCTTGATATCTTGAGTAGACTATGATATAAAAATTAGTATGACATCTCATGTCAACTTATTTGAGCATGGCCATGCATTTCTAGTCTCACTCAATCAAGTGGCCTAAGATATTACTCCCATTATGTAGGAGGGACTTATCCTATATTGATCAACCATATCCTCTACATAGATTGTGGTATATCCAACATCGCCTCTTTATAGAACAACCAATTCATATACGTTTGATCAGTATCAAAATATACAACTCACGATGTTGAGATAATAATTATCTCAAGTCCGAGGATCATATACATATTAATCACTATGAGTAATGTTGTGACAATTACATAATAATCCAATAAACATACTCATAACGGGTCAATCCAATATGTTGTTCTCTAACACACATATTCATGCATTGATTTTGACAATCCACATCAATGACAACTCTTTATCATCAATCAACTACATGTTAGTCTTAATGCATTATTGTTGTCCTAGTCAACAATAATACTCGACTAAGGATCTTTTAAGAATAATCATATTATTCTTAGGACATTATTATAAAACAGTTTATTTATACACACGTAAAGAAAAAGCAAAATAATAATGACAACGCTTTATATTAATAAACATGGTAAATTAAGTATGTTATTACAACCATCTCATGATTGGTCTTTGGGCATACTCTTACAATCTCCCACTAGCACTAAGACCAATCACTCATATATCTAATAGCAAGTGACTTAGTGTGACGATCATGCTTCTGCCATGTCGTGAGGCTTGGTCGTGGATCAACAATGTTATCATCCAAGGTACTCAGCATATCTCTACATCCTCGATCGATAATCTCTCGAATAAGATGGTAGCGTCTAAGTATATGTTTGGATCATTTGGTAAGATCCGGGTTCTTAGCTTGTGCAATAGCTCCATTGTTATCACATCGGAGCTCTATAGCATCCGATATGCTAGGCACAACCCCTAGTCCAAGAATGAACTTCTTGATCCAAACTTCTTCCTTTGCTTCCCTCACCGGGTGCAATATACTCAACCTCTCTGTTGTAGAATCGGCTCTCATCGTACTTTGCTTTGAACTCTTCCACTCACGGACCACCATTAAGGCAAAACACAAAACTCGATTGCGATCGAGAATCATCCTTGTCGGTTTGGAAGTGGCATCGCGTAACCTTTTACACTTAACTCTTCCTCACCTCCATATAATAGGAACGTATCCTTAGTTCTTCTTAAGTACTTAAGGATACTCTTGATAATGGTCCAGTGACCTTCACCGGGATCTACTTGATACCGCTCGTCATACTTAAGGCATACGATACATCCGGGCGGGTACATAACATAGCATACATGATAGATCCAATAGCGGAAGCATATGGAATTTTACTCATACGTTCTCTCTCTTGTGGAGTTGAAGGACACATTTCCTTCGAGAGTGAAATACCATGTCTCATAGGTAGAAATCCTCTTTTAGATTCTTCCATACTCAACCTTTTCAAGACTTTATCTATGTATGTACTTTGGCTTAGACCTAGTAGTCGCCTTGATCTATCTCTATAGATCTTGACTCCTAAGATATAAGTGGCTTCCCCAAGTCCTTCATAGAAAAACAACTTCTCAACCAAGTCTTAATAGACTCGCAAAGTAGGTATGTCATTTCCCATGATAAGTATGTCATCCACATATAGTACCAAAAATGTGATAGTGCTCCCACTAACTTTCTTGTAAACACATGGTTCATCTTCATTTTTGACAAAACCAAACTCTTTGATTGCATCGTTAAAACGAAAATTCCAACTTCGAGAAGCTTGCTTTAATCCATAAATGGATCTTTGCACTTACATATCTTTCTAGCATCCTTTGGATTTACAAAACCTTCAAAGTTGTGTCATATACACATCCTCTTCAAGTTTCTCGTTAAGGAAAGCTGTTTTGACGTCCATCTACCAGATTTCATAATCATGAAATGCAGCTATGGCGAGCAAGATCCTGATGGATTTAAACATAGCTACAGGAGAAAAGGTTTCATCATAGTCAACACCATGAATTTGGCGAAAACCTTTAGCGACTAATCACCCTTTGTATGTTTGTACATTACCATCCATGTCGCTTTTCTTTTTGAAAACCCATTTGCACCCTATAGGTTTAACCCTTCTGTGGATCAATCAAAGTCCATACTTGGTTTTCATACATGGAATCCATCTCGCATCTCATGGCCTCAAGCCATTTCTCAGAGTCTGGGCTTGTCACCGCTTCTTGATAAGTCCTAGGCTCATCTTGATCTATAAGAAGAACGTCACCATGCGTTGTAACGAGAAATCCATATCTCTCGTGTGCACGGCGTTCTCTTAAAGATCTGCTGCGTGGTTGTGTTTCTACATGAGTTGTTTGTTCCTCAATTTCTTGTGGAATTTGTCGTTGTTCAATCTCTCCGTTCATGTGGTATCTTGTGATTCTCGAATTTCTTCAAGTTTAATCTTTCTCCCACTTCCTTTTCTAGAAGTAAATTCTCTCTCTAGGAAAACACCAATCCGAGCAACAAACGCTTTGTTCTCGATGGGATTAAAGAAATAATATCCTTTGGTTTCTTTTGGATACCCCACAAAAATACACTTTTCGGATCCGGGTTCAAGCTTAGTAGACGTCGGACGCTTAACATAAGCTTCACACATTTAAATTTTCATAAAGACATACTAGGGCGTTTCCCGGTCCACATCTCATATGGCGTCTTTTGAACCGATTTAGATGGAACACGATTTAATGTGAAAGCAAATTGCCTCAAGTGCATATCCCCAAAAGGAAGTCGATAGATCGGCATGACTCATCATGGATCGAACCATGTCTAACAAAGTTCGATTTCTTCTCTCGGATACTCCATTCCATTGAGGAGTACCAGGAGGAGTAAGTTGTGAGACAATCCCACATTCTTTCAAAAGATCATCAAACTCTAGGCTCATACTCTCCACCTCGATCGGATCGAAGTGACTTGATAGTTTTGCCTAGTTGATTTTGTACTTCATTTTGAATTCCTTGAACTTTTCAAGGGACTCGGACTTATGGCGCATGAGATAAACATACCCATATCTACATCAAATCATCGGTGAAAGTAATGAAGTAGTGAAATCCACCTCCTGCTTGTGTATTTATTGGTCCACATACATCGAATGTATTAGGTCTAATAAATCACTAGCTCGCTCGCTTTTACCAAAGAAAGGAGATTTAGTCATTTTTCCCAATAAGCAAGATTCACATACTTCAAATTGTTCAAAAACAAATGAATTCAAGAGACCATCTTTATGGAGTTTGGATATGCGTTTCTCACTTATGTGGCCCAAACGACAATGCCAAAGATAAGTTTGATTTGAGTCATTTATTTTAGATCTTTTAGTATTTATGTTGTAAATGGGATTCGTTTGATCTAAAATATAGAGGCCATTAATTAATTGTGCCAACCATAGAAAACATTATTGAGATAAAATGAACAACAATTATTCTTAATAATTATCTCAAAACCAATTTTGTCTAAACAAGAAATTGAAATAATGTTTTTAGTCAAACCGGCACAAAATAACAATCCTCTAAACATAAATCAAGTCCACTAGGCAAAGATAAAGTATATGTTCCCACAAATAATGCAAAGAACTTTTGCTCCATTTCCAACTCGTAGAGTCCACATCTCCTCTAGCCAAAGTCCTACTCCTTTGTAGTCCCATGCATGAAGTACAAATATGAGAACCACAACCAGATATCTAATACCCAAGAAGTAATAGTTGATAAATTAATATCAATAACATAAATACCAAGCGGACATTCCGCTTGCTTTAGCCTTCTTGACTTCTTCAAGATAGACAGGCGATTCCGTTTCCAATGTCCAAATACACCACAATGAAAACAGCTTTCCTTCCTTAGACACCCCACCTTTAGGTTTCAGGTGTAGCCTTTCCTTTTCCAAATTTGGGGTTACCTTTGCCCTTAGGCTTTGTTTGAACTTTGGCCTTTCCTTGCCCTTGTTATTACGGACCATCGGTATGGGCTTGGGTCCAACCTTTTTCAAGTTGCCTTCAGCAGATTCAGAACATACTTGAGCAATTGTGGTAGAGTCTTGTCAATTTCATTCATATTGAAATTGAGGACAAACTGGTCAGTAGCTATCCGCAAGAACGATTGCAAAATAACATCGTTGGCCAACTCTTGGCTCAATGGAAACCCAAGCTTAGATAGGCTTTCAATATAGCCAATCATCTTAAGGACATGAGGTCCTACTGGCTTCCTTCACCAACTTACATTGGAATAGGGCTTTAGAGATATCAAACCTCTCTTGCCGTGCTTGCCCCGATAAAGTTCTTTCAGTGTGCTCGATCATATCATAAGCAACCATGTCCTCATGTTGCTTCAAGTTCGAGATTCATAGTGGCAAGCATAAGACATCCAACATCTATCATGTCATCGAGATACTTCTTGTAAGCATCTCTATCGACCCTCGAGGCATTAGCGGGTGGTTCATTAGGAAGTGGTTGTTCAATGACATATAATTTCCGTTCTTGTTTAAGGACAATCCTCAAGTTACTGGAACCAATCAAGAAAATTCAAACCATTCAATTTGTCCTTCTCAAGGACCGATCGCAATGAGAGTGTGCTAGTGTTTGCAGCCATAATATATCTACAACAATTAAATATGCATGTGAGTAAATTTACCATTTTTATATCAATCATTAAAAGACTTTATTAAATGATATTCCCACTATTTTATTTCAAAATTAATAACCTCGTATATTAATTTCGGAAAATCTTTCTCAAAAGTATTTCTAGTAGGTTAAGGATCCATATTTCACCACCTCTTAAGTCACTTTGGCTTTACTCTTAAGATTATGGTTATTTAGGTAAGCAACATTTGCTAATTACATCATATGTAACTCCTAATATTTGGTGAACAACTCTTGTTCTAATCATCTTATGATTTATCCAATTTACTTGCCTCTAGGTTTCTAATCCTATTAGAGTAACCTAGTTAAGTCATTAACCAATTTTTAACCAAATGAATATCACTTGTTTATTCTTCATGTTTAACCAAGATAAATACTAGTACTTCGCTTTGGCGTAACCTACATAGTATTGATCGAGGCCTTAACGAGGGCAAAATTGGAAGGCCATGCCGACTTAATATTTTAATAGAGGGATTTTATTAAGGTTGTTGCATCTCACCAATTACGGTCTATTTCAGCCCATTTAGTCTTCTAATCGGTCTCATCAATTAATAGGGTTTATTATCTTCAAATTTTAATATATATAAAAAAATTGGCATGCTTTAGACATCCATAGCATCTCATACATGAATAAATAAAGCAATAAATAAATGCAATAGTTATAGCCCATAAACTAAGGTGGTTCAACCCAAGCCAATGGGAAAACCAAAAAGAAACCTAAAGGTGTAAGCCATTTGAAGCTATCATTCTTAATCATTGTCCCACCTTCCTTCTCGTTTGGTCCACAAAGAACTCTTGCAAATTACAATATACGTAAACTCGCTTTTACATACGAGGGAATAAGATGAGAAGAGAAATACAAGAGAATAGTAGTAAGGCACGACACGCAGCCGTATTTAAAAAAATACAACCTTTTATCGAATGGGTCATTGGGCTATAACTAAGCATTTCAAACACCGTGCTAGTCGAAATAGCATACATAATTCAATTATTATTATTTTAAAGTGAATTATAAAATATCCTTTCAACCTTTTGTGGCCCATCAAGTTTATAAATTTCTTTTATTAACAAAACTTTTTGCAGGGTCCGAGGATATCGGAGAATCGGGCTGAAGGCCATGCGCCGAGCCATCCTCGATCCTCATCTCGGGTGTGCGGGCGAGCCCCGCCATCATAGACCAGTGCGGGGGCGAGCCCCATAGTACAAATCGCATATCCCATCAAATGAAACCTCACGATTTGATAACTTTTTATCAACAATCGTGTTTTTAGGATTTTAATCCTTGAGGTTTCATATCGGAACAACCCTTGTTCCACTAGCCGCTTAACACTTACTGAAACTATAAATACCACCGTCGCATTATTACAGATTTGTTAATAGTTAACAATAATAACATAAAATCAAGTAGGCCACAACACCATGATTAACATTTAATCAATTTCCGAAAGGGACAGATTATCGTTATGCTTAAACGATTTAAACAATCGAAAATACAATAAGATCAAAACATGAATCTCATACAATTGCATCACCCAAGTATTTAAACCCGAGTTCAGTATCACACAAGTGGCTCGATACCATCGTTGGAACGCCGATACCTCATGGCGCAGCGAGAATAAAATTAGATCCGCGATCCAAACCATGGATCCATGTGTGAGGAACGAATCGGGTGAAAAAAAGGTTTCAAATTACCAAAACTTCAACTGAGTAGACAGCGACGCCTTGGCAACAAGAGTTTTGATCTACTTCGTCGAATCAAGCCACAACCTTTTCCGATGTCGGCCTTTACGTGATCCACCCGTTTGACTATGAATCTAAGAAATCTCCAAAACTATTTTGGAGGTTTATTTGCTTGACGGTACCGCTAGACCTAACAAGCAATCTCTTAGGGTTTTCCATAAGCTTTGCCTCTTTTAAATACCTTTTATATTGGGTATCCTTTTAATTGGGCCTTTTATAATGGGTATCTTTTCATTGGGCCCATTATTAGGTATCCTTTTAATACCCTTTTATAATTGGTATCTCTTGAATGTATCATAAGATTAAATAAATACAATAAAGTTTTTAACCAAAAATTATAATTACATTAATTATATCCAAAAATTATAATTACATTAATTATAATAAGGATTTCGATAAACTATATTTATTTAAATTTATATATGAATCAAATTCATATATTAATAGAATTATGTTGTCATTATGTGTACAACATCCTTGTACATATAATATGTTCAATATTTGATTGCCCAATTAAATTAATTCTTTAATTAATTTAATTCATGTGACAACTAAAAACAATACCAATTATATTTTATTCCGTTCATTTAAACCATAGGTGTGACCCAGTGAGGTTCTTGCAACGTTAGCGATAATAATAGAACGATTCTAATGTCACAAACAATGAAGGGAATCTAGCAATGCATCATTGCTACCTAAGTTACAAGAAGTCACGATTCCACATAACTTTTTGTGATTAACCTTTCATACATTAATCCTTAAGTCCTTTATCTCTGGAATGGACACAAGTCATGGAATAGTCACACTTGTATAGTCCATCCCATGTTTCTTGATATCTTGAGTAGACTATGATATAAAAATTAGTATGACATCTCATGTCAACTTATTTGAGCATGGCCATGCATTTCTAGTCTCACTCAATCAAGTGGCCTAAGATATTACTCCCATTATGTAGGAGGGACTTATCCTATATTGATCAACCATATCCTCTACATAGATTGTGGTATATCCAACATCAGTCTTTATAGAACAACCAATTACGATTATACGCGTTTGATCAGTATCAAAATATACAACTCACGATGTTGAGATAATAATTATCTCAAGTCCGAGGATCATATACATATTAATCACTATGAGTAATGTTGTGACAATTACATAATAATCCAATAAACATACTCATAACAGTCAATCCAATATGTTGTTCTCTAACACACATATTCATGCATTGATTTTGACAATCCACATCAATGACAACTCTTTATCATCAATCAACTACATGTTAGTCTTAATGCATTATTGTTGTCCTAGTCAACAATAATACTCGACTAAGGATCTTTTAAGAATAATCATATTATTCTTAGGACATTATTATAAAACAGTTTATTTATACACACAGAAAGAAAAACTGAAATAATAATGACAATGCTTTATATTAATAAACATGGTAAATTAAGTATGTTATTACAACCATCTCATGATTGGTCTTTGGGCATACTCTTACAGATTTCACCGCTAAACATATCCGTAGAGGCGTATTCACAATTCAAATATTATCCGTATCTCATAAAGAGAGTTTATGCGATATCAAATAATTTAACATATATTTATAATGAAATTACCACATACAAACTTACCTCGAGTACGAAAACGACGAAATGAGTCAATTACTCGATAATCTTGCCTTTCCTCCAATCTAATTCTGGATTTCTTTTCTTGATCTAAATATATTCAAAATTAAATTCTTTAATCAACACTCATTCAATTGAGTCCAAAACATACATTTAGGCCTATTTACACTTTAGCCCCTAAACTTTTACACTTTTAACAATTTAGTCCCTATTTCACAAATACACAAAATTCATATATTTTCAATAAACCCAAGCTTGGCCGAATTTCATATAAGTCCCTAGCAGCCCAAAAATTTCATTTATTTCTCATTTCAACCACACAATTAGCATATTTCACAATTCAATCCCTTTTTGACATTTTTGTCAAAAATCACTTAACGAAACATGTAAAACTATCATCAAGCTTTAATATTTCAACATTAAACATCAAAGAGCTCATAGATTCAACAATAGCAACTCTCAAAATCTTTAATAGTTTTGAAATTAAAGGTACGACCTAGCTAGATTGAGCTACAACGATTACAAAAACATAGAAATCATTAAAAATCGAGCAAAAACGGACTTACAAATAGCAAGAACAATGGTCGAACCTTCAAAGCCCTAAAAATGGTGTTCTCCCTTCTAATTTTCGATTGGAAAGATGATGATATGAACAAAAATTTCCCTTTGTTTTACTAATATTAACATTATTTAACAAATACCAAAATTAACCTTGACTTGTAACATTTAAAATCACTTAAATAATGTCCATAAAAGTCCACTAACATTTAAAATGGTCTAATTACCATTTAAGGCCATCATATTTAAAAGCCAAAGCTATTAGACACATTTAACAAGTAGAACGTAACTTTTGCAATTTACTTGCATTCTACGCGATTAATTCCTTTTTCTCAAATTGAGCAATTAAACGATAAAATTAGCTCACGAAATATTCACACATACATGCTATCATGCTGCAAACACCAGAATTAATATTAAAATAATTTTTTGACATCAGATTTGTGGTTCCGAAACCACTGTTCCAATTTAGCTAAAACTGGGCTGTTATATAGCCTATATAAATCACTTTAGAACTACCATGATTAGAGTGTGGATTAGACTTAGATAAAAAAAACATAACATAGTTAAGAGAAAATTCTATGTTTCAGTTTGAAGGGTTTTTTTTTTTTTATTCTCTCCATCTTGTAATTTTCTCTTATTAGTGAAATCTCCTTTTACCTGTGAGATTTTATCCTGTTTGAGGAGCTTTTCCACGTAAAATTTATATGTTCGACGAATTTACCCAACACAAATAATTGTAAAATGTGAAGCACAAAATGAGAAAAAGATAAAAGAATAATGTGTACAAAGTGTAGTCAAAGATGAAATAAACAATTGTAAATTGTGGAATGAGGTGAAAACAAGAATGGTGTCTATAAAGTCAATTTATTTCCACAAACACCAAATAAACAATTCTAATGGCCATTTTGGATGTGATCACACTTCCACTACTGATTTTCAAGGAAAAATACATCCTATGGATTTTAATTCCATCCGGTTGGATATGATTAAATTGAATTTGAGGCGCATTGGATTGAGTTTAAGATAAACTCGTTCCAAAATATTAACAAAATCACTTCTTTTTATATTTATTATTTAGATTTAAATTTTAAATTTTATTTCTAGAACTTCCCCGCCGACTCTTAGCATCGCCTCTAGAATAAGTTACTTTAAACCTTAAAATTCTATCAGCCCCTAAAAATATTCCAAGATTTGAACAAGTTTATCATTCTTCCTTTTCCACAATCCCATCCGTAGTAGTGGCAAGTTTCTTTCCTTCTCTCTCTATCTTCTCATAATTTCTCCCACTTATCTACGGACTATTGCTTCTTATTGTCACATTCCAAAAATCAAATTAGTAGAATCGGGTTAGTGGATCAGATATCTGATTAGGATACCAAAATTAGGTTAGAGGTGATTTTATAATTAAATAAAATATTATAGAAACAATCTGGTCTAAAAATTTAGGTTGGGAAAGTAAGATTAAATGTTTAGTTATTAATTATTTTAAAACGGGTTTTAAAAATGAAATTGGATTTGAAAATAATTAAGGAAATGAGTTTTAATTTGAATTAAAGGACTGGTTTGAAAAAGGTTAAAACTAAAAGTGGCCTAAAGGACAATGGCCCAAATTTTAAAACTTTGTTGCTTATTTAAGAGCACCTAAGTCTCTTCCTTACCTCACATTTGTCATTTGAAAATTTCTTAAAACACAAATCAGTGCTTTTACTCTCAAATTAACCAAACAAATATGATTTTCCTAACTTCCAAACACCAAATCATCTTCCAATTTAAAAGAAAATATGTGTTTTCTTCATCAATTTCTTCATTGTTCTTCAAATATTTTTTTATCGAATTAGATCTACACTTCATCGTTCTTCTCAAATTGAGGTAATATTTTGATTATTGATAAATCTAAGCTTGTTCATTTTACAATTTGAGATTCGATAAAATATTATGAGATTTCATTAGATCTAAATCTTTTAAACCAAAGTTTGGCTTAAAAAATGGTAAAACTCGAAATACTAAATTAACCTGCTATTTGATAAGCCATAAAAGTAACATATTTTTAATCTCATTCTTGATGCATTTTTGGATGATTAATTATGTAAATTAGTGAATTTGATGCTCCTAATCCTTTAAATTCATGTATTTATACTTAGGAGAGCATTTGGGAGCTAAAGGAGCGACAAACGAGCTAAAATCAGACAAATAGAGTTGTTTCCAGGATCCACACAGCATGGACATTTCCACATGGGCTGGCTACACGCCCGTGTGCCAGCCCATGTTGATATCGCACCCTGCTTCCCAAATATGCGGAAAAACCCAATTTTTGGGCTTTTTGAGCATTCTAAAGTGTATAAATATCAATTAGAAGAAGACCTAAGGGGGCACTGAGAGAAGATCGAAGAAAAGACTATAAGAACGCCATCGGAATCAACTCGAAAGCGGATCTCCTTCAAAATTGAAGATCTCTATTTAATTTCCTTCGAAGTTTTATTGAGTTTCTTTATGTCTTGTTGTTATTCTAACTTTGAGATGTTTATATTCAGGATTATGAACTAAATTCCCTAGATACCTAGGGAAGATGAAAGCTATGATAAATCTTATTATTTGATTTCTGATTTTTGCGATAAATACTAGATTCTTATTCTCAATTATGTATGCTTATTTCTTGTTTTATTATTTCTGATATATTAATTCAAGTTTAATGTGCTTATTTCAATGGAGCAAAAGTCCCTATTTAAAAGTAGCTCTAGAATAATTGAGTGGAGTTGCATGCAATCCTAGAAATAGGGCGACATAAATCTACCGGATTAGAGTCAAATATAATGGGGGAATCCATAAATCGAGTTAATGCGACAATAGGGGTTTTAACTAAAAAGAGATTTCAATTAATCAACCTAGAGTTAGTTGTTCTTACTCTCGAAATAGATATTGACATAATTTAGGGATTTCTACAGATCAAAACACAAATGAATAAATCATTTAATTTAGATTCAAAATAATAGGTGAAGTCTAGGTGGATTATTTCCTGGGTATTATCTTTCTCATTGGTTGTCTTCGATTATTTTCCTATTTTATTCTCTGTTGCGTTTGTAGTTAAATTAGATTAGTAAATTTAGATTAAAAATAATCACTTCAATTTATTGGCTAAATAATAGAAAAACAGTAATTACTTGTACTTTTAGTCCTCATGGATACGATATTCCCTACTCACCATAACTATACTATTGTTCGATAGGTGTGCTTGCCTTAAGCATATTTATAGTTAGTTTAGTGACCATCACTATTTTAAATTGGTTTTCAACTTATTTTGAACTAATTAGAAGATTTTTTTAACTCAATTTAATAGATCGCTAAATAATTTAGAGAATTGATATTTTTTCGAATGTTCATGCTTGATCAGTTTTTAGGAAAAGTTAGATCCAAGAAATTAGATAAAATTATTGGCTTAGATATGTAGTAATATGATAATTAGGATGTTTAGAAACATGTTTAGGGATTAGAAACAAAAATTGAGCAAGGAAAACTCTTATTTTGGTAAAACTAGTTAAATTTCAGTATTAGGAAGGGGAAGCTTATATCTGTGGTTTTGCCATTGTTTGAATGTGATTAATGCTCTAAATGATGAGTTCATAATGTGTTTAATATGTATGCAAAGTGACAGATCCAATGAGATCCTCTACGAGAAAATCGAAAGGCAAGAAAAAGCTTATCTAGCCTTCGAAAATTGAACGAAAGAGATCCGGTGAGTGATTTGGAATTGTTGCTTTTAGGTATAATTCGTCGAGTTAATGGGAGCTTAGATTAGCCTAAACACCTATCCTAAGTTATGTGTGTAAGTTCTCTTACTCGATCTAATATCATTTTACAACTAATGCCTATCTGATATGATATATGACATATGTCGTGGAATCTTTGTATATGATATGAGATTATGTCAGAATATGATATGAGGCTTGCTAGTTTTATGCACACATATGAAATCTATATGATATGGATCTTTGAGCATTATTTATGCACTTGAAAAGTCCATAATAAGTTAATATGAACATGTTATGAATATGTGTTATATTACAAGTGGACATGAGCATAAAATAGTAAGTATATGCGTTTATGATTGGATACGTGGTGTTGTGACCTTTTGGAACCATTGGATATCATTTTCATATCATAGGATTGTGAGTAATCACCTATATATTTATGTTTAGGCGTTGATGCCTCAGGATATGGTAGAGAGATAAGGGAATGTTGAGCTTAGTTCCATTCAACGGGATATGGTGGTTGTGTGTGGATAGTGTCAGCTATATGCTACACTTCATGGGATATGTTAGACTTTTTTGAGTCAAGGTTGTGTTTGGAGATCCGTTTATCCAATGCATTATGCTTAATACATGTTTCATAGTCACTAAATGTCAATCTATCAATATGTATGCTATGAGATATGCTCAATGTAATGTCATGAATGATTGATATAGTATGCTTTCTTTAACCATGGATTATGTGTTTATTTTTTGCTTTCATGAACATTCACTGAGCTTAGTTAATCTCACACTCTTTTATGAACATTTTTGCAGAGAAATAGTTGAATACAAGGAGAAGTGAGAAAGTCAAGTGATCCAAATAAGGCTATCTTATTGAGTAGGTGTTGTGGTTTCCAATTGTGAAAATATAACACCCCCTCACCCGATCCGGTCACCAGACCCAAGTTATAGGATGCTACAACAACTATCAGAACTTATACACATGCATACACAGTTTCAAATAAGAGCAATGACTACCACTATCAACCTTTAGAGATCAAATCATGAATAATTAAACATTTAAATAAATATTAGAAATAGAATTATTCGAGAAATAATAACTATTTTGAAAATTTTCGAAATCTAGCATGAGTATCGATACCAAACAAGCAAATATCGATCTTTATGTGTTAAGTATCGATATTAATGTAAAAATCGGTACCATTTTAGTTTTTTGCCATTTTTTGGCTCAAACCATTTCATCGATACCTTTGCAGAGGTATCAGTATTTTTATCACAACTATTGATACTTGTGATTGGGTATCGATATAAAATTTGGTTACTTTCGATTTTAGAAAACGTTTCATTCTTATGGTATCAATATTTTGGTCCCGAGTATTGATACTTTTACCCAAAATCACAAGTTAAATCGTTCTACATGCTCAAAACAGCATTCCTGCTCATTATACAAGGAATGACTAACTCAATCAAACCTACCAACATCTTTTAACCATTTTCCATACCATATTAACACATATTTATCAAGCAAATTATAGAATGCATTACTAATATTAGTCTCAAGTATCAAAATTGTCCACAGCTTAAGTCCAAATACAACATTAACAATCCATAAGTCTAATCCTGAAATAATGATAATAATAAAAATAATAATTGTAACATCCGGGTTCTAGGGGTTATGCATTTAGTGCATAACTCAAGTATTGATAGGCTTATTGTGTGCTTGGACGAGTTTTAAGGGGTTTGGAGAACCCTAGAAGGTAAGGGATGACTTAGGAAATTTTTGATTTTTAAGTGAAAAAGGGGAGTTTGGCTAGAGAGGCCTTAAGATTAATTTTAGGCCTTTTTGGGCATAAGAAATGCCTTGGTAAAGTGGCTTCCATGCGCCACTTAAGGGGCTGATTATAGCGCCATCAAGGGCTTGGGTTCGAATCAACGTGGCAGCAAGGCGTTTTTATTTTTGGGTGTTGGCGTTAAAATGAGGGGGCTGAGTTAAAAAGGGTTAAAGGATGTTGTGGGCATTGGTGGACAAGAAAGATGGGCTGGTAAAGTGGCTTGGGGCGTTGTAAGGGGGGCTTGGTGCAGGTCGTGAGTTCAAGGCGCAAGGGAAGCAGAATTTTGGATGTTTATTTTGCAAGCTGGCGTTAAAGATAGAGAGGGCTTAAAAGAAGCTGGGGCGAGTCTATGACACAAACGGTGCCTTGGCAAAGCGGTTGGCAGCGTGTGGAGGTTCCAGCTGGTCCTAGGTTCGAGTGGCGTGAGCAGCAAATGGGGGTTTTATTTTTGTTTTGGCGTTAAGGCAAGGGGGAACCAAGGAAGGAGGCTTTAAAAGAAAATGGGGGCGAATTTATATCACAAAGAGCGCTATGGCAGAGTGGCCTAGGGCATGGCTTGCAGCTTGCTGGAGCAGGGCCTATGTTCGAACCATAGGGACAGCAACTTGGAGTTTGATTTTTTTTACAAGCAGGCGTGAAGAGGTGGGGTGAATTGGACGGCACATGGATTTGGAAGATAAGGATCAAGCTAGTTGTTTTTTTTAAATTCAAAGGGGATAATGGATCAATGCTAGATTTATTTTATTTTTGTTTATTAGAAGACAATGGTGGCCGGCCAAAGGTATTTGGTGGTGTTTAAATTCGGCTGGAAGGGTGGTCTTTTAGTATTTTATTTTGTATTTTTAAATTGAAGAGGTGATATTGGATAATAGTTGGGTTTCATTTTTATTTATTTGAATGGATTGGGAGGAGTAAAGTAAGGGATTTGGCTAATTCAAATTGGTTTGAATTAGTGGCCATGAGTGATGGCCGAATCTTGGTTTCTTCATGTGGGAGGAGTGGCCGAATTCTATAAATGGGGGTGTGCTCTTCCTTTAGCCGAATTTTAGCCCTTTACTTCTAAACCTTCATCATTTATTTTCTTTCCATACTCTACCAACACCAATAACGTCCCTCCTTTTCACTTGTTCACTTTGGCCGAACGCTCTTCTTCCATTTATTTAGTGTTGGTCGAAAGTTCAAGCAAGGGTGGTCTCTTCTCTTTTTCTTCAATCGGGTTTTTAGAGGAAGGTTGGTGTTCAAGGCCGAATGCCTTATGTTCTGCTCTCTGTTCTCTGTCGACTTTTACAAAGGTAAGAGTTGATTTCGGCATTTGATTGGAAGTGTGTTAATCGATTGTTTTGGAACCGTTTTATTATAGGGTATCCAGGATTTGGAAACAATCAAGCGTAGCCTCTTTTCTATGTTAATCGGGTGGTAAGTGGTGGTAAGAATTATTCTGATATTCTTGTCTTGGTCGAATGACCCTAAGTTTTCTCTAAGTGTGCTAAGGCCGAATTAATGTGGTATTATGTTAGGGATTGCGACAAGCCTTTAGGTGCAACGTGTAACTTCGAGTTTAGTTGATTGTATCAAACAGGTGCGTAATCATCGCACTGTTTATTCGGTTAATTTATTTTTAATATATATGCTTGTGTATGATGTGTGATAGCCAACAATAAAGGCTGAAGTGATGAATACCCATGTGTGGGGTAATCGGTTAACAAGTTGGTAAAGTGTGATATTAAATTATTTATGAGCATGTGATGTGCATTCATTATTCATGTTGATTTGATATGATACCTTGACATATATGCATGGGAGGTGGATTTGAGCAGAGAAGGACGGGGAGTACATATTATGTACGTGGACTAATGTTAGCCTCGTGCTACATTAGCGCTTGATGGATAGCTGTGTGCTTCATCAAAGGAGATGTTGGCTAGGTGCCCATCTCGGCGGTTGATAGCTGAGTGCATCACCGTAGACAGATTACTGTTGGGATCACGATGTGATCGGTGGCTCAGCCACGGCCTTGTGCAAATGGTCCGTCGAGGTGGTAAGTTATGTGGGATCACTCGGTTGTGATCGGTGGATTAGCCACGGCCTTGGGCAGGGAGTCTGCTAAGGTTGGTGTGACGGAGGGACCTAGGTTGGGTTGGGTTTCGTAATTGCATATCTATTTGTATGATCTGTGTGGATATGGGCCAAGCCCATATGTGGAGGCATGTGTGATGATTATGCGTTGAGTCTGTGGACTCACCCAATTTTTCTCAACCATTTCAGGTGATGCGTAAACTATGGACAGGGTTGGAGTGGATACAAAGGTGGCCATGCTGATGAAGAAGATTAAGTTGAATATTGTTTTTTATGCATTTTTTTTATAAGTATTTTGGGAAATTCTTTGATGTAATAAGGGCCTTATTATTATGTTTGGTATTATTTTTTTTATAATGGTTTGATTAAAATTAAATTTCTATATAAAGATGATTTTATTTTTAGCAATCTATTTATTCAAGATATATATATACATTAAAGTTTTAATATGGGCATTGTATAATAACAAAGTTTTATTCATAATTTTAAATGGACAAAAATGTTTTCAAAAGTTAACAAATTCTAATGTTTTATTCTAAAGTCAAAAAGATTTTCAACCGTCTTTCTGTAGTGACATAACCAGATCCGGTCAAGGCTCGTGGGCCCGGTTTGAGGGGTGTTACAGTTTGGTATCAGAGCCCGGTTCAAAACTCGACTTTGAGGGTTTTGGGCCCAAAAACATCTTCAAATGGGCTTTTCAAAATATGGGCTCTTATGAATTATTTTTTAGGTTATTCTGGCATGGCACCTGTATCTCCAACCCGAAGTCCACCAGGTAAGTACTTCAGACTCTTGAAGTGATTTGTTATTAGGAACTGTTATGGGCTTAGCTGGGCTTACCTGGAGTTTTGAAATTCAAAATATCTTGATTTATTAAGATTTTTAATCGACCCCGATTTATTACCAAAATACCCTTGTAGGAAAAATGACGGAAATACCCCTGGGGTAGAAACGGGCAGAAATGTCTGAATAATAAATGTGTGTGGTAGATACCACTGAATAAATGAGTTCTTGTTGATGAATGAATGTGCCCCATTGAGGAACAAAGGTGATTCTCTGAATTAGAGTAGTGAACTCGAATAGAAACTTTGCTTGATCGAAAGAACAACTCCTGAAAACTTCGTTTCATAAAATTTGCTCGTGGATAAATAGTGGAACAAAATTTCTAATGCATAAAATTTCTTAAATCAAACTAAATCAAGGCGCTAGAAATAAGTTCTAGAGGACGTGGTCGTCGTGGACATGGTCGAGGCAGAATGGCCGTATCGGAACCCGTTAGATCGGGTCAAGGGTCTGAAAATGAAGTACCCCCTCCACCACCAGCATTTGGTAATGAGCAGCAAGATCAGACGGGGGATGATGCGATATCGCAGGCTGTGCTGCGAGTTTTGGAGATAGTGGCTGGAGCGAGTGGAAATATGAGAGCAAGGAAGTCTGTACCTGAGCGACTCCGAGCTAATGGAGCTAAGGTGTTTCGGGGCATATCAGGCGTGGCAACCAGTACGGCTGAATATTGGTTGGAAGCAACTGAGCGAATTATGGATGAGCTCGATCTGAGCCCTGAGGAGAAAGTGAAAGGAATGGTGGCGCTGCTTCGCGACGAGGCATACCAATGGTGGCTAACAATTCGGGATAGCGCCACAGCTGAGGACCTCACTTGGGAGTATATCAAGACGGTGTACCAGAAGAAGTATGTTGGAACTCATTATATCGATGCGCAGAGGAAGGCGTTTCTAGGGCTGGTTCAAGGGAACAAGTCCGTAACGGAATACGAGGTAGAATTCCTAAGGTTAAGCCGATATGCTCGAGGAGTGGTTGCTACGGAGCGTGAGCGATGTGTTCAGTTCGAGGACGGATTAAGGGACGACCTGAGATTGTTGATAGCTCCTCATCAGGAACGGGAGTTTGCTGTGTTAGTCGAAAAAGCTAAGGTAGCTGAGGGAATTAAGGACTCTGTGAGGCAGAACAGCGATAAGGATAGGAACCGGGATAGGAGGAATTTTGGAGCATCTAAATCATCCGAGGGTTTTCAGAAAAGACCGAGGGTTGAAAATTCTGTTCGTGTTGCTAAGCCAGCTACCGAAAAATCGGATCGTCCGTGTGCTCAGTGTGGAAGGTACCATGTGGGCGAGTGTTGCAACTGGAATCGAGAATGTTTTAGGTGTAAGTCTAAGTCTCACCTGATTAAGGACTGTCCTCAGGATCCGGATAGGACTCGGACATTAGGCCAAGGTTATGTGCAGTCGGGTAGAAATGGTCGGCAGGCGACAAGAGGTCGTGGCCCGAACCATAGAGGAAATGGTTCAGGCCCAGGTCGTGGAGCACCAAATAGAGAGGCTGAAGGTGCGAGCGCAAGGCGACCAAGGTTGGTTCTGCAACGACGTCGCGAGGAAGAAGATGTGCCAGATTTGACCACAGGTACGTTCTTTATTCCTAGAATACCCTTCATTGCCTTGCTTGTGGTTAAGTCAGGTTTTTTTCTGTTGTTAGTAAAGTATTTGGAACCTTGAGTATGGACTTAGAAACTGTGCGTAGAAATGTGGATAGCTCTTTAAGATCAGAGTGCGCAGCTATAGCATAGTGTGGTGAATTAGGATGTACGACCGTTAGGCAGCCAAGTAATTTCGAGGACGAAATTATTTTTAAGGAGGGTAGAATTGTAACATCCGGGTTCTAGGGGTTATGCATTTAGTGCATAACTCAAGTATTGATAGGCTTATTGTGTGCTTGGACGAGTTTTAAGGGGTTTGGAGAACCCTAGAAGGTAAGGGATGACTTAGGAAATTTTTGATTTTTAAGTGAAAAAGGGGAGTTTGGCTAGAGAGGCCTTAAGATTAATTTTAGGCGTTTTTGGGCATAAGAAATGCCTTGGTAAAGTGGCTTCCATGCGTCACTTAAGGGGCTGATTATAGCGCCATTAAGGGCTTGGGTTCGAATCAACGTGGCAGCAAGGCGTTTTTATTTTTGGGTGTTGGCGTTAAAATGAGGGGGCTGAGTTAAAGAGGGTTAAAGGATGTTGTGGGCATTGGTGGACAAGAAAGATGGGCTGGTAAAGTGGCTTGGGGCGTTGTAAGGGGGGCTTGGTGCAGGTCGTGAGTTCAAGGCGCAAGGGAAGCAGAATTTTGGATGTTTATTTTGCAAGCTGGCGTTAAAGATAGAGAGGGCTTAAAAGAAGTTGGGGCGAGTCTATGACACAAACGGTGCCTTGGCAAACTGGCTGGCAGCGTGTGGAGGTTCCAGCTGGTCCTAGGTTCGAGTGGCGTGAGCAGCAAATGGGGGTTTTATTTTTGTTTTGGCGTTAAGGCAAGGGGGAACCAAGGAAGGAGGCTTTAAAAGAAAATGGGGTGAATTTATATCACAAAGAGCGCCATGGCAGAGTGGCCTGGGGCATGGCTTGCAGCTTGCTGGAGCAGGGCCTATGTTCGAACCATAGGGACAACAACTTGGAGTTTGATTTTTTTTACAAGCTGGCGTGAAGAGGTGGGGTGAATTGGACAGCACATGGATTTGGAAGATAAGGATCAAGCTAGTTGTTTTTTTTAAATTCAAAGGGGATAATGGATCAATGCTAGATTTATTTTATTTTTGTTTATTAGAAGATAATGGTGGCCTAGGCCAAAGGTATTTGGTGGTGTTTAAATTCAATTTGGAAGGGTGGTCTTTTAGTATTTTATTTTGTATTTTTAAATTGAAGAGGTGATATTGGATAATAGTTGGGTTTTATTTTTATTTATTTGAATGGATTGGGAGGAGTAAAGTAAGGGATTTGGCTAATTCAAATTGGTTTGAATTAGTGGCCATGAGTGATGGCCGAATCTTGGTTTCTTTATGTGGGAGGAGTGGCCGAATTCTATAAATGGGGGTGTGCTCTTCCTTTAGCCGAATTTTAGCCCTTTACTTCTAAACCTTCATCATTTACTTTCTTTCCATACTCTACCAACACCAATAACGTCCCTCCTTTTCACTTGTTCACTTTGGCCGAACCCTCTTCTTCCATTTATTTAGTGTTGGTCGAAAGTTCAAGCAAGGGTGGCCTCTTCTCTTTTTCTTCAATCGGGTTTTTAGAGGAAGGTTGGTGTTCAAGGCCGAATGCCTTATGTTCTGCTCTCTGTTCTCTGTCGACTTTTACAAAGGTAAGAGTTGATTTCGGCATTTGATTAGAAGTGTGTTAATCGATTGTTTTGGAACCGTTTTATTATAGGGTCTCCAGGATTTGGAAACAATCAAGCATAGCCTCTTTTCTATGTTAATCGGGTGGTAAGTGGTGGTAAGAATTATTCTGATATTCTTGTCTTGGTCGAATGACCCTAAGTTTTCTCTAAGTGTGCTAAGGCCGAATTAATGTGGTATTATGTTAGGGATTGCGACAAGCCTTTAGGTGCAACGTGTGACTTCGAGGTTTAGTTGATTGTATCAAACAGGTGCGTAATCATCGCACTGTTTATTCGGTTAATTTATTTTTAATATATATGCTTGTGTATGATGTGTGGTAGCCGACAATAAAGGCTGAAGTGATGAATACCCATGTGTGGGGTAATCGGTTAACAAGTTGGTAAAGTGTGATATTAAATTATTTATGAGCATGTGATGTGCATTCATTATTCATGTTGATTTGATATGATACCTTGACATATATGCATGGGAGGTGGATTTGAGTAGAGAAGGACGGGGAGTACATATTATGTACGTGGACTAATGTTAGCCTCGTGCTACATTAGCGCTTGATGGATAGCTGTGTGCTTCATCAAGGGAGATGTTGGCTAGGTGCCCATCTCGGCGGTTGATAGCTGAGTGCATCACCGTAGACAGATTACTGTTGGGATCACGATGTGATCGGTGGCTCAGCCACAGCCTTGTGCAGCGGGTCTGCCGAGGTAAGTTATGTGGGATCACTCGGTTGTGATCGATGGATTAGCCACGGCCTTGGGCAGGGAGTCTGCTAAGGTTGGTGTGACGGACGGACCTAGGTTGGGTTGGGTTTCGTAATTGCATATCTATTGGTATGATCTGTGTGGATATGGGCCAAGCCCATATGTGGAGGCATGTGTGATGATTATGCGCTGAGTCTGTGGACTCACCCAATTTTTCTCAACCATTTCAGGTGATGCGTAAACTATGGATAGGATTGGAGTGGATACAAAGGTGGCCATGCTGATGAAGAAGATTAAGTTGAATTTTTTTTTATGCATTTTTTTTATAAGTATTTTGGGAAATTCTTTGATGTAATAAGGGCCTTATTATTATGTTTGGTATTATTTTTTTTATAATGGTTTGATTAAAATTAAATTTCTATATAAAGATGATTTTATTTTTAGCAATCTATTTATTCAAGATATATATATACATTAAAGTTTTAATATGGGCATTGTATAATAACAAAGTTTTATTCATAATTTTAAATGGACAAAAATGTTTTCAAAAGTTAACAAATTCTAATGTTTTTTTCTAAAGTCAAAAAGATTTTCAACCGTCTTTCCGCAGTGACATAACCAGATCCGGTCAAGGCTCGTGGGCCGGGTTTGGGGGGTGTTACAATAATAGTAACTATAACCCATATTGCCTTTATTTAGAACATTTAAAAAATCGCAAAACCACCTACTCGAGAATTATACATTGCTTAGATCACTTCCTTTGTTGCTCCACTCACACCAAAAGAGCTACTTATTTGAAAGATTTTAATGTGGAGTGTGTGATCTTAAATAAGCTTAGTGAATGTTCAGAATTACCATAAAGCATACACAACAACATAAGTTAAGCAAGAGCATACTAAGGCACATTCACAACCATATATTCATCAATGCAAAATAACATAATCTTGCTTCATTATCTCACATGGCTAGCATATATTCTCACATGCATTTACACACAACGTAACTCATATATAATTCAAATAATGATAATTTGGAAGCTTGAGATTATGAAACGTAAAAAGTGGACTATATCACCAAACAATGGATAAAGATCTCTATCACACCAATGACTCAAACAGTCTAACATGTCCTATAAGTGTAACATAAAGCTAAACACTCTCAAACACACCAACATGTCACGATGAATGGAGCTTAGCTCGAGATTCCCTTATCTCTCCAACCTGTCCCAGGGCTTCAATGCCAAAATCACAAAACACAAAGGTGAGTACTCACAATCCTATGACATGCCAACTACATCCAATGGTTTCAAGATATCACAAGGCCAAAATATCCACAATTACACATATTTAATTACTATTTTAATGCACACAACCTTTATTCATAATCATCAATTTTCATCACAATCTCATACAGGACGCATGCTTATCAGATTCACATTTAATTGCACTTCAAGTGCCACAATAATGCTCATTGAGATACGATATATCAGACCTCATCCGTGTGCATTAAAATCAGTATGTCACATATCACATTTATGTCTTTTCACATATTACCTGTTGTAATAACATCACATATCACAATTCATCTTACTTAAACATAATTTCACAATAAGGTAGCAAGTATAGATAAGAGTTACTCTCGAAACTTAGTATAGGGGTTTAGGCTAATCCTAAGCTTCTGATTAACACTATAAATCATGTATACCAGTAGCAACTCCGGATACTCGTCAATCACGCTTCCGCTTACTCGCCGAAAGTTCAAACAAGCTTTTTCTTACCTATAGACTTACTCATAGTGGCTCCCCATTGACCTGTCACTTTGCACACACAAAAAACACATTCCAAACTCATAAAAAAAAAGCCTTGAACACAACCAAACAAAAAGGAAAATACAATTCAAGCCTATTTCTCACTACTAAAAACTAGCTAGTTTTGCCAAAATTAAAGTTTTGACATTCTAATCTCCTTTCTAATCCTTAATTTTGATTTCAAAAATCCTAAATATCATTTAATTTCATATCTAAAACATTAATTTTACCTAAATCCATGGTTCCAAAATTTTGAAAATTCAAGCTTTCAAGAACATGTAAGAGAGCGAAATTGCTTGGTTCTTAAAAAATCGACAAGGACCTATCAAATTGAGATGGAATACCTTCTGATTAGGTTAGAATGAACAAAAAATCACTTTGAAAACATGGTTTTACTCAGGATTTTGAGATTTTTCATTTTTTAATCCAAGCTTGCTTTAAAAATAGTAAATCTAAATAAATCTTCATACAATCATTTAAACTCAATTTGAATTAACAACACTCTTTAATTAATCCTAGAAATTCAAAATATTACCTTAATTCATTGAAAACAATGATCTACAAATCTAATTCAAGATTTGAACTCAAGAAGAACAATGATGAAATTGGGGAAGAAAACGTGATTGTCCTTTGAAATTGGGGGTTATTTTGGTGTTTGGGAGGTTAATAAATCTAAAAGGATACATCAATTTCGAAGGAACTCTCTGATTTTGGTTTTGGAAAAAAATTCAATAGGTTTAGGTTTCAAAGAGAAGAAGATAGGAATGACTCCAAGTAGAAGATTAATTTCCCAAAAATTAGGCAATTTGCCCTTTTGGCCACTCCCTTTCTCCTATTTTTCCAATTAGGTCCTAAATCAATTAATTTTTTTTCAAATTAAACCTTAAAATTAAATTTCATTTTAACCTAGTTAATAAAATAAAACCTTATTATGTTACTGTAATACTTTAATTACTTATTTACGACCTTAATTTTCGGTATCTAACTCAAACCCTCGATTTAATAACTCAATTCTGCTAACCCAATTTTCAAGATGTAACAAAAAATGATGGCAATGTGGGGACTATTCTGAGGGATTAGACTTTATTACTTCTTTGGTTTGTAAATGGACTTTTATGGATTGTTTAAGGACTTTTATATTCGGTTTGGTGACGGTTTGGTGACTTTGGATTGATGTTTTGAATATGCTTGACATTGGTTGATTTTTTATGAGAAATGGTTGCATAAAATTTGATAAATTGGCATTAAGCATGCTTGAATTATACTCTAAATATTTAGACAAGTTTGAAATGACCAAATGGTATGGAATGAACCTATTTTGCACTTGGAAATGCATAAAATGCAAATTTGGTATGTTGAGTATTGGAATTAGGGAATTGGAAATGGATGTTAACATAGCTAATTACTTAGGGTGTCAAATTTAGTATTTGAATGTTATAGTGTAATTGAGCATATTTTGAATCATCTATGTATGTTATATGACATGTTAGACTAGAGAGGGTTGCTCAAATGCATCAGAAGGCATGTTAAGTTGTGTGCCAAAATGTCATAGGCAGGTTTTTGGGTTGTTTTTGCATAAATTGCAAGTGATGTCGCGACGAAGTTGGTATGACATCACGATGAAGGATCAACGTCGGGACACCGTTTTTTGCATTGTCGTGACATGGGGCATTGTCCAGGGCATGTTGCGACGTGGAGTTTCGTGTGGTCGTGACGTGACAGACTGAGTGTTTATGACATGTTTTGTTATCTTTGCAATTAAGTCCTGATTTTTATGTTATGCAATTGGAGACTTCAAATGCTATGAAATACCTTGAAATTTTGCATGCTTAAGTTGTATATGCTTAATTTCATAAATCTACTTTTGATTTTGTAAAAATATTTTTTGTATATTTTGTCTAAGTTAAGATTTAGTCCTTAAACCTTTGTTTTAAATTAGTTAAATTTTATTTATCGGTTTTAACTACTTCTTTCAAATTTTGTCCTTAATAAGATGCCTTAAACTATGTGTATATTTAATTTGGTGCTTTATGATTGATTTACATGATATATGTCAAATTACAATTTTACCCCTACTTGATATTTTGATGATTTTGCTAGAAAGGCATGATTTTAGGGTTTATATGTTTGTTTTAATTTTCAATTGGTTGTTATGCATGAATTATTGTGAGGTGTGAAAGGTGGTTTTATGGTGTGATTGGTGTTCGATAAGGAGGTCACGCAAGTGGCTAATATGGCTTTCTAGATTCAATTCAGTCCGTCCTAGCCGGGTTTGGGGCCCACACTTACTTTCTCAATGAATAAATTTAAAGTTTAGATATAAAACACAATTTTTTAAGTCGATCCGGTTTATGATATTTATAACAATAATTTTTTTCTCGAAATTGTACTTGTGTTTTGGACTAGATGTGTAACAGCCCGTTTTCAGTGATGTCGAAAACAGTGGTTTCGAGACCATAATTTCGATGAGTAAATTATTATTTTACTATTTATGTAATGTTTACAGGAAAATATTAAAGTCGTATTAAAATTTCGTTTAGAAATTTTGATGCTTAATTAGTTAATTAAGTGAAAAGGACTAAATCATAAAAAATGTAAAAGTTGAGTTCCATTTGCTAAAAGGGTCTAATGACTATAAAATCTTAAACTAAAGGACTTGAATGATAATTATACCAATTAATGGCATATTGGATGTTTATGGACAAGGTTTTAATAAAAATTTAATGATTTTAAAAGGTTAATTTAGTATTTTAGTAATTAAAAAGAAAATTAAGTAAGAAAAGATTAACCAAAGTTGTCATCTTCATCTTTTTGTTATTTTGAAACCCTAAAACTAGCCATTGGAGAAGAGAAAGGTTCGATCAAGCTTCCAACATTGCATTGTATGTGATTCCGGTCCCATTTTTAATGATTTTATGTTTTTGAGTCCGTTTTAGCTTAATCTAGCTAGCTCGAGGGTTAATTTACAAAAATGTTAAAGGTTGAGGGACTTTCCATGAATTTTTTTTGTTAAGTTTCGATGTTATTTAATGAATTATGAATCTCTGTTGAAAAATAAACAAGTTTTGTTAAGTGATTTTTGATGAATTTTGGAAATATGGATTAATTTGTTAAAGGTATAAATTCTAGGGTTTTATTGTGAAATGATGGTAAATATGGGTTGTTTCAAGGTCCCTTGCATCCTTGATTAACATGGATTCAGATTAAAATGGTTAGATTTTAAGTTATAAGCTTAAGGACTAAAGTATGAAAAGTTAAAATGTTAGGGGTAAATTGGTAATTTTGCATAAATATGAAATGTGGATTAAATTGCATACTAGAAGTATTTAATTGATTGAATTATCTAGTTGGATCAAGATAAACCACGTTTGAACTTAGATCGAGAAAAAGCTAAAGCTTCGGATTAGTTCAATCTAACTTTTACGCCCTAATTATCGAGGTAAGTTTGTAGGAACGGTAATCTTGTTAATGTTATTTAATTTGAATATTTCCTATTTTTTTTAATGTAAATGGATCGATATATAAACGTATCAATGCTATGACAAATTGACGGATATTGATTCCCATTTGAACCTTAAGAATTCTTAGAATATGAATGACATGTCATTAGGGATTTCATGTTTCGGGTGTTGGTCTTGAATGTCCTACCGATGGCTGAGGTCCTGCATTTGTTGCGGGTTCTCCATAGCTCGTGTAAGCAGCATCATGTAGCTTACATTTTGACCCACAACTCGTGTGAACATTGATGTAAAAGAAAGGTTACAGTTATATGTACAGGTACACTTCGTGTGAGCTTTCCCGTGTATTCGATGTAATTCTAGATGGTTCAATGGGAAAGAAAAGGGAATGAAGTGGTAAGTATGCAAATGGATTGAATCATGACTTAATGAAAGGATTTATAAACTAAATAATGTTGTACATATGGAAATTTACATATCTTATGGTTGATTTCAGTTATGTTATGGATAGACATACTAACTTGTGAGTTGGTGATGTTGATTAGGCTTTGCTAAGCTTATGGCATTGGTGTTGAATTGTGTTTAATCTATATATTGTATTATGGAAACGGTAAGTTATGTTTATGTTTATACGAGTTTACTAAGCACTTGTTGCTTACGTAGTTTCTTTCTTTTTTTTTATAGATTATCGAAAGCTCGATTGGTTTGGAAGCTCGTCAGAGATCTATCACACTATCCAAAAGTCTTTTCAGTAGTTTTTGAACATTTTGGCCAAGGTTTATAATGGCATGTATAGGTTGTTTTGTAATGGTATTTAATAAATGTGTTAATGTAAGTTTTGGTAAGTTTAAGCCTTAAAGTTATGCTTGATTTGGTGAACTATAGTTCCTTAACTAACCATGTCATTTTGGTCACTTTTAAGTACATGTATATAAGGTTCTTTTAGTATGTTTGCAATGGCTTGATAATGGTCAATTTGTGGTATGTTTTGGTAATAATTGAACTAAGTTATAATGCTTGTAATAAGGTAATGTTGACTTATGTTAGCAAGTTATGTTTTGGCATATTTGTGGTGCCTTTGAATGGCATATTGGTTAGGTAAATTAGGATGCTTGAAATGGTATGCTTATGCAAGTTTTAATGGTGTTTGAACCCCTTGAATGAGTGCACAAATGGTTTAAATAGTTATGCATGAAATGGTTTTAAGATGGCTTGATTTTAGGTAAAATTTAGGTTCACACGGCCTGGGACACGGGCTGTCACACGACCGTGTGAGACACACGGCCTGGCAACATGGCCGCGTGTCATCTAAGAATCTCTCAGGGTTCAAGTTAGTGAGTTACACGGCCTAGCACACGACCTGGCACATGGGCGTGTGGGGTAACTCAGAGAGTTACATGGGTGAGGACACGGGCTGGGACACGGCCGTGTGTCCTTTGTTCAAAAGTTACATGGTCTGGGGTGATTCCATACGGCCTTGTGACCACTGTTTCCCAATTTTTACAACTTTTTCCTAAACTTTTTGTTTTGCTTCAAACTAATCTCGAATTGCTTCAAAGTTATTTTTAGGGCCTCGAGGGATCGATTTAGGGATGAAATGTATGTGATTTAATGGTTTATGATAAATTTAAATTAATGAATGTTATGGTGTTTAAATATTTTTAATTGTATGGTAATGCTCTGTAACCCTAATCTGGAGAAAGAGATGGGTTAGGGGTGTTACAAGACGGATCCTAGACATTTTCAACTTTCAACCAAACAACCTTCTCTGTTATTTTCGTACCATGAACTGCTTTGAGTGTAGGCTCGAACAAATTTGAATCAAACACAGAACTAGAAATATTTCTTTACTTTTAGTGGGAAAGTAACTCTTTCTCTCTCTCAATAGAAACTGGTAAAATTGTTATTCTCAAAAAATAAAATTTATTCTAAAAAATAAATTTCTACTACTGTCTAGCAGACTAGAAATATATCAAAGTTGTATATAACTTATTGTGTTTTTTAGTCCTCCAGTATCATCTATTTATAGGGAGAGGAAGTGAAATCCTATTTGAATTTGTAGAATGCATTCTAGGAATACTAGAGTTTCTACAGATTCTAGTTGAATTTAATAGAAAAACAATACCCTAGTTGACTAGAAGAGAGAGGGGTGACACAACCCTAGTTAAAATACTACGGTTTTTTGTCCCCTTGTATTCAATATAAAAGGCTTTGAACCTCTCCTGTATTAGGTTCAATTATAAGTGCTTCCTATATTTTTAACCCAACATTTTACAATTTAATCTAACTTAATATATAATTTTCTATTTCTCAAATAGACATTATTTATTAATTTAAATAATTTAATTTTTCCATTAAATAATTTAATTTTTCTATTAAATAATTCTCTCAATCCAATTCTAATTCTGATAAAATCATGGCAAATTTATAGTAAAAGAATCTATGAGAAAATTCATTTAATTTCTACCTTCAATAGATTCACAATGACCAATTAATTTAATTCAATTTTCAAATTTTAATTAATTAAGTAATAATTTGAAAAACTTAAATTAATTTTAAGTCATTTCCACACTAAGTTGGGAACCAAATTCATTTCTAAATGTATTCCATTTCTCCAACTTTATCATTTTTATACATTTTTGTTCATTTGATTCAACATGTAATTCATTTCTAGTTTCAATAAGCTAGCAGAGAGACCAATTGGACATATGTAATTAGGACTCAAATTATTTATATTTACGTTCTAACTTTTTGTCTATTAATTATAAACTCATTTAGTCACAAAGTCATTCCACTATAGTATCATGACTAAGCTCTCCCTAATGACATACCATTACGAAAGCAAGTCGATTAGTGCTCATCCAATGACCTTGTCATAAGTGTGTTACCCTCATAGGGTATCCTTAATCTCTTTGGGATAAATTTGTTCTCCCAATATGATCATATTTATCTCATGGTAACCATTACATATTCCTTCATGAAAAGTATATTAGTATCAAATAGTAATTAAGTCATTCCTCAGAAAGACGGATAACCCATGACCACGTTTATTTTTATCTATCATGTAATACTAATGAGAGGATATCATTTACTCATGAATTCCACTATTGTGAATGATGCTACATACTGCAAAAGTCGTATACCCAATGCATCGGCTTTCGGTTCCTTATCTATTTTAACTCAGGCTTTTTACTTACATTAAAGTATATGAGTCATGCATACACAGTCCATCATCCGCTCGTGATTAAGGTATGTCACACTATGAACATCACAAGTGAATAAATCGTCAAACAAATTCAGAATCTATTCTATTTAGGTCATGTCCTATTTACTGTTAGTCTAGTCAATCACATCTATGTATTTATCTTCTGAGAGTCATCTGCTCATATGCCCAAGACAAAACATCTCCCCTATTGGACTTGATAAACGACATATTAGCCTTTCAACCGAATTGCTCATTTCAGATTAGATTAAGGAAATGTTTAGGTTCGTCTACTAATATAAGTTGTCTTTTTGTATTACGATCCGACCACGTAATACCATTTAGTATTAGTTAAATATTAGACAACCAGTAAGCTAATATTTTCTTCAATTTTTCTTTGCATACAAAAATCATTGAGGATAATATACAAAGGATATTAATGTAATTCATGAATAATTTTATTAACTAATTTGTTCGAAAAAATTACAAATTTACAAACGAATATACTGCACTTAGGGAACCAGATCCAACAACTAATTTACATATATTATAATATATTTATCAAGTAGACAAATTAAAATATGTTATCAAATTACGGTGGTAAGATCTTCAGCATAGCAAACAAAATGCCAATTTTAGAATAAAATTTAGGTTGAGTTGGATTGAGTCCAATTCAAGGGGAGTTTATTTATGTTGGAGTTGAACATGGTGGTAGAACTTCAAGTCAGAATTAATGTGGGTAAAAATTGACTCACCTTACCCAATTGTCATCATTAAATTTAGTAGATGGACATAGAACTCAACAAAGAGGATGGTTACTCCTCCACCATCTTCATTATTCTTATTATTTTTTTAGTATACATGTAACTTTAAGTATTATTAATATAAACTTTAGATATTGATATTTTGTTTTATATAAAATTTTAACACATAATTTTTCTTAAATATTTTTTGTGTCATTATATTTTAATTATTTTTCATATTATTTTTGTGTCATGTATCAATTCATCATATATTTTATATAATTTGTTATAGTTGTTTGGAATACTACTGTTGCTTATGATATATTTTGTTATAACAAAATTGTTTCTCTACTTGGGTCATCGAATTGGGTCTTAAATATGTTTTCTTTTTGTTGAGTTCTGTAACATCCCATTTTCAAGTGGTGTCGAAAATAGTGGTTTCAAGACCACAATTCTAACATTTGAGTCTATAAATATTAATTATTTAATATCTACGAGGTTATTAGTGTCATTAAAATTTGGTCCAAAAATTTTGACGTTTCGTTAATTAATTAAGGATAGTAAAAACTACAAAAGTCAATCACTATGAGTTTAAAAGTGAAAATTGAATATAAAAATATATTTAAATGGTATAATATGGAAATTTAGTAATTATTGATGTTAATGGCCGGTTTTAAGCTTGATTTATTAAGTTTTATGATTAAAATTTTTATATTAAAATAAAGTTAAAGTATTATAATAAAACAAAAAGGAAAACAAAGGCCACTTTCATCATTTTTGTTCTTTCAACCGAAACTCCATGGTCGAAACCTTGGAACAATCAGACAAGCTTCATTTCTTATGCATGGTATGATTTTTCAGCCCGTTTCTCGTAAATTGTATATTTTTGAAATCGTTACAGGTTAATCGATCTAGCTTAGGGACTATTTTGAAATAATGTCAAAGGTTTGAAAACATTCCATTTATATTTTGAAGCTTTTTAGTTGTTAATGGTTTAGTTTGAAGCTTGATGATGAATTTGGATTATTTTGTAAAGTGATTTTGAGTTGTTTTGTAAAATTTCATAATTAGAGGTCTATATAGGGATGGTTAAGAATACAGCAATATAGATTTAAGGGTTAATTGTGTAACATCCTGAAATTATGGGCCTGTGCATTTTGTGTAATGTATGTTTGAAAATGTAAATTGAGTATTGAGATACTAATTGGGCTCAGGAATGGGCATTATAAGGTTTAAAGGTGGGAATCTATGATTAAGTATGTCAAATTGGGCTTGGGGCCCAAAGTTAGGTGGCGCCATAGGGAAGGAAGAGGGTGGCGTCACTAGTGCATGAGGAGGGCCCAAATTTTGGTTGCTTGAAGCCCAAGTTATAGGGCCAAATTTCGGCACTTAAAAGGGGACTAGGAGGGGACGGCACAAGGCTATTATTTAGGAGATTTTAATGTTTTCATTATGAGGATAATAAGCAGATAAAGTTGGTGCTAATTAGGGCTATTTTTGAGGAATTAATAGATCAAGATAAGGGAAAAGATGAGAGCTCATCCAGGAGGCTAGAGTTGGCCGAAAATCAAACTCAGTGAGGGGGGAATCGGTTTTAGTAAAGGCTAGGGGGTGTGCCGAATTTTCATTTGTTTTCTCTGCGAATAGCCTTTAGTTTTCTCTCTTTCGAATCATCTCTTCTTCTTTTTATTTTCTGTCAGAAACCGAAACCCCTGAAGTCTCATCAATTGCCAAAATCATGTCAACCACCTTTTGCTCTCCTTAATATTCATTGTCCGAATCTCTCTTGGCCATCTCTTCAATTCTTAGTTCTTTCAAAAGTCGAAAACACGTCAGATCATCTTTCCAGGATTTTTCCTTAAAGAGCCGAAACTCCTAGATCTCTAATCTTCTACAGTTGCCGAATCTTTCTACAAGGGATAGCCAAAATCTTCTGTAGGGTAAGTAACGATTTGGGTTTTCTTTTGATTCTTTTTCGGCTTTTGGAGGCCATAGCCGAATGGCTATATGGAACTAATATTTTGTTTTCTTTTGCGGCATTCCGGGATTTGAAGGGGGATTCATTTGCTTAGATCTCTAAGTCAAAGTTCAGTAACACACGAATCGTGTTACTTTCGGGATTTCAATGTAAGGAGATCTATTGTTTTTAACGTGAAAATTCGGGATTTGCTAACCTTTGGCTGAATGTAGAGGAGGCCAAATCTTCATGTTCTTCCAGCTTTTGAGCAAGGTTTTAGACAAAGGGTAGTAGATCCAGATAGCAAGGATATTGACTAGGGGAGTAGAACTACGCGATATCAGGTGTGTAACACTCCCACACCATTTAGATTGCCTGTTAAAACTTGTTTACAAATCTGCTATATTTTGATAAATGTCGAAATCTCGGCATAATAATTGAAACCCAAGGAGGGTAAAAGCGCGAATCACCAGGTTAGTGATCTTTGTCATTCCTAAGTGAATGTTCCTGTTAAGATGACATGTGTGATAAGTATGCCGATTCTGTGATTGCATGGGGTTGGGTTTGATGAAAGGGAAAGTGTTCTGTTGTAGCGGCTTTTGCCGTGACCTGTTGTAGTGACCTGTTGTAGCGGCTTTTGCCATGACTTGTTGTAGTGGTTTTTGCCATGACCTGTTGTAGTGGGTATGGCCATCATTTGACGATGAGCAGCATGACTGCCATCGATGGTGTGTAGCGGTGTGGGTTGATTGTAGAAATCCCCAATGGTGTGACTGGCAGGTAAGGGTGGTGTGTAGTGGATGGAAACCTAGGATTTGGGTTGGGCTTGCATAATTTTTGTTATATATTAATCTGTTATTCTGTTCTGTGGGGCTAAGGCCCAAATCTAGTGGTGCATAAGGGTTGCACACTGAGTCTCGCGACTCAACCTATTATTTAACATTTTCAGGTAGCACCTAGTGCATCGGACCGGGCTGGAGAGGAGCGCAAGGTGGCCATGCGAGAGAGTATTTGGATTCAGCAAAGGACTTTTCTTTATTTAGTTATTTTAATATTTTTTTTATTTTTATTAGTGGATTTTAAGTTTCAATGTAATAAGGCCATAGGCCACTAGACTCATATTTATTTTGGGTTTTATGTTGGGTTTTTATTATTAGACATTTAAATTTCATGCTAAAATTCAGCTAAGACATGTAACAACTTAGTTTTTTTTTTTCCTAATTCACCAAGGTATCATTTAAATTTATATTTTATACAGAATATTAAATTACTAAGATTTCCGGTTAAAATGTTTAAACCTGATACTCGTTTTTCAAAATGTGACATGTTTTATAAAATTCCTTAGTGACATACCAGATCCGGTTGTAGTGTTTGGACCGGGTTTGGGGTGTTACAAATTGTGAAAATAAAGTTGTTTCGGTTTTAGGGACTAAATTGAATAAAATGTAAAAGTTTAGGGTAATTGTGAAAAATGTCAATAAAGAATTCATATGCAATATATGGATTATTATAAGTATTTGGGACTGATAATTGAAATAAAAATTATTGTATAGATCAAGAATCGATAGATAATCGTGGAAAAGAGAAAATTGTTGGTTAATCCCTGACATTTCAATCTTTGTTGTTTAGCTTTGGTAAGTTCATACGGTTTAGTTTTGTATAATTTGTAATACTATATTGCCTTGTGAACTGTGGTTCGTTGAATATTTATATATATAATTGAATTGTCACAAATTGGTACCAGGTGAGAAAGTGATTGAATTGTAAAGTATTATACGATTATATGTATCGAGCTCAGATGAACATAGGATAGGATACACTTGGCATGCCAATAGGTTATTTTACACGTTCTACGAGATTGACTTGTGATGAGATGATGATTCTTGATTTGTTATTTTACACTGAATATACCGAAGTTCAGTATTTGTTGTGAATTATCGAGTTATATCTATAGTTATTCTAGCGTGTTTTGGGGGGCGGATGCAAGCATTGTGAATATTTCTTCTTTCCACCATCTTGCATCGACTTCTCTTTCTTGTCTTTCCAACCTTTCTTACCCTATCCTTATGTTTCTGGGGGTTCGCACCTTCAATAGTTAAGGCTCGCAATGCTTCTTCTTCGTGCTCCTCTTGCTTTGATGCTCTTCTTTGCTCTTAAGCATACAGGGCATATATCAACTTTGGAAGAGAGATGTCTAATAGGTCCCTTGAGTCTTCAAGTGAGGAAATTTTAGATTCATACCTCTTAGAAAGTGTTGGTATGACCTTCTTAATGACCCTGCTATCTGCGAACTATTCCCCAAGTAACCTGATGCTATTAACTATCACCATAATCCTATCTACGTACTGCTTCACTATTTCAACCTCCTTCATCTTCAAATTCTTGAAATCTCTCCTGAGAATTATAAGTTGTTGTCTGGTCTTGTCCGAACCTTGAAACTCCTCCTTTAGCTTATTCCAAGCTTGTTTTTGGAGTCTCGTAGGTCATAATACGTGTGAATATTACATCCGAGACATCATTTGTATGCAGGACATTGTCTTGTATCTTCTAGCTTGCTCGTCACTATGGTGCTTGATTTGTGCGATTGTAGCATTGTCCCTTAATGGTGCGAGCTTGATATCATTATTCACAACCTCCCACAAGTCATAAGCTTGCAAATAAGTCTTCATCTTAACAACCTATATATGATAGTTTTCACCATTGAAAATGAACGGTGAAGGTGGATAAAAAACCATGTTTAATCGAGAAAGAAACAACAACGACCCTTAAGAACAGAGGCTTTGATATCAATTGTTAGAATTTCAACGTTAAGAAGGAAAAAGCAGAAAAGAAACGAGAAATTTAGTAACAAATTTGTCTGCTAAAGTTTAATATATTGCAGTCTTATTATTGAACAATAAAATAGAGGTATTTATAACAAGAAAAACTCCTAATTATGGAAAGAAATAACAAAGATTTTATACTAATAAACATCAAATATATTATGCTAATAAATACTAAATCTCCTAAAAAATCTAGAAAACATAACTTGCATGCAAGTTCTTTTAAATCCAGTTGCTCTGCAGCTTCATGCTTCAGACTGCTTGTATATTTACCGTGACCCCAGTTCGCATTCTAATTCTAGTTCGCCAAAGTAATAAGTTCCCCACTTCCTATTCATTTGAGGTAGCTCTACACTTACTGTGAATTTGCCAATCTTAGAGGGTTTGTCAAATGTGCATGTGGTATAAATGGTCATCTCGCAACACTTTCCTGGTTTGGCCAAAATAATCATAACACGTTCTAAAGTCGGTTTAAACAACTCATGAAATTACAGAGAAATATCTGCACGTTCTAACACTTGCTCGAACAAACTATGAAACAGTCAAATGTTCCAACAATGACTAAACATGTGCCAAAAAGTAATTTAACAGAACTGTTTTCTTTTAACTAAGAATATATTTACATATATCTTCAATAGAAAAAGAGATTTGCAATCTTGTAGATAATGGTTTCATATATTAATCTAGAATTACCAGCTCATAACTTACATGTAAGTTTGAGTGATACTGATGCGAACATTACATTTATAGTTCTGATGAAACAAAAATAAATATATAAAACTAAAATTTACCAGCAAAATCGCATACTTTCCACCACATTGCTTCCAAAAATCGGAAGTACAAGATCCTCCATCGTTTGCTGATCACCAATGGCCCCAATACACACCAAAAACCAGTAACAAATCCTAGTGGTATGCTTATGTAGAACCAATTTATCTCTTGTCCCTTACTGATGTCTTTAGCTTCGTTTCTGACATCTGGTTCTTTACCACTTCCTCTACAGCCCTTTAATGGAGATCCACAAAGATGGTTACCGGCATAACATGATTCATTGAAGCCCTGAAGCTGACTGCTTGTGGGTATTATGCCAGTCAAATTTTGAAAGGACAAGTTCAAGTGGCTCAAAAACGTCATACTTGACATGCGTTCAGGAATTGAACTAGAGATCTGATTTTGAGATAGATCAAGAGATTCTAATGATTTCATACTGCCAAGGCTTTCAGGGATCTTTCCAGTTAAGTGATTTCGAGACAAGTTCAGTGTTTGCAAACCTTGGAGGCTCGTCACTTCTTTGGGGATCTCTCCTGACAAATTGTTACAAGAGAAATCAACAAGTCTAACCAAGTTGAGAGTTTTGTCATATACAAGTAATTGGTCTTTCGTAGCAATTGATGCAGATTCCAAAGTAGATGGTCCGTTAAGGCCTCTATATTCTATGATGTTGTCCCGAGAACCATTCCCTCTAACCATAGCACTGAAGTTGCTCATACATCTTGGCATGCTCCCAAAGAGATTGTTTTCGGAAAGGTCCAAAATTTGGAGAGAACTAAGAGCACATAAATGGTCCGGTATGTTACCTCCAAATTTGTTTGATCGAAGAATTAGAATTATTAGATTCGTAAGATCCTGGCCTAGCCATCTTGGAATGTTGCCATCTAGTTCATTCTTTCCAAGGTTAATTGCAACCAAATTTGTGCAATTTTTCAGTGACAAAGGGATTTCTCCATGAAGCTTGTAATTGTTGTGAAGATTTAATGATTGAAGTTCTGACAAAGTTCCCATGGAGCTTGGAATTTTACCAGTGAATCTGTTGCCATCTAACCGCAAGACTTGCAAAGATTGCCACTTGATCCAACAATCGGGTATCTCTCCAGATAAAAGATTGTTAGCAATACCAAGAAAACTTGTTGGGATGGTACCATTCAACTGATAGCACAGAAAATGGAAAAGAGATCCCGAGAAATAATTATTGGAAAGGTCTATCATGTACTGATTGGAACCCATTGAGATTTGAGGCAATGGACCGCTAAAATTATTGAAACTAAGGTCGAAAAAAGTGAAAATGTTAGGACCCTTAGGTAGATACGGAATCTGGCCAGAAATTTGGTTTCTAGAGAGATTTACATCTCTAAATTGGGTTGACAGTCCCCAAAACCACCTAGGAATGACGTCTGAAATTCTTGAATTTGAGATGTCTAGATATTCTAGATGTTTTTGAGAACGAAGCCACAAGGGAAAAGATGGCCCTATTTGCCATGATCCTAAATCCAAATCAAGAATTTGGAAAGGAGGAACCCAATTAGGATTGGCTCTCAAAACCAATTAATTGCCCGATCCATAAAAATACTTCAATTTGGTATGATTAGCAAAATGTTTTTCGGAAACAACACCCTCCAACAAATTGTTGAAAATGTAGACCCTTTCCAAATTTGCAAGCTGTCCCAAAGAAATTGTAATAGGACCAGAGATTGAATTGTCATTCAAACAAAGTTCTTTTAAATTTTTAAGTTGCCAAAAACGGATTGGAATAGGACCAGAGATTGAATTATTAGACAGATCAAGTGTTGTTAAATTTTTAAAATGTCCAACTTGATCGGACAGTTGACCAGAAAGTTGACAACTAGCCAAGTCCAAAGACTCCAATCTAGAAGAAGAGCATCCCGATAAAATCTCTAAGATGCGAGATATGTCTTGATTCAATCTCATACCTGACAGATTGATTGACCTCAACTTACAAAGCTTTCCCATGGTTCTCGGAAGCTTTCCTTGGAGTTCATTCCTTGACAAGTCAAGCTCATTTAGAGAAGTTAGATTGCCAATGGCACTAGAAATTTCGCCCTGCAGTTGATTACTAGGAAGTCTGAGAACCTGAAGAGAGCTGAAACCGTACAGCCAATATGGTATTGAAGAATTTAAATAATTGGATGAAAGATCGAGATGTGTAAGAGAAGTCATGTTCCGAAGGAAATCAGGGATGGGTCCATGAAAATCATTTCCTACAAGATCGAGAAAAACTAGGGACTTAAGGTTGGACACCCACCCAACATCCATTTGATTTGTGAAATGGTTAAAGGAAAGGTCAAGGATGGCAAGAGATGACAAATTAACATTTAGCAATGAAGGGCCAGGAAGAAGCTGACAGGCTGACAAATGCAATTCATCCAAAGAAGGGAGTATTGTGTTTATCAGTTGCAACCATGTAACACCCCCAAACCCGGCCCACAAGTCCTGACCGGATCTGGTTATGTCACTGCGGAAACCGTTTGCAAAATCTTTGACTTTAGAATAAAACTTGAAAATTTTATTAACTTTTGGAAACTATGTCTTTTCTTTTAAAATTATAAATAAAGCTTTGTTATTAAAAATAATCCATATTAAAACTTTAGTATAAAAATATATAAATACTTTGATTAAATAGGTTGCTAAAATTAAAATCATCTTCACATAATAATTTCTTTTAAGTAAACCATAATATCAAGTAATATCAAAAATAGTGATAACAAAAATAATAATAATAAGGCCCTTATTACAAAAATAATTAATCCAAAACACTTAGTATTAAAAATTGCTTAAAAATAATTAAATCAATCTCATTCATGCATGGGCCACCTTGCATCCTCTCCAACCCGTCCGATCAACATGTCACTGCGATGTTTAAAAGTTGAGTGAGTCATACAGACTCAGTGTGTAATTTAACCACTGATATCCACCCACATATTAGCCACAATCAACCCAATTATCATATGCAACATGTAATCATAATCATTTAGATATTACCACAATCTGGGCTTGGCCCATAATCAATTCACATCCAAGTACTGGGCTAGGCCCTTTTTCTTAATAAACCACATATCAACTAGGCTTGGCCCATTTCCACGTATGTTCCCAAAACATACCTATCCACATGTCATATTGGGCTTGGCCCATTTCCATATCAATTTATAAAGAAACAATGCAACATGATACCCAACCCAAACCTAGGGTCCATCCGCTACACACCCCCTTATCCAGCCTACCACACACCAGGGGACTATCGAGTCACCCTCTCCTTTTCCCTCCAAAAAGGCAACCAATGCCATCCACGATGTAGCACGTAGCTAACATCAAACCACGATGCGGCACACAGCAACCCACCAAGCCACGATATGGCATAGAGCCGATATCAATTAAGGTAACCACGCGAACTAAATCGCAAAGATCTACAACGCGACCTCAGTCAGCGCCAATCCACGATGTAGCACAAAGCTGACATCAACCACGTACTCGAAGTACACCCGTACCTTCTTTCATAACCCACCCATGCACATGCCACATAAAATATAATCGTGATAATGCATGCACATGCTTATTAACATCCATAAACATACCCATATACAAGCAAGTAATCACATTGCAACAGGTTCGATACTAACCTGATCATCGCTATACCCTTTAAGGGTACATATGGCACACTTATTACTGCACTTGTTAGTAAACATATAACACATAAAACCCGGAAACAGTAGGCTAATTACACACCTTATAACCTGAAGTTCTAAACCCTCGATTTCGACGCTATCGCTTAGCGAGACTACCGCTATCTGCCTATCGTTTTCTGCTGCACGACCACACCTCGGTGGCCAATCCCGAACTGCCGAGACGGCTCTTTTCTTAAACTTCAGGATAGGGCTTTCCTTTCCCTCTTGGTAGCATCCATGTCCATTAATGATATCCTTAATCGTAACCATCGATTAAACAATGAATACTTTAATCTAAATATTTTGAATCGAAGCTATACTTACTTAATATCCTTACCACAAAGATCTGAAATCCCGAAGCTTGCTATACACTTCTGCCGATTTTCCTAAATCACCATAGATAGACTGGGTCAACCGTTTATTCCCATACTGAGGGCCTATGGCCGAATATCACAAGTCACTTACCTTGATAACTACTTCCTCTTGTCCTTAACAAAGAATCGCCACCACAAGAATTAAGATTTGGCTTCCGAGACTTGCAACAAAGTAGAGAGAATGAGAGATGAGTGATTCAAAGACTGACTCCCAAATGGGGTTGGAATATTCGGCAATGGCAAGCAAAGTGTGAAGGAAAGAAGGGAAAATAAATACACGAAAGGCTATGCTCAACTTCGGCTTTTAAACAAGTCACGAGAAAAATAGGTGAATGCTATAGTGGTTCGGCTAAGGCTTCCACAAAATTAAAGAAAAAGAGGAAGTGTTTTCCTTGACTTGGTTTCGGCAAGAGGCTATGGAAATAATAAGGAATAATTTGGCATAAAGGAAATAAGGCTAAAATTTGGTTAAGGGATGAGCACACCCCTTATTTATAGAATTCGGCCATACCCCCCACGTGAAGAAGCCAAGATTCGACCGTACCTACTAATTCAAATTAAATTGAATTAGTCCAATTCCCTATTTTAATCCATTCGAAATTAGTTTGAATGGTCACCAATTATCCCACTTATTTCAAATAAAAAATAATACTTATCCTACAATTATCCCATAATAAAATAATCCAACAGCCACCATTATCTCTAATTTAAACTAACTAAAGTAATCCTATATTATCTAAAATAATAAAATAATAAAAGCCATCACCTACCTATCAGCCGAATTCAAAAGTGATTAAACAACCTTAGTCTAATCCTTAAAAAAAACTCCCATGTGCCGTCCACCCTTCAAATTTGCTGCCAAAAGCATAAAAAAAAAATTGAACTCCAACGCAGCCATCTTGGTTCGAACCTGGGACAACCTGCTGCTGCTGACCTTTCCCCCAACGCCCAGGCCACTCGGCCTCATTGAATTTCATGCTAAAAACCCCCATCATTTTATTTTAAATCTAACCTACTTCAGCCCATTACCGCCCATAAAAATAAAATACGCAAAATGCTTCTGCAGGCGCTCGAAACCGCGCCCTCACTCCCCTCCAGCGCCAAAGTGGCGCATGAGAGCCACTTTGCCAACTGGTCTTCCATGTCCACCAACTTGGCCTTTTATTTTTAAGGCCTACTTAGCCCAGTCCCTTGACGCAAAAATAAAACAAAATTGCTGCCCCAGCAACTCGAACCCTTGCTCCCTTAGGCGTCACCTTCCAAAGCCCCCAAGCAGCGCCTCCACGCCACTTTGCCAGATCCTTTCTTGTGTCCTAAACTCCACAATTTTATTTTAAGGCCTTCCCCGCTTTATTTCCCTTCTTACCCTAAAATCTAAAAATTTTCTAAGGCATCCCTTGCCTTCTAGGGTTCTCCAAAACCCCTAAAAATCCTCCAACATGACCATAAGCCTATTAACTGCTCGGGTTATGCTCCAAGCGCATAACCCCTAAACCAGGGTGTTACAATTCTACCCTCCTTAAAATAATTTCGTCCTCAAAATTACTTATTACTGAACAATCATAACTTGCTATTCTACGCCTCTGCTGCGCACTCTGATCTTAATCTATTATACTTCCCGACTCAGTCCCTAAGTTCTCACTCAAGATCCAAATCACACAAGAAAGAGCTAACTTACAAACAAGGAAAACAATTAAAGGATATTCCAAAACAAAGGAGCTTACCCGATATCACATCCTTGGTTGACTTTGACTAGAACCACGACCCCTCGTTGCTCGAGGACAATTCTTAACCAGATGTGCCTTAGATCCGCACCGAAAGCATTCTTTATTATTTCCCCAACACTCTCTCGTGAGGCCTTTCCACATCGAGCACAGAGACGATTCCGATCCACTGGTACAAGTGCATGCACAGGATTCTCGATCCTTGGTCTTTTCTGGACATTACCAAACGATGCTGACGGTCCAATATTTCTCTTATTCTCGTTCCTATTCTTCTCTCAGTTTTCTCTTATAGTCTTTTTAACCTCTTCGGCAATCCGAGCTTTCTCTACCAGAATGGCAAAATCCCTTTCTCTTTGTGGCGCGATCAACTCCCGCAACTCATCTCGCAGCCCATCTTCGAATCGAACACTCCTTTCATAATCAGTAGCCATGATTCCTTTGGCGTACTGACTTAGTCGCACAAATTCCGCTTCATACTCCGCTACCGACTTATTCCCTTGTACTAGGTTTAGAAACGCTTTCCTTTGCGCATCTAAGTAACTGGCTCCTACATACTTCCCTTCAAACTTAGCCTTAAAGTAATCCCAATCCAATCGATCTGCCGGTACCCCTTGTTTGACAGTGAGCCACCATCGATAAGCCTCGTCCCGAAGCAGCGAAACAGCACCTTTCAACTTCTCCACTGGGGTACAGTCCAAATCGTCCATAATCCTTTCGACTCCTTCTAGCCAATACTCTGCCACATTCGGAGCTACTCCAGACACTCCTCTAAAAACTTCAGCCCCGTTCGACCTGAGTCTCTCGGATACTGACTTCCGAGTTCCATTTCCCCTACTAGCTCCTGCTACTCGTTCTAGCACTCGTAACATGGCCCGCGATACTGCGTCATCTTCTCCTGTCTGATCTTGCCCCTCTACGTCCACTGCTGGCGGCACTTTACTTTCTGATCCATGGCCATACCCTACCGGTTCCGAAGCTGCCATCCTACCTCTACCACGTCCCCTAGAACTCATCTCTATCGTCGCGATTTAATCTGATTTAATAAATTTTATGCATTAGAAATTGTTCCACTATTTTACCGCGAGCAAATTTTATGAAAGAAGGGTATTTAGGAGTAGTTCTTTCGATCACACAAAGTCTTAGTTCAAGTTTGCTACCCTAATTCAAAGAATCACATTTACACACACATTCATTCATCCACAAGAACACATTTCTCCCTCAGTAGAGGCACATTCAGTGGTATCCACCACACACATCCACTATTCGGACCTTTCTGCTGCCTGCTTTCTACCCTGGTATTTCCGTCATTTTCCTACCGGGTATTTTCGTGAATAATCAGAAAAATTTTTGAAAGCCTTAATAAATCAGGATATTTTGATATTCCAAACTTTTAAGGGTATTTTCGAAAAATTCTCAAATTAAAGGTATGACAGGATTTTGGAAACCAGGGGTATTTTGGTAATTTGTCAGTCAGGGGTAATTTTGAAAATTTCCAAAGTCAGGGTATTTTGAAATTTTACAAAATAGCATTTTTTTTGAATACTTTCACAAAGTAAGGAAATTTTATTAAAATTGGGGTTAAATCAGGAATTTTGAAAGTCAGGGACTTTTTGGTAATTTTTAACATAGGGGTATTTTCGTAAATTTTTGCAAATCGGGGTATCTTGATATTTTGAAAACTAGAGATTTTGGTATTTTGCAAAGTAAAAATTATTTTAACAAAAGTTGAGGGTAGTGCGGTAATTTTACAATACAGGGGCATTTTTGTAATTTTTGGCAAATGGAGAAATACTTTGGGAAAAAAAATTTCACAACCATCTTTTACTAAATTAAAAGGGTAATTCAGGGATTTTAAAACTAGGAATTTTATAAAACTGCACGGCTAGTCCCTTTCGGGTTTTAATAATTGGTTTAGCCTATGAATAAGTCCTCTTGGTTAAGGTGAACCGTAGCTACGCACTAGGTAGGATTCAAGTGGAGAGGAGGTGAGTTACGCGGACTGCTTAAGTACCAAGCTCCCACTGAATACCACTCCTAGACATGCGCACACAGGTTGCCACACCCTAACACGGCGACTTACTTCACAGGTTTGTTTAAGAGTCCTTAAGTCTTATGCATATGTTTGAGTAGACTAGTCCTAGGGTTCAACAGATCCTAGTTCACTAATCTACGTTCCCATAAAAGCCCATAATAATTCATATAACAAATTACTTCACAAGTCTGAAGTACTTACCTGGTGGACTCGGGCCGGAGGTACAGGTGCCATTCCAGAATACCTGAAAATATTTCATAAAAACCCATATTTTTGAAAAGCCCATTCGAAAACGTTTTTGGGCCCAAAACCCTCAAAGCTGAGTTTTAAACTGGGCTCTGATACCAAACTATAACACCCCAAACCCGGCCCACAAGTCCTGACCGGATCTGGTTATGTCACTGCGGAAACCGTTTGCAAAATCTTTGACTTTAGAATAAAACTTGAAAATTTTATTAACTTTTGGAAACCATGTCTTTTCTTTTAAAATTATAAATAAAGCTTTGTTATTAAAAATAATCCATATTAAAACTTTAGTATAAAAATATATAAATACTTTGATTAAATAGGTTGCTAAAATTAAAATCATCTTCACATAATAATTTCTTTTAAGTAAACCATAATATCAAGTAATATCAAAAATAGTGATAACAAAAATAATAATAATAAGGCCCTTATTACAAAAATAATTAATCCAAAACACTTAGTATTAAAAATTGCTTAAAAATAATTAAATCAATCTCCTTCTGCATGGGCCACCTTGCATCCTCTCCAACCCGGTCCGATCAACATGTCACCTGCGATGTTTAAAAAGTTGAGTGAGTCATACAGACTCAGTGTGTAATTTAACCACTGATATCCACCCACATATTAGCCACAATCAACCCAATTATCATATGCAACATGTAATCATAATCATTTAGATATTACCACAATATGGGCTTGGCCCATAATCAATTCACATCCAAGTACTGGGCTAGGCCCTTTTTTCTCAATAAACCACATATCAACTAGGCTTGGCCCATTTCCACGTATGTTCCCAAAACATACCTATCCACATGTCATATTGGGCTTGGCCCATTTCCATATCAATTTATAAAGAAACAATGCAACATGATACCCAACCCAAACCTAGGGTCCATCCGCTACACACCCCCTTATCCAGCCTACCACACACCAGGGGACTATCGAGTCACCCTCTCCTTTTCCCTCCAAAAAGGCAACCAATGCCATCCACGATGTAGCACGTAGCTAACATCAAACCACGATGCGGCACACAGCAACCCACCAAGCCACGATATGGCATAGAGCCGATATCAATTAAGGTAACCACGCGAACTAAATCGCAAAGATCCACAACGCGACCTCAGTCAGCGCCAATCCACGATGTAGCACAAAGCTGACATCAACCACGTACTCGAAGTACACCCATACCTTCTTTCATAACCCACTCATGCACATGCCACATAAAATATAATCGTGATAATGCATGCACATGCTTATTAACATCCATAAACATACCCATATACAAGCAAGTAATCACATTGCAACAGGTTCGATACTAACCTGATCATCGCTATACCCTTTAAGGGTACATATGGCACACTTATTACTGCACTTGTTAGTAAACATATAACACATAAAACCCGGAAACAGTAGGCTAATTACACACCTTATAACCTGAAGTTCTAAACCCTCGATTTCGACGCTATCGCTTAGCGAGACTACCGCTATCTACCTATCATTTTCTGCTGCACGACCACACCTCGGTGGCCAATCCCGAACTGCCGAGACGGCTCTTTTCTTAAACTTCGGGATAGGGGCTTTCCCTTTCCCCTCTTGACTGGCATCCATGTCCATTAATGATATCCTTAATCGAACCATCGATTAAACAAGAATACTTTAATCTAAATATTTTGAATCGCACTATACTTACTTAATATCCTTACCACAAAGATCCAAATCCCGAAGCTTGCTATACACACTTTGCGATTTTCCTAAATCACCATAGATAGATCAGGTCAACCGTTTATTCCCATAAAGTGGCCTATGGCCGAATATCACAAGTCACTTACCTTGATAACTACTTCCTCTTGTCTTTAACAAAGAATCGCCACCACAAGAATTAAGATTTGGCTTCCGAGACTTGCAACAAAGTAGAGAGAATGAGAGACTCGAGTGATTCAAAGACTGACTCCCCAAATGGGGTTGGAATATTCGGCAATGGCAAGCAAAGTGTGAAGGAAAGAAGGGAAAATAAATACACGAAAGGCTATGCCCAACTTCGGCTTTTAAACAAGTCACGAGAAAAATAGGTGAATGCTATAGTGGTTCTGGCTAAGGCTTCCACAAAATTAAAGAAAAGAGGAAGTGTTTTCCTTGACTTGGTTTCGGCAAGAGGCTATGGAAATAATAAGGAATAATTTGGCATAAAGGAAATAGGGCTAAAATTTGGTTAAGGGATGAGCACACCCCTTATTTATAGAATTCGGCCATACCCCCCACGTGAAGAAGCCAAGATTCGGCCGTACCTACTAATTCAAATTAAATTGAATTAGTCCAATTCCCTATTTTAATCCATTCGAAATTAGTTTGAATGGTCACCAATTATCCCACTTATTTCAAATAAAAAATAATACTTATCCTACAATTATCCCGTAATAAAATAATCCAACAGCCACCATTATCTCTAATTTAAACTAACTAAAGTAATCCTATATTATCTAAAATAATAAAATAATAAAAGCCATCACCTACCTATCAGCCGAATTCAAAAGTGATTAAACAACCTTAGTCTAATCCTTAAAAAAAACTCCCATGTGCCGTCCACCCTTCAAATTTGCTACCAAAAGCATAAAAAAAAAAATTGAACTCCAACGCAGCTATCTTGGTTCGAACCTGGGACAACCTGCTGCTGCTGACCTTTCCCCCAACGCCCAGGCCACTCGGCCTCATTGAATTTCATGCTAAAAACCCCCATCATTTTATTTTAAATCCAACCTACTTCAGCCCATTACCGCCCATAAAAATAAAATACGCAAAATGCTTCTGCAGCGCCAAACCGCGCCCTCACTCCCCTCCAGCGCCAAAGTGGCGCATGAGAGCCACTTTGCCAACTGGTCTTCCATGTCCACCAACTTGGCCTTTTATTTTTAAGGCCTACTTAGCCCAGTCCCTTGACGCAAAAATAAAACAAAATTGCTGCCCCAGCAACTCGAACCCTTGCTCCCTTAGGCGTCACCTTCCAAAGCCCCCAAGCAGCGCCTCCATGCCACTTTGCCAGATCCTTTCTTGTGTCCTAAACTCCATAATTTTATTTTAAGGCCTTCCTGCCCTATTTCCCCTTCTTACCCTAAAATCTAAAAATTTTCTAAGGCATCCCTTGCCTTCTAGGGTTCTCCAAAACCCCTAAAAATTCCTCCAACATGACCATAAGCCTATTAACTGCTCGGGTTATGCTCCAAGCGCATAACCCCTAAACCAGGGTGTTACAAACCAGTTGGAAGCTCTGCTCAGATTCATCCAACTCAAATCAAGGTGTTTGAGTAAAGAAAAACCAGACAACCATTGGAGATTCTCAGCATACAATAACCCAAAAGAGAATGGATAAGCTCCGAGCTTGAGAGATTCAAGATTTGAGAGATTCCCAAGTTGGTAAGGCAAGAGGCCTTCAAATGCATTGTTGCTTAAATCCAAGTATCTTAAATGCTTCAATTTTGACAAACAAGGGTTTATCTTACCTTCTAGCTTTGACATTCTATAAGATTTGAAGTCAGTATGTTCATCCCAAGGAGGAAGCGAAAGGTTGAGAGAGAGGACGTGGGTAGTCCTTTTGTCACAGACTAACTCCAATCCAACTGCAACAATCTGGATGATGATGAGGATCCCATGAAGCAAGCCGATTTGCAGCATCTATTAGGCCTTTTTTGAAGTTCAAAAGTGCTTGTTTTTCATTTTTAGGACAAGCAGTGTTAGAGCTCATTTCATTGCTGAGGTTAACGTCAGCTTTTGCGAGAATGATGAGAAGAAGAATGATGATGATAGCCATAGTTTATTTGAAACTTATTATAGAAAGGAATTGCATAGGAAAATAAGGATGGGCTTCTATTTATAGATACAATGTGGTACGTCCATTTTAATTAACTTGTCTATTGATGTTACAAAGTCTACTCAATTCCACGGGGACGAAATAAAGAATTATAAAATGCGGAAATCGGGTGGAAAAAGGAATCACGTCTATAAAGTCTGCTCAATTCCATAACTACCAAATAAAATAATTGCAATATGAGGAATTAGGTGAGAAAAAAGCATCTCTCGAATCTGTGAGCGTAATTTACAGGCCAAAAAAATATCTATGTGCCATTTTTTTCACATACTTGCGTTCCAAATATATAATTAAATAATTAAAAAATAACATAAATACGTGTAATTTCAAATTAAAAAAAAAATTAATGCGTTTCTCACCCTTTTTTCTTCAATCCCGCAATCTAGTGAATCCGTTTCAATTTCTTGGTAATTTTTTGACAGAAGATAATATATACAGCGGTAATAGTAAATGTTTTTCCATTTCAACCCGTTTTTCTATATTAAATTATCATTTTATTTTTGTATATATAATATATTAAAAGGGTAAAAGTATAATAATAATGTAATATAGAAAAAAATATATATTTTATTTAAATATTTTTAAAGAATTATATTTAAATATTTACTTTACTTAAAAAAATGAAAATATTAATAAGTAGTAAAAGTTAAATTGAAGCGGAGTAGAGTGGGGTGGGGATGGATGTTGGATACATCCATAGAGGTGGTAATAGTTTTCAAGATTATACATTTATAGTAGAGTAGGGTAGGTGGTGGAACAAAGTATGCCAACTGTGAAGTGATGGCAGATTTAGAAATATTAGCTCTCGCCCTGCTCTATTGTCTTCCCTAATTGAGGGTGTTGAACCAACAAAACTATATATCTTACTAAAAATGATTTTGGGATACTAAAGAGTAGGCTAGTATCTACACGACTAATAAAAATCTATTTCTTTAAAAACTAAAATTAAATTTACTAAAAAATTAAAATAAAATTTGAGAAATAAAGATAATAAAAATATAGTTAAAGACAAATTTTCATATTTGATTTATGGGTTTAAGCATAAATGCAAAGATAATTTTAATATTTTTTAATAAATTAGTTATAGTTATCGATGACGCGCTTAACAATTAATCTCTTCTTACCTTTTCAATAATCAAGACAATAACCCTATAACGAAACACTTAGGATTTAATTTATTAATAGCGTGAAAAACTAAAGAAACCCAACTCTAACCAATAAATACACAGATTTGCTTTAAACACTGACATAATCGAGTATTTTTAGAGCATATTACATTTCCATATAACAATAAAATGCATATTTTGATATACTCGACCATACTATCATTGTAAGTATCAGAATGATCAAACAATTATGAATTTAATAATTTTAATTGACAATGCGAATATTCTAAGCTATCCCATATGAATCTATATTCAACAAACTTAAATATTTGCAATTTAAACAAAAGATATGTACATACCCAACAAAAAAGGAAAGAAAAAAAAAATGCTAATTGAGAGAAAAACACAAAAGTAAGATTATGAAAATTGTTGTTTCTCTCTAAGTCTAAAAGTCCCCATTTATAAAGACTAAATCCCTAAATAAAAGCTTTCAAAAAAATCCCTAAATAAAATAATATACAATATCTTAAAAGCAAATATAAATATAACTAAAATAGAAAATAAAAGGAGAAAAGTTCTAATTAAATAAACAAGCTTCTAATGTCACATATGTTGCATGTGATTTTATATGTTTAATATTTAATTAATTTTTTAAATATTATATTTAGTTTTTAAAATATTATATTTTTAATTACATTAATTAATGTAAAGTAATATTTTTTTATTTGAATTATTAAATACAATTAAATATATATTAACTTATCAATTCACATATTATATTTAAAAATTTTCAAATAATAATTAAAACGTTTTTAGTATATTCTTGAAACAGACCGTTTTGGTTTTATTTGAAGGTAAATAGGCCGAATACAATTCCTAAAAGCATAAACAGAATTCGAGAAAACAAACACGTGACAAAATCCCTAATCCAACTGAGAAAACTAAAGCGGAAATGAAAAGACAAAAACCATAACAGTGCAAAATCCCCAAATCAAAAAACAAATCAAAACGTAATTGGAACCCTAAAAATGATCAGTGGAACCAGACTGCTATCACCTTCCTTCTCTACCAAAACGACCAAAACCTCCCTGCTGAGTTCACCAAAGAACAATGGGGCAAGAAGGGAGATTGAGGGAACCCTTTTCCCATAGCATGAAAACCTCAATCCCAAAACAGACCTTTACCAGTCAGACTTCACGACAGATCTATCCACCTCTAATCCTCCGCTACGATCTCATGAACCCTTGAAGGAACTTCCTCACTCAAACCTTGCCGAGCAATCACCGCCATTGAATGTGTAGCAATATTACAATCTCTAGGAGCTAATTTAAAATGGCATGCCTCAACTTCTCAACAGAGCTTTCGCATCCCAGGTAATTGGTCGTATAATTGAATAGTCTTCTATGTTTGTCTGTAATTACAGTATTACAATCCTTGAATCAATCTCTAGGATGATTCGCCAGAAACCTATTTCTTGGGCAAACTAGAGCCCATGCAGAACCGCCATAGCCTCCACCATGAAAATCGTGTTGACCTAGGTATGGAATCGATAACCTGATCCCAATATTTGCCCCAACTCATCTTCAACAATAATCATTGATATCGCCTTTTGATTTGGTCCCAAATATCTCGTATCGACATTTACCTTGACCCACGACGATGGTGGAGGAGTCCAACGAGCTACATCAACTAAAGGAGGGTGCCTCAAAACTGAACTCAACGCCTGATATTCTCTCCCATATCCACGAACAAAGGTAACGACATCATTAACACTTTGCAAAATCCCTTTGTTAGGATCGACCCGATTAAGCAACAAGAAAAAATAGCAGAATAAATTGAGAAATTGAACACACAAATTTAACGTGGAAAAACTCCTCCAAAGAGGATAAAAAATCACGGGCAAAGATAATTTTACTATAACGGAAAAAGAAACGAAGAGTACAAAAGATGGAGATAAAAATTAAACCCCGAAAACCCGAAAACAAAGAACCCTCAAAACGTAAACACAAAAATTCTATAAATGTGTTATGAGTTCTAATATCTAATGGGTGTGTTTTCTAAGGTTGTAAAAGAGCCTATTTATAGGCTAAATTCATAGGTCAAATAATAATAAAATAATCTAAACTAATTAGTGTTTGATTGAAACAAATAAATAGAGTTTAACTAGAAGATTACTTCTCAAATTTGACTGAAATAGGAGTCATACTTAACTTCATGGATGAGTTTGTTTCGAGCATACCATAATGCCCAAATTGTAATAGCAGCAAGTTCTTCATTGTCGTTGTTTGAATGCTCAAAAATCCAACAGAACCAATCCATTAAACTCGCCTCGGCCACCACTTTAGGCCATTGGAATCCTAATCTTTGCCAAATATGCTTCACAAAGAGCCAGTCTCAACTAACATGTATGGTCGATTCATCAAAATGCTGACAACGTGGGCATAATTGCCCTACTGCGATTCTCTTACAATATAAACTTTACAGCGTTGGTATGTAATTTTGAACAAATCTCCAAATTAAAATTTTGATCTTTGACGTCATTTCAAACACTACAACTATTTATAGATAATGCATTCATTCATACACCACAACTACTTATAGATAATGCATTCATTCATACTTACAATGCAAGGCTATAATAAGGCTCTATAACCACTATGCACTGAATATTCCCTGATATGTTCCCCGTACCAAATTTGCTTATCCATCTGATTGATTTTTGGTAAAAGTATACTCAAAATTGCATTCGCCTCATCATTAGAGAAAATTGATTTAATTAAACAACTGTTCCTGCAATTTGATTCTTGTACAATTAAATCACTAACCCGATCAACACCTGAGACTTGCTCCGTAACTACTTTTACCATTTCTTTACTAGGTTGCTAGTAATCTTCCCAAATAGACACCATTAATCCCATCCCACTCCTCCATTTTAACCTTGACTTCAGCAAACCTTTTGCACTTCAAATGCCTTCTCCAAGTCATAGAAGGATTTGTGTCTAGATTCGACTCTAGAAAACTTGTGTTTAGGTAGTATTCACCCGATTCAATCTTGCTGATAAAGAGCCAGGATTCTCAAGCAACCTCTATCCCTGCTTTACCAATAAAGAAATGTTAAACTTTGCCAAATCCTTGAAACCCTTACCACTATCCTCTTTCAGATAACAAAGCTTCTCCCAGGAACACTAGTGCATCCCTTTCGTTTTTCCCGATTTCTACAACCAAAACTGAACCATCGTTGCCTCTAGCTCCCTACAAAATGAACTGGGTAATAGAAAACACAACATGGCAAACATCGGGATTTCCTGTAACACTGACTTTATAAGAACTTGCGACCACCTATTGACAAGGCTTTTGAACTCCAACTATTCAATCGACTCATACACTTCTCCTTTAAACCCCTAAAAGCTCCCCTTTTATTCCTACCCACAATTGATGGTAAACTAAGATACTTCTCAAGGTTATCAATAGAGTGCACCCCTAAAACTTGACAAACCTCCAGTATTTTCTCTTGAGTCACATTCGCACTAAAAAATGTCTCGAATTTATGAAAATTAACCACCTATCCAGAGCTATTTGCATACTTGTCCAAAACCTTTTTAGATGCATTCACCTCTTCTAACGACGCCTCACCAAAAATCATGCTATCATCTACAAAAAGTAAATGAGTGACAATCAGAGTATACCTATTAATGCGTACTCTCTGTAACTGTCCATGCAATGCTGCCATTCATAATAATGCTAAAAGCCCCTCACTACATACAAGGAACAAGTATGGGCTAAGGGGATCGCCTTGCCTTAGCCCACGAGACGGGCAGAACTACTCCCCCACCTCTCCATTTAACACCACTGATTACGAGACCAATTCCACACGTCTCATCACTTTTTGGATCCATAGATCTGAGAAACCCATCTACCCGATCATTTGCCTTAGGAACGACCGCTCATGTCCAGTTTTACTGCAAAAGACCTCATTCTACCCACCCTCTTATGCTTTAGGAAATGTAAGATCTCATATGCCGCTAAAATATTATCCGGTATTAGTCGTCCAAGCACAAAAGCATTTTGGGTCTCATCAATACAATAACGAATCATTGACTATAACCTATTCACAAGCATTTTTGAAATTATTTTATAAAGAATGTTGCATAAGCTTATTAGTCTGAACTGATTCATGTTTTGAGAATTACTAACCTTGGGAATTAAAACAATTTGGGTGCCATTTATCTCAGCCATCTCATGCTTATCAGCCAAAGTCTTAATACAATACTCAGCCACCTCATTTCCATCTATGTGCCAAAATCTTTGGTAAAAGACTGCACCAAGCCCATCCTCCCCTGATGCCTTTAACGGGCTCATAGATTTAACCACGTCACAGACCTCTAGAAACAAAAAGTCTCGCAACAGATTCTCATTCATGTCCGGTGAAATGCAAGATGCAAGCCCTTACAACACCTCTTCAACACCATTCAAACCATTTGAAGAGAAAAGAGAAGTAAAATAGTCTTTGGCAATATTCAACAAGTCCAAATTACTTTCATGCAAGATGCCACTCTGGTCCCTCAGATTTACCACCGATTCCTCCTTCTCTGCTGCAAAGCAAAATTATGGAAGTACATAGTATTTCTGTCCCTATTTCTTAGCCAATTACCCCTCGCCTGTTACTCCTAATAAATCTCGTCAACATACAATATTTTTTTTATGTAATTAATGCAAAGTAACATTATTCTAAACAATAACTAATTAACCTAATTAACTCTAATATTAATTAAGTAATAGTTAAGATGCCTAGGAATCTATTCAAGTAAAAACTCTATTTTACAATAATAAAATTAGCAAACATTTCTTTAAGTCAAAAACTTTTAACTAATAGTTGTATTTTATAATTATAATTATCACAATTTTTTCCCTATATTTTTATGCTTAAAGTTGTATTCAAGTAGTAAGTTTATTTTAAAACTAGCACAACCTTTTTTAACTAATAATCGTAATTTAAATTCTAATTATTTTGAAATGTGTAATTATCACAACTATTAAATTTTAATTATTTTTAAATGTATAATTATCACAAATTTTATTTTATTTACAGTTTTTAACTAATAATTCTAAATTAAATATTATGATTATTTTTAAATATGAATTTAATAATATGATGGAAAGTAAAAGGCATTCTCTTCAGTTCAAAGTTTTTCCAAACTAGTACTTTTATATATATTGCAGATAGATCTCAAATATTTCTTTCCTAATTTGTCTCAAAATACTCAAATCAAATACAAGTAGAAACATATAAATCAATAAAAAAATTTCTCATAAACCATATAGAGTTGATCACTTATCTTGAAATTAAATACAATAAATCTGACACTCACTCATTGAGTTATGTACTCAAAATTTTCAATATCTCAATGAAATTTCAAAATAAAGCATAGAAAGATGTATTCCAAATTGCAACATTCCAAAATTTTCAGTACAACAGCCAGTACTACTCTAGGAATCAGTACAGTAAATTATTGAGGAATTTTTGAAGCAAGCTTGTTAAAAAGAGATCATAAGGAAATTAATTTGATATTGGAGATGGGAATCTATGTAAAGACTAGAAAATGAGAAAATGTGGCAAAAAGGACCATATCATAAATTTTAAAAAGTATGAGGATTTAAATACAATTTAACCAAATTGAGAAAATGTGAGTTAATAATGAGTATTTGGCATGAGAATGATCTGGAATATGTATTGGTATGACGAGTATCACATTTGGACAAAATCAAATAAGATTGAAAAGTATAGGGACTAAATTACAATTTTTTTAGTTTTACCATGAAAAAGGGTATAAGTATAATTTTCACCACACATGGACATAAGTTAGAGAGTAAATGTGAATTATGAAATTTGAGTTTGATAAGTGCCAACGTGTCGTAAAAAATGCAAATTTTTTGTATGAAGGTATTTTGAAAAATTATTTTTCTCACTCCAACCTGCTTCAATATATGAAATTATCATTTTATCCTTATATATAAAGTATTAAAAGGGTACAAATGTAATAACATAATATTTACTTGACTTAAAAAATTAAAAATATTAAAGATAAACAGCAAAAATTAAATTAAAGCAGAGTGAAGTGGAGCGGAGATAGATGTATCCAACATTTATGCAGATGGTAGTGGTTTGTCAGGTGGTGAAGCAGAGTGTGCCAACTATGGAGCGACGGTGAATTTAGAAATATTCACCCCCACCCCACTCTATTGTCATCCATCAATTAGGGATATATCTTACTAAAAATGATTTGGGGGATAATAAAGAGAATGTTAGTATCCACAAGACTAATAAAAATTTATTTCTTTTCACGAAATAAAATAAAATAAATTAAATTAAATTTTGAAATTAAAAACTAAAATTAAATTTACTAAAAATTAAAAATAAAATTTGAGAAATAAATATAATAAAAATATAGTTAAAGGAAAAATTTCATATTTAATTTATTGGTTTAAACATCGATGCAAAGATAGTTTCAATCATTATAGCAAAACAGGTTTTTAGCGGCGTCTTTTGGCCCTATAAGTGCCGCTAAAACAATTTGCGGCATTTATGTAAAAAAAACACCGTTATAGAACATGACCTTTAGCAGCGCTTTTCTCAAAAACGCCGCTAAAGAACATGATCTTTTAGCAATGCTTTTTTCACAATGCTTTTTTCACAAACGCCGCTAAAAAACATGACCTTTAGTGGCACTTTTCCCACAAACGCCGCTAAGAACAGGACCTTTAGCGATGCTTTTTCCAAAGACGCCACTAAAAACATGACATTTAAAAAAATTATTTAAATTAAATAATATTTATTTCTATGATAAATATTATATTATGTTTTATTTTTCAAATTTAAACTTTAAACTATATACTTTTAAGGATAAATAAAAAAACATTGTTGAAATTAAATTTTCTATTTAACTTTAAAACTAAATATAAAAATTAATGAATTTAAATTTAGAATTTAAAATAATAGATTAATAACACAATTAAAATCCAAAAGTTAGAACTCAAGTTATCTTAAATATTAAAATAAAAATAAATTTAGAATCAAAACTAAAATAAATAATAAAAATTGGATTAAATATAAAGATATCGATAAAATAAGATATTATAACGAAGTTACTTAAATGAAATAAGGAATTAAATCATAACCATGTAAAATATAATATTTGAATATCCATTCCTATGTGAAATATCAACATTGATTATTTAAATTGATCAAGCTACTAATGAATATTCTCTTTTCTAAGTCAAAATTTCAATTCGTGTTTTTCTTCTTTCAACTCAAATAAAAATAAAATGTTGAAAACAAAACAATTAAATAAAAAAAATAGAATAATTAGTTGACACGAGATTATTATTAAGTATATGTAAATATGCAAGTAGACGATTACAAAATTAGCTGTAGTTTTTGATCAACTAATTAGTTGATCCTACTGCAGGCAGACTCGGGCAGTTTTTGAGCAAGATGAACATAGAAAGTCTACCTTCAACTTGCATATAAAACACTATTCAATTACCGGAATAAAGTCAAAACCAATCACTCTATATATGGAAAATGCCTTTAGTGTTTTCATAAAGAAGAATAAATAAAGTCAGTTTACTTTATTTTCTGGTTCCAAGTTTTGAAAAGAGAACATTCACATGTATGCATCTTTATCTTAATTTGAAAAGTAGCAATTAAACTCTGGATATTTCGATGAAATCACTATTAGAAACTTCACAAAATGAAATTTGCAGGTTCTATCTATAATCTGCTTAACATACAAACATAAGGCACTCTCGTAATTTTTTGCACATAAAATATCTGAAACTCACACCTGAATCCTGTTAACATAAGAGATAAGAAACAGTGAAGTATGATAATCACCTCAGCAGATAGAATTTGATGGTCAGATTTAGCCATTCCTTTTGAAAAAGCACCAACTGGTTCGGGGTTTGGTAAAGGAGGGACCTTGTAAAAGCTACATTTCTCAAAAGCCTCTTCTACAGATAATATTGGTTCTAAATTCTTGTTGTCATAATCAACCATTGCAAGGTTGGCTGTCATGTTTGCATTTTTCTGCGTATCCGCAACCTGAAATAGTAGTCATTTATATGTTCAATTTTAAGAATGTCATTTTGTTTATGATATTAGACACAAAAAGCCTTGAAGGGATTGTTATTACCATTCCATTGTGCTCTAACCTATGTTCAATTTAGCATATGTTTGATTTCAGCAATTAATGACCTAAAATACTTGTGAAACTACAATCAAGATGCAGGAAGAGCACTCAAAAGCAATTAAGTGTTAAGAAATTTTTACCTCAAAGGGAAGGGTTGCAACAAGTGAAGCAATAGTTTTTGAGGTGAAAGATGAATTAGTTGGGATAAATATGGTTTTTACCTGTATTAAGGTAACTCTGTAAGAATACAAAAGAACACCATTGCCTTGGGGGAAGAGGTCTGTGGAAGCCAACTTTTTGAGAAAATTTCCAGTCCCCTAGAATTCACCTCATATGGCTGAACTTTATATCACTACAGCAAAACAGGGCTTTAACGGTGTTTTTAGTGGCGTTTGGACAAAAAACGCCACAAATATTATACATTAGTGGCGTTTGCATAAAAACGCCACTAAAAACTAAGTAATAGCAGCGTTTTAGGGTCAAACGTTGCGAAAAATTGAGCAATAAAGGCATTTTTGTACAAACGCCGCCAATATTCTGAGCAATAGCGGCATAAACGCAGCTAATAATCTGAGAAATAGTGGCATTTTTATACAAACGCCGCTAATAATCTGAGCAATAGCGGCGTTTGTAATTTTTATACAAACGCCGCTAATAATCTTAGCAATAGCGGCGTTTTTATACAAACGCCACTAATAATCTGAGCAATAGCGGCGTTTGTATAAAAAACGCCGCTAAAAGTTGAGTAGCCGTTTTTGTGTAGGGACTCGTTTCGATTTGATCCGATTTAATTTTCATATATTTTTCCTATTCTTGCTTTGAGTTGTATTTTATTTTGATACATTCACTTATAAGCAATGAGAAAGTTTCATTTTAGTTACTTAATTATGAAAAATTACAAATTTCTAACTAAAAAAATTAGAAGTTTTCATTTAAGTTACAAATTAAGCTATTAAAATTGATTTAGGGTTTAATGTTTAGTATGTTAATTTTATGGTTTAGGGTTTATTATTTTGGGATATGGGTTTAGTGTTTTAAAGTTTGTTATTTGGGGTTTATTGTTTAGGGTTTAAGATCTTAGTGTTTAACGATATTAAGGTTAATTTAAGTGGTAGTGGTTAGGGGTTAAGGTTAAGGGTTCAGGGGTTTAAGGGTTAAGGGTTAAGGGCTTGTGGGTTAGGGGTCAGGGGTTAAGTTTTAGAGTTTAGGGTTTAGGGTTTAGGGTTTAGGTTTTAGGGTATATGACCCAAAATATCGAAACCAAAATCCCTCAAATCAGTTTCCCCTAATTCAAATCCCTAAAATCCCTAGAATCCTATAACCCCGAAGCTATTGGATCCAACCATCGTTTACCGATCCTTCCTTTTATTGTGAAATTGTCTTCCCATAACCTCGAATGGTATATGTATCCATTACCCTAATGTTTATTTCTTTAAAATAGGTTCAAATTTTTATCCTTAATTTATATATTAAATAATTTATTATACAATTGTAAAATAGATAATATGATTTTTAATATTAAAATTATCATTATATAGTTTGGAGTTTGGGGTTATGTGTTAGAGATTAGGGTTTGAAGTTTGGAGTTAGGGTTATGTACTGGGGTTTGGGGTTAAGTTTTTTAATTTATATATTAAATAATTTATTATATAATCGTAAAAGAGATATTATGAAATTTTTTATATAAAAATTATCATTATAGTTTTTTAAACCTTTTTTATTTCATATTTTGAAATTTTCTGTTTTTGTTTTCTTACATAAAAAAATTATATAAAAATTATGTCATGTAACTAATTCTTTTAAATATTACTCAAAGTTTCAAAAATTATTTATTTAAAAGTCAAGCACTCTTTCATCCTCTTCTTATAATTATTTATAAAATGTAATTTTTTTAATTTAATATTTAAATTATTTAGAAAAAATTAATAACACATAGAAAAATTTTGAAATAAATTATAACATAGAAAAATATATGTTAAAAATGAAAAAAAATTAAAATACTATTATTTAAAATAATTTTAAAGAATTATGGGTATATGACGATATATTTTAAATTTATATATATTTAAGATAATTTTAAAGTTTTAAGTTTTAATGGTTTAAGGTTGATGGTTTAGATTAATTAGTGTTAATAATATTAAGTAATTGGATTAATTAATAATAGTATAAAAATATATAGATTAAATGATATTAAAAATTACCGGCGTTTTATACAAAAACGCCACAAAATCCATCAATAGATTCTAAGACGGCGTCGTTTGAAACTTTGTTGTATGAATTAGTGGTGTTTTTGAATAAAACGCCACAAAAATATATCAATACAATGCAAGACGTCGTCGTTTAAAGCTTTTTGTTAGTGGCGCTTCCAGTAAAACGCCACAAAAATCTGTCAAGTATTAGTGGCGCTAGTTCAAAAACGCCGCTAAAAGTCTATCTTTAGTGGAGTTTTCCTGAAAACGACGCAAATATATATGGACATTAAGCTTCACGACGTCGTCTTATCAAAAATATAATGTGTAGTAAGGTGGACGATGTCGTTTTATCAACAATTAGTGACGCTTTTGTAGAAACGCCGCAAAACATAAATTGAGTTTGAGCAAAACGTCGTCGTTTTGCTGTGCTCGGTTTTATCCTCCTCCATCCTCGAAATCCCTAAGTGTTTTCTCCTAAAACTTTTCCCTAAATCCCTAAGAGCTTTTGTTTTCTGCTAAAAATTTTCCCTAAATCCCTAAGAGCTTCCTAAGTCCCCAACATTTCACTAATTAAAAATTTCCCAATATCCCAACATTCAACAAACAACGAGGGTATGAAATTTGTAAACAGAAACTTTATTGATTTAGGGATTTTTGTTTATTTATATACTTTTGTTTTTAATTTTTTTTAACTTCTTTATTTTTGTTCGATGTAAAGGTTTGACGGCTGGAAAGACTGAGGCTAGTCGTTCTCCAGTAGCTTCTTTCTGGGGGTTTTTTTTTCCCCTTCCCTCTCTTTTTGGTAATATTCTTCTTCTGCTGCATGCTACTTCGTTTTCAGAGACTAAGAGAGTTGGGTCTTTCTTTCTTTTTCTTTTTGCAATAATATTGGGCTTATTTGATGTTTCTTAACATTGTTGTGTTCATATGTTTTTCGGGTTTTTTCACTTTCAAATGCTTCCCATTCCTTTTTTTTCTATTAACAAATTGTTTATCTTTTTCCCAATTCGGCCGTTGTTTTTGCTATGTTTTGCTGCATTTAAGGATATCTTAAATGGGTTATTTTGTCTACTTCTTGTCTTCAAATACTAGTACTAGTAATTGCACAAAAGATAGGATCTTTCTTAATTCTCGTTTCATAGCTGCTATATAGATAATTATCTGTTCAAGGTAGTGTTTTGATTTGGTAAATTGTTAGGGTTTAACCCATCGTTGTTTTCTCTCTATGTCTGTAGTTAAAGATAGGTTATAGCGTCAGGCATTAATCAATTTATATATCATCTTTGGTATTCTGACTTCTGATTAACTTTGTTTATCTTTTCCTCACTAATGTGCTTGTTAAATAGTGTGTGATTCTTTTAATGCTATTCCAATGTCATGTTATTGGCATGTGCTTGCCGATACTAGGAAACCAATGAAAGTATCAAGTGAATTTGTTGTTGAATCTTAAGAATCTTAAAAATCATGCAAGCCTTCTGCTGTTTAATTCATAGAACTATTTTCGTGCTGCAGATATTTATTGATCTGAAAGCTCAAATTTTGGCTTCACAAGTAAGTTTTTGGTATACAATATATTTTTTCTACCTTCATAGTTTTGGAAAACATTATCAGTAGTAAGAATTGGCAAGATAGGTTTATTTGCTTAGCATTGGATGAGCAATATGTTTTCTTAATGCTGATTGGGGATAGTTTCTGTTTATCCTAAGTTGCAACTTGTTTTATTTGCTTACCATATAACCTGTAACATTTTCGTAACTCTGATTCTAAACCTACTACATTGAAGAACATGTTAGACATTATTTGTCTACTGATTGTTTGCTTTTGCTTCCTCACAACTTCACATTAAGTATCTCATCATAATTATTTGGTTACCTAGAAGATACTCTATTTTCCTGTATCTGGTCTATCTTTCTCGTGGTTGTAGGCTTCCATTGCTATAATTCTGCTGCAAACTTGTAACATCCTAGATTAGGGGTTATGCGTTTGTGCATAATTCATGAGTTAGTAGGTTTTGGCAATGTTGGAAGTGTATTAAGGGTTTTTAGAATTTTAGGATGGAAGAAGAAAGCTTTGCAAAATTATTGGTTTTTAAGTAAAAAGGGGAGCTAGGTAAATGAGGCTTTAAAAGAAACTCCGTGTGAAGCATGACACAAGGAACCATGTGGTAAAATGGCATGTTTTATGAATTATGAATGTGTTATGTGAACTCTAGAAATAAGGAAATGTATGGAAATATATGGAAATGTATGGACGTGTATGGAAATGTGTGGAAATGTGTGGAAATGTGTGGAAATGTATGGAAATGTAAGGCAATGTAGGGAAATGTAAGGAAATGTAAGGAAATGTGAGGAAATGTATGGAAATGTAAGGAAATGCAAGGAAATGTAAGGAAATGTCTTGTCTTGGAAATGTAGGGAAATGTCCTGAAAATGTAAAGGAATAAAGAGGAAAGTGAACATTTATGGAAACTAGGAAATGTAAGGAAATGATTCAAAAATGGAAAGTGAACATTTCTGGAAACTTGGAAATGTAAGAAAATGGAAAGTTTACAGAGCCGATCGAAAATTTTAGGAAACTTAGAAATGACTTAGAAATGTCAAGTTTTAAAGTTTAAAATAGGAAATTAAGGCAAGGTGGCCTTAAAAGAAAAAGTTGGTGAAATTTGACACACAAACAGGCTTGGAAAAATGGCCTGAAGATGTCACTTAGGGCATATGAAAATGGCGCCATATGCAAGAGGAATGGGCCTGGGTTCGAGTCACTTGGGAAGCAAATAAATAAGGGAGGTTTTATTTTTGCTTCCAGTAAGACCGAGGTGGACGGCACATGCTTCTAGAAAGGAGGTGTTTTATTTTCATAAATATTCGATTAAAAAGGTGATAAATAAAGGATTTTTAAATTGGATTATTTTGAAGAGATAGATGTTGGATTAAACTCTTTTATTTATGATAATTAAAGGATAAAGTTATCAAAATAGAAGAGTGGTGGCCAAGTAAGGGACTCTAGCCTAGTAAATTTGGCTATAAAAGGAAAAGAGATGCCATTCAAAGATTATTTACTCTTCCTTGATAACCTCTCGCGAATTTTCTCTCGCAACCCCTATTCTTTTCTTCTTCATTCTTCTCCTCTCAATATTCCAAAAGCCAAAAAGCTTGCTAAGATCAAGGCCATAGCCGAAGGTTGAAGTGAAGGTGCAATCGATTTCTTCAAATAAGGGTAAGATCCAAGTTTGGTTTCCATTCTTTTATACTTTAGACTTATCGAAATCTAGGGCTAATTCCATTAATGTTCATGGTTACCGAAACCTTGAAGAGATCTTTCGGGATTTGCTAAGTGTCGACTACAAGGAAGGAGAAGTTCTTTTCCCAAAGGTACACCATAGGCCGCGTGTTCCCTAGTTATTCAGTGAATTTCGGGATTTAAGAATCTAAGGTAAGTCATATTTAACATTTGGCTAAGGGTTATTTGTTGTGAATAAATGTTAGAAATTGATCTAACATGTAGTTATAGGGATTTCGACAGAGGGATACAAGGATTTCGGGATTTGAGAGTTTCAAGGTAAGTTTTAAGTATACTAATCCTACTAGGATTTGGATTTATAAATAAATGGCTCTTTACTAAGTATTAAATGATTGAATGTAGAGAATTAAGATCTAAGGCATTAGATCAAGCTTTTCGGGATTTGGATTGGAAACCTTAAGTGAATCAGGTGTGTACCCATACTAACCTTCAATACGATATATGGCAATTATTAATTATATGAATATGCATAAGAATGTGAATGTGGCTATGTGCCCTAATGTGGTACAAAAGTACTCAGGGTACGTTTCTTACTTCTGATAGGATTATGAATATGTTATATTTTTAAATAGTAATATGAATGAGAAAAATAAGTATGTTGTGCATGATAAAATATGTGGGGCATTTCGGCTATATGTGAAAGGGGAGAAGGTGTTGACTTCGGTCTCACCAACGGAATATGGTGACTACGGTCACATAATTTGAATATGGTAACTTCGGTTACATTATCTGAATTTGGTAACTTCGGTTACATTATTTGAATATGGTGTCTAATGACACAAATTATATGGGCGATGAGCACGTCGATCGCAAATGATCGCTTTCGATGGTGTGTAGCGGATGGAGGGTTGACTTAGTAGTCCCCACGGTGTGATTGGCGTGTGCGGGTGGTGTGTAGCGGATGGACAAATAGGCTTGGGTTTGGGTTGCATCATTATTTATTTGTATATGAATATGAACTTGATATGAACTTGTATGCCTGATTTGTTGAATGTTAGTATTGTGTGCACATTGAGTCTGTTGACTCACCCCTTTGTGGGACCATTTTTCAGGTAATGAGCAATCTTTGGACCAGTCGGCGGAGTTAAAGGTGGCCATGCATAGCAAGGAAAAACTTTCAATATTTGGGGACTTTTATTTTACCAAGTACTTTAAATTTTATTTGGGTTTACTTGATGTAATAAGGCCATAAGGCCCAAGTGAATTTCTTTATTTTTGATTTACTTTTAATTATTATGTTACGAACTATTTAGATTAAAGTTAAGCAAAATTATTTCTTGAAAATGAACCCTACAATTATTTTGTCACCTTAATTAAATTAGATTTTCAAAATTAATTAAATAAGTTCCCAATCTAAGCCTAACCCAAAACAATATTTTTCTAAAATTTTTTTTACAAATTATATCCAAGAAACAAAGAATTTTGAAACCGGTTTACTTAAGGAACATACCAGATCCGGTTCAGGCTCGTGGGCCGGGTGTGGGGTGTTTCAAAACTGCTTCTTTTTACCTCAAAGAATATTTAGAAAAAAAGTTACTCCAAATTTGCAGTAACCCTGTAAGAGGATACAGCGATAGAGACAGAAAGTGGATGATATAACTGTTGTTTTGGTACTTGGAATTTTCTATAGGTATAGATTATTGTATTTGCTAATAATTCAAGCTGACTTTGTTTTGGATCCTTTTATCTTAATTTTTTGACTTTGTTTTATTCTACTAAAGTGTGCCCCCCCCCATTTGTAGGTTCCACGCTTCTGGTCTTGAGGTTCAAAAAGCTCTTACTTGATATTTGTAGCTAAAATTCCAGCAGATATCAGCACTTATTCTTTCATTGGTAAAATGTTAACTTAAATTAATGTTGTTTGATATTATTTTTATTTTCTGTTTTTTTTAGTTTAAAGTATTAGTGAGTTAATGTTGTTTGTAGTTCCATCGACCTCTGCTTTCTTGGTGAGAGTGGAGTAGACCAAATCTTCAAATTATTAAGGTACGCTTTTAGTTCAAAATTCGATCGATAATGATTTATATCATGATGAATTTGTCCAAATTGCTGTTTATTATCCTACTTGGTTGGTATATATGTTGTTTATTATATTGCTGTCCAAAAAAAAAAAAAGATTCAAAGTATACAGGCTGGAAACCTAACGGGTTGCCTTATATCTCATTGTCAGATATAACAGATCCTCTCTAGGTGTAACAATGCCACATATGATGAATCTTAAAAATTACTGTCCAAATTGCTGTTTATTATATTGTTTGAACTGCTATATATTCTGTTTAATATGTTGCTGTTTATTATATTGTTACAACTGGTATAAAAATGGCATATTTAATCGTTAGCTTAATGGATCCATTTTTCTGGTGGTTTGCGCTTTTTGTTGCCAGTTTTACGTGTAAGTGCAATATAACTTGTGTTCTTTTCTATTTTTTAAACTGTGCTTTCATCACATTTTTTTTACCATCAAATCATTTTTTGTTTATCATCTAATTTGTACTGTATTGGGTTTTATTTTTGCGAAATTGTTCTGCTAAAGGAACGCTAAAATTTCAGATTAACTCTGCTGTATAAATGTTGTCTGATTTGATTTTTTTAAAACTTTAAACTTGTTGGAATGAATGATAAATTGGAACGTACAAATTGGAGTATAAATGCTTGTTGAATTAGAGTATAAATGGTGTCCAAAGCAAGGTAGGTTACTTAGGTTTTGTCGTACATAATTATGAATAAAATAATATAATATTATGAAATTTAAATAAATTAAAAGTCTGTTTTATTTTAATATGAAAATAAAATTCTTTTTTTAAAAAGTATTTAAAAGATTTTTAAAAGGAAAATTTATATTTTTTACTCATTAATTTGTTTTGGTTTGGGTGTTAATTACCTTATCTTCATTATTTAAATATAATTTAATATAAAAATAAAATTACTAATTTTTTATATTAATAATGTTTGATTTTAATATTTAATATTTTGAATGTTTTCCAAACTTATAAATATTTTGTGAAATATATATTAATAATATTGATCATTATTTAAATATGTTTTAATATAAAAATAAATTCTTTTCTTAAAAGAAGTAATTTAAAAACTTTTTAAAATGGAAATTTATTTTTGTTAGTCATTAATTACTTTGTTAAGTTATTTCTTTTTTTTTATGTTTTTTCATTATTTAAATATATTTTAATATAAAAATAAAATTACTAATTTTTTATACTAATAATTTTTTATTTTAATATTTAATGTTTTTAAATGTTTTTAAAACTTATAATTTTCTTTATCAATATAATAATAACGATCATTATTTAATTAGCTTACATAATTCACATAACTCACATAATATATATAACTTACATAACTCAGATAACTTACATAATACATAACTCAGATAACTTACATAATGCATAATACATAGGTTAAAGATCAAATTTCATAGCTTTCATCAAATTATATAACTTACATAATACATAACTTACATATTTTACATAACTTACATAATACCTGTATAGATAAACAACTTACCCGTGTAATTTACAGTCAACTTTAGACTTCAACAACTACGAAATGGATAGAACTTGTATGAATTTGTCAAGGGTAAGCAACGGCTATCGATATGGAGTAGAAACTTTTTTAAATTTTGCATTTCAAAATGCAAGCCAAGAGAATATGATTATTTGCCCGTGTAAGAAGTGTTGTAATATCAATTGGCATTATCGTGAAGTTGTCTACGAACATCTAGTTGTTGATGGCTTTGTTCGGGGGTATAAAAAATGGATTTTCCATGGAGAGTGTACATCTAGTGGAGCCTCTTCATCGATGAATTTGGGTTATCCTTATAGTGCTTACAATCAGAATGTTAGAGAAGATGACATGGAAGGCATGTTGCGGGATGCATTTAATATGTGCGGTAATGGTTTGCAATCATTTCCACCTGACTTGGGTGCAACCGATGATTATAATTTTGGTGGAAATACTTTCACCGAAAGGGGAAGAAGTGTACTTGATGAACAGCCAAATGAAGAAGCGGTGAAGTTCTACACATTACTTGGTGAAATGAACGAAGAACTGTATGAGGGATCTAAATTTTCAAAACTGTCTTTCTGTATTAATCTTTTTCACTTAAAATGTTTGGGAGGGTGGACCAGAAACTCTTTGACAATGTTGTTAGAGTTTTTGAGAGAAATGTTCTCGTTTGCAAAAATCCCTCAATCTTCCAAAGACATGAAGAAGCTGATCAAAGATTTGGGCCTTGGCTGCAACAAAATTCATAGTTGCCCAAATGACTGCATATTGTATTGGGGCAACCGGAGAAACAAACAGTGTTGTCATGTATGCGGTCAATCCCGTTGGATGAATAGAAATACAGAAGATGGTAATGAGGATGAAAATGATGCACAGTCAAGGAAGACGTCAGTTAAGATTTTGCGGTATTTTCTGCTAATACCAAGGCTTCAAAGGCTTTTCATGTCGTCGAAGACAGCCGAGTCAATGACGTGGCACCATGATGGACGAACTGATGATGGATTGTTAAGGCATCCTGCAGATTCTTTAGCTTGCAAATCATTTGACTCAAAATTTCCAACTTTTGCAAGCGATCCTCAGAGTGTGAGGCTTGGGCTAGCATCTGATGGATTTAACCTGTACAGAATCATGAGCACAGTGTATAGTACTTAACCTGTGGTGCTTGTTCCTTACAATTTGCCTCCATGGGTTTGCATGAAACAATCATCCTTTATCTTATCTATTATTATCCCTGGAGAGAAAGGGCCTAGGAATGATATTGACATATATTTGCAGCTACTTATTGAAAAGTTAAAACAATTATGGGCTGGTGTTGAGACATACGATGTAATGAGAAAGGAGAACTTTAATTTACGTGCAGCTTTGATGTGGACTATTAATAACTTCCCGGCTTATGCCAATTTATCTAGTTGGAGTACCGAGGGACGTTATGCTTGTCCTTGTTGTGCTGCGCAAACATGTTCGCAATGGTTATATAATGGGAAGAAGTTCTCTTACATGGGGTATCATTGGTGGTTACCGAAAAATCATAGATTTAGATTTTAAAGTACACAGTTTGACGGTACTGAAGAGTTCAGATAAGCTCCTTCGCAGACCGGTGGATCTGAAATATTATTCATGTTGAAAGATATGAATTTCATTTATGGGAAGATGAATCAACCGCCCAACACGCAAAGAAATAGAAGATCAAGAGATGAATCTGATGAAGAGGATGATCCTAATGAGGCGGACTTATGGAAAAAAAAGAAGTATTTTTTTTGAGTTGCCTTATTGGAGCATAAGATTTTACGACATAATCTTGATGTCATGCACATTGAGAAAAATGTCTGCGAGAACATCATTGGGACTATTTTGAATGTCGATGGAAAATTGAAAGACAATCTTCAGAGTCAACTTGATTTAGTCCACATGGGAATTCGGCATGAGCTTCATCCACAAGCACTTTCGAAAATGAAATATCTATTGTCGCTTGCTATTTTTTCAATGTCGAAGACGGAAAAAGAAGTGTTCTGTCTGGTGTTGAAGGATATAAAGGTCCCAGATGCGTATGCATCAAATATATCTCGATGTGTGAGTCTTAAAGATCGAAGACTATATGCCTTAAAATCACATGACTATCACATCTTGATGCAAAACTTACTGCCAGTTGCTATGCGGTGTTGTATGTCGAAAAATGTGACGGCTTGTGTAATTGAACTATCTAATATAATGAAAGGCATTTGTGGCAAAGTTTTGGATGTTCAAGAACTTGAGACACTACAAGATCGTGCTGCATTGACTTTATGCAATCTGGAGAAGATCTTCCCGCCTTCCTTCTTCACTATTATGGTGCACTTGTTAATTCATCTCCCTCGTAAAGCAATACTTGGTGGACCCATTTCCTATCGATGGATGTATCCCATAGAAAGGTCTTTACATATGTGTAAATTATTCCTTCATTCACCTCAATGCCTTTAGTTGCAACTTTTGATAATGTTATAGATCTTTTTTAGGTTCCTATCCAAATTGAAGTCTTACTGCCGCAATAAGCGTTATCCGAAGGGATCAATTGCTGAAGGCTACTTGGTAGAGGAATGTATGACTTTCTGTTCAAGGTATTTGGAAAATGTTGAAACAAGAATGAACAGACCATGTAGAAATGCTGGGCTCACAGATCATAACTTGGTCGAAACTTATTTATTTCAAAGTTTCGGAGAACCAATCGGCAAAGTTGAAATTATAGAATTAGATGATAGATCGTGGGTCCAAGCACATTGATACGTTCTTTTTCATCACGATTCATTGGAACCATTACGCAAGTAAGTTCTAGAATTTGATAAATATTCATCAATTATAATTTGTTTGTCTTCTAACAAAGTAAACATTTTTTTAACATAGTGAGTACAAATAAATATTGAGAGATCGTTCACGATCCTGAAGATTACATCTACGAGAAATTAATAAGTTGTTCACAGAATCATTTTATGAATGGTTAAGCTAAACGGTATGCAATTGAAGTTTTCATTGACAAGTAATACTGTTTTCTCATAACATTTATAATTACTCAATTTACTTTCGATTTAATAGGTTTGGAGTCAGAATGAAGTAAATGACGAAGATAAATGGCTTTCACAAGGTCCAAATAGAATAGTGAAAAGATATAGTGCCTTTCTCATCAATGGATACAGATTTCATACAAAGTATCACGGGAGATTGAGGAGAACCCAAAATTGTGGAATTGTTGTTAATTCTTCAATTACAAATTATGCTAGTGCTAGGGACAGTAATCTTGTCGAGGGGAATCTGGAGTATTACGGACTTCTTACTGACATAATTGAGTTGGATTATTACGACAAATAGAAAGTTGTCTTATTTCGAGGTGATTGGGCTGATGTGAATATGGCTCGCAGAATTAAAAAATATCGATATGGTTTTACAATGGTGAATTTCTCTTGATTGATTCACACTGGAGAACAACTGATATACGAGCCGTATGTATTTTTTTCTCAAGTGAAACAAGTTTTTTACTCGAAAGATCCAACTGATGAGGGTTGGTATGTTGTACTTCGAAACACCCCTAGAGACTTGTTTGACATGGGCAATGGAAGTAAAGATGACATCAGCGAAAGAACAGAAACTTTGCCTTTTCCAGAACAGAACTTAAATGAAAATATCCCTATTACTAGTACACAATTTCAATGGGTTCGTCAGGATGTGGACGAAGATATTTACGAATTATGATGTAGTAAGATTTTACGATTTTTTATTTATATGTAATATTATAATTTTAATCTTGGTTATTCTATATAATTTAACTATTTTATATGTACCATTATTGTTGTTATTTGTTACTAAAATTTCAACTATTTTATGTGTATTGCAGGAAAAATAAGTAGAAGAAGATTACAAGATTTAAACATTGTATAGAATATTGTAAATTCGGAAGAGGGCAATAGTGAACAGCAAACAGTTGTTGGATCCTCGAATGTGCCTGACATAGATGATGAGCCTGCAGAATTACAAAGTAATGTTAAGTTTATTTTACATGCATGTTGACTTTTATTATTGATTCATTTTTCAATTTTAATATAATAATAATATATCATTGTTTAGCTGAGAGTGATGGGACGCGCAGAGGTCGCAGACGTACGCTGCTTAGAGATTTATACGAATTAAATCCTGTCGAGCGTGTGAAAGTAAGGAGAAAAAGTCATGGCCAGCCTGTTGGCCCTGAAGCTCGACTTTTAGCAGGCTATTTGGGCATTATTGCACGAAATGCAAATATGTTGCCCATCAATTACGAATCATGGCATCACATGCCTGATGGAAACAAAAATCAAGCTCTCGATAATATTAAGGTAACAAAAAGTGAATGTAATTTATAATACTTTGGTTGAAGTTTCATTTATATTTACTTTCTAAACTTATGTTTTTTTTAGGAGAGATTTGCTTTGGAGGTCTCCAATGACTATATCAAAATACATTGGGAAAAAAATGGAGAGACCATAAAAGCACATTGAAAAAAGAATATTTTAAGAAAGACATAAGCCTCGATGAAAAATTGAGAAATGTCCCGCCGGGAATGTTGAGGTATCAATGGGAAGATGCGGTTAGATTTTGGAATTCAAAGAAAGGAGAGGTATTACGTAGTTTTAAACTCTTATAAATTTTTCGGTGTATAGTATTTATGTAACATCCAGGATTTAGGGGTTATGCGGTTAATCCATAATTCAGGTGATAGTGGGCTTAGTGTGTGTTTGGATGTGTTTTAGGGGTGTCGGGAAACCTTAGGCTTGGATGGAAGTCCTAGGAAAATTTTAATTTTAACCTGAGCAAAGGGAAGCTAGGGGAGTTAGGTCTTAAAAGAAATTCTGTGTGGATCATGACACAAGAAATCAAGTAGTAAAGTAGCAAGGGACGCCACCTAAGGTGCAGGGAAGGTTGCGTCACATGGAGTGTCAAGGGGAGGAGGTTCGAGTCGCGTAGACAACAAGGGAGTGTTGCTTTATTTTGTATTTTGGCGTCAAGAGAGGGGAGGAGGTGTTGGACAGCATGTGGACTTTAAAAGATGAGGTTGAGACTTGGTCTTCATCTTTTAAAATTCGGCTAAGGTGGATGGATGAAGATTGGACTCATTCAAACTTTTTGAATGAGAGGCAGAGAGGGAAAATAGGAGGAAAAAATAGGATTTGATGAGGGAAGAAGAGTTGGCCGGCCAAGGGGTTCTTTTGTTGGCAAATTCGGTCATGTAGGGGGGGATAAGTGCCGAAATTATTTGTTGCCTCTTTAGTGCTTCTTGCCAAAAGTTTTAGTCAAAGAGGTTCTCTTTTGTTTTCCTCCCTTTTCTCTGAGGCAAGAACCGAATATTGAGTAACCAAGTGGGCGTTTTGTGCATCTTCTTTTCTCTCCATTTTCTTTCCTAAAGCCGAACCTTATAAGCCCCTTATTTCCTTTTCTTTTTCACACATCCTTAAAGTCGAAACCTCTCCACCATTGTTCACTATTGCCGAATTCTTCTAACTCTCTTTTATACTTCTTTTTTTTCTCTCAAACTTCAACCCCACATTTATTCTCTTGGTGGCCGATTATTCCAACTCCATTTGGGGAGCCTTAGCCGAATCTCTATTTGAACCTCCTTGCCATTTCTTTCTTCTCTTGTTCTCTTCAAAGCTGAAAGTGCCATTGGTTGTAAGTTGCTTCAATCGATTCTCTATAGTGAGTAAGGGTTCTCTTCTAATCGTTATTCTCCTATCTCTTTTGATTGCCGAAAGTTAAGGGTCTAACTCCATTTTTCTGATGTGGCCGAATCTAGGGAAGTGATTTCGGAAAGTGATCGTTAGTGGTAAGTAAGATACAGTCTTAGGCCGAAGGCCATTCCTTTCGTTAATGCTTTGAGCCGGTTCTAACTTATAGCATATAGGGATTTCATCAACTCTATAGACAAGTGGTGGTTCCCGGGATTTTGATGAGCAAGGTAAGAGCAGTGTGGCATTTGGCCAAAGGCCATATTATAAGTATTTAAGTATTAGCCAATTTTGACTGTGGTTATTTAGGGGCAAATTGACAGGAATAAGGAGAGTTTTGGGATTCAAGATCGCTTTGGTAAGGGTACTCTATAAGTTTGGATTTAGTTATTTTGACTATATGTTAGTGACTAACCGGATGTGCTGATTAAGATATCATTGATGGATGCGAGTGCCAATCAAGGAGGTAAAGGGGTAACCCCTATCCCTAAATTCAAGAAGCGATCAGTCTTTGCAGTACGGGATTGGCCACCGGGGTGTGGGCCAGCAGCAGGGTAGGATTATAGGCAGATAGTTGTAGTTTCGATTAATGACAGCATCGGTATTGAGAGCGTAACACTTCGGGTTATCAGGTGTGTGATTAACCCGCAAATTTCCCGATTGTATGTTATATTTGCATGTGTTATGTATGTTGACAAGTGCAGTGGCGATAATGAGATGGTTACCCTAAAAAGGGGCATGCTGATAACCAGGTCAGTGTTAATTACTGATGAGACTGTGCTTATGCCGGTGAAAATATGATTGTATGCCGAATAACATGTTCATGCATTATTCATCATGATACTATCGTATGCTGCATGTGCATGGGGTGGGATTGAATATATGAAAGAAGGACAGGGTGTACTTTATGTACGTGGTTTAGTGATGGCTACGAGCCTCACGTGGATCGATGATTGGCTTTGTGTCTCATCGTGGTTGGTATCGGCTTTGTGCCATATCGTGGTTTGGTGATGGCTATGTGCCTCATCGTGGTTTGATGTTAGCTACGAGCTACATCGTGGATTGGCGCTGACTGAGGTCGTGTTGTGGATTATTTGTAATTTGTTTCACGTGGACGGCATTGATTGCCTAATTGGTGTGTAGAGGTTGAAGGGTTGATTTAGTAATCCCATGGTGTGTGGTGGCTGGATACGTGGGTGTGTAGTGGATGGACCCTAGGCTGGGTTGGGTGCACCTTGCATAATCATGTGTGGTATGTGGATTGGTGTGGATATGGGCCAAGCCCATTTGTGGACTCATGTGGATTAATTGCTTTATTATCTGATATGTGGTTGGTGTGGTTGTGAGCTAAGCCCATGAGTGGAAATCTGTGGACTAATTGCACACTGAGTCTGTTTGACTCACCCAAATTTTTACCAAACATCGCAGGTGATACATGATGCTTGGACCGGGTTGGAGCGGATACGAGGTGGCCATGCAGAAGATGTTTTTATTTATTTCATGCACTTTATATTTTCAGTATTTTGAATAATTATTTATTGTAATAAGGGCCACTGAAAGTATTTGGATTTTTGATATGTTTGAGTTGGATTGACGATCAAAATTAGTATTTGGGAATGTTTTATTTATATTTGTTTAAAAAGCGACTTATATCTTAAAACCTTGCATTAAAGTTTTTAAATCCGGAAGATTTGTAGCAACCAAATTTTACTTAGAATTTTAAACATGTAATGTTTTACAAGTGGCAGCAAACTTTTACGTTTTTACCCTTAAGACAAATTCTTTTCAAACGTTTTCCTCAGTGGCATTCCAAATTCGGCCGTGGCATTTGGGCCGGGTTTGGGGTGTTACAATTTATTATATACGTAATAATAATTTCATTATGTAGGACCATGAGTGTGTTGGAACAAGCAGCAGGTAGAAACAAAGATTCACGCACACGGCAGGGTCGAGAAGTTTTGCTTTTGTAGCTGAGGCCAAGGTATTATAATTTATTAATTCTGTCAAATATTAATGACTTTATACTATTAAATTATATTTTTACTACTACACTATAGGAAGTCTCCACTGGTCAAAAAGTTAGACGCCTTCAGCTTTTTGACATTACGCATAGGAAGAAGGATGGGTCTCCGATGACATCCGAAGCTGCTGAGATTATGATATATTTACTTAATAAAATTTGATTTATTATAAATATTTATAATGTTTAATTATAATAGTTTAATTCTTCATTAGTAGTTTTAAATTAATAATGTTAAGTTATGTTGCATTCCTTCTTATTGTATATTTCGTTTCTAACTCTTTGATTGATTTATTAGGAGAAACTAAAGGAGAAGAAGGCAGAGTATGAAGCGGCTGCTTCGACTGATTGTTCTGTTAATCTTGAGGATATCGATAACAGAATTATTACTAATGTTTGGGTCCTGAAAGGTATGGCCGGGTTCGATTTCAAGGATCTGGTGTTACTCTGACCCAATATTTTTGATTCGGCTCTGACCAATATATGCCTTCCGGGAGTCAAGCTGAAGTTCAGAGGTTAAAAGACCAAATATCTCAGATGCAAGCGAGCACGGTTGAGCAAATTGCTGAGGTTCAAAGAAAATATGAAGAACTTCACCAACAGCTTAGAGCGGATGCAGCAATGAAGGAGGCAGCGGCAGTAGCGAATGAGGCAAAGGCAACAGTAGCAGCGAGCGAGCGAGAAAATACGATGAGCTCCAACTACGACTTGACATATGATATGATGAGATGTTTCAAAGATCATAAAAAGCCGCCATCTTAGACTTTTATTTTCTCGTTGTAATATTATTTTTAACATTGTTACATTTAACATTATTGTAAGAATAATTTCAATTATACTTCATTTATTAATTTACATCATATATTTATTATTGTATTTGAAGTTTCATTCAGATTTAATGCTTTTGGCTGTGATTTATATGCTACATTTTGCTGTATTGGGTTGAAATTATATGCAATAGTTGCTGTTTTTGGTTGGTTTTAATGCAGGAAGGGTAGGATATTGGAGAAATTGTCTATTGAAAATCTGTGCAAATTAGCGGCGTTTGTGGAAAAAATGCAGCTAAAAGACTAAAAGTCACGACTTTTAGCGGCTTTTTTTTCTCATAAACGCCGCTAAAGTTTGCGGCTTTTTCTTTAGCAGCGTTTTTTGCGGCGCTTTTAAAAGCACCGCAAATACTATTAGTGGCGCTTATAAACGCCGCTAAAAGACTAAAAAAACGCCGCTAAAAGTCTGTTTTGGTGTAGTGTATTTTCAAAATATTAGGTGATTAAGAAGTAGATTATAACGACCTCAAAGAATCCATGAGATAACAAAACATTTAGCTGGAAAAGTAGACAACAACTTAAGTATGAACTCCATCAATTGTGTTCACGAGGGAAAAGAAAAGCATCTGAATAAGCAACTTCGTAGACATATTTATGATGGAGGAATCTTCCTTTAGAAAGAAAAAAACTTTGCAGTCACAAAAGGGTATTCTTTCTTAAGGATAATCTGGTGGCCTTTCAATTGATATTAACACAGGATTACAACTAATACCATAGCAAGATATTTACACAAAACTTTTCATTCGGATTCAGAAGTTCTTATGCATTCAAAATGAGATAAAAGAAGAAGAGCTGTAGCGAACAAAAGCCTAGCAAATATCAAAGGGAAAAGTGCAAGTCCAAATCCTGTACCTCCATCTTCAGCCCACTGAGAGCTGTCTGTCAAAACCAAGTAACATTTATGTAACAACCGCTCAAAACATTAAAATTATCTACCAGGCTTATCGAACCAAAAAAAAAAGAGAATATGAAAACTGAGTTCTCGCATTGAGAATAAGTTCATTCATTCTAATAATTACCCAATTTTCCTTCAATTTAACCTTTTTCTCTCAAACTAATCAACTTAATCGAATCCTTTTAACTCACACTAAAAAGAATTAGAAAATAAAATAAAATAATGTCAACAAACGATCTTACTTATAGCTTATTCATTTCTTTGAAAAAAAATGTTGAGAAATTGTCTTCTCATTCTAATTACAACACGAAAATTTCTTTTTAATCTAGCCATTCCTTTAACTATATATTAACTCAACCAAATCCTCTAAACAGTGCATAAAATTGTATACAATCAATATATGAAATATAAATCTTTTGAATACTGATAAACCATAAAAGTAACATATTTTAAGCCACATTTAATATGCTTTTGGATGATTTATCCCTCGATTTATGAAAAAAGGTGCTCTTAATCCTTTCTTTTCATGTCTTATACCCAAGAAAGCACCCAAGGATGAAAAGAACATAAAAAGGGCCTAAAACAGAGTAAATGGGCCAATTCATGAAATCGACACGGCCTAGAGCCCGATAAACACGGTCGTGCCTCATTAAAAGTCCAAACACGGCCTGGCCACGATTTACACGGGCGTGTGCCATGGCTGTGTCCCTGTCGCTGGAAAGAGTAATTTCATTCGGGAAAGGATGCTTGGAGGCAAAGAAACATATTCCAAAGCCTATTCAAACACCCTAGCAAGAATTTTACTTAAATTAGGAAACTTAGGGGCCAAGTAAGGCATTTGAAAGTCTATATAAACACCCATGGGGCAACTTGAAAGGGGAGTTCGGCAGAAGCCGAAACCGGCGTCAAAGCTAGGCCAAGGAGCCAAGCCAAAAAGGTCAGAACTAGGGAATAACACGAAGATAGCCAGTTGATCCATCCCAAGAAGCCGAAATTATACTCAAGACGGCGGAATTCTCCTTCAATTCCTTCAGGGAGTTTTAGGATTTTCTTATGTTTTGTTTTATCTTTTTTCTTGCGATGTTTTGTTTATTCATTATGAACTAAACCCTTCAGATACCTGAAGGGGATGAAACCTAGATGAATCTTTTTATTTGATTTTTAAGTTATATGATAATTACTTAGTTTGTTCTTAATTATGTTGCTTAATTCAAATCTAATGTGCTTAGGTGGAGGAGGAATAGACCCTACCTAAGAGTAGATCTAACATGATTAAGCAGAGTTGATCGAACGCCTAGAGATAGGGTTACGAGATGTTGCCAGATTAGGGTGAAACCTAATATGGGAGTCCATTGATTGATTTACTACTATCCTAGGGGGTTATTATAAGCGAACGAGAGTTCCACTAATTAACCTAGGGTTAGACGTTATTCGCCTTGAGAGAGGGTTTAATATAGGTTAGGGAGTCTTACGGATCAAGCTAAGTAAAAGAAATCATATAATTTAGGGTTAATTAATAAGTGAAGTCTAGGTGGATTCTTCCTAAGGGTATTGTCGTAATCAACTGAGTTTTCCTTCAAAGTTATTTCCCTATTCGTCCTTTTTGTCTTTGTGTCCTTAATTTAGTCTTCGTCAAAAGCAACTTCACTCTAATTTTAGGGCTAAATAATAAAAAGGAAGTTAGTATTAGTACTTTTAGTTCCTTTGGGTTCGATATCCGGTCTTGCCTAAGCTATACTACTGTTCGATAGGTACACTTGCCTTTAATCGTTGTCAGAGTTAGTTTTCAGGTTTTGATCATTCTTTTATAAATTTTAAAACTCTGATTTACAGCGATCAAGTTTTTGGCGCCGTTGCCGGGGAACTAAAATATTAAGAAAGCTTTATTTTTATTACTTTAGCCATTTTTTATTGCAATTTATTTTTATTATTTTTATTTTTACTTTGCTAATTTTTCCTCTATTTTGCTTTTGGCAGATAATTTTAGTCTATAGAGAAGATGGCACTGAATAATTATCAGTGGCAAGTCATGAGGACAATTCCTACTAAAGCAGCCAGTGCCTTCGACCTCGACGTGTTCACTAGGTTATCTACCCAGCTAGAGATGATGAATAAAAAGATCGATGGTTTGTGTAGTCGCTCGCAGGTACACCCAGTAGTGCAATATGACTCGAATCCAAGAGGCGTGGCGAATCCTGAGTACCCACCCTACGGATATGGCATAGAGAACGAACAAGTCTACTATATGGGTAACTACTCTAGACCTCAAAATAATTTTTATAATGACACTTATAATGCAGGTTGGAAGTACCATCCAAATATCTCGTGGAATGATCAACGTAGCCAAAGACAGGAACTACCTCCAAATTTTCAACAACCACCTCACCAACAGGAAGAGGAGTCGAACATTGAAGAGATGATGACAAAATTCATGGCAACCACAGATACCCGTCTCCAAGACACTGAGAAAAAATTTAAAAGTCAACAAACACCAGTTAAAGAGAACAAGAACCTATTAGAGGAAGTTACTAAATCAGTAAGGGAAGTCACTAAGGCAGTCGAACAACTCGCAAAGCTCATGTCAGAACGACCGCAAGGACATCTACTGAGTAACACCGAGATTAATCCAAAGGAGCAAATTCAAGCCATAGCAGCTCGGGAAAATGCAGAGATAGACGAACCCATCTCGCAACAAGAAAACAAGGTAGACAAAAGAAAAATAGAGGTAAGGCAAGAAAAGCCAAAACCGGTAATAAAGGAGTATCAACCTCGCATACCTTACCCCGAAGCATTAGAAAAAGACGATTTAGAAGAACAGTTCGGTAAGTTTCTTAAACATTTAAAGAAATTACATGTCAACTTACCTCTTCTTGAAGCTCTTTCGCAGATGCCAGACTCTAGAAAATTTTTAGGGAGGCATTAACTAAAAAAGCAAAGGATAGACGAGGAATCACATGTGGAACTCAACGCAAAATGCTTGGCAATTCTACAGAATAGACTACCACAGAAATTAAAAAATTCAGAGAGTTTTACAATTTTATGCATAATTGGTAGTTTATCTATAGAAAATGCGTTAGCCAATTTAGGGGCAAGCATAAATGTTATGCCTTATAAACTGTTTAAATAGCTAGGTCTAGGGAAGCCCAAACAAACTAGGATGAGCGTTCAATTAACTGATAAAACTATCAGAATTCCTAGGGGTATAATAGAAAATGTTCTAATCAAAATTGATAAATTCGTATTCCCAGTAGACTTTGTCGTTTTACACATGGATGAGGACAATAATATTCCTTTAATTTTAGAAAGACCCTTTTTAGCAACTGTTAGAGCTAAAATTGATATCTATGCAGGTGAACTCATATTTCACGTAGGCGACGAGATAGTCACTCTTCAAGCTCTTGACTCGACCAAAACATCAAGTGATAAAGAATGCCAACCTAGTGCGCCATATCCTGATGCAATAAAGAAGGACCACACAGAGGAAGAATCCGGTGAACTCACACTTCCTGAAGACGACAAACCAATCACTCTTTAAGCTCTTGACTCAGCTAGGACATCAAGTAATAAAGATACGAACGTTAATTCTACTGATAATTATTTGGTTCAACATTCTTTACAGGAAGCATCGTGAAATCACTTAGCTGAGCTAGATCTTAGACCTCATGCCAACAAAGAAGAAATACCTAAGGAACAAAGCCTTAGGGTTGACAAACTAAAAGAGGAGGAAACACAAATCAAAGAGGCACAGGAACCGCATGAAGTGAAACAAAAGAAGCCCCCAGACGAGCTGATAGGAACAACGAATCACTTCAAATTAGGGGATCAGGTATTGTTGAATAAGGAAGATCCTCGAATCACCAATTCAGACCTCAAGACAAATGAAGAAATCACTTTTGAGGTACTTAATGTCTTGCTATACGGCACAGTCGAGGTAAGCAATCCTAAATTCAACACTTTTGAGGTAAACATTACTCGACTTAAACTATATATCCATAACCGAAGTAATCACATGAGAAAGGATTTTCACCTCCTTAAACCACCATGACCATACGAATGAGAGGTAAAGTCTAGCTTAAGACTATAAATGAGTGCTTTTCGAGAGGCAACCCGAGCACTAACCCTATTTTTATAATTTTTTATTTTTTTATTCTTTTCCTTTTATTTTTCCTTTTAAGCACCTAACCATAAACTAACCAAAGAGCAGATTTCTAGGACACACGGCCTTATACACGGGCATGCCCGTGGCCATGTGGAAGCCAAGGGATGAACCATGGGTGTGCCAGTAGCCGTGCACAACCAGAGAAGAATTTCTTTTCCCAACACGGGCTGCGATACTAGGCCATGCCCGTGCTAACTACCCGTGCAAAGTTACTGACTTGTCGAACACAGGGTACACACGCCCGTGCCCCACGACCGTGTAAACTCACTGACTTGCATACCACGGGCTAAACACGCCCGTGCTACCTACCCGAGCAAAATTACTGATTTGTCGAGCACGGGCATGTCAGCTATAACACGGCCGTGGCCACCTCACCTGAACGCACCAAAAATTCAAAATCCCAAAACACAAGCTACATCTCTATTTAAACCTCATTCTCCCTTTTCCTAGTTGTCTTTCATTTTTCATTAATTATTTTTATTTTATTTTTTATTTCATTATTTTTCTTTACTTTATTTTATTTTATTTTCTTCTTCTTATTCTTTATGATATTTAGATTTAGCTTAGGATACAATAAAATTAGACCGGCTGCTTCGAGGATTCAAATTCAAACGGTTCAAGACGCTTCCCCACATTCACCTCCAATCCTATCCGGTTTCTTTTCATTGACTTCATCCAAAATTCAGGAAGTTTCACTTCTCTCCCTATCTTATGGTTTTATGATTATTTTGATATTATCCATCTTTGTACATTGAGGGCAATGTACATCTTAAGTGTGGGGGGGTTAATTATAGTATTATCTGAAAATCCCTGAATTATGCATTGATCTTAAAGTAAGTTTCTCATATTACGGTTTGAATGAAATTTTCTTTGATTTATGATTTCTATTGATATGTTTTAGATTAAGTCATTGATAATTGTGCATTGATAATTAAATTTAAAGAATACTAGGGAATCAAGCATGATAAGTCTAATTTTCAAAAAATTTAAAATTTTAGGTTGTTAACCTGAACTTGAATGTTATCTTGAAATTTGAAATTTATAAGGTTGATATCAAAAACACCCATAATTTTTGTGTGATTTTGAGCCTTATAGAGTATACATTCCTTTTCATGCTCATTCTTTTATTATGAGTATGTCAACTATGAACTGTTATTCTAGAACTTGCCTTGATTATACATGTCAAGACCACAGTTATGATTTGATACACTGAGATGATAAAGGCACCTAGGTTTAACCCACTTACACCACTAAAAAGCCTACCCTCATAATTAACCCCTAGTGAACCCCGTTGAGCCTAACAATCCTTTTATTGACTCACCCACTAATATTAACCCAAAACCCTTTGTGTTTGTTATTACCATTCTTTTTTACTATAATAAAGATATGATTTGACTAGTTACCTAAGTTTTTATTATGAGTTGAAGTTGTCTTTATTAGTTTGTTCTTAATTAAAAAAAAACAAAGCAAAGTATATTCAGTATTAGTATTATGAAGAGTGAGCTTATACAAGTTAAAATCTAATTATCAAAAGAAAAAGCTCATATTAGTAGGATTATTATTATTTGCAGTTGATGTAATTATTATCTTAGAAATTTTTAGATAGGTAACTTATCAATTTAATCTCGATTCTAACCTTCTAATTTCAGCCTTTATCCACACTTTTAGCCCTAGCCCCGTTACAACCCTAACAAAGACCTTTTGATCTGTTTATCATTTCATTTTACAGTGGTGAAGATTTGATTTTCAGGCAAGCCTATAGGATTAACTTTTCAGGTTCGACTTATGAGTGCTTAATTTTGACCCTTAAAACACTTTTCGAGTGACTTGAGTGAATCTTTTGTGAGGATGTCAATCCTTGTAGGTTTTGAATTAAAGGTAATTATTTAGATGAAAGGAAACATCTATGTTTTCGTGCTACAAATATATGACTTATCTTGTTTGAATCTTTAGGAATCTTTGAGTTAAATTATCCATGTATAAATTATCTATGAATTAGGATATGGCATTGTTGATAGGAATTTTGAATCATGGAAAGTTCATTTTAATTATAAGTTGAGAATTTTGCTTGAGGACAAGCAAAAGCTTAAGTGTGGGGGTATTTGATAAACCATAAAAGTAACATATTTTAAACCCACATTTAATATGCTTTTGGATGATTTATCCCTCGATTTATGTAAAAAGGTGCTCTTAATCCTTTCTTTTCATGTCTTATACCCAGGAAAGCATCCGAGGATGAAAAGAACATAAAACGGGCCCAAAACGGAGTAAATGTCCAAACGTAGCCGTATCACAAAATCAACACTGCCTGGACCCCGATAAACATGGCCGTGCCTCATTAAAAGTCCAAACACGGCCTGGCCACGATTCACACGGGCGTGTGCCATGGCCGTGTCCTTGTCGCTGGAAAGAGTAATTTCATTTGGGAAAGGATACTTGGAGGCAAAGAAACACATTCCAAAGCCTATTCAAACACCCTAGCAGGAATTCTACTTAAATTAGGAAACTTAGGGGCCAAGTAAGGCATCTCAAAGTCTATATAAACACCCAAGGGGGCAACTTAAAAGAGGAGTTCGGCAGAAGCCGAAACCGGCGTCAAAGCTAGGCCAAGGAGCCAAGCCGAGAAGGTCAGAACTAGGGAATAACGCGAAGATAGCCAGTTGATCCATCTCAAGAAGCTAGAATTATACTCAAGACGGCGGAATTCTCCTTTAATTCCTTCAGAGAGTTTTAGGATTTTCTTATGTTTTGTTTTATCTTTTCTCTTGTGATGTTTTGTTTATTCATTATGAACTAAACCCTTCAGATACCTGAAGGGGATGAAACCTAGATGAATCTTTTTATTTGATTTTTAAGTTATATGATAATTACTTAGTTTGTTCTTAATTATGTTGCTTAATTCAAATCTAATGTGCTTAGGTGGAGGAGGAATAGACCCTACCTAAGAGTAGATCTAACAGGATTAAGCGGAGTTGATCGAACGCCTAGAGATAGGGTTACGAGATGTTGTCGGATTAGGGTGAAACCTAATATGGGAGTCCATTGATCGATTTACTGCTATCCTAGGGGGTTATTATAAGCGAACGAGAGTTGCACTAATTAACCTAGGGTTAGACGTTATTTGCCTCGAGAGAGGATTTAATATAGGTTAGGGTGTCTTACGAATCAAGCTAAGTAAAAGAAATCATATAATTTAGGGTTAATTAATAAGTGAAGTCTAGGTGGATTCTTCCTGAGGGTATCGTCGTAATCAACTGAATTTTCCTTCAAAGTTATTTCCCTATTCGTCCTTTTTGTCTTTGTGTCCTTAGTTTAGTCTTCGTCAAAAGCAGCTTCACTCTAATTTTAAGGCTAAATAATAAAAAGAAAGTTAGTATTAGTACTTTTAGTTCCTTTGGGTTCGATATCCAGTCTTGCCTAAGCTATACTACTGTTCGATAGGTACACTTGCCTTTAATCATTGTCAGAGTTAGTTTTCAGGTTTTGATCATTCTTTTATAAATTTTAAAAATTTGATTTACAGTGGTCAAATACCAAAAAAAAAATCCTCTAAACAACATAAAGAAAACCCAGAGAAAAGAAACCCATCCCAGAGCCATTGGAAGAAAAAAGGGGAAAAAATGAACTAATACTTCAAGGCAGTACATAAATTTAGTAGCCAAAAGAAGGCAAGTATATATATTAGCAGACTAAATTACCTAAAAAGGCACATTTTCAAGCATATTTATAGAAATGGGCCGATTATACAATTAATTACGGGAAAGGACCAATTTTTGCAAAATGCGCCTACGTGGCCGCGTTTAAGGGGGGAATTGCCAGCAAAGCGCGCCTCTGGGGAGCGTTTTTTTACCATGTCAGCAAAACGCTTCCACGTCAACGCGTTTTGCTGACGTGGCAAAAAACTCTCTCCTAGGGGTGCGCTCTGCTCTGTGTTTTTATATGTTAGGGATATTTGCATGTTTAGTCCCTAGCGTTTTTAGAGTTTTTAGGGTTAAGATTTTGCCAAAATAAGGTTTAGTGTTTAGATTTTTGTTAAAACAAGTTAGAGTTTAGAGTTTTAGTAGATTTTAAAAATAAATCAAGATTTAGTGTTATTTTATAAAAATTATTTAAATTAGGGTTTAGGGTTAAATTTAATTAAATTAGGGTTTAGTTTTTTTAAAATAACATTGTGTTTATTCTTTTAACAAAATTGACTATTTTCTACCCTGAAAAAATAATTTTGAGAAGATATTTCTAAACAAATAGTGTCAAAAACGCTTAAAGCAAGATACACTGTTAGCAAAATTACAAAAAAAAAAGCTCCCATGTTGACGCTCTTTTTCTATAGTAGTTCTTGAAAAAATAATTTTGAGAAGATTTTTCTGAACAAATAGTGTCAAAAACGCTTCAAGCAAGATGCAATGTCAGCAAAATTTCTGAAAAAAGCTCCCACGTGGACGCTCTTTTTCTACAATAGTTCATGATTGGCCTTAGGCTATAAACGAGGCAAATTTCATTCTTAGGATGCAGAAGTTACAACAAGTAAAATTAGAGAGGCTAAGTAGAATAGAAATTGAAGATGAGTGAACATATTAGTGCTATTATTTACTATGACGGTGAGGTCCATGACACCGAGAATGGCATTGCTTTTCTATCAAAGAACACAACGAAAATAGTCTTTAACCAGCGTATAGATTTTACAGAATTTCATAAAAAAAATAGGCGCAAAATCTTTGAAACGACACCAAGTAGGGTTTCTTCTATTAAGTATTGATTTTGTGCTTTGATTGATCTCGTGACATATGACTCATTTGATATCAAAGGTGTTCGTAGCTTTGAGGCGATGGTGCAGACTCATCTTGCTAGTGGATTACCCTATCTTGAGTTATATGTTCAATTTTCATCGCCAAATGAAACATTTGTGACTTCAACATCAACTTCTATTCGAGAGGAATACACAACCCTAGCCGACACTCCGTTAGTGGGAGGCAGAACACGGAAGCGCCCATGTTTGGTGGCAGTATAGAAAACACAACTCCTGCATGGCACTCGATTAGTGGATGGGACATGCACATCGGTGGGTCAATGTTCAATGCTGAAAATACGTATTGGGGAATGACATCAAATTCTAGTGGTTGGCAACCCAAATCTGATTGGGGACGTTACGAAATGTTCACAAGAAGGGATGATGTACTCCCTACAACGTCCACCGGCGAGGGGACCTCGTACGTTGCAGATGATGGTGGGTTGGATGATAAGTCCGATGTGGATCCACCTCGAGAGCCCGACCCTGATGGTGTAGAAGTTGCATTATTTTTTGAATAGAGCCTGTTCCATCTGAACTTGAAGACGTTGAAGGGGGATTAGATGAAGAAGAAGAAGATCCGTGATTCAAGGCGTACTCGCCACTAGCCCACATGCATAATGTCGATATATCGGCAGATGATGAGTTGGAGTTTCCAGATCTACCACATAGAACGCGTGACCGTACAAGTTTGACATTGGATTCGGGTGATTTGGAAGTTGGTAAAGAGTTTTCCAGTAAGAATAGTTTTCTTGGTGCTTTGAAAGAACATAGCATCAATCATGGGGTTAACTAAAATGTAGTTAAATCCAAATCCAAGAAGTTTGAGGCCAAGTGTGCAGTGCAAGATGATACATGTTCATGGAAAATCATGGCTTCTTTTAGGAAAAATGACAAGCTTGTGGGAGATAAAAATGTACAAAGGTTCACATACCTATGTTGCCGGTACAGTATCACTGGGTGTTTAGGGTTTTGTATAATAATATTATTACTTAATGTTGCATTATGTAACGTACTTTGTTGACAGGTGTTTCACAAGATCATCCCAAGATGGATTCAGGCATGATAGCTAGCTTAATACTATCGATATTGAAGACGGATCCCAGAACTTCTGTGCCATGCATAATTGCCAGTATTCGTAGCCAATAGAGGTACACGCCTTTTTACCGCAAGGCTTGGATAGCTAAGCGGAAGGCATTGGAAAAGATGCATAATGGGTGGGACACTTCATATAATGTTGTTTGGCAGTGGTGTCAGGTGCTGGAGAGATATGTCCCAGGTTACACAATAGACCTTGAAACGGTCCCTGCGTACTACAACGACCGATTGCTTCGTGGATGCCAAGTGTTCAAACGTCTGTTCTGGAGCTTTAAGCAATGCCGGGACACATTTGTGTATTGCAAGCCATTGGTACAAATTGACGGTACCTTTATGTATGGTAGATATACCCATCAGCTATTGCTAGCTGTAGCACAGGATGGCGGTGGGAGAATCCTTCCAATTGCATTTGCAATAGCACCGGGGGAGTTAGCTGATGACTGGGATTTCTTTCTTTCTAGGTTAATGAGGCATGTATGCCCTCAACCTGATATCTGCGTTATATTGGACTGGGGCACTTTAATACTAGCCACAATTTAGCAACATGGATGCCTATGGGATTGCACACACCATCGGTTGTCTAAGGCACGTTGCGTCCAACTACTACGAGTAATATCGGTCTACAACTGAACAAAAGCAAGTTACCAACATGGGTATTTAATCTCTATTAATATACTTTCGGTTGTAATATTCAATTTATTCTGAATGGAATATTGTTATGTAATTTTCGTTATCAACTTATATTGGCAGGGCATGAGATCAATAAGGGTCGTTTTCATGAGATGTTGGGGAATTTGTGTTCAGTTAACAATCAAGGTGCAGACTACTTCTGTAGCATAACTTTTGAACAGTGGATACAAGCATACGACGGAGGCCTACGATATGGTCATATGACCACAAACCTAGCTGAATGCATAAATTCTGTTCTAAAAGAAACGCGTCATTTGTCGATAACCTCAGTTGTATGAGAGACATTTTCATTTTGCGACACTATTTCCATAGTGAGCAGCGAGTTATGAAGGCCAAATGCGGGGAGGCCATATATGGTTACAAAAGGTATTGCAAGAAACTAACAAGCCGAAGGCACGGGCCAACACGATGCACACTGTGTCACGATCGCGATAACTTATCGTTTCGTGTGATAGAGTTTGACAGACCGGGCTAATGTATTACCGGCGGGCAATATTGTGTACACCTAATAAATAGGATTTGAGATGTTTGACGCACTTCGTTATCCATGCACTCATGCAATTGTAGCTTGTCAGAATCTCTGTTTGGATCCCATGAGATATGTCGATGATGTGTACAAAATAGAAAACATGTACAATGTGTGGAGACACATATTCTCACCGGTCCTAAATGAATGTAAGTGGTCGTCTGTATCGCTTGTTCTGTTTAAGTTGTTACCAGATAGAGAATTGCATCGCAAACCAAAAGTTCGACCTTGCTCGAGTAGAATATGTAATAATATGGATATCCGGGAAAGAACGAACCAACGGAAGTTGTATGGATGGTGTAGGATCCCAGGTCATACAATTCTATCATGTCCAGACCAAAATAGTTGATAATTGCTGTTATGAAACGATGTTATATTATTTCTATTTAGCCTTATTTAAAATAACTTATATTTTATTCAAAATATAAAATTAATTTACTATTAAAATAATAAAAACAACTTCTTTTTTATTAAATGAAACAATATAGAAATAGCTTCTACAAATATATTTAAAAAAATCAATGTATATGCCAGTCAAAATCAGTGCCACATGGGGGTGGACGATGATTACGCATTGGATTCCTCCTTAGTTGCTCCGGTGGGGGTTGTGGTTGCTCCGGTTGTGGTTGTTGGGAGCATAACCCACTTTGGTAGAATAAAGAATGTGGAGGTGTTTGCATCACCCATGGCGGAGGTGCTTGAATCCCATAAGGTGATGGGGAATGGTAATGAGATGAGCTCTGTGACGGTGTCTTGTGCGATTCCTACGGCGATGATGGCCTATATATCATCGGTTGAGTCGAAGTCATCGGGAAAAGAGATGCACCGGGCAATGCATTCTAACCTAGCATAGGACTGAGAAAAGGAAACATATAAGGGTTAGGATACATATAAGGGCTAGAATACACACTTGGCATAATCTAAAGGGCTGTGATGTGGGTGTCATTGGTTGAGGCATTGGGACCGGTGATTGTGTGGGTGGCGCTGTTGATGGGCCCAGTGGTTGTGTGGGCACTGTTGATTGGCGTGCGCTGTCATCCCTTCTCCTTGGATTTAAAAGGCCCCGTCGTTCTCTTTCCATACAGATTTGCCGACACCTCTACTATTCCGACAACAAATATGGTTTGCCATGAATCTTAAACCATGACATGTAATCCGGGGTGCACGCTAACTCTGGGACGATGATCGGTTCGTGATCGCTGTAAAATCAGAGATTTAAATATTTATAAAAGAATGATCAAACCTGGAGACTAACTTTGACAACGATATTAAGGCAAGTGTACCTATCGAACAGTAGTATAGCTTAGGCAAGACCGGATATCGAATCTAAAGGAACTAAAAGTATTAATACTCACTTTTTTATTATTTAACCTAACTAAGATAAAGGTTGCTTTTAAACTAAATTGATGACAACTAAACTAAGGAAACAAAGACAAAAAGATGAATTTGGGAATAACTTGAAAAAGACTCAGTTGATTTTTATGATACCTTCGGGAAGAATCCACCTAGAGTTCTCTTATTATCTAACCTTAAATTATATGATTTCTTTTACTTAGCTTGATCCTTGAGACTTCCTAACCTATGTTAAACCCTCTCTCGAAGCGAATAACCTCTAATCCTAGGTTAATTAGTGGAACGCTCGTTCTCTTATCATAGCCCCCTAGGAAAGCAGTAAATCAATCAATGGATTCCCATATTAGGTTTCACCCTAATCCGGCAAAATCTTGTAGCCCTATCTCTATGCGCCCGATCAACTCCGCTTAATTATGTTAGATCTACTCTTAGGCAGGGTCTATTCCTCCTCCACCTAAGCACATTAAATTTGGATTAAGCAACATAATTAAGAACAAACTAAGTAATTTATCATATAACTTGATTTTAGGTTTCATCCCCCTTCAGGTATCTGAAGGATTTAGTTCATAATGTAAAAAGAAAACATCACAAGAGAAAAGATAAAACAAAACATAAGAAAAATCCTAAAACTCCCTGATGGGATTGAAGGTGAATTCTACCATCTTGAGTATAATTCCTGCTTCTTGGGATAAATGAACTAGCTATCCTCGCGTTACTCCCTAACTCTAACCTTCTCGGCTTGGCTCCTTAGCCTAGCTTTCGCCCCTTTTCAAAGGTGGTACTTGGGGTATATTTATAGGCTCTTGGAATACGATTCTTTCTCCCGAAGTATCCTTTTTCGACTGAAATTGCTCTTTCCAGCGACAGAGGCACGGCCATGTCACACGCCCGTGCAAATTGAAACCTGACCGTGTTCAGATTTTTCTAATGGCACGGCCGTGTGTGGTGGTGAGGAAGCCGTGCTCGAACTTCTTTAATGAGGCACGGCCGTGTAAATCGGGATTAGGCCATGTTCTAGATGTTCGTCGAGGCACGGCCGTGTGGTCCTTGGCCCAAGCCGTGTCGATTTCGTGGAAAGGCTCATTTGCTTCGTTTTAGGCCCGTTTTGTGTTCTTTTCATCCTCGGGTGTTTTCCTGGGTATAAGACATGAAAAGAAAGGATTAAGAGCACCTTTTTACTCAAATCAAGGGATAAATCATCCAAAAGCATATTAAATGTGGGCTTAATATATGCTACTTTTACGGTTTATCAAATACCCCCACACTTAAGCTTTTGCTTGTCCTCAAGCAAAATTCTCAACTTACAATTAAAACGAACTTTCCATGATTCATAATTCCTATCAAAAATGCCTTATCCTAATTCATAGATAATTTATACATGGATAATTTAACTCAAAGATTCCTAAAAATTCAAACAAGATAAGTCATAAATTTGTAGCACGAAAAACATAGGTGTTTCCCTTCATCTAAATAATTACCTTTAATTCAAAATTGACAAGGATTGATATCCTCACAAAAGATTCACTCAAATCACTCAAAAAGTGTTTAAGGGTCAAAATTAAGCACTCATAAGTCGAACATGAAAAGTTAATCCCATAGGCTTGCCTGAAAATCAAATCTCTACCATTGTAAAATGATATGATAAACAGATCAAAAGGTCTTTGTTAGGGTTGTAACGGGGCTAGGGTTAAAGGTGTGGATAAAGGCTGAAATTAGAAGGTTAGAATCAAGATTGAATTGATAAGTTACCTACCTAAAAATCTCTAAGATAATAATTACATCAACTAAAAATAATAAAAATCCTACTAATACGAGCTTTTTCTTTTGGGAAATAGTCTTTGATTGTGTAAGCTCACTTTCCATACTACTAATATTGAAAACTTGAAATTTTTTTATTTTTAGAACAAACTAAATACAAGATAAATTTAACTACCACAATAATAAACTCAGATAACTGGCTTAAATCAAATCTCGATTAAGGGGTAGTCAAAATAAAGGGTGATAACAAATACAAAGGGTTTTGGGTTAAAATTAGCGGGTAAGTCAATAAAAAGGGCTGTTAGGCTCAACGGGGTTTACTAAGGGTTAATTATAAGGGTAGGCTATTTAGTAGAGTAAGTGGGTTAAAACCTAAGTGCCTTTATCATCTCGCTATATCAAATCATAACTGTGGTCTTGACATGTATAATCGAGGCAAGTTCTAGAATAACAATTCATAGTCGACACACTCATAATCAAGAAGTGAGCATGAAAAAGAATGTATGCTCTGTAAGGCTCAAATTCTCACAAAAATTATGGGTGTTTTTTGACATCAACCTTGTAAATCTCAAATTTCAAGATAATATTCAAATTCCGGTTGACAACCTAAAATTTTAATTTTTAGAAAATTAGACTTATCATGCTTGATTCCCTAGTATTCTTCAAATTTAATTATCAATGCATAATTAACTATGACTTATTCCAAAACATATCAATAAAAATCACAAATCATTAGAAATTTCATCTTAATTAGTAATATGAGAAAATTACTTTAAAACATGATTAAATTCAGGGATTTGAGAATAATGCAGACGGTTAGGCATTTTTATCCTCAGGGTTTGAGAATAATGACAAATTAGGCATTTTCTCAGAATACCTATTCACCCCCCACACTTACGATGTACATTGCCCTCAATATACAAAGATAGATAATGACATTTTAAAGATAAATCAAAAGAGAAGGAGTAAGAATTACTCCCTATTTGTGGATGTTTTCCTGAATGAGTGTCTTTGGTGGCGGTCATGGTCAGTCGGGATAACGTTCCTACGCTAGATGAAGAAAATGGGTAGCACTTTGAGAAGTAGCCAGGCTTTATTAAGACCTAATAAAAATAAACTAAATATATAAATAAAGACAAGAAAGATAAAGAGAAAGAGACTAAGAAGGAAAATAGACTAAGGCTAGGAGATAAAGGGGCTTGAGAATCCTTATTGGTAGGTGGTTCGCGAGGTGGGTGTGACTTCTAAGGCGATGGAGGTGCTGGTGGTGGCGAAAGTGGCGTGATTCCTAAACAGCCTTTAGAACCTGACACTAAGAAACTAAACTAAGTTAAACTAATTTAAACATAAGATTATTGAAGAGAAGTAGAATGAAAGGAAAAAGAAATGAAAAATAAAAACTAATTGGCCTCATAGATCCTTGGCTTAGTGTTGAGACGAAGCTGCCGGCATGAACTCATGTTGATCGTTCTCCTTTCCGGAATGTGGCCTTTTACGCTTCTTTGGCATGGTGTTGGCTTGCTCAAGGATCTAGAGCCTTAGTAAATGGAGAATCTGAGATGGAGGAGAGTGAAAACAAAAAAAATAAGGATGAAAACAGATGGGGGAAAGGAGAAGAGGTGAGGGGTTTAAATAGATGTTCATATGTTCTGCTCCGACACGGCCGTGGTCTCAGGGTGTGTCGAATTACACGGCCTCCTCGCACAGCCGTGTTATAGAGGATGTTGTCACCCTATGCCCGTGCTTGATCCGTCTACGCCCGTACTCATGATGTTTTTCTTGTTGGCACGGTTGTCTGACACGGGCGTGTCTCACCCATGCTCGATAAGTTAGTAACCTCAGTAATTTCACACGATTTTGTGGCATGGGCATGTTCTATCTATAGTATGGAAGTCGATAGCCTTACACGGCTGGTACCATGGCCGTGCCTTATTTTTTGGTACCCGTGTCGAGAGTGGTTGGATCTATGACGTTGGGGTGTGATTGGGCTGACTGCACGGCTGCTGCCCTGTCAGGGTGGTGGTTTTGGTGGTCCACACGACCACGAACACTGCCGTGTGTAAGGCCGTGTGATCTGTCATTCTGCACTTTTGGTTAATTAAGAAGGAAAATAAAAAGAGAAAAGAAAATGTAAAATAATGCAAAAAAATAGGGTTAGTACTCGGGTTGCCTCCTGAGAAGCGCTCGTTTATAGTCTTAAGCTAGACTTTCCTCGTATTTAAAAATTTTTGGGAGGTTTAAAAGTTTGAATATCTTCCCTCATGTCTACAGTTTTAGTTTTATGACAAAAATTGAAGTCGAGAAGCGTTTACCTTGAAAGTGCCAAATGTTGGATTGCTTACCTCGACTAGTCCTTGTGGGAAGATATCGTGTACCTTAAGAAGAAGTTCTCTCTTTTCCTTAGGTTTGTTGTGGTGATGTGCGGCTCGGCTGTATCTAACAGAACCTGGTCTCCTATTTTATAGTGATTGGATGTCCCCATGAGCTTTTCTGGTGGTTCCTCCGGTTTTACGTTGGGTGAATCCGGCTCTTCTTTGACCTGTGTTTTCTGTTCTTCCTTGTGTAATCCCAGTTTTTCCTTGAAGTGCGTTTTCCATTCATCTAGGTAATCGATTTGGGTCCTTTGTTCTTCGTGAGTTGTTTCTTTGTTGGCACTGAACTGAGGATATAGTTCAATCGTTCCCTTTTTTGGAGGTACCTAAAAAGAAAGTGTAATTGAATGATTAACAAAAGAATATTCTTGCTCACCTTGATTCTTTGATGACCTAGCTGAGTCGAGGGCTTGAAGACTAATTGAGTCGTCACCTACACAAAGTATGAGCTCACCTGTGGCAACATCAATTTTAGTCTTGGCAGTTGCTAGAAAAGGTCTTCCTAAAATAAGGGGGATTGAATTATCCTCATCCATGTCTAAAACAACAAAGTCTACTGGGAAAACAAATTTATCAGTTTTTATGAGAACATCTTCAATAATGCCCTAGGAATTCTAACAGTTTTATCAGCTAATTGAATGCTCATCTTAGTTTGTTTTGGCTTCCCTAGACCTAGTCGCTTAAACAATGCATAAGGCATAACATTTATGCTTGCCCCTAAATCAGCTAACACATTATCAATATTTAAACTACCAATTAAACATGGAATTGTAAAACTCCCTGGATCTTTTTGCTTCTGTGGTAGTCTATTTTGTAACATTGCTGAGCATGTTGCGTTTAATTCCACATGGTGCTCTTCATCTATTTTACGTTTGTTGGTTAAGAGCTGTCTTAAAAATTTCCTTGAGTCTGGCATCTGGAAAAGAGCTTCAAGAAGAGGTAAGTTAATATGTAATTTCTTTAAAAGTTTAAGAAACTTACCAAACTGCTCTTCTGAATCATCTCTGTCTAATGCTACGGGATAAGGTATGCGAGGTTTGTACTCTTTGACTATCGGCTTTGGTTTTTCTTGTACTTCCTCTGTTATACCTTCGCCTACCTTACTTTCTAGAGCCGGGTTGGGTGTATCTAACTCCTTGCTACCTTGGACTGTGATGGCTTGAGTTTTCTCATTAGGGTTAATCTCTATGTTACTAGGTAGACGTCCTTGCAGTCGTTCTGACATTGATTTTGCAAGTTGTTCGACTGCTTTAGTGATTTCCTTGACTGACTTAGTAATTTCATCAATTCAGCTTTCGTTGCCTTTGATTGTTTTGTCAGCTTCTTGGATGTGCTCCTCGATGGTTGGCTTATTGTCTTGTGGATAGGGCTGATTTCAGAAGTTTTGGGGGGGTTGTTGCCTTCGATTTCCTTGATTGCCTTGTCCTCCCCATGAAAAATTTGGATGGTTCCTCCAACCTAGATTGTAAGTGTTACTATAAGGATTATTATTAGATCAGAAATAATTACCTATATAGTTCATCTGTTCATCTTCTGCTCCTGGTTGGTAGGGTGGGTACTCAGGATTCACCACAGTTCCACTAGCGTCGCACTGCATGACTGGATGTATCTGTGAAGAACACAAACTATCAAGCATTTTATTCATCATCTCTAGCTGCGTTGATAGCATGGTCATGGTGTCGACGTTGAAAACTCCTGCCGATTTCATTGGTTTAGTTCTCGAAGCTTGCCACTGATAATTGTTTATCGACATCTCCTCAATGAACTCGTAGGCTGCTTCAGGAGTTTTGTTGTTCAGCGTTCCACCGGCGGCTAAATCTATCAGTTGCCTCGTTGAGGGGTTTACTTCGTTGTAGAAGGTTTGGACTTGTAGCCATAGGGGTAAACCATGGTGTGGACACCTCCTCAAGAGATCTTTGAACCTCTCCCATGCATCGTATAGTGTCTCTACATCCATCTGCACAAAAGAAGAGATATCGTTACGTAATTTGGCCATTTTGGCCGGTGGGAAATATTTCATTAAAAACTTTTCGGTCATCTGCTCCCATGTAGTGATTGACCCTCGTTATAACGAGTTTAACCACTGTTTGGCTTTATTTCTCAATGAAAAAGGGAATAACCGAAGACGAATGGCATCATCAGAAACGCCATTTATTTTGAAGGTATCACAGAACTCCAAAAAATTAGCTATATGCATGTTTGGATCTTCGTCTTGCAAACCATCAAATTGAACAAATTGTTGAATCATTTGTATTGTGTTAGGCTTTAATTCAAAATTGTTAGCAGATATAGCAGGCTTAACAATACTAGATTCTACTTCTGTTAAATGTGGTTTCGAATAATCAAACATTAAACGTAGAGCATTGTGATCTCCCACATCGCGTAGTGGTGGGTTGTTTTCGCCCATCCCTTCAGTAAGATTGGATCTGTTTTCTTCCTCTCTTTCTGTGTAATCTAGGGCTTGCCTGGTTTCCCTACGATTCCTACAAGCAGTTGCTTCGATATCACTATCGTATTCCAAAGGTCCTCTCAGATTCCTTCTAGTCATAAACTAGAGGCACCTAGAAAAGAGAAAGAAATAAAAAAAATTAAAACAAAAATTAGAAAAATTAAAATTTAACCTAAGAAAACAAAAGAAATAAATTGCGAATAAAATAATGGCTAAAATAATAAAAATAGAGTTTTCTTAATATTGTAGCTCCCCGGCAACGGCGCCAAAAACTTGATCGCTGTAAAATCAGAGTTTTAAATATTTATAAAAGAATGACCAAACCTGGAGACTAACTTTGACAACGATATTAAGGCAAGTGTACCTATCGAACAATAGTATAGCTTAGGCAAGACCGGATATTGAACCCAAAGGAACTAAAAGTATTAATACTCACTTTCTTTTTATTATTTAACCTAACTAAGATAAAGGTTGCTTTTAAATTAAATTGATGACAACTAAACTAAGGAAACAAAGACAAAAAGATGAATTTGGGAATAACTTGAAAAAGTCTCAGTTGATTTTTATGATACCTTCGGGAAGAATCCACCTAGACTTCTCTTATTATCTAACCTTAAATTATATGATTTCTTTTACTTAGCTTGATCCGTGAGACTTCCTAACCTATGGTAAACCCTCTCTGGAAGTGAATAACGTCTAATCCTAGGTTAATTAGTAGAACTCTCGTTTGCTTATAATAACCCCCTAGGAAAGCAATATATCAATCAATGGACTCCTATATTAGGTTTCATCCTAATCCGGTAAAATCTCGTAACCCTATTTCTAGGCGCCCGATCAACTCCGCTTAATTATGTTAGATCTACTCTTAGGCAGGGTCTATTCCTCCTCCACCTAAGCACATTAAATTTGGATTAAGCAACATAATTAAGAACAAACTAAGTAATTTATAATATAACTTAAAAATCAAATAATAAAATCTGTCTAGGTTTCATCCCCCTTCAGGAATTTGAAGGATTTAGTTCAAAATGTAAATTGAAAACATCACAAGAGAAAAGATAAAACAAAACATAAGAAAAATCCTAAAACTCCCTGATGGGATTGAAGGAGAATTCTGCCGTCTTGAGTATAATTCCGACTTCTTGGGATGAATCAACTGGCTATCCTCGCGTTACTCCCTAACTCTAACCTTCTCGGCTTGGCTCCTTGGCCTAGCTTTCGCCCCTTTTCAAAGGTGGTACTTGGGGTATATTTATAGGCTCTTGGAATACGATTCTTTCTCCCGAAGTATCCTTTTCTGACTGAAATTGCTCTTTCCAGCGACAGAGGCACGGCCATGTCACACGCCAGTGCAAATCGAGACCTGACCGTGTTCGGATTTTACTAATGGAACGACCGTGTGTGGTGGTGAGGAGGCCGTGCTCGAACTTCTTTAATGAGGCACGACCGTGTAAATCGGGATTAGGCTGTGTTCTAGATGTTCGTCGAGACACGGTTGTGTAGTCTTTGGCCCAAGCCGTGTCGATTTCGTGGAAAGGCCCATTTGCTTCGTTTTAGGCCAGTTTTGTGTTCTTTTCATCCTCGGGTGCTTTCCTGGGTATAAGACATGAAAAGAAAGGATTAAGAGCACCTTTTTACACAAATCAAGGGATAAATCATCCAAAAGCATATTAAATGTGGCTTAAAATATGTTACTTTTACGGTTTATCAGTTCGCGATTAGGTATATATCATATCAATTTTTCCAAATTTCGATATATTCCGACCAGAATATCGACCAATCCATATTCGTTAGCCGTAAGTCTATTCTGTGCTGGTCATTGATCACCTCAAGTTCCTCAAGAATCAATTGTCAGAATCTAAATTGTCGCAACATTCTATCCGTCTGGTGCATCTTGACGGTAACATAGTTGACCAGTGGGACCTTAACATGTCAAATGTTTGGATTTTGAAAGAATTCTTCTGGAATTACAGCTCGTATTGTCGGTTCCTTGTATGGTGTCCATTCAAACAATATGAACGGGATAAAAGTATTAGTTATATACATAATGCTAAATACTAAATACAAATATGAAATGACTATTTTATGTATATATATTTTATTTAATATGTAACACCCCTAACTCGTATCCGTCATCAGAACAGGGTTTCAGAGTATTACCGAAACTTCCAAAATAATTTATGTAAATTACTACCCATTTACTGATATCATTCAAAATGTCCCTTAGTTGGATCCTCGAGGCCCAGTACGAGCTTTAGAATCGAGTCGAGACTTAATCGGGAACTCTAAGAATTTTTTTGCAAAATTACAAAAATTTTCCAATTTGCAGGGCTCACACGCCTGTGTGACCCTAGAACACGCTCATGCTACAGGCCATGTTCAACCCCGTGTAACTCTCTGACTTGTGCACACGGCCATGCCCATGCCCGTATGCTAGGCCGTGTTGTTAATTAATTCAATTAGAAATTAGGTGCAGGTTTCGCATGGCCAAGACACACACCCGTGTTCTAGGCTGTGTAGCACACACGGCTGAGACAGACGCCTGTGTCTTTACCGTGAGCTCAATTCTGAGCATTCTATTTCTCAAAATTAAGGTGCAGAGGACACACAGCCTAACTATATACCTATGTACCTGGCCATGTGTCACACACGATCTAGACACATGCCCGTGTGTCTGCCCATGTGGACAAATAAAGTCATTTCTAGCTTCATTTCTCTCCCAAAATCACACCCATGACGTGCACTTGGAACACACATCCAATACCAACCAATTCAAGTATTCAACTTAAGTAATTTACATCATTCACAAGGCATATCACTACATGCGTACATGATTACAACCTTAGCTTAGTTTAACTTTAGGCATTCACAACATTTAATCACATATTCTTAACATAACACGTGTATATATATCATAATAACCTACATAGTCATACCAAAATGATCCATTACTAGCCATTCCAATGGCTAGGTTACAAAAACTATTGGCCAAGTTGTCCTATACATGCCATTATACCAAAATGATTCTACTATGTATACCCAAAATAGCTAGTTGATAGTGTGACAATGCTCTAATGATCTTCAACATTCGCGAGCTTTCGAGCACTATAAAACAAAGAAAAATAAAACGGAGTAAGCATTACATGCTTAGTAAGTTCGTATAATGAAAACTAAACTTACCAATCCCGTTTATTAAATCTAAGCATACAATAACAAGTTTTCCATCCATTTGGCTAAATTGCCTATACACATGCATCCAATCAAACATGTTAGTCACAAAGTTTACATATACATCAAGTAAGGGTAGATGAGCTCATTATGCATTATTCTTTCAAGACATTATCATTTCATCTCATAATTCTCATGCCATGTCAAGAGTTTTATGTCCGTTGAAACATTGAAATTCCGATGAATACTCAATGGTACACTCGAAGTGTACAATTCAATAATCCATCAATTCTTATTCGAGGGTACCCCTTAGGGCACTTAACCAAGGAAAACACTATCGAGCCACATATCGTATAACAGTATTAGCAGTCCAGGATAAATCTTTTATATAGTGTAAGCTCAAAAGAGCTCGATTAAGATTACCAATCCAGGCTAAACCTTAATCGTAATGTATACTCGAGAGGTATTATATCAGGATTTCCTATCCAGGCTAAATCCTTTCTATAATAAGGTCAATAGGATTACTCATCTGAGCTAAATCCCATCCGCAACAAATGTAGGACCTTATTAGTTTTGAGAAAGCGCATATGATCATCAGAATTTAATATTCAATCGGGACTTAACCCTTTTTCACTATTTCCAAGCATGTATTCAAATATTCATTATAGCAATCAAATAATTCATATCAATATAAGTCACATTACATACTAACACAACATTCAATTAAACATATTTATAAGTTCGGGTAAGTTACACGAACTTACCTCGACACTTGTTCGCGTAACTAATCTACTAATCAGAAACCTTTTCTTTTCCTTGATCTAGCCTCGAGTTTGTGTTATCCAAATCTATATAAATAGTTTTAATCATCAATTTCACATATTTCATATTTAATTGGACTCAATTTACGTCCTAGGCAAAATTATCGTTTTGCCCCTAACTTTTCCATAAATTTCAATTTCGTCCCTAGGCCTGGAAAATGAAACTTGTGCAATTTACTCCCTATTCCAAGCCTAGCCAAAATTCCATTACAAATTTTACAGCACATATATTCATAAAATTTTAGAATTGTTCTTCAATTTCACAAGTTTATATTTTAGTCCCTAAATCATGTTTTCATCAAAATCACTTTGTAAAATTTGTTTATCTATCAACAACCTTTCATTTTCAACCATAAATTTTTAATCTCCAGCATATACATCCATGACCCATTTTTCATACCTTGATAACTTTTCAAATCAATCCCTCAAATAGATAGATTGTACTATTCCGGTTTAAAAAATATCAAAATTACTAAAAACGGGACAAAGAAACTTACCCAATTAAGCCTTGAAAGTTTCTTCTCTCTCCTAAGGTTTCCATAGACTTTTGGGGTTGAAGACGACAAAATAAGATGATATTTTCTTTTTATCATCTTTTAATTAATTAATTATTTCATTTTCCAATTTAGTCCCTACTCTTTTTGAATTTTTCCCTAGATGAGTCATCAAAAAAATCTACATACTTCTTTAATGGCCTAATTACCATATAAGGACCTCTAGTTTTTAATTTTATAGCTATTTAATCCTTAAAGCTATTAGAATTCAACTTTCGCATTTTATGCAATTTAGTCCTTCTCGTAATTAAATACTTAATCTATAAAATTTTCGTATCAATTTTTTTCACACATGTCTATCATAATACGGACCATATAATGAAATAAAAATAAATTATACTTTTGGGTCAGATTTGTGGTTCCGAAACCACTGTTTCGATTTCACTGGAAATTGGGCTATTACATAATACTTACGCTTCCGATGGTTGGTCTAATAGAAGCCGTATATTTTCAAGAGCAGTAGGTATTCCAACATAACTCGCCGAATGGTTCCACCTAATTAAATACATTTTCAGCATACAATTTTATTTTAAATCTATGGAATAATTGTAAAATCAAATAAAAATTTATCTTGTTATGAGCGGGAATGTATATGGGTGGTTCACTCAATGACGTAAAATGGAAAGCAAAACAAAGCCAATGATTGTAGTAGTGATAGGTAACCTCCAATTTTAGCTTTATTTGGTGGCGTCGCCCCGTACATTTCCCGGTACAATGTTGCCAACATGGTAGACCCCGAACTAAGTTCGTTAGCTTCTCTAAAATTAACGAGTTTCAGCAGCCACCTCAGATGTACGAGGTTTCGCAACAAGTCCGGCATCAGATAACCTCCAATTATCTTAAGGATGTATGTCTGAGCATATCGTATTCTTTCTCCTTCAATCGAATCATTCCCTGGCTCCGAGAATGTGTCTCGTAACCAACCCATCTCGATCCGACTTCTGTAGATATTATCCGGAATCACACCCAAAAGATCGTAGCATATGGCTCCCTAATCAGCAGATTGAACGGACTCGGTGAGTGCGGCCCCATCCACCAGCAATTCTAATTGTAACTAGACATCCTCCAATGTGATAGTACACTCTCCGTATAAAAGATGGAATGTGTGTGTCTTCGGTCTCCACCTCTCTATTAACGCGCTGATGAGTTTCAGGTCCAACTTGCACCCTCGACCTATAGTCGCCGCGTGCCAAAGCCCTGCTCCCTAAAGTAATTTTCTATCAACGGTGATGGCTGATCGTTATTTTTTAGAGTTTTAAATTTATAAATGAGAATAATCGAACCTGGAAACTAACTCTGACAACGACTTAAGGCAAGTGCACATATCGAACAGTAGTATAGCTTAGGCAAGACCAAAATGTCGAACCCAAAGGAACTAAAAGTACTAATACTAACTTTCTTTTTATTATCTAGCCTAAAATAAGTGAAGTTGTTGTTTAATCTAATTTTAATTAACTACAAAGCTAAAGACACAAAGACAAAAATAATGAATTGGGGAAATACTATTGGAAAAACTCAGTTGATTAAGACGATACCCTTAAGAAGAATCCATCTAGACTTCACTTGTTATCTAACACTGAACCAGACGATTTATTCAATTGACTTGATCGTACGATTCCCTAAGTTATATTAAACCCTCTCTCGAGGCGAATAACGTCTAACCCTAGGTTGATTAATTGAAATCTTTTTCTAATTAAAACCCCTAGAATCACATTAACTCAATCTATAGACTTCTATATTAGGTTTCACTCTAATCCGGCAAAATCTCGTCACCCTATCTCTAGGCGTGCGATCAACTCTGCTTAATTAGGGACTTTTGCTCTTCCACCTAAGCACATCATACTTGAATTAATATCCCGAAAATATCAACACAAGAATTAAGAACACATAACTAAGAACAAGTCAAATATTTATCATATAGTTCAAGAAACAATAACAAGATTCATCTTAGGTTTCATCCCCCTCAGGTATCTAAGGGTTTAGTTCATAACAATAAAAGAAAACATCTTAGAAGAAAAGATAAAACAAAACATAGAAATCCCTAAAACCCCCTGAAGGAATTGAAAGAGAGATCCTCCGTCTTGAATATAATTCTGGCTTCTTGAGATGGATCAACTGGCTATCTTCGAGTGTTTCCCACAAATCTGACCTTTTCAGATCGGCTCCTTGGCCTAGCTAACCGCCTCTTTTCAAGTTATACTTAGGGGGTTTATATAGGCTTTTGAGATAGGTTTCTTTGCCCCCAAGTATCCAAATTTGAATGAAATTGCTTTTTTCCACGACAGGGACACGGCCATGGCACACGCCCGTGTGAATTGTGGCCAGGTCGTGTTCAGACTTTTAATGAGGCACGGCTGTGTGGTCTTTGGGCCAGGCCGTGTCGCTTGGCCTAATTTGGTCCGTTTTAAGCCCGTTTCTCATTCTTTTCATCCTCCGATGCTTTCCTGAGTATAAAACATGAAAAGAAAGGATTAAGAGCACCTTTTTACATAAATCAAGGGATAAATCATCCAAAAATATGCTAAATGTGGGATTAAAATATGTTACTTTACGGTTTATCACATACCCCATTACTTAAGCTTTTGCTTGTCCTCAAGCAAAATTCTCAACTTACAATTAAAACGAACTTTCCATAATTCAATATTCCTATCGAAAATGTCTCATCATAATTCATAGACAATTTATACATGGATAATTTAATTCAAAGAGTCCTAAAGATTCAAACAATATAAGTCATACATTTGTATCACGAAAACATAGGTGTCTCCCTTTATCTGAATAATTACTTTTTAATTCAAAATCAACAAGGATTGACATCCTCACAAAAGATTCACTCAAATCACTCGAAGTGTTTAAGGTTCAGGAAAAGAGCACTCATAAGTCGAACCTGAAAAGTTAATCCTATAGGGTTGCCTAAAAATCAAGTCTCCACCACTGTAAAATGAGATGATACACAAATCAAAAGGTCTTTACAGGGTTGTAACGGGGCTAGGTTTAGGGTATGGATATAGGCTGAATTAGCAGGTTAGAATCGAGATTGACCTGATAAATTACCTAACTAGAAAAATGCACTAATCTCAAATAATTACATCAATTGAAAACTACTAATACGAGCTTTTTCTTCAAGATTTGAAATTTACAAATATAAGCTCAGCTAATCATAGAACTAATAATGAATATACTTCGAACTTTTTTTAAGAACAAATCAAATAATAATAGGAAAGAACTTTTACAACTGAAATATAGAACATAGTTAGGTAACTGCTCAAAATCAAATCTCGACAAAAAAAAAGGGTAATCAAGGAATGGTGATAACAAATACAAAGGGTTTTGGGTTAAAATTAGTGGGTGAGTCAATAAAAAGGGTTGTTAGGATTAAACGGGGTTCACTAGGGGTTAATTATGAAGGTAGGCCTTTTAGTGGTGTAAGTGGGTTAAATCCTAAGTGCCTTTATCATCTCTGTATATCAAATCAAAGGCGTGGTCTCAACCTGTATAATCGAGGCAAGTTCTAGAATAACAGTTCAATGTTGACACACTCATAATCAAAAAGTGAGCACGAAAAAGGATATATGCTCTATAAGGCTCAAAATCTCACAAAACTTATGGGTATTTCGATGTCAACCTCGTAAAATTCAAACTTCAAAGTAATATTCAGATTCAGGTTAACAACCTAGCAAAAATTTTAATTCTGCAAATTAGACTTATCATGCTTGATTCTCTAGTATTCTTCAAGTTAAATCATCAATGCACAATTAACTATGGCTTACTCGAGAACATATCAATAAAAATCATAAATCATCAGAAATTTCATTCTAATTATAATGTGAGAAACTTACTTCAAGACAAGGCATAATTCAGGTATTTGAGAATAATGCAGAAAGTTAGGCATTTTCTCGAAATAACTATTCACCCCCCCACACTTAAGATGTACATTGCCCTCAATGTACAAACATAGATATGCAATTTAAGAGAGAGGGAGAGGTAAAACTTCCTAAATTTGGATGGTTTCCGAGAGTTGGAAGTCGATAGGGGTGGTTTCTACCACCGAGCTCTGCACTAGATGAAGAAATTGAGGAGCTCGTAGAGAATTAGCCAGGAGTTATTAAGACACATTTAAAATAAACTAGACATATAAATAAAGACAAGAAAGATAATGAGAAAGAAAATAAAAATGTAATTAAACTACGGCTAACAGATAAAGGGGTTCGAGAATCCTTGTTGGTAGATGGTTCGCGAGGTGGGTGTGACCTCTAAGGCTATGGAGGTGCTGGCGGTGGCAGAAGTGGCATGATTCCCAAGCAGTCTTTAGAACCTGACACTAAGAAGCTAAAATAAAATAAACTAAATTAAGCATAAGATAGTCAAAGAGAAGGAAAATAAAGGAGAAGATAAAAGTGAAACAAAAGATAAATGGTCTCAAAGACCCTTGGCTTGTCGAATGAATGAAACGGCCGGCATGAACTTATGTAAATCGGTCACCCTGAGGGAGACTGTGCTGGGATTCCACCGTTTCTTCGACATTAAGTTTATAGGCGTCGAAAATTGGGGGAGGTTTAAAGAAGGGAAATATGGAATGGGAGGATTCTTGAAAAATAGTATAGAAGAAGGGGATGGGAAGTGGTTGAGAAGAGGGAGGGAGGGTTGGTTTATATAGAATTCCAAACCTGGTACATCTCCACGCCCGTGTACCATAGGCGTGTTAATTCATACGGCCATGTCGCACGGTCGTGATGAGCCTTGTTCGTTTCTCCCACGCCCGGTTTTAATTTGCCACACCCATTTGTGATAAGTTAGTGTCATCCACGGCCGTGTCGCACGGCCGTGGGATTTTGTCGGTGCTCGTGGGGTGGTGGTTGGAGTCTGTGACTCGAAGATTTGATTCTTTCTGACTTGTACCTCTTCTGCCATTGTCAATACGGAGATTCTTGAGGTCCACACAGCCACGGCCATGGCAGTATGGCCTGGAAATCTGCACTTTTGGTTAACTTAAAGTTAGGTGCTAAAAAGGAAAGAATAAAGCAGAATAAATAAAAATTAAAATGTAAAAGTTAACTGGGTTAGTACTCGGGTTGCCTCCTGAGAAGCGCTCGTTTATAGTCTTAAGCTAGACTCTCCTCATTTTTGTAAAAATCAGGGTGGTTTAAAAGTTTGAATGTCTTCCCTCACGCTATCAGTTCTATTTTCTTGATAAAGTTTAAGTCGAGAAGTGTTTACCTTAAAAGTGCCGAATATAGGATTGCTTACCTCGACTATTCCGTATGGGAAAATATTGTCTAGCTCAAGAGGGATTTCTTTGTTCGTGTTCAGGTCTGGTGTGGTGATGCGAGGATCTGCTTTATCTAACAGTACCTGGTCTCATATTTTGAAGTGGTTTGTTGTTCCGGTGAACTCTTCTGGGGGCTCCTTTGGTTTTACTTCATGTGGTTCCAGTTCTTCTTTGAATTGTATTTTCCACTCTTCTAGTTTATCGACCCTAAGGCTTTGTTCCTTATGTAATTCTTCTTTGTTGGCATGGGGTCCATGATTCGGCTCAGGTTTGTAATCTTGTAGTGTTTCCTGCGGTGAAAATTGAACAACTTGGTTATTTACTTGCTCACCTTCCTTAATTATTATCCTGGCCGAATCAAGAGCTTGTAAACTGATCGATTCGTCACCTACACGAAGGATGAGTTCTCCTGTGCCAACATCAATTTTTGTTCTAGCAGTTGCCAAAAAGGGTCTTCCTAAAATTAGGGGAATCAAATTATCCTCATCCATGGCTAATACAACAAAATCTACTGGGAAAACGAATTTATCAATTTTTACAAGAACATCTTCAATAATACCCCTAGGAATTCTAACAGTTTTATCAGCTAATTGAATGCTCATCCTAGTTTGTTTGGGTTTCCCTAGACCTAATTGTTTAAACATTTTATAAGGCATGACATTTATACTTGCCCCTAAATCAGCTAAGGCATTATCAATAGTTAAACTACCAATTAAGCATGGAATTGTAAAACTCCCTGGATCTTTTAGCTTTTGCGGTAGTCTATTCTGTAACATTGTTGAGCATACTGTGTTTAATTCCAAATGTGGCTCCTCGTCTAACTTCCGCTTGTTCGTCAAGAGTTGTTTTAAAAATTTTCTCTAATCTAGCATCTATGAAAGAGCTTCAAGAAAAGGTAAGTTGATATGTAATTTCTTTAAAAGTTTAAGAAACTTACCGAACTGTTCCTCTGTATCGTCTCTCTTTATCGTTTCGGGATAAGGAATGCGAGGTTGGTACTTTTTGATTACCAGTTTTGGCTTTTCCTGTGTTACCTCAACTTTACCTTTCTCTACCTCGTTTTCTTGTATTGGATTGGGTTCATCTAACCCTATACTATCATGAGCTGTGATGGCTTGGATTTGCTCCTTTGGGTTAATCTCAGTGTTTCTTGGTAGACGCCCCTGCGGTCGTTCGGCAATTATCTTTGCAAGTTGTCCAACTGTCTTAGTAAGTTCCCCAACTTGGCTTTCGATCCCTTTGATTGATGCCTATTGATTCTTAAGATTGGTTTCAGTATCTTGGAGACGGTTATTTGTGGCTGCCATGAATTCTATCAGCATCTCTTCGAGGCTCGGCCTCTTTTCCTGTGGATATGGCTGATGTTGGAAATTTTGAAGAGGTTGTTGTCTTTGATTTCCTTAACCTCCCCATGAAAATTTTGGGCGGTTCCTCCAACCTGGATTATAAGTATTACTATAAGTGTTATTATTAGATCAGAAATTATTACCTATATAGTTCATCTGTTCGCTTTCTGTGCCCGGTTGGTAGGGTGGGTACTCAAGATTCGCCACAGTTCCACTTGTGTCACACTGCATTACTAGATGTACCTGCGAAGAACACAAACTATCAAGCTTTTTATTCATCATCTCTACCTGTGTTGATAGCATAGTTACTGCATCGAGGTTGAAAACTTCGGCTGATTTTGTTGGTTTTGTCCTTGTAACTTGCCACTGATAGTTATTCAGTGACATCTCTTCTATAAACTCGTAGGCTGCTTTAGGAGTTTTATTGTTCAGGGTTCCACCGGTGACTGAGTCAACTAGCTGCCTCGTTGAGGGGTTTACACCGTTATAGAAAGTTTGGACTTGGAGCCACAAGGGTAAACCATGGTGCGGACACCTTCTCAAGAGATCCTTACATCTCTCCCATGCGTCGTATAATGTCTCTAAATCCATCTGCACAAAAGAAGAGATATTATTTTGTAATTTGGCCATTTTGGTCGATGGGAAATATTTTAATAAAAAGTTTTCGGTCATTTGATCCCATGTAGTGATTGACTCTCGTGGTAGTGATTTTAACCACTGTTTGGCTTTATTCCTTAATGAAAAGGGAAATAACCGAAGACGTATGGCATCATTAGAAACGCCATTTATTTTGAAGGTATCACAGAACTCTAAAAAATTAGCTATATAAGTATTTGGGTCTTCGTCCTGTAAACCATCAAATTGAACAAATTGCTGAATCATTTGTATAGTGTTAGGCTTTAATTCAAAATTATTAGCAGCTATAGTAGGCCTAACAATGCTTGATTCTGCTCCTGTTAAATGAGGTTTAGCATAATCATACATAGTACGCGGAGCATTATTTTCTGCCACATCTTGTGGTGGTGGATTGTTCTCGTCCATCCCTTCAGTAGGATTGGATCTGCTTTCTCGCTCTTCTTCTGTGTAATTTAGGGCTCGGCTAATTTCTTTGCGATTCCTGCGAGCGGTAGCTTCAATATCACTGTCGTATACTAGTGGTCCTCTCGGGTTCCTTCTAGTCATAAACTAGAGGTACCTATTAAGAAAAGAAAGAAAGAAAATTTAGCAAAGTGAAAAATAAAACAAAAAATAAAAATAAGAATGGCTAAAGTAATAAAAATAGAGTTTTCTTAATATTTTAGTTCCCCGGAAACCGCGCCAAAAACTTGATCGTTATTTTTCAGAGTTTTAAATTTATAAATGAGAATGATCGAACCTGGAAACTAACTTTGACAATGACTTAAGGCAAGTGCACCTATCGAACAGTAGTATAGCTTAGGCAAGACCAGTATGTCGAACTCAAAGGAACTAAAAGTACTAATACTAACTTTTTTTTTATTATCTAGCCTAAAATAAGTGAAGTTGTTTAATCTAATTTTAATTAACTACTAAGCTAAAGACGCAATGACAAAAAGAATGAATTGGGGAAATACTGTTGGAAAAACTCAGTTGATTAAGACAATACCCTTAGGAAGAATCCACCTAGACTTCACTTGTTATCTAACACTGAACCAGATGATTTATTCAATTGACTTGATCCATAAGATTCCCTAAGTTATATTAAACCCTCTCTCGAGGCGAATAATGTCTAACCCTAGGTTGATTAATTGAAATCTCTTTCTAATTAAAACCCCCAGAATCGCATTAACTCGATCTATGGACTCCCATATTAGGTTTCACCCTAATCCGACAAAATCTCGTCACCCTATCTCTAGGCGTGCGATCAACTCCGCTTAACTATGCTAGATCTACTTTTAAGTAGGGACTTTTGCTCCTCCACCTAAGCACATCATACTTGAATTAATATCCCAAAAATATCAACACAAGAATTAAGAACAAGTCAAATATTTATCATATAGTTCAGAAAACGATAACAAGATTCATCTTAGGTTTCATCCCCCTCAGGTATCTAAGGGTTTAGCTCATAACAATAAAAGAAAACATCTTAGAAGAAAAGATAAAACAAAACATAAGAAATCCCTAAAGCCCCCTGAAGGAATTGAAGGAGAGATCCTCCGTCTTGAGTATAATTCTGGCTTCTTGAGATGGATCAACTGGCTATATTCGAGTGTTTCCCACAAATCTGACCTTTTCGGCTCGGCTCCTTGGCTTAGCTAACCGCCCCTTTTTAGGTTATACTTAGGGGGTTTATATAGGCTTTTGAGATAGGTTTCTTTGCCCCCAAGTATCCAAATCCAAATGAAATTGCTCTTCTCCATGACAAGGACCTAGCCATGACACACGCCCGTGTGAATCGTGGCCAGGCCGTGTCGATTTTTCTCTTGGCCCAATTTGGTCCGTTTTAAGCCTATTTCTCGTTCTTTTCATCCTTCGGTGCTTTCCTAAGTATAAAACATGAAAATAAAGGATTAAGAGCACCTTTTTACATAAATCAAGGGATAAATCATCCAAAAATATGCTAAATGTGGGATTAAAATATGTTACTCTTACGGTTTATTAATGGCGGACCAGACATATTACGAATATAGCATTGTAACACCCGATCTAGAGACTGTTATAAAAAATTATAAAATACAAATTAATTAAAATTACATAAATGAAAAAAATATTAATAATATTCAAATTTTAAAATAAATCGTTACCATTTTCTATTGTTCAACGAAGATATGTTTATGATCAAGACGAATTAATCCCCCGACCATTGCTAACACGATCAAATATTTTTGAAGTTATAAAAAAAATTAAAGTAAATAACTAATTATAAAGAGCTTTGAGAAATTTAATGAGAAATTTGAGAGCTTTAGGGAGAAATTGTAGAGATTTTTTGCTAAATTGTAAAGAAAATATGTGTGAAATAATAAAGGGGATTTTATACTTTTTTTTACTGTTGGACCCCCTCAACGGTAAAAAAAAAGCCGTTTGGGTTTAAAATTTGCCAGCAAAGCACGCCCCCAAGGGAGCGTTTTTTGCCACGTCAACAAAACGCACTGACGTGGAAGCATTTTGCTGACATGGCAAAAAAGGCTCCCTTGGGGGCGTGCTTTGCTGGTAATTTCCCCCTTAAACACAGCCACGTAGGCACGTTTTGCAAAAAGTGGCCCTTTCCGGTAAATAATGGTGTAATCGTCTCATTTCCGTAAATATACTTGGAAATGGGCCTTTTTAGGTAATTTAGTCATATTAGCAGGATGAAGTTGAAAAACAAAGACCCTGAGCAAAATATGATCAAGTCCAAGTTTATTATGCTTAAAGGCTTCCCTGGCTCTCCTTCTAACAGGTGCTTCATCCATATTAGCATCCAAAATCTTTTGCAACTACTCATCCACCCCTTTAAACTTCAGGGGCTTAGCCATTACTCTGCTTTTTTCTCTTCTCCACTTTAACAAAACCCTGCCAATAACCAGAAGTCTATCTCTTTTCAGATACCCAATCCTCTACATGAATAGAAAAAAGTAAAAACAATTAGGGGAGGGGGTTCTAGAGTTACCATAAAAAAGATAGCTCCGGAACAAGTTTGAAGATTTCAAAGCTATGTGGCCCTTTTTTTTTCCTTCTGAGAAAAAAAATAAAAAAAACAAATAAAGTAAATTATATAGCTAAAATCCAGGAAATGGGGCAAAAAAATTGATGAGGTAAGAAATGTCAGCAAGCAAAAGTCCAAAAGTTAAAATGGAGAGATTCTTTGTAAGGTGCAGTAGTTTAGTTTATTTATTTAATTTTAAAAATTTTGTTTTTAAATTCAAATTTTAATAAATGAAAATCATACGAGGAAATTATTTGTTTTATTTTCTTACTAATTTATTACTTAGAAGATTCGCAAAGAGAAGGAAAAGGAGGTTGCAAGGTTCTATTTTCATTGTAAAGGATGAAAGGTTCAACAATGAATGTTGTAACAGGTCCTTTACATCCACTCATTTCTACTTGCAAGTCATGGAGAGGTAAACAGAAAGTCGAACCTTAAACCTTACAATGTCAAATGAAAGGGTAGGTGAAAACAAATTTAGTGAACCTCTTTGTCAAGGCGTTCTTTCACAAAGGTGGTAACTTGAGCGAAATCAAGATTCAAGCCAATCAAACCACTCTTCCCACGCTTTCTAAACAACATATCAGGCTTGACAACCACTTTCTGTGACAAAAGCCATGGCTCCTTCTCTACTAGCTCATTGAAATCGATTGACTCACACACTAAACTCAAAGAAAGACAACCAAACAAACAATTTGAAATTCAACACTCGCAGTAATCATCACTTAATGGATCGAGGAAAGATAAACATCCTCCAAAAGTTATATTCAAAACTTTCAAATCTAGACAGAATGTTATTATTCCCTCAAAAAATAAAGGCTAATAAACATTCAAAGTATAGAATTGAACTGACAATTCAGTACTTAGACAGTTTGATCATTTATCTTATCATTGTCTTGAAATTAGTTTAAACTCACTGAGCAAACAAAATATTAGTAAAATAAGGCTGAAAATGGGAGATATTGAATGAAAAAAAAAAAGAGATCCAGAAGAAGAAAATGAAATGACTTGTGCAGATTTGATGGGCAAATCATAGGCGGAAAACCTTTTGAAGTGCTGCTTCAACAATCTCTTGGAATCGTACTCTCTGATCTTCTTGCATGCCATTTCCTAGTTTTTTTTTATTGTTCTCTTCTCTGCAACCAATTCAGAGCTGAAACCTTTGTAATTCAGATTTAAACAAAGAGAATATATGAAATGAAAATGAGAGGAAAAACGATTAGGGATTTGGGGGAGAGGGAGGGGGAAACTAATTTGAGGAAAAATGATTTGGGGGAAGAGAATGGGGAATTGATATGGGGAAAAAGAAAGGGTTCTGGGAACAAAATGGTCCCGTTTTGCAAAATTTTAATACATATTCGCTGCATTTTTGGTCCAAACGTCGCTGTTGCTTCCTTTTGCAACATTTATAAAAAAAGCACGTTTTTGGTCAAATCGAAACAGTAGTTTCGGAACAATAAATCCGAAGTCAAAATATTTATTTTATTATTATTTTAATTTTTACAGCATGATAGCATGTATGTGTGAAAATTTCATGAAGAAATTTTATCGTTTAAATGGTCAATTTGAGAAAAATGACTAAATCTCGTAAATTGCAAAAGTAGTGATCTATTTGTTAAAGGTATTAAATAGCTATAGAACCCTCAAATAAATGTTCTTATGTTGTAATTAGACCATCCTTAGTGTAAGTGGACTTTTATGGACATAAAACAAGTGAATATTAATGTTTTAAACCAAGGTTAATTTGGTAAATTATGTATTAATGATATAATAAATAAAATCAAAACATGTATCATCTTTTAGCTTCTTCCTCAACTGAAAATTAGGGCTAGAGAAAAGCCATTTCCATTCCTTGTATTCGGCCAAGCTATTTTGAGCTATTAAGGTACGATTTTTGTCCCGTTTTTAATGATTTCTATGTTTTTTAGATTGTTGCAGCTAGTACTAACTAGCCCAGGGACTCATTTGAAAATTTTTTAAAGATTTTGAATGATGCCATTGATAAATATGTATGATTTTTGATGTTTGATGATAGATTATTAATATCTGTTATGAGATATATAAGTTTTGTTAAGTGATTTTGAGTGAAAATACAAAATAAGGGTTGAATTGAGAAATTTATAAAGTTAGTGGTTAAAATGTGATATAAATGAAAATTATAGGTTGCTAGGGGAATTATGGTAATTCGGCTAGCATGGTATATTTGGAATTTCACTAATTTATGATTTTATGCAATAAGGACTAAATTGTAATGTGAAAGTTTAGGGTCAAAAGTGTAAATATGTTTTAAAGAGTGTTTTGGACTAAATTGAATGAATAGATGATTAAATAAGTTAATTGTGAATATATTTAGATCAAGAAAAGCAAAATACGGACTTGGATCGGGGAAAATATAAAGTTATCGATTAATTGACTCGATTCGTTGTTTTAACATCTGAGGTAAGTTCGTATGTTATAATTCCGTTTCAAATGTTTTTATATGCTTTGATATAGCATGAATTGTGATTATGGGATTACGCACGAGTTCGGAAATGATTCAAAGAAGATTCGACATTTGGAATCTCGGTTGAACCTTCGGAATAGTTTAGGATGCTAGTGACATGTCATTAGGTATACTTAAGTTGGCTTCGGGCCATGATATAGCACTTTGTGTGCGAGATAAACCGATTTGGCTTCGAGCCATGCATATCTGCTGATTTGGGTTTGGGCCATGATATCGGAATTTCGGATAAGTTACCTTGATTTGGCTTCGAGCCATGGTATAGGTACTTCTCATGTGAGACCTTGAGTATCCGACTTCTATTCTGAATGGTTCAATTGGTAAAAGAAAGATATGGTTGATTATGAGATTGGTACGAGATGGTACAGGTACGTATGAAAATGAATTGAGGATTGAAAAACTAAGAAATTGATGAGTTCCTTGGTAAGTTATATGAATGATCATTTGATAGCTTAATATTTAATAGAATTGTTGCACATTATTTTTTATAATATGAATGATTTATGAATGATGGTAGTTTCTCATTGTTAACATACGAGCTTACTAAGCTTTATAGCTTACTTTGTGTATTTTTCGTGTTTTATAGTGTTATCAAAGCTAGCTCGGACTCGGCGATCGTCAGAAATCGCTTCACACTACTACCTATCACTTGGTACCTTTGAATTTTGGTATTTTAAGTATATGGCATGTATAGAGACTTTAAGTCATGTTAGTTATTTTTTAGTAATGACTTTGGCCAAATGAATTGGCATTGTAAATGTTTATATTTTGGTTCGTACATATATAACCATGGGTGATGGCATAAATTTGGTATATTTGGTATGTTTGAATCATGTGCAAATATATATGCTTATGTCTTGTGTATATTAAGTTGGTAGTGATGATTGTTGGTAATAGGTACTATAAATGGTAAATAGATGATTTGCGGATATAGGTATGCTTGTGAAATTAGGCCAAATAATGTGTAACGACCCAAACCCGGCCCAAACACTATGGCCGAATCTAGTTTGTTACAGAAGAAAATTTTTTTGAAAAACCCTTTTTAAATCAATTTAAGTTGTCGAAAACCTTTTATTTTAGTGACCTTGTTAAAACCATACTTGAATTTAATTTGGAAATTTATTTAAGTCAAGTTATTATACAAATTTCAAATGTGCCCAATGGCACGATAAAAACATTTTTCGGTTTAATTTGGGAAAACATGTGTATTCAATTCAGTATTAGTAATATAGTTTAAAATAGAGTATCCAACATATGAGGAATAACAGAATAAAACATCAGGAGGCCTTATTACATCCGAAATAAAGTTTAACCAACAGTAAAAATAAAATAACTAAGTTGAAAGTTCATTTAATTCAAATCCACTGCATGGCCACCTCGAGTCCATCCGGCTCTACATCCGCGATCTATGTGTTACCTGAAAAAGTAAAGCAAAAGGTGAGTCACCAAGACTCAGTATGTAACCCTTCCCCCGGTTTAAGTAAATCCATACACAGCACATAATTAACTAACATGTACCAAAACATGCACCCAACCTAGCCAACCAAACGCCTCTGTCTACCCCGTGTGGTACCAAACCACTGGTGGTGCCAAACCACTTTGGTGACATATAGTCACGATGTGATGTCAAATCACCGGAGGTGCCAAACCTCTCGTGTGTCGTGAACACAATCGATTGATGGGGCCAACCCATCGTGTGATGCCAAATCACTGGCGTCAATCCCTTATTATAATATGTGGGGCCAACCCACCGTGGTGCCAAGCCACTGGGACAAGACGCGATGAGGTACCAAACCTCTGGAGGTACCAAACCTCTGGTGACCGTAGTCACTTTGTGTTATCAAAACACTGGTGTCCGTCGACACAATGTCACTGCCCCCTCCTCTCATCAACCCATACCAAACAATCACAATATTCATACCATCATGTGTCCATTCACATATAACAATTTTATCATTAATCGTAAACCACATATCATGCTTTCCAAAAGCATCATAAAATCACATAACCAATCAAAGACTTACCCGGATCCTTGCTTATACCATTCATGGTATTAAATCCAAATCTACATAGATCAGGTTAGCACACACAATAGTTTTAGTATATTTAGATAATCATAAGTGTGTATGTACACACCTGATGTCAACGATAGTCCTAAACCCGAATAGACAAATCGGCCACACAAGCTTTTCTTTGTCTCTATATTCGGCCAAACATGGGAGTTAGTACTATGGCCTATTCGGCCAAACCAAATATTTAAAAGGGTTCTCTTTTTGAACCCGAATCCTTACCCGAGTGCCTTTAAATAATTACTCCAAGCGTTCTGCTTTCCTACTAATCGACAACCTTATGTTAGTATTTTCGGCTTATAATCACTAACTAAATAACTTGCTTAAACTAGATCTTACCATTACTTACCAAGATCGAATACTAGAGATCAGGGCCTGAATCGACTGCTTTACGTTTCCTGAGTACCTAGAAGAGATTGGTTACCAAAAGTGTTTAGAAGCCTTCGTTTAACAACTGCCAGAATCGGCACTTACCCTTAATAGAAATCGGCAAGCAACTGAGAAGAGGAACTATAGAGTTTCGGCTATGAATACTTACCTACTCTCAGGACCGATTGAAGAAGAAGTTGAAGGAGATCACCCTTGCTTGAGATTCGACTAAAGTTTAACAAAAGGGGAAGAAGAGAGTTCGGCTAGTGTGGAAAAGAGAAGAAAAGAAAGTGAAAGTGGGAGAGGGATTCGGCAAAGAGGAGCAAGGTGAGTTTCGGCACAAGGGTTTTATGAAAGAAAAAAAATAAAAGAAGGAGAGGAATGAGAGGGAGGGATGTTCGGCTTTGAGAAAGAAAAGGAAAAGGATTGGTAAATGGGAAGAATGCTAGCCGAAATTGTCAAGTAAATGGCTAAAAAAAAATTCGGCACTCCCCCCTTCACAAAGACTCCATGCCGTCCACTCTACTCCAACAAGGAGTTCAATTTTCGGCAACCTCCTTGATTTTCTCTTAGCCACCCAATTGAAAGCATTCAAAATATTTTAAATTCCCAAGTGCCTATTTTTCCTCCTTGCCACTTAATAAAGATTATTCAAATAATAATCCTATTAATCATAAAAGAAATATTATTATTATTATCCCTTATTATCCTATCATCAATTTCAAGCCTTTTCTCTCTCTTCTTTGCCGTCCAAATAAGGAAATAAAAAGGGAATTCTATGACTCGAACCTAGGCTCCCCTTACTCCTTGGTGGCGTCACCTGCAGCTCCTAAGTGGCCCTCCTTTTGCCACTTTTCCAAGGTCATTTTAGTGTCAAATATTCCTCATCTATTCTTGTAACCCCTACTTACTAAGGCTCCCTACCTTTAAAGCTTCCAAATAAAATTTTCTACTATTCCGAGTCATCTCAAGACCCCCAATTAGCCTTATTATTCCATAAATCATGTTACAGCAATTCCAACTCAAGCAAAATATGCAAACACGAATAACCCCAATTTTAGGATGTTACAGTTCTACCCCCCTTAAAAAGAATTTCGTCCTCGAAATTACCTGGTTAGAAGAGGTGGGGGTATTGCTGCCGCATCACATCCTCGGGTTCCCACGTAGCTTCTTCAACCCTATGGTTCCGCCACAGCACTTTCACCAAGGGCACTGACTTCCTACGTAGAACCTTAACATCTCGATCTAAGATCTGAACCGGTTCTTCTTCAAAGGACAAATCTGAGTTGACCTCAATCTCAGCCACTGGCACAACGTGTGATGGATCTGACCGATATCGCCTAAGCATCGACACATGGAAGACATCATGGATCTGATTCAGTTCAGCCGGCAACTCAAGCTGATAAGCTATTGGTCCCACTCGCCTCAACACTGTATATGGGCCAATGAACCTTGGGCTTAGCTTTCCTTTTCGCCCAAACCTCAACACCTTTTTCCAAGGCGACACCTTCAGAAAGACCTTGTCTCCTACATCATACTCCATCTCCTTACGCTTGGATCAACGATAAGACTTACGTCTATCGGCTCGACTTCTTTGAGAGACGAGACCGAATCACCTTGACTTTATCCTCAGTTTCTGTTACCAACTCTGGACCCAGAACTTGTCGTTCACCCAACTCCGTCCAACATGTAGGAGTACGGCATTTTCGTCCATATAGGGCTTCATATGGGGCCATTTGAATACTCGCTTGATAACTATTGTTATAAGTGAATTCCGCCAATGGTAGATACTCCTCCCAACTACCACTGAAGTCCAAAACACAACCCCTCAGCATATCCTCTAAGATCTATATAACCCTTTCTGACTGCCCGTCTGACTGTGGGTGGAAAGCTGTACTGAAATCTAATCGTGTACCCAAAGCCTGATGCAATGCTTTCCAGAACCTTGACGTGAATCTCGGATCCCTATCCGAGATAATTGACATTGGCACACTGTGTAATCTTACTATTTCAGCCACATACAAATTTGCTAGTCTCTGAAGAGGATAATCCACTCTTACCGGTATAAAATGAGCTGACTTCGTCAGGCGGTCTACAATCACCCAAACTGCGTCCTTTTTGCTGGGCGTCAGGGGTAGCCCACTGACGAAATCCATAGTAATCCTTTCCCATTTCCATTGAGGATCTTTCTTGGTGAAGTAGCCCGATGGCACACAGTGTTCGGCCTTAACCTGGCGACACGTCGGACACTTTCTCACAAACTCGCCATTACCTCACGCTTCAACCCCGCCACGAGGCTGTTTAAGAAGATCTCCATACATCTTGCTTCCTCCCGGATGCATAGCGTATGGGCTACTATGTGCATCTTGGAGAATTCTCCGCCTCAATTCTGTATCCTTCGGCATACAAGCTCGCCCTTGAAAACATAGCATCCCATCCCTAGACAGACTGTACCCTTCTAATCCACCATCCTGAACTTGTACCCTCTTAGCATTCAACCCTTCGTCTACTAACTACTTTTCCTTAATCTCCTCGACCCAAGTTGGCCTAACTTGAAGCTCTGCCAAAAGGCTTCCATCGTCATATAGACTCAGACGAGCAAACATCGCTCTTAAATCTGCATCACGACCTTCCGGCTCAACGCGTCGACCACCACGTTAGCCTTACCGGATGATACTCGATTGAGCGGTCATAGTCCTTCAACGATTCAATCCATCGGCGCGCCGCTTTAGGTTCAAGTCATACGAGTCAAGAGATACCTTAGACTCTTGTGATCCGTGTAGACTACCGACTTCTCCCCATATAGGTAATGTCTCCATATCTTCAAAGCGAAGACGCATCGCCGCTAACTCCAAGTCGTGAGTTGGGTAGTTAACTTCATGCGGTCTTAACTGACGAGACGCGCATAGGCCACTATCTTCCTTCTGCATCAACACACATCCCAAACCGGTATGGGGCGCGTCACGATGGCGTAAACAACTTCCACGCCACAAGTGTGTACCAAAATCGGAGCTTCGCCGTAATCTTCCTTAGCTTATCAAAACTTTCTTGTTGCTTCTCCGACCATACAAATGGAACACCTTTCCTTAGTAACTTAGTCAATGGCGCTGCAATAAGAGAAAATCCTTCCACAAATCTCCGATAGTACCCCGCTAGACCCAAAAAGCTTCGAATTTCGGCCACTGACCTAGGCGGTTTCCAATCCAACACCGCTTCAATCTTGCGGGATCCACTCTAATCCTTCCACGACACCACGTGACCTAAGAAAGCCACCTCCCTAAGCCAAAATTCGCACTTACTGAATTTGGCGTATAATTGCTTTTCCATCAATACTTGTAGAACCATACGTAAATGCCTGTCATGCTCCTCCTCCATCTTAGAATAAACCAATATGTCGTCTATAAACACCACGACAAATTGATCCAAGTACTGTTGAAATACCCTATTCATTAAGTCCATAAACGCCACGGTAGGTGCGTTGGTCAATCAAATGGCATTACGAAACTCGTAATGCCCATACCTTGTTCGAATGCCGCCTCTTGTGCACATCAACCTCCTTCACCTTAAGTTGATGATAGCCCGACCTAAGGTCTATCTTTGAGAATCTTGAGGCACCCTTCAGTTGATCGAACAAGTCATCAATCCGAGGCAACGGATACTTGTTCTTGATCGTTAACTTGTTTATTTGACGGTAGTCGATACACATCCGCATCGAACCATCCTTCTTCTTGACAAACAACACAGATGCTCCCCACGAGGATATACTGGGTCGAATAAACCCTCTATCCAAGAGCTCCTGAATTTGAGCCTTTAGCTCCACGAATTCCTTTGGTGCCATTCGATGCAGTGCTTTATGAACACAGTGCCGTTCGGGTAGCAAGTCTATACCGAATTCAACTTCCCGATCCGGAGGCAGACCCGGAAGTTCTTCTGGGAACACATCAGCGAATTCCCCAACCGTTCGGACCTTCTCTACTTCTGACTCTTTAGCCTCCAAAGCACAAATGCGAACCAAATACGCCTCGCACCCTTTTCTGACCATCTTCTCAGCCTTCAAGGCCGACACCACATTGGATAGGTAATTCCTTCTATTACCAATCATAGTCACTTCATCACCTCAGCCATCTTAAGAACCATGCGCTTAGCCGCGCAATCCAATCTCCCCTTGATACTTAACCAACCAATCCATTCCAAGGATCAAATCGAACTCCCCAAACGGCGGTTCCATCGGATCGACTACAAATCGACCCTTGGAGTTCTAGGGTACATCCTATAAAGCTTGTTCACAACTACAGAATGGCCTAAAGGGCTAATTACAGTCATCTCCCTAGAAGCAGTTTCAGAGTCTAGGTTCATAGTCTCTACTACACTACTAGCAACGTATGAGTGCGTCGAACCCACATCAATTAATGCAACATAAGAAAGACCGAAAATTAAAAACGTATCGGTTATGACATCCGGTGCGTCACCCTCCTCGCGACGTCTCGCTGCATAAACCAAGCCAGGCTGCTTAGCTTCTGTGTTGCCTGCACCCCTGCCCTGAATTCCACGACCTCGGTTAGGACTATTGCCTCCTCTACCGTTCCCGCGACCTCTCTGTGGTCCCACATTTCTATCCTGAGTACGGTTCTGCCCCTCTGACTGATTCTGAGCTCGCTTCCGGGGACAATCCATCACACGGTGATCCAAAGACCCACATTCAAAGCAACCCCTCTCACCGGTCCAACAACCTCCCCAATGGGATTTTCCATAGCGATTACACTGAGCCGGTCTCTGATAAGCAGCCATGGGCCTTGCCACCTGATTTGGCCCACTCTGCCTATCCTTTTTCTGAGTACTACCACTTGACCCAGACGACCCAAAGCCTCTTTTCAGCTTATTCTTATCATAATTCTGCCTCACGGACTCCTTGATCCCTTCGGCTACCTTAGCCTTCTCCACTAGCGACGAAAACTCACGAACCTGCTGTGGAGCAATTATCAGCCTCAAGTCATCTCTACGTCCGTCCTCAAAGCGAACCACGGCGCTCATGTTCGGTAGCTACGATACCTCTAGCATATCTACTCACCTTAAAAATTCCGCCTCATACTCGACCATCGACTTAGTTCCTTGCACTAACCTGAAAAGCTTTCCTCTGCGGCGTCGGTGTAGCTAGTACCCACGTCTTCTTCCGGGCGCTTTTGAAGTAATCCCACATCGAGATCATCTGCCGTGGCTCCATCTCGGACCGTGTGAGCCACCACCGATACGCTTCATCTTTCGAAGCGACACCGCCTCTTTTCAATTTCTCCTCATTAGACAGATCAAGGTCGTCCCATAATCCTTTCTCGTAGATTCTAACGATGTTCATTCCGCAGACCGGTGCCACGCCCGACACACCCGAATACCTCGGCTCAGTTAGACCGAATTCGCTCGGGAGCGATTTCCGAGCTCCCGATTCCCACCGCTCCAGCCACCAACTCCAGGACTCGCAACACAGCTTGCGATACTGCCTCACCCCCGGTTTGATCCTGATCCTCAGCTCCAAAAGTTGGGGTGGTGGTGGCGGTACTTTATTCTCAGAACCCTAACCCGACCTAACGGGTTCAGACACTGTCATCCTACCCCTACCGCGTCCACGGCGTCCACGTCCTCTAGAGCTCATTCTAACTACTGCGCTTTAATCTGATTAAGAAAATTTTATGGATTAGTACTTGTTCCACTTGATTATTCGCGAGGAAATTTTATGAAGAAAGTTTAGTTAGGGATTCTTTCGAGCAAACAAGATTTCAAGTCTTCTATCCTAGTTCACACAAAAGAGTACATCCATTCCCTAATACTTTCCCTACTTATTCACTCCTTGGACATTTCTGTCCGTTTCTATCCTAGGGGTACTTTCGTCATTTTCCTACAGGGGTATTTTCGTAATAAAATCTGAGGGAATTCAAAACTTTAATAAAGCAGGTCACTTTGTAATTCCCAAAACTGGAGTGTATTTCTGAAAATTTGTAAAATTTAAAGATATGGCAACATTTGGAAACCAGGGGTATTTTGGTAATTTTGTCAATCAGGGGTAATTTTGAAATTTTGAAACTCAGAGATGTTTTAACAGTTGTAAAACTCGGAGGGTTCCTTTTTGAAAGTTTTCCTTTTTAAGAGGTGATGTTTGTAAAGATTCAAAAATCAGGGTCATTTCGGTAATTTTGCAATTTGAGGGCATTTTCGTAATTTTCCAAAACCAAAGTATGTTATTGATGATAACCAAAGTAGAGTTATTGGATTTTGATAAAATAATGAAATTTTCGGGCAAAACCATTGAGTTGAAATTTATGAACCAAGGGTATTTTAGTAATTTTACCCCCTAAGGGCATTTCTGTAATTTTTCACAAATCAAGTTTTTCGGGGAAAACATTGTAAAAATGGTTGTTCTCAAATTTGAAAGAGTGATTTAAAAGTTTTGAAAAAACTAGAGTTTTGTTGTTTTCTTTTTTTTTTCAAAAACATGGCTAGTTCCCTTTCGGGTTTTAGTCGTTATGTTTAGCCTACGACCGAGCCCTCTTGGTCAGGGTGAACCAAAGCTACGCACCAGGCAGGATTCGAGTGAAGAGGAGGTGAGTCACGCGAACTGCTTAAATACCAAGCTCCCACCGAACCTTTCTAGACATGCGCACAGAGGTTGCCACACCACCGAGCCCTCGAGTTAGGGTGAGCAGAAGGCTACGCACGGGTAGGATACTGCGAAGAGAGGTGTGAGTCACGAGGATCGCTTAAATACCGGGCTCTTACGGATCCAATCCTAGACATGCGTACAGGGGTTACCACAACCTAGCTCAGTGACTAAGTCATAGGTTGGTTTAGTTCATTAAGTCTTATGTCTTGTTTGGGTGTTTGAGTAGCCTAATCCTAGGGTTCAAGTTCCTATAAATCTATCTACGTTCCATGCTTCCTACCCTTCTACAGAAGAAATAATTCACCAAGAGGTTCAGAAGTACTTACCTGGGCGGATCGGTGCCGGAGACTCGGGCCATGCTGCTTAAAAACCCAAAAACAATTCAAAAGGCCTACCAAAACATTTTTGGGCCTTGAGCCCTGCACAAATAGAGCTTTGAACTGGCTCGATACCAATTTTGTAACGACCCAAACCCGCCCAAACACTATGGCGAATCGGTTTTATTCTGAGAAGAAAATTTTTTGAAAAACACTTTTTAAATCAATTTAAGTTGTCGAAAACCTTTTATTTTAGTGACCTTGCTAAAACCATACTTGAATTTAATTTGGAAATTTATTTAAGTCAAGTTATTATACAAATTTCAAATGTGCCCGATGGCACGATAAAAACATTTTTCGGTTTAATTTGGGAAAACATGTGTATTCAATTCAGTATTAGTAATATAGTTTAAAATAGAGTATCCAACATATGAGGAATAACAGAATAAAACATCAGGAGGCCTTATTACATCCGAAATAAAGTTTAACCAACAGTAAAAATAAAATAACTAAGTTGAAAGTTCATTTAATTCAAATCCACTGCATGGCCACCTCGAGTCAATCCGGCTCTACATCCGCGATCTATGTGTTACCTGAAAAAGTAAAGGAGAAGGTGAGTCACCAAGACTCAGTATGTAACCTTTCCCCCGGTTTAAGTAAATCCATACACAGCACATAATTAACTAACATGTACCAAAACATGCACCCAACCTAGCCAACCAAACGCCTGTGTCTACCCCGTGTGGTACCAAACCACTGGTGGTGCCAAACCACTGGTGACATATAGTCACAGATGTGATGTCAAATCACTGGAGGTGCCAAACCTCTGGTGTCCGTAGACACAATCGATTGATGGGGCCAACCCATCGTGTGATGCCAAATCACTGGCGTCAATCCCTTATTATAATATGTGGGGCCAACCCACCGTGGTGCCAAGCCACTGGGACAAGACGCGATGAGGTACCAAACCTCTGGAGGTACCAAACCTCTGGTGACCGTAGTCACTTTGTGTTACCAAAACACTGGTGTCCGTCGACACAATGTCACTGCCCCCTCCTCTCATCAACCCATACCAAACAATCACAATATTCATACCATCATGTGTCCATTCACATATAACAATTTTATCATTAATCGTAAACCACATATCATGCTTTCCAAAAGCATCATAAAATCACATAACCAATCAGGGACTTACCCGAATCCTTGCTTATACCATTCATGGTATTAAATCCAAATCTACATAGATCAGGTTAGCACACACAACAGTTTTAGTACATTTAGATAATCATAAGTGTGTATGTACACACCTGATGTCGATGATAGTCCTAAACCCGAATAGACAAATCAGCCACACAAGCTTTTCTTTGTCCCTATATTCGGCCAAACATGGGAGTTAGTACTATGGCCTATTCGGCCAAACCAAATATTTAAAAGGGTTCTCTTTTTGAACCCAAATCCTTACCCGAGTGCCTTTAAATAATTACTCCAAGTGTTCTGCTTTCCTACTAATCGGCAACCTTATGTTAGTAATTTTCGGCTTATAATCACTAACTAAATAACTTGTTTAAACTAGATCTTACCGTTACTTACCAAGATCGAATACTAGAGATCAGGGCCTGAATCGACTGCTTTACGTTTCCTGAGTACCTAGAAGAGATCGGTTACCAAAAGTGTTTAGAAGCCTTCGTTTAACAACTGCCAGAATCGGCACTTACCCTTAATAGAAATCGGCAAGGAACTGAGAAGAGGAACTATAGAGTTTCGGCTATGAATACTTACCTACTCTCAGGACCGATTGAAGAAGAAGTTGAAGGAGATCACCCTTGCTTGAGATTCGACTAAAGTTTAACAAAAGGGGAAGAAGAGAGTTCGGCTAGTGTGGAAAAGAGAAGAAAAGAAAGTGAAAGTGGGAGAGGGATTCGGCAAAGAGGAGCAAGGTGAGTTTCGGCACAAGGGTTTTATGAAAGAAAGAAAATAAAAGAAGGAGAGGAATGAGAGGGAGGGATGTTTGGCTTTGAGAAAGAAAAGGAAAAGGATTGGTAAATGGGAAGAATGCTAGCCGAAATTGTCAAGTAAATGGCTAAAAAAAAATTCGGCACTCCCCCCTTCACAAAGACTCCATGCCGTCCACTCTACTCCAACAAGGAGTTCAATTTTCGGCAACCTCCTTGATTTTCTCTTAGCCACCCAATTGAAAGCATTCAAAATATTTTAAATTCCCAAGTGCCTATTTTTCCTCCTTGCCACTTAATAAAGATTATTCAAATAATAATCCTATTAATCATAAAAGAAATATTATTATTATTATTATTATTGTCCCTTATTATCCTATCATCAATTTCAAGCCTTTTCTCTCTCTTCTTTGCCGTCCAAATAAGGAAATAAAAAGGGAATTCCATGACTCGATCCTAGGCTCCCCTTACTCCTTGGTGGCGTCACCTGCAGCTCCTAAGTGGCCCTCCTTTTGCCACTTTTCCAAGGTCATTTTAGTGTCAAATATTCCTCATTATTCTTGTAACCCCTACTTACTAAGGCTCCCTACCTTTAAAGCTTCCAAATAAAATTTTCTACTATTCTGAGCCAGCTCAAGACCCCCAATTACCCTTATTATTCCATAAATCATGTTACAGCAATTCCAACTCAGGCAAAATAATGCAAACACGAATAACCCCAATTTTAGGATGTTACATAATGCATCTTTGATAATGGTTATTTTGATGATGTGGGATTATAAAGATTGGTATGAATTTAGTTAGCATATTGTGGTACTTATGTGCCTTGAATTGGTTTGTATTCAAATGGTAAGAATTAGACTTGGCTTGGTTGTTTTGGATGGTATATTATGTTATTGATTAGTGTCATTTCTGTAGGTGAAGATGTGTACCGAATGGGGTGGAAAAATGGCTTGGTAAATGGCCTATTTTTTGTCGACACGGGCGTGTGTCTCAACCGTGTGTGACACACGGTCATGATACACGGCCGTGTGTCCCCTGGTGTTGAAATTGAAATGAAGTCAGTATGCTCCACGCGGTCTCACACACGGGCGTGCGATCGGCCATGTGGCACAAGTCAGTGTACCACTTAATTAGCTTACGGCCTAGCACACGGGCGTGTGACTTGGCCGTGTTGTATAAGCTAGTACACCCTACAGGTTTGATACGGTGTACTTCGAAGGGCACACGGGCGTGTGGTTGGCCGTGTGACCTAAGTCAGTAACCTCACTTGTTTGGACACGGATAGGACACGGGCTGGGACACAGCCATGTGCTCCCATTTTGAACGTTCACACGGCCTGTGACACGGGCGTGCCTGGTGGCCGCGTAAGACACACGGCCTGGTCACACGGGCGTGTGTCCCCTGTTTTGGAGAAAAAATTTATAAGTGTTGAAAAATTTCCCGGGTTATCGTTTTAGTCCCGAATCACTCTCAATGCATGTTTAAGGCCTCATAGGCTCGTTTAAGGGACACTATGATTGATTGTGATTGATTTGTATTTGAATTGATAAATTGTATATGAATTGAATGTTTAAAAGTGTTGTAAGTCCGGTAATGCTCTGTAACCCTATTCTGAAGGCCAATACGGGTGAGGGGTGTTACATTTTTTGGTATCAGAGCTACGATTTAATCGATTCTAGGACTATCGTAACGCGTGTGAGAGTCTAGCTATACATGCCATATATAAAATGTGATAGTGTGTTGGCTTCTGACATTTGAAAATGTGTTTTTATAAAGCAAATGGATCCCAATCGAGTAATAGTTGATGAGGTTGAAAGTAATGGCCTGCTCCCGCGTAAGGGACAGCGCCATCTGATTCTAGACCCGTAATGGGTAGTCAGGGAGGAGAGGCTAAAGAAGCCTTAACGAGTGGTTCACTCAATACATTTGTACAAACCCGGCTGCTCAACAACCTCCACCCCTCCTAATCCCCAACCTGCACCCGTAGCACCTCAAGGAGTCTAGCTTTTAAGATTGAACAAGCCTCTAGTTAATAAGATTCATAAACACGGGGCTAAAGAGTTCAAAGCTAATGTTCATGATGATCCTAAAAGTGCCAAGTTTTGGCTTGAAAATACACTTCGAGTGTTTGATGAGCTTTCTTGTACACCGGCAAAATGTTTAAAGTGTGCTATATTACTTTTGAGAGACTCTGCGTATCAGTGGTGGAATACATTAGTATCAGTGGTGCCAAGAGAGAGAGTAACTTGAGAGTTCTTTCAGACCAAATTTCGAAGGAAATACATCAATCAACGATTCCTGGATCAAAAGCATAAAGAGTTTTTAGAACTGAAACAAGGTCGCATGACTGTAACCGAATATGAAAGAGAATTTGTACGGTTGAGCAAGTACTCTCGGGAGTATGGGTCTACTGAAGAGATTATGTGCAAGCAGTTTATTAACGTGTTGAACGAGGATATTAAACTTCTGGTCTGGATTCTAGATTTGAAAGAATTCGTTGTGTTAGTTGACCGGGCCTACAAAGCTAAAGATTTTAGCCGAGAAAAGAAGAAAGCTAATTCAGAGGCTAGAGATTCGAGGAAAGGACCGATGAATAAACCTTCTCATTCTTCATCAAAGAAATTCTGAGATCCGTATAATAGATCTAATGTGTCAGTGGATACCAGAATAAAGATCGTGGAAATCAACCTATGAATTCTAAAGCTCAAGCTACATCTGTCTCAAGTGTTGGCAATGTGAGAAATAACAAACCCGAGTGTCAATAGTGCGGGAGAAGACATTTTGGTGAATGTTGGAATAAGAGTACTAAAGTTTGCTTCAAATGTGGTTCGTCAGATCACTTTATTCGAGATTGCCCAGAGTTATCTGAGAATAAAAAAGTTTAGAATGTAAGATCGAGCAACACGACTGCGAGAGGGAGGCCACCGAGAAATACGGGAAATGTATCCCGTGGCAGAGGTATAACTAGGGACTCAGTTGTGAGATCCGAGGCCAAAGCACTTACTAGAGCCTACGCTATTCGTGGTCGCGAATAAGTGTCATCCCCAGATGTTATTACCGGTACATTCTCTCTTTATGATACTAATGTGATTTTTTTAATTGACCCTGGATCAACACACTCGTATATATGTATGAATTTGGTGTTTAATAAGAGTTTTCCTGTCGAGTCTATCGAGTTTGTGATTAAAGTATCGAACCCCTTATGCAAGTATGTTTTAGTTGATAAAGTTTGCAAGAACTGTCATTTAATGACTCATAGTTACTATTTTTTGGCTAATTTGATGCTTTTACCATTTGATGAGTTCGATGTGATTTTGGGTATGGATTGGTTAACTCTACATGATGCTGTTGTGAACTGTAGATGAATGATTATAGAATTGAAGTGTCAGAATAATGAAATTTTTTGGATTGAATCTGATGAGTCGAATGGATTGCCAATAGTGATTTCATCGATGTCGGCTCAGAGATATGTGAGAAATGGTTGTAACGTGTACTTAGCATATGTTTTAGATACCAAGGTGTCTGAAAAGAAGATTGAATCGGTACCTATAGTTTGTGAATATCTGGATGTATTTCCAGAAGAATTGCATGGGTTGCCACCAGCCAGAGAAGTTGAGTTTGCTATTGAATTAGTACCGGGAACTTCACTGATATCTATAGCTCCGTATAGAATGGCTCTGATCGAGTTGAAAGCTCAATTGCAAGAGTTAACAGATAGAGGCTTTGCATGACCTAGTTTTTCGCCCTGGGTGCGCCTGTATTGTTCGTAAAGAAGAAAGATGGAGCAATGAGAATGTGTATTGACTATCGTCAGCTCAACAAATTTACGATAAAGAATAAGTATCCGTTGCCGAGAATAGATGATTTGTTTTATAGTTGAAAGGTGCAACAGTGTTTTCAAATATTGACTTGAGATCTGGCTATTATCAGTTGTGAGTTAAAGACTCAGATGTGCCGAAAACTGCGTTCAGAACGAGGTATGGACATTATGAATTCCTTGTTATGCCTTTTGGATTAACTAATGCTCCTGCCATTTTTATGGATTTGATGAATCAGATATTTAGACCGTATTTAAACAGATTTGTTGTTGTGTTCATTGACGACATTTTGATCTATTCGCGAAATGAAACTGAGCATGCTGAGCATTTGAGGATTGTGTTGCAAACCTTGAGAGATAAGCAAATGTATGATAAATTCAGCAATTGTGAGTTCTGGCTTCGGGAAGTTGGATTTTTGGGACATATAGTTTCAGCAGATGGCATTCAAGTTGGTCCGAGCAAGGTTTCTGTAGTTATTAACTGGAAACCACCTAGAAATGTATCTGAGGTCAGAAGTTTATGGGATTAGTGTGCTCCTATTGACGTTTTGTTAAAGGATTCTCGATGATTGCTACACCGATGACCAGATTGTTACAGAAAGATGTAAAGTTTGAATGGCCCGAGAAATGTCAACAAAGCTTCAATCAATTGAACGCATTGTTAACTAAAGCACCAGTGTTGGTTCAACCTGAATCGGGCAAAGAATTCGCGATTTACAGTGACGCATCATTGAACAGTTTAGGTTGTGTGTTGATACAAGAAGGAAAAGTGATAGCTTATGCTTCTAGACAATTGAACCTGTATGAAAAGAACTATCCGACGCACGATTTAAAGTTGGCCGCCACATTGAAAATTTGGCGTCATCATTTGTACGGTAAAAATTGCCACATATTTACTGATCATAAGAGTTTAAAATATTTAATGACTCAAAAAGACTTGAATTTGCGACAACGAAGATGGCTTGAATTACTGAAAGATTATGAGCTAACAATTGATTATCGTCCCGGGAAAGCGAACGTGGTGGATGATGCTTTGAGCAGAAAGTTATTATTTGCTTTGAGTACGATGAATACACAGTTAACTTTGTTCGATGATGGTTCGATTGTAGCTGAGTTGAAAGCGAGACCGTTATTTCTTTAACAAATCTGTGAACCTCAGAAATGTTATAATGAATTGAAAGCCAAATGAGTTTAGTGTGAGTTGACTAATGATTCAAAGTACCAACTCAGATCTGATGATTGTTTAATGTTCCAAGATAGAATCTGTGTACCGAGAAATTCAGAGTTGATAAATTAGCTGAACTGTAAATCTTTGAGTCGACAATGGATTTTTTATCGGGATTACCCTTGTCTCCAAAAAAGAAAGATGTAATTTGGGTTGTCGTCGATCGACTGACGAAATCCGCATATTTCATTCCAGTACGTACTAATTATTCACTTGATAAATTAGCTGAACTGTACATCTTTGAGATTGTTAGATTGCACGGGGTGCCAGATTCGATTATTTCAGATAGAGCTCCAAGGTTCATGACTAGATTTTGGAAGAAATTGCAAGAAGCTCTAGGTAGAAAGTTGAATGTTAGTACAGCTTTTCATCCGTAAATCGACGGTCAGTCTGAGAGAGTAATTCAGATTCTCAAAGATATGCTCCGATGTTGTGTTTCGGAATTCGAAGGCAATTGGGAGAAATATTTGCCGCTGGTTGAATTTGCGTATAATAACAGCTTTCAATCGAGTATAAAGATGGCACCATACGAAGCATTGTATGGTCACAAATGCCAAACTCTATTATATTGGACCGAGCTTTGTGAGAAACAGAATCACGGGGTTGATTTGGTTAGAGAAACCGAAGAAAAAGTAAAAGTAATTCGCGATTGTTTGGAAGCAGCTTCAGATCGTCAAAAATCGTATGCGGATTTGAAACGAATATAGAATTTCAAATCGGTGACAAAGTGTTTCTGAAAGTATCTCTGTGGAAAAAAATACTTCGTTTCGGTCGTAAAGGCAATTTGAGTCCGCTTTTCATCGGGCCGTATGAGATTATTGATCGACTAGGGCCAGTGGCATATCGGCTAGCTTTATCGATTGAGTTAGACAAAATCCACAATGTTTTTCATGTGTCGATGTTGCGTCGATATAGATCGGATCCCTCATTTATGATTTCTCCACCAGAGATTAAGATTCAGCTCGATATGACGTACAATGAAGAACCAATCAGAATTTTGACTCGAGAGATTAAAGAGTTGAGAAATAAACGCATAGCTTTAGTAAAAGTCTTGTGGCAACACCACGGAGTTGAAGAAGCTACGTGGGAGCCCGAGGAAGCTATGAGAAAACAATATCCTAACCTAATGCTAAGATTTTTGGGGACGAAAATCCCTAAGAGGGAAGAGTTGTAACAGCCTGTTTTTGGTCAAATCAGATTACTGGCTTCAGAACCACAGATCCAAAGTAAAAATATTTATTTTATTATTATTTTAATGTTTACAACATGATAGAATGTATGTGTGAAAATTTCGTGAAGAAATTTTATCGTTTAAATGGTCAATTTGAGAAAAAGGACTAAATCGCGTAAAGTGCAAAAGTAGTGTTCTATTAGTTAAAGGTATTAAATAGCTATAGAACCCTAAATTAAAGGTCCTTATGTTTTAATTAGACCATCCTTAGTGTAAGTGGACTTTTATGGACATAAAACAAGAGAATATTAATGTTTTAAACTAAGGTTAATTTGGTAAATTATGTATTAATGATATAATAAATAAAATCAAAATATGTATCATCTTTTAGCTTCTTCCTCAACTAAAAATTAGGGCTAGAGAAAAACCATTTCCATTCCTTGCATTCATCCAAGCTATTTTGAGCTATTAAACTACGATTTTTGTCTCGTTTTTAATGATTTCTATATTTTTGAGATCGTTGCAGCTAGTACTAACTAGCCCAGGGACTAATTTTCAAAATTGTTAAAGATTTTGAATGATTCCATTGATGAATATGTATGAGTTTTGATGTTTAATGATAGATTATGAATATTTGTTATGAGATATATAAGTTTTGTTAAGCGATTTTGAGTGAAAATACAAAATAAGGGTTAAATTAAGAAATTTGTAAAGTTAGTGGTTAAAACATGAAATAAATGAAAATTATGGGCTGCTAGGCGCATTATGGTAATTCGGCTAGCATGGGTATATTTGGAATTTCACTAATTTGTGATTTTATGCAATAAGGACTAAATTGTAAAAAATGTGAAAGTTTAGGGTCAAAAGTGTAAATGTGTTTTAAAGAGTGTTTTGGACTAAATTGAATGAATAGATGATTAAATAAGTTAATTTTGAATATAGTTAGATCAAGAAAAGTGAAATACGGACTTGGATCGGGGAAAAGATAAAGTTATCGATTAATTGACTCGATTCACTGTTTTAACATCTGAAGTAAGTTCGTATGTTATAATTTCATTTCAAATGTTTTTATATGCTTTGATATAGTATAAATTGTGATTATACGATTATGGACGAGTTCGGAAATGATTCAAAGAAGATTTGACATTTGGAATCTCGGTTAAACCTTAGGAATAGTTTAGGATGCTAGTGACATGTCATTAGGTATACTTGAGTTGGCTTTGGGCCATGATATAGCACTTTGTGTGCGAGATAAACTGATTTGGCTTCGGGCCATACATATCTGCTGATTTGGCTTCGGGCCATGATATCAGATTTGCGGATAAGTTACCTTGATTTGGCTTCGGGCCATGGTATAGGTACTTATCGTTGAGACCTTGAGTATCCGACTTCTATTCTGAATGGTTCAACGGGTAAAAGAAAAATGTGGTTGATTATGAGATTGGTACAAGATGGTACAGGCACGTATGAAAATGAAGAATTGAGGATTGAAAACTAAGAAATTGATGAGTTCCTTGGTAAGTTATATGAATGATCATTTGATAGCTTAAGATTTAATAGAATTGTTGCACATTATTTTCTATAATATGAATAATTTATGAATGATGGTAGTTTCTTATTGTTAACATACGAGCTTACTAAGCTTTAGAGCTTACTTTGTGTATTTTTCGTGTTTTATAGTGTTATCGAAGCTAGCTCGGACTCGACGATCGTCAGAGATCGCTTCACACTACTACCTATCACTTGGTACCTTTGAGTTTTGGTATTTTAAGTATATGGCATGTATAGAGACTTTAAGTCATGTCAGTTATTATTTAGTAATGACTTTGGCCAAATGAATTGGCATTGTAAATGTTTATATTTTGGTTTGTACATATATAGCCATGGGTGATGGCATAAATTTGGTATATTTGGTATGTTTGAATCATGTGCAAATATATATGCTTATGTCTTGTGTATATTGAGTTGGTAGTGATGATTGTTGATAATAGGTACTATAAATGGTAAGTGGATAATTTGTGGATATAGGTATGCTTGTGAAATTAGGCCAAATAATGCATCTTTGATAACGGTTATTTTGATGATGTGAGATTATAAAGATTGGTATGAATTTAGTTAGCATATTATGGTACTTATGTGCCTTGAATTGGTTTGTATTGAAATGGTAAGAATTAGACTTGTCTTGGTTGTTTTGGATGGTATATTATGCTATTGATTAGTGTCATTTGTGTAGGTGAAGATGTGTACCGAATGGGGTGGCAAAATGGCTTGGTAAATAGCCTATTTTTGTCCACACGGGTAGAGACACGGGTGTGTGTCTCAGCCATGTGTGACACACGTTCATGATACACGGCCGTGTGTCCCCTGGTGTTGAAATTTAAATGAAGTCAGTATGCTCTACACGGTCTCACACACAGGCGTGTGATCGGCCATGTGGCACAAGTCAATATACCCCTTATTTGGCACACGGCCTAGCACACGGGCGTGTGACTTGGTCGTGTTGCATAAGCTAGTATACCCTACAAGTTTGACACAGCTTAGCACACAGCTTGGCACACGGGCGTGTGTGGCCACTTCGAAGGGCACACAGGCTAGACACACGGGTGTATGGTTGGTCGTGTGACCCAAGTTAATAACCTCACTTGTTTGGACACGGGTAGTACACGAGCTGGGACACGGCCATGTGCTCCCATTTTGAATGTTCACACGGTCGTGTCTGCTGGCCATGTGAGACACACGGCTTGGTCATACGGGCGTGTGTCCCCTGTTTTGTAGAAAAATTTTATAAGTGTTGAAAAATTTCTCGAGTTATCGGTTTAGTCCCGAATCACTCTCAATGCAAGTTTAAGGCCTCGTAGGCTCGTTTAAAGGACACTATGATTGATTGTGATTGATTTGTATTTGAATTGATAAATTGTATATGAAATGAATGTTTAAAAGTGTTGTAAGTCTGGTAATGCTCCGTAACCCTATTCTGATGGTGAATACGGGTAAGGTGTGTTACACTATAGCCCTAACCTTTTGCGGCGTTTACGCCGTTATAGCTCTAACCTTTTACGGCGTTTTCCGATTAGCGCCACTAATGTATAACTTTTGCGGCATTTTTGGTCCAAACGCCACTAAAAATGCCGCTAAAAACTTAATTTTCTGTAGTGAATATTCTTTAATAAATTGGTTATAACTACCGATGATGCGCTTAACAATCAATTTCTTCTTACCCGAGACAACAACTCTATAGCAAAAAACTTTGGATAAAGAGACTCAATTCTAGCTAATAAATACGCAAGTTTGCTTTAAACACATACACAATCCAGTTCTTTTAGTGTATATTACATATCCTTATAACAATAAAATGCATATTTTGATATACACAACCATACTATCATCGTAAATATTAGAATGATCAAACAATTATGAATTTAATAATTCTAATTGACAATGCAAGCATTCTAAGCTATCCAATATGGATCTATATTCAACAAACCTAAATATTTGAAATTTAAACAAAAGATATGTACATACCCAAAAAAATAGGAAAGAAAAAAAATACTAATTGCGCTCACAAACTTGTAGAATCGAAACCTTGAAAATCCTTTTACTAGAAAGAAAAGTTTAGATTAAGTCAAGTTGAGAGAAAAACACAAAAGTAAGATTATGAAAATTGTCATCTCTCTTTAAGTCTAAAAGTCTATATATAAATATTAAATCCCTAAATAAAGATTTCAAAAAATCCCTAAATAAAATAATACAAAATATCTTAAAAATAAATATAAATATAACTAAAATAGAATATAAAAGGAGAAGAGTTCTAATTAAATAAACTAGCTTATAATGTAATGACCGCAACCTGGCCATCGAGACTATGAATCAACATAGTTATCTCGAAATATCTCGCATTATACTACAAGTGTGACCAGTTGAGTTGTAATATTTATTATGTTTCAATGGAACACTACCCAAGAGAGTTCGGGGACAAAGTGATTCCTAAGCAACAAGCATGTAAATAAAAAGCCTAGGTAACTACTCGCTATGTAACGACCCGATAGTCAGGGGTGTTGGAAAGTGCAGTCTCAAGACTCCGTTCTCGTAAATCAAACTCGTAAATATTTATTAAATATATTTACAAAGCTAGTTGGGTAGTTAATTAGTTTTTGGTTAAGTGAAATTGCAGGAATTAAGAGTAATTAGGTATAAGGACTAAATTGCATATAGGGTGAAAGTTGGATTATAGATTAAAAAAATTAAAGGGACTAAAGAAGCAATTATGCCATTGTTCTTTAATGAGGCGGCATAAGGTAAGATATTTATAAATTTAATATATATTATAAATATAAGTTTACTTAATATTTAAGTATATATATTATAATAATAATAAACTAATGTATAATAAAATAAGTAAATGAATAGGAAAAAAAATAAGAATAGAAAGCCAAAGCCAAAGCCAAACGAATACAAAAAGGAAAGAAAGAAAAGGAGAAAGAGAAAGAAAGATGCAAGGCTTAGGGACTTTTAGGGTTCAAAGCTCAATTGGTTAGTCAGTTTAGTCTTTTCTTTTTCTTGTAATCTTTATGTTTTTGGAATCCCGGTGTTAAATACTACCCAACCCGTGTCGAAATTTTAGCAATTATTGAGTTTTTAAGTGTTGCTAATGTTGAATAATTTTAGTATTAGGGATTAAATTGATAGATTTTTTAAGTTAGAAATGAAAAAGGACTAAATTGTAGAATGAATTGTAAATTTTGAATAATAGGGACTAAATTGTGAAAATTTTAAAATTTAGGGATTTAAGTCAAAATAGGGAGTTAATTTTAGTTTAAAGTGAAAATTGTATGAAAATATAGAATTAATTGTGAAGAATAAAAATTAGTCTCGATTTAGGGACTAAATTGGAAATTAGGCAAATATTGAGTCAAATTTGAAATATTCAATATTTAATATGAAATTAAATTGTGTTGTGCTGTGTTGCATTGACGAATTTTAATTGTTTTAATTCCGTAGCTAACGTCGTATCGAAATCATCAATTAAAAAGGGGAAAGATAAAGTCGACATCGAATAGCTCGAAATTTCTGGTTTGTATTTCTATAATCCGAATCTAGTTGTTAATTGTTGTATTTTAAATTAATGTATATGGTAAGTGTTTAAGGTGAGTATATGGCACTTTGATTAATAAATTGATTTAAAGTTGATTGAATTGAATTGAATATATGTGTTAATGTGAAATTTGGATATTGAATATTTGTTGTATTTGGAAAGTGAAATTAAACCCTATTAACTGTATCAAGCTGAGTCGGATATAGATGGCATGCCATAGGATTGAAGGAGTTCAAAAATTTCTTGGACTTCGAGTTGAGGAGGCATTGGGTGTCAATTTACTTCGGTTTATCCGATGAGACACGGGGTGTCAAATTTATATAGCACTGGGCTCAATTATTACTTCAGATTTATCCGATGAAGCACTGGGTATCCGTCTGAGTCCGAGTCGTGTTTATAGGGGTAAATAAATAATAGAGTCCTATAATTAATATTGATATGTCATAATATGAGAAATGGAAGTGATATAGTGAATTGAAAATAGAATGTGAAAAATGTTGTAAATACATGGAATACATGAGTTATATACGCATGAAATTGAATATGGAATGGATAGTGCCATTGTTTAAATGATATGAGGAAATTGCAAAAAGCTATTATATAGCAAGTGATGAGAACTGAGTATGGTATAAAATGATGTATTTATGATTTGAGTATTGAATGGTTAATGCTATTATATAAATAAATGTGGATTTTAAATATTCAATTGTGCTTAATATTTAATTGTGCCTAATATATTATTTTGTCTTTAAATATTCAGATTATAGAAATACCACTGAGTTTTTACTCAGTGTATGGTTTGTTTTCCGTGCGCAGGTTAGGTACTTAACTTTTGATCGCCGATTCAGCATCCAACAACGATCTTAAACTCAAATGTGGTGATGTTTATCCTTTGTATTGGAATGTACCTAGGGTGTCTAAATAATAGTTATTTTGTGATTTGATTGTAAATGAGGTTATAAGTTTAAAATTTGTTTGGTATATACATATGAATATGTGTTTGTGTTTGAAGTTATATTCTAGCATGGTAAATTAAACCAAATCTAAATAGGTGCATGTGAATTTAATTTTATGTTTAAGTGCTCATAAACTAGGCAAAATGGATTGAATTTGGTATGTTTATAATTTGAATTTGAATGATGTTTTGATAATATAATTTGATATAATTGTGATACCAATGAGGGCACATTGGTTAGGCACCTAGGATGATTGTTTTGAAATGTTTTGGATGTGATTGATCATGTTTTGAATAGGTTAGACGAATGATTTTTGAATTGCTTAATGTCCAAGTTTGTAGGAAATGGTAAACTTGTTGTTTAAGGTACATTTTAGGTCCACACGGCCAGACACACGGGCGTGCGAGGCCATTTAGAAAGGGCACACGGCCTGGCACACGGGCAAGTGGCTTGGCCGTATGACCCAAGTCAGAAAGTTACATGGGTATAGACACGGGCTAGGACACGACCGTGTGTCCCTATTTCGAATGCCCACACGATCCAAGACACGAGCGTATCTCTTGATCGTGTGAGTCACATGGCCTAACCACACGGTCGTGTGAACCCTACAGCTTTGAAAATTTTTAATGTATTCTGAAAAAATTTCTAAGTTTTTGAATTAGTCCCGATTTATTTCTAACGCGTATTTTGGGCCTCGAAGGCTCGAATAAGGGACTGTATGTATGAGTTAAATTTGATTTCTGACTTGAATATTATATGGTCCAAAATGTTCGTAATTTATGTCTGTTTGATCGGTAAACTTTGATAATGCTCCAAAATTCTATTCCGGTGACAAATATGGGTTAAGGGTGTTACATTTAATGGCATCAGAGCTTTAAAAGTTTTTCCAATTCTCGAACTAAATCGAGCTCGGAATTGAGTCCAGAGGTATATGCCATAAATGAGTCAAATTGAGTCGAGATTTGGATGCTGATATATTTGTTTTTGTTTTATATTTGAAAATGTCATATGATTATAATGAATAAATTGATCAAGAGATGTATACCGATGATGTCTCCAATGAGTTAGATGAAACTGAATCGGCAACACCAAGTGTTAATCCAGTTAGTACTCAACAACCTAATGTTGAGCGAGGTAATATTGAGGAAAGAAATGATTCACAGTTACTTAGAGCTATTGCTGATGCTCTTCAGAATGTGGTAGGAACCACATCCGCTACAACATCTGCACCTACTGTTCGTTGAGCTTCAATTAAAGAATTGCATAAATATGGTGGGACTAAATTCTTAGGATTGAAAGGAATTGATCCTTTCGCAACTGAAATTTGGATTGAATCTACTAAACGCATCTTGCAACAACTTGAATGCCACCTGCGTGAAAGTGTAATATGTGTTGTTTCTCTACTGGAAGGAGAAGCATATACCTTGTGGCAGTTAGTGACACATAATATACCCGCAGATCAGGTAAATTGGGAATTCTTCTAAAAAGAATTTCAAAAGAAATATGTGGGTGAATTGTATATTAAATACAGAAAACAAGAGTTTTTAATGTTGAAACAAGGTAAAATGTCTGTGGTTGATTATGAATGAGAATTTTCACGACTTAGTAGGTATGCTATTGAATTTATGCTGACTGAAATTGACAGTTGCAAGTGATTTCTGCGTAGTTTACGCGATGAGTTGCGAGTACAGTTGGTATCGCACAGAATTACTGAGTTTGCATATTTAGTTGAACGGACAAGAATGGTAGAAGTCCTGGGTTTTGATAAAAAGACTGAAAATACTCGTACTGTTGGAAAGCGTCCTGGAGCTGCAAGTTCAAATCCACAACTGAAGATATCAAAAGAATTTTGTGGTAGTTGGAGATCAAAAGAATTTCATGGTAGTTGGAGATCAAATTTTAATCAGATAGAATTGATAAAAATCGTGATAGACAACCGACTGTGTCTACGGGTAGTGTGCAAGGTCCATCCAGGGATACTAATATTCCGAATTGTGAGCATTATGGGAAAAAACATCGTGGTGAATGCTAGAAGTAAACTCGAGGCTATTTTTGCTGTGGATCTATGGGTTAGAGATTGTCCAAAGAATGAAAATGCTACACCTGTTACTTGTCAGAGATCTATGCCTGCTTCTAGGGGTCGTAGGTCAAGTCGAAGTGGTTTATTTTTGAGAGGTGCTGCTAGAAAGGGAAATGATGCTGTTACTCAACAGTCGAAGGCTAGAATGCCAACTCGAGCTTATGTTGTGCAGACTCGTGAGGATGGTGATGCTAATGATGTTGTGACAGGTGTATTTTTATTACATCAAAACCTGTTTATGCATTGATAAATCAAGGATCTTCGCATTCATATGTTAATACTAAATTGGTTGAGTCAGGAAGTTTAAAATCTGAGATGTCTAAAGTATCGATAGCGGTGTCTAGTCCATTGGGACAATCTGTATTAGTGGATCAGATGTGTAGGAGATGTCAGTTAATGATACAAAATATAATCTTCCCTGTTGATTTTTTGATAATGCCATTTGGCAATTTTGATATGATTTTGGGAATGGATAAACTTACGGAGCACGGGGTGATTCTAGATTGTTGTAAAAAGAAGTTTGTTGTTCAGAGTGAAAACGGTGATATGATTGAGGTGAATGGTATTTGAACAAGTGGTTCAACTCGTATCATTTCTGCAATTCAAGCTAACAAACTTCTTAATCAAGGTTGTGAAGCTTTTCTAGCCTATGTTATCAATTCGAATTCTGTTGATAGCCAGTGCAGTAAAATTCAAACTGTTTGTGAATTCCCTGATATGTTTCCCGAGGAATTACTGGGATTACCATCGGATCGGGAGGTTGAGTTTGCAATTGAAGTGTTTCTTAGTATGACCCCAATGTCAATATCACCCTATTGTATGTCACCTACAGAGTTGAAAGAATTAAAAGTACAATTGCAAGACTTATTGGATCGTGGTTTTATACGCCCTGGTATATCGCCTTGGGGAGCTCCAGTACTTTTTATCAAAAAGAAAAATGGTTCGATGCGACTTTGTATTGATTATCGGTACTTGAATAAATTGATGATTAAGAATCGATATCCTCTACCCCGTATTGATGACTTAATTGATCAACTAAAAGGAGCTTTTGTCTTTTCAAAGATCGATTTGAGATCGGGTTACTATCAGTCGAAAGTGAAAGAAGTGATGTACCGAAGATGACATTTTGTACACGATATGGCCATTATGAATTCTTAGTGATGCCTTTTGGATTGACGAATACTCCAGCAACAATTATGGATCTCATGAATAGTATTTTCCAACCGTATTTGGATCAATTTGTGGTAGTTTTTATTGATGATATTTTGGTCTATTTGAAGTCTGAATCCGAGCATGAGCAACACCTTAGAATTATTTTAGAAGTGTTGCAAGAGAAACAGTTCTACTGGGTCATGTTATCTCAGCAGATGGAATCAAAGTTGATCCAAAAAATATCGACGCAAATGTTTAGTGGAAAGCACCGATGAATGTGTTAGAGGTTTGTAGTTTTCTTGGTTTAGCTGGTTATTACCGAAGATTTGAAAATGGATTTTCGAAGATAGCCTTGCCAATGACAAAGTTATTGCATAAGAATGTTTAGTTCATTTGAGATGATTAGTGTCAAGAAAGTTTTGAGAAATTGAAAGAGATAAAGCGTCAATTTTGACTTTACCAGAATCAAGAAAGAATTTTGTTGTTTATAGTGATGCTTCCTTGAGCAGTATTGGTTGTGTTTTGTTGCAAGATGGGAAAGTGATTGCTTATGTGTTTCGTCAACTAAAAAGGCATGAACGTAATTATTTGACACACGATTTAGAGCTAGCTGTTGTGGTTTTTGCTCTAAAGATTTGGAGACACTATTTGTACAGTGAAAAGTGTTATATTTATACCAATCATAAGAGTCTCAAATACCTCTTATCTCAAAAGGAGTTGAATTTGAGACAACGTCATTAGGTAGAGCTTCTGAAAGATTTTGTGTTATTGATTACCACCCTGGTAAAGCTAATGTTGTAGCTGGTGCATTGAGTAGGAAAGTAGCAATTGAATTACGAGCAATGTTTGCTCAGCTCAGTGTCAATGACAATGGAAGCCTATTGGCTGAACTAAAAATCAAACTGGTGATGTTTGATTGGATCAAGTCAGCGTAGTTAGAAGATTACAAGTTGGTGAACAAAAGAGAAATGGTTCAGAATGGTATATTAGAAAATTTCAACATTGATGATTGTGGTTGCTTGAGATTTCATAACTGAATTAGCATTTCGGATGTTTCTGAATTAAAAGAGTTGACACTTCGCGAAGCTCATGATAGTCCTTTTACTTTGCATCCTAGAGGAACAAAAAAGTATTGCAATCTGCGAGAATCTTATTGGTAGCCAAGAATGAAAAAAAAATATGGTCGAGTATGTGGCTAAATGTTTAACTTGTCAGCGAGTTAAGGCAGAACATCAGGTTCCCACTGGATTACTTCAGCGTATCTCTATTCCTGAATGGAAATGGGATTATATCACAATGGATTTTTTAACGGGGATGTAACACCCCAAACCCGGCCTATGCGTTAAGACCAGACTTGGCATGCCACACAATTCGAACTTACATCTAGTTATCAATGCTTTTAATGAAAACAATTCTTCAAAACGATTTTGAAAAAAATGGAATTTATCATAAACCGAGATTTATTTGAAAACCATGATTTTAAAACATAAGAATTTACAATTTGATTTTCAGAGAAATAATTGGTTGAAATCTTAAATTTATAAAAGAGTTTTCACAAAATATTTTGGATTAAGTGATATTTAAGAAAATCCCTTTTATATCATAAAGTTTAAGAAATCATTTATAAAATTTAAACAAATCTATTTAAGTAACTAAAACATATTAAAAATCCATCCACGAATAAAAATCCATAAAAATAATACCGGAGGCCTTATTACATCGCAATCGAAATAGTACTTAAATAAAAATATTAAAAAGAAGTTCAAGTTTATAAAACCCCATCATTCGTAGTATGGCCTCCACACGAAGTCATCCCTGGCCCAAGCCTCTATCAATTATTATTACCTGAGAAGGGTAAGAAAAACGGGGTGAGTTACTTAGAACTCAATGTGTAACCCACTTACCGTGTTCATTGAGCCAAAACCATTTAAGCAATTAGTTGGGCTTGAACCCATTTACAAATGTACAATATATAAATAAATAAAATATAAAAAAATAATGCATGTGATATGCAAATTCCCAACCAAGCCTAATTTCCATCCGCTACACACCACCTGCTCCAACCAACACACCCAGTGGGGATCAAGTCAACCCACCCCGCCAACACACCAATAGCAGGCATTAAGCCAATTATAATATTTGTGGCAGAGCCACCGAACTAGATTTTGGCAACAGGCCATTTAAAATATTTGTGGCAGAGCCACCGAACTAGATTTTGGCAACAGGCCTTTCTTCTCTTCGTCATTTATCCCAGCCCATGCAGTCATGTATATATATAATGCATAACAATATATTCATAAGGTAAATTCCAACAAAAAGTCCATATTACAAGTTAGGCCCATTAGTCAAAAATAGCAATTTGGCCCATTTAACGATCTAGCAATTTAAAATTTCAACCAATTATTTCTCTGAAAATCAAATTGTAAATTCTTATGTTTTAAAATCATGGTTTTCAAATAAATCTTGGTTTATGAAAAATTCCATTTTTTTCAAAATCGTTTTGAAGAATTGTTTTCATTAAAAGCATTGATGACTAGATGTAAGTTCGAATTGTGTGGCATGCCAAGTCTGGTCTTAACGCATAGCTGGGTTTGGGGTGTTACAGGGGATACCTTTATCGGCAAGTAAGAAAAATGCTATTTGGGTGATTGTTGATCAACTTACGAAATCGGCTCATTTCATTGCGGCCAGGACTAATTGGTCACTTTAAAAGCTTGCTGAAGTTTATATTCAAGAAATAGTGAGATTGCACGGTGTCCCTATCTCGATAATCTTTGATATAGATCCATGGTTCACTTCGAAATTTTGGAAACAGTTGAACGAATCTCTTGGTACGCGATTTAATTTTAGCACAACTTTTCATTCGCAGATTGATGGACAATCTGAGCATGTTATTCAGATTTTGGAAGACATGTTTCATACTTGTGTTATTGATTTTGAATTAGGTTGGGAGCGTTACTTACCTTTGGCTGAATTTGTATACAATAATAGTTTTCAATCGAGTATTCAAATGGCTTCATATGAAGCCTTATATGGTCGTAGGTGTCGATCACCTGTTTGTTGAATGGAATTGAGTGAAAGAAGAATGACCGGGCTAAAATTAATTCAAGAAACGGAAGACATTGTTAAAAAAATTTGAGATAGATTGAAGACAGCTTTTGACAGACAGAAATCATATACATATTTGAAACGTCGAGACATTGAATATTCTGTTGGTGATAAAGTAATTCTTAAAGTCTCTCTTTGGCGATAAATTAATTCTTAAAGTTTCACTTTGGAAGAAAATTTTGAGATTTGGCCGAAAAGGGAAACTAAATCCTCGTTTTATTGGACTGCATGAGATCACAGAAAGAGTGGGACCAGTTGCGTCTCGTTTAGCTTTGCCTGCGAAATTACAAAAAATTCATGATGTTATTCATGTTTCAATGCTTAGAAGATATCGATCGGACCCATCTCACGTCATTTCAACGGAAGATATTGAGAATCAACCTAATTTGTAACACTCCAAACCCAGCCTAGAAGTCTAGACCGAATCCAGGATGCTACATTGATCTCCGAAGTGATTGTGAGAAAATTTTACAAATCAAGTCGTTTAAAAATTTAATTTCCAAAACGTTTATCCCAAATCAATTCAAAAACGTTTAATCATTTAAATTACCCAGTAAGTTCAACAGTATAACACTTACCAATAAAAACTTAAAACAAAAGTTGTACCACAGTATTATGAAACTTTACAGTTCAACTTAAACAAATAAAAATTAAACCTGAAAATAAATTCTTATAACTCATTTCCACCAAGACTATCTGAGTCTTCCGCGGACTGAGTCCAGCATCCAGGATCCAAAACTGTACCTGAAGGGGGAAATAAAAGAAGGGGTGAGGTACTCGAGCTCAGTGTGAGATCAAAATCAGTTAACTACAGAAATGAAAATAGGGAACTAGAAGCAGTTCAGAAGAAGAACACACTTACAGACAGATAACAGTTAAGCGAGTTCGCCCAACATCAAATACACACCATATATATCTTACAGTCATATGGAACAAACAAACACACCTAACCTCACGTGCTATTCAAATACAATAGCAACAATTCACAAGTTAGTCACACTATCACAAAAACAGTTCAGTCAGACACATATAGAGAAAGTCTACAGAAATTGCATAGGCACATGTGCCTTTCAGTCGATCAGTAACATATTCAGTCATATTATCACATTCACCCAAACTGATCAATCAGACATGTCAGTCGAGTAGTACAGTCACATTCAGTCACATAGATTCATTCAGATGCATATGAATACAAATGAATTATAAAATAACCCACCCATCCAGCCAACACACCATCTCCGTTCAACCCTACACTTACTGTGGGGATTTAATCAATTCACCTATCCCTGCACTTCGAATAGGACCTCGAAAAGCCCATCCAACCTTATACTCCATAGGATGTCATCCCGGGTTGCCCGACAATGATGATCATCAGCACTGTCCTTGACCTTCAAGGAATATGGACCGCCCTCGACCCTCTGGAATTGAGGCTAACAGTGTGTAAATAAACTATCAGTCTCATATATTACGCAGTAAAGCTAGCGTATAAGCTTTACTATGCAATACGGTAAACTGCAGTACAGACATGCAGTATGAACTGCCAAATTAGATTGTGGTACGTAGCGTAGCTAACGTACATGCGATACAGTGCAATGCAGTAATCCGCTATACCGATGAGTTGCAATAAAACTGCCAGATCAGTCAATGATACGCAGTGATGTTGACGTATGTGCTGTACAATGTAGTGTGAAAATCTGCAGTACAGTCAAATTGTCCACGACCCTCAGGGTATTTGGACTGCCCTCAACCCTCTGGGTATTAGGGCTTCAGTATGCAGTTAAACTTCCAAATCGTAAATCTTCCTTCTCTTCAAAATCCCAACCAAAAATACTTTATATGCAGATGTTTGAATGCAGATGCACCAATTCAGAATACAATTTCAAGCAGTCATTCAGAAACAGTCTCTTACAGTCAGTCAATCAGTTACAGAAACGTGCACACTTATGCACTCAAATTCAGTACCTAGCTTAACACACATTCACTCACAAGCAATACATAATTCGAAGTCAGAATAGAATCGTATTCAACCTCAGTAAGCTTAGTCGAGGGGTTGGAACACATAGACTTACAATGGCACTTGATTTGCCCTAAAATCAGAATTTGGAGAGTTAGGGCCACCCGCCCGTGTGCTCCGACCGTGTGGAGCAATCCAGGCCATGTAGGGATCCAACGCCCGTGTGAGGGGTGGCACACGGCCGTGTAATAGAGGCACACCCCCGTGTGGTGTAGGGACACGACCATGTGAACAGGCCGTGTAACTCACTATCCAATTTTCCTAATATTAGGTGCAGGGCAGACACGGCCGTGTGAAGGTGTCACACGCCCGTGTGGCCATTAGACACGACTGTGTGTCCCATAACATATGCCCGTGTGGAATCCCTAGGCCCCAAATCAATCACACGGCCATGTCTCCCGAAGCACACGCCCGTATGGGAACCCTAATTTTCCCAAATCTGTCACACAACCGTATGGCCAGACCGTGTAACTCCAATTCCTTAATTCCCTAAACTCACACGCCCGTGTACTTAGAGGACACGGCCATGTGAATTTTGACAAAAATCCCCAAATCGGCCACATGCCCGTGTGGCAAGGCCATGTGGCACTCAAAATCGAGCAGAAACCCTAATTCACAAATCCACATGGGCGTGTGCCTCGTGTGGCCGTCAGGGAGGCTATGAAACCACCCCAATTTAGCCTCGAGAACACCATCTTGGCCCCCGTAACAGTCCCTAACCTTTACCCTATCAACATATATTAGAAAAAAATGATTTCCCTTTACTTCTATCGTCTAAAAACTCAAAAACGAAGGGGTAATGCATAACTACGAAAAGTCGAAGGAAAGGGATTCTTAAAACAAGATAGCAGTCGATTTAAAAATAGAAAGTAGTAACCAGATTCGAATCCCACACCTGATTTGACGATGAAGAGAACGGCAGAGGAGCGACAATCTCGAAACCGCAGTTAAAAATGTTTGAGCAATAAGAAAAAAAAAACAAACGAAAGAAAAATAGAGAGGAGAAGGGAGAAGAAATGTGAAAATAGAAAATTAAAATAATAATAATAATTTTTAACATAAAAAATATCAAATTATTATTATAATAAAATAATATCATGAAAAAAAGTGCACAAAATATATCCCTAGCTCACGCAGGGATTCGAACATAGGACCTCTAGCATAATAACACTCCACTTAACCACTAGACCAATAGGCCCATTCTTGTCACTAAATTGCACAACTCACTACCTATGTGCAACTCCTCACTGCCCCTATGCCCAAGACCCCATACCTCTAGGACCAAAATTCGGGGCGTTACATGATTTGCCATACGAAAAAGAATCGATTAAGATTTTGGCACTTGAGGTTAAAGAGTTACGTAACAAGTGAGTTTCGTTAGTGAAAATGTTATGGCGTACTCATAGTGTTGAAGAGACTATGAGATCTCAGTACCCCCACCTCTTTTCAGGTAAAATTTCAGGGATGAAATTTAATTAGGGGGAGACTTGTAACGACCCGGTAGTCAGGGGTGTCGAAAAGTGCATTCTCGAGATTCCGTTCCTATAAATCGGACTCGTAAATATTTATTAAAAATATTTATGAAGCTAGTTATGTAGTTAATTAAGTTTTGGTTAAGTGGAATTGCATGAATTAAGAGTAATTAGGTATAAGGACTAAATTGCATATAGGGTGAAAGTTGAATTATAGATTAAAGAAAAATTAAAGGGCCTAAAGAAGCAATTATGCCATTGTTCTTTAATGAGGTGGCATAAGGTAAGATATTTATAAATTTGATGTATATATTATAATAAAATAAGTTTACTTAATATTTAAGTATATATATTATAATAATAATAAACTAATGTATAATAAAATAAAATAAGTAAATGAATTTTTTTAAAAAACAGAATAAGAATAGAAAGCCAAAGCCAAACGAAAACAGAAAGGAAAGAAAGAAAAAGAGAAAGAAAGACGCAAGGCTTAGGGACTTTTAAGGTTCAAAGCTCAATTTAGTCTTTTTTCTTGTAATCTTAATGTTTTTGGAATCCCGATGTTAAGTACTACCCTACCTGTGTCGAAATTTTAGCAATTATTGAGTTTTTAAGTGTTGTTAATGTTGAATAATTTTAGTGTTAGGGATTGAATTGATAGATTTTTAAGTTAGAAATGAAAAAGGATTAAACTGTAAAATGAATTGTAAATTTTGAATAATAAGGACTAAATTGTAAAAATTTTGAAATTTAGAGATTTAAGTGAAAATAAGGAGTTAAATTTAGTTTAAAGTGGAAATTGTATGAAAATATAGAATTAATTGTGAAGAATAAAAATTAGTCTCGGTTTAGGGACTAAATTGGAAATTAGGTAACTATTGAGTCAAAATTGAAATATTCAATATGAACTTGAATTGTGTTGTATTGATGAATTTTAATTGTTTTAATTCTGTAGCCAATGTCATACTGGAATCCTCAATTAAAAAGGGGAAAGATAAAGTCGACATCGAATAGCTCGGAATTTCTGGTTTGTATTTCTATAATCCGAATCTAGTTGTTAATTGTTGTATTTTAAATTAATATATATGGTAAGTGGTTAATGTGAGTATATGGCACTTTGATTATTGAATTGATTTAAAGTTGATTGAATTGAATTGAATGGAATTGAATATATGTGTTAATGTGAAATTTGGATATTGAATATTTGTTGTATTTAGAAAGTGAAATTAAACCCTATTAATTGTATCGGGCTGAGTCGGATATAAATGGCATGCCATAGGATTGGAAGAGTTCAGAGATTTCTTAGACTTCGAGTCGATGAGGTACCGGGTGCCAATTTACTTCAAATTTATTCGATGAGACACTGGGTGTCAAATTTATATAGCACTGGGCGCAGTTATTATTTCAGAATTATCCGATGATGCACTAGGTGCCAAACTGGTGTTTGGGATTAGTGCCAAACACGTGGGCATGTGATTCGGCCATGTGAGACACACGGCTAACACACAAGCGTGCGAGGCCATTTAGAAAGGGCACACGGCCTGGAACACGGGCGTGTGGCTTGGCCATGTGACCCAAGTCAGAGAGTTATACGGGTATAGACATGGGCTAGGACACGGCTGTGTGTCCCTATTTCGAATGCCCACAATGTCTAAGACATAGGCGTGTCTTTTGGCCATGTGACTAACCATATCTTTGAAAATTTTTAATGTATTCCAAAAGTTTTCCTTAGTTTCTGAATTAGTCTTGACTTGTTTCTAACGCGTATTTTGCGCCGCTAGGGCTCGAATAAGGGATTGTATGTATGAGTTAAATTTAATTTCTGACCTGAATATTATATGATCTGAAATCTTATTCCGGTGACGGATATGGGTTAGAGGTCTTACATGCTAAGTGCTATATTACGGCAATTCATAATCAAGGGCAAATTACAATAATCGTCTACATAATGCTAAAAAGGACCAAATTGTAAAATAATCAAAATTAGGTAATTAACAATTCAATGCACAAACAAGTGGTGGGTTGACTTTCGTGTTGCTAATTAGTCTTTGGATTAGGGATCTAAAAGGCTTAAACTTCTAATAGGCTCAATTTTACCTCTCGGTCACCACTTTACCAAATTAGACAATTTAGTTCAGTTTATCTCTTAACCTCACCAAACAAACTCAGGACAGTCAAATTGGTGCTCATTAGGATCTCCTCTCAATCTCAGCTATCTAAATGTTCACCTAGAAGTGTCAATTCTAAGTATTGAGATTCATTCAGTTTAGTGTAGTTTTTACAATTTAGTCCTTGTACCAAAAACTAACCGAACAACATTTTCGTCAACCAACCACCATGAATTTAGTTATCAATCATCATTTTCGTGCACACAAAAACTTAACATATACTCAAATCATACATTAAAAAAAAAAGCACAATAGTATAGTTAAGAAAAGCTTAGAAATTTCTTGATGGATGCTTAAAGAAGAAGATGATGACAACAACAATGAATGTAGCAAATACAAGTAAATTTAAGATTTTTAGACTTTAGAAAGAAAATAAAACTGAAATGTATTGAAGGATTTGGATGAAAATGAATGTAACATCCCAAACCCGGCCTAGACGTTATGGCCGTATCTAGCAATGTCACACGATAGTGTTTTTGAAACCTCGTTGTTACGATGAAAACATTCCACGTTATTATCTTTAGTAAACCTTTGTTAAAACTTAGGAAGTCGTCTTTATTCATTTAAAACATTTGTTTTAAAAACATCCCTCGTTGCGGAAGCTTTAATAAAACAGTCTAGGTGATCATACGTTTAGAAATTACTTTAACTTTTTGAAAATAGAATTTCCTACGACCAGCAGATATAAATCCATAAACTAAAACAAATAAATAAAAACCCAAATTTAAAACCAAAGTCCCAGAGGGTCCTTAAATTACAACCCAAATAATCAATAATAATCAAATCATAAATCGTAAATTGAAAACCATGAAGTCTAAAAATTACTGTGGTCACCGCTGAGTCCTCCGTCACACCGATCCATCTAAGTCTGGGGATTCTCTGTGCACATTAAACAAAAAGGGTGAGTTTACGTAAACTCAGCGTGTAATCCTGCAAAAACAAACAAATAATCAGTATTCACAGTGCACAGTTGAACAGTGATAAACCGTAATTGTAACATATTTTAATCTCACATTTAGCTTACTTTTGGATGATTTATCCCCTGTTTCATATAAAAAGGTACTCTTAATCCTTTCTTTTCACGTCTTATACCCAGGAAAGCACACGAGGATAAAAAGAATGAGAAACGGGCCTAAAACGGAGTAAATTGGGCCAAGAAAGAAATCAACACGGCCTGAACCAAAGCCCACACGGTCGTGCCTCACCAAGCATCTAGAACACGGTCTTTCCTCGATTTATACGGCCATGCCTCATTAAAGAAGTCCGAACACGGCTTGAAGACTAGTCGTACGGGCGTGTGACATGGCCGTGTCCTTGTCATGGCAAAGAGCAATTTCATTCGGATTTGGATACTTTGGAGCAAAGAAACCCATTCCAAGAGCCTATATAAACCCCTCTAAGTGTCACTTGAAAGGGGGCGGTTAGCTAGGCCAAGGAGCCAAGCCGGAAAGGTTAGAATTGTGGGAAATCATTAGAAGATAGCCAGTTGATCCATCTCAAGAAGCCGCAATTTTGCTCAAGACGGCGGATCTCTCCTTCAATTTCTTCAGGGAGTTTTAGGAATTTCTTATGTTTTGTTTTATCTTTTCTCTTGAGATGTTTTCTTTATTTTTTATGAACTAAACCCTTCAGATACCTGAAGGGGATGAAACCTATGATGGATCTTGTTATTGTTTTCTGAATTATATGATAAATACTTAGTTTGTTCTTAATTATGTGAGCTTAATTTAAATTTGATGTGCTTAGGTGGAGGAGGAATAGACCCTGCCTAAGAGTAGATCTAGCATAATTAAGCGTAGTTGATCGCACGCCTAGAGATAGGGTGACGAGATTTTACCGGATTAGGGTGAAACCTAATATGGGAGTCCATAGATCGATTTACTGCTATTCTAGGGGGTTATTATAAGAGAAAGAGATTTCCACTAATTAACCTAGGATTAGACGTTATTCGCCCCTGAGAGAGGGTTTAATATACGTTAGGGAGTCTTACGGATCAAACTAAGTGAATAAATCATATGGTTCAGTGTTAAATAACAAGTGAAGTCTAGGTGGATTCTTCCTGAGGGTATCGTCTTAATCAACTGAGTTTTTCCTAAAGTTATTTTCCCAATTCGTTCTTTTTGTCTTAGTGTCTTTAGCTTAGCAGTTCATTAAATTTAGATTAAATAACAACTTCATTTATTTTAGGTTAAATAATAAAAAGAAAGTTAGTATAGATACCAATAAAAATGTAGCACCCCCTAACCCTAAACCGTCGCCGGAATAAGGTTACAAGGTATTACTGGACATATCAGACAATTTACTAATTATTCACAAATAAAATAGCATTCATAGTATAATTTAATAATTAAATCCCTATATTGGACTCTCAATGCCTAAAGCATATATTAAAAGTAGAATGAAACTTGTTCAATCATTCTAGAAAATTTTTCGTAATTTTTTTTATTTATAAAAATTTCGGCAGTATTTCTGCTTATTTTCACCTAAATCCCTCTGCAAATTCAGACCGGAACAACCAATACCAATTTATCATTTTATAACTTTATATCATTTTTTTTTTCATCCAAAACATTATAATCATTTAAATACAACCAAAATCATTTAACTTAAGTATATATATATGTTTTTAATTCATATAACTATCTAGTACATGCCACTTAACATAAGGAAGAATTTCATCACCAAAATCCTCTTGTTGGAGTCGGGTTTGATTTGGATGCTGGACCGAATCAGAAACTCTACTAACCTACGCACGGAAAACAAATCGTACGCTGAGTATTGGAATTACTCAGTGGTATTATCATAATTCAATTTATAACAATAATCAAATATCGTAAACATACTTAGATAAATAACACATTATACATATAATTATACTAAGTTGTTATATTTCCAATGTAACAATTTTAATATTTGAATTAATATCTCATCCATAGAATTCCAATTGTTCATGAACCTTTGGTTCATCTTTCAATCACATATAGCATAATTTCATTTCACAATATCTCTTTAACTATTCATTCAGAGGTTCAAATAATCAAATTCATATGATTTTCTTATTTCACATAATTACCCCTATTAACATGACTCGGACTTTGGCGGATACTCGGATCCAACCGAACACACCATACTGGCACCCGTGCCTAATCGGATAGTTCGAAGCAATATAGTGACACCCAGTGTCTCATCGGCCTAGCCGAAGTAAAGTGGTACCCAGTACCTTATTGAATCTATCCGAAGTAAATAATATGACACCAAGTGTCTCATCGACTCAAGGTCGAAGAATCCCTGAACACTTCCAATCCTATGGCATGCCAATTATATCCGACTCAGTCCGACTAGTTAATAGGGTATTTAAATCACATATTCATGTCACTTTCACTTTCAACTGATCATAATCATTCGAATTCAATTCATACATATTATCAATGCAATCTCAATCTCAATCTCAAATCACTTCCAATTTAATTTCACAAATTAATTCAATGTACCTTTCATATCAATCATATGTAGTTCAATTTTTAATTCAATACTAACACATATTCATCAATTAAGTCCAAGTCATATTCAATTCAAACATCAATACTTACCTAAATTTCATTTTTCATACACATACATTGAAATTAAACATGCAATTATAAATAACTTAAATTATGATAATACAAACCGATATTTTCTCGAGCTACTCCTCGATCACTTTTTTCTTCCCCTTCGTATTAAACGTCTCGGTTTCCTTGTTTGCTACAAAAATAATAATAACAATTTACATTAATAATTATAGCATTAAATTACAACAAATAATTGAATTTTATTTAATTCCTACCATTGCTCTTCATTCCACATTCTTTGTACACAATTTTATTATTTACTTATAAGTTCTTTTAAGGCTATTTACCTGAGTCATTGTCACTAAATTATCTATATCTTGAGTTACAGAATTCCAAATCAACATCTGTAAATTTTCTATGAAACTAGACTCACATATCTTCTTACCATAAAATTTTTAGAATTTTTGATTTAGCCAATAAGTACAGTTTATTCTTTAAAATCACCCATGTTCTGTTGTCTGACAGTTCGGACCACTCTTTACTAAAATTTAATTATCTTTTTATACAGAATTAAAATGATGTTCTAGTTTATTTCTTCTAAAAATAGACTCATTAATGAATCTAACCATATAAATTATATAAATAATAAAAAGAAAGTTAGTATTAGTACTTTTAGTTCTTGTGGGTTCGACAATCCGGTCTTGCCTAAGCTATACTACTGTTTGATAGGTACACTTGCCTTTAATCGTTGTCAGAGTTAGTTTCCAGGTTCGATCATTCTCTTTTATAAATTTTAAAACTCGACAAAACAACGATCAAACAGCCTTGGGCCTAAGCCTTTTCAGTATCAGTGACAGTTTGGGCCTTAGCCCATCTCATTACAGTGTCAAAAATGTAGTAAGGCCTTAGACTATCACAGTATCAGTAGCAGTAACAGTTATACAGTAGCAAAATCCTACCCAACCAGCCTCTACACACCATCTCCATCCAGCCCTACACTCCATGTGGGAATATAATCAACCCACCCATCCCTACACTCTAGTTAGTACCGAATGTGGCACAATACAGTAGTTTGCAGTTGAGCTGCAAGTAAATTAGGCTTAAAGCCTTTCAGTACACTTCCTCCGAATAACAACCTCTAACCCAATGCAATGCAACACACAATGGATGACATGCTATTATGCAATCTCAGTACATATATTCAGTTCAGATATTAACATGCCCAGTACAGATATCATTCAGTCAATTTCACACATTTAGGGGTCTACTTACTGACCATACAGTAGGTTCACAATCGACTTGGGTGACCCATGCAACCTTAAAAACATTTCGGTAAAAATGGGCCCACACGCCCATGTGATCTGCCCATGTGGCCCATTCGGCCCAAATTGGCATTGGTTGTGTGATCCATTTATAAAGTAACTCATGCTAGCTCAATACTCATATATGTTTTCACTATTTACTTATATGTTCATTCAAAGTTGTCTACTTGAGTCATTATCACTAATTATTTATATCTTGAGCTACAGAATTCCAAATAAAGATCCGCTTGATGTTTTTGAAACTAGACTTAAATAACTTTCTACCATAAAATTTTCAGAATTTGTAGTTTATCAAATAAGTACAGTAAAATCTTTAAAGTTATCCCTATTCTGCTGTTTGACAGCTTCATCCTTTCCTTACTAAAAATTATTTATCTCTTAGTACAGAATTTAGATGATGTTTCCATTTGCTTCTCTTGAAAATAGACTTGCTAAGGATTTAAACATATAAATTTAAGCCCCTAATTATTTTTTTACAATTTTTGATTATTTTCCTAAGTCAGAACAGGGGAACCCAAAATCATTCTGACCTTGTCTCACAAAATTTATTATATCTCATTATTTACAATTCCATTGCTTACATTGTTTCTTTCATGAAAAACTAGACTAAATAAAATTTAATTTCATATTTTATTCAACCTCTAACCCAATTCCCACTATTTTTTATGCTTTTTCAAAGTTAGACTACTGCTGTTGTCCAAAACTATTTTAGTGCAAAATGTTGATTTCCAAGTTTATAACACCCTTATTTTCTTTCTTTACAATTTTTCGCATCAGTTTCTCTTATTTCTCTTATTTCTCGATAGCAAGCAATTTCGGCTTTTCGTCGAATCCTATTTTCTGCGTTTCGGGTACACACAGCCGTGTGGATTGGGCCCAGGCCGTGTTGATTTCGTGTTATGGCCCATTTACTCCGTTTTGGGCCCGTTTCTTGTTCTTTTCATCATCCGGTGCTCTTTTGAGTATAAAACATGAAAACAAAGGATTAAGAGCACCAAATTACACAAATCAAGGTTTAAATCATCCAAAAGCGTGCTAAATGTGGGATTAAAATATGTTACTATTACGGTTTATCAAATACCCCCACACTTAAGCGTTTGCTTGTCCTCAAGCAAAATTCTCAACTTACAATTAAAACGAACTTCCTTGATTCATAATATTCATCAATAATGTTTCATCATAATTCAAAGATAATTCATACATTGATAATTTAAATAGAAGGGCCCTAAAGATTCAAACAATCAAAGTCATACATTTATAGCTCGAAAACGTTAGGTGTTTCCCCTTACCTAATTAATTACCTCTGGTTCAAAATCGACAAGAGTTGACATCCTCACTAAATATTCACTCAAATCACTCAAAGTGTTTAAGGTTCAAAATTAAGCACTCAAAAGTCAAACATGAAGAGTTAATCCTATAGGCTTGCCTGAAAATCAAATCTTCACCACTGTAAAATGATATGATACACAAATCAATTAGGGTTTAAAAAGGGCTGTAACGGGGCTTAGGTTAAAGGTGTGGATAAAGGCTGAATTAGAAGGTTAGAATTGAGATTGAATTGACAATTTACCTATCTAAAAAAAATATGAGCTAATCCTAATTACTTACATCAATTGAAAACTTCATTACTAATAATACGAGCTTCTTCTTCAAGATGTGGAATTTTAAACGTATAAGCTCAATTACATAGAACAAATACTGAATATACTTCATTTTTTTTTGTTTTTTTAAGAACAAATCAAGTAATAACGGATGAATTCAACTACTGGAATAAAGTAATTAGGAAACTGATCAATTCAAATCTCGATATAAGGGTGGTCAAAAAAGAATGGTAATAACAAATACAAAGGGTTTTGGGTTAATATTAGCTGGTGAGTTAATAAAAAGGGTTGTTAGGATCAACGGGGTTCGCTAGGGGTTAATTATGAAGGTAGGCTTTTTAGTGGAGTAAGTGGGTTAAAACCTAGGTGCCTTTATCATCTCTGTATATCAAATCAAAGGCGTGGTCTCGACATGTATAATCGAAGCAAGTTTTAGAATAACAAATCAATGTTGACACACTCATAATCAACAAAATGAGCAAGAAAAAGAGTATATGCTCTAAAAGGCTCAAAATCTTACAAAAATTATGGTTATTTGATGTCAACGTCGTAAATTTCAAACTTCAAGGAAATAATTAGATTCAGGTAGACAACCTAACAAAATTTTAATTTTTGAAAATAGACTCATCGTGCTTGATTCTCTAGTCTCCTAAAATTTAAATCATCATTGCACAATTATCAATGATTTAATCTGAAACATATCAACAAACATCATAAATCAAAGGAAATTTTATTCTAACCACAATATGAGAAAATTACTTAAAGACAAGATATCATTTATAACATAATTCAGGGATTTGAGAATAATGAAGAAAGTCGGGCACTTTCTAGAAATAAATATTCACCCCCCACACTTAAGATGTACATTACCCTCAATGTACAGAGATGTATATGAAATTTAAGAGAAAGGGAGAGGTGAAACTTCCTAAATTTGGATGGTTTCCTTGAATTTGAGATGAAGAAATTGGGAAGCTCGTAGAGAATTAGCCAGGAAATAATAATAATTCAAAATATACTAAATATATATTTAAAGACAAGAAAGATAAAGAGAAAGAAAATAGAAAGTAAAATAAAATTAAAATAAAAGATGAATGGACCGAAGAGTCCTTATTGTTAGATGGTTCGCAAGGTGGGTGTGATTTCTAAGGCTGCGGTGGGGTGGCTATGGTCGTGGTCTTGGTGACTCCCTAGCAGCCTTTAGAACCTAAAACAAAGAAACTAAGATAAAATAAACTAATTTAAGCATAAGAGAGTCAAAGAGAAGGAAAATAAAGAAAACGAAAAAAGAAAGATAAAGACTAAATGGCCTCAAAAACCCTTGGCTTGTCGAGAGAATGAAACGGTCGACATGAACTTATGTAGATCGGTCTTCCACAAGGAGACTATGCTTAGATCTATCCGCTTCTTCTACATAGATGTGGTGTAGCTCAAGAGTTAGATGAAGGACTAAAGAGGAAGAGTATGGAAGGGGAGGGGTCTGAAGGATGGGATGAAGGAAAAAAGATAGGGGGCAGGTGAGAAGAAGGAGGGGTGGGGTGGGTTAAATAGAATTTTGGGGCCTGGTGCTTTTCCACGTCCGTGTACCATGGGCGTGCCAAGTCACACGGCTATCTCGCACGGCCGTGTTGTGCGTCGTTCGTTTTCTCCCCGCCCATGTTCAGGTCGCCACGCCCGTATATGATCTAACAGTGTCGGCCACGGTCGCGTCGCACGGCCGTGGCGTGGTAGTTGGAGTCCGTGACTCGAAGATATGATTCGTTTTGACTCGTACCGTCTCTGCCATGTCAGTACAGAGATTCGATATATCCATAAGGCCACGGCCACGATCGTGTGCAAGGCCGTGTGGCTTGAAAATCTGCACTTTTGGTTAGCTTATAATTAGATGCTGAAGTAGAAATAAAAATAAAAATAAAGGAATGTAAAAGTTAATAGCGTTAGTGCTCGAGTTGCCTCCCGAGAAGCGCTCGTTTATAGTCTTAAGCTAGACTTCCCTCTCATTTGCCTAATCATGGTGGTTTGAAAAGTTGAATATCTTTCCTCATACTATCTGTCTTACTAACAGTATATAGTTCAAGTCGAGTAGCGTTTATTTTAAAAGTGTCAAAAATAGGATTACTTACCTCGACCATTCTGTATGGGAAAACATTGATTACTTTAAAAGGAATTTCTTTGTTTGTGTAAGGGTCAGGAGGAGATATTCGTGGGTCTGTTTTATCTAGCAATACCTGATCTCCAATTTTGGACTTGTCTCTCTCATAAAATGGCTTTGGTTCTGCTTCGTGTATCCCTAGTTTTTCCTTGAGATGCGTCTTCCACTCTTCTAGTTCATCGATCTGAATCCCTTGTTCCTCATGAGTTATTTCTTTGTTGTCACGGGGTCTAGGATCGGGTTTAGTTGTGTTCTTTTGTGGTGCTTCCTGAAAAAAAGGGTTAACCGAATGATTATCAATAGAATTTACTTTCTCACCTTGATTATTCGATGTCCTAGCTGAATCGAGAGCTTGAAGAGTAACTGTCTCGTCACCTACACAGAGTATGAGTTCACCTGCGTCGACATCAATTTCAGTCCTGCCAGTTGCTAAGAATGGTCTTCCTAAAATTAGGGGGATCGTGTTGTCCTCATCCATGTCTAAAATGACAAAGTCTACTGGGAATACGAATTTATCAATCTTCACAAGTACATCTTCGATTATACCCCTAGGGATTTTAATAATTTTATCAGCTAACTGAATGCTCATCCTAGTTTGTTTGGGTTTCCCTAGACCTAGTTGTCTAAACATTTTATAAGGCATGACATTTATGCTTGCCCCTAAATCAGCTAATGCATTATCAATAGATAAACGACCAACTAAGCATGGAATCATAAAACTCCCTGGATCTTTTAGTTTTCGTGGTAGTCTATTTTTCAACATTGCTGAGCACACTGCGTTCAATTCCACATGCAATTCCTCGTCTATCTTCCGCTTATTTTTCAATAGCTTCTTTAAAAATTTTCTAGAATCTGGCATCTGCGAAAGAGCTTTAGGAAACGGTAAGTTAATATGTAATTTCTTTAAAATTTTAAAAAAATTACCGAACTATTCCTTTGTGTCGTCCCTCTTCATTGCTTCGAGATATGGTATGCAAGGTTGGTATTCTTTGATTATCGGGTTTGGCTTTTTATTTACCTCAACCTTACCTTCTTCTACCACGTTCTCTTGCCTTAAATTGGGTTCGTCTAACCCTTCGCTATCTTGAGCTGTTATGGCTTGAAGTTGCTCCTTTGGGTTAGTCTCGGTGTTGCTTGGTAGGCTACCTTGTGGTCTTTCAGAGATCATCTTAGCAAGTTGCCCTAACTGATTCTCAATCCCTTGAATCGATGCTTGTTTATTTGTAAGTGTTGTCTCAGTATTCTGGAAACGTGTTTCCGTGACTGCTATGAATTTTGTCAGCATCTCCTTGAGGTTCGGCTTCTTTTCCTGTGGGTAGGGTTGTTGTTGGAAGTTTTGGGATAGTTGTTGCCTTTGATTTACTTAACCACCCCATGAGAAATTGGGGTGGTTCTTCCAACCTGGATTATAAGTATTACTATAAGGGTTATTGTTAGATCGAAAATTGTTACCCATATAGTTCATTTGTTCGCTCTCCATACTCTGTCCGTAGGGTGGGTACTCAGGATTCACCACGCCTCCACTTGTCTTACATTGCATGATCGGATGTACCTGCGATGAACACAAACCATCAATCTTTTTATTTAGCGTCTCTACCTGATTTGATAGCATGGTTACTGTGTCGAGTTGAAAACTTCGGCTGCTTTTGCTGGCCTTGTCCTTGTAACTTGTCACTGATAGTTATTCAATGGCATATCCTCTATAAACTTGTCGGCTGCTTCAGGAGTTTTGTTATTTAGAGTTCCGCCGGCTGCTGAATTGATTAATTGTCTTGTTGAAAGGTTCACATCGTTGTAGAAAGTTTGGACCTGTAGCCACAAGGGTAATCCATGGTGTGGACACCTTCTCAACAAATCCTTGTATCTCTCCCATGTGTCGTAAAGTGTCTCCAAATCCATCTGCACAAAAGAAGAGATATCATTCCTTAGCTTGGCCGTTTTGGCCGGCGAAAAATATTTTAATAAAAATTTTTCGGTCATTTGGTCCCATGTAGTGATTGACCCTCGTGGAAGATAATGCAACCACTATTTGGCTTTATTCCTCAAAGAAAAGGGAAATAACAGAAGACGGATGGCATCATCAGTAACGCCATTTATCTTGAAAGTGTCGCAAAATTTTAGGAAATTCGCCAAGTGATTATTTGGATCTTTATCTTGCAAACCATCAAACTGAACAAACTGTTGTATCATCTGTATAGTGTTAGGTTTCAGTTCAAAATTATTTGCGGCAATAGCAGGTCTAACAATACTTGACTCAGTTCCTGTTAAATTAGATTTAGCATAATCATACATAGTTCGAGGAGCATGATGTTCGGCCGCGTCTGGAGGTAGCGGATTATTCTCAGCCATCTCTTCAGTGGTATTGATTTTGGCTTCTTGCTCTTCTTCTATGTAGTTTAAGCTTCGCCTTATTTCTCTACGATTTCTACGAACAGTACCTTAAATATCACTGTCGTAAATCAGGGGTCCTGTCGGGTTCCTTCTAGTCATAAACTAGAGCTGCCTGAAAGGAACAAAAGAAGGGAGAAAATTTAGAAAAGTAAAAAAAAATTACAAAAATAAAATAAATATAATATGGTTAAAGTAATAAAAATTAAGCGTTCTTAATATTTTAGTTCCCCGGCAACGGCACCAAAAACTTGATCGTTGTTTTATGCTATGTCAAAGTCTTAAAAATTTATAAAAAGAATGGTTGAAATTGAAAACTAACTATGAGAACGATGTGAGGCAAGCGCACCTATCGAACAATAGTATAGTTAACCCAAGACCGGATTGTCGAACCCAAAGGAACTAAAAGTACTAATACTAACTTTCTATTTATTATCTAGCCTAAAATGAAGGAATTTATTATTTAATCTAAATTAACTAACTACTAAGATAAAGACTCTAAGACAAAGAAGAATGAAATTGGGGAAAATACTTGTGAGAGAAAACCAATTGACTAAGACAATACCCGAAGAAGAATCCACGTAGACTTCACTTGTTAGCTAACTCTGAACCAGATGATTTATTCACTTGACTTGATCCGTAGGACTCTCTAACGTATATTAATCCCTCTCTCGAGGCGACTAACGTCTAACCCTAGGTTGATTAATTGAAATCTCTTTCTAACTAAAACCCCTAGAATTGCATTAACTCGATCTATGGACTCCCATATTAGGTTTGACCCTAATCTGGTAGATTTTCGTCACCTTATCTCTAGGCGCGCGAGCAACTCCGCTTAACTATGCTAGATCTACTCTTAGGCAGGGACTTTTGCTCCTCCACCTAAGCACATCATACTTGAACTAATATCCTGGAAATATCAACACAAGAATTAAGAACAAGTCAAATATTTATCATATAGTTCAGCAAACGATTACAAGATTCATCTTAGGTTTCATCCCCCTCAGGTATCTGATGGTTTAGTTCATAATAATAAAAGAAAAGATAAAACAAAACATAAGAAATCCCTAAAACCCCCTGAAGGAATTGAAGAAGAGATCCTCTGTCTTGAGTATGATTCCGGCTTCTTGAGATGAATCAACTGGCTATCTTCGAGTAAATCCCCACAAATCTACCCTCTTTGGCCTAGCTGGACGCCCCTGACTAAAGCCCTAGGTTCTCCCTTTTTAGGTCATACTTAAGGTGTTTATATAGGCTTCTGAATATGTTTCTTCGCCTCTAAGTATCCTAATCCGAGTGAAATTTCTCTTGTCACAGCAGGGACACGCCCATGGAACACACCCTGTGAATCTTGGCCAGGCTGTGTTCGACACTGTTGATTGAGGCACGGCCGTGTGGATTGGGCCCAGGCCGTGTTGATTTCGTGTTATGGCCTATTTACTCTGTTTTGGGGCCGTTTCTCGTTCTTTTCATCATCCGATGCTCTTTTGAGTATAAAACATGAAAACAAAGGATTAAGAGCACCAAATTACACAATTCAAGGCTTAAATCATCCAAAAGCGTGCTAAATGTGGGATTAAAATATGTTACTATTACGGTTTATCACACACATACATGAAATCAAAAATTAAAATTTTGGGGCGTTACAATGAAAATACAAAGAAAAGTTAAAAATACCAGAGTGCAATTAATACTATAGCTATAGTAAAAACTTACTAAACTACCAACTAAAAACAACTAAACTCAAAAAATCTATGAATTAAAACCATAAAAATGAAGAATAAGTAACTACTAAGCTTAAAAGATGAAACAAAAGGTGGCTCCTTTAAAGTTATCGGTCAAAAAAGTCTTTTAACAACTTAATACAATTCCAAATTTTAGACATAAATACCCCTAAAAGTTGTGTTTTGGCTTGGGTTGATGTTGGACAAAAGACTACCACTGCAACTATTTTCTCCCATCAAGTAGCAATGTCACAACACCTAGACTTCAGCATCGTGACACCCTAGACAGTAGCGAACTCGTGGTTGTGGAAGGTCTCAGTGTCACGACATCCTACCCTTGGTGTCGCAATATCACTGGTATTGGCCCCAATTTCTTCATTTCAACACCTCTAGGTATATCACGACTTCAGAGGCTCGGTATCATGATGTTGGATCACTGTCGCGACTCTCTCGACAATAGGCTCCATGTTGATTTCACATTGAAGTTTTGCATCCTCAAGATGAAAATGTTCGATGTCATGACATCACTATTATCAATGTCACGACACCCACTTTGAATCATGTTCTCCTCGAGGTTGGGTCATTGTCGTCTTCCTACACCAACTCAAAAACCTCATTAGGTCCCCTATGTTGCCAGTTTGGGTCTTAAAAAGGGGCAAAACTCAGCCAAAAATATTTATTAATGGTGAAAGTTAAAATTCAACAAAAGCATAAAAAAGACACTTAATTTGCTTGAGAATAAGCTCCTCGAGTATATGAAAGCCTAAGTTGACGTATCAAATTACAACAGATCATGCCACATGAGTTGCATGTGATTTTACACTTTTAATATTTAATTAATTTTTTAAATGTTGTATTTTTAATTACAACAATTAGCGTAAAAAATATTTATTATTTGAATTGTCAAATATAATTAATATATATTAACTTATCAAGTCATATATTATATTTAAAAAATTTTAAATAATAATTAAATCATTTTTAATATATTCAACATACAATATAATTTTTGTTTATGTAATTAATGCAAAGTAACATTATTCAAATAATAACTAATTAACTCTAATATTAATTAAATGATAGTTAAGATGTTTAGAATTTTATTCAAGTAAAAAGTCTATTTTATAATAATAAAATTAGCACAACTTTTCTTTACGCCCAAGTTTTTGAACTAATAATTGTATAATTATAATTATCACAAATTTTCCCCATATTTTATGCTTAGAGTTCTATTTAATTAGTAACTTTATTTTAAAATTAGCACAATTTTTAACTAATTGTTGTAATTTAAATTCTAATTATTTTTAAATGTGTAATTATCACAATTTTTATTAAATTATAATTAGTTTTAAATGTATAATTATCGTAACTTCTATTTTATTTAAAAAATTTACCTAATAATTCTAAATTAAATATTATAATTTTTTTAAATTTAAATTTTGTAATATATTGGAAAATAAAGGATATTCTCGTCAATTCAAAAGCTTTTCCAAACTAGAGCTTATATATATATAGATACATATCAAATATTTCTTTCCTACTTTATCTCAAAAAAACTCAAATCAAATACAAGTGAAAAAATATCAGTCAATAACACAAATTCTCATAAACCATATAGAGTTGGTCACTTATCTTGAAATTAAATACAATAAAATCTGACACCCACTCATTGAGTAAAGAAGCAAAAATTTTCAAATTAAATCATAAAAAGATATCTTCCATAAGCTTGTTAAAACTATAACATCCCAAAATTTTCGGTACAACAACTGGTACTACTTCGAGAATGAGTATAGTGAATTATTGAGGAAATCTAGAAGCAAGTTAGTTAAAAAGAGACCATAAGGAAATTAATTTGATGTTATAGATGGAAATCTATGTAGAGAATAGTGAATGTGAAAATGTGGCAAAAAAAAGACCAAATCATAAATATTGAAAAATATGAGGACTAAAATACAATTTGACCAAATTGAGAAAGTGTGACTTAATAATGAGTATTTGTCATGAGAACGATGTGGAATATGTATTGGTATGACGAGTATCATATTTGGACTAAATTGAATAAGATTGTAAAGTGTAGGGACTAAATTACAATTTGTCCATTTTTAATATGGAAAGGGTATAAGTGTAATTTTCACCACCCATGAACATATATTAGAGAGTAAATGTGAATTATGATGTTTGAGTTTGATAAGTGCCAATGTGTTGTAAAGAGAGTGCAAATTTTTCGTATAAAGATATTTTGACCATTTCTCATGAATTTTGTGTTAAAATATTATTATGATGAGATATTATATTTTTAGAATTAATTTCAGCTATTGGATATGATTAATGATCAAGAATTAAATGTGGACCATATATTTTAGTTTGACTTTGACTAGTATTTTCAAATGCGTGAAAAAAGAGGAAAAAGAGGGAAACCCATATTCTTCCCCCTTTATGGTCGGCGACCACAAAAGAGACTTTCTCTTTTATTCTCCCACCCATTTTCTTCAAGTCCTAGCCTAAACATCATTCTATATATTTATTTCTCACTTAAAATAAATAGGAAAACTCCATGCAAGCTTGATTTCTCCATCAATCTCATTATTTCAAGACCTAGGGTTTATGGGTCTAGTAGAGAAAGATATGGCTAGAGATAGAAAACTCCTAGCAAGGTAAGAAAATAAGTCTCTACCATCTCCAACTTTGATATCTGAGATGTAGGGAGCAAGGAAGTTGGTTGAGCAAATTGTAATGATTTTTGTATGTATGTTTTTGTGATGGGGGAGAGAGATTGGTAGAAGAGAAAGCTTTAAGCTATGAAAGAAGTGGACTTGAGTGTTGAGATTGTAAGATAAAAGCTTTATTTTGATTTTAGTTCATGTAAGAGGTAAGTGTTTTTGAATTTTCTAATCTTTCCTTTAATAACATGATAATGTATAAGAATAAATAGTAGATTAAATGATTAAATTAATTATGTGTAGTAATATGCTAAGAACCATGGCTTGATATGTAGAGATATTTAGCAATACGAATGGTTATTTTAATAAGTCTAGGCATAAATTCCATGAAAATGAGCTAGCAATGTGTTACGGATATTTTAATGACGTGGTATAAGGAGAAAAGTGTATCTAAGTGACAAAATGTGATTAAATGTCATAAATGTGCTAAAAATAATTATTTGACACAATGAAGTGAAATAGCATTAAAAGTGGAAATTGTAGCAATAAAAATGTTAAACATTTTAATACGATTCTAAGGTGAATTTGTTAATGGATGAATAAAGAAAAGTATTGATGTGTAAATAATATTGAATAAGGAATGTATACGTATGTGTGAGAGATGATGATATGACCACCTTGGTAAGAAGTGGAAAGAATGTGATATGAACTAAGGAGGGTAGGGCGTCTTTAGGTTTTTTTTAGAGAGAAAAAAAAAGGAAAGCTTTTCTTTTAAGTTGAATAAGAGAAAATGAGATTAAAAAAAAAAAAGTAATTTGGTGTAAAATTGATAGGGTATAGAAAAAACCTAGATGAGTCAAATTTGACCTGAGAAACATGTGACCTGGTTCAGGCAACCCAACCAGCAACAAAGTAGTAGGCTAGCCTGTTAAGCCCAATTTTCAAGCTCATTTTAGTAATATTTGAAGTCCAAAATCTCTAGGCTTTGGGTATAGTTCCTTTACCTTAGACCTATATGTATGTGTGTATATGTATATTATTATTATGGCAGTTATAAGGTGTGCCACGAGCAAGCTTTATAACTTGTCATATTTGGAGTTGGCAATTTTTGTAAATAAAAATATTTGGGTTACAATCTTCGCCGATTCTTTAGACGTGTGCAAGTTCATTTATGATATTCAAACATGTTATGGAAATATCTTGAATTGGTTTAGATTGGACCAAGCAAATCGACTTTCCTTCTTTTAGGAGATTGGATGGGATCGAGTAAACTTGGTAACATAGCCTGAGAATTTGAAGGCTTATCTTGGACTTATTGAAGATATTTATCGTGCTTATTATCATGTTAATTTGATGGGAAGACTAATCATAATTTATCTAGTATGTTTGTAAATCTCAATTGCTTCTATATTGAGGAGATTTGTATTGATGAATCCTGAGTTTTGAGGGAACTTACTTTTTCATTGAGGAACGTTCTATTGTGAGTGCATTGAGTGTGAAAAAGGTTAATTACTTGGTTTTCATCCTAGGTTTCTAGGGAAAAAACACAAAAGGAGAAAGATCTAGATCTTAAATGTAAAAGCGTAGTTGCTAATCTGGTGAATGTATAACTTATAATCATTTGTTGTATAAGGTGTTAAGATAATGAATTATCTCTCTAGACAAAACTCTACAAATACAGAAAAAATGAACTGTGTAAATATATCGTTGAATTCATCTTTATTTTTTGTCAATACCTGAAACAGTTGACACTACTCGTAGCATTACTAGAAGCACTGCTCAATTTTCTTGCAAATAATGTTCTTAGTTCTTACATCATCAATATTAATATTTGTCTTGGAGATTGTTTAGTTATTGCTATTATTGTACTATTTCATGCCTTGATTGTATTTGTATTTGTATTTGTATTTGTATAAGTATAAGTAATTAAATCTTCACACGTTTAAATGTAATTCCTCCATTTTATATGATAATGATTTCGGTCACTGCTGGATTTTACAATGTTGAAGGTTTCATATTTATTACCCTTAATTCTTCCCGTGTTTTAAGAATAAACAACATTCGATGTTTATATATTTATTTTAAAATTTTAAAATAATGTTTTATATTTTTTTAAAATATTTATTTACTAATTAAATGAGAAATGATTTAATTTATAACAAAAGCCTATTAATTTTGAAAAATAATTAAGAAAATAAAATAATATTTAAAAATGGTAAACAATCAATAATAAAGTATTAAGTAATTAGATAAAACAATTAGTCATTCAAATATGAGTCAAAATTTCACATTGCTTTAATACCAGATTGTCTTTGATATAATATATTTCACAACGCAATGGTAAATAACATTTACAATTATGTAAATATTATTAAAATCAAAAAATAGTTAAATTATCGAGTATCAATTAATAATGAAAATCAAACATTTTTTGGTGATGAAAACAAAGCCTATTAAATAATGCTAAAATATGATTTTTCTTGTAATTCTTTATATGCTATTTTGAATGAAAATGATTAGCTAATGTATATATTTATAGTGCTAAATATTTATTTTTATTGGTGTATAACTGTAACATTAATTAAGTGATAATTAATCTAAAATAATAAGTGTAATTTAATTTGGGTTCAAAGTCTAATTAAGTGATAATAACTATTATATTAATGATGAAAATATTATTAATAAAACTATTATATTATATCATAGATTTTAAAAATATTAGAAACATAGATAATACAAAATACTAATTCTTAATTGATCAGTTTTTTATCTTAATTTCTCAAATAGATATAAGTCATACTATTTGTCGAGTCGAAATTTGTGTTGAATTGAACAATTTTAATTAGTTGAAATTAGTATTTATAAAAAATAGTATTTAATTTAATTATAAATATTGATATTATCTTTTTATATATAATGTTAATCTCACACATTTAAATTTTATTAATTATAAAAATTGATTTTAACATTATTAATTATTATCATATTTAAAATAAAATCATGTTTATATATAAATTATATTTATTTAATTAAAAATTGGATTTTTATTATTTTTAATTTATCTAATATATTCAATGATTTTATAGATTTATAATTTTATTAAGTAATTGTTTTTTTTTTTAAGTAGAACTTTTAAAAGATATGACTAATTAATTAATTTTACATTAATATACTATCATATTAATTAATATTTAATTAATATTACTTTTATTATTATTCTACAATAATAATAATAAAATATTATTGTAATACCAATTTAGTAATATATTTAATAATAAAGGATATTCTTGTTGAGCTTATGATTTTATATATATTATAAATATTAATAAATTCATATTTAACATTAACGAGTAAAAAGACTCACATTTTTAAAAATAATATTTTATTCATCTTCAAATCAATAATTACCATCTGCAAACATCCTACCCATAATTTTACAAAAGAAATTAATAATTAAATTGTAATATATATGTATTTTTTTAAAATAACTCTAAATACAATATATTTTTAGTCCAAAATTTATATGATTTTGGATATTTAATAAATGATTAAATTATTTACTTTTATAAATACAATTAGTAAATTAGTGCAAGAATTTTCTTATTCAATCGAAATTTCGTATTATATTTTAATTTTTCTACACATTATATTCTTCTATCTTGAATATTTATTTAATCATTAATATTACAGATGTTTGATATATTGTAGTCAATGACAAATTAAGGTTTTGAAACATTTTATTCTTATAAATATAATCACAATTCATTTAAAATATACCAATCGATGATAATTACTTAATTTCATTAACATGTTAATTACTGTAAATATTATAGTTATTGTATTTATACACTTTTACCTTATATAATTTTTTTAAAAATAGTTATGATATAATAATTGTGTAGCACATGTGTTAAATTAGTTAATCTAATATTACCAACTATAACTTAGTGATTTTTAACTAAACATTTTTCTAGTTTCTATCATTGAGAAATCACGTATTTAAAATATAAATAATAAATTATGCATATTAAAATAAAATTGTATAAAATAAATTAGAATAAAATTTTGGTTGAATGGTAAATTTAAAAGTTTAGTAACTCACTTGGAGTGAGTCCAAATTTAAACATATTTTTATTGATTTTTGCTAAAATAAAAAGACTACAATACTAACGGAATCATATTTTCATAATTTTACCAACAAAACTTAAATAATAGTATAGATGTGATCCATAAAAAAAAAAAAAAAAAATTAATTTTAGCCACAAAGTCACATACTTTCCACCACATTTGTTCCAAAAATCGGAAGTACATGATCCTCCATTGTCTGCTAATCACCAATGGCCCCAACACACACCAAAAACCAGAGACTAACCCTAGTGGCATGCTTACGTAGAACCAGTTTACTTCTTGTCCCTCTCCAACTCCTCTACCTCCATTCCTGACACCATGTTCATTACCACTTCCTTTGCAATCCTTTAATGGAGACCACAAAGATGGTTACCGGCATAACATGATTCATTAAAGCTTTGTAGTTGACTACTTGTGGGTATCCTGCCAGTGAAATTGTTAGAGGACAAGTTCAAGTGGCTCAAAAATTTCATACTTGACATGCTTTCAGGAACAGAACCAGAGAGCTGGTTTTGAGAGAGATCAAGAGATTCTAGCGATTTCATACCACCAATGTTTTCAGGGATCTTTCCCGACAAGTGATTCTGGGACAAATTCAGTGACTGCAATCCTTGGAGGCTTGTCACTTCATGGGGAATCTTTCCTGAAAATTTGTTACGGGAGAAATCTAAAACTTTGACCAAGTTGAGGGTGCTGTCGTATTCAAGTAATTGGCCTTTCATCACAACTGATGCAGATTCCGAGAGAGGTCCTGAAAGAGCAGCATACAGTATGGCGTTGCCCCAAGAACCATTCCCTCTGACCATGGCAGTGAAGTTGCTTATACATCTTGGTATGCTCCCAAAGAAATTGTTATCCGCAAGGTCAAAAATATGGAGAGAAGTAAGAGCACATAAATGGTCTGGTATGCTACCTCCAAACTTGTTTGACCGAAGAATCAATATTGTTAGATTTGTAAGGTCCTGGCCTAGCCATCCTGGAAGGTTGCCATCTAGTTCATTCTTGCCAAGGTTAATTGCAACCAATTCCCTGCAATTTTTCAGTGACAAAGGAATTTCTCCATGAAGCTTGTTGTTGTGAAGGTGTAGGGATTGAAGTTCTGACAAAGTTCCCATGGAGCTTGGAATTTTACCAGTGAATCTGTTGCCATCTAATCGTAGGACTTGCAAAGATTGCCACTTGATCCAGCAATCCTGTATCTCTTCGGATAAAAGATTGTTTGCAAGACTAAGAACTCTTGTCCCTATTGTTGCATTCAAAAAGCACAAAAAGTGGAAAAGAGGTCCCAATAAATAATTATTGGAAAGGTCTATCATGGACGGGTTGGAACCCATAGAGATTTGAGGCAGTGGGCCGCTAAAGTTATTGAAACTAAGGTCAAGAATACAAGAATCATTTGAAGTTTGGGGTAGATATGAAATCTGGCCGTACATTTGGTTACTAGAGAAATTTACAAACAAAAATTGGTTTGGTAGTCTCCAAAACCAACTAGGAATGGTATCTTAAATTGTTGAGTTAGAGATGTCTAGATATTCTAGATGTTTTTGTGAACGAAGCCACAAGGGAAAAGATGGTCCTATGTGCCAAGATCGTAAGCCCAGTAAACGAAGTTGAAAAGGAGGAACCCAGTAAGTGTTGGCTCTCAAAACCAACGAGTTGTCCGATCCTTCAAAATACCTCAATTTGGTATGATTAGCAAAATGCTTTTCGGAAACAACACCCTCCAACAAATTATTGTAAACCTCAACCTTTTCTAAATTTGCAAGTTTTCCTAAAGAAGTTGGAATAGGACCAAAGATTGAATTATCATTCAAGGAAAGTTCTTTTAAGTTTTTGAAATGCTCAAGCTGATCAGTAAGTTGACCAGAAAGTTGACAACTTGCAAAGGCCAATGATTCAAACCTGTGAGAAGAGCAACCTGACAGAATCTCAAAGATATGAGATATGCCCTGATTCAATCTCACACTTGACAAAACAATTGACCTCAAGTTACAAAGCTTTCTCACGGCTCTTGGAAGCTTCCCTTCAAGATCATTCCATGAGAGGTCAAGTTCATTGAGAGTACTAATGTTGAAAATGGCACTAGAAATGTCACCTTGCAATTCATTAGCAGAAAGACTGAGAACCTGGAGAGAGCTAAAACGGTACAGCCACTCAGGTATTGAAGATTTGAAATTATTATATGAAAGATCTAGATGTCTAAGGGAAGTCATGTTTCGAAGAAAATCAGGGATGGGTCCATGAAAATCACTTCCTGCAAGGTTGAGAACAACTAGGGAATTAAGCTTGGACACCCAGCCTAGATCCATTTGGTTTGTGAAAAAGTTGTAGGAAAGGTCAAGGACGGCAAGAGTTGACAAATTAACATTTAGCAATGGACATCCAAGTTGAAGATGACAGTTTAATAAATGCAATTCCTCTAAAGAAGGGAGTCGTGTGTTTACCAGTTGCAACCAATTGGAAGCTCTACTAAGGTCCACTAAACTCAAATCAAGATGTTTCAATAAAGAAAGACCAGACAACCATTGGAGGTTCTCAACATATAATAACCCAGCCTCATTAAATTTATCCTCACCCCTGAGATTGAGAGATTCAAGATTTGAGAGATTCCCAAGTTGGTAAGGCAAGAGGCCTTCAAACGCATGGTTGCTTAGATCCAAGTATCTCAAATGCTTCAAATTTGACAGACAAGGGTTTATCTTACCTTTCAACATTGACATCAGATAAGAATCAATGTCAACAATATCATCCAAAGGAGGAAGTGAGAGGTTGAGATAGAGGATGTGGCCAGTCATATTGCCACAGACAACTCCAAACCAGCTGCAACAATCTGGATGATGATGAGGATCCCATGAAGCAAGCCGATTTGCATCATCTATGAGGCCTTCTTTGAAGACCAAAAGTGCTTGTTTTTCATTTTCAGGACAAGCACTGTAAGAATTAGAGCTGATTTCATTGCTCGAGTTAACGTCTGCTATTGCGAGAATGATCAGAACCAGTAGGATGACTATAGCCATATGTGAATGAGTTTACGCTATAACTTGCATATGAAAATAAGGACGGGCTTCTATTTATAGACGAAATTAATGTCGTCCATTTTAATTAATTTGTCCATGTAACAAGGACGAAATAAACAATTGTAGTCTGATTGTAACTTCAATATTTTTACATAATACGTAATTACATATACTTGTCTTAATAATTATATAATGAATCGAATTTACACCGTAATTAGATCAATTCTGGCAAAAATAATAATAATATGAAAGGTCAATTTTAATTAATTTGTCTTTGCTCTTATCATAATCAATCTTATAGTCAATATTGGTTCGTTCAATAAGTTTTGTCATTAATGCAACAAAGTCTAGAAAATCTCAAATTCCACACTGCCGAAATAAACAAGTGGAAAAACAAAAACTATGAACTTTACTCAATTCCACAACCACCAAATAAACAATTGTTAGATGCGGAATCATGTGAATTGGATCCCCATTAAACAAATTTTCCTAACCTTACTTCTTTAAGTTCGCAAATGAGACCCTAAAATTAAGCTACAGGGTCTCCCTGTGACCCATGGATTTATACTATTTTCCCTTGGTTTTCAGTGCTGCATATTTTTTAAAATATATACTTTTTTTCATTTTTTTTAAGCTTTAAACTTCTTCTGTTTCTCAAATCACCCAAAACGGGATGTTTTATATAAATGACTTACATACATATAAATTGCCACATCAACAATTAAATAATTTTTAAAATTTAAAAAACTTTAATTTTATTTAAAAAGTATAAAATATATAAAAAATTAATATTTTAAAATTTTTAAAAATTAATTATTTACTAGCTTGGCTTACATATGGACTATCATTTAGATGTCACGCCATTAAAGTTAATAAACCTTAATTTTTTCCATCTATTTTGGAGTTATTTGACAAACAATACAAATTCAAGGGTTAAAAGAGACAAAAAAATTAAATTAATAGTTAAAATAACTTTTTTATAAAGTTGAGGATCACATAGATCATTATACTGAGTTGTTTATTGCTTGGACGGAAAATGAGCATGTACCCGGTCGATGTGTTGATAGGGTTTGATGTTCTTGTTATGTTTTAAGGTGTTGATGTCTTTTTATAACTTTTTTTTTTTGGTTATTTTCGTGGGTATTAGTCAAAATTTCATTTAGTCAAATAAAAGAAAATTAGGATTAATCTTTAGAAAACTCTTAATAAAAAATAAAAAAAATTAATTAGGTTCTTTAGAAAAAGCACATCTTATGAAATTCTTAATGATAAAGAAAAAAATCATTTAGATCATTTTGTTACCTAAAATTATTATTTAATCAGTTTAACTATTAAAGGTGTTGACGTGACTGACAACAACTTTTAAAGAATTTTATATATTGAAAAATGAACATTCTTTCACATGATATGCAACTTGTCATCTCCTGATTGCTATCATCAGCCATGTCAATATCTTTAATTTTTTCCTTTAATTTTTTATATATTGAAAAAAAATAATCACAGAGCTACTAGAAAAAATATTGGTCGAGGTTGATGAAACCTCCAATGGTTGGGCGTTGCTTTTATAGGAAAACAGGTAAGATGAGTTTTACATAGACTGAAATTTTTAATTGCTTAAGATTTTATTTTTTTTTATCATCACAATCAACAGGGGCGAAGCCAAGGGGGTTGGCATAGGCTCCGACCCCCCTAAAATATAAAATTGCTTAAAAGGCTCTTAGAATTTTTTTAAAAATTTAAATTAATAAAGGTAAAATTACACTTTGCTCCCCCTAAAATTATAAAAATTCAATTTAATCATTTACAAATTATAAAGATATAAACTATAAAAAATTAAAATTTTATCCGGCCCCCTAAAAAATTGTTCTGGCTTCGCCCCTGACAATCAACAGTGGCATATGCCATTGAGTTTTGGGTAACTATTTAAAGTTTTTAAAAACTCAATTGAAATTTTTAAAATTTTTAAAAAATTAATGAGCATTTAAAAATATATAAAAAATTAATTAAAATTTTCAAATATTTTAAGAGGCATAGTTAAAAATTTTCAAACTCTTGAAGTGGGCTTGCCCCCTCTAGTTCCAATGTAATTTTGCCATTAATTAATATTAGAGGAGACGGAATGAGATGGTAATATTTAAAATCATATCATCTAAATGTCAAATAAAAATATAATTCACTATTCCAAATAAATCTTAACAATTGCTTAAAAATTTTAATTAAAAATCAAATTCAATTAAAGTTAGAGTTTTTATTGATCACTTCTGAGTTGATATTAGTTATTTCATGCGAATAACGATGACGTGTATATATATATATATATCATAATGTGCATGAGCATGGAAAGTCATTCACGTTACATTTACAACATATTAATTCAATGTGGCTCCAGGCTTGCCATATATGAGCCGTGTATAGCATCAAAATTTCAAGATTAGCTCACTTGAGAAGACATTTGTAGATGAAATTTTTTAAAATTCAATTACAAAACTTTTAACTGTCAAGTTAAAATTATAATGAGTAAAGTTGAAATTACTATGGATTAAAATAATTATTGTTGAGAAAGTTGTTATTGTTCGTTTCATGTTCTGTTATGTTGGGTGTGCCTCATATTTTTGGCTGAACAGACAACGACGTCACAACAAGAAGCTTCTCAACGTTGTGACGACGGATGACGTCGTGATGATGTGAATGGGGACGTGAGACGTGGCGACGTATTCTCCACATAAATCGAGTTTCTTCTCCTAGTTAAACTCCAGTTAAACTTTGATTACTCCAAGGATATTTTAGTATCTTAGCTAATTTAAAGAGGCCTTGTATCATTTTTTTGAGAGGCCAATTAAGAGGCAATTAAAGATGTAGTACTACAAGTCTTTTCTTCTGAGGGGTGACAAGATGTAGTAGCAGATGAGTTTTGGTGAGAGCTTGCATAGTAACTATGGAGAGAATTTTGTACCCCTTTTGTAAGATTTTTATTAAAGTTAGGGTTTTGTTTTCGGGATTTGAGTTTGTACATTTAGTACATTTAGGTTTATTTTTTTCCATATTGTACTCTTGTTTGTTTACTCATTTAGTGAAAAGTCGAAGCCTCCTTTGCCCGTATGGTTTTTATCCTCTTTGGAGGAGTTTTCCACATAAATATTTGTGTTTGATCTTCTCTACATTTTCTATTTCGTTGTTTATATCCCCAATAATCTAGTATCAGAGCTTGGTTCGGATTCTGCAATCAACCCATTCAGGGATGGTGACAACGAATTTCGACATCGAGAAGTTCGATGGAATCACAAATTTCAAATTGTAGCAGTTTTGGATAAAGTAGAATGTTTAAGGCAAGGTTGGTCACAAATGATGACATTCAAGTGGAGGGAGTTGATTTCCTTGATGTTTTCTCTCTTGTTGTGAAGCACGCGTCCGTCCGTGTATCACCAGCCATGGTTGCATTATACAACCTTGATTTCAAGACTAGGAGTCTTTCGGTTTCCAAGTTTGAAAACGGTTTGGGCTTGATTGACATTCTACAAAGATCGAGTTTGGCCCATGATGGGGCATGGAGAAGAAGGTTTGTAAATACAAGTTAAGGTGGAGATTTGTGGGATGTGCCTTATATTTTTGGCCGAATAGTGAAGACACCACAGCAAGAGGCTTCCCGACGTTGTGACGACGGACGACGTCATGACGACGCGAATGGGAATGTTGTGACATGGCGACATGTTACCCACATAAATTAAGTTTATTCTTCCAGTTAAACTCTGCTATCTTTTCCCAGTTAAACTCTGATTACTCTAGGGATATTTTAGTATGATTAGACCTCTAATCTTAGCCTATTTAAAGAGTCTTTGTATCCTTATTTTGAGAGGCCAATTAAGAGGAAATTAAAGATGTAGTACTACAGGTCTTTTCTTTTGGGAACGACAAGATGTAGTCGCAGATGAGTTCGGTGAGAGTTTTTGTGGTAACTATGGAGAGAAATTTCTACCTCTTTTATGAGAACTCTGTGAGAGTTAGGGTTTTGTTTTTAAGGTTTGAGTTTGTACATTTAGTACATTTAGTTTTATTTTTCCATATTAAACTCTCGTTTGTTTACTTATTTAATGAAAAGTCGAAGCCTCCTTTGCCTATGGTTTTTATTCTCTTCGGAGGAGTTTTCCACATAAATATTTGTGTTCGATCTTCTCTACCTTTTTTATTTCGTTGTTTATATGGGTCAATCCTCAACATGTTATAACAAAACCATTTCTTTGCTTGGGCCATCGTGTTGGGCCTTATACAGGTTTCGGTTAAGCAAAATTCGACCCACTTGAGTGGGACATATTTGACAAAACAAAAGCATAGGTTGACTTGGATACTAAGTCTCCCAATCAACTTTCTTGATTAGCATAGCTTGAGGTGGTTTGATTAGCATGGAAGTCTTATTATATCTTGATGAATAAATAGTTATTTTTTAAAGATAAATATCATATTTATTCAAGGGAGTTTTTCAAGGATTTATCTGTTGATTTAAAGGAGTTTATCTTGCTGTTATGATAGTCTATAAATAGGCTTCATTCTCCCTTGATAAATCACGACAAAGAGGGGTGAAAGATCTTTACTTTCTTGAGTTTTTCTCCTTACTAGCCTTTGTTTCTTTATTGCGTTGGGGTTGCAATTATTATTATTATTATTATTATTATTATTATTATTATTTGTATAATGATAGATTGGGCTTATTTAGATGATTGTTGAATAAAATCATGAGCGAGGCTCCGTAGATGTAGGACCATTGTGTTAAAATTGGTTAACAAATATCGTGTGTTAGTTTTTTCTTCACTTTGCTTCTTGTGTTACTTTACATTTAATCTTTATACTCGTTTCTATTCCAATGATAGTTGGAACGAAACTATTTTTCAAGTGCAAATTGAGGATTTTTCAATTACATCACATACGATGTGATAATTACTTTTCTCTAATTGGTTTAAAAATTGATTAGGAAATAAATAATAAAATTATATTATAATTAGACCTGATCATGGACCGAGCCACTTGCCTAAGTCCAAAGGGTCGTCCAAAAATTGGGAGGGTTTGGACAAAAATATAGGCTCAAAAAATAAGGGCATTTTCTAAATAGGTCGAGCCACGAGTAAGATTTTTTAACCTAGCTCGATCCGACCCGAATTTGCCTAATTTTTTTACTATTGTTTTGTTACTGTTTGTTGCCATGTTAATGTTGTTTTGCTACCATTTTACTATTATATTACTATTTTTTTTGTTGTTATTATTTAAATATTGTATAATTCTTATTTTATTATTAATTTTGCTACTATTTTAGAGATATATTTGCTTGTTAAGTTGCAACTATTTTAGTATTGCCTAATTTTTTTACTATTGTTTTGTTACTGTTTGTTGCCATGTTAATGTTGTTTTGCTACCATTTTACTATTATATTACTATTTTTTTTGTTGTTATTATTTAAATATTGTATAATTCTTATTTTATTATTAATTTTGCTACTATTTTAGAGATATATTTGCTTGTTAAGTTGCAACTATTTTAGTATTGTTTATTATATTTTTTAAATTTATTTTTATATAAAAATAATATAAAATTTTTAATACGAGTGGGTCAGGCTGGGTTTAGGCTTAACATTTTTTATTTATATTGACTTGAATAAAATTTTAGGCCCATTTTTTGGGCCGAGTTGAAACTTAATAAACAAATCTAAAATTTTGCATTGACTCGACCTAAACTCGAACCCAAACCCAACCGACCCATGATTAGGTCTAATTATTACTATTAAATTAAAATAATTAATTGTTAATTAAAGTTGATAAATAAAATTCTAAAATTGACAATATTGGACTCGAATTTATGCGTACAGAAAAGCTTCTAATAATATATATATATATCTTTTCAAATATATATACATATATGATAAAAGATAATATATATGAGATAAGACTAGGATAAAAAACATAAAGATAAATCTAGTCGTCACTAATTATATTTTCATCAATTAAGCTTTTATTTTTTCACTTAAATTTGGTATTCAATATTATAAAAAGAGTTAAATTTGATCATTAACTATTAAAGATAGTCGAATTTTCGTTTCTAATAAAAAAGCCAACTAAAATGTTAAATTTTTAAACATGATAGCCTGTATGGTAGTTCATATTATTATTTTTTAAATTATAAACATTTTATATATATTTCTTATTTTTTAAATATTTTGTATAAATTTTAAATTATTTATTAAAATAGCATATAAAATAAATTATGTCATATTAATATAAAGTATATATGAACTGTTATGTTAATTCTGATGTTATCATTATAAAAAATTAATATTACCGTAAAAAACCAATTTCACTCTAAAAGTTAATTATCAAATTTTGTAAAAAACAAATTAACTAAATATGTGAAGGATGAATTTAAATAACTTTTATAATAAGTAGTGGAATGTATAGCATCAAATTTTAATTATGGTTGTTGTTCTATACTTCTGTTACACCGTTCTCCTTAAAATTGTTGAAACAAGAATAAATTCCCCTAAAATTTACTGGTATAGTTGTCTTCCATACCCAACACCGGACCTTTCGCTTTTACTTACGAAAGGAACGTGTTTTTCGGTAACGTGGTCGGAGAAAGAGAGAGAGAGAGGAAAAAAAAATCATCTAACAGAAAAGAAACCAAACTTTATTTCTGCCAATGCATTCTCCTTCACCAATTTTCTTTAAGAAAGAGAGAGTAAAAAAGGAAGAATTTTTTAATTCCATTTTTCTTTCTCTTTCGCTTCAATCTATAGTCGCCACACCACCATGTCGTTTCCTCTGGGAAACCGACGCCGGGTTTCGGCGACTCTTCCATTTTCGTTTCTCGTCGCTTTGTCATTTGTTGTTGCCGCCATCGCTGGTGGCTCCAAGTCTCCTTACTGTAACAATACTGTTCAACTGGTAATTTCTTTTTTCTTTTCGATTATCATTATTATTAACGGCATTGCTAAACTGGTTAATGTTTATTCTGAATTCCTTCATGATTTGCAACAGCTCTAATTTCTATTAGCTCCATTAAGATTCTCTTTTTTTTTTTCTCATTTTTGTGACAGAAATAGGGAAAACGGAAATGTCCTTTTTCTTTAACTGAGAGAACATTGGAAAGAAATGTTAGTGTACATAGATTAGATAGATTAAGTTTTGATTTCTGGAGGATTTGTCACTGACAATGGATTAAATTTGAGGATACTTGTTGCAGCCAACTTGCGTGCTGTTGGCGAATTCTATAGGCAAATTATTAGAAACATTGTTCTGGGTAAAAGAATTCGAATAATCTGCTCGATTGGGATTTCCTAAGTGGATAGGAGTAATCAGGGTTCTTTCAGGATTTGCATGTTGTATTAGTTTTGCAACCTTATGAAAGGAACTGATTACTTTGTTGGTTGGTATTGAGGTGTATTCTAGAGAAATGTAGATAACATAGAAGTAGTGAGTGAAACTTTTGACATGGTAGGCTCATATGAAATTTATATGTGAATTGTAATAGTGTGTGTTTACCCTAATTCCTTAATAAATGAGTTTATATCTTCCAGGCCATGGTGAACATCTGGGTTGATGGTGATGAAGGTGAATATTTAGCTGGGTTAACTGCAAGCTTTGGAGCAACATTGCCTGAGGAAAAGAATAAAGTTCCCAAATTGCCCGCTGTTTTCTCAAATCCCCTAAATGGCTGTTCTAGTTCTTCTTCAAAGGTTTTGTCTCAAGTTACCGGGTTCTTACAAAATTTTTGTTAACTTGCCTCCTCAATAATTATTTGGCTTTATTATTATTATTATTATGAGTTAAGTACATCCTTGTTTGATTAAGTTAAATATAGTGAACTGCATAGTTCATACCCTCTGAACTTCTCTAAGTTCCAGGATGACCATTCCCACCTATGAAGTTGGGGAAAGAGTTCAGATATAATACTTTATTAAAATTTTGAATAGTGTTTAATAGTTTCATAATCACTGTACTCCAATTTAAGCCAAGTGAAAATTTTTAAAATATCATGGTCAGAATTTTTTTGATTACAGCTATCTGGCTCTGCGGCCTTGTCTGTACGAGGTGATTGTGACTTTGTAACTAAGGCAAAAGTTGCACAATCAGGAGGCGCTCAGGCCTTGCTGGTGATAAATGACAAGGAAGGTTATAATTTTTTTATTGATGGCATTTGTTATTTGTATATTAAAATGCCTTTCAAAGTTCAGTTGGATCATTTCATTAAAGAGTTGTAATGGTTTATTAGTCTCTTACTTAAGCTTCCTTTTTGATATTTATCTAGAGATTGAACAGATCGATTGTTCTGGTGATTTCAATCCAAATATTTCGATACCTGTGGTGATGGTTCCAAAATCCGTTAGAGATGACCTTACCAAAACTATGGCAAACAAACATGGTATGCTCTTGAGCTCGTATGATGTATTTTTTCCCCTTTTATTTTTGTTCTCCAGATGTATGTTAGATAATTTCTAGCTTGTTAGGAACAAGATATCTTGTTCAAAAAGTGGTTTATAATGTTATAGGGTGGAATGCACTTAAACCTCTAGATTGGTTATTGGCTACCTTTATAGTGGAAGATTTAATCCTGCCAAATGCAACTATTTGGTTAAGCTGTTAAGGCTTAGTTGAGTGAGTTTAGTGTAAATATATGTCTATTATTTTGTTTTGTTTTAATGTTTTTTGATAAAGTTTCCTTCTATATGACAAAACATTTTATCACCCTTTAATTGGGTAATAAAAAAATTAAGTGGTTGAAATCTAAGTGAAGAAATTAATTCCATTCATATAAGCTTTTCATTTGGAGTTATGTTTATGTCTTCCTCAATATGCAGGTTTTGTGTGACTGTACATGTATTTGTCTATGTATTGTGTGCCAGTGTAAGCAAACATTCAGCTTTAAGAAAGATAAGAAAATTTGTTAGGGTTACTAAACAAAATTTCAATGTCATTTCTCTTATATATGAACTTTTAATGTAAGAATCTTCAGTTTTCTGCTTTTTCTTGAAAGCAAACATCAGCTTTATGTGAATTTCCAGTGAAATAGTTCTTTTTTGAATTTTCAAGCAGACAATAACATAACTGGGGATTTAAGAGTAGAATGCCTTAATAAGAAAGAGAATTTAGGTCTGATTAGAGTGTGGTACTTTTTCGGCAGAAGCTTTGAGGAGCTGGAATTTTCTGCTTGCTAATAATTAAGCCAGGGAAAGTTAAGAAAAGAAGTAAAATACAGGTAGAAAGAATCTTATTTCTTGAATAGCTGTTGCAGGCTGCACTTCTTTCTGCTTCAGTTTGTACCCTTTACAACGAAAAAGGTTCATGATTTTCATGTCTATATCTTTATACTCCTATCTCTTTATTTTATTTTGGTTTTCCTGAATCCCTAATTCGACCCTCATTGAGTTTGACCTTAGTTGCTATTGAAACTTCTTTGCTTAAGGTTCACACTTTTGTTTAAGTTCTCTACTTGAGGTTTTAATTTTGTATTGGTTCTTTCTTTTTGGTTCACAATTTTGTTATTTCCCTGGAGCGATAGTCTACTGTTGAATTTTAGGAACATAAAATTTTATCTATGTATTTTACTTGAAAATGACATAGCAATATATAGAAATAATGGTTTATTACATCTTCTAGAACCTATTGTTTGTTTATTTTAGTGTTAGTTTCAGCTTTGGGTATATTCACATGTGCGTTCTTTTGAATCTTTTAAGTTTATTTTCATTTGAAGATTCATATAAATCAAATCTTGCTAATTTCTGATGCAGTTGAACTTTTACTATATGCACCAACTCGTCCCATCGTGGATATCTCGGTGGTATTTTTGTGGGCAATGTCTGTTGGCACAGTTTTTACTGCTTCACTTTGGCAAGAGTTTGGTATTTCTGATCAAACTGAGAAACGATTAAATGAATCATCTTCAAAGGTTTACCACAATCTGGTTTCTATCATTGTTATGAAGCTCATAATTGTATTCTGTATATTGATGTGTCTTAGAGATATTTGTTGATACCTGTTGATAGGGAATAATTGGTTATAATGTGCATGACTATCACATCCTCTATGTTATCCTAAAACTTTTAGCTCCTATTAGTGTTCCTTTACAAATGGCTTTGACAGCAACTGCAGCTTTGATTTGTGCTCATAATCAGCTTGTGCTATTTTAAAGTTCAGTTGGTTATTTGTATAACTGTTTTTCATCCAAAGTACATTCATAGAGGTCCTTAGTGTCTATTCTCTGATTGCTGGGTGGTGTCCTAGAGATTATACAATTAGGTTTTTCTTTTTCTAGATTTTTTTATATTATCCTATGAGTTGATGGTTCATGATTAGCATCTATACAGTTTCTACTTTCTCATATCTCTATAATGCTAGTTCGATGGGTTGAATGGTGTTTTCTTCCATTATTGCAATTAAATGTTTTATGTTCACGCATGACACTGCAACGAGATCTCTCGAGTTAAGGTCCTTTTCAAAGAATTAGGGAAATATATATGCAATTGACACTACATCGCAGCACTTATTGCACATATGCTTTCTCTTTTGAACTGATGAAGTCATAGTTTCTTTGATATAAAATAAGAAACTTTATTAAAGTTTTCTTGAATATTTGGTGATTGATATGTTCTCAAAGTACAATTTTTAAAATATAAATCTTGAAGCAGGTGTGAAAATATTTTAATGTTTAAATGTTCTAAGTGATCCATTAATGTTAGGATTGTGAAACTAAAGATGAAAGATGAAACTAGGGGTTTTGTAAGTTTTAATTATTGAAATTCATTTTGATATTTCTAACTCGATAACTAATTACCTCTGAGTGAATTTTTATGCATAAATTATCTTATTTTATGTTATATTATGGGTATTATAGATAGTTGATTAACCGGTCTCCCCATAAGCAATTACCCCTGGAATTTTTGAACTTAACTTTTTACTCAGAAATTATATCAGAAGACACCTCGGTTCTGCCAAAGAAAACTAGTTTATTGCCACTTGAATTGGTTGTATGTGAAGAAGCCATACCCATTTTATATCAATTTCTCCCGTCCTTCTCCTAGTATACCTGAATCTTCAGTTGTCTTTCTGCTTCTACCGTTTTAGCTTGATATCCCTGATTATTGAAGGAAATTGAGTGATGTCTTTTCACTTTTGTTGATTAGGAATCTTCCGATGCTGGAACAGACAGTGATAATGATCAGGAAACCATTGATATTAGTGTAAAAGGTGCTATACTTTTTGTGATATTAGCATCTGTTTTTCTGCTGCTACTCTTCTTTTTCATGTCTTCATGGTTTTTGTTGGTGTTGACTGTACTCTTCTGCATCGGTGGTGTCCAGGTAACATAGTTTTGCTTCTAATGTCTTTCTTTATAAGTTTATGTTTGTATGCATGTTTGAATCTGCCAATGATTAGACAGGGATCGTTAAAAACAAACTACACTTCTAAGTTATTGTTCTTTCTCTGTTCTATTACATTTTTGTTGCTGATGTTTGCAAAATGGAAATAAATGCAGAAAATATTAGCACCTTCAAATATATAGCTATGGCTAATAAATATATACAATTAACTTTTAGAAATGATGAGGGATAGGTTTAATGCTGTACTTTTGCTTGTTTCTGTAGTAAAAACCCCAACTTCCATGTTATCTTGTTTCTGCACCATGCATATGAACAGTACTGAAGTAACTACCTTTCCTTTTGGTTAGAAAGGAAAAAGTAGCTATTTCCCCCCTTTTTTCTTCTCCTGTTTAATATCCTAGTGATATATTCTCTTATCAACCTCTGTGTTCTATATTTTCCTTTCCAGGGGATGCACAATATCATTATGACTCCGGTAACAAGGTATGCTTGAAATTTGATTTTCACTACTAAACCTGTCAAATAGCTGTTTTACAAGATCTGGTTTCTTTTTATTGCTATTCCTAATATAAAGTGTACAAGCAGAAAATGCAGAAATTGTCCTCAGAAGACAGTGAGGTTGCCTGTCATTGGGGAGGTTTCTATTCTCTCACTTGGGGTTTTCCTACTCTGCGTGATATTCGCTGTTGCCTGGGCTGTTCATCGACGAGCATCTTATTCATGGGTGGGCCAAAATATTCTTGTAAGTCTTCTATACCACTACTTGCGTTCCAGACTGATTATGGGGTCTTTTAGGAGTTGATCATTGCAAATATTTTTGCACTTTATGCAGTGGTAATATCTTGGCTTAATAGTGTGTTAAGTATATGGAAGCCAATTGTTGTCGAGGAAATAGGGTTGTATCAAATTGGCAACAAAATGATGCGAGGGAAACAAGTAGGATTTTGAGATTAAATGTTAGGATTAATGATGTAAGAGGATTGAACTTGCACGAGTATTACAAGAACTTTTAACAGTTAGTGTCCTAGGTGAAGGAATTGTTCTAAAGCAATATGTTAGGAACAATCGTGTTTTAAAAGACGTGGTATTTATGATCATATGGTTGCAATTTAGTTGATATCTTATTTGAATTCTTGGTGATATCTGTTGGAACTCCTTTTTATTGGCATTGTTGATGTTCCACCTACTTGTTTCTCTATTATTTTTAGTAACTTGAGACTACTATTAAGTTGATTCCTTTTATTTTTGCATAGAAATTGGTTCAAACTTTGTCTAGTATTGTTACGGTCTCGAGTTACGAATCGAGTCACCAAACAATTTGTAGGAAATTCGTTTAACTTAGCGGAGCTTTTCCCCTTGTTTTTGTTTCTTGCACACGAATGCCCTATGGTGAATGTGTAAAACTCCTCAAAGGGAGTCCCTTACCTTAGACTCGTTAGAGAGAGTCTTAAACCTCTTAAAATTAAATTAATTTGATTTAGCTTTATTGCTTGAATTAGCCTCTTAAAATAGAGATTACATAGGTTTACTTGTTTGAATAAAAGACTTATAAGTTAAGGAAATTAAAACAATGACTCTAAATAAAGAAAGACACCTAATACCATAAAGATATTATTAATTATAGAAGATCTAATAAAACTAAATTCATCTCTCTAAAATAATAATTAACATCTTCAATGTTAAGATAATAATTGACGTCTAACATTACTCCCCTCTTGGAACAAGGGCATGCCCACAAGCTTATGATTGAATATGCATTTTTTTGGCCCGTCATTGCATGCAAGGATATTTCAGTTTCCCTACACCTTTTGATTCTGCGCAGCATCGTCAGGATCTTTCATCTCCAACCAAAATAATTTTTTTTTTACATTGGTGCCTAAACAAGTATGGTTTGTCACAATTGTAACAAACATCCTTGTCTCTCCGTTTTGCCATCTTTGCATGATTCAACTTTTTAACAAAAGGAGGGTCTCTCTTGTTGGCACTGAGTCTCTTGTTGATACCCAACTCCCATCCAAATTGATTTTTGACGTTGCTATGGGTGTTATGGCAGAAGTTCCCATGAGTTCAAAAGTGTATTTTGCCACGGTATTCTGCACTAGTCGGCAAGTTTGGTTAACTGTTGTTTTAATTTCAAAAGTTCTTGCCAAGTTTATTGCCTGAATTAAATTCAGAGGTTTTTGCATCTCCACATCTAACCAAATGGATTTGACAACCCTGTGGTAAATATGTCAACTTGTTGGTCTACTCGCACAGATTTAGCACGGGCTACCAGCTTTTGAAATCAAAGTTGGTATTCCTTTGTCATTCCTATCTATCTCAACTCTATTAGTATGGTTGTATAGTACTCAATGAAGGCAGCCCATGAGAGATTGGCTTCCTCCTTTTCCATCTGTTAAAACCACAACTGTGCTTCTCTCATCATGTGAAATGCTGCCAATCCCACTTTATCTACTTCAGCTGTTTTCTGATTTGAGAAAAATTTCTCACACCTGTGTAGCCTAATCAAGGGATATTCCTTACCATCAAAGGTCAGAAAGTCTAACTTTGTATATCATGACACTATTCTTGACCCACCTGTTGACTCTGTCCTATTCTCTTGCCTATCCAGTCAACTACCATTTTGGTTGACACTGTTGTTTCTTCCCTCAAATCCTTTTTCCCTGTCATGATTCTGATCAGAAGCCATCAATTCTTGTATTTGCAATGACAATTGCTGTAATAGCTTATTACCCAACTTGTCAATGCTTTCAGCCATCCTAGACTCTACTTTCAGTTTTGTGTCAAATTCCTGAGGTTTGAATCACTCATGGTGCCTGGCTTTGAGACCAAGTTGTTATGGTTATGAGTAAGAAAACCGTTTAACTTAACAGGGCTTTCTCTTTGTGTTTGTTTCTTCCACGTGAATGGCCTATGGTGAATGTGTGGGACTCTTCAGAGGGAGTCCCTTACCTTAGGCTTGTTAGAGAGAATCTTAAACCTCTAAAAATTGAATTAGTTTGACTTAATTTTTATTGCTGCCAATCAGCTAGGTTACATAGGTCTACTTGTTTGAATAAAAGACTTATATGATAAGGAAATTAAAACAAGGGTATCTCCTACCTTAACCAGTGGTCGAGGGTTTGATCCTCGCCCTGGATATGGAGCAACTTTAAACCTCATGGCAAGTGTCTACCCTCTTAATAAGCTAATATCTCTCAAAAAATAATAAGTAACGTCTACAACGGCAAGATAATAATTGATGTCTAACAATTATCTTTTGCTTTTCGTTTGTTGACTATCTTTTTTTTTTTTTTTTTTTTTTTTAAAGGGTATTTGTATGATGATAAATGTCTTACAGTTGGCTCGACTACCTAATATCAAGGTACTATGGTTTCTTTCATCATGTATTTATGAATTGTGTTTCACTCCTCGCCCTGATTGTTCTTCATGATTCAGGTTGCTACGGTGCTTCTGTGTTTGGCATTTTTTTATGACATTTTCTGGGTCTTCATATCACCACTTATATTCCAGCAGAGTGTGATGATTGCAGTAAGTGCTCATCCCTTTGGTTGTCGAATTAAAATTTCATGGTGTCTATTATTGTAAGGCATTGACTAGTCATTTGGTCTTGGCTCCATTGAGAGGATTCAATATTTGTGTCTAATGGAGGAGCTGCGTATTTTCTCATTATCACAGTCAAAGTACCAATCTTGGCAGTGTGTTTATTTAGGAAAGCCATGTTGTCATGATTTTCTTGTGATTAACCATTCCAATAGTATTTATGAACATAAATAATAGCACACTGAAATATATGCTTATGGAACAAAGTATGGTTCCTTGCTTGGTTTGGTTGAAGCTATGGTTTTTGTTACATGTTTCTCATGTTTGACGTATAAGAAATATTTCTAGATTACAAAATAAGCCCAGTTCTTACTGTTTGCATTGCAGGGCTCCTTATTGGAGCTACTAAACTGATTTATTGTATTTTCCCTTTTTTTTTGTATGTCCTTAGCTACCTTTTTCTGGATTTTACATTCTTTGTGTTCTTACTCTTTTATGTAAGACAACATTTCTATTCAGAAAGCATCTTGTTGATAATATAATTTATTGTCTTAATCTTTCCTGTAAAATAACTCTTTAGCCTGTGGTATTTGGTGATGGCCTGAGAACAAATTTTAACCTCAAACATCCTTATTGGAAAATAAGCCCTATGAAGTATAGGCCAAGCTATCCATCGCATACTTTGTGCTGTGATTATTGATTAGTGGAAGCCTATTTGAATTTAAACTTTAAACTGCTAGGTCGAGGAGGTTTGGATACCACATAAAAGAAACAATAGTGTTTGAGGGGTTACTTTCTATGTGAATTGGTTCAATTGGTAGGTCAATCTAGCTTTCTAATATTTTATTTTCTAAACATGCTAGAACTTGGCAATAGTTTATACTTAGTAACATATAAGATCATACTGTTTGCCTTTCATTTCAAAAAAAAAGTGGTCTTGGCACATTGTAAGTTCCTAATTCATAAGCCAGGTTGACCCTCTTTTTTTTTTTTTTTTTTTTTTTTAATAAGTGAACTAAACATTTAGTCAACCAATAAAGACTTGTAATATAAGTTCACAGTCCAAGGATGAGCTTTGATCTCTAACATTTTACTCATGTTAATAGGTTGCTAAAGGAAAGAATACCGGTGGAGAATCAATTCCCATGCTCTTGAGAGTTCCTAGACTTATTGATCCTTGGGGTGGCTATAATATGATTGGATTTGGGGACATTCTCTTTCCTGGTTTGCTTATTACATTTACATACAGGTATTATGTTTCAAAATGCTGTTAGTTTCCATCATCTGAGACGAAGATGCAAAGTTTTCAGTTTTTGTATTGTAGTTCAGTATATTAAAAGGCTCTCCTTTTTTGGGTTTTCAGTATGCCCTCCCTAAATGGTACCATAGAAAACAGAAGGAAAGAAGAAACATGTTTAACAGCATTCTAGTGTATATTCTATTTCTTCGTTGTTATGCCTTTGAGAGTCTAGTTGGGTTAGGGCGCATCAGAATAGGTGAAATGTTGTCTCTATTTGGACTTGTTAATTCTTTCCACCTCTAAAACTATGAAGTTAATTACACTCTTGCCTAACTGAAGCTTGACTAAGGACTATACCATGAATAAAGAAATTCTTAATGCTAAACACATGGTGTATTGACTGGACCATTTTTAGTATTGAAACCTGCAGGTGTGAAAATTTGTTTAGTACAAGCAGCAGACGAGATGGTAGAAATTGTCTGAATTTTATTACCAAAATCCCAGGAATTAGGAAAGCATTTATATTGCAGATCGAACAAGTTTGGGGTGTATAGCAGCATCTTTTTATTTAGGTTGCGAGGTAGCATATCTGGTTTGAACATGGAATTGAACCGGATGTTTGTCAAGCTGTAACTGATCAAACACTCGGGTGCAGTGGTGAATTTTTATTATTATCAATTTTTTTTTTTTTTTTTGGGGTCTATAATTCTATTAATACAGTATATTATTACTTAAATTTATGGTAAACTTATACTTTAGTCCCTTGAATTTTTTTCTTCTGATTTCATTCTTTAGATTTTTAATTTGATGTGATAAATTTAGTAACATTTTAATTTAAACCTCATTTATTTTATTAGCTTAATTATGTCTATTACCTTTACATAAAAACAAATAAAGAATGGAAATCATTACAATATATTTACATTGTACTTTATTTATGTATGTCATTTTATGTTTTCCTTTTATAATATGAAATAATTTTATGCTGCTTTTAATTATTTTAGTGTATAAATTGTTTAGTATCAAAACTTTATTTCATATTGAAATTTTACACATGCAGCATCAATAGTGATATTCAAATCTTAAAATTTTTTATTTGATTAGAAGAAATTTATATATTGTGTACTATTTTAATACAACATTTAGTATTTAAATTTAACTATTTTCAAACTTAAGTTATTTACTGTTGGATCAAGCCAAAGTTGGATACCAGAAAATTTAGTTCATCTGAAACCCGATCTAAGCCCGTAAGGCCTTTGTAACCATTTTAATATTAACAAATGTATTTTTTAGGGTTAGTATTTGGTACATTGACAGTGTACTTTTTTATTCCACAAGCAACCTAAAAAATTGTCACCAAATATTTTCCCTTTTTTTTATATATAAATAGTTTTTAATATATTACGTCTTTTGTAATAATTTACCTTAAATCTCTGTGTTGTATGCATGTATGTATTCAGCTCCCTTAACCACGCTTCTGGCTTTTCCCTTGGTAGAGTGAATTGGATTAGACTTTGACCAGTCCAGTATTTGAACCAGTTTTGGTGTTAAATAGCAAACCTGTCTGTTTCTTCTCTTATGCACTTGGTTTTGAAGGGTTTTTAATCTTTTTGTTGTATATGATTTATCATTATTTTTTCTGTTTGGATGTCTCAGATTTGATAGAGAAAGCAAAAAGAGTATGGGCAAAGGGTATTTTGTGTGGCTGATGGTTGGCTATGGATTTGGTGAGTGTGCATGCACCATCATTCTCTAAGCTATTGTTTTTTTCTTTACTATAGTCAATAATAGTTTCATAGAACTTGCTCTCAAGCTTAAAACGAGATTGGCTGATTTTTTTTGTTTTTCTTTGCAATTTCTGGTCGTCTAATTTACCTGCAAATGTTCTCAATGATGCTTTTACCCTGCATTTATGTTCTATGATTTCAGATCATGACATTTTTATCCAATGCAAATGCAAGTCTTCAGGCCAACATTGCTTAGTTATGTAATTATATTTGATTGGATCATAATATCTGATTATAACATTACCTGCAAAGAGAGTTTTGTGATTTATTGGCATGTAAGTACCAAAAGTGTTGGAATTACTTTTATTTGTTTCAAAATCATACCAAATTAAAACCTGAATATATTTGCTTGTTGAGTTACCTACTTTATCATATCAAGTTGATTTTTTTTTTTTTCTGGAATACATATAGTTTTATGCTGAAGAAGTTTCCTCTTGAAGGGAAAACTGGAAAAGGATCAAACCATCATAAACACACATGTAGACATGTAATGTTACCATTAGGTTCTAGTTTTTGAAATGTGATTGTTGATCTAGGGAAACGAATTTGTATATTTTCATGCATCATGTAGGTTGCTCGGTGTCATGGTCCTTAGAGGAGCCATGAATCCCATATCAATGTACTAGGGTTGGTCTTGAGATATGTGTGTTCATGCTACTTTCAACCTGTGAGGTGCCTTTTGTGGACAAAATTGTAAGGCCCAATGGGCCAAGCAAACAATACCTTGCAAGTTGTGTGGACCGTGACATTTGGTATTCGAGTCGGCTCTGGGGTACTAGCAATGTGCCATTGAGGATAGTGGGCCCTTGTTAGAGTGGGGGAGGATGTCATGGTTCTAGAGAGAAACCATGGATTTTGCATCGGCTGTATATTAGAGTTGGTCTTGCAATATAAGTGTTTATACTACCTTCAACCTGTGAAGCCTTTTTTTTAGGCAAAACCGTGAGGCCCAGTGGATTGAATTAGACAATACCTTGCAGGTTGGTGTGGACTGTGACACTCAACATGTTATATTCTGTAACTTGAAAGTACCAAATAACCTTGTTTTTGTGTGTTTTTGTATTTGGTTGGTTGGAAAGCTAGTTTGATAAGAACAAAATAACAAAGCTATATACTGGTACTTAGTAGTTTCAATTCACATATTGCAGGCCTCTTCTTTACATACCTAGGCTTATACCTGATGAACGGGAACGGTCAGCCAGCACTCCTCTATCTCGTTCCTTGTACACTAGGTAACGAAAGTTTACGATTCCACCCCAGCAGGCTACTTCTTGTAGCTTGCTCGTCTGAAAGGATGTTATATCTGTTCTTGTTTTAAACTCTTTTCTTTCCTTTCGCTTTCTCTTTCATGATTTGTTTCTTTTTCTTTTCAGGAGTTACAGTTGTATTAGCTGCAATAAGAGGAGATTTGAAAGCGCTCTGGGGTTACAGCAGCAAGTCATCTGCCATGATAAATCCCACTGCAGAAGTTTGAAACCTGTAATTTTCTTCAAAGTGGCAATCCTGATCATCCAAAACTAACTAATGGTTTAAAAAGATGGTTACGGTGCTATCTATACAAGGAGTACAGGGTCGACGAAAAGTCACGGCTCAAGTTTGTTAAGGTCAACTTGCCATTCTAATTTACATTCCTGTCTCTGGTATTGTATATGTAGTGATGAGAGGTTTATTCTTGGCGTCACATTGCTGCTAATGTTGTAATATTCTGGAATTTATACAGATTGTCATATTTTGTTTCAGCAAAAATTGTGGGCAGACAGATGTTACATATATAACTTCCACTTTAAGGTAATTTGCCTACTTTTTTTTTAATTTTTTATTTTATTTTGTCAATTTATATTTAACTTATGCCATCGCCGACATGGAGTGGCATGTTGTACAAAGTTGTGATAAGAGAAGACTATAATTATATATATATATATTCATTTATGTTCCTTCGATTATGATGAGTATAAATTCAATAAGAGTTTATTTATTTAGAAAATGGGTGGACCAAACATAAATGTCTTAAGAAATATAGTAAATATCCAACACGAAACTATAAGGATGCTAGTAATTTCGTTTAAAGAAATAGTAGATTAGAAAAGGCAGAATGAGAGAAAAGGGAAAGGTGAGGCCAATGGAACAAGTGGCAATGGCAATGCCTATTGAAGGTTCCAACACTGCATAAGAGCCTGAGCTGGAAGAAACCACCATGGCTGCCATTGTGAAAAAAGTTAAGCCATCCCGTCACTAGAATGCATTTCAGAACTAAGGATTCGGCTGCCATGGTGAAAAAAGTTAAGCCATTGTGATGAAGACGCTGAGAAAGTGAAGGAAAATGGCTAGGAGTGAGGATACAAATGGCATCGCATTTGTCATAACGAAGGTTTTAAAGGCGGAGTTGTGCCTCAATATTGCAGTGCCCTCATCGACAGTACCCTTATCATCATAACGAAGGTTTTAAAGGCGGAGTTGTGACTCAATATTGCAGTGCCCTCATCGACCGTACCCTTATCATCAGCCTTGTATCCACCAGGTAAGGCAATGGCAGCAGTGAATGCGACGGTTGCTACAAGCGCTGCCACCAACAAATGGGTGTCTCTCAGTTTATCTACTACTTCCTTCAAGGTCGAAGGATTATTATCCTTCCCCATATTCTCACGGAAGGATTTGTGAGGTCGGATCCCTTCCACTCCTGCAGTATTCCCTATTTCTTTCAATATTTCACGTTTCTGTTTCTGCAATATCAAATTATATGGAATAAAATATTTAAATCAGTGACACTCTCTAAACACCACGGTAAAAACGAAACCAATTAAAAGGTTTTATTATTTTTTTTTTTTTAAGTATTTGCCATTTTGTCTGTATATATTTAGTATACCCATTCACCTTCTTATTTTCGTAATTGGCATCCGAATTGGCCATTGATTTTTCGAACCCTTTAAGTTCAAGGGAAGTTAACACATTAGACGAAGCAGCAGAGGGTCCAGAATGCAAAAACATGGAAAAGACATCCAACGGCGTGTTCCCATTGGCATCCTTTTCATATAAAAGATTCTGAATTGTGCTTCTGTGTACATCGCTGCCCTGTAAAAGCGTACGGAATTCTGTCTTTCAAAGCCACCGCGGCATAGTGAACGAAATTCCAGCCTTTTTCGTCAACGATTTCGCAGCTTGCGGGACAATGGGAGATTATGAATTGCATGATGTTTGCGTTGCCTACCCAAGCTGCCATGTAAAGCGCCGTCATCTTTCTCTCTTTATCCCTTACGTAAGCTGCCGATGCATCCATTTTCAACAACTGTTCTACAGCTGAATAGTTGCCGAAATGCGCGGCGTAGTGAAACGGAGTCCGCCCTTTCTTGTCTGTTGCAGTTGTTAATTACTTTTTTGCTTTTACTAATCTTTCAATTGTTCCTATACCAAATTTTATATTGATACTTCATTGTGTCTAATGCAAATGCTTTAAAAGAAACTAGATATTTTAGCTTACTTTTATTATCCTCGCCGCCTATGGCTGCATGCAAAGTGGTTGTACCTTCAGGGCCTCCATAATCTACAGATTTTCAATGATCCAATATCTCAGCCACCGCACCATAACTTGTCATGGCAACTATGTAGAGTGGAGTCTCACCGCTTTTATTAGCAGACAATGAAAACTTAGGATCCAATTCCAATTCCTTCACCAGCAGTCGCACCACATCAATGTCATCTGGAGGACATTCAACAGCCATATGGAAAGCAGTATTGTCCGCCTTATCCTTCATTCTCAGCATCGTCCTCCACCAGCTACCACTTGCTTCCGAATTCTCCAGGGCGCGTTCAATAAGGAATTTGACTATTTTGTAATGACCATGTCGAGCTGCAATATGCAATAGGATTTCTCCTTTTATCATTGGGTTGAAGCAGCAGTGATGGGCACTTGTCTACCAGTTGTTCCGCGAAATGAAGGGAGAACTCTCCTTGGGTTCCCTCTCCCAGTCCCGGTAACACAGGAACCTTACATAAGTTTTAAGTACTAGTTTGCATCCTACGGTTTATGGAGTAGATATAGAGAGCTGTGTTGCGCCTTCCGTCGAGCAGACAATGAAGATCGCCATGGTACTTGTTAAAAAATTCCATGTCACCATCTTCAGTGGCTTTTAATAAGTCACAGTCCATAAAGGTGATAGCTTCTAATGGTGGCTGAGGCTGTTGAGAGGGAATAATTATGCATGAATCTTGCGCCATCATTGTACAATTAAAACTCTCTAACTATCCTGTAAGCCAAGGCAGGCACACCAATATTTTTCTCAGGTAAACCATGGAATCCTCTTGCTTTTTTATACCTCCTCCTTCACTGCTATTTTTCCGATCACCTTTCTGTAAATTGCACTGTACAACTATTTGCCTGTAATATTTATCATTTTGTGGTTGGCTGAATAAGCCTTCGAGATGCTCCAATTAAACTAATAGGTTTAAGAGAAAAGCTGATGCGCGCCACTAAAATATATTTTGACGAAAATAATTTTTAGAAAATGATTTATTTTTATTTTTTTGGTGTTTGGATGAATTTGTGTAAAATATTTTCTATTGTTTAACAGATTTCCTGAATAGTCATAAAAGGTGTTTTAAATTAAACAAATATATATTTAAGAATTTATTATCTTTTTATTGTTTAATTGAATTTATTATAAATATATATATTAATAAATTTATATTTTAAATTATTTTTACATATACTGCAATGATTTATTAGATATATATAATAAGACTGTTTTGTTTGTTTCACTTGAAGACACAAATACAATATAACACTCATTTGATATGAATATGTTTGGATCATACAGAAATTTGTATACACCATTAATCAATTAATTACAACTTGTTTAACATCCATCCATAAAATGTTCGGAAATTTCTTTTCTTGATTACATATAATAAGCTTAAACTTCTTTAAAATGGATGTGAACTCAAAATGTCAAAATTGAAGATTATGGGGAACGCAAAGCACACCGACTACAAAAACCAACCAAATAGCTTTAACCATTTATTTTCTAACACACTTGGACAAGGTTTTGTTACCCAGGGACGTAAGGTTCAAAGAGTGTTATCTAAGGATTTGGATCATACTGCATTACATTAGCCGCTTGTTCAAACTCTTCTTTTAGAGCTTTAATGCTGAACTTGTCCACCACTCGACCAAGGTCATGAGATACCACAAATGAATTCTCTATGCAGATTAAATGTTTTTGTTTTGTAGAATTCATTTATTTTATCCCCACCTACAACTATTTACTCCTCGGTTTATGCCAAAACCAAATATAGCATCTATTGATCACTTGCAAATTGCAAGTCATTCTAAAAGAGTGCACTCATGTTTCTCCTTGCTCAGAACTTACTTCAGTAAATGGGATCTGTTAATAAAATAATTCATTCACCACAAGATGCAACTAATACCCGAAGGTATTTAAAACGAAACCAGATACATGCATCTTAACTTGTACTTATAAGTTTAGAAACCATGAAAACATCAGAATAATACATGCAGAGAAGTTTTGTCAACAGGAAGGAAGGTACTACAGAGGTGACTACTTCTCATAGCAATGATGGTTGGGCTGGTTGGGACAAAGCCAAGGATGATGGATATGATAATTTCAATAATGGTGCATCTAATAAAAGAAGTTGACCCAGTATCTCTCCATGCCTTTGTTCAGCCTGACAGAAATTTAAACCAGGTTAGTATTCCATCTAGGGAAACTACTTCAAGAAAAACCGAAGCAAGGTTTATGGATCAGGTACGCAGATAGTTCTTCTCTAAGTTCATCCGAATCATTTACACGTGGTTAAAATGCAGAAAAGAAAACAAAGGTGAACTTTTTTTTTGTATATATGATTGCGAAGGTGAACTTAATCAGTTAAAACAACAAAATTCACATTTAGTCCAGCCAAGTTATACAACAGAAATAAAACAAATTAGATAGATAATAGGCCTAGAACACACCTTCCCAAGCTATGTCAACCCATCCCTAAACTTTGGAATCACCAAAACATGAACAGGAGCCTGAGGACTGATGTCTTTGAATGCTAAGACTTTATCATCTTCATACACGATGGTTGAAGGAATTTCCTTAGCTATGATCTTGTCAAATCTAAATGGGAAGGGAAAAAAGAATTAACAACCAGTACAATGATAAATAGAAAAATCAATGTGACCCCGTTCTTCAATATCTCATAGAGAAGTTATCAGCAGAACCAAATCTGTCTAAATTTTAGCAGTACAAAATTACAAATAGCTTGCTTAAAACTCAAGTTATTCCCAAAGTTATTATTTTTTTTCCCTAAAAGTCATATTAAGAGGGAGATGAAATCCCAAACGGATATAGGTCCAACAACATAATACATAACAAATTCCATGCTACAACTGGAATGTGAATTCAAAGGAAGGTGTTAAGGATGATACATACATGGTTGGAGCTCCACTATCAGCATTGATTGCAGCTGCCTTTGCCGCAGCCTCTTCATCATGTGTAGGACTAGCACGGCGTATATATCTACAAAGAGTGATTCGAAGGTGTCAAGAAAGGCCAATAAAAATTCAACATATAATCTGTACAGCTCTTCTTCACTTCTCTGGCTGGCTAGACTACCAAAAAAACTACAATTAGAACCCAATTAAACCTTCTCTCTACCCCCATTTCATTGATCAGCTAACTGACAACGAAAAGAATAATAGTAACCATCAATTGAATGCCGAAATAAAAGAACTTCCCAACCAAATAAAAAGAAAAGAAAAATACCTGCGTAAGTGATTTGGTGTTAGAAAATTGATGGAGGTGGGAGAAGAAGAGAGTCGTGGTGAGGCTCTCACAATTGCAACAATCCTTCCAGTCGTTGCATAATTACTGTCCAAATCAAATACCCAGTATCACTCTGTCCTTAACATTAACAAAATATAAACAGATAAAAGAGTACAGAAGAAGAGAGAAAGAGGTGAAAGTAGCCATAGATTTGAGCGAAACGAAATAGCAGCCCTGAGAAGAGAAGATATGTGACGGATACAGCTAAGGAAAATCAGAAATAAAAGATGAAGAACAGAAGAAGTAGGAGGAAAGTTACCTGGATGAAGAATGAGAAGAAGATGTAGAACAGAAGAAGGAGAAGGAGGAAAGAATTTGGTGAGAGTTGGAAAATGTCTTAGAGAAATAAAATCGGTAAGACATTTTCCCTAAACCCATACCATTTTACCCGTGTTTTGGAAAGTGGCCAACCATACCTTTATCATTTCTTAATACATACCTTTGCTTAGTCACTTTATCACCACTTAATACATCCATACCTGTTAAAAGTGGCCAACCATGCTGCTATAATGATTTTGTTGAGTGCATACAGCTTGTATGCATGCTGCAGCAAATGTGCACCTGCAGTAACGTATTTTCTGTTTTAGTTGCAACAGAATTTAGTTTGGTTGAAAATGAACAAGCTTGATGGCAGCTTAATGTGTTTAGGTAGCTGACTGACTTGTTTGGTTGGCTTGTTTTAGTGTACAAGCAATGTATTACAACTTACTAGGCTGAGTAGTTGTATTTGATAGAGAAGATTGTCTATAAAAGTCATGTATGCTTCATTAATGGTAATGAAAATAAGTTTTTCATTCCTTGCTGCACGTTTGTGAACAAGTATATTATATCAAGCTTCTTGTCTCTTTGTTCTTTGTCTTGTTCTCTGCTTTTATTGCTGCAAAACCCCAACAAATGGTATTATGAACCTAAATCTTTGAGGGCCATTGATTTTGCTTTTGCTGCTTGTTAAGAAAGATAGAAGCTCGGCCAAAACCTGGCATATTTGAGGGCTGCTTGTTAAGGCAGCAGCAGCTCACCCTTATGAGACTCCCAAACAAGCTTATCCTAAGGAGGAGGAGGAGTTCCAAGGTAAGGCAGCAGCAGCTCACCCTTGTGAGACTCCCAAACAAGCTTGAGATAAGCTGAAGGAGGAGTTGATGAAGTATGTGCATGAAGACACTTCACAGCAGGAGGGAGTATGTGCAAGAAGAAACAAGACTGTAATTAATAAGGGAGCAAGGCAAGATGTGTTTGAAAGCAAGTTGTCAACCAAGGCTGTGAAGGAGGAGAAGACTCTATTTGAAGAACAAATCTTTGGCACAAAAGATTGGGATAGTCAAGTGTGCAAGTCATATTTGGTTGAGAATGAGGCGAAGGTTGAAGATGAATTACTTGAGTAGGATCAACTTGAAACAAAGCATCTTGGGACTGCCAAGATAAAAAAAAATTGATGAATGATTGGTATTTGCAGCATGGAGGCCTTGCTATGATGATTTTGTTGAGTGCATACAACTTGTATGCATGCTGCAGCAATTGTGCATGCTGCAATAACAAATTTTCTATTTTAGTTGTAATGCAATTTAGTTTGGTTGAAAATGAATAAGCTTGATGGCAGTTTGATGTGTTTAGGTAGTTGATTGATTTGTTTTAGTGTACAAGCAATGTATTACAACTTATTAGGCTGAGTAGTTGTGTTTAATAGAAAAGATTATTTATAAAAGTCATGTATTGCTTTGTTAATGGTAATGAGAATCAGTTTTTGATTCCTTGCTACAAGTTTGTGAACAAGTAATTATCAAGCTTCTTTCTTTGTCTTGTTCTCTGATTTTGTTGCTGCAAAACCCCAACAATACCTTTGCCTTGTGACTAGTTCACGTTTAACGCACTTTATTCTAATCTTATCTCTCTTAGGCAAAGATTATAATCATAATCTAGATTATATTTAATGAAATTATTATAAAATTAATTAGAATACATAATATATGCATTGTTTGGGGACCAACTGCAAAATGATGATTTTGAATCACCAAATAGATAACTTTACTGCTTCCGTTTCATTTATTTTATTTATATAATGTTTTAACTATCTGTAATTTTGAAACCTTAAAGTAGAGATTAATTACATTTCGAACTTATATCCTCTAAATTATTGCAACAATAATAATATCAATCGAGTTAAAACTCAAATAACTTCCATTTTAATCATTAATGTTTTCTTTATACCTAATCCATTCCTTCATATTATAATACCTTTACTTTTTAATGGAAAATTTCACAAATTACATATGTTTGTGTTAATTTTTCCTCAAAGAATATGAATGAAAAGGACAACCTAAGGTCTTTAGAAAATGTTTGTCTATTTAAATATTTATTTGACTAAATAAAATATTTTCATGTGTATACTTATTGAATCTTTAATAATTGTTGATGAAATAATAAATTTGAAATACTTTTTCAAACATTTTGAATAAAAATATCAATGATTACTACATAATCAAATTTGAAATTGAAGTAGACTTGATAAAAAATTGTTTATGTTTGGTATCAACAAGGGAGGAGACAGAAGGGAAGATGTGGTGATGTAAATGAAGGTTCACCTTGTTTAGGCAGAGAACCAGAAGAGGAAAGTAAATAGGGAGATGAAGGTTGTGAATGAGTATGCTGAGGGCAATAAAAAGGCCTAAATGCTTGAGGGTCGATCCTTTCTTTATCATGTCAAGGGTATATATAAGGGAGCTTTCGTGTTTGGTGGCGTTGCCGTGGTAAACTTACTATTAGGTTATCATTATAAACACGTAGGGTTTAGTGACCTAAAGAGTCACATTCTAAATAAAAGAGTAAATAAAGGAGTGGGTGTTGAGTGAAGACCTTCCATAGAAAGCAGGTAGCACTTCTCAGGGATGGTCGACCAAGGTCTTTCCAAAGGAGACGAAAGGTTAGCTGAGATTAAGCCTTCTAGGCTATCAGTCTTCTGGTGACTACCCAACTAGTGGCGAGTAGAGAGGTGTCTTTTAGGTGGCTTGCTGTGCTTCCACATGTCACATAGGGGGTATAACAGTATCCCCAAGTCAAGAGGTAGATCATAAAGTGGCCTACCTTGAGGCAAACAACTCTTGCGGTTTCCTTGGAAAGTGTAACATTTGAATGGTTGAAGACATAGGTGCAACTTGTTGTGAAAAGTGAAGAGTTGCCAAGAAAGCTTCTAGAATATTTGCAATAAATATCATCTGGAGACCGTGCCTAGAGAACAAGAATGATGATGAGCGTCAATTTGCAGCATGTGTCGGATCGTTATTAGCTTCTGCAACAAATGATGAAACAGTGCATTCAAAAAAATCTTATATATTCTTCATTTGTTTTTCTTTTGGAACTATTTTTTCCTCTGTGTTCATTGAAATTTCTTTTGCTTCTTGTTCTTCAGTTGTGTTATTTCAAAGGTTTTTTTATTATTTGCATTCTAGGTTTCCTGCTCAATTTGTTCAGCGATTTTTGTCGCAAGGCTTTGCTATTTTTATTTTTTTTTTGTTCTATATTGCTTTTTTATTCGCTTCTTTAGCATCTTTAGTGATTTTACTATGAAAACCATGGCCAAAGGTAAGAGTAGATCTAGAAGCGTTCCAACTAGAGACGATGGTGGATTCAGTGTTGCTCCACCAAAGGGGGCAGTGAAAGAGTTGGGGGGGGGGTTATGGTTAGGCCAACAAAGAGAACGAACGACGAGCTAGTAACAAGCCTCAACTATCCATGCCAAACCATGAAATTGGAGATGCAAAGGTTACTGAGGTGTCACGAATTGACTGAAAACACTACAAATGTGAGTTTGGAATCCTAGAGGGGACCCATAATTTGAGTGAAGTGTTTGAACCCAAATACAGTGGTGAGAAACTGAATTTCTACCTCCCAATATATTTATTTGAAGCTAGGTTCACACTTCCTTTATGTGACTTCATTTGGGACCTTCTTAACGACTATGGTGTGGAATTCGAGCAATTGGCAGGCATCTCTTGATGGTTGATAGTTGGATACTTTATTTTATGCCGAAAAAGGAATATCCTTTCATCTTTACATGTTTTTCAATTCATGTATTATTTAAAGGGGATGGATAGTGAAAAACTTTCAAGTATTTTCGAGATTTACCTACAAGAAAACCATCCGAAGACAAAGAACTTATTCTTTGGTGAAGTTGTTGGGCTAAATGCTGACTATAACAAATGCATTCTCGTTGAGTTGAAGTTCGATAGAAAATTTGACTTCCCCATTGAGTGGAAGCTGACTGCCACCTTCAAGTGTAACTTCCAGCCATGACTAGCTAATACTCCAAGGGCCACTCATCATTACAATATCATGAACTGAAAGGCAATACTGGTAGCTCCCTTGACATCACTTTACGGAGTGTGTTCAAGTTTTGTCTTGTAGACAATGGGGCTTGTGGGTATACCACGAAGGATTTCATAGAAGGCTTCTAAAATGATGGGACCTAGTCGGCAGCTGCGTATGGCTTTCCCTTTAACTCAAGGTTTGGACCGATGAAGTGTTTTCAAGGGTTAAAGAAGGAGCCTCTAGATTATATTGTTCATTTAACTTGTGAATTATGAGCTGCGAACTGTGAACTGCGAGCTCACCAGAACCACGAGCTCACCAAATATGCGAGCTCTACAAAACTGTGGGCTCACCAAAAAGAAAAAGTGTTAGCTCATAAAGAACGCGAGCTCAGCTCTCTACAAGTTGTCAACTTGCCAACTTGCACTGAAATTGTGATAAATTTTGATTAGACATTTTGGCAGGTGATTAGACAGAAACCAGCCAATGAAAAAGAAAGTTATATGAATCTAGTCACTGAATTAAGCCAAGTTGTAATATTTTATTATTATTAACTTATTTAAGCTTAATCCTTCATGTTAACTTTGTATCACTTTTTAATAAAACAAGTTCATCTCAAACTTTTTCTTCTCTATTTTTGATCACTTTTGCTTTTGTTTCAACCTTTCCCTTATCAAATTTACAACAATTAGTGTCAAGAGCCATTTTATCTTTGAGGGCCTGTTTTCATAAAATGTCTTCAGCAAACTTTACACCACCACCCCTTTGTTTTTACAGGAGAAAACTACCACATCTGGGTAGTAAGAATGAAAACTTATCTTCAAGCCTTTAATCTTTGGGAGGTTGAAAATGCTGAAATAGAACTGTAACACCCCTTACCCGTATTCAACGCTGGAATAGGGTACGAGGCATTACCGGAATTACAAATTTATTTATCAGACATTTTATTTTAATTCAATATTTATATTTGAAACCAATCAAAATCAAACATATGGCCCCTTAAAGATATTCATTTTTCTCGTCATGTCTTACTTGAATTTATTACTCGTTTCATCATACTTAATTACCTTGTATTAAAATATTAAAGATAATCACATATTTTCATGTCATGATAAATATCATTCACTTGCCGTTTCTTCATAAACATAAAACAGCTTAATTTATCATATCAATATTTCACGTACCATCAACTCATATTTTCTTATATCATATAATTAAGTTACACGAACTTACTCCGCTAAATCAAATCAGTAGAAATATCAAGATTCGAGGTCATTTTGGTAATTTTCTATTTTCATCGATTTTTCAATCGATCTTAATCTAAATTACTAATTTCATTCAATTTTGCAATTTTAAATAATAAAATAATCTATTTCATGCAAATTGGACATTTCTACATTTTTACAAAATTAATCATAAAGTTTTACTTTTATTCAATTTAGTCCTTGAGTCTAAAACATTTCAAATTAGCCATACTACCTAAATATTCATACATATTTTCCTCCTCCTCCTCTCCATTCCACATCCTTAATGTATATAACATGCTATAAGTAACATTGTCAATAATTTCATTAATTACTCATAAGTATATTCAAAACTGTCCATTTGAGTTATAGTCACTAAATTATTTATTTCCGGAGCTACAGAACTCCAAATGAAGCACCGTTAATTTTTACTGAAACTAGACTCACATATATTCATACCATAAAATTTCCAGAATTTTTAGCCTAGCCAATTAGTACAGTTTATTCATCAAAGTCACCCCTGTTCTGCTGTCTGGCAGTTCTGACCCTTCTTCACTAAAAATTAATTATCTCCTCATACACAATTCATATGATGTTCTCGTTTATTTCTATTGAAAATAGACTCATTCAGAATTCTAGACATATAAACTTAAGCCCCTAATTATTTTTCTCCAATTTTTATGATTTTCCAAAGTCAGAACAGGGGATCCTGAAATCCCTTTAAACCAGTCTTACAAAAATATAAACATCTCAAATTACAGAATTCCTTTGCTTTCCTTGTTTCTTTCATATGAAAGTAGACTCAATAAGCTTTAATTTCATATATCATTCAGCTTCTATTTCAACTTCTACGATTTTTGGTGATTTTTCAAAGTTACTCTACTGCTGCTGTCCAAAACAGTTTTGTTATAGCTTATTTTACAATTAAATCCTTTACCCAATTCTAACTTCAAATTCTTTCAATTAAACCACTAATTCATCTTTTTGTTCATCATATGCTATATTCAACAGCTTTAAAACTTCAAAAACTTCAACTTAAATTCATCAAAACTTTGTTCTAAAACTTATAAAGCATCAAAATTAAAAGAGAAGGACTAAATTAACTTACCAATTAAACTTCCAAGCTTCAAACCATCAATTTCTCCTTTTTCTTTCTTTCCCTTTTTCTTCCCTTGCTTTCGTCTTGTTCTCTGTTTCTTTTTCTGGTATTCTTCCCTTTCTTTTCTTTTGTTTTTGTTTGTATATATATAAAATAATATAATAATATAATAATATAATATAATATTAATATATAATATAATAACATACTTTAAAAAATCTCAGATTTTTCATACTTAACCATTTCTCAACTTTACAAAATGGTATAATTACCATTTTGGTCCTTCATAATTTCTTTTAATCTATAATTCAACTTTTACACCTTTTTCAATTTAGTCCTTTTCATTTAATTACATATCCAAACGTTAAAATTTCTAAACTAAACTTTAATAATAACTTAATGACACTCCATAAATATTTTTAGAAATATTTATGGCTCACTTTATGAATTCGAGCTCTCAATACCTTATTTTCTAACTTTTTCGTCAGATTTAGAAATCTCAAATCACTGTTCCGACACTATTGAAATTGGGCTGTTACAACTCTTCCCCCCTAAAAAAATTTCGTCCTCGAAATTTCCTTGTTATTTTGATCATGAACTTCATTATTTCTATAATTCTATAGCTCCTTTGTACACATATTTATCTAGTTTATTATTTATATCCATTCTATATCCCTTTCAGTTTGCAATTTATTTTTAATTCAATATTGCGAACATACTTTATAACAAAAATTACTTACTTTTTTTTTTATAAGAGGTAACAGAACACTTAGGATATATGAAACAAATATAGAAGTGTATTATTATGTACTATTAATCGAGATAGCATTTGATGAGTACCAACATGTTATTATCGAGAATGAATGCGCTGAGTCCCTTAATGGTATACCACAAATATCTTAGTAGATCTAATCTCATTTATTTGGGAAAATTACATTATACACGCATGTCACTTTTACAATTTTAACATAATGCTTTTACATACTTTACAATTTAACCATTGTACTAAAAACGTGTATGTTTATATCTTTTCTTTCTTTAATATATGTAACATATTTCAAGATTTACTAGTCATTCTTAATTTACTAATAATTCTTATTATGTGCTTCACATATCATTTTTTTAATTTCAATTTTACTTCAATTTATTCACAACTAAATTTAATTTCACTTTCTTATTAATATACAATTCAATACTAATATTTATCCATCACTTAATTCAATTTCCATTCAATTCAACAATAACACTTACCTCATACTTCACTTGTTGTATGCATAATTTAAATTTAACATTTAATATTAAATAATAGACATCAAACATGTAACAATATAAGTCATATGTGTTAATTTATACTTTAATTTCATACCTCAACAATAGTCTTTCATCAAATAGCCTCATATACCATCTACATTATCTTTAATCAATTCATAAACCTTTGGTTCAAGCTTTCAATCTCATATCTCAATTTCAATTTACATTTCAATTCCTAATTCCACTTTTCCATACCTTCAATAGTTCAACCGATCAAATTCAATCGATTTTCTCATTTCGTTTATTCAACAGATTTCAATAATAATAATTTGATGTTTCAACAAATTTATGAACCTTAAGTTCATACTTCAATTCTCACATTTCAATTCGATTCACAATTCAACTCATAATTTCTTACTCATATTTTTAATAGTTCAATCGATTAAATTTATTTAGTTTTTCTCATTTCAGTTATTCACCCTATTAACAATCCGGAGTTTGACGGATACACGTTCCTACCCAAACACACCAAGATGCGGCACAATGTGCCTTAACGGTACATAGTATACAATACACAAAGTGTCGAATCGATACTTGAATAATAATAACGATGAGTCGGCACATAAGTGCTCGATCGATGGCCGGCAAAGACCCGTACTCTTCCATATCCTATGGCATGCCAATTATATCCGACTAGTCCGACAAGTTAATAGGGAAATCAATTCTCATTTTAATTTCACTTAATATTCATATCTACCCCTATCAACAAGACTCGGACTTTGGCGGATACGCGGATCCAACCAAACACACCAGATTGGCACCCAGTGCCTCATCGGATAGTTCGAAGCAATATAGTGACACCCAGTGTCTCATCGGCCTAGCCGAAGTAAAGTGGTACCCAGTACCTTATTGAATCTATCCGAAATAAATAATATGACACCCAGGTGTCTCATCGACTCAAGGTCGAAGAATCCCTGAACACTTCCAATCCTATGGCATGCCATTTGTATCCAATCTAGCCCGATAAGTTAATAGGGTATTCAAATCATCATTTATTTTTTCTATTTCAAATTCACTTTTCCATTTTCTAATCAGTATACAATTCAGGTGATTGACTTTGTTCTCATTTCACTTTCTTAGCCCAAAGTAGACTTTATAGAACACACCGGATATACGGAACAAATACAGAGGTGCATTATGATGCACAGGTGAACAGAGAGCACCAATGTGCTGATAATCAGAGAGCACCAGTATGTGCTAATATCAGAGAGCACCAATGTGCTAATATCGGAGAGCACCAATGTGCTAATATCGAGAGCAACGACGTGCTAATATCGAGAGCACCAGCAGTGCTAATATCGGAGAGCACCAATGTGCTAATATCGAGAAACACCGACGTGCTAATATCGGAGAGCACCAATGTGCTAATATCGAGAGCACCGACGTGCTAATATCGTGAGCACACCAGATGTGCTAATATCGGAGAGCACCAATGTGCTAATATCGAGAGCAGCGGCGTGCTAATATCGAGAGCGCTAAAAAGTTCCTTAATATCCCTGTAGTTCTAAATTTCGCCTACTTGGGCATTAAAGTGGATCTCATATATTTAAATAATTCACATAAATATTTCAAAGAAGATAAATAACAAAAATTTAAAATTCTTGTAGTACTTACAACAAAAAAAGTTTGAAATGATATATGTTATTCTTCCTTCACTCCTTAACCTTCTCTTTTCCTTTTCCCTCAATTCGGTCCTCTCCTTTCTTTTTCAAATTAATTTCATATAAACATATAACATTTATATGTAAAAAAATAATCAAATAAACTTTCTGTATTATTTAATAAAATAATCATGTATAATATATTTTTATTCAATTCGTATTTTTAATTTATTGTCTAATCAAATTTAAAATCACTAATTACTTTCCAATCAATATACATTTCAATTACTCACATATTTTCTTTATTTAATTTAATTTGATTCAATTCAAATCACTTTTAGTTTCCTATTAATATACCTTCAAATATTCACATAGTTCATAATTTAGTTACGTAATTTAAATAAATTTTAATTTTCAATTCATTCTATTTTCACTTCTTATTTCGATCAGTTTCATAGTATTGCGGTAAATTCATTACATCAATAATTTCATAGTTTAACGCAATACATATAACAATATTTAGTAACTTCACAATTCAATTCGATACTCAAAATAATATTCAATATTCCATAATTCAGCCAATGATCGGTCTCAATTTTCAGTGCCCAATCTTAAATTTATCATTTTACTAAATACTTACCTTAAAATACTTACCACACATAATTAATAAATTACACATAATAGTAATACAAATATCATCAAAGTTGGAACATATCACATTATCTCAAGTTATATATTAATAATGGCATATATTTCTAGACTTCACATATACTACGTTTGGTCCGAGAACCGACTAAACCTAAGCTCGATACCACTAAATGTAACACCCCTTACCCGTATTCAACATTTGGAATAGGTACGAGGCATTACCGAATTACAAATTTATTTATCGGACATTTTATTTTAATTCAATATTTATATTTGAAACCAATCAAAATCAAACATATGGCCCTTAAAGATATTCATTTTTCTCGTCATGTGTCTTACTTGAATTTATTACTCGTTTCATCATACTTAATTACCTTGTATTAAAATATTAAAGATAATCACATATTTTCATGTCATGATAAATATCATTCACTTGCCGTTTCTTCATAAACATAAAACAGCTTAATTTATCATATCAATATTTCACGTACCATCAACTCATATTTTCTTATATCATATAATTAAGTTACACGAACTTACTCAAGCTAAATCAAATCAGAGAAATATCAAGATTCGAGGGTCATTTTGGTAATTTTCTATTTTCATCGATTTTTCAATCGATCTTAATCTAAATTACTAATTTCATTCAATTTTGCAATTTTAAATAATAAAATAATCTATTTCATGCAAATTGGACATTTCTACATTTTTACAAAATTAATCATAAAGTTTTACTTTTATTCAATTTAGTCCTTGAGTCTAAAACATTTCAAATTAGCCATACTACCTAAATATTCATACATATTTTCCTCCTCCTCCTCTCCATTCCACATCCTTAATGTATATAACATGCTATAAGTAACATTGTCAATAATTTCATTAATTACTCATAAGTATATTCAAAACTGTCCATTTGAGTTATAGTCACTAAATTATTTATTTCCGGAGCTACAGAACTCCAAATGAAGCACCGTTAATTTTTACTGAAACTAGACTCACATATATTCATACCATAAAATTTCCAGAATTTTTAGCCTAGCCAATTAGTACAGTTTATTCATCAAAGTCACCCCTGTTCTGCTGTCTGGCAGTTCTGACCCTTCTTCACTAAAAATTAATTATCTCCTCATACACAATTCATATGATGTTCTCGTTTATTTCTATTGAAAATAGACTCATTCAGAATTCTAGACATATAAACTTAAGCCCCTAATTATTTTTCTCCAATTTTTATGATTTTCCAAAGTCAGAACAGGGGATCCCGAAATCCCTTTAAACCAGTCTTACAAAAATATAAACATCTCAAATTACAGAATTCCTTTGCTTTCCTTGTTTCTTTCATATGAAAGTAGACTCAATAAGCTTTAATTTCATATATCATTCAGCTTCTATTTCAACTTCTACGATTTTTGGTGATTTTTCAAAGTTACTCTACTGCTGCTGTCCAAAACAGTTTTGTTATAGCTTATTTTACAATTAAATCCTTTACCCAATTCTAACTTCAAATTCTTTCAATTAAACCACTAATTCATCTTTTTGTTCATCATATGCTATATTCAACAGCTTTAAAACTTCAAAAACTTCAACTTAAATTCATCAAAACTTTGTTCTAAAACTTATAAAGCATCAAAATTAAAAGAGAAGGACTAAATTAACTTACCAATTAAACTTCCAAGCTTCAAACCATCAATTTCTCCTTTTCTTTCTTTCCCTTTTTCTTCCCTTGCTTTCGTCTTGTTCTCTGTTTCTTTTTCTGGTATTCTTCCCTTTCTTTTCTTTTGTTTTTGTTTGTATATATATAAAATAATGTAATAATATAATAATATAATATAATATTAATATATAATATAATAACATACTTTAAAAAATCTCAGATTTTTCATACTTAACCATTCAACTTTACAAAATGGTATAATTACCATTTTGGTCCTTCATAATTTCTTTTAATCTATAATTCAACTTTTACACCTTTTTCAATTTAGTCCTTTTCATTTAATTACATATCCAAACGTTAAAATTTCTAAACTAAACTTTAATAATAACTTAATGACACTCCATAAATATTTTTAGAAATATTTATGGCTCACTTTATGAATTCGAGCTCTCAATACCTTATTTTCTAACTTTTTCGTCAGATTTAGAAATCTCAAATCACTGTTCCGACACTATTGAAATTGGGCTGTTACAAGAACCACCAGTGTTGAGGCCAAATCCCACACTCTCTCAAATGAAACAACACGGTAAGGAATGTGCCAAAAAATACTAGGCGATGTCTTGCCTACAAAATGATGTTTCAATCACGATCTTTACAAGAATCATGGCATGTGAAACTCCCAAACAAGCTTGGAATAATGAGGAGTTCTAAGGATCACAGAAGACAAGGCAGTAGCAGATGATCAATCTCAGATGAGATTTTAAAAACCTCAATATGAAGAAAGCTAAGACTGTAAAGCAATATTTAGATCGAATCATGGCAGTGGTGAACCAGATAAGACTGTTAGGTGACTAGTTTGCGGATAGTCAAGTAATTGAAAAAGTGATTACCACACTTCTTGAGAGATACAAATCAAAGATATCCTCACTGGAAGATTTAAGAGATTTATCAACCATCTCACTTAGAATCTAATCAATGCTCTGTATACTCTAAAACAAAGAAGGGCAAGCAAAGAAGAAGGACATGCTGAAGGATCTTTTCAAACCAAAAACAGAGATGTTGCAAGCTCCTCAAGTCAGAAAGAAAAAAAGAGCTGGTCAAATAAGAAGGAGAAGTCAAAGAAAGAATATGGAAAGAAAAAAATATCCACCGTGCTCACATTGCAAAAAGTTAGGCCATCCTGAGAAGTTTTGCTGGTTCAAGCCTAATGTTCATTGTAAAAATTGCAAGCAGTTTGGTCATCTAGAGAAAGTATGAAAAAACAAAGGGCATACTCAACAAAAAAATGCTAAAGCTCAGACAACAGAAGCAGAAGAACTCATGTTCAAAGTTTCTTGCAAAGTCCAGCTCACAACACCATGCGAACTCACCAACGGAGTAAGAAAGAATTGGCTCATAGATAGTGGTTGTACGAGTCATATGACAGCAGATACGAGCATCTTCAAGAATGTTGACAAAAGGTTCCATTCCAAGGTGAAAGTTGGAAATGGCTAGTATATTGAATCAGTTGCAAAGGGAGATGTTTTGATCAAAGCTCCATCAAGTACTAAACTTGTCACAGATGTTCTTTTAGCTCTTGACATAGACCAAAATCTGCTAAGTGTAGGATAGTTGCTCGAGAAAAAAACTATTCTGTTGTGTTCAAGGACAACAAATGTTTAATTCTTGATCCAAGTGGATTTGAGGTCATATCAACAAAGATGGCAAACAGAAGTTTTGCTGTAAATTGGAACTTAGCAACTTCAGCATTATATACCAGCTTGCTGAATGAAAGAAAATTGTGGCACAGAAGAATGAGACATGTAAACTACAAAACCTTAAGTCAAATGTCCAAGAATAAATTGGTTGAAAACTTATCAAATATGGTGGAATATGAAGATGTATGCGAGGTATGCCAACTTGTAAAACAAGCGAGGTCTCCATTTTCTACGAACACAGCATGGGGAGCCACTGAAAAATTGCACTTAGTACATACTGACATTTGCGGACCCATGAAAACAAGTTCACTAAATAGAAGTAGACACTTTTGTTATTTACAGATGACAGTACAAGGTTCTGTTAGGTGTACTGCATGAAGAACAAGTCCAAAGTAGTTGAAATCTTCAAGTTTAGAGCCATGGTTGAGAACCAAAGTGAATGCAAGCTCAAAATGGTAAAATCAGGCAATAGGGTAGAATACACCTTAGAAAAGTGTGCATCACCAACTAAACAATGTATACACTCCACAATAGAATGGCGTAAGTGAAAGAAAAAATAGAACTGTGATGAACATGGCTTCGCTGTTTGCTATTTGAAAGTAGATTGCCAAATGATTTCTGGGCAGAGGTAGTAAACATTGTTGTTTATCTGCTAAACGGGCTACCTACTAAAGCGATTGAAGGGAAGACATAAGCCTGGTATGGTTTTAAACCTTCTGTTTCACATTTAAAAATATTTGGTTACACCTATTTTGTTCATGTTCTAGAAGAGAAAAGAAGCAAGTTGGACAATAGATCGCTGCCAGAGATATTTGTTGGACATTCCAGTGTTAAGAAAGGATACAAAATCTATAATCTTTTCACCAAAAACGTGAACATAAGCAGAGATGTAAAGTTTGTTGAAATAAAAATCTGGATTTGGACTGCAACAGAGGAGGACGTGTGTGAACAAGGGAGTCTAAGACCTAATTTGCGAACCAAACTGAAAACGATAAAGTTAATAAACAACCTATATGAGGAACTAGGTCCATTACTGAAATCTATCAACAGTGTAATCTGGCAAAGCTAGAACCAGCCACTTTTGAAGAAGCTGTTTAAGAAGCTGAATGGCAAACAACTATGAAAGATGAGATCACCATGATAAACAAAAATGAAATATAGAAGCTTGTGGATAGACTAGTTCACAAGAAAGTGATTGGAGTTAAGTGGGTGCTCAGAACCAAGATGAATCCTAATGGACCAGTCAGTAGATATAAAGCGAGGTTGGTTGTGAAGGGGTTTAGCCAATAATGTGGAGTGGACTTCGCTGAAACCTTTTCCCCTATTGTGAGGTTAGACACCATAAAGCTACTATTGACTCTTGCTACTAAAAAAGGTTAGAGAAAGCATCAAATGGATGTGAAGTCAGTCTTTCTAAATAGTTTTTTGAAGGAAGAGATTTATGTTGAACAACCACAAGAGTTCACAATACTCGATTGCGAGGCTAAGGTGTACAAACTGCATAAAGCTTTGTATGGTTTGAAGCAAGCACCAAGAGTGTGGTATGAAAGAATTGACAATCACCTTACAGAGATAGGTTTTGAAAAAAGCATCAGCGAACCCACCTTATATGTAAAGAAAACTGGTAATGAAATATTTATTATTTCATTATATGTTGATGATTTATTTGTGATTGGCAACAACAACAAACTGGTGATTGTATTTAAGAACTAGATACAAGAGAAGTTTGAAATGTCAAACTTAGGTGAAATGACATACTTCCTCGGTCTGGAGGTGAACCAAGCTCACAATGCAATTTTCATAAACCAAAAGGGGTTCGCAATAAAATTCCTGTGAAGATATAGTATGGAGAATTGCAAACCTGTGAGCACTCCCATCGCTCAAGATGAGAAGCCCACCAGCAGTGAAGATGTTGGAAAGCTTGATGAAACAAGTTATAGAAGCTTAATGGGGTGTTTGCTTTACTTGACATCATCCAGACCTGACATCATGTTTGTTGTAAGTCTATTGTCAAGGTTCATGCATTGTTGTAACGTGAACCACCAAAAAGTAGCAAAAAAGAGTTCTACTATACATGAGAGGAATTCTAGATCATGGAGTGAAGTTTGTGAGGACTGAAAATGTCAAGCTACTTGGGTATTCGGACAATGATTGGGCTGGATCTTCTGAAGACATGAAGAGTACTTCAGGCTATTTCTTCATTCTAGGATCAAGTGTGTTCTATTGGAGCTCGAAGAAGCAAGAAATAGCAGCACAATCAACTACTAAAGCTGAGTATGTTACAGCTACAGCAGCTATAAATCAAGCTATTTGGTTGAGAAAACTACTGAATGATTTAATTTTGAATCAAGAAGAAGCAACAAAGTTCAAGTGTGATAACCAATCTGCTGTTGCAATTGCAAAAATCTGGTGTTCTATGGTAGAACAAAACACTTCAAAATCAAGTATCACTTTGTGAGAGAAGTGGAGCAAGCCAAAGAAGTCACATTAGTTGATAATACTCTAGAACGTCATATTTTTATGTGCCAATTGCATATTTATTTTGAGTATGATTCTACTAACTTGGGCTATTTATGGTCTTTTATCTTGTAGGGACTAAATTGGAGGCAAAAGCGAAATTAAGGGCCAAAGGCGTGAATTTAGAGATAAAATGGGCAAATGTGCGACACAGGGAGAAGTTGGTGCCAAAAGTGCAAACATGGAGGACACAAGGGTTGAAATGCAAAAAGAAGAGATTTTATTCTATCAAACTCTATTTTAATTATATTAGGATAATTAATATTAAGATAATTATTAAGTATTATTTGATTTAGGATTTATCTTAATTATCCTTATTTATCTTTGATTATTTGTAATTATCTTTAGGAATTTAAGTAGGACTAGTCTATCTATCTTAGCACTATAAATAGGGGGTGAGATGACTAAAAAGGGAGCTTGATCTTTTTCTGTAAACTCTCTCCCCAAAAGTCTTTTGTTCTTTCCATATTTATTTTCAATAAAATCTCCATTCTTATCATATATTTATTTTCTTTTCCACCACAACCATGAGCCACTAAACCCATCTAGCCAAAGGTTGCCAAAAATCCCCAAAAAAGGTTCTTGAGGTTTAGAATCCGCACTTAGCCTTCTCAAACAGGGTATTCATTGTTTCTTCGCACTACAGGGCTGACGCTTCCATCCATGTCCCTTAAAAGGTAAACTTTTCAACGTATGCAAAGGCGGCCGCTTTGTATGTTTTGGAAGGATTGCACAGTCGGTTCGTTTAGGGGTGAGTATTCGATCGAGTCGAGTCAAATCGAGTCAAAAAATTTCGAGCTAGTCGAGTTGACGAATCCAATTTTAGCAACCGAATTCAATTTGAATTTTTTTCGAATCGGATCGAATCGAGTCAAAAAAATTTGAGAAGTCGAGTCGAGTTAGCGAATCCTATTATTTATACTTAATGTTGCATTTATATGAACCAATTATTTAACTAGTAAATGAAGTATAAAATTATTTAACTACATAAAGAATATAATGGTTTTGTCCTTTAACTTAATGAGTAAACATTTATCAAAACAACGTAGTTTTGACTTTTAACTTAATGATTTTTACTTTTAACTTTAGAAAAGGTAAACATTTATCAAAATGGCGTAGTTTTGCCTTTTCTTATTCGGATTTTTGGATAACTCGAATTGTGTAATTCACATTCGAGTTAAACCCAAAAACTTAATTTTTTATTCGAGTTGATCCAAAAAACATGATTAACTCAAATAACTAGAACTATTTAATTCAAAATTTAAAAATTTTATCGAGTTTTTCGAATCGAATCGGATTTTACTCACCCCTAGGTTCGTTAACTTACTGCGTCAGAGTTTGGCGAGCCCAAGAGACAAAATGGCGTGGGATTCGCCATTGAGAAATGTTGATCTAGCATAAGATGATCCCACAAGAGCGATTGCTAGCTAGAGTCAGGTTCCACTAAATCGAAGTCTAAATCCTTGGAGCTGGTGGTCGTAGGCGTCCTCTTCCACTATAACTGGCTTATCCTACTCGAGAAGGGTTACTTAAAAGCCAAGGATTGAACCCAAGACGGATCGAGGCAACTGGAGGCTGGAATCTCGCCACATAAGAAACTTACTCTAAACTCTTTTTACTTTCATATTCCTTATTTTAATTTTTGCAATTTATTCTCGTAATTTCAATTCCCTTTAAATTCTATTTTTTTTATTTTTCCAGATCGAAACTATTAATTCTATTTTTTTATTTTTCTAGGAACATATGTAATATCCCGGGTTGGGGGCTATTTTGTTGTTGCATGATATTACATGAGTTAGTATGCTGTGTTGCTATTTCTATGTTTAAGGGCTTAGTTGTGGGCTAGGAGTGTGCCCGAGTAGGTAGGAAAATTTTGGTTGTTGGGTGTTAAGTGAAGGAAGCTGAGGAAGCTGGGGTTTAAGAATTTTTAATTGTTGTTTTGTTGCACAAAAAGTGAGCTAGCAAGATGGCAAGGCATGCATCACTTGGAGGCTTGGAGTTGGCGTCATTTGTAAGGAGGGAGGTCTGGGGTTCAAGCTGCGAAGTGGCCACTTTTTGCATTCTTTTTGGACGGCATGGAGGAGGAAGAGTTGTTGGTAGTTCAAACTCTACCATGGACCTGGTCAACTCATTTGAATAATGGGTGGAGAGTAAATGGTGGAGGTTGACTTGTTCAACTAATTTGAATGAGTGGTGGTGAGTGTATTTGGGGGTTTGGCCGAATTTTGTGGAGAGTTTGGGGGGTGACGGCTTGGTTGTGTGGGAGAGGGAATGCCGAATGTACCTTTGCATTTTGGTACATTTTCGGTCAAGTGGTAATCTAAATTCTCTTTTCTCAAAAGCTAGCCGAAATTTCCAAATTGATTCCTTCATTTTTCTTCTTGAAACCGTAAGACCAATCAGCCCAAAACTTGCCGATTTTTGCCTTGTTTTCTTATGTTTTCATTGTTAGCCGAATGTTCCTTTACACATTTTGTTTCTTTTTCATTTAATTAAACCGAAACTAGTACTCTCCCCTTCCATATTCTTTTCTTTGTTTGAAAACATTGTTAGCCGAAACTCTCTTCTAAAAACACATTCTTCATTTCTTTTCTTTCAAAACTAAGTACCTTCTCCTGTTCATTTTCGTTTCTCTCCTTAAAACCATTTTGCCGAAACTTTATTCTCATTTCACTTTATTTTTTTTCTTGTTTCCGAATGTTCCTTTACACATTTTGTTTCTTTTTCATTTAATTAAACCGAAACTAGTACTCTCCCCTTCTATATTCTTTTCTTTGTTTGAAAACATTGTTAGCCGAAACTCTCTTCTAAAAACACATTCTTCATTTCTTTTTCTTTTGAAAACGGAAGTACCTTCTCCTGTTCATTTTCGTTTCTCTCCTTAAAACCATTTTGCCGAAACTTTATTCTCATTTCACTTTATTTTTTTTCTTGTTTCACTCAAGCCGAATCCTCTTTTCTTTTGTTTAAAGTATTAGCCGAATCTTCCCTCCTCTAGTAGTTCTTGTGGCCGAATATAGTTGGTGTTGGGTAAGTCCTTGGCCGAATGGCCATTTCTCCCCTCTCTTATGTTTCATCGATTTGGTTTGGTTAAGGGCCGAATATGGTCATTTTGGAAGGGTGTTAATCTTTTCATTATAGGATCATTGGAGTGTGGAAACAAGCAAGAGGAGCCGTCATTTTCTGTTAGTTGTTTGGTAAGTGTGGTAAGGGTTAATCGATATACCCTTTGGTTTAAATGGTTTGGCCGAATGGTCTTAGTGCCTAACCCCTATGTTGGCCGATTATAGGATCAAGGTTGTCGAGGTGATCGAGGGGTAGATCGGGCTCTTTGGGATTTAGATTTGCGATTTACCAGGTGTGTAACTAGCACACTGATTCTTAGTAATGTTATTGATAAACCTATTTGCTTGTTAAAATTCATAACAGTGTGATGGATAATGGGATACCCAAATGGGGTATGTGTACGGAGCCGGGTAAGTCTATGTTATTACCAGTTCGATTGTCGATACCTGTGACATTATGATTTATGTTATGTATGCTATGAGATGTATTATGGGCATGTTGGCATGTATTACATGATTTGCATCGATATGACATATTGGGTAATATGAGAGGAGGGGGATTTGATATCCGTGTCTTTGGGACACCGTGACTTTGGGTCACCAGAGGTTTGGCACCTCCAGTGGTTTGGTACCACAGTGATATATTATGACTTTGGGTCACCAGAGGTTTGGCACCTCGCCTCGTCCCAAAGTGGCTTAGTACCACGGTGGATTGGCCCCACGATTGATTATACGGGATTGACGCCGGTGATTTGGTATCACACGCGATGGGTTGGCCCCATCACTCGATTATCGTGACTACGGTCACCGGTGGTTTGGTACCACATTGTGTCTTTGGGACACCGAGAGGTTTGGCACCTCATTGCGACTCGTCCTGTGGTTTGACACCACCGTGGGTTGACCCCACTTGAGAGATACGGGATTGTCGCTAGTGATTTGGTATCACGCGATGGGTTGGCCCCATCATCGATTGTTCGTGACTTTGGGTCACTAGTGGTTTGGCACCACACTTATGGATATCGTGACTTTGGGTCACCAGGTGGTTTGGCACCACCAAAGTGGTTTGGTACCACACGGGGTAGAAAAGGAGATACGGATGGTTAGGGGCCGGGTTGCATTAATTGTGTTACTACGTATGATGTGTGTTAGCATGTTGTTTCATTGGGAGCGGGATTTATACACTCGAGTCATTCGACTCACCCTCTCCTTTGACATTTCAGTGATACTTAGACGCGACATGGAGCCGGGATGGACTCGAGTGCTCATGCCATGCTTTGAATAAAATGTTTTACTCGGACATTACATTTTGGGTACTTTAGTTATTTACTTTCATTTGGGTTTTATTTCGATTTGTAAAAGGCCTTTAAATTATGCCTTATGATGTTTATGTTTTAAGTTAGATTTTAATATGCTTTAACAAAATAATTGGGTTAATTTGCTAAAACTTGAAATGACAACGATTTCAAAATTTTAACGATATGTTTTCAACTATACCATCGGGTATCACACTGATTTTATAAATAAATGAAAATCAATCGTCTTCAAACTTGAAATCAAATTTTTACTCAGTCTAAATGTTTTAGTAACGATATTAAACAACTTGTTTTTCCAAAAGGAACAGAGTTTTATCAAATCTATTTAGTGCAAACTCGTAACTTTCAAACACGTTTTTCCCCGTAACATACCAGATTCGGTCGTGGTGTTTGGACCGGGTTTGGGGTGTTACAACGTAAGTTTTCTTGGTCAAAAAATTGTCCAGGATTTCAAGAACGAGCATTCGTACAATCCGGTCCCTGAGGATTCGACCCTACTTCCCCTTTACTGTTATTTTTATTATTTTACAGGGAATAGGATATTTTTGGCGCTTTCAACGACGCATCATTAGTTCATTGTAGTTCACAAGATCAGTTGGCTGACATTTTAACAATACCTCTTGGGAAAATGAGGTTTGAAAAGCTACGTTATAATATTGGAGTTCGAAGCATGGAGGTGAATGAGGAGTGTTGCGAAATGACCATCCATGCGACCTGAGAGCTCACCAAACTTGAGAGCTCACCTACGAGCTCTTCACTCTGCAAGTTGCCAACTAGCATTGAAACTGTGATAAATTTTGATTAGACATTTTGGCCGGTGATTAGATAGAAACCAGTCAATGAAAAAGAAAGTTATATGAATCTAGTCACTGAATTAAGCCAAGTTGTAATATTTTATTATTATTTTCATCTTATTTAAGCTTCGCCCTTCATGTAAACTTTGTATCACCTTTTAATAAAACAAGTTCATCTCAAACTTTTTCTTCTCCATTTTTTTTTATCATTTTTGCTTCTGTTTCAACCTTTCCCTCATCAATTAACCAAAAATGACACGTTCTAGTAGGTACACTTGCTAAAATGCCTCAGCTTCCTAGGGATCGTCATCTTCATTCCTCTTCTTCTGGGACAAACTCTTCCAATTTGAAAGAAGACCCTTCGTTTAACTTCAAGTACTTGTACTTATTGCTCGTCTTTTGCGCTTGATGTGATCAATGGATGCTAATTTTCGTATTGTTCAATTTGATGCAGGTAATACATCTCGGAACGATAATAAAAGACCTGGAGAAAACCTTTTGGGTTGTGATAACATAAGGCAAAAAATTGGGTTTTTTTTAATAAAAACTAACCCAAAAAAATTAATTAATCGCTTAAATGACCTATTTTTTTTGATAAAATGCAAAAATAACCTAAAATCTATAGTAAAAGTTGGTAGAGCCAAATGTTTGGCGCCACCAACATGCCACATTAGCAATCGGGATAAAAAATTATTTTTTTTTGGTAAAGTCATGTAGAATGGTGCCACCTATATAAATATTCGGGAAATACTACAATTTTTGAAAAAATGGGGGGCTTTAAGAAAATTTACCTTTTTTTGGCGGAGCCAAATAATTCGGCGCCACCAGATTCCAACGCCCTACTCTGCTGCCTATGGTCCTTTTTCTGATTTTTTTATTTTTTTTCATTTTTTCATTTTTTTCATTTTTTGTTGTTGTTTGTCCTTTTTTTTTCTTTATTTCATTTTTCAGTTTTTTATTTGTTTTTCTTTATTTTTTATTATTTGTTTTATAATATTTTAAATGTTTTATAATATTATTTTTTAAAATTTTAAATATAATTTTTTAATATTATAAAACATTTAAAATATATTATTTTTTAAGATATGACCTTTCAAATATATTATTTGTTTTTTAATATTTTAAATGTATATTTTAAAATTTTAAATATTATATTTTAAAATTATTATTTTTAAAATTATTTTTAAAGATATTCAAACTTTTTTTTAAAATTATATTTAAAATTTAAAAAAAAATTTATTTTAATTGGTGGAGCTATTTAGAATGGGTCCACCACTTTATTACAATTGTAATTTTTTTAAATGTGTTTTTTTAATATAAAAATTTAAAATTTGATATTTTATTTTGGTGGAGTTATTCTTTATGGCTCCACCACTTGGTTCTCTAACATATATAGAATGGTGAAATTGTTGTATTTAGTAGGAGAGTTCAAAAATTCTGTTGAAGATGAATAGCAAGGTGTTTTTGGTGTACGTTCTTTTTTATGATGAAATTGTAGTAGGCGATGTTGGTGTGTATTTCAATGTCGGCAAATAGTAGGGTTGCGATTAAAAAAAATGTGAAGCTAGCAGAAATGAAAAGGAAGATTAGTGGGAAAATAACTATCTGTTGTGGAAGGGCGATGTCCAGATTATTTTACAAGTTTCCAATCTCTACAAATCCGTTGAAATTTTGAGATATGCAATTGTTAGATGATGATGACTTGGGCACTATGATGGAAATATAATGGTCGACTGGGAGTTAGAACCTCCAACCAGTTTAGTTATTTGCTGAGTTAGAGGACTTAGAGTCAGTTGAGAATGTTAGTCCAATAAGTCAAGATCGCGGGTTTGACTTTGATCTTAATGTCAAATGGACAGACCAGTTAGAATACGGAGGGACATCGTAGGTACCCAAAAATCCAAATTATGGTGGGAGTTCGTATAATAACCCTACCCCTGGTCCTCGTCTACATGTACATCCGAAGGTGATAATAAGCACACAGGCAGAAGTCGGAGAAAGGACCAGTAATGGTGAAGATTTTGATCAGGACGTTGAAGATTTTAGTGACCCCAATGTTGATGAGATTCCAGACGATATCAATGATAAAGGCCCAAAGGAGGTTGAAGATGTTCCCGACCCTTCATTCAGTAACTCAAGTCGTGGCATTGTTTTATGAAATGAACCTGGGGGCGACATGTTAAACATAGATCCAGATGCAGCGATGCATTCGAGTTCCTTAAGTACGCCAATATAGTACCTGCTCATCGATTGGCGCCAAATTCGCAACTAGAGGAGTTGTTCGTTGGGCAACGGTTTAAGAACAAGGTGAATTGTGTGTTTTCCATCAAATAGTACAACATGAAGTTGTTGATTGATTACAAGGTTGCCAAGTCTACACTGACATTATATGTTGGGGAGTGTTGGAGAGCCAGCGATGAGTGTGGGTGGGGAGTTCGGGCTGTATTTATACAGAAGACTCAACAGTGGAAAATACGAAAATTAGAAGGGAGTCATACATGCACTGTCGCACGCATGTCTCAAGACCACCGGAAATTGGATGCCAAAAGTATTTGCAACTGCATCATGCCACTAGTGAAAGATAGCACAATCATTCTAGTGTCGACATTGATTGCAGACATGCAACCCGATTCCAGTACAGAGTGTCGTACAGGAAAGTGTGGTGGGCAAAACAAATGGCCATGCAACAATTGTACGATGACTGGGATGAGTCATATAATGAACTTCAAGGTTGGATTTCAGCGATGGTGGAGTACGTCCTAGGAACTGTTGTGGACTTGCAAACGTTGCCTTATAGAGGCCCAAATGGACAATTGGAACTGGGGAGAAGTGTTTTCCATTGATTGTTTTGGACTTTTGATCCATGTGTTAGGGCCTTCTCCCACTGCAAACTATTAGTGCAGGTTGGTGGAACACGGCTTTATGGAAAATACATGTAGATATCTCTGATTACAGTTGTACAAGACGGTAACAGAAATGTACTACCGATCACTTTCGCCATCGTGGAGTAGGAGAACTCCGAATCGTGGGTATATTTCATTCGGAACTTGCAGATGCATGTTGTCAGGCAAGATAATATTTTCATTATATCTGACATATTAAAAGGCCTTGTTGCTGCGATTTGGCAATCCGAGGTTCCGTGGAGGTCCATCTACTGTATTTGTCACATCGTTGTCAACTTCCACAATGAGTACAAGAACAAAGACTGGCGCAAATGAATCGTGAACATGGGTAAAAATATTATATTTAAATTCATATTGTAAATATTTCGAGTCTATTTCCTAATTGGGATGGTAACGTGTTTTATCAAAATACATACGTAGGATACGAGTTGGAAACACTCCGATTCAGACATAAGTTGGCGAGGTTAGAGACTAATATGGCGGGGTCTAAAGCTTCTCTTAGACAGTGGATGGGTAGCATGGATCCTTGGCAATAGGCTCAATGTTTTGACGAGGGGTACTGATACGGTCATATGACGACCAACCTCGTTGAGGCCGTTAACTCTGTCTTAAGGCGTACGCTTCACTTGCCAATTTCAGTGGTTTTTTCAACCACATTTTACAGGTTAGCAACCTTCATGCCAAAAGTAGGGTTGAAGCAAGTAAAATAGTTCGAGGTAGGACATGTGCACGTTGAAAATATCAGGGATGCCATGAAAAGAACGCTCAAAGGGCTAGGTCGATAAATGCAGAACTATATTCCTGAAACTTGGAAACTTTTCGAGTGACAGAGTACATTGGTTGTTGGTCGGGGATCCCGCCATAGTCCTACGGTGTTGATCTCTAAAATAGGCAGTGTGAGTGCAGGATGTTCCAAACACTACAGTATCCGTGTACGCATGTGGTTGCAACGTGTGCTACCTACAGTTTGATTGTAACAGGCCATTTTCGGTTAAATAAGAACAGTGGTTTCGGGACCATAAATCTGACATCAAAATATTTATTTTATTATTATTTTATTTCTTACAGCATGATAGTAGTATCGTATAAAAATTTCATTAAAAAAGTTTACCGTTTGCATGCTTAATTTTATAAAAAGGACTAAATCATGTAAAGTGCAAAAGTTGTGTTCTAGTAGCTAAATATATTAAATAGCTATAGAATCTTAAAGTATGAGTCCTTATATGGTAATTAGACCATTTATGTTGATAGTGGAATATGATGGCTTGGCATTATTGAAAATTGTAATGTTTTTAAAGGTTATAAAAGTAAATTAGTAAATAAATGACAAATTAAGTAAAATTAATTAAATGTATTATCTTTTTCCACCATCTTCAACTGAAATTTCAAAGGAAGAAAGCGATTGGAGAAGCTAGGGTTCGACCAACATAATTCCTATTGCATGTGAGTGATTTTTGTTCCATTTTTAATGATTTCTATGTTTTCGAGATCGTTGTAGCTTAATCTAGCTAGCCTAGAGACTAATTTGTGAAACTGTTAAACTATAAGGGTTTTGCCATTAATGAATGTAAATGAGTTTTGATGATTTATGGAATAAAATGATTAGTTGTTGATAGATAAACAACTTTTGTTAAGTGATTTTTTATGAAATTATCAAATATGGATTAAATTGAAAAATAGAAAATTTTATATGGTGATATTGTGAAATAAATGATATAAAAGGCTTGCTAGGGATCTATATAAAATTATACTATAGTGGGTTGAGGATGAATTGCATGAATTTCCTTTTTTATGAACTAGGGACTAAATTGAAAAGAAATCATAAGTATAAGGGCAAAATTGTAATTTTGCTAAAATGTAAATTTGGGTTAAATTGAATAAAATACATTTTGAGTTGAGCTAAATTTATCCGTCTAGATCAAGACAAACCTTGTACGGCTTTAAATCGAGGCAAAGTTAAAGTTTTGGATTAGTCGCCTCCGTATTTACGTTTAATCGTCGAGGTAAGTTCGTGTAACTAAATCGTGTATATGTGTTTTAATTGAATTATACTTGTATTGTGAATTGCTATACGTACATACTGGTTGCATATCCAATGACATACGATTATTACCGAGCCCCGTTTCAACCTTCAAAATTCATAGGATACAAATGACATGTCATTAGGGTTTATATGATTCGGGTGTTGGTCTTGAACGTCCTACCGATGGCTGACGTCTGGCATGTGTTGTGGATACTGCACAGTTTGTGTAGGCAGCATCATGTGGCTACATTTCGACCCACAACTCGTGTGAGCAGGCCCATTTTCAAAACTCATGTGAGCATTCTGATTCACAGCTCGTGTGAGCATTGATCACTGTAAATCAGAGTTTTAAAATTTATAAAAGAATGATCAAACCTGGAAACTAACTCTGACAATGATTAAAGGCAAGTGTACCTATCGAACAGTATTATAGCTTAGACAAGACCGGATATCGAACCCAAAGGAACTAAAAGTACTAATACTAACTTTCTTTTTATTATTTAGCCTTAAAAATATAGTGAAGTTGCTTTAAACTATATTGGCGAAGACTAAACTAAGGACACAAAGACAAAAAGATGAATTTGAGGATAACTTGAAAAAGACTCAGTTGATTTTGATGATACCCTCGGGAAGAATCCACCTAGACTTCACTTATTATTTAACCCTAAATTATATGATTTCTTTTACTTAGCTTGATCCGTGAGACTCCCTAACCTATGTTAAACCCTCTCTCGAAGTGAATAATGTCTAATCCTAGGTTAATTAGTGGAACTCTTATTCGCTTATAATAATCCCCTAGGAAAGCAGTAAATCGATCAATGGACTCCCATATTAGGTTTCACCCTAATCTGGCAAAATCTCGTAACCCTATCTCTAGGCGCCCAATCAACTCCACTTAATTATGTTAGATCTACTCTTAGGCAAGGTCTATTCCTCCTCCACCTAAGTATATTAGATTTGGATTAAGCAACATAATTAAGAACAAACTAAGTAATTTATCATATAACTTAAAAATCAAATAAAAAGATCCATCTAGGTTTCATCCCCTTCAGGTATCTGAAGGGTTTAGTTCATAACTAAACAAGAAAACATCTCAAGAGAAAAGATAAAACAAAACATAAGAAAATCCTAGAACTCTCTGAAGGAATTGAAGGAGAATTCCGCCGTCTTGAGTATAATTTCGGCTTCTTGGGATGGATCAACTGGCTATCTTCGCGTTACTCCCTAACTCTGACCTTCACAGCATGGCTCCTTGGCATAGCTTTGATGCCGGTTTCGGCTTCTGCCGAACTCCCCTTCAAGTTGCCACCTTGGGTGTTTATATAGACTTTAAGATGCCTTACTTGGCCCCTAAGTATCCTAATTTAAGTAGAATTCCTAATAGGGTGTTTGAATAGGCTTTGGAATATGTTTCTTTGCCTCCAAGTATCTTTTCCCGAATGATATTGCTCCTTCCAGCGACAGGGACACGGCCACGGCACACGCCCGCGTGAATCGTGGCCAAGCCGTGTTTGGACTTTTAATGAGGCACTGCCATGTTTATCGGGGTCCAGGCCGTGTTTTAGTAATTTTAATGAGGCACAGCCATGTGGCTTGAAGTCCAGGCTGTGTCGATTTCGTGAATTGGCCCATTTGGCCTGTTTTAAGCCCGTTTTACGTTCTTTTCATCCGTGGGTGCTTTCCTGAGTATAAGACATGAAATGAAAGGATTAAGAGCACCTTTTTACATAAATCGAGGCTTAAATTATCCAAAAACATGCTAAATGTGGGCCTAAAATATGTTATAATTACGGTTTATCAAATACCCCCACACTTAAGCTTTTGCTTGTCCTCAAGCAAAATTCTCAGCTTACAATTAAAACGAACTTTCCATGATTCATAATTCCTATCAACAATGCCTTATCCTAATTCATAGATAATTTATACATGGATAATTCAACTCAAAGATTCTTAAAGATTCAAATAAGATAAGTCATACACTTGTAGCACGAAAAACATTGGTGTTTCCCTTCATCTAAATAATTACCTTTAATTCAAAACCGACAAGGATTGATATCCTCACAAAAGATTCACTCAAATTACTCAAAAAGTGTTTAAGGGTCAAAATTAAGCACTCATAAGTCGAACATGAAAAGTTAATCCCATAGGCTTGCCTGAAAATCAAATCTCCACCACTGTAAAATGATATGATAAACAGATCAAAAGGTCATTGTTAGGGTTGTAACGGGGCTTAGGTTAGGGGTATGGATAAAGGCTGAAATTAAAAGGTTAGAATCGAGATTAAATTGATAAGTTACCTATCTAAAAATTTCTAAGATAATAATTACATTAACTGAAAATAATAATAATCCTACTAATACGAGCCTTTTCTTTTGATATTTAGACTTTAACTTGTATAAGCTCACTCTTCATAATACTAATACTGAATATACTTTGTTTTTTTTTTAAGAACAAACTAATAAAGACAACTTCAACTCATAATAAAAACTTAGGTAACTAGTCAAATCATATCTCGATTAAAGGGTAGTCAAAAAGAAGGGTGATAACAAATACAAAGGATTTTTTTTGGGGTTAAAATTAGCGGGCAAGTGAATAAAAAGGGTTGTTAGGCTCAACGGGGTTTACTAGGGGTTAATTATGAGGGTAGGCTTTTTAGTGGTGTAAGTGGGTTAAAACCTAGGTGCCTTTATCATCTCGGTATATCAAATCATAACTTTGGTCTCAACATGTATAATCAAGGCAAGTTCTAGAATAACAGTTCATAGCTCATAATAAAAGAATGAGCATGAAAAGGAATGTATGCTCTATAAGGCTCAAAATCTCACAAAAATTATGGGTGTTTTTGACATCAACCTTATAAATTTCAAATTTCAAGATAACATTCAAATTCAAGTTAACAACCTAAAATTTTAAATTTTTGAAAATTAGACTTATCATGCTTGATTCCCTAGTATTCTTCAAATTTAATTATCAATGCACAATTATCAATGACTTAATCTAAAACATATCAATAGAAATCATAAATCAAAGAAAATTTCATTCAAATCGTAATATGAGAAACTTACTTTAAGATCGAGGCATAATTTAAGGATTTTCAGATAATACTATAATTAACCCCCCCACACACTTAAGATGTACATTGCCCTCAATGTACAAAGATAGATAATATCAAAATAATCATAAAATCATAAGATAGGGAGAGAAGTGAAACTTCTTGAATTTTAGATGAAGTCAATGAAAAGAAACCGGATAGGATTGGAGGTGAACGTGGGGAAGCATCTCGAACTGTTTGAAATTGAATCCTCAAAGCAGCCAGTCTGATTTTATTGTATCCTAAGCTAAATCTAAATATCATAAAGAATAAAAAGAAGAAAATAAAATAAAATAAAGTAAAAAATGAAATGAAAATAAAAAAATAAATAATGGAAAATGAAAGATAACTAGAAAAAGGGAGAATGAGGTTTAAATAGAGATGTAGCTTGTGTTTTAGGATTTGGAATTTTGGGCGTGTTCAGGTGAGGTAGCCACGGCCGTGTTATAGCTGACCCTCCCGTGCTCGACAAATCAGTAACTTTGCACGGGTAGGTAGCACGGGCGTGTTTAGCCCGTGGTATACAAGTTGGTGAGTTTACACAGTCGTGGGGCACGGGCGTGTGTACCCCATGCTCGACAAGTCAGTAACCTCGCATAGGTAGTTAACACGGGCGTGGCCTAGTATCGCAGCCCGTGTTGGGAAAAGAAATTCTGCTCTGGTTGTGCACGGCTACTGGCACGCCCATGGTTCATCCCCTGGCTTCCACACGGCCACGGGCACGCCCTTGTGTAAGGCCGTGGGTCCTAGAAATCTGCTCTTTGGTTAGTTTATGGTTAGGTGCGTAAAAGGAAAAATAAAAGGAAAAAAAATGTAAAAATAGGATTAGTGCTAGGGTTGCCTCCCGAGAAGCGCTCGTTTAAAGTCTTGAGCTAGACTTTACCTCTCATTCGTATGGTCATGGTGGTTTGAGGAGGTGAAAATCCTTTCTCATGCGATCACTTTGGTTATGGATATATAGTTTAAGTCGAGTAATGTTTACCTCAAAAGTGTTGAATTTCGGATTGCTTACCTCGACTGTGCCGTATAGGAAGACATTAAGTACCTCAAAAGTGATTTTTTTTGTTTGCCTTGAGGTCTGAATTGGTGATTCGAGGGTCTTCCTTATTCAACAATACCTGATCCCCTAATTTGATGTGAGTTGTTGTTCATATCAGCTCATTTGGGATCTCTTTCGGTTTCACTTCGTGCGGTTCCTGTTCCTCTTTGATTTGTGTTTCCTCCTCTTTTAGTTTGTCAACCCTAAGGCTTTGTTCCTTATGTGTTTCTTCTTTGTCGGCACTAGATCTAAGATCTAACTCAGCTATGTGATTTCGTGATGCTTCCTGTAAAGAAGGTTGAACCAAATGATTATCAATAGAATTAACGTTCGTACCTTTATTACTCGATGTCCTAGCTGAGTCAAGAGCTTGAAGTGTGATTGTTTCGTCGTCTACACGAAGTGTGAGTTCACTGAATTCTTCCTCTGTGTGGTCTTTCTTTATTGCATCGGGATATGGTACACGAGCTTGGTACTCTATATTTATCGGGTTTGGTAAATCATGGCTTACCTCAACCTTACCTTCACTTACCACAGTTTCTTTCCTTGGGTCAGATTCCACTAACAATTCACTGTTATGAGCTTGTACATCTTGGGGCCCATAATTTGGCTCAGGTTTGTAGCCTTGTGGTGAAAGTTGAACAATTTGATTATCAACTAAATTTACTTTCTCACCTTCATCATTTGATGTTCTGGCCGAGTCAAAAGCTTGTAGACTGATTGATTCGTCACCTACACGAAGAATGAGTTCTCCTGTACCAACATCAATTTTAGTCCTGGCAGTTGTTAGAAAGGGTTTTCCTAAAATTAAAGGAATCGAATTGTCCTCATTCATGTCTAAGACAACAAAATCTACTGGGAATATGAATTTATCAATTTTGATTAGAACATTTTCTGTTATACCCCTAGGAATTCTGATAGTTTTATCAGTTAACTGAATGCTCATCCTAGTTTGTCTGGGTTTCCATAGACCTAGTTGTTTAAACAGTTTATAAGGCAAAACATTTATGTTTGCCCCTAAATCGGTTAACGCATTTTCTATAGATAAACTACCAATTATGCATGGAATTGTAAAACTCCCTGAATCTTTTAATTTCTGTGGTAGTCTATTTTGTAGGATTGCCGAGCACTTTGCGTTGAGTTCCACATGTGATTCCTCGTCTATCCTTTTCTTTTTCGTTAGCAGCTCCCCTAAAAATTTTCTAGAGTATGGAATTTGCGAAAGAGCTTCAAGAAAAGGTAAGTTGATATGTAATTTCGTTAAAAGTTTAAGAAACTTACCGAACTGTTCTTCTGAATCGTCTCTTTCTAATGCTTCAGGGTAAGGTATGCGAGGTTGATACTCCTTTATGACCGGTTTCATCTTTTCTTGCGTTACCTCTATTTTTCTTTTGTCTACCTTGTTTTCTTGTTGCGAGATGGGTTCATCTATCTCTACATTTTCCTGAGCTGCTATGGCTTGAATTTGCTCCTTTCGATTAATCTCGGTGTTACTTGGTAGATGTCCTTGCGGTCGTTCTGACATGAGCTTTGCGAGTTGTTCGACTGCCTTAGTGACTTCCCTTACAGACTTAGTAACTTCCTCTAATCGGTTCTTGTTCTCTTCAACCGGTGTTTGTTGACTTTTAAATGTTTTCTCAGTGTCTTGGAGATGGGTATCTGTGGTTGCCATGAATTTTGTCAGCATCTCTTCATTGTTCGACTCCTCTTCCTGTTGGTGTAGTGGTTGTTGAAAATTTGGATAAAGTTCCTGTCTTTGGCTACCTTGATCATTCCACGAGAAATTTGAATGGTACCTCCAACCTGCATTATAAGTGTCATTATAAAAATTATCTTGAGGTCTAGAGTAGTTACCCATATAGTGGACTTATTCGTTCTCCATGCGTTATCCGTAGGGTGGGTACTCAGGATTCGCCACTCCTCTTGGATTCGAGTCATATTGCATTACTGGGTATACCTGCGAGCGACTACACACTATTGATCTTTTTATTCATCATCTCTAGCTGGGTAGATAACCTGGTGAACACGTCCAGGTCGAAGGCACTGGCTCCTTTAGTAGGAATTGTTCTCATGACTTGCCATTGATAATTATTCAGTGCCATCTTCTCTATAGACTAAAATTATCTACCAAAAGCAAAATAAAGGAAAAATTAGCAAAGTAAAAATAAAAATAAAAAAATAATAATGAAAATAAATTGCAATAATAATAAAAAATGGCTAAAGTAATAAAAATAGAGCTTTCTTAATAATTTAGTTCCCTGACTACGGTGCCAAAAACTTGATCGCTGTAAATCAGAGTTTTAAAATTTATAAAAGAATGATCAAACCTGGAAACTAACTCTGAAAACGATTAAAGGCAAGTGTACCTATCGAACAGTAGTATAGCTTAGGCAAGACCGGATATCGAACCCAAAGGAACTAAAAGTACTAATACTAACTTTCTTTTTATTATTTAGCCTTAAAAATATAGTGAAGTTGCTTTAAAATATATTGGCGAAGACTAAACTAAGGACACAAAGACAAAAAGATGAATTTGGGGATAACTTGAAAAAGACTCAGTTGATTTTGATGATACCCTCGGGAAGAATCCACCTAGACTTCACTTATTATTTAACCTTAAATTATATGATTTCTTTTACTTAGCTTGATCCGTGAGACTCTCTAACCTATGTTAAACCCTCTCTCGAAGTGAAGAACGTCTAATCCTAGGTTAATTAGTGAAACTCTCGTTCGCTTATAATAACCCCCTAGGAAAGCAGTAAATCGATCAATGGACTCCCATATTAGGTTTCACCCTAATTCGGTAATATCTCGTAACCCTATCTCTAGGCGCCCGATCAACTCCGCTTAATTATGTTAGATCTACTCTTAGGCAGGGTCTATTCCTCCTCCATCTGAGCACATTAGATTTGGATTAAGCAACATAATTAAGAACAAACTAAGTAATTTATCATATAACTTAAAAATCAAATAAAAAGATCCATCTAGGTTTCATCCCCTTCAGGTATCTGAAGGGTTTAGTTCATAACTAAACAAGAAAACATCTCAAGAGAAAAGATAAAACAAAACATAAGAAAATCCTAGAACTCCCTGAAGGAATTGAAGGAGAATTCCGCCGTCTTGAGTATAATTCTGGCTTCTTGGGATGGATCAACTGGCTATCTTCGCGTTATTCCCTAATCTGACCTTCTCGGCTTGGCTCCTTGCCTTCAGCTTTGACGCCTTGGCCGCTGGCTTCGCCGAACTCCCTTCAAGTTGCCCCCTTGGGTGTTTATATAGACTTTGAGATGCCTTACTTGGCCCCTAAGTATCCTAATTTAAGTAGAATTCCTAATAGGGTGTTTGAATAGGCTTTGGAATATGTTTCTTTGCCTCCAAGTATCCTTTCCCGAATGATATTGCTCCTTCCAGCGATAGGGACACGGCCATGGCACACGCTCGTGTGAATCGTGGCCAGGCCGTGTTTGAACTTTTAATGAGGCACTGCCGTGTTTATCGGGGTCCAGGCTGTGTTCTAGTAATTATAATGAGGCAAGGCCGTGTGGCTTAAAGTCCAGGCCGTGTCGATTTCGTGAATTAGCCCATTTGGCCTGTTTTAAGCCCGTTTTACATTCTTTTCATCCGTGGGTGCTTTCCTGAGTATAAGACATGAAATGAAAGAATTAAGAGCACCTTTTTACATAAATCGAGGCAAATATTATCCAAAAACATGCTAAATGTGGGCCTAAAATATGTTATAATTACGACTTATCAAGCATACATGTGCAGGATTTGAAGGATTACAGTTATATGAGTTAGCATATTATGTCTGAGCTATCTCAATATCCGACGATATTCTATATGGTTCAACGGGCATTATTTAGATATGAAGTGGTAAGAGTTTGATATGAACTAAGATGTGGATATATGTGAATTTCATTAAAACGATAGTACATGGTATGTTGAAAGTAGAAATAGATGATATATGTATATGCTACATGAATAAATGTTGTGCTCATCCATGTTCTTAATGCCCATGTTATATGTTTAATATAGCTAACATGTTTGCTGTACATGTTTAAGCTTTAGGTAAGTATAGTTGGATTGTGCCATGTTTATCTTACCTATTATGTATCAATTGGTAAGTTGTGTTTTATATTATATGAACTTACTAAGCTTATATGCTTATTTTGTGTTATTTTCTGTGTCTTATAGTGAATCAGAAGCTCTTTCGGGTTCGAAGCTTGTCGGAGTTATATCACACTATCCATCGACTCTATCGGTACTTTTGGGATATTTTGATTTTGGTTATAATAACATGTATAGGTATTTTGGCTAATGTTTAGCCTATGTGTTTTGGTTAAGATTATGGTATTTTGAATGTTGGTAAAGGTTTGGTTTTTGGCTTGTGTACTAATGGCCTTAAATTGGTTGATATCATGGCTTATTATGGTTGAATGATTGAAGATGAAATGGTAACTTAAAATGCCTGTATAAATGGTCTTGTGATATGTTTAAATATGGTGTTTTGCTACTTTTGTTATAAGTGTCATGAAGGGCTATAAGTGCTAATTGTTGAATGATACATTTGGTACCTTTTGGTATGAAAATGTAGTTGGCATATATGAGTTATGATGCTATTTGCTAAATGGTAAATTTGGTCATTGTGGATGTGAACTTGGTATGTGATCAAAGTGATAATTGTTGGTTAAATGATCCACATGGTTATATATGTTTTTATGTTATCATTGAGGTGCCTTTGGGCATATTGGTTGTATGCAGATGTATCATATTTGGTTAGCTTGGTTATGTATGGTTTTGATGCATTTTGATGGCTTGTTCAATTGTGCAAAAGTGATTGTAGGTAAATGCATGAATGAGTGAGAAAAATGGCTTGAAAATGGCCTATTTTTCGCCCACACGGGCAGAGACATAGGTGTGTGTCTCAGCTGTGTGTGACACAAGATCTAGTGACATGGTCGTGTGTCCCCTGTAGCTTTCAAAAGGTTGCAAGTCAGGCTGTTACACGGCCTGGCACACAGGTGTGTAGGGTTACTTCAAAGGGTACACAGCCTAGCACACGGACGTGTGGCTTGGCTGTGTGACCCAAGTCAGTGAGTTGCACGGGCATGGGCATGGGCTGGGACACGACCGTGTGTTCCTACTTCGAATGCCCACACGGCCTGAGACACGAGCGTGCCTCTTGGCCTTGTGAGTTACACAGCCATGTGACCCCTGCAGTTTTGAAAAGTTTCACTGTTTTCTGAAAAATTCTATGAGTTTCCAATTTAGTCTCAACTTGTTTCTATTATGTTTTTAAAGCCTCGAGGACTCGTATAAGGGACAATATGTATGATTTGAACTAGTTTCGATATGATTATTAATATGATTTGAAATGTTTGAAATTTTGGTTCATTTGAATTGAAAACTCCAGTAATGCTTCGTAACCCTATTCTGGTGACGAATATGGGTTAGGGGTGTTACATTGAATGTCAAACACTATATCGACGATGTGTGCACACTTGAATGTACGTTACGTATTTGGGGTAATGATTTCCCTGTATTAAGGGATGTATCGACATGGGAAGTGCAACCACTTGCATTCGAAATGTTGCCAGATCGATCACTACATAGGAAAGTCAAAGGTCGACTGACAACAACGAGGATTCGGAACGACATGGATATTAGAGAACAAGTCAATCTAAAGCATTGCACCATATGTAGAAAATTTGGCCACAATTGGAGCAAGTGTCCCTGTGGAAACGTCTATACTGGTCAATATTCACGGTCTGAAGGAAATTAACTGTTGTACCCGATGTTTGCATTTTATCGTCTTTTGGAAATAAAGTTTGTATTGGTTAGTGTTAAGCTTTTATTTAAAATAGTTGTTGCAACTTTTAATACTTTAAAAGATATTATAAGTTGTACAAAAAGGACTAATACATAAGTTGTGGAATTATAAACCAATACAACGAATATTACATAACACTTGAAATTTACATGTATTAAAATTGTAATGAACCGGGAGTGGTATCGTCGTTTGAGGTATAGCAATTTACGAGCCTCCGTTAATGAGGTGGACGTTAAGGTGTACTATACACATTAGGAGGATCGACAGCTGGATTGAACGTGGCCTGAGGTGGGGTGGAGTACATGTTATTACCAAACATATCAAATGATATCGGTGGTTGCTCTGGGTGATATGAACTCGAACCACCCATGTCCGGGTGATATGAACTACTTTGCGACCCATCACAAAAAGTGTCAACCCATTAGTCCAATGTGTTCAAAGGTTGGTCTACCGAGTCGGGCTCTGCCATATGTTGATCCTCTAGGTCGAGCTTGTCCATAGGTTGACTTCCACGTCTGTAGCCGTGATCTGGTACTATCATAAGTTGCCCGCCATATAAAAAATGCGCCATCTAGTCATGTACCACTGTATGTATTCAATTGAAGGACTGAAGTCAAACATGCATGAGTGTATCTCAGGCCGTCTGTTGTACCAGACATTCCATATTGCTACATAAAATTGATGGTCTACGCTCCAATCTATTGTATGTTTCCCCCTCGTGGTCTTACTGTGGACATCAGCAATTTGTTGTGGATCAACCGACACAAATTGTCTACACCCAAACTGTCGCATAACTCAATGGTTGAGAAGTTGAGCACCGGTGTGTTAATGCACCACACATAGGCTTCGGTATGAACCCACTAAGGAATAAAGGTTGCAATGTTCAATGCAGAATCCACAAGAACTGCGCAATATAACAAAATGAGTCAAGTCACATCATATACTGCAAGTGGATAAGTTAAATCAATGTTACTTAAACCATATTAATATATATTACTTTCTCTCCAGTAGACTTCTCTATCATTTGGCGATAAATGATTAATGTCTGGCTCACACCAATTCCTGAAGAAGTGGCCCATTTGAAACTGAAACAAACACGTTAGCACTTAAACTTGGGAAAATATTATCCACACTTATGAGTCGTTAAATGTTAAGTATAATTTTGATTTTACCTATTTACAAGTGACCACGAATATGGTTGGTGCCTCATAGCTGCTAGAAATGACATCCTGTATAGAGCCCAGGGCTTTAGCAGACCTAGACAGCTAGCCATGTTACTAACCCCATGTTTTGTTGCTCGGAAAAGCTCACGGTACAATATGGCCAACACTGTTGATCCCCAACTGTAAGTACTGGCATGAGAGAAATCCTCCAATAGAGGAAAGTATTTTAAGTGGACCCTATTAGACGTGTTGTCCAGCATAAGTACCCTCTGATCAACTGCATAATATAAGCTCAAGCAGCACACATCACCTCGTGCTCAGTGGCGGTGCTCGGTAACTCCTTAAAATTTGCTCTCAACTATGCTAATGTCAAGCATGTGAAATTCTGCTCCCCACCACTAGGGGACCGTCCAAGCAATCTGTGGCATAGAAATGAAGGTTCCAACACTTTGCTTCAGCCCGTGACCACAACACCGTCAACTCATAACCTAAGTTGCATAACGACATCTTCCAATGTGATAATCCACTCCCTGCATGGCATAATGAAGGTGTGGGTCTCCATACACCACCACTCAACCAAGGCAGATATTAAGTTCGCTCTCAGGTCAAATCTTTGGACCAATGTGACGTCCCCAAATCTCGCTAACTGTAAGAATGGCATGATCCGCTCGTTTGGATCGTACTTGGGAAAATGAAATTGCGACCTCAAAACCTGATACCCATCCTGTATGGTAAAATTTTTATAAAAATATGATAAATCAATTATCTATATAATTTAAACATAAAATTATATATTGAAGAGTAAAACTGAAAGCTTGAGAAAACAAAAACATCACACTTATATTACACCAACGTACTCATTCTAAGTATTTTTTATTCATGTTAAATTAAATGAGTAATAAAATATTAATAATAGAATGAAGATTTGTCATAAAATATTAATAATAACGCGTAGAGATCAAATGTGATTTCGGAATCTATTTGAAGCTTAAGTACTATTAATTCTCTTTCATTATTATGTCCTAATTATAGTTAAGCATTAAAACAAAAGGCAACCATATAACTACAAAAAGTACATCAAACAAAAAAAAATAATGTCCTAAAAAAACATAGGTGGTATGGGTAAATTTAAAAATTAAAAAAAGACTTATTTTTATTGAATCGATATCTATAATAATACATAAAGTTTTACACATAATATAAACCAAACATATTCAAACTCGAAAATTTATCTTACATACGAGAACTTTTATAAAAAAAATATATTCACTCGTTAAAGATAAATTTAATCGTAACTCTAATAATTTCGATCTTGATTCAATCTGATTTGAAAACTTATAATATGATATATAGATTAGTTGAAGCCAAATTAATATATATTCGTAGTTTCCTCATGTGAATGCAATTTTTAGTTTTTATTTAGGTGGTGTCAAATTAGTGAAAGACAAATATAACTTTTTTGTACCCCAAAAATGGAACCAAGCACAACAACAATGCAAAATTAAACAGAAAGGTCGTCATGTTAAAAAAATTAATATATAAATTTATGAATGTGTCATCAATTAAAAAAATATTATTAACAGGTAGAGATCAGTTTTATTCAAAATGGAGTTAAAAAGGGTTAATAACAACCAAATAGAGATCAATTTCATGCAATCAAAACACGTTTATTAATTTTACTATTCCGTTGATACTCGATGAAGTGTGATCCATATTTACTCCTAAAGACATTTTGATATCTGCATAATTTTAAAAAATTACATAAATTAAATATAATTAATTATTATATTACAATAACTATAAAATACAAAATACAAACTATAAATACCTATAGTTATTTTTTCTCTTTTCTTCCTTCTCTTCTTCTATAAAATATTTGATGGGGGGACCAAAACCCCACATTCTTAAATAGAGACGTTCTTCTTCTCCCCTTCTATATTTTTTAAAACTAACAATTCTTAGGCATTATAAACATATTGACTAGTCACATCGTTGACATAACTGAGTCATTGACACAATAGGATCAGTCATAATATATATTTTTAATTTTTTGATATATATATATTTAAAAAGGCATAGTTATTTTAACAAGTAAATCCTTAGTTATTTTAATAAATAAATCATTTTTTATTTTTTTTCAATCAATTCAACTTTCACTTTTTTTTCTCATTTTTTTATTTTTTATCCTCCATTTTTTTCTATTAAAAATGTCCCTTTAATTTTCTTGATTTCACATTACATAAATTATTTACAGGTTTTTTATAAAAGTAACCTAAAAAATTAATTAATTACATAAATGACCTATTTTTTGATAAAATACGTAAATAACCTAAAATCTGTAGTAAATATACAAATATACATAAAATATTATAAAACAAATAATAATAAACAAATAAAGAAAAACAAATAAAAAATTGAAAAGGAAATAAAGAAAAAAAAGGACAAACAAATAAAAAAAACAGAAAAAGGAAAAAAAATGAAAAACAAATAAAAAAATCAAAAAAAAACCATAGGCAGTAGAATAGGGCGTTGGGATCTGGTGCCTTAATTTATTTGGCTCCACCAAACAAAGGTAAATTTGCTTAAAGCTCCTTATTTTTCCAAAAATCGCAATATTTCCCTAGTATTTATACAAGTGACGCCATTCTACATGGTTCCACCAAAAAAATTAATTTTTTATCTTGATTATTGACGTGGCATGTTGGTGGCGCCAAACACTTTAATTCCACCAACTTTTACTGTAGATTTTAGGTTATTTTCATATTTTATCAAAAAAATAGGTCATTTAAGTAATTAATTATTTTTTTGGGGTTAGTTTTATAAAAAAAAAAAGCCCAAAAAACTGTTGTGGTGGCTAAGGGGCAGGGCTTGCCAAGGTTTAGGTTCTTTCTATTCGAGAACCAAATGGTTCCTCTTGTACTAGCTGGAATGTGGTTGCTGCTAGTGAAGAGGCGAAAGAGAGTGCTCCCTGTGCTAATATTCCTGCAACTATTCTTGTTGGTTTATTTAGGAGGCTGCCTCCTTCCACCTTAAAGGCCGTATCTAGAGTTGTCCTTCCAACTTCAATAGGGAAAGCTTCCACACCAACGAGTGATCAATCAACTTCTTGAGTAGGTGGTCAACTTCTTGAGTGATCAATAAATGTATTCATTATTATTATGTGGAAGGTATCTAATTCTTCTTTTGATGTAGTTGTTTCATCTGCTATATTGGGCTCGACTGGTGGGGTAGCTCCTTCTCGCAAAAACCCATTTATGTCAAGTTTTCAAATTCTTTATCAAATTCTTGCAAACATGAAGAGACGATATGTTGGTATGCAAAATGATCATGTGTGGTGGAGGGAGGAACTCCAAAAGGTTGGAGAGGTAATAAATCAGTTGTAATCATGAACAAAACGTGCTAAGGAGCAGTGGAAAAAGGAGAAAGGGAATATGTTGGCTCATTTACATGAGTAAGAAAAGGAGAGCCGAAAGCTAAAGAGAGACCTAGACAAAAGCAACCAATAGGTGAGGAAGAGGACTCAAAAGTTAAAAAGTGAATGAGTCGGGTGGGCGAAAGGCAAGAAAATGGTTGACCTAGCCTAGGTTGTTATTCCCACTATCATCATTGGCAGGGTTGTTACTGCCATGCAAGTGGCCTATGGGCTAATGAACACATATGGCATGAACTTCCAGCCGTTTTTTGACATAATAAAAGTAGGTTGGCATCTTGACTTTGATATATACTATCCGCACAGTCCAGAGTGGGAGCATTTTTGGGAGTTCTACAAAAGGATGGTCTTCTATGGTGACTATTCTCAGCGGAATCCTTTTGTCCATCCAGCTAAGGTGACTACTTGAACAGAAGGACCTCCAATAAGTCGGTCAACAGATAGTGCACTTGGAGAGAGCAACTCAAACCCTCCCGCTGACGAAGCACAAGGCTTTGATTCTCAGCCTAATAGGGGAAAAGGTATCGTTGTGTAAATAGCAATAATTGCATTTTTTTTTGTAATTTCTACTTTTAGTGTAGATCCCGCTATAATTATTCTTATTATAAAGATTTTTTTCTTAATGAAATATATGTGTTACAACCCGATTTTCAGTGGTACGGGAAAAGGCAATTTCAGAATCTCATTTTCATAAATCGAGCCTGAAATATTAAATTAAAATATTTAAGGAGTTGGTATAATAGTATATTATAAATTTGGTCCTTTAATTTTGCCAATTAATTGTTTAATTTAGGTACAGAGACTAAATTGTAAAAGTTTTATCACTAAAAGTTTTTAATTGGCTAAAGATCTAAGGGCTCAAATTGCAATTAACCAAAGGCCTAAAATGACAATTTAACCATCTTGAATAATGTGCTAGTGGCTGGTTATGTTTTAGTTAATTAAATATGTTTAGTTTAATTAAAAATAATTAATTAAGGTTAATAAAATACTTAATTAAAGTATAAAAACAAACCTAAGTGGATGGGAAGAGATGGTTTTCAATTTCTTCATCCTTATTCAACAACAACAAAAAAAAAAAAAGAAATAAATGGTTTCAAAGATTCAAACTTTCAACCATTAAATTGGTGAGTTTGATCAAGTCATTTCCTTATAATTTTTATGTTTTTGAGGTCATGAGAGCTTGATTTAGCTAGCATATGTACCAAATTGCAAAACTATTAAGGTTTTGAAAGTTAACATTGTTGATTTCTTGAAGAAATTGGTGTTAAATTGATAGATTTTAAGCTTAGATGTGAAAAAGGACTAGATTGTAATGTTTAATTGTTAATTTTTGTACAAAAAGACTAAAGTGCATAAATTGTGAAATTGATGTGGAATTTATGTAACAATAGATAATAGAGGGTCCTAGAAGGATGTGATTGAAATCAGTTTTCAGATCGACGCTTAAAATTGAAAGTTATGGCTATTTCGATTTTAGGGACTAAATTGAATAAAATGTAAAACTTTAGAGGCATCATAAAAATGAAATTTATAGGCTCATACATATCATGGAATAGTTTACAAAAATTTGGTATTGATGAATTTTCTAAAGTCATTGTTTAGATTGAGAATTGGATCAAACTGAAGATAATCAGGGAAAAGCCAAAATTATCGATTAGTCCCTATATATTCAACTTGTTTGTTGTTTTTACCAAGTAAGTTGATATGGTATGAATGTGTTAAAATTGTTATGTATTTGAATTGTGTATGTATATGCTTGATTGTGAGTTGATTGTTGTAAATTGCTATAAAGGTAAAAATTAGACTAAATTGTAAAGAAATGTATACATATGTTAAATATGTTCGGGTGAGCTTAATAAAGGTTAGAATGCTATTGAAATGGCAATAGGGTCTTGTGCACACATGTACAGATTGATGACAGATGTTACCGTGATCTTGCATTTGTTGTGAACTCGAAGATACATGTGACATAGATTTATCCTGAACTGGTAACTTGATTTCATTTTAAAGGTTTAGCCCAGATAGGTAATATAAAATATATATATTCAGCTTGGAAAAGTAATCAGATGTGTCATTATAAAGGTTTAGTCTGGACTAGTAACCTAACACTTATATGTATTTAGCTTGGATGAACAATTAGTGTATCGGAGATACCTGTGTATGATATGAGTTTTGTAACACCCCAAACCCAGCCCATGCGTTACGAGCGGATTTGGTATGTCACACGAGCAAAACATGTTAAATCCTTTTTGTTCGTACTAAAATAGGTATTGATTTGTTAAAATCAAGAAAACAAGTTTGATTTGAAATATTTGATAAAATTTCTACTAACCTCGAAGATTGATTGATAAATCGATAAATTTGAACTAGAGAATTTATAAACCGTGACTTTTGAAAATGACGTTGAAAATTCGAAAGAGAATCCGAGTCTTTTGAAAATAGCGTTAATAGTTCAAGAGAAAATATCCGAGTTAAAATATTTGTAAAAGTTTATTTGAAATCCATTTGTTAATCGATTTTGGAAAACCTTTATTTAAGTTTTTAGAAAATTCTCATTTAAAACAATTTAAGTAAGAAAATAAGTATATCAAACATAAAGCAAATAATAAAATACTCCAGAGGCCTTATTACAACATTTAACCCAAAATAGTAAAGTAATAAAATAAACGAGAAAGAAGACTAAAGTCCAAATAAACCATTTCTGAAGTATGGCCTCCCTCGAGTCATCCATAGCCCAAGTCCATATCATCAAGCATTACCTACAAGGGTTAACAAAAAGGGGGGTGAGTTACAAGAACTCAGCAGTGAAATCCCTCACTCATATCCATTGGGCCTAACCCATTTAGCAATATTTTGGGCCTAAGCCTATTTACAATAACAATAATGTAACAAATATAACATGTGTATGAAATGCAATTCCCAAACCAATCCTAATAATCCATCCGCTACACACCACCCGTACCAACCAACACACCTGTGGGTGATCATCAGTCAACCCACCCCGCCAACACACCAAACGCAGGCATTAGGCCATTTATAGCAAATTTAGTTGTGGACAAGCCACCAGAGTAATAGAATTTAAGTGGCATTGCCACTATACAAATTTGTGGCAGAGCCACCAGAACTTCTCTTCAATATTATCCCATCCCATGCAAAATCATGTATATAATGCATAACAAATCACAATATAACAACAGTAATTTATTCAGATATTTATTACAAAATCATGGCCCATTATCTCAATTAATCAAAAAGGCCCATTAAGCAAAATATCAGATTTGGCCCACTTAGCAAAATATCAGATTGGCCCATTTAGCAAAATATCAGATTGGCCCATTAATCAATATGTCCATTCGGCCCATAAGAAATTTCGTATTTCGGCCCTTTAGGGACATTTCCATAATTCGGCCCGTAAGGGCATTTTCGTAATTCAGTAATTTACCCACTAAGGGTAATTCGGTAATTTCGCAATCCAGACTTAACTACTAATTTGGGCATAACAATTTAAAATCTGTCCATCTCAAGGCGTGATCGACTAAATTGACTATAACATGAGTTAGGAATCTCGAAATCTAAATCCGTAAATTTTCCTTGAAACTAGACTCATATATCTTCTTACTAAAAGTTTTCCAGAATTTTTGGCTTAGCCATTTAGTACAGTTTATTCCTTAAAATTTCCCTTGTTTCACTGACTAATGATTCTTCCTCTCTTACCCAAAATTCAAGTATCTCACTGTACAATTTTCATATGTTGCTCCCACTTGTTTCTATTGAAAATAGACTCACTAAGCTCATAATTCACTTTGTACAATTTTATACGATTTTTCCAAGACAGATCAGGGAACCACAAAGTCATTCAGAACCCATCTCACTAAAATTAAGATATCTCAGAATATAGAATTCCTTTTCCTTCTCCGTTTCTTCCTTATCAAAATAGACACAGTAAGCTTTAATTCGATATTCCCTTTCTCCTATTTTTCGTGATTTTTCAAAAACATGTCACTGCTTCTAACCGAAACTGTTTTATTACAAAATACGATTACCACTACGATCATACGCACGCCCGAGTGATCACGGATGTCGGCTTTTAGTTTTCTTCTGTATTTCGACCAAATCACAAAACATATCATACAAACTTTCAGAGAGATATGAGATTACACACCATTTCAAACATGTATTCGGAAGGTACGAGATTACACACCTGATTTCGATTTCCTAACGAACCACTCGTCGATGACCTAGAATAATACCAACCAAAAGTCGGCCTCGGATTTCCAAAAGATTTCGTATCACTTACACTTGAATCACTTACCACTATGTCTGAAGGTAGAATATATCGAGTGATTTGTCCCTAAAACATATAGTCGATTATTTCAAATTATTACTCCGTTAGCAACCAATCGAATATTGAATAATATCAATAATCCATAAGAACTCCTTAACTTATTAATATTGGATCCGATTTCTTCGTTTGACTTAAGGCTAGAATGATGTTCGGCTTCCCGTTAGAATACTACAAAAGGGAAAAACGATCTTGATTGAGAAAGTAGAACAAAGTGATGGTCTCAATCAATATGGCCATCCCACACCAAGGCATAGATTCGGCACTAAGAGGAAGAAAAATAAAATGTTGAAATGAATCACTTACCGATTGATCAAAGTATGAGTAGTAATATGGTTGAGAAGAAAATATGAATGAGATGGAAGATTCGGCTATAAGGGAAAATGAACAGTGATATTCGGCTATGGGGTAAAAACAAACATTAATATTCGGTTATGAAAAATATTGATTTGAGAGGAAGAAGAAAGGTGTTTGGAAAATTTTGTAAAAGGAAAAGAGAGCAATATGGTCTCAATGGCTTAGGTACATTCGGCAAGAAGAAAGAAAGAAAGAAAATATGCACACTCAAGGCTTGAAAATTCGGCAAGGAGGAGAAAGTTTGGAGAGAAAAGAAAATATGATACAAAAGTTGCATAAAGGAATTTTGGCCAAAACAATACCAAAATTTTTACCAATTGCCAAAGACAAAATTCGACTATCCCTCGTAACACACAAAACCGTCCACATTCATGATCAAAATGGTCAAAATTAGCCAACCATACTTTCCATAACATTTCCCTTGAAAAAGGCCACTTGTTCCCCCTACTTTCCCCTTTTTCTTGATTTCTTTCCTCACCTTCATTCTTTCCTACTCTCCTTAGCCATCTTGCCAAAAATAAAAAGTCCACCTTGCCATATTTACATGCTTGGCCGACACTTAAGGAAATAGTGCAAAAATAATAGTCAAAATTTGCACACAATGGGATTTGAACCTCTTCCCTCAAGTTACTACATGTGGCGCCATAACCTCTTTACTATTTGCTCAATTATGCTAGAAATTTACTCTTTTATTTCCATAAGCCTTGATGCCACTTACTATCTCTCCTTAATAGGCCTAAACACAAAATTTTACTAAGGCCCAACTTGAACTCGAAACTTCATAGAACCCCGTAACTTTCTAAAATCACCTTCCTAATGAGTCCAACTTGAAATAATGTCATTCTCTTGTTCTCAAAAAGTTTAAACATTCCTACGCCCAAGGCCCATTGGGCCCAATCCTACTAGGCCCAATTTCGGGATGTTACAAGTTTGACGTTTAAATGAATAAATGTTGAATTGAACATGATCACAATATTGAAATATTAATTTTAAAATGAATTGGATTGATATATGTTTGAGATATCATATGGTTTGATTATATGTTAAACCTACCTTATTGTTGTTGTATTTTGATATGTCTAGCTAATTATGCAAAATTATGGTAGCATATTGTACTTACTAGTATGACAAGGTAAGTTTTTTTTTTTAATTCCTATGAACTTACTAAGCATTGTATATGCTTACCCCGTTTATTTTCTCTTTCCCTTGTAGATGATCACCTTGTGAAATTTTTCAAGTCGGAATGGCTCGAAGATCACATAATCCTATCTCTAAATTGGTAGATGTTTGATCAGTTTGAACCCTAGGTTGTGGCATGTATATAGGTGTCTTGATGTATAAAGTGTTTTCTCATATACCTTAATGTACAATATGTTTGATGAACTTCGTATCTTGTGATGATTTGATGTTTTGGTTCAATTGTGGAGATGAGCATATATGCATTCCATATTTAATGATGTGAGGATCTTTGGTTAAGTGTGTGAGACATATGAAATGACATTGAATAAGTAGAAATGGCAACTTATTGATAGGTGAGTGAAATGGAATGTAATTGTGCATTATTAACTTGATGTATGCTTGAGAAATGTAGTCTAACTTGGGTAAATGTTGATTAAATAATGCTTGCAAGACCAATTTGTGCATATGTGTATTTAAATGGTAAAAAAATGAAGTTGAAATGGCATGTCTCTAGTTGATTTGGTATAAGTATAACTTGGCATTTGAATGGATTGTTTGATTTGCTCTAGTGATATGAAAATGCTTAAGTTTACTTGATGTTTAAGTAGTGAATACCTTGTTGAAGAGTTGATTATGAGTTTGAGCTTGTTTGGTATGATTTTGGCATGTTTCGAATCAGGTGAAGTTAATGTTTTGTGCACAAATGGTGTAATATCCGGGATTTATGGCTTATGCATTAATGCTTAATTGTATGAAGTGGCATGTCTATATGTATGTTGAATGTGTTTTATGAATTTTGTGAACCTTAGAATGTAGGAAAAATGCCTTAGAAAATATTAAGTTTTAAGTTTAAAAGAGGAAGCTAGGCAGAGGAGGCCTTAAGAGAAATTGTAGGGAGAATTAGACACAAAAATCAGCTTGTTAAATTGGCTTGGAGGCGCCACTTAAAGCTCTGATAAGTGACGCCATATGTAGTGGGCAAGGGGCTAGGTTCGAGCTGCAAGGGAAGCAAATAAAAGAGTTTTATTTTGCTGCAAGATTGGGCAGTAGTGGACGGCAATGGGGCACTAAGGGATGAGTTTAAGGTGTGGTCTAATCCTTTTAAAATTCGCCTAAGATAAGAGATAATTGTGGATTTATTTTTATTATTTTGAATGAAGTGATAAAGAGAAAAATAAGGGATTTGATAAGTGAAGATGTAGTGGCCGAATGTGGGGCTCTAAGGGTGCATAATCTGTTTTGGGTTTTGATAGGGGAAGTGTGCCGAAAATTCATAGTTGATAGTTTTGTTTTTCTCTTTTTTCTTTCTCCAAGTTCGGTCATTTGGTGCATTAAGGGGCTGCCGAATTCTTCTAATCTCTTCCAAACTCATCTTTTTCTTTCTTTCTCCGTAACCTTAATCTCTTCCTCTTGTGGCCGAATATTTCATGACCCTTTGGGAACCATAGCCGAATCTTCAGAAGGCCTTATTCTTCTCTCTTTGTCGCAAGTTTTAAAAGCCGAAAGAGTTAGCCGAAATCTTTTCTCTTTTAGTCTCTTCAAGCAAACGTTGGTGGTAAGTATTCCTCTTAGCAATCGGTCTTATCTTTTCTTATTTGGTGTGCCGAAAACAAGGGTAGGCCTTGATTTCTAAGGATGGTCGAATATGCTTAAGGCCATATTAATGTGTTTCTTTTGGTTGTAATCAGCGTAAAGGTGTTCTTTCGGGATTTGAAGTACTCAAGGTAAGCAATATGTATTCGGCCAAGGGCCATTTATTGAGATTAAGTGTTAGAACCGAATCTAACATATACCTATAGGGATCTCGACATCACCAAGAGCAAGTAGCAATTTCGGGATTTAAGATTCGCAAGGTAAGTGAACATGAACATTCAGCCAAGTCTATATTTAGTGATTCAAATATGTTTCTTAATTATTTAGAAGCCGAAACTAACCAAGTTAGGTGATCTAGTATTGGCCGATTGCAAGGAAGGAGTGTCATAAAGTTTCAGGATTTGATTAGTAATCAAATCGGCAGCAAGGTAAGGATTTTGATTGCGTTAATCCTTCGGGATTTGGTTATTTGGCCGAATGGCTTGTTGCTAACATGCTTAAGGTGGTCGAATATAGGAACTAGAGATCTAAAGCATTAGATCGGGATTTTCGGGATTTCAGTGAAAGCATTAAGTTAACCAGGTGTGTACCCCACACTAACTCTTAATAGATTTATGGCATCAATTTAATATCCGTGTTTATAATAATGTGAAAAGTGGGCAAAGGTACCATGTGATGGTACAAAGTACTCAGGTACGTAACCTTAACATTATGTTAATAAATGATATAAATGTTATTATGATATGAATATTCGGAATATGGTACATATGTGAATATCGATAAGAATGTGAAATAAGGCATAAGGCATGATATTGCATGTTTTGTGTGACATGGGGCATATGGGTTATATGGAAAGGGGAAGTGATCTGGTGGTTTATACCACACTATCTGAATGTGGTGACTCATGTCATGAAATCTGAATGTGGTGACTTGTGTCACAAAATAATATCTGGTGGCTATGCCACAAAATTTATAAGGGCGATGAGCACGTCGTCTGCAGCAATGATCGCTTTCGATGATGTGGAGCGGATGGAGGGTCGACTTAGTAGTCCCCACGGTGTGATGGTTGGTACGGGTGATGTGTAGCGGATGGTTATCTAGGTTTGGGTTCGGGTTTGCATCATTATTCCTATCTGTTATATATATGTATGATATGATATGATATGCCTGAATCGTTGGGACTTAATGTTGGTTATACACACCGAGTCTGCTTTGACTCACCCCGCTGTGGGATATGTTTGTGTGACGCCGTTGATGGACCGGGTCGGCAGAACTTGGTGGTGGCCATGCTCACTTTCGATGAACTTTTATTTTGAGACTTTATGTTTTAAGTTTGGATTTATTCGGTTATGTTTTGATGTAATAAGGCCATAAGTATTAAACTGTTTTATGCTTGCTTTTATTTGTTTTTATCACGATATTATTATTGTTAAATCAAAGGTTATCTAATTTGTTTTTGAAATAAATCTTCAAATGTTTTGACACCCTAAAGCAAATGATTTTCAATATAAGGTAAACTCTAAAACAACTCGATATTTCTTTAATTTGAAGTTTGAAACTTAGAAATGAAGTTTTATAAAAACCTAGATTTCAAGAATAAACTTGTTTCCAACTCGAGCCCAACACAAAATAAATTTTCTTTCAAAACCACTCAGATTTTCCAAAGTAACAAACGATTTTGAATCGTTTTACTCAAGGAACATACCGGATCCGGTCAAGGCTCGTGGGTCGGGTTTGGGGTGTTTCAAATGGTATGGTTTGGAAGATAAGTGTGAAATAGGTACCAAATGGTTCATTTTTACTAAAAATGGAGTTTTCATCTCGACGACCATTCTTCCTCGCCGCAACACCGGCCGATAGTAAGTGACGTCATGACGTTGAGTGACCTAATGTCGTGATGTGAGAAACTGTTTGGCAACGTCACGATGTCAACCCTAAAAATTTGAAACTTTGCAATTTGGTATTATTTCGTGCTTGGGTCAACAAAAGAGTTTTCGTAAGCTTGATTAAGATTTGGTTTTGATTGTTCAACAAGAAATGAGTATGATTAAGATTGGATTGCATGTAGGATTGATATTTATAGTTTTTTTTTTTTTTACTATAGTTGCTCCAACAACGAATGTAGCATCCTATAGCTTGGACCTAGTAATCGGGTTGGGCGAGGGGTGTTACAATATGTTTCTTATTCTTCATTTCTTTTGTCTTGAATGTCTATGTTGTAATTTTCTCTTATAAATATCAAAATTGAAGCAACATCAATGTAATTGAGTCCCCGAAAGGTGACACTTTGTTATGGATTTATCCAATTTATTATGACCGAATTAACTTTATTCTTGATTGTGATGAGGTGGGGTGTTGACCATGTCTCAGATGGTTGTGATGAAATAACAAATGTTAATATGATTGTTGTAACACTTGTGAATTTTTAGCCATAAATGTAGTGAGAGGTTAACACAGAGATTGTTTCAGACGGTTAGTTTTAACCGTATTCTCTGAGTGGGTAGCTGTTCAGGGTAGGTGAATTGGTGCTTGGTTGAAGCATGTTGTAAACAACATACAAAAGGACAAAAAATACAATCAGAAGAGCATTTAATTCAGGGCCTAACAATTATGCTTAAGGAAACGGTACCAATGATGGCACCTCGTCTAGGTTACCCCGAGTGGACACATGTCATTCTATTAGTGGTAAGTGCAGAGGCTTCATTAATCCACCAAACGCAATGTTTGGCTGGGGGTCTATAAAACCCCTCCCTTTTTTCTTCAGAAAACACTTTCTTTTATTACTATCATTATTTTTCTATTTTATGGCGACGTCATGCTTTCAACCATTTTCAAAGTTTTTCTTTGTCTATTCAATTGTTCCCTGCACTTTTCTTCCATTTTCCTTCTTCTGTATTTGTCGCTTCATCCTCGTATGTCAATATTCAGTTTTGTGGTTAAATCTTAAATTACAACTCATAATGTTACATTTCAAAATAAGATTACGTTATTTGGATTCTCAACATTCCAACCATCTCATAATCTCACATTCCTAGATAGTGTCAAGATGTCATGATATAAGATATACCTTAAACAATCTTAGATTTAAAAGATACTCTTGAAAATAATGAATTTAAATATAACAATCCCCTTCTATTGATCTAAAAGCTTATAAATTAAAATAAAATATTCAATAAAATAAACACATGATTGGAAATAAATAAATAAAAAGTTACCTTGCCGATATTGTTGTACTGATGTTCAGAATTTTAAATTGAAGTATAGTTTTATATATTGTTTATTGTTTCAAGCTTTTTAATACAATGTAAAATTTTATTTTATTTTTTAAACTTTTTTAACCTTTAAATCAAAAGTACACTCAAACTCACCTCCTCCTAATTTTTGCAGTATTTGTCATTGATTTCTTTATTTCTATATCTACAACATAGTACGAGTAGTATTCTAATACTAATAAATAATATTTTACACTTAAATAATTTATATAATTATCTCTAAAATGAAAATTAATAATTATAGATCTTAAATTCTAATATTGTAGAAGTTTTGAACCCGTTTGTAACTGAAATAAGATTAAAAAAATTTTAAAAATGAAATAAATTCTAATATATGCAAAAGTTTTGACCTATTTTGTAAGATTTTTATTTTTATTCAATTTTTTAAAATAATATTTTTTTTTTTTTTTTGCACATTTGATTCTATGGGATGTGCCTTGCATTTATCGAATATGTTGCAGGCACTTAGGATGAGAATCGACGAGAAACTGAGAAGGAGCAGAAAACCACGTGACGTCAGGATGAGGAGGTCCCAGACATCGGGACGAAGTGACGTCCTTGGTAGCCAAGCAAGGCTACAACGTTGTGATGAGCAGGTAGGCCACATCACGATGAGGCGATGTTTTTTGCTCAAATACAACCATGTTTTTTTACTCTTAATAGAACTTCTTCTCCCAGTCAAACTCTATTTCCTACAGGCTTATTTTAGTTATATTGGACCCACGTCCCAAGCCTATTTAAAGGGCTTTTGAAACCCTATTTAAAAAAATTAGATTTAGAGAATCAAATTTGTGTTATATATCTCATGTGTAAGATTTGTTAAACAAGTTTTTAAGAAAGCTTTTATATTTGGGATATTTGGGTTTTATTTGGGATTTGTTCTTTGTGTTTGGGTTGAATACCCTCAATCATTATACTTTTTGTTTGTTGCTTAGTCAAAGCCAAAACCTCATTTTCCCATGGTTTTTTTATCCTTTAGTAAGGGTTTTCTATGTAAATACTTGTGTTTATTCTTCTCTACTTTTACTATCTCATTGTTCATACGAGTCGATTCTCAACAAACTGGTATGAGAGCCTGGTTCATCTTTCGTAGATTGACTTGTTCAGGATGGCAACAATGAGATTCAACATTGAAAAGTTTGATGGGATCACAAACTTCAGTTTATGACAGGTTTGGATGATAGTACTTCTAGTTTAGAACGACCTAAAGAAGGTCTTTACTGGTAAAAAGCTTAAAGGTATGGAAAAATCGGAATGGGAAGAACTTAATGAAAAAGCTCTATCTACGATTCAGTTATACTTCACGAATAATATACCACAGGAAGTACTCACAGAAAAAAAAAACAACGGTTGCTTTATGGATGGAATTAGAAACTCTTTATATGACAAAGTCGTTGGTCAATCGATTGGTATTGAAGCAGTGCTTGTACACGTTTTGTATGCATGAAAGAATCTTCATTATGGATCACATTAGTGAGTTTATTACACTTCTGAATGACTTGAAGAACGTCGAGGTTAACATAGATGATGAAAATCAGGCTATGTTATTATTGTGCTCTTTGCCCCCTTCGATAAATCTTTCAAGGGGACCCTGATTTATGGCAGAGATAAACTCTCATTTGAGGATGTGAAAGGAAATTTGTTGAGCAAGGAAAAATTCAACAATGAATTAGGCTCAAGCAGAAAATCTAATGAAAGAGCCTCGATTTTGGTTGCCAGAAGCAGACAACAGTCTAAGTCAAGGTCGAAGTCGACGAACCATGACAAAAGATGCAACTATTGAAAAAAGATGGGTCACATAAAGGCAGAATGCTATAGTTTTAAAACTAAAAATAGGAGGCCTACTGAGAGCGAAAAAGATGAAGAGCAGAATGTCGAGGTAGGAAATCATACATGGATAAATCGTTAAGATATTTTAAAGATTTGATGATTTTTCTTCAAGGTGCTCATGGGTGATTTTTCGGGAAAATTTGATTCTAAGATTTTAGTTGTTCTAAGTGGTTTAGATATGTTATAAATCTATTAATTGGATGTTTAGAACTAGTCCCAAGCAATGAAAATAGATTTAGATCAAGAAACTTAAGACTCAGTTAAACTAGTAAAAAATTTTGGTTTAAGATGAACTAGATTCAATCTGTGATTTTGTTTGATTTCTAATGTGTTTGAGGCTGTTAATGATTTGCACGTATTTGTGAGTATTATGTTTGTGAGTTTTGGAACCATCGGAACCCTCTACAAGTAAGGCGAAAGGTAAGGTGAAGCTTGTTTAAGGTTTCAACTAGTAAGCGAAAGTAAGATCGATGAATGTTCTGGAGTCACTATTGGTATGCACAATTCATTATGTTAATCGGGATCTTAGATTAGCCTAAACACCTATCCTAACTTTCAAGAGTAAGCATTCATATTCCTTTTGCCTCATTTTGCAAAATGGTGATTACGTGTTATGAGGTGTGGTAATTGATGCAGCAAAACATGTGATACGTGATTTGCATCAGATGTGTTATATGATTTACTGGTTTTAATGCTCTTATATGTGATCTAATGAGATTGTGGCTCATTGAGCACTGTATTAGCATTTGTAAGTGCATCAAATGTGAGTATGATAAGCATGTTATGTGAAAGCAATAGTGTTGCGTATATGATGATCAATAAAAGAGGGATCGTGCAATAAAATAGTAGATAATCATGTGTTAATGTAGATATGTTGGCCTTGTGATCTCTTGAAACTATTGGATATAGTTGGCATGTAATAGGATTGTGAGCACTCACCCTTGTGTTTGTCATTAGGCGATTGATGCCATGGGACAGGTTAGAGAGATAAGGAATGTTGAGTTATGTTCCATTCAACGGGATATGTTTGGTGTGTTAGAGCGTGTTTAGCTTAAGGCTACACTTAATGAGACATGTTAGACTCTTTGAGGCATTAGTGTGTTGGAGATTTGTTTATCCAATGAGTGCGATTGGGTTCACTTATGTTTCTTAGTCTCAAGGATCCAATATATCAAAATGGAAATGTATAATTTGTGACTCAAGTGTCTTGTGAAAGAATATATATTTGTCCTATGTGAGAAAATGAAACGTTAAAATGATGATTTGACATGATGAGAAAGTGTTTGTGTACTTACTTTTAGTATGCTCTTGCTTAACTCATGTTATTGTGTATGCTCTACATAAAAATAGTGCATCCGGGGAGTGTGAAATGGGCAAGGAAGTGATCCGCGCAAGGCATCGTGGTTGAGTATTTTTTGTGGTTTTGAACACTTTGAATAAAGGCAATGTGGATTGTTATTTTGGGACTAGACTCATGGACTGTTGATAATGTTTTTGGACTTTTATTGTAGATATTTTGATGCTTGAAAATGATATTGATGATGCATACTATGTTTTCTTGATGAATATGTAATAAAGTGGCATGTAAAATGGTTAAAAAGTGTTAATGGGCTTAAATTAGTGTTTTGGAAATTTGAGCATGTTTAAAATGACCAAATGGTTCAAAGTGGACATTTAAGCTCCTTAGGAAACCTTGAGATGCTGGTTTGTTATGTTGAGTAATGGTTTGTTGGAGTAAAAGTATGGCTGCTAGAATGATGGTTACATAATATGTCAAATCTCGCTATGATATGCTATGGTGTATATGAGCATGTTCCAGTTGTTGTTTGAAGGTAATATAACACATTTGAAGTGAGAAATAGCGTCAAATGCATGAAATGATATGTGTGGCAGTGTTTAAACTTGAAAAATACAAGTTTCGAACTGGAATTGCAATTGATGTCTCGACGTCATTCAGATGACATCCCAACGTGGGATCAACGTTGTGACCCTTTCTAGAGCTCGTACCAACGTGCTACGTCACGTCTTCTCGACGTGGCATCTGGCTTGTCCATGACATGTCTTCACAACTTTGCAATTTAGTCCTTAGATTTCGGTGACATAATTGGAGTCCCAAACGTTTACATAATGCTATGAAAATTTATATACCAAGGTCTTAGATGTTTAATTTCGTAAATCTACTGATAATTATTTAATTAGATTATCTTTAATACTTTGTTATTATTTCGATTTAGTCCCTAAGATACTTGTTTTTTAAAATTAACTAAGAATTGCTAATTGAATTAAACTGATTCTTTACCAAATGTTCCTAAAAATATTTTAGAATTAAAATGTACCTTTAAATCGATGATACACGTGTGTTTGCATAATTTAGACATGTAATGACGTTTTTGCCCTTATGCCTCGTTTGAGTAAATTTTGTTAGAAAAAGCATGCAACTAGGTTTCAATTGTTTATTCATATCTTATATATATGAGTTGAATGCATGCATGAGACTTTCGTTTCAATTTGAAAAAGAAAACAAATAGTTAATGATGTGTGAAATTTTATGTTGTGTTTTGGGTCACTTCGGTAACTAATGTGTCGTGTCGGATTCAGGTCAGATTGTCCCAATCGGGTTTGGGGCGCCACAATCTTCCTAAACGGTTGCTCTAAAGATAATATTCTCATAACCCTTTATCAATTAATTATTAATGTTAATCAATTCTCACATACTTCGCACAATCCTAAACATGTCTCAGTGAATTGTTGCTCCTTACATACTTTGCGTAATTCTCAAGGTGATTCACCTTATATCATCAGCATAATCCCAAATGGTTGCTCTGCCTTCAAGGCAAGCCTAATTTCAAATGGTTTCTTCACTTTCAGGGTTAGCATAATTCTAAATACTTGTGAATGATTGTTATGATGTTATTTCAAATACTTGCGAATTACTCCAATTTTTTGTGACAAGAAATACAAGCAATTGTTATGATTTAATTTTAAGTAATACGCCAAACAAATTTTATAACTTAAATTCAATATTTATTTTTGTAATACTTAATTTTTTAGTTTATCAAACATGACCTAAATCATATATTATATAAAACAATGTTCTCTTGCTTTTTTTTATTTGAAACTCTTCCATTAACACTCAATTGTTGTACAGAAATTATAATTATCAATACCAATGAAATTTCTTGCAATATTATTCCAAATTAATAATTCAATATAAAGCCAAAGTAATTCAAGATATTCCAAGTATTTTTTAAAAAGACTTTCTCAAACAACCTTAATATTTTGAATTTATTTTTTAATTCAAGTTTTTTATAACGTCTCTACAAGAGCTTAATTTAAAATTTATATGTCTATAGAAGATACTTTATTCAAATTAGAATTAAATATGTTTTATAATGATCAATTCCGCACAAATTCCGGTTGTATCAGTTAATGCACATTGTTTCAATGTTAAATTAGAATACTCAACACTTTCATATCAGTAAAAATTTCAATCTATACCAATCATTTCAGTTTGTTTGGGACAATTCCAATCACACCAATTGAAACATAATACATCGTCTAATGCATGAATAATATTAAAAAATATATAAAATTTTATTATTGTGCTAAAAACTTGACTAATAAAAAAAAACTGCATCAAAATATAATTTTAAAACAAATTAAAAAAAATTGATATTTTGACGATTAAAATATAATTAAAAAAACTCACTCACTCGGTTATCAGAAAAAAAATATCATTTCACCTTGACAAATTTTTATTATTAATTTTAAATTTATTTGAATGATTAATTTTTTATTTATTGATTATATAATTGATGAATATTTTTAATTTATTAATTTAATATTTGTAAATATATTTATATCCATATATAAAACATATTTAAAAAATAATGATAAATTCAAAACCGAGCTACCAATTTCAGTAGAAAAACAATCTTTCACCAATGCTATACCGTCCTTGATTTGTTCGCCAAACACCATATTAAGAATCTTCAAACTTTTTATTCAAAATAATTATATGAATTTAACGAATAAAATAATTGTATGAATTTAACCATGTTTGCATTTTAGTAAATTCTGACATGGATGTAAAATCAGTATGGAAAATACATGAGACATGATTCTCAATTCTTAATTGTATTTAGTACAAAATCTGACAAAGATGTAAAATCTAAATTTCTTTTCATGAATAATAATATATTCCAAAATATAAAGAATAAATGTCATTACATCTTCCTTGCAAATCATCAACCTATAAACCCTCTGAAACCAAAAGTCTCAGTAACCCAAACCAAAATAATAATAATAATATTTTATGATATTGGTACAACTATACCTAACAAGAGAAATCAGAAAGGCTTTTTTTTTTTTTTTTTTGGGGGGTGTTAGACTACCAGTTGACCAATATCATCAAAAATAAAAACCATCTAATATACTACGCAATTGACACTCCCTGAAAGAAGATCGGCCTCCCAGAAACAACAAATCTGGGAAGACCTTAACCAATATTGACAAAACGTGAAGAAATAATGGAAAAGAGCGGCTGGTGAAAAGAAAAGAACAAGAGAGTAAAGGGAAAGGAGTATAAGGAACCACAAAGTGGTAGAGACGGGCATCTTCTGCCCAAGAATCTGCCAGTCTCACCAAACCAAAATCACAAACTATGTGCACTTGAACCTCAAGCTTATGAGGTTCAATCAACTCTACGACCATATGAACCAATGAATGCTGTAAATGAAATGAGACTTCATCAAACCACTTCTAAATGAATGAAACTCAAATTTTAATCCAAAACTCAACTCATGATGCAACAGTGGCAGCAGATGCCTTTTCCATTTTCTCCTTTTCAATCTCTGCTCTCCTCTGTTCAGCATGCTGAGCAACACCGTTCGCAAGAGCTTGATAATGAAAATCCAGCGTCTGTGTAAGGTTCTGGAACCTCATAGGATCCGATGCTTGCAAAACTAGATTTAAATTTGGGGGTAAGTGAAGAAAAAGGTCCTCTTTTCAGACAACGGAAAGAAAAAACCAAAAGAAATAGAAGTTGCATTTAAGAATAATTAGGCTAATCAAACATTTACCTTTGACCGTATCCACAAAGAAAACAAAAGGGTCCACTTCATCAATTGGAGACTGTAACTCCTCATCATCACTAAAATCATCATCGGAGTAGTCATCATCATCATCATCATCATCATTTTCATGGAAAGCCTTAGCCTATAGAAAACAAAGTCAGCTGAACTTCAATATTGAAAGTCCAGGAATCCTTTTTCCAGAAGGATCAAAATAAGGAAATACCTGGGCAGCTAATTTTTGAAGCCTGATGCTATCCGCTTCATCGCCCTCCTCTGCATCAACTCCCATTTCCTTGTCAGAACCATCAGCATCGTCATCGTCATCATCAGACTCAAAACCATCCATACCATCATCATCTTCAGCCTCTTCCTCCTTTGCAGCTTCTGCTCAAATATATAAGAGGAAAATCCAATATTATGGCAAAAGGTGGAAAAAGAAAACCTCCAAAAGACAGCAATGCCAAAGTCAAAAGAACACAGTTTGCAAATGAAGTTCACACACAACAGCTACTCATAAGTGCAGGTGCGCCTGTCCATGCACACCTAAACACAGAGAGAGAAAGAGAGAGAGACCTGCAACTTGATCCTTGTATGCAACAAGGAGATCAAGGGTGGCCCTGAACACACGTCCAAGAGCCTCCCCATCTAACTGTTCACCAGGAAGTGCAAGCAGTGAAGTAAGGCCCAGGCAGCAAACTTTCTTATCATGTTCCCTATAGAACCCAGTTAAGTAAAGTCAGAGCCAGACAATACCAAATGTAAAAGATTCATTATAAGAGTAATAACGTTACACGCAAGGCTTGTATGGGGATTGATGGAAGATGCTCAAAGCAAAAACAAGACTACCTACCGCTTAAAATTAACCCGTCGACCGCTCCTCCTAACTTGCTGCAACAACTGGAACCAAAGGTTGAACACTTCCAATGTAACACAAAACTTGCTCAATATGCTGAGTGTCAAAACCGCATTATAATATACTGCATTGGCAATCTGGGTTAAAGAAAACCAGCATTGTGTTAGAAAATCACAGGAAAAAGCTGTTCCCGGGAACAAAAAGTGTTCTGAAAGAAAACCAAAGCAACTTGCAAAACAATAGCAGTATTTATGCCCAGAAGTGTAAATTGCTGGCAATGGCCACTTCAGACCAAATTTTAACATAAGAGAACAATCTAGATCCTAACAAAAACATTTTGATACAACAAACACTGTTACTTCAAACCTGAGACAAGAAGCAACAAATAATATTAGATACAGATAAAATATATCAAAATTAGCTTAAATTGGCAATCAATCAATCCACTAGTGTTTTCTTATCGTGTTGTATAAATTTGATGCATTAAGTACCCTTGTGTGAGTGAATAATTAAGGAACATCTAATTTGTAATATTTACAAGATATAACTATCCGAAGCATGACATAAACTTGCAGAAAGTACGGCTAGGTCGTGACACCTTACCACTTGTACAAGAAGACATTTCAACCTTGATTTCTCCGTTCGACGCAATCGATCAAGTGTGATTCTCAGGTATGGTTCAACCCAATGATCTACTTGCCCTCTACAGTTTTGAAACAATACTTCTATCAGCTTTGGAGCTGGCTCAATATCGTCGTCCTCTAAATTTTTATCTGTCATGATCTGCCAAAGAAAAGCAAAGAGCATACGCCTTATAAACTGAAGGGACTGACATAAAGAAAAATTACAAGATAAAAACAGAAGAATATTTAGTTCATTTTCATTTTTGCTGGAAAGTTGTCCATCTACAGGCAGCTTTTATCAACACAAATAAACTCACAGAAGAAATCATATTCCAAAGACTTTGCTGGTAGTCCGGTTCCTTGCAATTAAGAAAATGAGCAGTTCCCCTGGATATATAGTTGTCCAACGGAACCAAAATATCTGCATGAAAACAGTTACTACTGAGAAACAACTCAAAAATTACAGATAAATTCAAAATTAGATACTGATAAATTGAAATTGGACAAAAAGAAAGAGTCTGAAACCCCCCACTCTCTGTTGTTATCATATAAAATATTTATAAGGACCCACGAGAACCAACAGAAATGAAATGTGCACATTCAATCATAAACAATCTGAAGGTCCATATTGCATTGGCAGTCCAATCCCAGATTTACACATGTTAGTCTCAGAAACTGTTCGAATTACCAAAACTTGGAATAATGAGGATTGTTTTGTGTAAAAATCCATGAAAAATATATTCAACATCAAGCAAGTAAACTAACATAATTAATTCTATCAACAAATTTGACACAAAATAATTGCAATTTATTTGGCAATGTGGATATTAGAAACAAATGCATTGAACACAAGTTTCAGATCTGTAATATCACTAACTTATCATACCACTGACCGTAAAATTTTTAAACTGCTGAGTGTGAAGTCTAGTTAAAAAATTTAAAAACATTCATATTTGGAAATGATAAAGGAAAATAAAAGCGGAAAAGGTAAATGGAACCGTACTTGGAAAGAAGTCTATAGCCCAATCAGCTAATGCTTCGATCATCAAAGGCCAAAGGCTCCACATATCCAATGAAATAGTTGGAGAAAAGAAGGTCATGTATGAAACAATCTCCAAGACTTCTTCAAAAACCTCTGCATAAGACCATGAAAAAGAAATTGACAAAATACAATATTATACAAGTCAAATTTGGTATGATTGAAATGCTACAGCTGAAAATCTGTTCAATTTCCACTTCTATATTTCACTTGGCGGATTTAGAAACATCAGTTCTTTTAAACAGTCTTAACCCTAGAGACATAATGGTTTGACAGTATCTTTACAACAATGCTATTATATACAAATTTAAGGGGAAAAAACCAGAATTAAACCAAGGCAAATTCCCATTTCACATTCAAACTTTAGATTGTTTCATCTACTCGTACTATATACTCATTACTTCTTGTTTCTGCCTAACCCAAAGTATGCATCACTATTAAGAAAATAAAAACATTAAAAAGCAGGGATGAGAAAAAAGAGGGAACATATTACATACCTTGTCCATCAGTTGTCAACATTCTTCGCATGATTGGAAGCAAAGTTGGCTCCACCTGAACAAAAAGGTGTGGAAGCCTACTAACTGATTCAAGTATTGTGCTTATGGCACGCAAACAACCAACTGCAGCCAGAGCACCAGGATCATCGGCTTCATCATCAGCTTCTGCAGTGTTCATACACCTCCAGAACGCAGCTGCCTACAAACAGATAAATGATAGTTTTCAGTGCAGACTATTCAAAATTTAGTACTTATAAAAATGATGGCAACATGCATTACCAAATTCTGACATAAACCAAGAGCATAAGGCGCCATCTCCTCTCCAAACTTGTCAACAATAGTCTCCAGAGTAAAAACAAGGTCCTCATTCTCAACTTCATTCATAAGTTTAAAGATCTCTGAAGGAAAAGAAATAGCAAATCATTGACTAAGTTGAATAATGAAAAGTAACTATGTGAAACCAAAGTTGAGAAAAGAACAAAAACTAGAATGTTCCATAGAGCCCAGTAAATTTTGAACAACCATCAATAATCAGAGACTATTAATGAGACAAACAAGTTCCAAATACCACTTACCATCAAGTAATTGAGGAAGAATAGGACGGATCTCATTTAAATCTGCATGCAAAACAAATTCGTTTCTGTTAAGCCCTCAATACTCAGGATAAAATTAAAAGGTGTGAGTAGATAGAACCATCAGCCATCAAACTCCAGATTCAGATTTGGCTCAAGCTAGCTCAATCCAAACCCAACTTGTACAAATACAATAAAGAGAAAAGTAAACCTATATACCTCTGCAAGCTTCTACAAACGATCTTAATGCAAAAACTGAATCAACACGAACAGGAAGCTCTGCATCACGCAACCCGGAAACAATACTATGCAGTGCTTGGCGGAAATTATTCTGGTCAGAGAAATTTATATGGGCATACTGTCCTGCTACCCATGCAGCCTAATATCCAGACCACAAAAGTACAAAACTAAGAAAATTCTCACATACAAATATCTCCAGGAAACCTTGATTAAGAAGTCCTCAGAAATAAAGAAAAGGAAAATAAACCTTCGCTCTAAGATGACCAACAGGACTTCGGAACTCTGGAAAAACATGTTGCATCAACATATGCTCCAACTCAGATTTGTAGGGCTCAGTTTGTTTCAGTTTATCACAAAGTGCTCCAACAGCAAGGAGGGCACCATCTTTCTGTCGATAGGGTTTATATTCTACTGGTGCTGAATCATATCTGGAATAAAGAGTAGCATGCATATACCAAAATAAAACTAACATCAAAAGATACCAATATTCCCAGTCTCAGTTAGTTCCAAAATACCTCTTGAAAATTTCCACAATGAATTGAATAAACTTTTGAAGATTCTCTTTTCCACGTTTTCTCACTAACTCACTGACAAAATCCATGGAAGCGGTCCTTGGACTATATAAATCTTCAATTATATCTGCAATACAAAAATTTAATGTATGAATCAGTCTGACCAGTACAGGGTTTTGTAACACGCACCAGGTATAGTAGCTTACCATAGCCCTTCCTTACATACTCATGTGGATCTTCTTCCCAAAGCTTTTGATCATTGTCATTGAAGCACATGAGAGGGAAAACTATTTCGAAAAGGAGGACATCAAGCTGTGGCTGCAACAAAGTATACATGCTATTCTTCGAGATGCTGCACATAAATAATTTTTTTTGGTCAAAATCCATCACTAGCATTTCTGAAAACTTTAAAACAACTTGCATTATAGATACATAGAAAGAGTGAAATCAGGAATCTCATCTATAGTCTTGAATATTGACACAACTACCAAGGCCACCAATAAACAATTCTACAACACAAAGCAAGAGTACAGGAGATATATTTATAAATGTAGTATAAAACTATAATAAAATAATGATTTTTTATCAAGAAATGACCCAATCAAACTTCATAATTTATTACTATATGAAAGAGAAATAGAATTAGGCATGACAAAAAAAAAAAGACTAATTATCACTACTACAAAGAAAAATCACGATTTCATATGATTCAGAAATGCTTAGGTAATCATAAATCCATCAAGAAGCTGAGCACATTGCTCTCTATCTCCTAGCAATAGAAAGAAAGTAACAGGTAACACTGGAAAGAAAATAATTACTGCAATGCTATTGTTTCTGTTAAATGCAAGCTACCTCTAGCCTAAAGAATTGTATGGTCCAGCTATCCTGAAATAATAGCCAGCTCAAACAAAAGAATAAATGAACATCTTACACCGACTAAAGAATATCAAAAGCACCAGCTATTGTTATGACTTATGCAGAAAGATATTGCGAACCTGCTGCTTAGATATTGAAGAACAAGGTTGGTAACTCTGTCAGGAAGATAGCCTCCAACACGAATAACGCCCAATAAATTTAAGTGGCATTCCAAAACTTTTCCTGCATAATTCTTCTGAAACATTTGAGCAAAAGCCCTGTTTTCTGGATTCCTAAGCTTCAAATCTCCAAACCTATCAAATAGCCACCAAAATCACAAAATGCCTAATAACATGAGGCCTATCATAAATTACTTCAAACCATGTTGCAATTTAAAAAACATACCGAGTGAATAACCTATTTAAAATATGTACGGTCCATTTCTTCACCTTCCACCACCCCCATGATTTCCTGAACTCAGGATCTAAAGGCTGCCCTTCCTGAGGTACAGGCCTCTCCAGAACATTTAAGAAAAGCATCATCCAAGCATTGAACACATTTGGATCAAGTAACTGCTTTGGAATCTCCAACTGAAAATTAGACAATAGCCCAAAGATGGCATATGAATCATACAACTCTTATAAAATCAAGTCACAGGAAACAAGCTGTAGTAGAAATATAATACAAGTTTGCTCAAAATATTTGGCATGTGATTTTTCCTGCAGCTCCAAATATCAGCAAAAATTTCTTTTTTACATTGGATTAATTAGCATGCTAGTAATAGATTAAGAAACTTTGTACATCTGAACTAAAAAGAAAGTAAAGACTGCCTATTATTTTATTGGTGATAACATAAGGAGAGATCAAGAGTTCATAACAATAGCACTATATAAGATCAACAAATCCGTATCAAAACATTACAAACCATACTAGGTACAATCTCAAATAAGAAAATTTTCATTACATAATTATGCCAAAAAGTTGGAAGTAAAAATAAAAACAGAATATGGAAAACAGGAATGAATATAAAAAAGAAGTAAAATACATGTCAAAAGCTCCCCTTTAGCACCCCATTAACAGATCAAGTGATAAATACAAAAAAGATGCACTATAAAACCAGTAAATTAAAAACTTACATATATTGATGACCAGAAAATTTTGCAAATAAGCTTGATTAGATCTGCTACTTCCACTGATGGTTTGTCAATCTGCACAAGTTTATTAAATATATTGAGAAGATGAGGAAATGTCTCTTCAACAATGTGCTGAACAGGAGTTCTCTCCTCCTCCGACTTGAACCTAGAATAATAAAGAAAATGATGAAATTAGTATTACAAAAAAAAAAAAAAAAAATCAATCACCAAATTAAGAGAAACAATTAGTTGTTATTTGTATTAAAACATTATAACACTTTTAAATGGAGAAAGCTGCCTTCTAGCATATATTGCAACCAAGCATTAACGCCATGGAAAGGTGCTAGTTGAATTAAACAAATACTTCCATCACCTTGAGTGAGCAACTTGCATTAAGAAAATTAAGATATGAAAACGACAACAAAGAAACCATGCAGACAAAAAGAGAAAAATATGGTGTATGCTTACTCATATTTCCTAGCAAGAATCCGCAACACAAACAAAGCCCCATAAACCAGCTGATCTTGTAGGTTATGCTTTACCCAGTCGAGAAGACGCAGCCAATGCTCCGGATAGTCAGCATTGATAATGGTCTTGAGACACTCACCCAATTGCACCCTGCAACAAAGCCAATATGATGAATCTTACAACTTACGCATGTAATCTGCACGCACTACCAATGAAACAGTAAACAATTCAAAGAACAATGAAATAAAAGGGGCCAGCAAAGAATTTTACCTCAACAAAGGAGGAACTTCAGCCACATACACAAGAATATTATCGCGAACCACATCCTTATCACTTGGAGAAATTTTTTGTTGCTCATCTACATTTATTAAAAATAAAAATATATATACGTTCATATTCATAGATATAAACATAAACATCAGAAAAAAATGTACAAAGAAAAAAGTGATTGAAATTTTGAATACTTGGATCATGAGGAGCCCAATTCTTAGCAATGAAGTTCTTAAAATGAATAGAAGCAAATTGACGAACCGCGATATCGCGATTATTATCAACGATGATCTGCAATAGTCTCACCAGATGCTGAGGTGTATACTGGAACTGAAACCAAACAAAATCCAAAATCCAATAAATCAATCATTTGATCTAAAAACAAATTATCAAAATCAATTAATAACAATTAAAAGAGAAACCTGATTAAGACTTTGTTCAGCAGCTTTGCGTTCAGCAGGATTGGAACTAAGAGCAGCTTGAAGAACAAGAGTAAGACTTGGAAGATCCATTTTTTTAATCAAAAAATTTTAAAAAGGAAAACAATTCTAAACCCTAGCTGCTCAAATTCAGTACAATGAGATGAGAGACTAGGGTTTAGACTTGAGAGAAAGAGATGGAAATTGAAAAAAAGAATAAAATAATAAGAAGAAGAAGAAAGAGATGGCAGTATGGAGACAGCTAGAGGTGGAGAGAAATAGATAAAGGGAGGGGGGCTATTTAAATAATTAGGGTTTACGGTTTTTTGTTTTTAACTTAAAAAAGCATCACTTTACTTGGTTTTACTTTTACAAGCAGTCAACTTTCTAACGATGTCGTTTTGACGTTTAGCTCCAGAGATCAGAGTTAGCACGGAAGAAAGCGCCCGCACGTGTATTTCTCGGCGACTGTGTTCAGTTTTCTTGTAAGAAAATGATTATTTATTCATTATGGCTTAGTACGTGTTTAGTAGCACTTTTGATTTCAAAAATAATATTGAAAAAAGGGTTGTTTCGCTGAAATTTTTAATTTTTTAGAAGTATTTTTGAAAAGTATTTTGAAAATGATAAGTTAAAATTTTTAGTTTTTTTTTTCAAAAGTACTTTTGGTGTTTAATTATTTTTTTACCCCTTCAATAACATAATACTTTCTCTTGTTTTTTTCTTGGTGTTTAATTATAAATATGTTAAAATCATTAATTAAAAATAAAAAATATTTTTTAAAATATTAATTACAAATATTTAATAGTTATATTTAAATATTTAAAATATAATTATATTTTTAATTAAATTTTATAATTAATTAATATTTATTGCTTAAAAATATTTAAAATTTATATTTCGGATATTTAATTATTAACAACAAGTTATAATAATTTTTTTATATTCTTACTAAAATATAATAATATTAACTAATTTAAATATTATTTAAATATATATTTATTACTTGATAATAACATGTCTAAAATGGACATTTTATTTCTCAAAAGTACTTTTTGACAACAATGCTAGACAATTAAATTTTAAACTAAACTTTTCAAAATCACTTCTCAAATGTATTTTTCCACAGCACTTTTCAAAAACATTGCTAAACTAGCCTTTAATAGTTAATATATATTGGGTATACTACCAAAATATCACTAAACAATTGCCTTTCTTCTATTTTGGTCACTGAACTATTAATTTTTCGATTTAATCACTATTTTTTGAATCAAATATTTTATTCACTTTCCAGTTAGTCGTCATTAGATAAGTGACGAAAAGCTGATGTCGGCCTTTTTTATTAGTTTAATAACAAATTTAACTCTCCAGTATTTATACATTTTATCATTTTGATCTTAAATATAAAATATTCAATAAATTTAACTATCAAAATTTACAATATTTTTCAATAAATATAACCTTCAAATTACCATCAACCAAGATATTAAATTCGGTCATTTTACCCAAAAACGCTCATTTCTAACAATATTTACGGAAAATTGATTATTTACTGGAAAGGGTCGAATTCCGCAAAATTGCGTCCACGTCAGCGCGTTCTTAGGTGATGTGTTAGCAAAACGCGTCCCTGGGGGAGCGCTTTGTCCACGTCAGCACAAAGCGCTTCCTTGAAGGAGTACTTTGCTGTCATGGACAAAACGTTCCCCCAAGGACGCGTTTTGCCTCGTTTTTTTAAGGTTAGGGTTTTCTGCTTGATTTTAGGGTTTTTTAGGAAAAAAAATTAATTAAATTAGGGTTTGAGGTTAATTAAATTAATTAACTATTAATTAAAAAATAATTAAATTAAGGTTTAGGGTTTTAGGATTAATTAATTAAATTATATTTTAGTTTTTTTAAAATAATTTTGTGTTTAGGATTTTAGAAAAATATATTAGCAATATAAATTTTTTTTATATAGTAGTATCTGAAAAAATATTTTTGAGAAGACGTTTCTGAACAAATAGTCTCTAAAACGCTTCAAGTACGATTCTCTGTCAGCAAAATTACTGAAAAAAAGCTCCTACGTGGACATTCTTTTTCTACAGTAGTATTGGAAAAATAATTTTGAGAAGACGTTTCTAAACAAATAGTGTCCAAAACGCTTCAAGCAGGATGCACTGTCAGCAAGATTATTGAAAAAAGCTCCCACGTTGACGCTCTTTTTCTACAGTAGTATCTGAAAAAAATAATTTTGAGAAGACGTTTCTAAACAAATAGTGTCCAAAACGCTTCAAGCAGGATGCACTATCAGCAAGATTACTGAAAAAAGCTCCCACGTGGACGCTCTTTTTCTGCAGTAGTTCCTATTTGGCCTTAGACTATAAATGAGCCAAATTTCATTCTCAAAGTTACAGCAAGAGAAATTGAGGCTAAAGTAGAATAGAAACTGAAGATGAGTGAACGTATTAGTGTTGTTATTTACTATGATGGTGAGGTCCGTGATACCAAGAACAACGGCGCAACTGGTTTTTAACCAGAACATAGATTTGACAGAACTTCGTAAAAGAATTAGGCTTAAAATCTTCGGAACGACACCAATGAAAGTTTTGTATATTAAGTATCGATTTTGTGCTTCGGTTGATCCCGTGAGATATGACTCATTTGACATCAAAGGTCCTCATAGCTTGGAGGCAATGGTGCAGACTCATCTTACTAGTGGCTCACCCTATCTTGAGTTATATGTACAATTTTTATCGCCAAATGATGCATTCGAGAGGAATACATGACCCCTGCCCGACACTCCGTTAGTGGGTGGTAAAACACGGAAGCGCCCGTGTTTGGTAGCAGTATGAAATACACAACCCCTGCACGACAATCCGTTAGTAGATTGGACATGCACCTCGGTAGGTCGATGTTTGATACTGGAAATACGTACTTGAGAATGACATCAACTTCTAATGGTTGGCAATCCACATCTGATTGGGAACGTTATGAAACGTATACAATAAGGGATGATGTACTCCCTACGATGTCCACCGCCGAGGGGACCTCGTTCGTTGCAGATAATAATGGGTCGGATGATTAGTCCGATGTGGATCCACCTCGTGAGCCCGACCCCGATGGTACAGAAGTTACAATATTTTCTGAACCAGAGCCTGTTCCAACCATACCTGAAGATGTTGAAGGGGGTTCAGATGAAGAAGAAGAAGATCCACGATTCAGGGCGTACTCGCCTCCAGCCCATATGCATAATGCCGATCTATCTGAAGATGATGCGTTGGAGTTTCCAAATCTACCACACAAAAGGCGTGACCGTATAAGTTCGTCATTAGATTCGAGTGAATTAGAAGTTGGTAAGGAGTTTTCCAATAAGGATAGTTTTCTTGGTGCATTAAAACAACATAGCATCATGAACGGGGTTAACTACAACATGGTTAAATCCAAATCCGATAAGTATAAGGCCAAGTGTGCAGTGCAAGACGGTACATGTTTATGGAAAATCATGGCCTCGTTGAGGAAAAGGACAGGCTTGTGGGAGATAAAAAAGTATAAAGGTCCACATACATGTGTTCGCGGTACAGTATCTCTAGGTGTTTAGGGTTTTTGAATAATACTGTTATTACATAATGTTGCAATATTTAACGCACTTCGTTGACAGGTGTTTCACAAGATCATCCCAAGATAGATTCAGATATGTTAGCTAGCTTAATACTATCGACGGTGAAGGCGAATCCCAAGACTTCAGTGTCGGTCTTAATTGCCAATATTCGTAGCCAATTGAGGTACACGCCCTCTTACCGCAATGCTTGGATAGCTAAGCAGAAGGCGTTGGAAAATATGCATGATGGGTGGGACGCTTCATATAATGAAGTGTGGTAGTGGTGTCAGGTGCTGGAGAGATATGTTCCAGGTTGCATAACATGCCTTGAAACGGCACCTGCGTACTACAACAATCGATTGCTCCATGGATGCCAAGTGTTCAAGCATCTGTTTTGAAGCTTTAAGCAATATCGAGACGCATTTCTATACTACAAACCATTGGTACAAATTGACTGTACCTTTATGTATGGTAGATATACTCATCAGCTATTGCTAGTTATGGCACAGGATGACAGTGGAAAAATCCTTCAAATCGCATTTGCAATAATATCAGGGGAGTCAACTGATGACTGGGATTTCTTTCTTTCTAGATTAAGGAGGCATGTCTGCCCCCAACCTGATATCTGTGTTATATCGGATCGGGGCACTAGAATACTAGCCGTAATTGAGTGACATGGAAGCTTATGGCATCGCACACATCGTCGGTATTACCTAAGGCATGTTGCATCCAACTACTACAAGCAATATCAATCTATAACTGAACGATGACAAGTTACCAACATGGGTATTTAATCTTTATTAATATAATTTCGTTTGTAATATTCAATTTATTCTGAATGGAATAGTGGTATGTAATTTTTGTTATCAACTTATATTGGCAGGGTATGAGATAAGTAATGACCGTTTTCATGAGATGTTGGCGGTTTTGCGTTCAGTTAACGAAAAAGGCGCAGACTACCTCTGTAACATACTTTTCGAACAGTGGACACAAGCATACGATGGCGACCTACGATATGGTCATATGACCTCAAACCTAACTGAATGCATAAATTCTATTCTAAAAGGAACGCGTTATTTGCCGATAACATCAGTTGTGCGAGAGATATATTTTCATTTAGCGACATTATTTCCAAAGCGAGCAGCGAGTTATAAAGGCCAAATGCAGGGAGGCCATGTATGGTGCGCGAATGTATTGCAAGAAATTAACAAAGCGAAGGCAGGGCCAACACCATGCACACAGTTTGTCATGATCGCGACAACCTATGGTTTTGTTTGACGGAGTTTGACAAACTGAACCAAGTTATTATTGTCATGATCGCGACAACCTATGGTTTCGTGTGACGGAGTTTAACAGACCGAACCAAGGTATTATTGGTGGGTACTTTCGTGTACACTTGAGAAATAGGACCTGCGACTGTGAGATGTTTGACGCACTTTGTTATCCATGCACTCATGTAATTACAGCTTGTCAGAATCTCCTTCTGGATCCCATGAGCTATGTCGACGAAGTGTACAAAATAGAATACATATACAACGTATGGAGACACGTATTCCTACCAGTCCCAGATGAACGTAAGTAGCCGTGTGTATCGCTTACTTCATTTAAGCTGTTACCGAATAGAGAATTGCGTCGCAAACCAAAGGGTTGACCTTGCTCGACTAGAATACGTAACAATATGGATATCTGAGAAACAACCAACCAACAGAAGTTGTGCGGATGGTGTAGGAACCCAGGCCATACAACTCGATCATGTCCAAATCAGAATAACTGATAGTTGTAATAAAATTATTTTGCATTATTTATATTTTATTAAAAATATAAAAATATTAAAAATATTGCCTTATTCAAAAGAACTTTTATTTTATTAAAAATATAAAAAGTAAATTACAATTAAAATATTAAAAACAACTTTTATTTTATTAAATGAAACAATATAAAAAAGTTTGTACAAATATAGTAATAAAATCAATGTTGGTGCTGGTCAGAATCAGTGCCACATGGGGGTCGTCGACAGTTACGCGCTGGATTCCTCCTTAGTTCAGCTTCCGGCGAGGGTTGTGGTTGCTCCAGCGAGGATTGTGGTTCCTTCGGCAAGGGATTTGGTTGTGGGTGTTGGGAGGATGACCCATCTTGATAGAATAATGACTGCGGAGGTGTTTGCATCACCCATGGTGGAGGTGTTTAAATCTCATAAGGTGATAGGGATTAGTAAAAAGAAGAGCTCCCCGACGGCGCTTCGTGCAATCCCTATGCAACAGCGACCTAAAGATCGGCAGTTAACTCAGAGTAATCGGGAACAGAGATGAACCGGGCCATCTACCACAGGATTAGAAAAGGAAACATATAAGGGTTAGGATACATATAAGGGCTAGGATACGCACCTGGCATAATCTGAAAAGGCAGTGATATAGGTGTGGGCGCTGTTGATGGGTCCGATGATTATGTGGGTGCTATTGATGGGCTTATGTTGTTATCCATTCTTCTTGGATTTAAAGGGCCCCGTCGTTCTCTTTGGATACGAATTTGTCGTCGCCTCTCCTCTTCCGACAGTAAATATGGCTTGCCATGGATCCTAAACCTTGGCATGTATTTTGGCACGCAGGCAAACTCAGGAACGATGATCGGTTCCCGAATAGGTATATAATAATACCGATTTTCCCACATTTTGATATATGCTGACCAGAATCTCGGCCAATCCATATGTAACTGTTGTAAGTCGACTTTGTGCTCATCATCGAGCACCTCATGTGCCAAGGAAATCGGTTGTCGGGATCCAAATTGTCGCAATACTCTATCTGATTGATGCATCTCCACGGTGGCATAATTGACCAATGGGATCTTCACATGCCAAATGTTCAGATTTTGAAAGAATTCATCCGAAATTACTGCCCGAATTGCCGGATCCTCGTATAGTGTCTATTGAAACTATATGAACATGATAAAAATATTAGTTATATACATAATACTAAATACTAAATACGAAATGACTATTTTATTATGTATATATATTTTATTTAATACTTACTTGTGCTTCCGACCGTTGGTCTAATAGAAGTTGTATATCTTCAAGAGAAGTAGGTATTCCAACATAACTTGCCGAATGGTTCCACCTAATTAAATAAATTTTTAGCATACAATTATATTTTAAATCTACGTAATAATTGTAAAATCTAATATAAAATTTACCTCGTTATGAGTAGGAATGTATATGGGTGGTCCACTCGAGAACGTAAAAATGGAAAGCGAAACCGTGCCCATGATTGCAGTAGTGATAGGCAACCTCCGATTTTGGCTTTATTCGGTCGCGTCGCCTGCACATCTCCTGGTACAATGTTGCTAACACGGCAGATCCCGAACTAAATTCACCAACTGCTCTAAAATCAACGAGTATCAATAGTTATCTCAGATGTACGAGGTTTCGTGACAAGTTCGGCATCAGATAACCTCCAATCATCTCAAGAATGTATACCCGAGCATATCGTATTCTTTCTAGTTCAATCGAATCATTATCTGGCTCTGGGAATATGTCTCGTAACCAGTCCATCTCGATTCGACCTCCGTTAATATTATCCATAATAACACCCAAAAGCTCATAGCATACGGCTCCCCAATAAGCAAATTGAGCAGACCCGGTGACTGCGTACCCATCTATCGGCAATCCCAATTGCAACTGCACATCTTCCAGAGTGATAGTACACTCTCCGCATAGAAGATGGAAAATGTGTGTCTCGGGTCCCCACCTCTCTATCAATGCACTGATTAGTTTCGGGTCCAACTTGCACCCCTGGCCTATCATGGCCACATGCCAAAAACCTGCTTCCCGCAGATAATTCTTTATCAACGACGATGGAGGATCAGACGTATTATGAATATAGCATTGCAACACCCGATCTACAGACTGTTATAAACAATTATAAGATAAAAATTAATTAAAATTGCATAAATGAAAAAAATATTAAATAGTATTGAAAAATTAAAATTATCACTTACCATTGTCATTTGATCGACGGAAATGTATTTATTATCGAGACGAATTAATTCTCCGGTCATTGCTAACAAGATCGAATATTTTTAATTTAAAAAAAAAACTAATTCAACAAAATTTTAAACAGAGCTTTTTTGCAAAAATTAAAGAGAGCTTTGAGAAAATTTGAGAGGAGGACTTTTGTGGTAAAAAAATGAAAGGGGAGGCCTTTTATAATTTGTGTTTTTTTGATCGTTGAAGCCCAAACGGTCAAAAAAAAGTAGCCGTTGGGCGTCAGCAAAACGCTCCCCCAGGAATGCGTTTTGCTGACACATCACCTGAGAACGCGCTGACGTGGACGCAATTTCACAGAATTCAACCTTTTCCGATAAATAATCATAAGGCCCATTTCCGTAAATAATTTTAGAAATGAGCGTTTTTAAGTAAAATGGCCATTAAATTCATATATTTTCAATGGAGGATTTTGTTTTCACACCAAAATTGGATAAACAAACCAATAATGATCACATCTTTTCTATTCTTATATTTTTATTTATTTAATTGACACATCACAAAAAATTAAATCATCTAGATTTATTTTATTTAATCTTTCTATAATTTTCCATCATCTAATTAATTGATAATATATATTTATAAATTATCAATTTATCAAATATAAATCCTAAAAATGATAAATGTTCTGGTTATTAAGCAATATCAAGGATATGTTTCTATGTGCAACGTCAAGAACCAGCATCAATTTTTTTTATCTAAATTTGTGAAATGAAAGTTTTAAATGATCATTTTTTTAAGAGTTAGAATTAAATTTATAGTAATTAAAAATTTATCATTTAATTTTTTTGAATTAGAACTAAATTGATAAATTTTATAAATTTTAAGGGTTAATTTATAAAACTTTTTATCAAATTAAATTGAAAATTGTTGTAAACATTAAGGATTAAATTTGTTCAATATTTTATATTTAGAATCAAATCAATAGAATGTGTAAACATTGGAGCCCTAAATTTATTAGTAGGCCAATAAAAAAACCCACATCAGTTTTCCGTCACTAATCTAACTGTAACTAATGAGAGAGTGGCAAAATATTTGATTTCAAAATTTTAGTGACTAAATAAAAAAATTAATTGTTCAGTGATCAAAATAGAACGAAGACAATAGTCTAATAAAAATTTTATAATTTACCCAAATATATAACATTTTATATTGGTATTGACAATTTTTATTTAACTACACCCTTTTTTAGTTGGTTTTTATTTTTTAGAATTGATATCTAAATTATATTTTCATTATCTTAATCACTCAAAATCTCACTCTTACAAAAAAATTCTAATCTAATAGTTAATCATATCATCTATATACCATATATATTACAAGGTTATTAAATTTCTAATGCGCTCACACTATAAACTTTAGCATGTAGTAAAGAAAATGAATATATATTTGAAGAAATAGTCTTAAAAGAATAATAATTTGATTATTTTAATGTTTATATGACCTAATTCAATTTATATTAATATTATTAGTAAAAAAAAATAGATATGATCATATAAAAAGTTAAAGTTACAAAAATATTTCATAAAAAAGTTATGAAAGTACAGTTTTATATTAGAGTAAGTAGATCATTTCTTAAATATAATAATTACAATTATAATCATAATTGTCATGTATTAAGAAAAACCCTAAAAACTTTTCTCTTTTTTTCTTCAAGTTGTTTGCTTTTTGTCTTTTGTTTTGCTTAGCGACGATGCTAGCCTTCGGGCTGATTATCACTCGTCTTTTTCCTCTCCCGTCAATAATTTCTTTCTTTCTTCTTCTCATTCACTACATATGTCTTCTCTCTTTTTAGTTTGCAGATATATTTTGTGGGTATTTTTGTTGTCTTTACAAGTTGTGATGGACAGATGATGGTGTCTGTCGTTCACTAAGACTCCACCGGCCACCAATAGTTTTTCTTGGAAAGTAGGTGGCTCTTCGTCAACTTCTTAATTTGTTTTTGTTTTGAGAGTATTTTAGAATAATAAATGATTTCACGTGTCAATTTGGACCTGTGTTGTCTTAAGTTTTATATGTTTTTTGTTTGTTTTTCCATTGTTTAATAAGTCTTCAGTTTTAGAAGTTTTTGTCTGCTCTTTTAGCACATTTTTTAGTCTTGCTTATGCATGTAATCTTATTTTTACAAGTGATTTTAGAGATGATTTTGTTGTCGTCCTCTCTAGTTTGGTGAATGCTCGATTCTTTTGTCGATTTTTGCTCGTCGCTTTGGACCATCCAGGGCTGATTTCCTTATCGTTTTAAGTGTTTGCAATCACTCCAGATATGTCATGCTTGAGTTGTGACAAAGCCAATAGTCAACGTGTTATAATGTTCGATTGATGTTGAGGTTAAAACGATGGAGCTTTTACTTCACCGTCTACGACGAGTGTTTTCTATTTTTTTCTTTGAATTGTATGATTCCATTTATTGAAAGAATTAATGAATTTACCTTTTAAAAAAATTATAATCATAATTCTAATTTTAGGAAAATAGTTTATTAAACTTTATAATATTTTGTTTATAAAAAAACAATTATTCACAAATTGTCAATTATATATATTTGACAGATATGAATTTAATTTGCTATATGGCATATTGCAATAACTCAATTATAATTAATTAAAGGTAACAACTAATTAAAATAAATGACATAACAAAACATTAGACATATGAACGATTTATGTATAAGTTTTCCTTTTAACAACTTTGAATGATATCAACTAGTGGTGCTCATGGGTCGGGCCCAACCAAAAAATTAGGCATGTTCGCTAGGCTAGGGCTCGACCCGAAAAATTGGGTCTAAAATTTTACCCAAACCCGGCCTAGATAAAATGATTAAACTTGGGCCCGACTCGGTGTAACAGCCCGATTTTGACCCTAATCGGAAAAGTGGCTTTGGGATCACAAATTCGAGTTTGAAAAATATTTTTAAATTATTTTTTGTGTTTATTATGTGTGAATTTGTTGGTGTTAAATTTTCGTGACTTAATTTTGTTGTTTAGGTACCCGATTAAATAAAAGGACTTAATCGCGTAAAACGTAAAAGTTACAAATTAAAGTGTAAAGTGCTTAATTGATAGTGACTTTTGAATATAAAGTATTTAAAAGGAAAATAGCCCATTTTTAGTTATAGTGGACGGCACAAGGACTAAAATAACCTTGTATTATATGTTATATATATTAGTTATAAAGGGTTAAATAAGTAATATAATAAATTAATATATGTTAAAATATAACAAATTGAAAGCCATTATCATCTTCTACCATTACCGAAACTTAGAAAACAAATAAGGTTTAAGAACTTTGAATATTCAGCCATAAAAGAAGCTTGATTCAAGGTTAGTTTTTGTTCGGTTTTTGATAATTTTTACGTTTTTGAGATCGTTGCTTTGAATACTTCAAAACCCATGTCTTAATTTTTGTTTGTGATGATGATTTTATGTTTTTCCATTGATGATACCTTGTGGTCTTTGTTGTTTGATGATGAAAAGTGAAATATATGTGTCAGATTTACAAGTTTTGTCTTTGAATTTTTGATGAATTTGAGTAATTTGCACTAAATTGTAAAAATAAATTTTTGAGGGACTAAAATGTGAAATAAATGAAATGTATGGACTTGTATGAGGACTATGAAGATTCGACCCTTGTATGGTGTAGTCAAATTTTGTGTATTTTGTGTTTTGTGCAAAAAGGACTAATTTGTAAAAAGTGTGAAATATTAGGGGCAAAATTGTAATTTGCCCGTTTATGTGTTTTTAGGCTAAATTGAATAGAATGGTGTTTAAATAAGCTTAATTTGAGTATGTTTAGATCAAGAATTAAAGAAATCGGGTTTGGATCAGAGAAAGACAAAAGTGGTCGAATAGCCGATTTCTTAGTCGTCGACGTCCGAGGTAAGTCAATAAGCATTTAAATGTTGTTATATATATGAATATATATCTATTACATAATTGAAATGAATTATTTGAATTATTTATGCTATGGCCGAATGTGATTGTGGTGATTGACTATATTCCGAGCTTGATTCGATCGAGTTTCGACGTCCGTAAGCCCCGTACAAACCTTAGGAATGATAGGATACATATGTCATGATATAGGATATCCGATATGTGTTATTGTGTAAGACTACGTCTGGGACGTTGGCATCGATTTCTGTTTACGTGTAAGATCCTGTCTAGGACAGTGGCATCGATATATGATTACATGTAAGACCACGTTTGGGACGTTGGCATTGTACGAGCTTCCGACTATCCGCTTATCCTTTTGAATTCTGAATGGTTCAACGGGCATGTGTAAGTGAAGGCCAATGTGAAATTCGAACTAAAAGAACTAAGGTACGTATATAAATTGTGTTATGAAGAGAAAGGTAAGTTATATGTTTAGTTCATTGTACAAAGGTTAATGAATAAACATGTGAGATATGTATAAGTTTTCAACTATGTGTATTCGGCCAAAGGGTATATTATGTGACTTTGATATTGAAATTTGAGTAATTATTTGTGATTGTATATAATTTACTACTTGATATAATTTTGTATATTTGATTTTGCTAAGTTGGTTGATATTACTTTGCTGTTGACTTACTAGCTTAAATAGCTTACTTTGTGATTTTCTGTCTATCTCTATTTTATAGATTTTGGATACGTTACGTGCTCGGGGATCATCAGCAAGACTATTCACACTATCGACAGTCTCATTTGGTATTTTGCTAAGTTAATTTTGAATATATGGCATGTATAGCATAGTAAGAGGTTGAATATGGATTAAGTACTTTTGTATGTAATTAATAGCCATGCGAAAATGGCTTATCTTCTTTTGATCGATTTGGTATCTATGCTTATGGTCATAATGGTCATTGAAAATGAGCTTATATTATGCCTATTTGATTAAGGTATATGTTCATGATAAGTAAGCATGCATGATGTTTTATAATTAGACTTGTTGAATTTGGGTATGTGATTAATACTTGTATTTTGGTTATGCTTTGTACGATGGATTGAATTAGTTAAGATATGGACTTGAACCGAATGTATACACGGATATTTTGGCTATGTGTAAGTGATGATTATATTATGGACATGTTGAATTCGATTAGGTAATATATATATATGTTCGAATCCAACAAATAGGTATGTGGTCATATTAGTCATCAAGTCTTGGATAATTTAGATTGAAATGATAATGTTATATGCATATGTATTCGACAATGATATGAAATTATGATAGATGTTTAAATGTGATGCAAATGAACTTAGTTTTGTAATTAGGTTATGAAATTTGTATTGGTAAATGGTAAATGTTAGATGTAATTTTGGTTTGTGAAATAATGGATATGTCTCATGATTAATTGGTTATATGATGTGATATGAAATTGATTAGGAAATTATGTATGTATTTATATAGTTATTTGGCTATACTTGGTTGAAATATTTGATGGTTGTTAATGAATTGTTCTTTATGGGATATTTGTGAGATTATGGAAAAGTGATTAATATGTTATATAAGAATATGTGTGTATTAATTTTGAAAGGTAACATAATTATGTATAACATTTACCTGTTTAAATGGTTGATATGTATAATAAATTATTTAAGTTGTTTAGCTTGATATTTGAATAGCGCATGGAATAAGTGACTAAATATGTGCTTTAATTGATTAATGATATGTATTAAAATGATTAAGCATAAGATTAGTTTGATAATTGTTTAATAAATGAAATTGAAATAATGAATGTCCTATTGTTTGGTAAGTATACGATGATAAATATGTTTGAATTTATACAGATTAGTATGGTGTGATTTAAATAGAAAATGTGCAACCTCATTCTGTTTGGATGATTAAATACATAAACGCTAGCTTTGATTTGAATGTTAAGTATGTGTCTTCAATCTGAATGCTAAGAATGTGAATATAATATGTTATGTAATGATTTATTTTTACTCTTGAATGTATCTGATATGTTTATTTATAATATATATATATGTTTGTTTTGAGTTGTGTTTTATTCGATAATGCCTCGTAACCCTAGTCCGGCGACGGATACGGGTTAGGGGTGTTACACTCGGCCCACCCATATTAAATTTTTTATATTATTTTTATATAATTTATAATATATATAATACATCAAAAATATTAAAAACACTAAAATGAATATTTCCCAACAAATTTTAAAATATATGTATAATTAAATAACACTAAGATAGATGCAACTTAACAAGCAAATGCCTCTAGAATAATAACAAAATTAACAATAAAACAAGTGTTATACAATATCCAAATAATAACCATAAAATAGTAGTAACATAATAATAAAATGGTAGCAAAATAGGGAGAAAATAACAAGAAAATAACATTAAAACAAAAAAAAATAACAGATTCTTTTGTCCTTTTATGACTTCAGCCAGGCTCATTTTTTAAATGGGCCTATATTTATATATAAATTACTTTAGAGAATGTATTATGATTGTTGTGAAAAAAAAATAATTATTCACAAGTTTTTTTTAACAAAGCTTGAATTTGTTAAAAGTTGCCAAACTGAATTGAATCAAACTGCAATTATTGGTTTCAAATATTTCAATTTTTATTTAATATTTTTTTGGTTTCGATTTCAAAAGTTAAAAATCAAATGGAGTGGTTCGATTCAATTTTTGTCCAAAAACCGAATCGAACCGCACAAAATACACATCTAGTTATAATTAGTTTTAAGCATTATATAAAAAAACCATTTGTGGAGGAGAAAATTACAACATAAACCCCTCCACCTTTTTATATAATTTTTAAGTGTTATTCAAGTTGTATTTTCATAATAAGTCCTTTCATTGCTTATATTCAATAATTAAACTTACAATTTTGCATAAGTAATTATAAATGTTAAAGCGATTTAGAAAACTTCTTTCTAAATTTATCATTATTTTTCACCACTTAAATACACAATTACATTAAAAGTGGATGTAACACTACAATAAATTATTCAGTGATCTCAATTTTTAAATTTAATTAACAATCTAATTTCAATAATTAAAAATAAAAATTAAGATAAAAAATATATATAAAAATAGAATTTCACAAAATTTACTATTATAATATTTATATTTTTAAAATAATTTCAAAACATTGTTTATTTAAATTCAGTCTTCAATATTATAAATTGCTTACACCATTTACCTTAACTCCAATCTATTTATTATATAAAAACAACATTATTTTCATCAAATAATACATTACTTTCATCATTTTCAAATTTTACAAGTTCATTTTCTTAATTAAAAAAAATACTCCTTTATCATTTTCCAATACGAAATTAAATAATCACTACTTATAAATTAAACAAAAGGTTAAATAAAAAAGAACATGCAAGAACAAGTTTAGGTAACCATTTAATTATTTCTTTAAATTTAGCATTTAATTTAAACTAAAATAAATTAGTAAAAGTGTTAAATAATTACTATTGTCTACATTCATATCGTAATGATATTATAGCGTGCGACAAAAAGAAAACTAAGCTAACCATACTAAAAGTAAACACCCATTTAAAGAGACCCTTAATTAACCAAAATTTCATTTTATACTTTTTGAATTTAAACATCTATAACAATTCACACTAACTAAATAAAAATTTTATTACATTTTAAATGATTTATTACACATTTTTTGAAATTTATTGTTACTTTTAACTTCAATTTAATTATACTTTTTTAAATTTCATAAATATATAAATATATATATATATATACATATACTTTAATAATTATTTTTTCACCATACAACAAAAAAAGCATACTACATGTTAAAAAAGTTCTTACCAATTTAAAATTTTGGAAATTATTGAAAGATTAATACAAATAAACTAGTATAATACATTATATTAAATATACACTATGGGTAAGAAAATACATAACAAGGTAAATATTTATGTTGATGTTGTCTTTAATTAACACGTTAAAAAAAAGTGAAAAAAAATTCTCTTTTAAACCAAATGATTTATCAATTTATTAACATTTAAAAAAAACATAACCTCCGACAATTTTAAAATTTAAAAGACATTTTTAATAAATTACAATTTTTAATAAAACCTATATATCAAATTTAAAATTGAAAAGTTGTATTTTAAAATTGAAAATATGACCAATTTATTGTTTTTTCTTTTATATTATATATATATTACTTAAATAGGTAGAAGAGAAACTTATTTCTCGAAGTACTTTCTAGCACTACCTCAACAATTAGGGTTGTTGAGTTTAATGTATTATCAAATCAACACACTTATCCGTGCATAAAACTTCTACATGTTAGTAGAAGGAAGCACACACAAGTATTATACACAATAACTCAACGATAATGGTTGTCAACTTTAGGGTTAGTAAGTTCACCCTTTTCGCAATTGGCTCAACAATTATAATTAATACAATTGAAGTCGACTAAGGTGGTTGTCAACTTTCATTTTATAAAAACTCCACTTTTTCCTCTTTTTTTCTCACCCAAATTCTTCTAATACTTCCAAACTCTCAAGTTATCAAGACATTTAACCATACAACTATTAGAAATTTTTTTATTTACTTAGCTCCCAGTGAGAAAATGATCAACCAATAGCCAATTATGCCTTGGATATGGTAAAATATAGGGTTTAATCTTTTATAATAATAATAATTAGTTATTGTATATATATGGACTTTTCTAGTTGTAAAATTATTTGTTTGTGATTTTTAAGTAGTCAATAGACCAAATTCTCTTTCCCTAACAAAACTTAAAGTTCTTGACTCCCGATGATCTTATCAAATGACGCTTGGAGGATGTCGATTTGTATGGGGTGCCTAAAATGGAAAATTTTATTATTATTCATGAATTAGTTGCTACCATGATCGAAAGATGGAGGCCGCAAAATTTTACATTTCATTTGCCTTGTGGGGAATCAATCATTATTCTGGAAGATGTTGCATTGATAATCGACCTTCCAGTATATGAGATGACAATGATCAGACCTAATGGCATCGACATGGAGTATTACTGCGAGCAATTATTAGGTGTTATGCCATTAAGGGAGAATTCTGTAACACCCCCAAACCCGGCCCACAAGTCCTGGCCGGATCTGGTTATGTCACTGCGGAAAAACGGTTGAAAAATCTTTGACTTTAGAATAAAACTTGAAAATTTTATTAACTTTTGGAAACCATGTCTTTTCTTTTAAAATTATAAATAAAGCTTTGTTATTAAAAATAATCCATATTAAAACTTTAGTATAAAAATATATAAATACTTTGATTAAATAGGTTGCTAAAATTAAAATCATCTTCACATAATAATTTCTTTTAAGTAAACCATAATATCAAGTAATATCAAAAATAGTGATAACAAAAATAATAATAATAAGGCCCTTATTACAAAAATAATTAATCCAAAACACTTAGTATTAAAAATTGCTTAAAAATAATTAAATCAATCTCCTTCTGCATGGGCCACCTTGCATCCTCTCCAACCCGGTCCGATCAACCTGTCACCTGCGATGTTTGAAAATAATTGGGTGAGTCATAATGACTCGATGTGTAAGTTAACCACCAAATCCACCCACATGCTAGCCACATAACATCCCAATTATCAAATGCAACAAGTAATATATTCATTTTAACAATTACCACAATCTGGGCTTGGCCCACATTCAAATCATACTCAAATACTGGGCTAGGCCCATTTCTCAATAAACCGCATATCAACTGGGCTTGGCCCATTTCCACGTATGTTCCCAAAACATACCTATCCACATGTCATATTGGGCTTGGCCCATTTCCATATTATTACAAAAATAATGCAACATGATTCCCAACCCAAACCTAGGGTCCATCCGCTACACACCCCCTTATCCAGCCTACCACACACCAGGGGACTATCGAGTCACCCTCTCCTTTTCCCTCCAAAAAGGCAACCCATGCCATCCACGATGGAGCACATAGCAACCCATCAAGCCACGATATGGCATAAAGCCGATATCAATCAAGGTAACCACGCGAACTAAATCGCAAAGATCCACAACGCGACCTCAGTCAGCGCCAATCCACGATGTAGCACAAAGCTGACATCAACCACGTACTCGAAGTACACCCGTACCTTCTTTTCATAACCCACCCATGCACATGCCACATAAAATATAATCATGATAATGCATGCACATGCTTATTAATATTCATAAATATACTCATAAACAAATAATCACACTGCAACAGATCCGATACTAACCTGGTCATCGCTATACCCTTTAGGGTATACATGGCACACTTATTACTGCACTTGTTAGTAAAACATTTAACACATAAAACCCGGAAACAGTGGGTTAGTTACACACCTTATAACCTGAAGCTCTAAACCCTCGATTTCGACGCTATCGCTTAGCGAGACTACCGTTATCTGCCTATCGTTTTCTGCTGCACGTCCACACCCCGGTGGCCAATCCCGAACTGCCGAGACGGCTCTTTTCTTAAACTTTGGGACAGGAACCTTCCCTTTCCCCTCTTGACTGGCACTCGCATCCATCGACACTTAATCAGAATCACACGATTAATCAATCAAAGCCACAATCTACTCTTAACAAATCTAAGTTACTTACTAACATCCTTACCGAAATAATCCGAGATCCCGAAGGCCTTCCTTTGCTTCATCGATTTGCCCTTGATGAGTAACCGAATTCAAATAGCTCCTAAGTGCTCCTCGCGCTAGCCTTAAAACTAAATGGAGATGAACCGAGAGATCACCCTTGCGATATTCGGCCAACCACACTAGGATGCCAACGATTTCGACAATGGTGCTCAATAATAAAGGAGTTTCGGCCTAGTCTAAAGGTTAAAGAACCGGTTGAAGGAAATAAAAAGGTATAGAAAGGAAGAGAGTGAAAGGAATTCGGCAATGAATTGGTTGACTACAACTTTCTAAGCAAAACTAAAAGAAATAAAATAAAAGAATAGGGAGAGGGAGTAGAAGAAAAATTTGGCACAAGCAATTAAAATGAGAGACTAAAAAAAATATGCAAAAGGGTGTTTCCCCTATTTATAAAATTCGGCCACTAACCGAATGAAGAACCCAAGATTCGGCCATCCTCCTACTAATTCAAATTGAATTGGTCCAATTCAAAAACAATTTGAATTGCTCCACCATTATCCCACTTATTAGATAAAATAATAATAATCCTATATTTAATATAACTAAGTAGATAAAATAGCAACTTTATCCAATATCACCACTTAAATCAAAGTAAAAGACCACCCCTTGGCCGGCCACCACTTCTTTTTTTTTTTTAATTCTAAACCAATTTCCTTTCCTATCTTAAACTCTTATTTTATCACCTCATAAAAAACAATCTAATAATAATTATCCTACAATTATCCTACCACTAAAATAAAAAAGAAAAAAAACAAAAGAATAAACTCATAATTATCTCCTCAGCAATTTAAAACAAAATTAATCCTAATCTTATCCCATTTGAAGCCCCCATGTGCCGTCCCAATACCCCAATCGGTCAGCAAAAAAAAAAACCAACCCACCTACAAATTTCTGAGATTCGAACACGGACCTGGGGGGAACCTCACTTGCCAAGTAGCGCCAGTGCCACTGGGCCACCTTGATTTTTATGCTAAAAACCCCAACAATTATTCTTAACACCTACCTCTTCACCCATCACCCAAAAAGCAAAATAAAAACGCCCAAATGCACTCCACCCTCGAACCCGTGCTCTCTTCTCCTCCAGCGCCTAAGTAGCGCCTAGAGCCACTCCGCCACCGACTTTCATGTCCATCAAACCTGCCCTTTTATTTATAAGACCTACTTAGCCCAAATCCCTTGACGCAAAAAAAAAAAAAATAAAACAAGAAATTGCTGCCGCTTGGACTCGAACCCAAGCCCCTTAGGCGCCACCTTCCAAAGCCCCCAAGCAGCGCATAACCACTTTGCCAATGCCTTTTATGTGCCTAAAACGCCCAATTAATTCTTTTAAAGCCTCTAAAGCCCAGCTCCATTCTTAACCCCCAAAATTAAAATTTTTCCTAAGCCATCCCTTGCCTTCTAGGGTTCTCCAAAACCCCCAAAATTCCTCCAACAGGACCTTAAGCCTACTAAATGCTCGGGTTATGCTCCAAACACATAACCCCTAAACCAGGGTGTTACAATTCTACTCTCCTTAAAATAATTTCGTCCCCGAAATTACTTACTACCATGCAATCCTAACTCTCTACTCTACGCCTCCGCTACGCACTCTGATTTCAATTCATCATACTTCCCAATCGTAGTCTCTAAGTTCTCACTCAAGATCCAAACCACACAAGAAAAAGCTAACTTACAAACAAAGAAAATAATTAAAGAAAATTCCATAACAAAGGAGCTTACCCGATATCACCTCCTTGGTTGACTTTGACTAGAACCACGACCCCTCGTTGTTCGAGGACAATTCTTAACCAAATGTGCCTTAGATCCGCACCGAAAGCATTCTTTACTATTTCCCCAACACTCTCCTGAATGAGTTCTTCCACATCGAACACAAGAACGATTCCGATCTACTGGTACAAGTGCACGCATTGTGATTCTCGATTTTTGGTCTTTTCTCGACATTACCAAACGATCTTGACGGTCCAACATTTCTCTTACTCTCGCTTTCTATTCTTTTCTTGGTTTTCTCTTATAGTCTTCTTAACCTCTTCTCGCGATCCGAGCTTTCTACCGTAATGGCGAAGTCCTTTCTCTTTCTTTGCGGAGCGATTAACTCCCGCAACTCATCCCGGCCCATCTTCGAATCGAACACTCCTTCAGTAATCGTGAGCCACGATTCCTTTAGTGTCTCGACTTAGTCGCACAAATTCCGCTTCATATTCCGCTACCGACTTATTCCCTTGTACTAGGTTTAGAAACGCTTTCCTTTGCGCATCTAAGTAATCGGCTCCTACATACTTCCTCCAAACTTCTCCTTAAAGTAATCCCAATCCACTGCTTCACGAGCACCTTGCACGACGGTGAGCCACCATCGATAAGCCTCGTCCCCGGCGGTAAAACAAAGACCTTTAGCTTCTCCTCACGGGTACAATCTAAGTCGTCCATAATTCTTTCGACTCCTTCTAGCCAATACTCGCTACATTCGAGCCACTCCCGATACTCCCTAAAAAACTTCACTGCTCGACCGAGTCTCTGGACACCGACTTTCGAGTTCCATTTCCCCTACTAGCTCTTGCCACTTGTCAGTAGCACTCGTAGCATGGCTTGCGACAACTGCGTCATCTTCTTCCGCCTCGATCTTGCTCCTCCGCGACCACTGCTGGCGGTGGCACTTCACTTTCTGACCCATGGCGAGACCCTACCGGTTCCGAAGCTGCCATTCTACCTCTACCGCGTCCCCTAGAACTCATCTCTATCGTCGCGATTTAATCTGATTTAAGAAATTTTATGCATTAGAAATTTTGTTCCACTATTTAATCGCGAGCAAATTTTTATGAAAGAAGGGTATTTTAAAGTAGTTCTTTCGATCACACAAAGTCTCAGTTCAAGTTTGCTACCCTAATTCAAAGAATCACATTTACACACACATTCATTCATCCACAAGAACACATTCCTTCCTCAGTAGAGGCACATTCAGTGGTATCCACCACACACATCAACTATTCGGACCTTTCTCGCCTGCTTTCTACCCCAAAGTGGTATTTCCGTCATTTTTCCTACAGGGTATTTTCGTAACTTATCAGAAAAATTTTGAAAGCCTTAATAAATCAGGATATTTTGATATTCCAAAACTTTAGGGGTATTTTCGAAAAATTCTCAAATTAAAGGTATGCCAGGATTTTGGAAACCAGGGGTATTTTGGTAATTTGTCAGTTAGGGGTAATTTTGTAAATTTTCAAAATCAGGGTGTCTTGAATTTTTACAAAATAGCATTTTTGAATACTTTTGCAAAGTAGGGAAATTTTATTAAAATTGGGGTTAAACCGGCAATTTTGAAAGTCAGGGGCATTTTAGTAATTTTCAACACAGGGGTATTTTCGTAAACTTCCAAAGTCAGGGTATTATTTTGAAATATAGAATTTTAGATACTTTTACAAAGTATGAGAATTTTATTGAAATCCGGGTAATATGAGAATTTTAAAAATCAAGGGTATTTTCGTAATTTTGCCACTAGGGGCATTTTGGTAATTTTGGTAAGTCGGAAATATTTTGAAAGTTTTCAAAAATAAATTTTCGCTACTATTAGAAGAGATGCTCTAATGATTTTAAAACTAGGGTTTCCATAAAACTTGGCTCATCCTTTTCGGTTTTATTCAATGTGTGTTTGGCCTATGACCGAGTCCTCTTGGTTGTATGAACCGAAGCTACGCACTGGTAGGAATCCCGCAAGAAGAGGAGGTGAGTCACGAGGACTCGCTAAGTACCAAGCTCTTCCGGATCCAATCCTTGACATGCGCATTGGGGTTACCACACCCTAACTCGGCGACTTAGTCGTAGGTTTGTTTTAGTAACCTTAAGTCTTATGCATAAGTTTGAGTAGACTAGTCCTGGGGTTTAACAGATCCTAGTTCACTAATCTACGAGCCCAACTAAGCCCATAATAGATTCATATAACAAATTACTTCACAAGTCCAAGTACTTACAGTGGACTCGGGTAGAGGTACAAAGTGCCATGCCGAATACACGAAAATATTTCATAAAAACCCATATTTTTGAAAAGCCCATTTTGAAACGTTTTGGGCCCAAAACCCTCAAAGCCGAGTTTTGAACCGGCTCGATACCAAATCAGAACACCCCAAACCCGGCCCACAAGTCCTGGCCGGATCTGGTTATGTCACTGCGGAAAAACGGTTGAAAAATCTTTGACTTTAGAATAAAACTTGAAAATTTTATTAACTTTTGGAAACCATGTCTTTTCTTTTAAAATTATAAATAAAGCTTTGTTATTAAAAATAATCCATATTAAAACTTTAGTATAAAAATATATAAATACTTTGATTAAATAGGTTGCTAAAATTAAAATCATCTTCACATAATAATTTCTTTTAAGTAAACCATAATATCAAGTAATATCAAAAATAGTGATAACAAAAATAATAATAATAAGGCCCTTATTACAAAAATAATTAATCCAAAACACTTAGTATTAAAAATTGCTTAAAAATAATTAAATCAATCTCCTTCTGCATGGGCCACCTTGCATCCTCTCCAACCCGGTCCGATCAACCTGTCACCTGCGATGTTTGAAAATAATTGGGTGAGTCATAATGACTCAGTGTGTAAGTTAACCACCAAAATCCACCCACATGCTAGCCACATAATATCCCAATTATCAAATGCAACAAGTAATATATTCATTTTAACAATTACCACAATGGGCTTGGCCCACATTCAAATCATACTCAAATCTTTGAAGGCTAGGCCCATTTCTCAATAAACCGCATATCGACTGGGCTTGGCCCATTTCCACGTATGTTCCCAAAACATACCTATCCACATGTCATATTGGGCTTGGCCCATTTCCATATTATTACAAAAATAATGCAACATGATTCCCAACCCAAACCTAGGGTCCATCCGCTACACACCCTTATCCAAATTTACCACACACCGGGGGACTATCGAGTCACCCTCTCCTTTTCCTCCAAAAAGGCAACCCATGCCATCCACGATGGAGCACATAGCAACCCATCAAGCCACGATATGGCATAAAGCCGATATCAATCAAGGTAACCACGCCGAACTAAATCGCAAAGATCCACAACGCGACCTCGATCGGCGCCAATCCACGATGTAGCACAAAGTCGACATCAACCACGCACTCAAGTACACCCGCACCTTCTTTTCATAACCCACCCATGCACATGCCACATAAAATATAATCATGATAATGCATGCACATGCTTATTAATATTCATAAATATACTCATAAACAAATAATCACACCGCAATGATCCGATACTAACTCGGTCATCGCTATACCCTTTAGGGTATACATGGCACACTTATTATCGCACTTGTTAGTAAAACATTTAACACATAAAACCCTAAACAAAGGGGTTAGTTACACACCTTATAACCTGAAGCTCTAAACCCTCGATTTCGACGCTATCGCTTAGCGAGACTACCGTTATCCGCCTATCGTTTTTGTGCGCACGTCCACACCCCGTGGCCAATCCCGAATCTAGCCGAGACGGCTCTTTTCTTAAACTTTGGGACAGGAACCTTCCCTTTCCCCTCTTGACTGGCACTCGCATCCATCGACACTTAATCAGAATCACACGATTAATCAATCAAAGCCACAATCTACTCTTAACAAATCTAAGTTACTTACTAACATCCTTACCGAAATAATCCGAGATCCCGAAGGCCTTCCTTTGCTTCTGTCGATTTGCCCTTGATGAGTAACCGAATTCAAACAGTTCCTAAGTGCTCCTCGCGCTAGCCTTAAAACTAAATGGAGATGAACCGAGGAGATCACCCTTGTCGATATTCGCCAACCACACTAGGATGCCAACGATTTCGACAATGGTGCTCAATAATAAAGGAGTTTCGGCCTAGTCTAAAGGTTAAAGAACCGAAGTTGAAGGAAATAAAAAGGTATAGAAAGGAAGAGAGTGAAAGGAATTCGGCAATGAATTGGTTGACTACAACTTTCGGCAAAACTAAAAGAAATAAAATAAAAGAATAGGGAGAGGGAGTAGAAGAAAAATTTGGCACAAGCAATTAAAATGAGAGACTAAAAAAAATATGCAAAAGGGTGTTTCCCCTATTTATAAAATTCGGCCACTAACCGAATGAAGAACCCAAGATTCGGCCATCCTCCTACTAATTCAAATTGAATTGGTCCAATTCAAAAACAATTTGAATTGCTCCACCATTATCCCACTTATTAGATAAAATAATAATAATCCTATATTTAATATAACTAAGTAGATAAAATAGCAACTTTATCCAATATCACCACTTAAATCAAAGTAAAAGACCACCCTTGGCTAACCACCACTTTTTTTTTTTTTTAATTCTAAACCAATTTCCTTTCCTATCTTAAACTCTTATTTTATCACCTCATAAAAAACAATCTAATAATAATTATCCTACAATTATCCTACCACTAAAATAAAAAAGAAAAAAAACAAAAGAATAAACTCATAATTATCTCCTCACCAATTTAAAACAAAATTAATCCTAATCTTATCCCATTTGAAGCCCCCATGTGCCGTCCAATACCCCAATCGGTCAAAAAAATAAAACCAACCCACCTACAAACCCCTGATTCGAACACGGGACACAGGGGAACCTCTCTCACTGCAAGTAGCGCCCGTGCCACTGGGCCACCTTGATTTTTATGCTAAAACCCCAACAATTATTCTTAACACCTACCCTCTTCACCCATCACCCAAAAAGCAAAATAAAACGCCCAAATGCAGCCTCCACCCTCGAACCCGTGCTCTCTTCTCCTCCAACGCCTAAGTAGCGCCTAGGAGCCACTCCGCCATGCTGGACTTTCATGTCCATCAAACTCGCCCTTTTTTTATAAGACCTACTTAGCCCAGGTCCTTGACGCAAAAAAAAAAAAAAAAAAAACAAGAAATTGCTGCCGCTTGGACTCGAACCCAAGCCCCTTAGCGCGCCACCTTCCAAAGCCCCAAAAGCAACAGATAACCACTTTGCCAATGCCTTTTATGTGCCTAAAACGCCCAATTAATTCTTTTAAAGCCTCTAAAGCCCAGCTCCATTCTTAACCCCCAAAATTAAAATTTTTCCTAAGCCATCCCTTGCCTTCTAGGGTTCTCCAAAACCCCCAAAATTCCTCCAACAGGACCTTAAGCCTACTAAATGCTCGGGTTATGCTCCAAACACATAACCCCTAAACCAGGGTGTTACAAATTCAATGGAATTAGATGGTGTCGATTAAACTGCATGTGGTTGAAGAAGCTTGTTGATTTAGCCCCTCCAACGCATACCACTAAATTGGAGTTGGATTGATATGCTAAATTTTGGCACACGCTTTTGTGTTCTTCCTCTAACAATTAGACACTGAACGATCTATTTGAGGTAATGGAGCTTCTCCTAGCAGCTAATGGTGTATTGTCTCTACTAAACCATTCTATATACATCTCTGAAGTTGCAAATTTCAATCCTCAACCCTTGCACCCTATTGGTGATGTTAAAAATGATTGTCGCACAAGGACACTTGCTATAGAAATCTAATTGCCTAATTATGCTCCCTATCAGAACGCAAATCAATGCAATGAAACTCATCCATATTATACGAATTTGTTAGAATTTCTTGGACCATCTCGAACTACATTAATACTTGATCTGACTTATGCCACTTAATGCAAGAAAAGTATATAAGTGGTGTGCAAATAGTAAAAACATCATTATGCATATAAAATAGTTGGTGAATGAAGGGTGATATTAGATATTGGTTGATGAACTAATTTATCTCTTACAAACTAGTCTAGATATAACACCCCTCGACTGACATGATTGTTGGGTCCGAGCTATAGGATGCCACATATGTTGCCGAAGCAACAACTATAAAAAAACATTATAAATAAACCATTTAAACATTCAAACATTCCATAACCACAATTATCACATGCTATAGAAACTTTTTCGAGACTCAATCAAGCTTACGAAAGCTCATTTTTTGTTCCGAACATAAAATAGAACCAAATTGCAAAATTTTCAAAATTTCAGATCAGGTATCGCTATCCCTGACAAGTACCAATACCATTTTGAGCTTTGATGTTTAGAAAAATTGAATTAAAACCAAATATATCAATACCAGTCATAAAGTACCAGTACCCTTTTCAAGTTATCAATACCTTACCTCTGTATCGATACCATTTTTAAGTTTGAAGTTTTGAAAAATTAGAAAATTTTGCTAAAGCATCGATACCTTTAGGCATTGATACCTCATAGAAAAATGTCAAAAATATACATTTTGTTACTTATTTCATGCCAATCTATCAACTTACCCAAATGGTGCTTAAATGCACACTTTTACTTGCATAAAATCAAACCAAAACCATGGCTAAACAATTCATTTAACCAATTCGAAATATCCATTCCAACATTTCCACAATTTGGCATCAAACATATTAGTCCAACTTATACCAATTTCACCTACTCATTCATATATATAATCCTTTCAATACCATCATCTAAACTATTATAATTCAAACTCAAATATGCTACTATAAGCTACCAAGCATAATTCAAGTTCATTTGCTAAAAACTAATCATTTCAAAAAGATATCAACATTACCAATTCAAGCATAAGATTGATCACAACTATACCAACTTCCAAAGGTAACCAAAAGCATAACTCATATATACATGCCATAAAACCGAACTTCAAAACAATTAAAAGAATACCAAATTAATAATAGGATAGTGCGAGCTTCTCGTAGATCTAGTCGACATGTTTCGAAAGTTGAAATCTACAGGAAAAAGGGAAAATAACAGTGTAAGCATTTCAAATGCTTCACAAGTTCATAGGTGCTTAAATGATAAACTTACATCGAGTTTCAATCAAACATATCAAACTAATTAACTTGTCAAAATATGCCTAACATAACAAATCACAACAAAATGTGAGTTCATCATATGACCAAATCGTATAACAATCCAACATTTAACATCTTAATTCAATTCAATACCATTCACATGAAATCAATAATTCAATACTGTTTGCATAATCTAATCAACAGTTAACCATTTGTAAACCAAACTCATATCATTCCATTGTCATTTTTCATTTTCATTAACCATTTAGCCCGAAGAACTTTAATGAACAGATTCGAATACAAAAGTAAATACACTAGACCAAATTACTCGTTCGGGTAATAACTACACCACACCAAGGCACCAAAGTGCAAAGTCCATAGGCTATCATACATAATCGTATAAAAATATGTCCTTCCACCACACCAAGGTCTCCGAAGAGACATTTAGTATTCTGCAAGAAATTTTGAATCTTGATATGATCTGTAATAAACTCTGTACAATCACATACTTTGTACCATCACATAAAACTCGTACCAACGTGCAAATAACCCTATTGATATGTTAATCGAATCTTATCCTTTTTTACGTTCATTCGAGCACATTTAGCACATATAACCTTTTTTTTACATTTTAGTCCACATCTTACCTTTTTGCACCAAATCGTAAATAATTCAATTTACATTCACATAATAGAAATTCATAATTCAAGTATATATTACAATTGCATATAATCATACCATATGAACTTACCTGTAAAAAACAAAAACAAACAAAACGTTGATAACTAATCTACAATTTTGCCTTTTCCTCGATTTTCCTCCATTTGATTCAATTATTGATCTATATGATAATTCATTTCAATTGATCAATTCCAAATACCTTATAACATCCTATTACATGCATATGGCAGTTCAATTTCATTTTTTGAAAGTTCTCTGAAGTTTCACATTTTATTCGATTAAGTCCATAAGATCAAAATTACCATAACTTTTAAATTTGAGCCTCGATTTTAAAACCGATCTTAATTATATTTTTCTATAACCCTATATTAACAATAATTATAGAAATATTACACTAATTTCAAAATTCATGCACTTTAGTCCCTATGTTCAAAAACTAGTAATTAAACTTTACAGACAAGTCCTTTTCACTTCTAAGCTTAAAATCTGACAATTTAACACCAAAAACTTCAAGAAATCAACAATGAAAACTTCTAGAAACCTTAAAAGTTTTACAAATTGGTACATAGGTTAGCTAAATCAAGCTCTCGAGACATCAAAACATAAAAAATTATAAGAAACGAACTAGGAACCACTTACCGATTGAGGGACTAAAGTTTGAAAGCTTGAAACCCTTGTATTTCATCTTAGCTACGATGAGGAGAAGATGAACATGAAAATGACCATTTTTTTCTTTAATTTATCTTTTATACTAAGATTTAACTTTAATTAACCTTAATTAATTAAACTAACCTTAATTAGCTTAGCTTTAATCATCATTAATCAATAATAAGTGGAAGATGGCATCATCATCCACCATTCAATAATTAAAATGGGTCAAATTGCTCAATTGGTCCCTAAATTAATTAAAAATCCATAACTATTAACTTTTTCCACTTTTACAATGGAGTCATTGTACCTTAATTAACTATTCAATTAACAAAATTAAAGTATCAAACTTTAATTAAACTTTATACTAATCTTGTAAATATTAAATAATAAGATTTATGGACTCGCTCGTTAGAAATGGGGTTTCAAAATAGTTATTTCTGACACCACTGAAAAACAGGCTATTACAACTCTCCCCCTCAAGAAATTTCATCATCGAAATTTTTACCTGAGAATAGATTAGGTACTGTGATTTCATAGTTTCCTCTGACTCCCACGCAGCCTCCTCCTCTATACAATGTCAATGCCATAACAGCTTCACTAGAGGTATACTTATTTGTTTCAGAGTTCTTTTACTTCTCGAGTAAAATTTTTTACCGATTCTTCCGAATACGACAAATTTAGCTGAAGTTCTACTTTTTTGGGGGATATCATATGAGTTGGATCTGATCTATACCATTACAGCATCGATACGTTAAAAACATTATGAATCTTTTCAAGTTCTCGAGGCAAATCAAGTCGATAGGCTACCAAACCAACCCTTTCTAGAATCTCGTACAACCCTATGAACCTCGAAGTAAGTTTTCCTTTCCTGTCGAAATGCAAAACTTTATTCTAGGGTGAGACTTTCAAAAAAACTTTGTCACAGTCTGAAACTTGATATCTTTTCTCTTCAAATCAACATACGATTTCTAAAAATCTGAGGCAACTTTCAAACAGTCTCATATAACTCTAACTTTATCCCTTGTTTCTAGTAACAAATCAGTCCCTGCCAACTTTCTCTCGCTTAACTCTGACTAATACAATGGAGTCAGCATTTTTGACCATACAAAGCCTCATATGGTGCCATCTTGATACTTGTTTGTTAGTTGTTATTATAGGAAAACTCAACTAACGGCAAAAATTTCTCCCAAGTGCATTCAAATTCAATAGTACAACATGCAACATATCTTCAAGTATCTGAATCACCCGTTTTGATTGTTCATCTATCTGGGGATGAAAATTTATCTTGAAATTTAAGTTAGTACCCAGGGCTTCATGCAACTTACCCCAAAACCTGAAAGTAAATCTCAGATCTTGATCACAAATAATAGACAGCGGTACACTATGCAATCTAACAATTGCAGTGATGTACAACTCAACTGAATTTTCAAGCGAGTAATTTGCCCTAACAAGAATAAAATGTGCGGACTTAGTCAATCTGTCAACTATTACCCAAATTGCTTCTTTCTTTTTCGGTGACAGCAGTAAACTCGATACAAAGTTCATAGTAACACACTCCCATTTTCACTTCGAAATCATCAAAGGTTGTAACAAACCTAACGAAACCTGATGCTTGGCTTTCACTTGTTGACATACTAAACATTTTGTCACAAACTCTGAGATTTCTCATTTCATTCATGGCCACCAATACAACTGTTTCTGATCGTTATACATTTTACTACTACTTGGCTAAATTGAATAGGTACTGCTGTGACCTTCATGTAAAATATATTTCAATTCTGAATTTCTTGGCACACACAAACAGTTTCAGAAATATAGACTACCATTATCACAAATGGTTAATTCATCAGTCTAACCACTTTCAACTAGTTTCTGTTTTGCAAAGAAGTCTGAACCATCTTTCTACAATGAAGAATACCAATTTAGCTCTCAACTCGGTTAGAATAGGATTGTCACGTTGCAAATTTAGATGAGTATTCATTGCTTTCAAAGCAAACATAGATTTATGACTCAAAGGGTTAGCTATAACAGTAGCTTTACTTGAATGGTATTCGATAATCAGATCATAATCTTTCAACAACTCGAGCCATCCGCGCTATCTCAGATTCAACTTTTTATGTGTCAGCAAATACTTCAAGCATTTTTTATTAGTAAAAATATGGCATTTCTCGTTGTATAATTAATGTCACTAGATTTTCAAAGAAAACACAACCTCAACTAATTCCAGATCGTGCGTGGGATAATTCTTCTCATATAGCTTAAGCTGTCGAGAAGCATAGCCTATCACTTTCCCATATTGCATTAGTACACAACCTAATCTGTTAAGTGAAGCATCACCAAAATCAACGGATCCTTTCTCATATTCAGGCCGAGTCAACACAGGAGCTTTTGTTAACACAGCTTTCTATTGATCGAAACTCTGTAACATCCTAAACCCAACCTGATCGTTGGGTTTGAGCTATAGTGTGTCACATTCGTTACCATTGCAAGTACGATCAATTCACAATTTAATTATACAATTTATATGGTTAAAATCAAACAAAACATACATTTAATACGATATATAATAGTTCTTGAGTCTTTCACGAGCTTATGAATGCTCTAAAACTAATTTGAGATCGAAGTAGGACTGAAATGTAAAAATTTCAAAATTCATGATCAATGTCGTGACATGAAGGGGCTCCTCATCTTGACGTAACATACTAACTTGGCTAAAGGCCTTCTTGTCACGATGATTAAACTCATCGTTGCGATGAAATTCGTGTGACATCGCATCATCACATACTGAACTTGTAATTTCAAATACTTCAATGCATAAAAACTTCTATAAAGTTTTTTACCATATCAACAATATTTATATGTTGGTTCTGGTGCCCTAAGTGTAGTATTTTTGTCTAAGTACACTTGTAATTTTTTTGTACAAATTGGTTAATAACTTTATTCATTAATACATTAATACATTAATACTTTGTATATTGTCCTCACATGATTTTTGGATGCAGAGAAAAACAAGAAGCAAATGTTGCTCATTGGTTGTCTAAATGTTTAACTGATACTAAGCAGTATTCCATGGTCGAATTGTAGTATAGAAAGACAACTTGTATTAGTAAACGAACCTAAACATACCCTTAGTTTAATTGGAAATGAGAAAACCAATTAAAAGACTAATATGTCATCTATCAAGTCCAATTGGGGAGATGCCTTGTCTTGGGCATCAAAACAGATGACTCCTAAGACATAAATGTGACTGACTGGACTGACAGTACATTAGATTAGACCCAAGTAGAATAGATCCTAAATCTGTTTATGGATTTATTCACTTGTGATGTTCATAGTGTAGCATACCTAAATCCTGAATGGATGGCGGACTATGTATGTGTGACTCGTACACTTTGATGTGAGTAAAAGCTTAAGTTTAAATAAATAAGGAATCAAAAGCTGGTACGTTGGGTGTACAACTTCTGTAGTATGTAGCGTCATTCACAATAGTGGAATTCATAACCCAAACATCGGTAAATGATATCCTCTTATTGGGATTACATGGTTAATGAAAAGTAAATGTTGCCATGGGTCATCCGTCTTTGTGATGGATGACTTAATCACTATTTGATAGAGATGAACTTTTCATGAAGGAAGATGTAATGATTACCATGAGATAAAATAGGATCATATTGGTAGAACGGATATTATCCCAAAGAGACCAATGATACCTTATGAGGGTAACACACTTATGACAAGGTCATTGGACGAGCACTGAGTAGTTGCTTTCATAATGTTATGTTATTGGGATGAGCTCAGTCATGATACTATAGTTGAATGGCATCGTGACTAAATGAGTTTATAATTAATAGGTGAAAAGTCGAAACTTAAATATAAATCATTGGAGCTTCAACTACATATGTCCAAGTAGTCCCTCTACTAGCTCTTTGAAACGAAAAATGAATTACATGTTTGAATAGAAATGAATGGAATGAATAGGAAAAGAAATGGGAAAAATTCAGGAATGATTATGATTTTCTCCAAAATGGAGAAATGGAATCATTTGGAAATGAATGTAGGTTTCCAAAAATGGAAATGATCCATTTGTAATCCTATATAGGGTATTTAAAAAATGATCGAAAGAATAAGTTTATGTTTTCAGAATGTTTTGAATCCCGAAAATGACAATAATCTATTCCGTTATAGTGAACATGTTGATTTGTGAAATATTGAACATATTTTCTTGAAATTTTACCAAGGAAAATTTGTCAAAATGTTGCTGAGGGTAAAATAGGGATGAGAAAATTATTTTATATATAAATATTAAATTTTATTTTGGAACATAGAAAAACTGAATTGGGTTGGATCACATAACAGAGTACTAGGTCAAAAAGGCCAAGGAAGTACTCGTAATTGGACTCGATGTGAGAGAGGCCTAAAAATCCCTCATGAACTTGAAGGTGGTGGCAACCTTAGTAGGAATACTAGGGTGTGCCATCCACCCTGCTCCTATTCTAAGTAGGATATTTTTCTATTTGAAAAAAGCCACTACAACTCAACAAGGGTTCTACCTTTTTTTGCTATAAATAGATGACATTGACTGCCTTCGGATGTACTAATGTTTAGAGTACGAATACTACGATAAAATAAAGAACTATGAGGCGGTATTTGCAAGTATACGGGTCTAGTTGTAATATAGTTTTACAATGGAGTAGGTGAGTACTCCAGGGATCGTACCCAAGGGAGGGAGTGCTAGGTCAATTCTAACGGAAACACTAAAAGATCTAATTAGTACTTTTAAATTTAGTTATAGTACGAAGGATATAAAATAAAGGATTTTTGGGGATTTTATAATAATGAAAATAAAATAGCATAAAAAGATATAATTCAAGAGATTAAAAAGGAAGGATAAATCAATTCTGATTATGAGTAATTAGCTTGCTTCGGTAATCTCCATCAATTGTAGCTCCGGGTTCCTCTTCAATCAACTAGTCGCTACCCTAGCAAGATCTTCCGATCTTCCTCTAACATAATGATTCAGCAAGAATTGCTTATCTTCCAACCTCACAGTCCAGATTGGTTAGGGACTAAGGTGTTCACACGGATGGGCAATACGAATTTTGGGTTGATTCCCACATTGATGACTTCTCGGGGTTTTCAGGCCTAGGGTTTGTTTCACGTTCTCCCTTTCCCAAACAGCTAATCTGAAACACCCCAAACCCGGCCCATGAGCCCTGATCGGATCTGGTATGTTCCTCGAAAAACGGTTAAAAATTCCTTTGTTACTTTGGAAAATCTGAGTGGTTTTGAAGAAAGATTTGCTTATGTTGGGTTCAATTGAAAACTTTGTTAATTTAGAAATCAGAGATTTATTAAAAACCTTGTTTTCATATTAAAAGATATGTCGAAATTGTTTTAAAAAAAATTACCTTTAAATTGATAATTATTTGTGGTTAGGTGGCAAAACGCTTAATATTTAATTTTAAGAAAAACCATTTAACCTTGATTTAACCTTACTCGTATTGTAATATAATCAAATAAAAAGCATGCATAAAACAGTTCATACTATGGCCTTATTACATCAAAATTTAAAACCCAAAATAAATCCAAAGTATTTAAAATATAACATGTCCAAAATTAAATAAAATCCCGAACTGAGCATGGCCACCACTAAGCTCTTGCCGACCCGGTCCATCACTGAGCGTCACCTGAAAAATATTCCCACAACAGGGTGAGTCAAATAGACTCAGTGTATAATTAGTCCACTGAATTCCACCCACCTGGGCTTAGCCCACAACTGCATATTAAATCACATATCAGATAACAAGGCAACTTATTCACATAATTCCACAATTGGGCTTGGCCCATATTCATACCACATATCGGATAATAATGTAATTAACCACATGAGTCCACATATTGGGCTTGGCCCATTTCCACATCGATCCATATTTCATACATAATCATGCATAGTGCACCCAACCCAACCTAGGGTCCATCCGCTACACACCCCCGTACCTGCCGTACACACCAGGGGATTACTAAATCGCCCTCCAACCGCTACACATCTCTTTGGCAGTCATGCTGCTCAAAGCCGTGGCTTAGCCACCGATCACCTAAGTGACCCCATATATCTGTATCCACGAGGTGACTCAAGGTTATCCTCTATCCACGGTGATGCACACAGCTATCATCCGCCCACGATGTGGCACATAGCCAACACCCCTTCTTGATGAAGCACATAGCCAACATCAAGCGCCAATGTAGCACAAGGCTAACATCAGACCACGTACATAAATATGTACACCCTGTCCTTTGATAGTCCTTTTCATATCCCATTCCATGCACATGCAACATACGATAATGACATAATAAAATAATGCATGCACATGCTATTCGGTATTCAATCATACTCACATATACATATAATAACCACACTTCATCAGATTTGCCGCTGACCTGATTATCGACATACCCCTTAAGGGTATCCATTTCATATTTACCACTGCACTGGTTAGCACATTCATAACACATATAAATACAACATATACCCGGAAAACGGTGGGTTAATCACACACCTGATAACCTGAAGCACTAAGCTCTCGATCCCGATGCTATCACTAAGCGACACTACGACTATCTGCCTATAATTCTCCCCGCTGCGCCCACACCGGTGGGCCAATCCCAACAATGAGAAACGAATCTCTTCTTAAACTTCGGAATAGGGGCTTTCCCTTTACCCTCGTGACTGGTATTCACGTCCATCGTAGAACACTTAATCAGAACAATCGGTTAATCAACACTATTATGGTCTAAGTATATTGAATCCACACTTACTAAATATTCTTACCAAATGATCTCGAATCCCGAAACTCTGCTTACTCCTGTCGATTAGCCCCTTGCTTACCAAATCCTGAAATACTTGCTTGCTCCTTGAGACTGTCGAAATCCTATATGCCATTGTTAGAATCGGCTATACACAATAAATCCATGAAGATAGCCTTTGGCCGAATATTTCAATGCTTACCTTGAGTATCTTAAATCCCGAAAGAACACCTTTACTCTGGCTAAAACCAAAAGAAACACATTAATATGGCCTTAAGCATATTCGGCCCCTTGATTTTGGCATACCAAAAGAAAGAGAAAGGAAACCAACTGCTAATAGGAGTACTTACCAACGTTTGCTTAGAGAGACTACAAGAAGATAGTCGACGGCACCCTCCTTGGGGATTCGGCTTTCGAAACAACAAGGGAAGAAAAAGAGATATTGATGAGGCTCACCAGAGATTTGGCTTATGCTCTAAATGGTAACTACATATTCGGCTATGGCTCTCCAAAGAAGAAAGTTTCGGCTTGCCTAAGGAGTCTTTCGGCTTTGAGGATCACCAGCAAAGAAAGGAGAAAAAGAAAGCTACCAATTTCGGCCAAGGTCCCAAATGACAAAGGAGTGTTCGGCCATACAAGAAACTAAGTAGAATTGGGGTTTGAAGAAAAGAAAAAAATAGGGAGAGAAGTTAAGAGAATTTCGGCAAAAAGATGAACACACTCCCTAGCTAAAATTTGGCACCTATCCCCCTTAACATGACCGAATTTGCTCCCTAAAGAATCTCTTGGCCGGCCACTACATTCTCCTCTATCATATCCCACATTTTTCTCCTTTATCACTTCATTTAAAATAATAAAACAACAATTATCCCTTATCTTATAGCCGAATTTTAAAAGAATTATCCAAGGCTTATCTTCATCTTTTCAAAGTCCCCAAGCCGTCCAACTGCTCCTCCTCTTTGACGCAAAAATAAAAGCTCCCCGTGCTACCAACATGACTCGAACCTCCTCCCTTCTCCCTTGCCTGAGGCGTCACATACCAAGGCCCTAAGTGGCGCCTCCAAGCCACTCTACCAAGCCCAATTCCATGTCCAAATTCCCTCACAAATTCCCTTAAGGCCTCCTTAGCCTAGCTCCCCTTTTTAGACTTAAAACTTAATATTTTTCCAAAACATTCACTTATATCTTAGAGTTCCCGAAACCCTTAAAACATATCCAAACACACTCCACACATACTGCCACTTGAATTATGCACTAAATGCATAACCCCTAGATCCTGGATGTTACATAATCCATCAAGTAGCCCTACAAAACAATTAACAGATCATACCTGTACTCGCTAATCCCCCATAGAAGGATTAGTTCCTCATGGCGTTCATAAACAATATATAATCAATGTAAAGAGAAAGCATGCTAATTAAATCAACAAGATAAAGTAAATGAAAGAGCTTGATTGTATTGATATTAAGTACAACTCCATAGAGTTGAATGATCCCACAATCCAAATCTCTTGAAAGAAAACAACAAACAAATAAAGTAAACTCTAGAACCCTAAGAAAATGAAACTAAATATAAAGGAAGAAAGTAAGTTAATCAAATAGTTTTTTTAACATGTGCCAAATGAACCTATTTATAGCATTTAGGTGGTCGTCGTCCTTAACCCCAGGTTACTTGACGTTCTTAAGCTTTAAGTTCGATTATGCGGACCAAAACTCCCCTGCTTCATGTCTAATTTTCGTTCTAAAGTCGATGTCTGACACACCAGGACCTGTTTCGTGACATGGCAACCAATATGCTCCTTTGTAGCCATCTTTAGGGGTATGTCGTGACACCTTCAGTCTGTGCCGTGAGATTAAAGGCAGACTTGAGTTTTCTTTATTCTATTCCCTATGTTGCAACATCAGTCCTCCTGTGTTGCGACATAGCGTCCAGTATCGTCTTAAAATGCCTTTTGATGGTGTTCTGTGCACTCACAAAGTACGTTAGCTCTCCTTTAGGCCTTATTCGGCCTTTAGGGTCAATAAAAGACTCTATTTACACATTTTATTAAGTGTAGGTAAAACCAAAGAAACTTAACTAAAATGTAATGAAAATACTTGTATTCAGGCTCCTTAAGTGTGAAAGCTAGTTTAATCTGCTACATTGAATTTTGGCAGATCAAACTCCACCACACTTAAGTCATTGATTCTCATAAAGCAACATAAAAAAATATGACAAATAAACATGACGACCCTTAAGCAAGTATGATACAAGTATTGACTTCGGAGCATATAACTTAGGCATTTCATGTTTATTAACAACTTCAACATGATGAATAGTTTACTTACCACCTTTGACTTTAAACATCTAAGTTCAGTATGTTAGAAAATATACAAGTATTAAGGGTCAGAAAATATACAAGTATTAAGGGTCTCTCCTAGAGGAATCCATTAACAAATCATACAAGTACTTTGATTATCCAAGCAGAATACAAATAGTCGTTTATGCACATGTCTAGTATGATGTCTATTCATGTATAAGGATATTTAGGTCACATAGGACTTTTTGGCTTGTAACATTCTGAAGCTTAGGACAGCTATAGAATTGAAAAATAGTAAACATCAACAAGTTTACAAACACGAAATAGTTTGGCACATTGTATTGATCCTTATTCTTCCCCTTTAGTGACCTTTACTCGTTCACCGCCTTATTTCTCCTTCTTTCACCTTCCTTGTCTCTCCATATAGGAAATCATAGCATGACATAGTAACTACGGCTAGCCTACGAGTTTTGGTGCACTAAAGAACTGTTTTTTTCTATTATTGTGACTTTGTCACTGTTCTTTTTCAATTTTTTTCACTTAAGAATGCTTTTTTGCTTTTTAGGTAGTTTTTCTAGTCGTATGGATTTTCTCTTTTAGATATTTCTTTTTTTTTTGCACTTTTAGGCTAACCTATAATTCCTATATCACATTAGTCTTTCCTTTTGCACTTTATTTTTACAAACTTTGCCATGATGTATCTACTTAACCTCCCAATACGTATGGCCAAACGTCTATAATCGTGCAATGCAAGACCAAAGAACAAAGGCAAATACAAATTGACATTTTCAGGATCGAGGCCTGTAATGTGGTTCATCAAGAACTGTCAATAGACTCAAAAATTGGTTCTAAAGGTGAAATATAATTAAGACAACTTTTTGGCTCTGTATTTGTTCCAAGCAATGCCTTAGATCATCCCTAAATATCTCAACATGAAAAAAAATTTAATCAACCAAACGAATACAAATTCAACTATTTATCATTTGTACTAGCATGCTCGTTTCCTTGTATTTTCTATATCACTTGGTACAATTGATTGCTTAATACCTATTTTTAGTGTAACATATAGATATTAATAGCCTAATAATCAAAAGTTTAAAATCACCTATCATCATGCCAAATTTATTCATAAACACAAGCAACCTATATACATGCTCTTAACCAATCCCTTGTATTTTTACAAGCTCAAGCGCACAAAAGATAAGAAAAATAAAAGAAAATTTAAAAAAAAAAATTTCCTATGGTACCCCCACACTTTAATTGACACATTATCCTCAATGTGTAGCCCATATAGAGATAAGGAGAAAAGTTACCTGATTGATTGTGGTGGCTAATGTTGGCTTCTTCCTCCTTTAATCGTGTGAAGCTTGATTTGTTTGTGTCTCCTCCATGTTGGGGTTTTTTTAATATGAAAGATTTAAACAAACTTCAAAACAAAGAATTATGTATTTACCCCTATCCTAAAAAACATATTTGTATGACCCTAAAATTTAATACAATCCCTAAAAATAAAAAAATACAAGTAAAGAAATAAGCATTCAAGTTTTCCTAAATTTGTCTACTCCTAATCCTACTAGATTACTCTTGATTATTAGTCCTCATCTTCCTAAAATCCTCATTTTCTCCTTTCCTCTTTTTGTTTCGTCTATAGAAGAACAAATTTCTTGAATAAATCATCATCAAGTGATTTCCTTGGAGCATTCATGGTTTTATCCATCCATTATATGATTACTTCTGCCCTTTTACATAGTTCTGAAATTAAATGTGGGAAAAATATTCCCTTTCCTAAATTTCTTGTACAATTAACCATGTTTTTATATAACTAGGTTCCAATACATATTTGCTTCTTCTGAAGGATCCCATAAGTTATGATCACTTGAATTGGACTAATCTCGGACATCTTTGTTATAGGCCATATTATTGAACATACAAATTTCATCCACATATTGACTTTTGGTGTTATCAGCTCCTGATTGGATGTTTCAGGAATTATTATTCCCATTCGATACGTCCACATCTCTTTCCTTGCCGTTAGGAATCTCAATACTTCCTCTATATCAATGTTTTCAAATTCCTTTAAATTTGTTATATAGAGGTAATTGAGATAATAATATGGTGTATCATAAATTTGGCAAATACTCATCTTAGTTACTGGAACATTAACCCCTATGACCTTTTCAAAGGAGCGCATCTCGTAGAATGGTTTGGCTGCTTCCCTTTGTTTTAATGCTAGATAAAATTCTTGCACTACATGAATTATTAAGAGTTCTTCGACTAGCAAACAAAATTTTGTCCATTCCCCTTCAGTTGTGTTTTTCCATATTCCTTTGCAATTCCTCATTAAAGGGTCAAATCCCTGTTCTTGAATAAAAGTATATAGCTGTAATTGTTGCAGATACTTATCCATGTCACCTTCTTGAAACTCTATAGCTGGGCTTGAAGCACTTGCACTAAAACTTGTCATCTGATGATATGTTCTTATTATATCTGCAAACTACCCTTTGTTGCTGATAAAAGAGAGTTGCCTACAATTTGATCTTTATTAATGGTATCATAAGGTGGCCATATGTCCTATTTATATATTAGGAAGAAAGAATAAATTATTCAAGAGTTATAATCTAGTTTTACTAAGTAAGCAGTTAAAAAAAAGAATCCTAATACAATTAAGCTACAAAAACATCAACAGTTAAATTAGTTGAGAAAATAGGGTTATGTTGTGGTGTCGCGACATCTCTAGGTATGTTGCGACATCTCTGGGTGATGTCGTGACATCAAGAGAAGATTCCTAAATTAGAATTTTGTTCTTTGTCGCAACATCCTGGAATGGTGTCGCGACATGATGGCCAAATTGCTCCATTTTTTTTTTGTGAAATCATCAATTGGGTTGCCTTTTTCCTTATCTTCCCTCATGTTTGTTGGTTTTCCTTTGTTGTCTTGGAAATCCCAAAGGGCGCTACACTGCAAGGTTTTTTGTTCCAGTACAGTATTAATATTCCCTCGAAAATAATGTTTTACTAGTTGGCTATTAACAAGAAAGGTTTGACCTCATTTTCTGATTAACTCTATTGCCCCATGAGTGGGTTACCTGCTGTATTTTATATAGACCTGTCCACCTTAATTTAAGCTTTCTAAGGAATAATTTTAACCTTGAATTGAATAACAGTACTTTATGCCCCGATAAAAGTTCTCGCCTTCTGTTCTTTACATCATGTCGAAGTCTACTCTTCTCCTTATACAGCTTCGTATATATGGACCTCTCTATCTTGATTTAAGCTTTCTTGGGAATAATTTAACCTTGACTTGAATAATAGTACTTTATGCCCTGATAAAAGTTCTCGCTTTTTGATCTTTACGTCATGTCAAAGTCTACTCTTCTCATTATACAACTTAGTATTTTCGTAAACCATAAATCTGAACACTTCCAATTCTTGGAGTTGGAGTAGCCTTTCTTTTTTAGCTAATTCAGGATCCAGATTTAATTCTTTGATCACCCAATATGCCTTCATCTCCAATTCGATTGGTAAGTGACAATTCTTACCATAAACTAGCTTATATGGGGACATGCCTAATGGAGTCTTATATGTTGTTCTGTAAGCCCACAATGCATCGTCTAGCTTGGCTGGCCAATCTTTTCAGCTTGAGTTTACTGTTTTCTCTAAAATCTATTTTATTTCCTAATTAGAGACTTTTTCTTGCCCATTAGCCTATGGGTGATATGCCGTTGTCACCCTATGCCTTATGCTATACTTAGCCAATGCTGCTTCGAACTACTTGCTACAAAAATGAGGTCCTTTGTCACTAACCAGTGCTCGTGGTGTACCAAACCTGGCGAATATGTTTTTCCTGAGGAATCTTACTACAGATTTTGTATCATTAGTAGGAAGTGCGACAACGTCAACCCATTTTGAGACATAACCTACAGCCAGGAGAATATATTGATTCACGAAAGAACCCGAAAAATGTCCCATGAAATCAATTCCCTATACGTCAAACACTTCGACCTCGATTATTCCTATTTATGATATTTTGTCCCTTTTAGATATGTTTCCAGTTCTCTGACACCTATCACATCCTTGGATGAATTCATAAGCATCTCTATTCTTTGTTGGTCAATAAAACCATGATTGCAGTATTTTTTGAGCTATCCATTTTCCACCGAAATGCCCTCCACAGGGATATGTATGACAAGCTTGTAAAATATCTTGTATCTCTTCCTCAGCTACACATTGCAGGACTAATTGATATGCACATTTTTGAAACACATATGGTTCCTCCCAAATGTAAATTTTTTTATTCATGAGCTATTCGTTTTTTCTGTTGCGAAGATGTCTGTGCTGGGAAGGCCCCGTTGCAATGTAGTAACATAATCTGCATACCATGGTGTTAGATGCTTACTTGGTCTTGATTGATCAATGTCTACTTTGAATAATTGTTCATCTCAAAGGTCTCCTTAATATCTTCAATTTCCTCCTCTTGTGAATGGTTTTCAATTCTAGATAGGTGATTTGCAATTTGATTTTCAGCCCCCTTCTTGTCCATTATCCATAAATCAAATTCTTGAAGTAATAAAACCCATCTCATTGGTCTAACTTTTGTTTCTTTTTCTTTCATGACATATTTTAACGCAAAGTGATCAGTATACACATATACTCGATTTGCCATTAAATATGGTCGAAATTTTTTACATGTAAACACTACTACTAACATATCTTTCTCAATTGTAGTGTAGCTGCTTTGTGCAAAAATCAATGTTTTGCTAGCATAATGAATAGCCATAAATAAATTATTCTATTTTTTTCCTAATATTGCATCTACTACGTAATTGCTAGCGTCACACATAATAATAAAAAGTTCCAACCAATTTGGGGTAATGATTATAGGAGCAGATACAAGTTTTTCTTTTATTACCTCAAAAGCTTTGACGCAACTTTGGTCAAATACGAAAGATGTATCTTTTTTGAGAAGTAAATTCAGAGGTTTAGAAATATGAGCAGAATCGTCTATAAATCTCTGATAAAATCCTGAATGGCTTAAAAACTTTCGCAGACCTTTAACATTCATCGAATTTTGAAGATGCTTAATGACTTCAATTTTGGCTTTATCTACTTCCAAACCCTTTCTAGATATTTGATGCCCTAAGACCAGTCCTTTCACCATGAAATGACATTTTTCCCAGTTGAGTACCATGTTAGTTTCCTTGCATCTTTTTAACACTTTTTTAAGGTTATCCAGGCATTCTTAGAAAGAGTCCCCATATACAGAAAGATCGTCTATGAATACATCTAACCCCTCTTCTAACATATTAACAAAGATCACAGTCATGCATTTCATGAAAGTTGTTGGAGCATTACATAGGCCAAAATACACTCTCTTACAGACATAGGTACCAAAAGGGTTGGTAAATGTGGTTTTCTCTTGATCATCAAGATGAGTTGGGATTTGATGATACCCTGGGTACCCATCAAGAAAGCAATAATAGTCTTTTCCTACTAACCGATCAAGCATTTGGTCGATAAATGGCAACGAAAAATGGTCTTTTTTTTGTTGCATCATTCAATTTCTGATAATTAATGTATACTCTCCAACCTATAACTGTTCGAGTGGGAATTAACTCATTATTATCGTTCTCGACTACAGTTAAACTTCTCTTCTTTGGAACATATTGGGTTGGGCTAACCTTCTTACTATCAGAAATAATATAAACAATTCCTACATCTAGCCATTTAAGCAATTCCTTTTTTACCACCTCCTTCATGGTTGGATTAAGTCTTCGCTGAGTGTTTACCACAGGTCTTTTCCCCCCTCTAATCTAATCTTGTATTAACAAAATGCAAGCCTGATTCCTTTAATATCAACAAGTGTCCATCCTATCGCTTTTTTATGCATTTTTAGGACATTTAATAAAGCTTCTTCCTGTTTCGCATCTATACTTGCGACAATAATTACTGGTAAGGTATTTTGTTTCCCTAGATATCCATACTTTAAATGATTGGGCAAGGGCCTTAGTTCTAACTTTGGAGGTTTAACAATAGATGGTACCATATTTACTGAGTTTGGGATTATTTGCTCTGGCTGCTCCTTGTTCTGTCTCCACCAGTCCAATTGAGTTACCATGTGGTGATTCTCCTGTTCCGCATTGTCCCCTTCCTCTTCTATTTCATAACTTGTTGATTCTTTTGCATTGAGCTCTAATTGATTGCATTCTTGCTCTCTATATTCCACAAATTCCAGTCCTTGATTAAATATTTCAAGGCATTCTTTCCATGTTAATTCATTGGTGCTGTATCTTTCCAGTATCTCCATTACTTCCTTTTGAGTTTTCGTCCAAATACTTCCCCCAGTCATGTATGAAATTTTCATCTATCTTGACTATCTAACCTATAGTAAAAATGCAGTATTTTAACTGCAAAATGTATTCCTCCGCTAATATAGACCTCAAGATTGCCTTGAATCTTTCCCATGCTTGTCCCAACATTTAAGTGATGCCCTGCTAGAAATAAAATAACTGAGTGTAACTACTTAATACCTTAGTCCTAGGCAACCCTCGGCGAAGGAATAATTGTATGAAATTGTTCCATGTCGTAATAGTTTCTAGAGGAAGTGCTTCTAGCGACATTTTTGCTTTCCATCTAATGCAAATGGAATTAAAAATAACTTTATAGATTGAGATGGAATTTCTGCATAACTAACAGTACTGCATATAAGGTAAAATTTTCTCAAGAATTTGATAGGATCTTCATTGACGTGATTGGGAAACCTGACATTATTAGAGATCCATGTTAGTAGAGTAGGACTTAATTCAAAATGTGGACTATAGATAACAGGTTGGAAATGCTAGACTTTAGCCAATTTACATCAAATAATGTCCTCAAGACCTGTATATTGCTAATAACCTATATGTGAATCGTACCTATAATTTAAAAATTTTCTAATTATTCTAATGAAGTGCAAAAATTAAAATCAATTTAGTGACGTTGCCTCCCCGGTAATGGCACCAGCAACTTGACCGCCTTCGAACGTACTAATGTCCAGAGTGTGAATACTGCAATAAAATATAGAACTATGAGGTGGTATTTGCAAGTATACAGGTCTAGTTGTAATATAGTTTTACAATGGAGTAGGTGAGTACTCTGAGGATCATACCCAAGGGAGGCAAGTGCTAGATCAATTCTAACCTAAACACTAAAAGATCTAGGCATAATTGCAAAAAAAAAACCCTCAACGTTTGGGGGTTTTTGGTTTTGTGCTCTTAACCTTTTTTTTATTGACACCTTTAACATTATGATTTTTTCAGAAATAAGTCCAATTTTAACGGTAAATGTGAGTTGACCGTTAGTCAAATGGTAGGTCAACAAAATAGCCTATGTGGCATGCCACATAAGCGCACAACGTTATAAATGACATCATTTATAAAAAAAATTGTTTAATAATTTTTTTTTCATTTTGTTTCCATCTTCTTTCTCTTTTCCTCTTCCCCTTCCCCTTTCCTTGTAGTTGCTCTTACGGTTAAAAAAAAACACCCACCACCATTTTCACCAACTTTCGTTTATGGAAGCCATTATCATTTGATGTGTTTGTTTTATTTTCGTAGATAATCACTGTGAAATAATGGTAGAAACAAAAAGAGAAAAAGGAAAAAAAATTAAAAATTATCAGAAATAGGAAAAAAATTCCTTTTCTTGACTATCATACTCTATTTTATTTTGCTGTTAATTCATTTCAATTTCGTGTTCTTCGCAGTGATCTTGAGGTGGGTTTCTAGGTTGTTTTTTTCATAAATGGAGACTATGCCCAACATTTCAAAACTCTATTTTTTTCTTTTAAAATTTCTCTCTTTGAATTTATAAATTCTGGAAAATAGAATTACAGGATCTATTAGAAATAGGAAAAAAAACTCTTTTTCTTGACTATTATACTTTGTTTTATTTTGCTATTAATTCATTTCAATTTCGTGTTCTTCGCGGTGATCTTAAGGTTGGTTTCTAGGTTTTTTTCATCAAAGGAGATTATACCAACATTTCAAAACTCTATTTTTCTCTTTTAAAATTTCTCTATTTGGGTTTATAAATTCTGGAAAAAAATGACAGAAACAGTCAGAAATAGGGAAAAAAAAATTTATTTTCTTGACTATCATACTCTTTTTTTTTTCTGTTAATTCATTTCAATTTCGTGTTCTTCGCAGTGATATGTCATGGTGGTCGCCTTTTGTTTTTTTTTCCTCATGGTTGATCTTGTTGTTTGTTGATATGTCATGAAGTAAGGAAAATGAAGCGAAAATGGGTGTTTGGAAAGAGAGAAAATCTGGGAAAGTGTTGAGAAAAAAAGTTTTATTGCAACAGGAGTTAGAGGAGAACGGAGAAAGAGAGAAGAAGAAAAAAGATGGAAAAAATTTAAAAAAATTGTTTTGATGACGTCATATATGACATCATGCTTATGTGGCATGCCACATAGGTTATTTTGTTGACCTGCCATTTGACTGACAGTCAATTCACCTTTACCTTTAAAATTGGGTTGGTTTCTGAAAAAATCATAACGTTGAGGGTGTCAATAAAAAAAGGTCAAGGGCACAAAACCAAAATCCCCTAAACGTTGAGGGTGTTTATTGCAATTATGCCAAAGATCTTTTAGTACTTTTAAATTTAGCTATAGTACGAAAGATATAAAATAAATGATTTTTGGGGTTTTTATAATAATGAGAATAAAATAGCATAAAAAGATAAAATTCAAGAGATTAAAAAGGAAGAATAAATCAAATTTGATTATGGGTAATTAGCTTGCTTCGGTAATCTCCATCAGCTGTCGCTTCGGGTTCCTTGTCAATCTACTAGTCGCTACCTTAGCAGGATCTTCCAATCTTCCACTAACATAATAAGTCAGCAAGTACTGCTTATCTTCTGACCTCACAGTTCAGACTGGTTAGGGGTTAAGGTGTTCACGGATGGGCAATACCAATTTTGGGTTGATTCCCACCTTGATGACTTCTCGGGGTTTTCAGGCCTAGGGTTTGTTTCACGTTCTCCTTTTCCCAGAGAGCTGATCCGTTGAATAGCCCTACAAAACAATTAACAGATCATACCTCCACTCACTAATCCCTCATGGAAGGATTAGTTCCTCATGACGTTCATAAACAATATATAATCGATGTAAAGAGAAAGCATGCTAATTTAATCAACAAGATAGAGTAAATGAAAGAGTCAGATTATATTGATATTAAGCACAAATCCACAAAGTTGAATGATTCCACAATCCAAATCTCTTGAAAGAAAACAACGAACAAATAAACTAAACTCTAAAACCCTAAGAAAATAAAACTAAATATAACGGAAGAAACTAGGTTAATCAAAAAGTGTTTTTAACATGTGCCAAATAAGCCTATTTATAGCCTTTAGGTGGCAGTCATCCTTAACCCTAGATTCACTGACATTTCTGAGCTTTAAGTTCGATTATGCAAACCAAAACGTCCCTACTTCGTGTCCAATTTCCATCCCAGAGTTGATGTCCAACACATCAGGACCTGTGTCGCGACATAGCAACCAGTATGCTTCTTTGTAGTCATATTTAGGGGTATGTCGCAACACCCTTATTCTTTTCAGCTACATCGAAGGAAGAATTGAGTTTTCTTCATTCAGTTCCCTAAGTTACAACATCAGTCCTTCCATTTTTCGACATAGCATCCAATATTGTCCTAAAATGTCTTTTGATGGTCTCTTACACACTTACAAAGTGCATTAGTTCTCTCTTAGGCCTCATTCGGCCCTTAGGTTCAATAAAAGAATCAATTTGCACATTTTATTGAATGTAAGTAAAACTAAAGAAACTTAACTAAAATGTAATGAAAATGCTTGTATTCAGGCTTCTTAAGTGTGAAAACTAGTTTAATCTGCCACACCGAATTTGGACAGATTAGACATTGATAAAGCTATTAATACAACTTTGAGAGATTGTTATTCTACCAAAGAATAGAGAGAATTTATTATCAACTATTACATATATTTTTTCAAGAATAACAATTGAGAATTTTCGTTTTCACCCTAAAAGGAGATAGAACTTTTTCTAGTTTTGTGTTTTGATTCAATTAGTTCGAGCCCACACTTGAAGTAGTTCATGGTACGAGAAGATTAGAGAAGATCATTTGGTTGAAAGCCGGGAACAACGAATGTCCTCTAAGCTAAAAATAGAAGTACACATTGGGTTATGGTTTATTGTTATAAATATCACAAACCGAGTCACTTTTCAAAATTTTAATTTTCTGTTGTGCAAGAAAACCATTTTCAAACCAGATTTTTCCAACACCATATGCATATAATACTTTCCAATCATATAATTAGAATGTTCCATTTCATCAAATTCATTCAATCACCCAAAACAATTCACCTTCTAATGCAACTCAACTAGTTCAAACAATTCAAACCATTTTAGACTATGATCTTTACCATACCAATTCATTCATAATTATACCATACATATTCACACACATAAGCGTTATTTCATACCAACCCAAACATATCAACTATCCTATTTAAACTAAGCAAATACTTTATCCTTTACAAAATATACAACTTTATAGCATTCAAATACTTATACATATATATATCTATAATCTATCACCATTTAGCATACTAACTATTCATACCACTTTGAACACATTAATTTATATATATAAGACCTATACACATCATATGATCATTTAGCCAAAACTAAGCATTAACACCCACTTTGTAACACCCCAAACCCGGTCAATACGACACAACCGAATTTGGCATGCCACGAAGGAAAACGTTTTGAAGAAAATTGAGTTAACGATTAAATATTAGTGAAAAACTCTTTGTTGTTCAATGTTTGTAGAAATCAGGTGTATAATAAGTTTAAAACTGATAATTTACTTTGAAATTCCGTAAATAAATCTTTAAAACTTAGTTGCAAATCCATAGATTAGAAAACCTTTTATAATTTTAAAAGAAACCCAAGCAATTATTTTGAAAACCGTTTCTAATTAAAATTTGGAAACTTAAGTTTTGGAAAATAGTATGAGTTATCGAAAACACTTAAGTTGTTAAATATTATCAAATGATTTATAATACCCGATGATAGCGTTTAGAAAACCATTGCGTTTTCTAGTTTAGAAAACTTTGTGTTCAAATTATTATGTTAACCATGTAATTCATAAAGCCATGTTTAAATCAAATCCAAAGCATATAAATAATCCCAAAACATAATTTAAAAGGCCTTATTACAAATCCATATAAAGATGAAAACCAAATTAAAATAAAATAAAGTACCTAAACCGAAGTTCATGTAAAACCAAATTTTTATTGCATGGCCACCTTGAGATCATCCGGCTCCTCATCCTTAATCTACGAATCACCTGAAAAGATAAGGGAGAAGGTGAGTCACCAAGACTCAGTGCATAAATCCTTCCCCCGGTTGATGCAACATACTTACACAATTATAACCAAGCAGTAAATATATAATGCACCCAAACCTAGCCATCCATAACTCTTTTTCTACCCCGTGTGGTACCAAACCACTGGTGGTGCCAAACCACTGGTGACCCAAAGTCACGATATCCAATAATGTGGTGCCAAACCACTGGTGACCTAAAGTCACGAATAATAAAGTTGTGGGGCCAACCCACGTGTGATACCAAATCACTGGCGACAATCCCGTAATAACAAATGTGGGGCCAACCCACTGTGGTACTAAGCCACTAGGATGAGTCGCTATGAGGTGCCAAACCTCTGGTGTCCCAAAGATACGAAATAATATGTGGTACCAAACCACTAGAGGTGAAACACCCCAAACTCGGCCCACGAGCCTTGACCGGATCTAGTATGCTCCTCGAAGAAAATTGGTTCAAAATTCGTCTGTTACTTTGGAAAAACCATGTGTTTTGAGAGAGAAATTATTTTTGGGTTGGGCTTGAGTTAAAAACAAGTTCATTTTTATATTGGAAACCCATTTATTTCAGGTAACAAAACATTTAGAATTTATTTTAAATGAAATTAACTTAATCTTTAATAAATAAAGTTTTGTAACATAATAAATAAAACAGAAATAAAATAGTGCACTATGGCCTTATTACATCAAATTAAAACCCAAAATAGAATTTAAGATACTTAGAAATAAAAGAAAGTCTGAAATAAAATAAAATCTGAACTTCACATGGCCACCCCTAAGCTTCTGCCGACCCGGTCCATCACTGATCATCACCTGAAAAATATTCCCCAACGGGGTGAGTCAAACAGACTCAATGCGTAACCGACACTAAGTTTTAACAATTCAATCATACATCATCATATTACATACACATTCATATATCAGATATAAACATATGATGCAACCCGAACCCAAACCTATATGCCATCCGCTACACATCACCCGTACCATCCTGCACACCGTGGGGACTACTAAGTCAACCCTCCATCCGCTACACACCATCGGCGCGCAGCCATTGCAATGACGTGCTCATCCCCTTATAAATATTTGTGGCATAGCCACCAGATTAAATAATTGTGACCGAAGTCACCAAATTCAGATATCGTGGTCTTAGGTCACCACATTCAGATATCGTGGTCTTAGGTCACCACATTCACTTCCCCTTTTCAATAACCCATATGCCCCATATCATATATTATGCATTAACATGCCAAATTTCACATTCTTATCACTTATCACATGTTAAATATAACATATTTCATAATCCTAGTAGGAGTAGGAAACGTGCACAGAGTACTTTGTACCATAACACTACACTTTAGCCATATTCACATTCTTATAAACATGCACATATTAAATATTGCCATAAATTTTATTAAAAGATAGTATGGGGTACACATCTGATTCGCTTAACAAATTCACTGAAATCCCGAAATCTGACCTACTGCCTTAGATCCTTAACTCCCTACATTCGGCCATCACTTTAAAAATTTAATGAAAACCATTCGGCCATAAAACCAAATCCTATTAGGATTGTTATTACTCAAAACTTACCTTGGTGCCGTTTCCACTACTAACCAAATCCCGAAAAGCTTTGCAATACACTTCTGTCGATCCGGCGACAGAAGAAGGAGAATAAGGGCTCTTGAGATTCGATTATGGCTTTTAATAAAACAAAATACAAATAGAGGAATGATCACTTACCAGATTCGGCTAAGCCTCCAAATGAGGTTTGAATATTCGGCTACCACAAGTCTATTTCGGCCTTTGAGAAACTTATGAGAAGAAGAGAAGAGTTTGAAGTATTTTGGCAATGGTAACAAAGGGAAATTCGGCTTCAAAGAGATAAAAAGGATTTGGGGTTGAAAGAAATTAAAGAATAAGAAGTGAGAGTAGGAGAATTTCGGCACAAAGAAATTTAAAGAAGAAAAAGGTATTAAAGATGATTACTCCCCCCCTTATAAAGAATTCGGCTACTATATCCTTGCTCTTATCAAACTCTAAATTAAACTCCTATTTTAACTCTTTATCACCTTAACAAATAAAATAAAATAAATCATCGCATTATCTCTTATCACCTATTTAAACTAAAATAAATAAAATAAGGCCTCCATTATCTTCTTATCACTCTCTTATATTAACTCTTAATCACCTATATATAAAAAAATAAATAAAATAAAACAATACTTTATCACCTCATCTTATCTACCTATCTAAAATAAATAAAATATATAAAATACATTTATCCTACCTTAGCCGAAATTTAATAGGAGAATTAAGCTCAATCCTCCTCCAATTGAAAGTCCCATTGCCGTCCAATTTCTTCTCACCTTTCTTCCTTGACGCCAAAGCAAAAAATAAAACACTTCCCTTGCTGCTCACTAGCCTTGAACCCAAGACCTGCTGGAGCCCTTGGACACAAGCTGCAGAAAACGCCCCAGGCCAATTTGCCAAGGCCTTTTTTTGTGACATAAACTCCCAACAAATCTTTTTAAGGCCTTCTTCTCCCTTAGCGCCAACTTGGAAAAATAAAAACGCGCTTATGCTGCCCACAAGACTCGAACTTGAGCCCTCCCGAAGCTCCCTTTGCCGTAAGCGTCCAAGCCACTTTGCTGCTGGTTCTTTTGTGTCATCAACTCCCCATAATTTCTTTTAAAACCTCCTTAGCCAAGCTCTTTATTGACGCAAAAATAAATGCTTCTTCTTGTTTCCTTCGCAACTTGAACCTGGGCCCTTTACCCATTGCTTGAGGCGTCACTTGCCCAAGCCTTAAGTAGCGCCTTGCTGCCACTTTACCAGGCAAACCCTTGTGTCATAAATCCCTCACGAATTTCCCTTAAAGCCTCCTTAGCCTAGTCCCCTTGTCTTAGCGCCAAAAGAAAAATAAAATTACACTACTTGCTGCCAAGGTGATTCGAACCAAGGCCCTTTCCCACTGCTCCTGGCGTCATTCTCCAAGGCCCTAAGTGGCGCATTCCAGCCACTTTACCAAGGTGATTTCTATGTCCAAGAACTCCCAAAATTTTCCTTTAAGTTCTCTCTGGCCTTGCTCCCCTTACTAACTCAAAATCTAAAAATTTTCCAATGCATTCCCTTTTAATCCTAGAGTTTTAAGAACCCCTAAAACACATTCAAACCACTCACTGAGCCTACTAACTCCTGAATTATGCACCAAATGCATAGCCCTTAATTTAGGATATTACAGTTCTACCCTCCTTAAAATAATTTCGTCCTTGAAATTTCCTACTAACGAATAATCGTACATCTTAACTCACCGCACTACGCTTATACTGCGCACTCTGATCTTAATAGAACCATCATACCATCTAGGCACAATCTCTAAGTTCACGTCCCCTAGAACTCATTTCTAATGTCGCAATTTAATCTGATTAAAGAGTTTTACGCATCAGAATTTTTGTTCCACTTATTAACCGCGAACAGTTTTATGAAACAAAGGTATTTAGAAGTAGTTGTTTTGATCACACAAAGTTTCAGTTCAAGTTCACTACTCTAATTCAGAGAATCACATTCACATTCATCAACAGAGACACCTTCATTCCTCAATAGAGGCACATTCATTCATCAACATAGACATATTTATTCAGTGGTATCTACCACCCACATTCATTATTCGAACACTCTTTGCCTTATTCCTATCCCAGGGGTATTTTCATAATTTGTCCTACAGGGGTATTTTCGTAAATTTTTTTTCAAAATAAGGTTCCTTGGTGATTTTGTCAATAAGGGTATTTTGGTAATTTTGCGTTCTGGGGTATTTTTGGAAATTTTAAAATCCGGGGGTATTCCAGTAATTTTGAAACTCGGGGGTATTTTGGTAATAAACCAGGGTAAATTTGTAAAGCTCAATAAATTAGGGGTATTGCAAATTTTACAAAACTTGAGGGTTATCTTTGAGAATTCATTTTTTTCCAAATCGGTGATGTTGCAAAAATTTTGGAAATTAGGGTCATTTTGGTAATTTGCAAGTTAGGGGCAATTTCGTAATTTTCCAAAATCAAGGTATTTTGATATTTTGCAAATTAGGGTTTTTGGACTTGTCATAAAGTAAGGAAATTTTGATAAGAACTGTGGGTATTTTGGGAATTTCATAAACCAAGGGCATTTTTGTAATTTCACAACCAGGGGTATTTAGGTAATTTTTATAAATCGAAATTTTTTCGAAAAATTTTGTAAAAATAGTTCTCACTAATTAAAAGGGTAATTTTAAGAGTTTTAAAACTAGGGTTTTTATAGAAATACGGCTAGTTCCCTTTCGGGTTTTAATTATTGGGTTTAGCCTATGAATAAGTCCTCATGGTTAGGGTGAACCAAAGCTACGCACCAGGTAGGATTCCAGCGAAGAGGAGGTGAGTCATTAGGACTGCTTAAGTACCAGGCTCTTCCGGATCCATTCCTAGACATGCGCACCATGGTTGCCACACCCTAACTCGGCGACTTAACCACAGGTTTGTTTAATTAGGCACTTATGTCTTATGTATTTGTTGGGTACACTAGTCCTAGGGTTCAAGTACCTATCATACTATTTCTACGTTCCATTCCTACCATTCTACAGATCATTCAATAAATCACACAATGGATAGGGGTACTTACCTGGTGGACTGCGGGTCGGAGACCTAGGTGCCATGCCAAAACCTGCTTATTTCAAAAAAATGTTTTCATAAAACTTATTTGGGCTCGCTTTGAAAACGTTTTGGGCCTTAAACCTCAGGCTGAGAGTTTGAAACTGGGCTCTGATACCAAATTGAAACACCCCAAACCTGGCCCACGAGCCTTGATCGGATCTGGTATGCTCCTCGAAGAAAACCGGTTCAAAATTCGTCTGTTACTTTGGAAAAACCATGTGTTTTGAGAGAGAAATTATTTTTGGGTTGGCTCGAGTTAAAAACAAGTTCATTTTTATATTGGAAACCCATTTATTTCAGGTGACAAAACATTTAGAATTTATTTTAAATGAAATTAACTTAATCTTTAATAAATAAAGTTTGGGGTTTAGTTTAAAAGAAATTTACTTAAACTTTAATTGATAAATATTTGTAAACATAATAAATAAAAATAAATGTAAAGCAGTTCAACTATGGCCTTATTACATCAAATTAAACCCAAGATAAAATTCAAAGTACTTAAAATATAAAGAGTCCAAAATAAGGTAAAATCTGAACTTCACATGGCCACCACTAAGCTCCTGCCGACCTGGTCCATTACTGCTCATCACCTGAAAAATGTTCCCCAACGGGGTGAGTCAAACAGACTCAATGTGTAACCGACATTATCATATTACATACACATTCATATATCAGATATAAACATATGATGCAACCCGAACCCAAACCTATATGCCATCCGCTACACATCACCCGTACCATCCTGCACACCGTGGGGACTACTAAGTCAACCCTCCATCCGCTACACACCATCGAAGGCAGTCGCTGCAGTCGACGTGCTCATCCCCTTATAAATATTTGTGGCATAGCCACCAGATTAAATAATTGTGACCGAAGTCACCAAATTCGAATATCGTGGTCTTAGGTCACCACATTCGATATCGTGGGTCTTAGGTCACCACATTCACTTCCCCTTTTCAATAACCCATATGCCCCATATCATATATTATGCATTAACATGCCAAATTTCACATTCTTATCACTTATCACATGTTAAATATAACATATTTCATAATCCTAGTAGGAGTAGGAAACGTACCTGAGTACTTTGTACCATAACACGGTACCTTAGCCATATTCACATTCTTATAAACATGCACATATTAAATATTGCCATAAATTTTATTAAAAGATAGTATGGGGTACACATCTGATTCGCTTAACAAATTCACTGAAATCCCGAAATCTGACCTACTGCCTTAGATCCTTAACTCCCTACATTCGGCCATCACTTTAAAAATTTAATGAAAACCATTCGGCCATAAAACCAAATCCTATTAGGATTGTTATTACTCAAAACTTACCTTGGTGCCGTTTCCACTACTAACCAAATCCCGAAAAGCTTTGCAATACACTTCTGTCGATCCGGCGACAGAAGAAGGAGAATAAGGGCTCTTGAGATTCGATTATGGCTTTTAATAAAACAAATTCAGATATCGTGGTCTTAGGTCACCACATTCACTTCCCCTTTTCAATAACCCATATGCCCCATATCATATATTATGCATTAACATGCCAAATTTCACATTCTTATCACTTATCACATGTTAAATATAACATATTTCATAATCCTAGTAGGAGTAGGAAACGTACCTGAGTACTTTGTACCATAACACGGTACCTTAGCCATATTCACATTCTTATAAACATGCACATATTAAATATTGCCATAAATTTTATTAAAAGATAGTATGGGGTACACATCTGATTCGCTTAACAAATTCACTGAAATCCCGAAATCTGATCTACTGCCTTAGATCCTTAACTCCCTACATTCGGCCATCACTTTAAAAATTTAATGAAAACCATTCGGCCATAAAACCAAATCCTATTAGGATTGTTATTACTCAAAACTTACCTTGGTGCCGTTTCCACTGCTAACCAAATCCCGAAAAGCTTTGCTATACACTTCTGTCGATCTGTCCCTAGAAACCAAGGTACACAATCGGCCATCACTTATACCAAATATATGGCCTCAAACCTGATATCAACACTTCCTTTCCTTGCTTGCTTTGATGAATCAACTCCCGAAAACTCCTTAATACACCCTTATCGTTAGCTACACAACAAAAACACTTATTTTGGCACTAAAGCCATTCGGCCATCTCACATAAATCTAAGCCCACTCATGGTTTCGGCACATCCATGAAGAAAAAAATAAAACCGATTGCTTAAAGAAATACTTACCACTATCGCTTCCTTGGAGAGACAAAAGAGAATAGTCAACAAGAGGGAAAAGTGCCTAACTTCCGGCGACAGAAGAAGGAGAATAAGGGCTCTTGAGATTCGGTTATGGCTTTTAATAAAATAAAATACAAATAGAGGAATGATCACTTACCAGATTCGGCTAAGCCTCCAAATGAGGTTGGAATATTCGGCTACCACAAGTCTATTTCGGCCTTTGAGAAACTTATGAGAAGAAGAGAAGAGTTTGAAGTATTTTGGCAATGGTAACAAAGGGAAATTCGGCTTCAAAGAGATAAAAAGGATTTGGGGTTGAAAGAAATTAAAGAATAAGAAGTGAGAGTAGGAGAATTTCGGCATAAAGAAATTTAAAGAAGAAAAAGGTGTCAAAGATGATTACTCCCCCCTTATAAAGAATTCGGCTACTATATCCTTGCTCTTATCAAACTCTAAATTAAACTCCTATTTTAACTCTTTATCACCTTAACAAATAAAATAAAATAAATCATCGCATTATCTCTTATCACCTATTTAAACTAAAAAAAATAAAATAAGGCCTCTATTATCTTCTTATCACTCACTTATATTAACTCTTAATCACCTATATATAAAAAAATAAATAAAATAAAACAATACTTTATCACCTCATCTTATCTACCCATCTAAATTAAATAAAATAAATAAAATACATTTATCCTACCTTAGCCGAAATTTAATAGGAGAATTAAGCTCAATCCTCCTCCAATTGAAAGTCCCATTGCCGTCCAATTTCTTCTCACCTTTCTTCCTTGACGCCAAAGCAAAAAATAAAACACTCCCCTTGCTGCTCACCAGCCTTGAACCCAAGACCTGCTGGAGCCCTTGGACGCAAGCTGCAGATAACGCCCCAGGCCAATTTGCCAAGGCATTTTTTGTGACATAAACTCCCAACAAATCTTTTTAAGGCCTTCTTCTCCCTTAGCGCCAACTTGAAAAAATAAAAACGCGCTTATGCTGCCCACAAGACTCGAACTTGAACCCTCCCGAAGCTCCCTTTGCCGCAAGCGTCCAAGCCACTTTGCTGCTGGTTCTTTTGTGTCATCAACTCCCCATAATTTCTTTTAAAACCTCCTTAGCCAAGCTCCTTATTGACGCAAAAATAAATGCTCATTCCTGCTTCCTTCGCAACTCGAACCTGGGCCCTCTACCCATTGCATGAGGCGTCACTTGCCCAAGCCTTAAGTAGCGCCTGTCGCCACTTTACTGTGCCAACCCTTGTGTCATAAATCCCTCACGAATTTCCCTTAAAGCCTCCTTAGCCTAGTCCCCTTGTCTTAGCGCCAAAAGAAAAATAAAATTACACTACTTGCTGCCAAGGTGATTCGAACCAAGGCCCTTCCCCACTGCTCTTGGCGTCATTCTCCAAGGCCCTAAGTGGCGCATTCCAGCCACTTTACCAAGGTGATTTCTATGTCCAAGAACTCCCAAAATTTTCCTTTAAGGCCTCCCTGGCCTTACTCCCCCTTACTAACTCAAAATCCAAAAATTTTCCAATGCATTCCCTTTTAATCCTAGAGTTTTAAAAACCCCTAAAACACATCCAAACCACTCACTGAGCCTACTAACTCCTGAATTATGCACCAAATGCATAGCCCCTAATTTAGGATATTACAGGAGGTGCCACACCTCTGGTGTCCCAAAGACACGGATATCAAATCCTTCCCTCTCCTCTCATATCACCCATCACAATGCAACATATATACAAATCATATCATTATGCTTTGTTAGGAATCACATAATAAATATATCATAAATCGTATCATCATGCATCATATTGCAAAAGTCATATCGAAACGGACATACCCGATTCCTTGTTCATACTCTTACGGTATTATATCGAGATTTTCACAGTTTTCTGCTTTAAAACATGATCAAGTTATTAATATAGTACCAAGTTATAAAGTGTGTAAGTTACACACCTGTCACTAGCGAAATCACTAAATCCCGAAGACCCGATCTATCGCACTAGATCTCCTTGTCCTACATTCGGCCAATACTTAGATTAATAACATAGACCATTCGGCCATACCACTAAATTTCAAAGGGTGAAATATCGTATAACTAACAAAACCCTTACCCTTGACTTACCAAAATCGATTGCCAGAGAATTGAGGCTTAGATCGATTGCTTCTAAAATCCCGAAGAGTCTAGAAGAAAATCGGTTCCTATGGTTAGAACCTTACTAACAAATGCTCAAAATTTGGCTTTTGCCCTCATGAGAAACGATAGGGAGAAGAGAAAAGGAATAAGGAAATTCAGCCAATACACTTACCTATCTTCAAAATCGATTATAGATGAACCCAAAGAAAATCTACCCTTGTTGATATTCAACCAAAATAACACCAGAAGAGAGAAAGAAGATTCGGCTATGGTGGATAGAAGACAATCAAAAGAATTCGGCTAGAGTGGAGAAAGAGAAAGAAAAAGAAAAGTGAAAATAGGAGAAGGAGGATTCGGCAATAGAAGAAAGAAGAGAATGGAGAGAAGAAAATAGAATGGGAGAGGGATGCTTTCAACTTTGAACAAAAGTGGAAGAAAGAAAAGAGAATTGGGGAGGAGGAGGATTCGGCCAAAAGAAAGTAAAAGAAGAAATGTGGGTTTTGAACAAATATGAAAAGAATGAAAAAGAAGGATGAGAATAAGAGAGGTTCGGCCAAGCACAATGGTGGTTTCGGTTTTTACTCAATATGGTGCGCTAGGGAAATTGGCAAGGCTCCAAAAGGGTTTTTCGGCTAGACACAAAACAATGAATAATACCAATACCAAAACAAAATTTTACCTTATTGCCAAGAACACATTCGGCTAGGAAGAGTGTTTGTGGAGAGAAAAGAAAAAAATGCTCAAATGCTTAGGAAGTTTTTACTAACAAACTACCAACCTATCAAACCTTCAACAAATTCAGTCAACCCCCCCAGACCAATATGCCGTCCACATACATGGACTAGATTGCCATTAAAAAGCTTCCAAAACCTCATCCTTAATCCAAGCCTTATGTCCCCTTATCCTTCCTTAATCTATATGATTCCTTTCCCAAAGTTCAAGCTTTCCTAATCTATTATTCAACTTGCCATAAAAATGTAAAGTCCAACTTACCATATGTAAAGCTTGGCCGACACTTAATGTAAAGGTGCATAAAAATAAAGTTTTCAAAATGCACTCTATGCTATTCGAACCACTCCCCTCAAACAACCATTCATGCGTCATAACCACCTTGCCAATAACTCCTCATGTGCTAAATTTAGACACATAAATTAACTTAAGTGTCAAGATCACATAATTCACTTCACTAAATTTTCAATACTAAAAATTATTCTAGCTTCATTAATAATTCCAAGCCTTCACTAGACTATATTAAACACACAATAAAATCATACTCGGCTAACACAAGTAACAAGATGATACTCAAATTTTTAGGATATTACACACTTCAATAGTTACAAAGGTTTATACTCAAAACAACTTGACTCAACAATCCAAGTACATGCCAAGTTAATAACAAAAAAGGAAACAAACAAACTTTGCTAAGTCCGGGAGTGTTTCTTGGATGCTGAATTGATGTTATGGAAACTCGAATAAAACCTAATCTACGCACGAAAAACAAAACGGTACACTGATTAATTAATTCAATGGTATTTATATAATTCAAATATATAATATTAACATTAAAAAATCTATCCTAAGAAAACATGGATAACTATATGCACATATTTTCCATGTACTTATAATTTTGAGTTACCAAGCTTTATATCTTCAATATGAACATGTTAAGTGTACAAAAGTAACACCAATTCATCCCACTTCAATACAAACTATATAGTCATTTCATTATGCTTATAATAACAACAATTTAAACATATCAATATCAAAACATGCCCTTATCAGTCTTATTTCTGATTTTCCACTTCTAATATCATCTAATTCATTCGTTTCTGGAGTCTTCAGACTCGTTTGAATTAGTTTCGGCCCCTAGGGCTCGATTTCATTTTATTCATATACTCTATCGTATGATTACAACAATTCAATTGCATTTAATCACAAAACACGTTGATATAATCCTGTTAACCTGATTTGGACTTTTAAGACTGATACTTGGATTAGTCAATCCGCATCTCAAGTTGGTACTGTAATGTATCATCGACTAACCTGAAGTATAGACTTGTACATTTAATAGAGTAACAAATTAGCAATATCATCACATAGTTCAATTAACATCCCATCTTTCTCAATTCAACATCAATTCATCATATAATATAACATATTTCGGCTCAATTTCATACCAATTTCCTGTATCAATTAAGTCACGCAATATTCAATTCTATTCAATTTTGTCCCTATCTCGATATTCAATTTCGACCATAAAATTTCATTAAATAATTATTAATAACTTACCCAAATTTTGTATAATGCAATATATCATGAATATGCAACGACTAAATTGGTTTCGGGTCATAGAAATACAAACTGAAAGCTCACGTCACTCGTTGTCGACTCTCGCCTTTCCTTTCCTTTTCAACGATCCCGCGTCATATCTAGTTATGAATAATAATTCAGTAATGGTAAAATATCAAATTCAATCCAAATCACATATTTTTCAAAATATTCAATTTATTCTTTAAAATCGATATAGTCATAACTTTCAAATTTGAGCTTCGGTTTTAAAACCAATCTCAGTTACATCCTTTTATAGCCCTCTATTATCTATAATTACAAAAATTTTACAATAATTTGGAATTTTATGCACTTTAGTCCCTATGTTCAAAAACTAGGAATTAAACTTTACAATCTAGTTCTTTTTCACTTCTAAGCTCAACATCTAAGAATTTAACACCAAAAGCTTTAAGAAATCAACAATGAAAACTTTTGAAACCTTTAACAATTTTGCAAAATAGTACTCGGGCTAGTTAAATTAAGCTCCCATGATCTCAAAAACATAAAAATTATAATAAACAAACTTTAATTCACTTACCATGCAAAGGAAAAATAGTTTGAAGCTAAAACAATGGCTTCTTGGGTTTTCTTTTGTTTTTTATTGTGGAGAAGAAGTAAAAATGGATGACCATTCTTTTTATTTTATGTTTTATACACTTTTTATTGATTTTATTTCACTTATAATATAGTTTAATATTATTTACAAAAAAAATTACTCCCAGTAATCCACTTTATATCTAAAATGGACTATTTTCCATTTTAGACTTTGGTTTAATTACCATTTTAGTCCTTTAGTAAATTAAAAATCCATAGTGATTAATTTTTACCACTTTAACGATTTAGTTTTTTGTACCTTAATTAACTATCCAATTGGCTAAACTAAGGAACTAAACTTTAATTAACCCTTATAATAACCCCGTAAATAGGACTCAAACATCTGAAATGGAATTCTAAAACCACATTTTCTAATACCACTGACTTTTTGATCATAAAATTTAATTAAATTTAATTTATTTAATTAATCTACTACCAACATCATCAACCACTAACACTCACCTTGACATGGTCTAATTGCTACTTTAAACCTTAAGCCATTTTCTAATTAAAAATCTATAATGATTGAAATTTAAAATTTAGTGTAATGCTCCAAAATTTCTATTTTTATTTCTGTGTGATTTTGACACAAATGTGTACCTGCTTCAGTGATTAACTGTTCTGGGTGTGTGCGAGAGGTCCCAAGTTCAAGCCCTACCTTTGGCAAAATTTGAAAATTTTTTGACTTAAGCCTTTTACTTGCTCAGTGGGCTTATATGTAACTATTTGTAAAAGCATATCAGAATGAGCCTGCTGGTTCAAGTGGTAAGGGGGTTGGTGTGTTGGAGGTTTTGTGTTCGAATCCCTGAGTGAGCAGGGGAGTCTATTTTTTTTTGAGAGGGAGTTTTAATAGAATTAGGATTCTGAGTAGTGGGATTAGTGGGAGAAAATTTAGGGATATGTTATGATATCTTTTATTCTTTTTCCTTTTTAATTAGTTTCTTTTTCAAAATTTCGATTTCTTTTCCCCAAATTCTGACGTGATTTCTGCTTCTTTCTTGATTATTTCCTTTCTTTGTGTTCTCCCTCTTCAATCTGCGCCTCATATGTTCTTCCAAAATTTGTATTGCTATTCACGGTGTTCGTAATTGGCTTGGTGATTGAACTTGAGTTTTTGATAATTTTTGGTTTTGAAGTTTTGGGGCAATCTTATTGTTGGTTGATTAATGGTTGCAATCGATGGATTTTGTGATTAGGAGAAGGTTGTGGGGCAGGAAATCGCGCTTCAATGGTTTGATTCAAGTTGGGGATTGTTTTTGTAGCGGTAAGTCGATTCTGTGTGTTTGGGGGTATTATTTAGAGTTATGATTGGGTTGCTAATAGGATTGGAATATTCTATATTTAGGTTTCAGAAGGCTTATGAGTGGTTTTGCATCGAATCGATACTAGGTGTGTACCCGAAACACAGAAAAACAAGGTTTGGCGAAAGCCAGAAAACCCCACTGTCGACGCCACATGGCCGTATGGTAGGCCGTGTGCGATGACACAGTCGTGTGATCGACGAAGGCCAGGTCGTGCACAAGACATGATTGTGTGATGGCTAGAGTGTGGCCGTGTGGGCCACACGGGCTAGACCGAATTGGGTGTATGGGCCACACAGGAGTGTGATATCTGGGCCAAGTCGTGTGATCCACACGTGCGAGGCCAATCTGGGCGTGTGGGTCTACATGGGCAACCCACAAGGGCATGTGGGCCCACTGTACTGAAATTTTTCGTAGGGTTGCACGGGTCGTCCTAATCGACTGTGGGCTTACCGTAAGGTCGGTAAAGGCTTACTAAACCGTAAACCTATGTGTTCTTTTAGACTAATGTAATGTTATAAGGATACCTATATTGGTTTATCTGTTATCTGTTTATGAAAGCATGTTAAGCATGATTTATCTGTTAATTCTGTATGCACGTTTTGTTACATTGATTGGGGTGGGGTGATGTATATTGAAAGAAGTGTTCTAAAAGGAAGATTATGCCTAATATCTGGCAGCACGGCTACATTATATCTGTTATGTGCCACATCAGTACATTGTGGTGTGTAGGTATTGGTGGGTGTTTTTAACCCCACATGGTGTGTAAAGATGGTCGGAGATGGTGTGTAGAGGATGGGGGTAGGATTCTGATATCCGTATCTGTATCTGATATGGGCCCAGGCCCGAATATGAACCTGTCTGATTTGTGATGTTTTCTATGTGTACTTGCTTAATTCTGTAGGGTTACACACTGATTTTTTGTAAACTCACCATTTTCTATTATTCTGTACAGGTAATCCACAGAGTTAGGCGGATCGTGCAGCGGAGGACTCGAGGGTGACCACTCGCCAAAACTGTTTTACTTATTTTAGTTTTTATTTAAGTTTGGCGTTATGATTTGAGAGTTTATATTTTCTGGGACTCTTTCTCTAAACTTCTCTAAAAACCGTTTGGCTTTGGTTTTGGGGTTTTGGTTTTAATTACTTATAACTTGAACGGTTTCCTAAACACAACAATTTTACAAGCTTCCGCTACAAATACATTTTATCTCCTAATGATTAAATGAAAGAAAGATTTGAAATTAATAATAGTGGTAAAGGCTAAATTAACTGGAAAGGGTTTTTAATTTAATGACAATGGTTTTCAACACATTTCATGTGACACTTCCGAATTCGTCCATAACGTCTAGGCCGGGTTTGGGGTGTTACATTTAGTCCTTGAACCTTAATTCATCACTAATTTGGCTAGGTTACCTATCAAAAATTCAATTCACCTATATAATAAGTTCGTAATTACCTTTATTTAAATTTACGGACACAATTTAAAAAAATGGGGTCCGGAACCACATTTTCTGGTACCATTGAAAATCGAGCTGTTACAAACTTTGTTGACATTTTTATGTCCAGAAAAAATTGGCATTTTTTGTATTAGTTTTGTTAACGATGAAGTGGTCATCGAGAAGCCTATAACAAACCGTTTGTAATACCTGACTAGTCCTAGATAACTACCCACCTTTATGACATTCTCTAGAGATTTCAAATTTACAACTACTGAGATTGTATTTGGATCAGCCCAGATACATTCTGCTAAAATCACTTGATCTAGAAATCCAACTTCTAGTAGCTAGAATTCACATTTCCTGAAGTTCACATACAACTATTTTTCTCACAATGTCTGCTACACTATTATTAGATGCTGAGCATGTTCAGTTTCATTCTTTGAGTATATCAAAATATCGTTGATGAACCATAAATGTTGTTGGGGCAGTGGTCAGTCCAAATGGCATCACTAAAAACTTTTAATGTCCATATTGAGTCTTAAAAGCATTATGTGGTACATCTAATTCTTTGACTCAAAGTTGATAGAAACTCGATCGGAGATCAATCTTCAACAATTCAATTGCTCCCTTCAATTGATTGAACAAATTATCAATATGGGGCAACAAATATTTCTCTTTATGGTGACCTTGTTAAATTGTTTATAGTTGATACACAGTCTTATCACTCTAGCTTTCTTTTGTTCAATTATTTACCTCGGTGCCAGAGTAAGCATATTGAGGAAATAGTATTACTTTGAGTCGACATCTGATGTTGGTCATCCGCAGAAATGTCGAGGACAAAATTTTCCCTAAATGCGGGGGAGCTGGCTCACCCAGTTTTCATTAAGATCCCAAAATCAAAAAAGATTGGGAGTTAATTGAAAGAATTTGTAAGCTAGACGGACTCTACTAAAAAATCTGGAAATTCTTGTGGCTGAAGAGCAAATAGTGAGATCTCAATTCTGGTTTATTGAAGTTGGAACCAATTGGTTACTTAGTGGGAGGCAGAATGATTATTGATGGATGGTTATTTGGGGCTTTGATAACTGTGTGTGAAGGGTTATTCTGGAGGCAAAATTCTCCTCATTTCTACTTGTTTTTCTTCTCATCTACATCATCTTATATAAATACTTCGAAGAAGAGAAAGTTGAAAAAAGTAGGGCAGTCTTCGTGAGGTTTGAAACCAGAAGTAGAGAATCTGGTGAACTGGTAACCTTTTTGTCGTCGTGAGGTTTGAAACTGAAAGTAGAGAATTCGGTGAACTGTAAGCCTTTTTGTCTTTCTCTACTCATGATCTTGAGAAAGAGAAGAAAGGATTTCTAAAATCTCTGAGAAGCTTTTGTATGATAATGAGTTCTGGGTTTTTAAGTCTGAATACCCTTGATTTAATTGGTATTAGGTTGTCATGCTTAGCTACCAGGACGAAGGTGACTCTGGCATTTATAAAAGCTAAGCTGGCGAGGACAAAGGATAGCAAGTGAGTTTTTGTATTCCACTATTTGCGTGATATTCTGTATTGTTCTGTTTGATGTGTGCTTACATGTTTTGTATTGAGTTTTGTTGGATTCTATGGTTGTGAATGAACAACACTGCCCAACCCGTTGAGAGACGCATCACTATAGGCAACATACGCTACCCCAGATTCCGGCTGAGTCAACATTGGAGCTTCCGTCAACATGTTTTTCAGCTGATCAGAACTCTGTTGGCACTTATCGGACCAAACAAACTCGACATTTTTCTGTAGTAGTCTGGTCATCGGTGAAGCAATAATTGAAAAGTTTTTAATAAAACATCGGGAGTAACCTACTAAACCCAGAAAACTTCACACTTCATAAACATTTTTCGGAGTTTTCCAGTTCATCACAGCAGAAGCTTTTCTTGGATCAACTCGAATCCCGTCTGATGATTGTAACGCATAGGTTTGTGCAAGTGTACACAGTCGTTATCAAGTAATAAGTAAGTATCGAGTTATCGTCTCCACAGGGATTGTATTTGTGTTAAATCACTCAATTGTAAAATTATACTAACAACTTGGTAAATAAAAACACAATATGATTGATAAGTGATGATTAAAATTAAATATATTAAACTAAATGCAATGATCCCCAATGCAAATATCCTAAATATGCAAACTATATGAATGAAATAGATTTTAGCAAAATTAAACACAATTTGCAACAATTATAACATAAATAAACTAGGACAATTACTTTAATTAAACTCAAAATTATCAACATGCTTAATAACATTCAGAAAAACATTCCATGGCAATTCGATCTTTCATGAGTTTGGAAACCACATTAGGTCCTTTCGGAGTCCTTTACTTAGTAAATATGCATTTTACTGATCCTTATTTACTAAGGGTTTCTTAGCATTCGTGCAAGGTAACAAGGACGTGTTAGGTTTGAAACAGTTTAATCACACAAATCTAACAACTATGCAGATAACAGATCTTGGTTAGAGTTGTTATGCAACCTACAATTTAATCAGGTTAGGATATAAATTGAGCATGCACATTTCAATTATGTGTCCACTAGCCATTGTCTGGTTAGGATCGCTCAGCTAATTCAGGTGCATTTCAATCACGTATGAACGAAATGCAAACTTGATTTTAATTGAAAACATGATCGATTGGGGCACAAACGTTATAAGCATGAATCAAATAAATATTATTTAATCAAAGCAATCATCCTAGCTTAAATAAAATTAAGCTAACATTGTTGTAACAAGAACAAAAGACACATAGCAAACATTTTCAGATTAAATCAAAGAAAAGAAAGATTAAACCCAAATCAAAGTGGCTGTCACCCAAGACTCCGATTGACGAGGCTCCTTCGCTCCTTCGCTTTGCTACTTTACTGATGGCTCTCCAAGGGGGCCGACCAAGGGCTCTTTAAGAGGCTTAATTGCTAAAATCTTTATGAAGAGATGATGCTAGGCGTGAGGAATGGAAAATGCTAAAGAGAATTGAGAGAAAAGAGAGAGGAATGATTAGGAATGGTGAAATGAAGTCTTTTTTATAGGTGAAGAGAGGAGAGTAGTTTGCTAAAAATAGAGAGGTTTAGTCTCTTCAAGCTTCTTCAATGAGTAGTTGGCCATGATTAGTGGGTTTTGAGTTGAATTTTGCTTATTTTTAAGTAATTTAAATGCTATAACAACTCAGGCTTGAGACTCGGTCAAATATAAATCTTCGAGCAAATCTCTAATTTCTTCAACATTGCAAGAACCTTGTGTAATTAAACCAAGAAGTGGTTTATGTGGATAGCCCTGTGTAGCCGAAATTGGGTTGACTTGGTCTTCAATTTGGACAATTTTTGTAATCCAAAAAAGCTATCAAACCTGTCCAAAATAAATCAATAAATTAAAGGACCAAAGAATAAAATTTATCCAATTTAAATAATTAATTAAAACCCAAATTTTTAATGAAATATTTTAAAATGGATTATTAAATATAATTTTATATTTTATTATTTAGTTTAATCATTAATGACCCATTTTATGTCTTAAAAATATAATATGTTCAAATAAATATAAAATAATCCATTTTATGCATAAAAACTATATAATAAAGTATAAAATCACATTTTAATAATTTCTATGTCCTAATTTCATATTTTCACATATTTCATTAATTTATTAAACAATTAGTTTTAACAACGAGGTGATAAATTATGTAGGAAAAATCCTATATATTTTTCAGTTTACAATGATACTATGTGACCCAAAAATCCAACCTCTCGAAGCCAGAATTCATATTTACTGAACTTTGCGCACAATTATTTTTCCCTCAAAGTCTGTAATATGATTCTCAAATGGTGAGCAGACTCGGATTCTGTCTTGGAATAGATCAATATATTATAAATAAATACAACAACAAATCTATCCAAATGAGGTTGAAAAACCCAATTCATTAAATCCATAAAAGCAGCAGGGGCATTAGTCAAACCAAATGGCATTACCAGAAACTCATAATAACCGTAACGAGTTCTGAAAGCAGTCTTTGACACAATACAGTCTTTAACCTTCAGCTGATAATACCTGAATCTGAGATATATTTTCGAGAACACTGTGTATATTTATTTTTTATCGTGACTTTATTCAACTGTCTGTAGTTTATACACAATCTCAAAGAGCCGTCTTTTTTTTCACAAACAATATAGGTGCACCCTAGAGAGATACGCTTGTCAAATAAACCCTCTGTCTAACAACTCTTGCAACTGTGCTTTCAACTCTTTTAATTCAGCTGGTGCCATGCGATTTGGTGATATCGATACCGGTGCAGTACCAGGAACCAGATCAATCACAAACTCAACTTCACGATCTGGAGGTAAACCTGGCAACTCTTTAGGAAACACATCAGTAAACTCATTAACAACCGGTAACTGGTCTAACTTCAATTTTGAATCTCTGGTATTAAGAATGTATGCCAGAAATGCTTCACTACCTTTACGTATCAATCTCTGTGAGAAAATAGCTTAAATGATTCTAACAACATTTTTCGGCCTATCGGACTCAACTGAAATCATCACTCATGTCTGACATTTAAAATCAATCTATTTCAGTGTACAGTTGACCACAGCATCATGCAATGATAGCCAATCCATACCCACAATAACATCAAAATCTCAAAAAGGTCATGACATCAAATCAGCAAGAAATTCATAGCCTTTAACTTTCAGTGGATATTTACGACAAAATAAGTTAACTATCACACTTTGACCTAGTGGATTCGTAACTTGAATATCATATTCAGTGGATTCAATAGATAATTTCTTTTCCATTAGTAATGCAGTGCAAATATAAGAATGAGTTGACCCAAGGTCAATCAATGCATACATAGTAACATTAAAGAGATATAATATACTAGCAATCACATCAAGAGCAGCAGCTTCCTCTATGGCTCAAATGGCATATGTGTGAGCAGGTATTTTAGCGTCTGACCGAGCAACGGTGTCTTTTAGCGTACAAGTAGTCCCAGCAGTACTATTATGGCCCGGACGTCTACCTTTCTGAGATGTAAACATTTTCTTTTCATTCAGTTCTTCATTTTCTTTTAACTGTTTAGGACATTTCTGTAGAAAGTGATCAGTCAACCCACATCTATAACAGGCTCCCGACTTAGTTCTACACTCGCCAGGATGGTATTTATCACAATGTCTACAAATGGCTTTGGAGCGTTCCGTACACTTCCTACATTATCTACTGGTTTAGTAGGAGCTTTGAAATCAAGTTGAATCGATTTATTTTTGTCTGGATGCTCGAACACTGAAGTAGCTCGACTAAAATCTTCTTTAGTCTTCTTTGCTGGTGATATAGAAAATGACTTATAAGAACTTCTCTTGTGGATCTCTCGAATTCGTCAATCCCGTTGTATCTTCCAGTTGTACACCTCTTCCATTTTCTGTGCATGATAAAATAAAACAATAAATTCTCAGATTTCATTACCTCCGAGCATCATCAGATTTCATCATTCAGGCCATCTTCAAATTGGATACACATCTTTTCTTCAGTAGGCATAATCTCTCGGGCACTTTTACTGAGATATACAAATTCTCTCTCGTACTCAGCCACCGATCTATTTCCCTAACGTAACACAAGAAATTCTCTCTTTTTCTTGTCTAGATACCATTTCCCGACATACTTCTTTTTAAACTCGGTCTAAAAGAAATCCTAGGAAATTTTCTCCCTCGGTACCATAGCTACCAATGAAGTCCACCAACCATACCTTTCCTCTTTTAGTAATGAAATGACATATCTAAGAAAATCATCAAGAGGGCAAGCCATTTCTTTGAGAACTTGCAAGATGTTCTAAAGCCAATATTTATCTTTAATCGGATCATCTTCTGATATACCCCGAAATTCTTTGGCACCACTTCTAAACTTCTCTATCGAAATATGTTGACTAGGCTCAGCCACAGGAGGAGGTGGAGGTGCAACCAGAGGTATAACAGGAGGTGGAGGTCGTTGAGCTGGAGTATTCATTTGCAAAAACTTGTTGAACCACTGGTTCATAAACCCAAAGAACATGTTTTTAAGTTCATGTTCCTGTTCTAGAGGAATCGGAACATTACTACTCGTCCCATAATCAGAGCTCGGTACATTACTATTAACCTCATCATTGTTAGCATGATCAGTTCCGTCTGACATCTTTACAATCTATAAGAAAAACAAAGGTTAGATTGGATAAACACGTTACAATATCACAAATTTATATGGCATGTACTTCTAGACACTTCACACATTACGTTCAGTTTGAGAACTGACTAAATCGTAGCCTTGATACCATTAAATGTAACCCCTAACCGTATACGTCGTCGAAATAAGGTAACGGAGCATTATCGTTCAAACGAAACTTTAAATCATTCATTTCATACATTCATACAAACATAATCTAATTACATTCAATCACATACATGATGTCCCTTAATCGAGCCCTTGAGGCCCTAAAAATACTTTAGAAACAATCTGGGACTAAATTGGAAACATTTGGAAAGTTTAAGAAAAAGTTAGAAAATTTGGATTGTAGGGGTCACACGGCTATGTGGCCAGGCCGTGTGACTCACATGGCTGAGACATACGCCTATGTCTTAGGCCGTGTAACAATTGAAATAGGGACACACGGCTGTGTCCCAGCTGTTTCCTTACCCGTGTAACTCTCTGAGTTGGGTCGCACGACCAAGCCACACGCCTTTTGCTAGGCTGTATAACTTTCAAAATAGCCTCACATACCCATGTGTCAGACTGTGTGCTAGGCCATGTAACAGACTGACTTGCATGCAATGGAACCTACAAGGGACACACGGCCGTGTGACACACACGACTGAGTCACACGCCCATGTCTCAGGCCGTGTGGACATGAATTTGCCCAAAATCAAGCCATTCTCAACACCAAATCATGCAACCACCTAAATACCTTTTATACATATCATTAAGGCATCAAAACATAACCAAAACCTACATTGAATGACCAATTCAATAGTCTAAGATCATTCAACCAATATGCCATACAAGGCACCTCAATTGCAAACATTCAATCATACTAAACATGTACACTTTACCACATTTCAATCAAACACATCTAGTTTAATACCATCTAAAAAACATACAATATCTTGGTCATATTGAAACCAATTCATCACATACCATTATGGCCATCCATGTAACAGTCCGGTTTTGACCCTAGTTGGAACAGTGGTTTCAGGACCACAAATCCGAGTCAATGAAATATTTTAATATTATTTTCTGTACCATTGATATGTGATTAAGTATGTGTGAAAGTCTCGTATAAAAATTTGTCTGTCTATGTGCTTAAATTGGGAAAGGATTAAATTGCATTAAATGCAATATTTTCATGCTATTTGTTAAAGCACCTATGTGTTGTGGCTTTTGAATGTTTATGGCCTTATGAAACAATAATGCTAATATTTAGTTAGTGGATGGATAAAGGACATTAATGCCCTTAATGTTTATGTTATATATATGTTTTGTAATAAGGATAATTTTGTAAATGGGTTAATAATATGATAATAAATAAAAGAAACAATTGAAAGATGATAGTTATCATCCATAGTTAGCCGAAATTCACAAAAGAAAGAAAAGAAAGAACACAAGCTAGGATTCAGCCATTGTATTGCAAAATTAAGGTATGTTTGGACTTTGGTTATTGTTGATTTTTATGTTTTTGAGATTGTTGCTTAGTCTACTATCAAGCCCATGTTGTAATTTGAAGAATTGGTGATGAATATGAGATGTGCCATTGATGAAATGGTGAGCTTTGTGATAAGTTTAGGTGTTAAGTGAAAGATATGTGCTTAATGAACATATTTTGTTCTTGAATTTTTGATGAATTTAGCTAAATAGAGATAAATAGTGAAAATGGAATTTTGAGGGACTAAATTGTAAAATAAATGAAATGTATGGACTTGTATGAGATACATGAATATTCGGCTAAGCATGGGTATATGGTGATTATGTGTATTTGATGATTTTGTGAAATAAGGACTAAAATGTCCAAATGTGCAAATGTGAGGGCTAATTTGTAAATTGCCCTAAATATATGTATTTAGATTGAATTGGATGAGTTGGTGAATAAAAGGGTTAAATTTGAATATGTATAGATCAAGAACCGAAGAAATTAGAATTAGATCGCGGGAAAGTGAAAGTAGTCAAATAACTATATCCGTTTCCGATAAACCAAACTTGAGGTAAGTCGATATACAAATAAATATATTAGTATTGAATTATGAATGTTCATATGACTACTGATAATGATGAACGCATATGAGATGTTATATATATGAAATCAAAGATATGACTGACACATTGCTAACATCCGAAAAGTCCCCGTACGAACCTAGGAATAGATAGGATTAACTATGTCATGACATAGGTGTCCGTTATGTGATATCATGTAAGACCACGTCTGGGATGTTGGCATCAAGATGAGATTTACGTGTAAGACCATGTCTTGGACATTGGCATCGTATTGATTTGTGTAAGACCATGTCTGGGACAGTGGCATCGATATTTGGTTACATGTAAGACCACGTCTGGGACGTTGGCATTGTACAACTATTTCGAGCATTTCTGAGTATCCTATTAGATTCCGAACGATTCAATGAGTAAGTCCGAGAAATGAACGAATATGTGAATTGTACATCCGTTTCAGGTATGTTGATGTATATATGCTTTGTATAAGCATAAAGAGGTGAGCATGTATGTCCATTAATGCAAATGAACCTTTGAGATATATGTGTATATTTGAAGTATGAGCAAATGAGATAATTTAGATGTGATGAATTGGTAAACAATGATAAATCAAGTAAGCCAAAGAGTTATATATGTGCTTGAAATGAAGAAATGTTAATGAATTCACATAACCATGTTTATGAATGATTTATGCTAAGTTTATTTGTATATGGCTTACTAAGCTTTTGAAAAGCTTACTCTGTGTGTGTGTGTTTACTCTGTTTTATAGGTCGTTAAAGCTACGAAAGGCTCGGGAATCATCAAGGATCATCACCACACTATCAAACTCAACTTTGGTACTTTTGAAGTGTGTACATATCTAAATATGGCATGTATAGGCTAGTCATATTGAAATGTGTATAAATAGCCATGAGATGTGGCTAGATAAATGTTGATGATATGCATGAGTAATTATGATATATGATGCTTGTTTTGGTATGGCTTGATAGTTAATGAAATGGCCAAGACTTTGGTAAGCATATGAGAGCATTATGAGTATGTATGTTTGAGCAAAGGAATGGTTATATGAAAGGTAAATGTGGATGAATCTTGCTTGAACATATGCATGTGTTTTAGTTGTGCAAATTGGCATGGATGGAAATGAAATAGAATATGGAGACTTTTTGATTAGTTGGCATATCGTTGATTGTCAATTGTGTATGATATGAATTGGTATATTGTTTGTAGGTATGACCTTAATATGGGTGGCATTATGGCCTTGCAAATGGCCTGTTTTGCCTACACGGCTGTGGCACACGGGCATGCCTAGTAGCCGTGTGGTAAAGTCAGTAGCTAGCCTAATGTTACACAGCCATGACACACGGGCGTGCCTGGTGGTCGTATGGATAAGTCAGTATGCATGCTCTGTTTTGGCACAGCCAAGACACATGGATGTCTCTAGTAGCCGTGGGAGGCACACGGCCTGCCTACATGGGTGTGTGACCTCTACAGCTTTGGTAAAGTTTTAAATTTCTGAGAACTTCCATGTGTATTCGGTTTAGTCCCGACCCTATTCTAAAGCGTGCTTAAGGTCTCGATAACCTATAAAAGGGACACTTTGATTGCGATTGATGATTTGTATTACTAAATGTCTGTAAAAGTTTTCGATCTGTCCGGTAATGCCTTTAACCCTAATTCGGCGATGGATACGGGTTAGGGCTGTTACAATCCAAAAAAAAGCATTATAACATAGCCACATTAACACATACTAATATGACATCAAAAGTACCAAAAAGGGTATCAACCAAGACAACTAATACATTCAAGATCATACTTAAATATTTACATATCTAAAACATTAATGTCAACATTCAAGCATATTACATGCCATATAATCTGAAATAAATGTTCCAAAAACTACCGAATTATGTTGGATAGTGTGACTTGAGTGCTGATCCGATCGTCCTACCTTCAAAAAATCTACAAGAACATTAAATAACACAAGTAAGCTTAAAGAAGCTTAGTAAGTTCGACATATTAAAATGATAAATCTTACTAAAGTAAATACAACAATTCAAACAATAACAATTCAACCATGAAGGTTCCCTATCATCCACGATCTCAATCAATAAATTACATACGTTCAATTTAATACTCAAATATATAGCAAATCCATCAATTTCATTAAACAAATTACCTTACCGAGATTTTCAATTCGAAAAATGACTTACAAATAGGAGTACATCATCAGTCCATCCAAAACATACTAGATGTTCACAGGAGCCAATCGCTCTAGAACATACCAATGCTCATAAGAGCTAGTCCAATCGAAACACACCAATTCTCATAAGGGCTAGTCCCTTCAAAACACACTAATGCTCATAAGAGCTAGTCCAAATGAAACACACCAAACAGAGAATATAACATGAGAGTTCGCAACAAATGTTGAACCTTGATTTACTCGGGAAATATATATACATCACTACAAAACCATCTCCACTCCAATCCCCCACAACACACCATATCACGACTGTACTATATCCCACGTTCAATCCAATCCGAACATCAAATTCAATAACATATCTCAAATAATCATTCATTATCAACAATTGAATATATTGTATCATGTTATACTATTCAACAATTCATATAGATGGTAAATTTTAAATCATATAAACTTACCTGGACTGAATTGTAGTAGTTGCAGAAGTTTAGGGACTATTTTGTAATTTTTCCTTTTCCACGAGTATCTACGGGATCTTGATCTAAAATATAAAATTTCTCAATTATCAACTTACATTTCACATTCCAATCTATTTTACAATTAATACCCTTTTATTTTTGAATTTACACAATTATCCTAAATTTTTACAATTTTTGCAATTTAGTCCCTTTACTCGAAATTTATCAAATTAACCATTTTTCTCAAGTCATCCATCAAAATATACTAGGCCCTTAAACAGTCCCTAATGAACATTAAATTCACTATCAAACCCTAAAATTTTGACATTTTTACAATTTAATCCTAAAATCAAAATCTAACAAAAATCACTTTACAAATTCATCAAACAACACAATAAAAGCTCCAAATACTTGGTATTAATAAAAAAAAAACATTAAAGATTCATAAATGGAAACTTCTAAATTTTTTAACAGAATCAAAAATGAAGGTACGGACTAGCTGGACCTAGTTGTAACGATCTCAAAAACATAAAAATTACAACAAACGAGCAAGAATTTCACTTACATGCAAGGTTTCTATGCTTAGCCAATTCTCAAGCCACCATTTAATGAGAATTTTGGTTATGGAAGAAGCGAAAATGAAGAAGAAGGTATAGTTTTACTATTTGTTATTTAATTTCATTATAATTACCATTTGCCATTAAAAACTTAATATTTTATCATTTTAATATCATTCCTGTCCAACACTAACTATTAGGGACTAATTGTTATATTGGTCCCTCTTCATGTAGTTAATAAACTATTTAATCATTTAATTGAACTAATTACTAACTTTTGCACCTTTTACCATGTAGTCCTTTTTATTTAATTAGCTATCTAAACGTTAATATTTTCAAACCAAATTTTAATACGACTCTAATGACTCCATAAATATTCTAAAAATAATATTTAATAGTCGGCACAAAGGAAATTTGTGGTCCCGAAACTACTGTTCCGTCACCATTGAAAATCGGGTTGTTACAAGGTATCTGTAAGTCCACTAAAGGTAGTCAAAAATCCTTATATCTACTCGTGAGGTCATCTTATGATGGCTCAAACCAGCAAGGTAAAATAAAACTATGAAAAAGAAGTCAGACAACATCAAGTCTCAAATAGGGTGTTAGAAGAAGAGGGTGATTACATCTAAATCTGTCCATGTGTTCGCCAACGATTCATTCAAACAGAACGTATGGGCGTTGTCTGCGCCAATCAAACTGCAGAGTCTCCTATGATACACAGGGAGTTGATTATGTGCATCATTTATTAATTTCTCGAAACTTTAATTGTGAACCCTATTTTATAGATTCTCACTAAGTTTAATTGAACTTATGAGCATTTGACCTTAAATGTAGGTTCAAAAGCTATTTTGGAATTTGTGGGAAGGAACCAAGCCGGACCTCATGGAATTCGTATGGACTTCTTCGAAACAGTATCATGTAAATAGAGGGGTTCCCTTAGAGGCTATGCCTCTAGGAGTGATTATGTAACTAAGTGATAATTGAACTTGTTCAAAATGACGTACCTAAGTAAATTTAGTGGATAGGGATGTTCATAAAGTACATTAATCTACTCAGTTAGTAATTTGTATAACATGGGGTTTCATATTATGATTATTTATGGGAATGTATGACTCGTAAATAAATTAAATAAAGTTGCATGGTAGATATAGATTGAAATTTGACTTTGTTTAAGTTGTAAATGAATTAAATTAGAAAGGTTGTTAAGTAATACGGTTTGATTATGACATTTGGTACCTGGACCTGGAGATCGGATTGGGTATAGAGTGTTATAGACTGAATTTGTACCTATGATTTTGGATAGGCGGGTCCTTGTCGTTCCCGACTTTCAACCAAATGACCTTCTGAAACACCCCAAACCCGGCCCACGAGTTTTGACCAGATTTGGTATGTTCCTCAAGTAAACTGGTTTCAAAATTCTTTTATTACTTAGAGAAAAACTTGTGTGATTTTGAAAAAAATATTCTTTGGGTTGGGCTTGTGCTGAAAACCAAATTGAAATCCATTTATTTAAAGTGACAAAACATTTAGGTTTTATTTTAAAATAAATTTACTTGATCTTTACTTAATAAAAATTCGTAAACATAATAATTAAAAGTAAAAAGAAATAAAGAAATCCAACTTGGGCCTTATGGCCTTATTACATTAAACAAAACCCAAAATAAAATTTAAAGTACTAAAATTAAATAAAGTCCAAATTCTAAATAAATTCTTCAAGTGATGCATGGCCACCTTTAGCTCCTACCGACCCTTGTCCATTACACTCATCACACGAAAAATAATTCCCCAACGGGTGAGCCTGAGACTCAATGTGTACACAGTACTAATTTTCAACAAATCGTGGCATACAAGTCATATCAATTTCATGTTCATACAAAATAAAGGATGATGCAACCCAAACCCAAGCCTATTTGTCCATCCGCTACACACCACCCGTACCAACTTTGCATAAGTGGGGACTACTAAGTCGACCCTCCATCCGCTACACACCATCGGCTGCGCCACTTGCGATCGACGTGCTCATCGCCCACTTACGTTGTGTCTTTAGACACTATATTCAGATAATGTAACCGAAGTTACCATATTCAATAATGTGACCGTAGTCACCATAATTCGTTGGTGAGACCGTAGTCATCACCTTCACTTTCTCCCTTCACATATATCCCAAATGCCCCAATTATTACATATCATTCATATCATACTTAAATTCACATTCATGTCACTTTTCACATGTTAAACATAACATATTTAATAATCCTAGTAGGAGTAGGAAACGTACCTGGGTACTATTTGCCACATTTGTGGTACTTAGCCACATTCTCATTCTTATACACATTCATATATTAAAACAATTATTGCCGTAATATATTGAAAGTTAGTGTGAGTACACACCTGATTCGCTTAATAGGTTCCTTGAAATCCCGAAGAACGATCTACCGATTTAGATCTCAAATCCTACATAAGTTAATCACTTTAAAAGACCATTCGGCCAATTTTCCAAATACAACTAGGATTTGTATTACTTACCTTAAAATTTCCAAATCAAAAAGGATTCCTTGCCTTGTATGTCCATCAAATCCCTATAATTATATGTTAATTTTAATCTCACATATATTCCATAACTTTTGACCAAATATGTGTATATCTTACCTTAGATTCTTGAATCCCTGATGATCTCTCCCTTGTAGTCGATAGCACTAGAAATCCCGAAACACTCCTTATAGTTTCGGCCACAATAATAATAACATTAATCCCTATATTTCGGCTTAAAGAAGAGAATAAATCAATAACCACAAGATTCTTACCTTAAGTGTTGAATTCGACAGATCTATCCTGACACCACTTGAGAGATTCGGATTTGCGAAATTTCACTAGGTTGGATTTGGTTTTGAAAAAGAAGAAGAAAAGAAAAAGAAAGATGAGGCTAGAGAATTCTGCTTAGACAAAAGAAAAGAGAAAAGAGAATAATGGCAGAGAAAATTCACAGAGAGAATAGGAGAAACTTTAGAGAATTTCTAGAGAGGTTTTCTCTTGAAGAGAAAAGAATGAATGAAGAATAGCCTTACTCTTCCTTTTATAGCCAAAATTACTAGCTAGAGTCCTTTACTTGGCCACCACTCTTCTATTTTGATAACTTTATCCTTTAATTATCATAAATAAAAGAGTTTAATCCAATATTTATCTCTTCTAAATAATCCAATTTAAAAATCCTTTATTTATCACCTTTTTAATCGAATATTTATGAAAATAAAACACCTCCTTTCTAGAAGGCTTGTGCCGTCCACCTCGATCTTACTGGAAGCAAAAATAAAACCTCCTTTATTTGCTTCCCAAGTGACTCGAACCAGTGCTCATTCCTCTTGCATATGGCGCCATTTTCATAGGCCCTAAGTGGCATCTTCAGCCACTTTTCCAAGCTGTTTGTGTGTCAAATTTCACCAACTTTTTCTTTTAAGGCCTCCTTGCCTAATTTCTGTTTTAAACTTTAAAATTTGACATTTCTAGGTCATTTCCAAGTTTCCTAAAATTTTCGATCGGCTCAGATATACTTGCCATTTTCTTACATTTCAAGTTTCAAAATGTTCATTTCCATTTCCCATTTCCATTTCCATGCATTTCTAGGTTTCCAAAAATGTTCACGTTCCTGTTTTAAACTTAACATTTCCATACATTTTCAGGACATTTCCCTACATTTCCAAGACAAGACATTTCCTTACATTTCCTTACATTTCCATACATTTCCTTACATTTCCTTACATTTCCATATTTCTAGAATTCACATAACACATTCATACATAATTCATAAAACATGCCATTTTACCACATGGTTCCTTGTGTCATGCTTCACACGGAGTTTCTTTTCAAGCCTCATTTACCTAGCTCCCCTTTTTACTTAGAAACCAATAATTTTTCTAAGCTTTTTCTTCCATCCTAGAATTTTAAAAACCCTTAATACACTTCCAAACATTGCCAAAACCTACTAACTCATGAATTATGCACAAACGCTTAACCCCTAATCTAGGATGTTACACCTTCTTTGCTATTCTCGTGCCATGAACTACTTCGAGTATGGGTTCAAACTAAAAGAATCAAACATAAAACCAAAATTATTTTCTTTACTTTTAGTGGGAAAATAAATCTTTCTTAAATAAGAACCAGTAGAATTGCAATTCTCGGAAAATAGAATTTATTTAAGGAATAAATTTCTACTACTTTCTGTCAAGATAGCAATATTGAAAACTTCAGAGAAACTTTTATTTTTCTTTTTTTTTATTAGTGTGTTTTGAAGCCTACTAATGCCATCTATTTATAAGGAGAGTTGGTAGAATTCTGGTTGAAGTGGTAGAATACAAATAATATTAATTTGATAGAAAAAGTATCTAACTCTCTATTATTTAAGGAGAAGGGGCGGCAACCCTAGATGAGAATACTAGGGTTTGTCGTCCCTTGTATTTCCATCAAGGGAATGAGTCTTTCCTGTACTGGGTCCAATTATATGTACTTTTTGGACTTTAACCCAACACTCTATAGTTTATTTGACCCAATACATGTTTTTTCTATTTCCCAAATTAAATATTATTTGCTCAATTAATTTAAATAAATTAATTTATCAAAGAAATAGTTTTCTCAACCCAATTCTAATTCTGTTAAAATTATGACAACTTTAGCATAAAAGAATCTATGAGAAAATATATTTAATTTTTTTTACATTAAATTAGATTCACGATAACAAATTAATTTTTTCCTGTACTAGATCCAATTATATGTACTTCTTGGACTTTAACTCAACACTCTATAATTTAGTCCAACCCAATACATGTTTTTTCTATTTCCCAAATTAAATATTATTTGCTCAATTAATTTAAATTAATTAATTTCTCAAATAAATAATTTTCTCAACCCAATTCTAATTCTGTTAAAATTATGACAACTTTACCATAAAAAATCTATGAGAAAATATATTTAATTTTTTTTACATTAAATTGGATTCACAATAACCAATTAATTTTTTCCAGTACTGGGTCCAATTATATGTACTTCTTGGACTTTAATCCAACACCCTATAATTTATTCCAACCCAATACATGTTTTTTCTATTTCCCAAATTAAATATTATTTGCTCAATTAATTTAAATAAATTAATTTCTCAAATAAATAATTTTCTCAACCAATTCTAATTCAGTTAAAATTATGACAACTTTACCATAAAAGAATCAATGAGAAAATATATTTAATTTTTTTCTACATTAAATTGGATTCACAATAACCAATTAATTTAAATCCATTTTCGAACTTCAATTATTCAATTAATTAAATAGTAATTTGAAAAACCATAAATTCATTCTCAAATCATTTTCATACTCAGTGAGAAAACCACATTTATTTCCAAATATAACCCATTTCTCTAACTTTATAATTTCTATCCATTTTGTTCATTTGATTCATCATGCAATTCATTTTTAGTTTCAAAGACCTAGTCGAGGGACTGATTGGATATATGCAATTGAGGCTCAAATGATTTATAATCAAGTTCTAGCTTTTTGCCTATTAATTATAAACTCATTTAGTCACAAAGTCATTCCACTATAGTATCATGACTGAGCTCTCCCCAACAACATACCATTACGAAAGCAACTTGATCAGTGTTCATCCAATGACCTTGTCATAAGTTTGCTACCCTCATAGGATATCATTAATCTCTTTGGGATAATAATTGTTCTCCTAATATGATCCTATTTTATCTCATGGTAACCATTATATCTTCCTTCATGAAAAGTCAATTACTATCAAATAGTAATCAAGTCATTCATCACAAAGACGAACGACTCGTGGCCATATTTACGTTTCATCAACCAAGTAATTCCAATGAAGGATATCATTTACCTATGTCTTGAGTTATGAATTCCACTGTTGTGAATGACGCTACATATTGCAGAAGTTGTACACCCAACGCGCCAACTTTCAGTTCCTTAGCTATTCAAACTTAGGCTTTTACTTTCATCAAAGTGTACAAGACACGCTTACATAGTCCATCATCCACTAAGGATTTAGGTATGCCACACTATGAACGTCACAAGTGAATAAATCAATAAACAGATTCAGAATCTGTTCTTTTTGGGTCCAGTCCGATGTATTGCTAGTCCAGTCAGTCACATCTATGTCTCTATCTTCTTGGAGTCATCTGCTCCGATGCCCAAGACAAAACATCTCTCTAATTGGACTTGATAGGCAACATATTACTCTTTCAATTGGTTTGCTCATTTCTGATTAGACTAAAGACATGTTAAGGTTCATCTACTAATACAAGTTGTCTTTGTGTATTACGATCCGACCATGTAATACCACTTAGTATTAGTTTAAACATTAGAAAGCTAATGAGAAACATTTTCTTCTACTTTGCTTTGCATGTAAAAACCACGTGAAGATAATATAAAAAGTAATAATGTAATTCATGAATAATTTTACTAACCAATCCATTCGAAAAAATTACAAGTGTACTTAGACGAAAATACTACACTTAGGCACTAGATCCAACATTTGCTTCTATTTCTAGACTCGTATGTGCTATGTTTCAATCCTAAAATCAATTAAACTATAGCTCTGATATCACTAAATGTAACACCCCTTGCCTGACTCGATCGTCGGTCTGAGCTATAGGACGCTACATATGTTGTTGGAGCAACAACTGTCAAAAACATTATAAATAAATCATTTAAACATTCAAACATTCCATAATCACACTTATCACATGCTATACAAACTTTTCCGTGACTCAATTGAGCTTATGAAATCTCATTTGCTATTCCAAGCATGAAATAGGACCAAATTGTAAAATTTTTAAAATTTCAGATTACGTATAGATACCTCTGCCAGGTACTGATACCATTTTGAGCTTTGTTGTTTAGAAAAATTGAATTAAAACCAAAGGTATTTATAACAGTCATGAAGTATTGATACCCTTTTCAAGGTATCGATACCTTACCTCTGTATTGGTACCAATTTAAGGTTTGAAATTTTGAAAATTTAGAAAAAAAAATTCTAAAGTGTCAATACCCTTTTCTAAGGTATCGACACCTCATAGCAAAAATGTCAAAAATGTGCATTATTGTACCTATTTCACGCCAACTTATCAACTTACCCTAATAGTGCTTAAATGAAAACTTATACCTGCATAAAACCAAACCAAAACCATACCTAAACAATCCATTTAACCAATTCCAAATATCCATTCCAACATCTCCATAATTTGGCATCAAACATATCAATCCAACTTATACCAATTTAACCTACTCATTCATATATATAATCCTTTCAATACCATCATCTAAACCATTATAATTCAAACTCAAATATGCTGCTATAAGCTACTGAGTATAATTTAAGTTTATTTGCTAAAACTAATCATTTCAACAAGATACTAACATTACCAATTCAAGCATAAGATTGATTGTAACACCCCAAACCCGGCCTAGTCATTATGGCCGAATCTGGCGACGTCACATGATAGTGCTTTGGAAAAACATAACTATGTTAAAACCATTTGTAGATATATTTGGGCTTTCGTCAAAACGTGTCATTTAATTACTATCCATTTTCAAAACATTACATGTTGCGGAAGCTTTTAACATAATTTGCGAGTTCGTGTATTTTTGATAAAACATTTATTTATTTTGAAAATTCGCTTCTAATCCTACTACTAGCAGTTTATAAAATAGTAATCCCAAATTTTAAACAAAAATCCATAAAGACCATGTTACATAAAACTTGCCCAAATATAATCAGAACTATAAATGAAAAACCGTTAAAGGTCTAGAACTGTGGTCACCGCCCAATCCTCCACCGCACCAATCTGTCTACTGCTGGGGAGTACCAAAACAGATTAAACAAAAAAGGGTGAGTTTTCGCAAACTCAGTGTGTAATCCCCACAGAAAACATACACTCAGTCATATAAAAAAACAGACATAAGTTCATAGTTCGAGTCCAAGCCCATTACAAAAACGGTATGGACTTTAGCTCACTCAGATACAAAATCAGACATATTATAGGGTCTTAGCCCATTCCAGACATAATATGCAGATAATAGAGTCCTACCCACCATCCTCTACACGCCAACTCCGTCCAACCCTACACACCATGTGGGGATAATATCAACCCACCCAGCCCTACACACCATGTTGTACCGAATGTGGTAAATAATCAAAAATTTGCAGCTGAGCTGCTAGATAATAGGCTTAAGAGCCTTTCAGATACTTCCTCTAATCATAATCAACCCATCCTGATGCAATGCAACATACAAGAATGTCATGCTATTATGCAGTTTAAACTCATACATGTATATTCAGATAAGTATACATGCTTAGTACAGAAATCAGACAAATAGATCATTCATTTAGGGGTCTAAGTATTGCTTACTGACCTTACGGTAGGCCCTTGGGTGACACGTGCAATCTTACAGAGTTTTCAGAAAAATGGGCTCACATGCCCATGTTGGCCCACATGCCAATGTGGCCCACACGGCCCAAATTGGCCTTGGCCGTGTGGATCACACAACCTAGCCTAGAATCTCACACGTTCGTGTAGCCCACATGACACAATCGGTCGAGCCCGTGTATCGCACACGGCAGCGCTTGTCGATCACACGGCCGTGTGGTTACTTACGGTCTTGCACGCGGCCTACCACACGGGCGACCACACGCCCGTGTGGTGTCAACAGAAAGGTTTTTCACTTTTGCTGAAACCTCATTTTCTGCGTTTCTTGGTACACACCTGGTTTCGATTAAAGCTAAACGATTCCCAAGCACTCCAGAACCTAAAAAGTCATCAAAATAATCTTCGAAACTATTTCAATACACAGTTAAACACGAAACTATGGAACCCAAAACAACATAACACTTACTCTACAGCCCTACAATTTTGATTACAGTTACGAGCGAGGAGAATCCCTTTTTTCCTGATTCACTTACTATTATCGAAGGAAAAAGTACGGTTCCGGAAGAACAACGGGATTAAAGGAGAGGGTGGATTGAGAGGAACAAAAACAAAGTAGAAAAACTGAGATTTAGCGAAGGTTCAGAAGCAAAAAGAGAGAATATCGGCAGGAAACACAATAAAACAGAAGGGTAAGCGTCAGAAAATCGGCAGAGTGGAAGGGGGAAAGCCGAAATTTGCAATTTGGGATATCTCAACCACTCCCCAATCCCTTATTTTTCTCCCCTATATCCCTACTACACTCAACCACTCAGAATCTCGTTTCCTTCAAACTCTTGACCGATGCCTACCGCAAAAAGAATCCCTTGATTACACGGAGACTCAAACACAAGACCTCCACACACTTGACTCTCCACTTAACCACTAGACCAGCGGGCCCATTCTGATATAATTTCCCTAACAATTAATTAAAAGCCTACTGAATAGAGCTAGGGCTTACTTCATAAAAATACTAAATTTTACCCAAGTTGAGATTTGAGATTGGGGCCTCCCACACACACCCAGAACACATATCCATTAAACCAGACACTCATTCATGTCAAAATTACCAAAAGCTGAATTTAAAGAAAAATGGGGCGTTACGACTCTACCCCCTAAAAAAAATTTTGTCCTCAAAATTTTACCTGATCAGAAGAGGTGAGGATACTATTGATGCATCGAATCCTCCGGCTCTCAAGTGGCCTCTTCAGTGCTATGGTTCCGCCACAGCACCTTCACTAAGAGGATAGATTTCCTCCGCAGAACCTTAATGTTGCGCTCTAGAATCTGAACCGGCTCCTCCTCAAATGTCAAATTTGGTCTAACCTCGATGTCCTCAATAGGAACAACATGCGTGGGATCAGAGCGGTAGCGTCTCAACATTGAGACGTGGAACATATCATGTATGCGATTCAACTCCGGAAGAAGTTCTAACTGATATGCGACTGGCCCCACTCGCTTCAGAATACGATACAACCTAATAAACTGAGGGCTCAGCTTACCCTTGCGACCGAACTCAGTCTAACATAAGGAAGTGTGACACTTACAACCATATAGAGCCTCATACGGTGCCATATGGATGCTAGCTTGATAGTTGTTGTTATAGGAGAACTCTGCCAGCGAAAAATACTCCACCCAACTGCCTCAGAAATCTATAACACAGCTCCTCAACATATCCTCCAGTACTTGAATCACCCTCTTGACTGACCATCTCTCTAAGGATGGAAAGCAGTACTGAAGTTCAATCTTGAAGCTTCAAGCAATTTCTTCCAGAACCGAGACGTGAAGCGAGGATCCCTATCGGAGATGATCGAAATAGGAACCTCATGCAGCCTCACTATTTCAGATACATAGAGCTTAGCTAACTTGTGGAGTGAAAAGTCTGTCCTGACCAAAATGAAGTGAGCAGACTTGGTCAATCGATCCACAATGACCCAGACAGTATCCTTATTAGTGGGTATTAAGGGCAACCCACTAACGAAGTCCATCGTTACTCATTCCTATTTCCACATTGGAATCTTTACCGGCTGCAGCAACCCCAAAAGTAACTGATGCTCAGCCTTAACCTACCGACAAGTCAGACAACGAGCAACGAAGTCAGTAACCTCTCGCTTCAACCCTGGCCACCAGTATAACTCTCGCAAATCTCGGTACATTTTATTCCCACCGGGATGCATAGCGTAGGGGCTACTATACGCATCCCTTAGAATCAACTATCTTAAATCCTCATCATTCGGCACACAGATCTGACCTGACGGAACCACACTGTTAATCCCAAACTCGGTAGTATCCCCATTCTCAACCTGACGGAACCACAACTCAAGCGATTTATCCCCCATCTGTTTACTCCTAATCTCACTAATCCATGTGGGCTTAACCTGAAGTTCTGCTAACAGACTTCCATCGTCGAATAAGCTGAGTCGAGTGAACATCGCTCTCAGATCGGTCACAGTCCTACGGCTCAAAGAATCTGCCACTACATTAGCCTTACCCGGATGGTACTCGATGGTGCAGTCATAATCCTTAATTAGTTCAACCCATCTACGTTGCCTAAGGTTTAACTCCTTCTGAGTGATGAGATACTTGAGGGTCTTGTGATCATTGTAAATGGTACACTTCTCACCGTACAGATAGTGCCTCTAGAGTTTTAGAGAGAAGACTACCGTGGCCACTTCCAAGTCGTGATCCTCATGCGTCTTGAGCTGTCGAGACGCATAAGCTACCACTTTACCATCCTGCATCAGAACGCAACCCAGACCCACATGCGACGCGTCACTGTATATGACGAAATCTTTCCCAGATTCAGGCTGTATCAGAATTGGAGCCTGACTCAAGACAGATATAAGCTTTTCGAAGCTCTCTTGCTACTTATCAGTCCAGACAAAGGGAACTCCCTTACGCAGAAGCTTGGTCAATGGCGCTGGATCAAACTACGAAGCGTCGATAATAACCCGCCAGCCCCAAAAAGCTACGGATTTTAGACACATTCTTCGGCTGTTTCCACTCCAACACATCCTCAATCTTGCGAGGTCAACACAAATCCCCTCTGTAGAAACCACATTCCCCAAAAAAGTTACCTCTCAGAGCCAGAACTCACACTTACTAAACTTCGCATACAACTATTTCTCGTGAAGCGTATGTAATACCACTCAAAGATGCACATCGTGTTCGTCTTCAGTCTTTGAATACACCAGAATGTCGTCAATGAAGACTACCACAAACCAATCCAGATAGGGCTGGAACACTCAGTTCATCAGATCCATAAAAGTTGCTAGTGCATTCGTCAGTCCAAATGGCATTACCAGGAACTCGTAATGACCGTACCGAGTCCTAAATAACGTCTTATGCACATTGGTCTCCTTAACCTTCAGTTGATGGTATCCCGATTACAGATCGATCTTGGAGAACACAGAAGCCCCTCTGAACTGGTCAAATAAATCATCTATTCTCAATAGTAGGTACTTGTTCTTAATGGTCAGCTTATTCAATTGGCGGTAGTCGATACATAAACGCATGGATCCATCCTTCTTTTTCACAAACAGCACAGGTGCTCCTCATGGAGACACACTAGGGCGGATGAACCCATGATCCAGTAACTCTTGAATCTGAGCCTTAAGCTCCACAAGCTCCTTCGGTGCCATTTTATAAGGGGCGATGAACACCGGAGCTGTACCAAGAAAGAGCTCAATTCTAAACTCTACCTCTTGGCTCGGAGGCAGACCTGATAGTTCCTCAGGAAAAACATCCGGAAAGTCCCTTACGGTTCTGATGTCCCTAACTGAAGAGTTTACAGAATTCGAAACACTAATGTAGGCCAAGAATGCTTCACATCCTTTACGTACCAACTTTTCCGCCACCAATGCAGAAATCACATTCGCCCGATAATCCTAACGTTCCCCAATCACCACTACCTCGTTATCCTCCTCGTTTCTCAGAATAACCCTTTTTGTAGCACGGTCCAGAATCACCCGATGCTTGACAGCCAGTTCATTCCCAGAATCAAATCGAACTCCCTAAATGAAAGCTCCATCAGATCAGCCAGAAATATTGTCCCTTGAACCTCTAGCGGGACGTCTCTAAACAATTTTCTAACCTAGATAGATTGCCCCAACGGACTCACAACAGTTATCTCGTTCGAAGTACTCTCAACCGAAATCTCCAAAGTTTCAGACACAGAGCTAGCTACGTAAGAGTGTGTAGAGCTTATGTCTATCAATGCAGTGTATGGTACATCAAAAATTAAGAATGTACCTGTAATGACGTCCGGAGCATCACCATCCTCTTGGCGATGTGCAGCATAGACCAGAGTGGGCTGCCTTGCCTCAGTCAGTCCCGTACCTCTGCTCGGTGCTCTCTATCATCGGTCTATGCCATTACCACCCCTGGCCTGACCTCGGCCCCTAGGTGGCTGCTGAGCTACTCTCGGTGGCTGCGCAGTGCCAGTACCCGCAGCTTGCATCTGATCAATCCTCAGTGGACAATCCCAGACACGATGCTCAGTCGACCCACATCTCAAACATGCCCCAGTCGTTCTCCAACACTCGCTTGGGTGGCATCTCCCACAATGCCCACACAGTGCCACCCTGGCAGGTGCAACAAGAGGCCCAACTCTCACTGGCCCATCAAATCTAGCCCTTTTCTTAGTTCTCATCACAGAATTTGAGGGCTCTGATTCCCTCTTAATCTTTCCTTTCTCGCAGTTTTGGCGCTCAACGTGCTTAACCTCCTCGGCGATCTTTGCATTATCCACCAGAGCTAAAAAATCACGCTCCCTCTACGGAACTATCAGAACACGTAGGCCATCCCTAAGTCCATCCTTGAAATAGACGTATCGCTTGTATTCATTCACCACCATGCCCCCGGCATAATGGCTCAGTCTCAAAAACTCGGCCTCATATTCAGTCACTAAATGGTCTTCTTGGGTGAGATTAAGAAGATCACGCCTCCTAGCATCGATGTAGCTGGCTCCCACATACTTATTCTGGAAAGCCATCTTAAAATAATCCCAACTCAAACGGTTGGGGTGAGTGCCCTCCTTAACAGTCAGCCACCATTAGTAAGCCTCGTCGAGAAGTAGGGAAACAGCCCCCTTAAGCTTCTGCTCAACAGTAAAATCCAAATCATCTATAATTCTTTCCATGGCCTCCATCCAATACTCGGCTACACTAGGGGCGACTCCACTGACGCCCCTGAATAACTCAGCCCCATTGGACCGGAGTCGTTCCGTAACCGACCCTCGACCCCCAGATCCAGTGTTGGGCCCAATGACCCTTTCTAAAATTCGTAGCATAGCTCGAGATAGTACGTCATCCCCAGCCTTACGATCATGAGACCCAATTTCTGTAGCAGGTGAGATTGGCATCTCACTCGTATCCAAATTGGGCAGATTTTCAGATGCAGAAGACCCAGCTCGAGCCCCATAACGGCCTCTACCATGGCCTCTAATACCTCGTCCGCGGATACCTCCTGCGCTCATCGTAATTTTAGAATTTATCTGTGTTAGTAGTTTTATTCATTAGTTATAGTTCCAATATTTATTAACACATGTTTTATGCAGAATAGTATCAGAAGTTTAGAGCTTGTTATCGCGAATCACAGTTTTACTACGATATTCAATTTTGCTACAGTTTTCAATTTACACTACCTAAAGTGGCTTCAGTTCAGTATACTACCTAAGGCTGTTTCAAGCATACAAGTAGTATTTCAGACAAATTTAAACAAAGATCAAAACACTTACAGGATTGGCGCCGGAGACTCGGTGTACCACATACTCAGTTAAAAAATATTTCAAACCATTCAAAAATTATTTCGAAAAATCAATTCTAAAAACCCCAAATCCACAGCTGAATTTTGCAACCTGGCTTTGATACCACTAAATGTAACACCTCAAACCCGGCCTAGACGTTATGGCCGAATCTGGCGACGTCACATAATAGTGCTTTGGAAAAACATAACTATGTTAAAACCATTTATAGATATCTTTGGGCTTTCATCAAAACGTGTCATTTAATTACTATCCATTTTCAAAACATTATATGTTGCGGAAGCTTTTAACATGATTTGCGAGTTCGTGTATTTTTTATAAAACATTTATTTATTTTGAAAATTTGCGTCTAATCCTACTACTAGCAGTTTATAAAATAGTAATCCCAAATTTTAAACAAAAATCCATAAAGGCCATGTTACATCAAACTTGCCCAGATATAATCAGAAATATAAATGAAAAACCGTTAAAGGTCCAAAACTGTGGTCACCGCCCAATCCTCCACTGCATCGATCTACTACTGCTGGGCAGTACCTAAATAGATTAAACAGAAAAGGGTGAGTTTTCGCAAACTCAGTGTGTAATCCCCACAGAAAACATACACCCAGTCATATCAGAAAACAGACATAAGTTCATAGTTCGGGTCTGAGCCCATTACAGAAACGGTATGGACTTTAGCCCACTCAAATACAGAATCAGACATATTATAGGGCCTTAGCCCATTCCAGACAGAATATGCAGATAACAGAGTCCTACCCACCATCCTCTACACACCAACTCCGTCCAACCCTACACACCATGTGGGGATAAAATCAACCCACCCAGCCCTACACACCATGTTGTACTGAATGCGACACATAATCAAAAATTTGTAGCTGAGCTGCCAGATAACAGGCGTTCCAAAGCCTATATAACCACCCTAGGGGACAACCTAAAAGGAGACGCCGAGTAGAAGGCAGAAAATACTCGAAGATAGCCATTGGAAGCAGCTCGGAAGAAGGATCTTCATCAAGATTGAAGATCTTTCATCAAGTTCTTTAGAAATTTTTGGGTTTTCTTATGTTTTGTTATTTTTTTTATTTTAAGATGTTTCCCTCTACCAGTATAAACTAAATTCCCTAAATACCTAAAGGGATGAAACCTAAGATAAATCTTATTATTATTTGATTTATAAGATAAATACTTGTTCTTATTCTTATTTTGATAATTCAGGTTATTGATTCAAGTCGAATGTGCTTATTCAGTGGAGCAAAAGTCCCTGCTTAAGCGTAGATCAACACAATTAAGCGGAGTTGATTGCAGCCCTAGAAATAGGGCGACGAAAATCTGACGGATTAGAGTCAAATCTAATAAGGGAATCCATAAATCAAGTTAATGCGATATAGAGGTTTTCATTAGAAAGAGATTTCAATTAATCAACCTAGAGTCAGTTGTTTTTAGTCTTGAAAGAGATATTAACATAAATCAAAGATTTCTACAGATTAAGTCAAGTGAATAAATCATATGAATCAAAAGTAATAAGTGAAGTCTAGGTGGATTCCTCCTTAGGTATTGCCTTTATCATATAAGTTGTCTAAAAGTATTTTCCCAATTCATTCTCTGTCGTGCTTTTTAATTAGTTTTAGTTTAAAAGAAATCACCTCAATTCTTAGGCTAAGTAATAGAAAGATAGTAATTACTAGTACTCGTAATTACTAGTACTCTTGGTCCTTGTGGATACGATACTACCGGTCTTACCATAACTATACTATAAACGATAGCTACGCTTGCCTTTATTGTGATCATAGTTAGTTTTAGACACATCAAGTTTTTGGCGCCGTTGTCGGGGACTAAGATATTAGGAACACTAAATTTTTATTACTTTAGCCATTCTTATTTTTATTTTTAGTTTACTAAATTTTTCTTTTCTTTGCTTATGGCAGGAACTTTTAGTTTATGACTAGAAGGAACCTGCCAGGACTATTACTTTTTGACAGTGAGATTGTAAGTACAGCTCGCAGAAACCAAAGAGAAATAAGGTGAAGTCTACAATACATAAAAGAAGAGCAAGAAGACGAAACCAGTACTACCGAAGAGATGGCTGATAATAATCCGCTACCTCTAGTGGTTTCCGCAAATCCGGTGAATCAAAATCCTGCTCCTCGTACTATGTATGATTATGCTAAACCTAATTTAACAGGAACTGAGTCAAGTATTATTAGACCTACTATTGCTGCAAATAATTTTGAACTGAAACCTAACACTATTCAGATGATTCAGCAGTCTGTTCAGATTGATGGTTTACAGGATGAGGATCCAAACAATCACTTGGCAATTTTTTTGGAATTCTGTGACACTTTCAAGATTAATGGCATTTCTGATGATGTCATTCGCCTTCGGTTGTTTCCCTTCTCGTTGAAGAATAAAGCCAAACAGTGGTTGAACTCGTTACCACGAGGATCAATCACTATATGGGAACAAATGATCGAAAATTTTTAATTAAATATTTTTCGCCGGCTAAAACGGCTAAGTTGAGGAATGATATTTCTTCTTTTATGCAGATGGATTTAGAAACGCTTTACGATGCATGGGAGAGATACAAGGATCTACTGAGAAAGTGCCCCCACCATGGATTACCTTTATGGCCACAGGTTCAAACCTTTTACAATGGTGTGAACCCCTCAACTAGGCAGTTGATTGATGCAGTCGCCGGTAGTACACTTAACAACAAAACACCTGAGACCGCCTACGAATTCATTTAAAAGATGTCACTGAATAACTATCAGTGGCAAGTTATGAGGACGAAGCCAACAAAGGCAGCCAGTGTTTTCAACCTCGACGTAGTGACCATGCTATCAAACCAGGTAGAGTTTTTAAGTAAGAAAATTGATGGTTTGTGTAGTTCTTCGTAGGTACATCCAATTATGCAGTGTGATACGAATGGAGGAGGAACGAGTAATACAGAATACCTATCCTACAACCCTGGCTTAGAAAGTGAACAGATGAACTATATGGGTAATAATGCTAGGCCTCAAAATAACCCTTATCATAACACTTACAATCCAGGTTGAAGGAACCATCCCAATTTCCCATGGGGTGGTCAAGGAAATCAGAGACAACAGCCCCCTCCAGGCTTTCAACAGCAACCCTACCCACAAGAGAAGAAGCCGAACCTTGAGGAGATGTTAACAAAATTCATCGCGGTGTCAGAAACCCGTTTCCAAAACACTGAAACAACACTAAAAAATCAGCAGGCATCAATTCAAGGGCTCGAGAACCAAATAGGACAACTTGCTAAGCTGATCTCTGAACGACCACAAGGTAATCAAGCAACACTGAAACTAACCCAAAGGAGAAACTTCTTGCCATCACTGCTCACGATAGTAAAGAGTTAGACGAACCCAAACCAAGGTAAGAGAACGTGGTAGATAAAGGTAAGATTGAGGTAAGCCATAATAAACCAAAACTGGTAAGTACAGAGTACCAACCTCGTGTGCCATATCCCAATGAGACGAAGAAAGACCGCACAGATAAACAATTAGGTAAATTTATTAAAATTTAAAAAAAAATTACATATTAACTTACCGTTTATTGAAGCTCTTTCGCAGATGCCCGATTCAAAAAAAATTAAAAGAGCTTTTGACAAACAAACGGAAGTTAGACGATGCATCGCATGTGGACTAAATATAGTGTGCTCAGCAATTTTACAAAATAAACTACCTCAAAAGTTAAAAGATCCAGGGAGTTTTACAATTCCTTGCTTAATTGGTGGTTTATCTATTAATAATACTTTAGCTTATCTAGGGGCAAGCATCAATGTTATGCCTTATAAAATGTTTAAACAGCTAGGTCTTGGGAAACCCAAACAAACTAGGATGAGCATTCAATTAGCTGATAAAACCATTAGAGTTCCTAGGGGTATAATTGAGGATGTACTAGTGAAAGTTGACAAATTCATATTCCTAGTAGACTTTGTTGTTTTAGATATGGATGAGGATAGTAATGTTCCTTTAATTTAGGAAGACCCTTTTTAGCAACTGCTAAAACTAGAATTAATGTTGGTACAGGTGAACTCACACTTCATGTAGGTGATGAAACGATCACTCTTCAGGCTCGTGACTCGGCTAGGACATCGAGTAATAAAGGTGAGAACATAAATTCTATTAATAACCATTCGGTTCAACCTTCTTTTCAGGAAGCACCTCGAAAATACACAACTGAGCCACATCCTAGATCTCGTGCCAACAATGAAATAACTCATGAGGAGTGAAGGCTTTAGATCGATGAACTAGACGAGTGGAGGACACATGTCAAGGAGAAACCAAGAACACACGAAGCAAAACCGAGGCAACTCCATAACGAACTTAAAAATGAAGCAAACTATTTCAAGGTTGGAGACCAATGGATAATACAGATCCTCGTGTTGCCACTTCTGAACCTAATAGAATAACCCCTTTCATGGTACTTAATACTTTCCCATACGGTACAGTCGAGGTAACTCATTCTCAATTTGGCACCTGCAAGGTAAATCGTACTCATCTAAAACCTTATTTTACCAAAATGGATAGAAGGAATAAGGAGTTTCAACTCCTCAAGCCACCATGATTATGCAAATGAAAGGTAAGTCTAGCTTAAGACTTTAAACAAGCGCTTCTTGGGAGGCAACCCAAGTACTAACCTCACTAACGTCCATATTTTTAATTTTTAGCATCTAACTAAAAACTAACCAAATTAATAGGCGTAGGTTTCCCTACCCACACGGCCTTGCACACGGGCGTGGTCGTGGCCGTGTGGACACAGTAAGTATATCGACGTGTCGAAGACCGTGCGGAAACAAGACAAAAAGTTTCCCCAAAACACGGGCTCTGACTAAATGCCACGGCCGTGGTCGACACTGATAAAGTAACCCGGGCGTGCGACACTCTCGTGCCCATAAGCTATGGTTGAAACTGAGAAATCTGCACGGGCGTGCGACACGCCTGTGTCTGTAGGCCATGATCGATACTGATCAATCAACATGGGCGTGAAAACCTCTACACAGGCGTGGGAGAAACGAACGAGGCATCACACGGCCGTGCGATATGGCTGTTTGACCTAACACGCCCAGGGCACACAGCCGTATGGCCCACACAGCACAATCGGTGGAGCCCGTGTATCGCACACAGCTGCGCTCGTCGATCACGACCGTGTGGTTACTTACAGTCCTATACACGGCCTTCCACACGGGCGACCACACGCCCATGTGGCATCGACAAAAAGGTTATCGGCCACACACCTGGTTTCGATTGAAGCTAAACGATTCCCAAGCACTCCAGAACCTAAAAAGTCATCAAAATATGCTCAAAAACTGTTTCAAAACACAGTTAAACACGAAACTATGGAACCCAAAACAACATAACACTTACTCTACAGACCCATAATTTTGATTACGGTTACGAGCGAGGAGAATCCCTTCCTTCCTGATTCACGACTGCCAAAATAGTTTTCACAAAACTCCAATCAATACCTTAAAAATTTAATTAACAGAATGCTAGAATCACTTACTATTATCGAAGGAAAAAGTACGGTTCCGGAAGAACAACGGGATTAAAGGAGAGGGTGGATTGAGAGGAACAAAAACAAAGTAGAAAAACTGAGATTTAGCGAAGGTTCAGAAGCAAAAAGAGAGAATATCGGCAGGAAACACAATAAAACAGAAGGGTAAGCGTCAGAAAATCGGCAGAGTGGAAGGGGGAAAGCCGAAATTTGCAATTTGGGATATCTCAACCACTCCCCAATCCCTTATTTTTCTCCCCTATATCCCTACTACACTCAACCACTCAGAATCTCGTTTCCTTCAAACTCTTGACCGATGCCTACCGCAAAAAGAATCCCTTGATTACGCGGAAACTCGAACACAAGACCTCCACACACTTGACTCTCCACTTAACCACTAGACCAGCAGGCCCATTCTGATATAATTTCCCTAACAATTAATTAAAAGCCTACTGAATAGAGCTAGGGCTTACTTCATAAAAATACCAAATTTTACCCAAGTTGAGACTTGAACTTGGGGCCTCCCATACACACCCAAAACACATATCCATTGAACCAGACACTGATTCATGTCAAAATTACCAAAAGCCAAACTTAAAGAAAAATGGGGCGTTACATTGATCACAACTATACCAGTTTCCAAAGTTAACCAAAAGCATAACTCCTATATACATGCCAAAAAGCCAAACTTCAAAATGATCAAAGTACTACCAAATTAATAACGGGATAGTGTGAGCTTCTCATAGATCCAGTCGACATATTTCACAAGTTGGAAATCAATAGGAGAAAGGGAAACAACAAGGTAAGCATTTCGTACGTAAAGTAAGTTCATAGGTGTTTAAACGATAAACTTACCTTGAGTTACAATCAAACATATCAAACTAATTAACTTGTCAAATATGGCTAACATAGTAGATCACAACAAAAAGTGAGTTCATCATATGACCAAATTGTATAGCAATTCAACATTCAACATTTCAATTCAATTCAATACCATTCACATGAAATCAACAATTCAATACCGTTTGCATAATCCAATAAATATTTAACCATTTTTAAACCAAACTCATATCATTCCATTGTCATTTTTCATTCTCATTAATCATTTAGCCCGAAGAAATTTAATGAATAAATTTGGATACATGGGTAATGTAATAGCCTGATTTAGGGCCTAGTCGGAATAGTGGTTGTGAGACCACAAATCCGAAGTAGAAATATATGTTTATTAATTTTTATGAGGCTTATAAGGTGTTTGCATGACTTTGTGAAAATTTCGTGAAGAAATTTTATTAATTAGTGAACAATTTGTCCATTAGGACTAAATTGCAAAGATTAGAAAATATGAGATTCTAGAAGATTTAAGTATGAAATAAAATCATAAAAATTATTAGAGGTCCTTATTTAGCAATTAGACCATTATTGTTAAGATTGACAAAAATAGACATGGGAAGGAAAAATCTCAAGAAAGGGACTTAAGCGCATTTTAGTCATTTGGTTAATAAAAGATTAAAAGGGGGAAAATGTAGGAAAATTTGCTCATCTTCTTCAAGCTAGGGTTGAAAATTTCAAGCTCTCCATAGCTAGGGTTTCTTCAACTTCCAAACTTGATAGTAAGTGCACCCTAGCCCCGTTTTTAATGTTCTTCGTATTTTTGAGATCCTCGTAACTTGATTTAGCTATTTCTAGCTATATTTTGAGCTAGGGTTTATGTTCAAAAATTTATCCAAGTATGAAATGCATGTATTTTAATGTTTTATGGAAGAATATGAAAGTTTGATGTATGATAAACATCTTTTTCTAAGTGATTTTCATGAAAAATGCATAAAAGGACCAAATTGTAAAACTTTTAAAAATGGTCATACATGAGTGAAATAGTTGAAATTAGGGCTGTTGTAGTTAAGAAAATAATTTGGCTAGTCTTAAAATACAAGAAAATTGATAAAAATCATTTTACGAACCTAGGGGAAAAAGTATAATTATGAGAAAGTTTAAGGGCAAAATTGTAATTTTACCAAAGTATGATTCACGAGTCAATTTAATCAATGTGAGTATTAAACAAGTGAAATTGTTATTATAGATCAAGAAACACGAAGCCCAGACCGAAACCGAGGCAAGAACAAAGTTGTGGACTAAATCGAACATCTACACCTATTTTAAGTACCGAGGTAAGTTTGTGTAAAATTAAAGTTTCATAATGTTTTTATACTTTAAATTGCTTGATATCATGATAATGAATATCATTTCATGAAAATCAACTAAGATGCTTCTATGAGAAAATGATGAGAATATGTTAAGTTGAAGTCTCGGTTGAAGATTCAGAATAACGAGGATTCCTATGTCACCACATGAGTTAAGAAAGGTCCCGTATAAGACCATGTCTGGGACATGGCATCGGCACCGAATGTAGGTCTCGTGTAAGACCATGTCTAGGATATGGCAACGACACCGAATGTAGATCCCGTATAAGACCATGTCTGGGACATGGCATCGGCATCGAATAAGGAAGGTCTCGTGTAAGACCATGTTTGGGACATAGCTTCGGCACCAAAGGAAGATCTCGTGTAAGACCATGTCTGGGACATGGCATCGACATCGAGCTAAGAGGTCCTGTATAAGACCATATCTAGGATATGGCATTGGCATCAAGAGGTGATCCCATGTAGCACCATATTTGGGATATGGCATTGGCATCGTGATACATGTATGATAAGATTAAGTATCCTCTTATATTCCGAGTAGTTCAACGGGCAAAAAAGCTAAGTATGTAAAGATGATAAAGAGCTAAATTATAAAAGGATGACAAAGAGTTCCATTTAAGTTAAGGATAATAATGATTTAAGTCTATGTCCAAGGTAGCATAAGTGCTAAATTATGTGATGAAGTGATACAAGTACCCATGAGTAAATACGAGTTATGAAAGCATAATGTGATATGTGATGGGTAAGAATAAGTATGAGTAAGTATGTCAAAGTACTTAAGAACTTGTGTTGTTATTGTTCTATGAGATGAATGGATTTTACTATGAGTACTTATATTGCTATTTTTAATTCATGCAAACTTACTAAGCTATACGCTTACCCCTCTCTTTTCCCTTTTCCTTGTAGCATTGCCAAGCCAGCTCGGGGATCGTAGGATGTCGGAGCTCAGATCACACTATCAATCATTCTTTTGGTATAGTAAAGTTGTTTTATTTTGGGTATGGCATGTATTGGAACTTGGTCATTTTGCGTTATGTCATATTTGAAAGCCAAAGTGTTGGTTACTACTGTTATACATTCATTTTGTAAATGGCTATTGGGAATTGGCCAATATTTTTCAAGTTTTATATTTTAATGATGATGAGTTTTATGAAGTGAAAGTTCATGAAATTGATGGAGTAAAATGTGAAGGGTATGGATGATTATTAGTGGCTCATCATAGTGTATCATTGCCATGATATATGTTGCTCGTGTTGGTATATGTGTGTTTACGGTTCAGGGTGGCAATTGGCTTGCAAAATAGCCTTCTAATTGTCCACACGGGTAGACACACCGGCGTGTGTCTAGGCCGTGTGTGACACACGGTCACCCCTATGGGTGTGTTGATAGGCTATGTGTCCCCTGTATCCAATTGCGGGAATTCAATTCGTCACACGAGCATGTGCCTAGGCCGTGTGCCCTTAACAGTTTGCTGATGTCATAAACAGAATACCCAGGTTTTTCACATACGGGTGAGGACACGGGCGTGTCTAGGCCATGTGATGGACACGGGCGTGTGTCCGGCCGTGTGAAAACCCCTGTAGGTTTGAAATGAAAAATAAATTCCACAAAGGCTAGGAGCATCGGCGTGCGTGATCACACGGCCTGCCCACACGGGCGTCTTCCATTTCACACGGGCGTGTGTCCCTGTTTAGGCAAAAATATTCTAAGTGCACAAAATTTTTCAGTTTAACTACGAAACCTTTCAGATGTATGTTTAAGGACTCCTAGGCCCATTATAAGGATGTATGTATATGAATAAGAAGTTTTTAAGTTGAAATGAAATTTTATAACCCAATGTTGTATGTTTAAGCAAGATAAGTTTGGTAATACCTCGTATTCGGTTCCAGCGTCGAACACGGGTAAGGGGTGTGTAACATCCTGAATTAATGGCCCTTTGCATTTGTTGTGTGTTATGTATAATATGCTAATTAGAGCGTTTAAGGGGTCCAGATCGGGCTCAGGATTGGGCCGAGGCCTTAGTAAAAAAATCTTCTGCTTAGGCACTCTAGTGGAAAGCCAGTAGGATAGGGCTTAAAAGATGTTATCTGTGTTTTAAGACACAAATGGGCTTGCGGCCCAGTGGCAAAATGGCGCCACTTAGGGACTTTGAGGTGGCGTGATAAGCAGTAAGGTAGGTTCAAGGTTCGAGTCGCATTACCCATCTATTTTAATTAATTTTGGCGTCAAGGGAGAGCAGAGTTTGAGTCAGTTAGAATGCTTGAAATTAGGAAGAATAATTGATGGATAATATGGATAATATGGATGATAAAGTAACTGATAAAGGAAGGAAGAAGTGGTGTTATCTAGGCTTCTTCTGAAGGTGTGAATGGATTAAGATAGAGGAGAAAAGATAGGAATTATCTGATGAGTGCAGTGTTGGCCGAATTTCCATCTCTTGGAGGGGTACCAAAATTTCCCCTACCATTGGATTAGTTGTTAGTTATCAGGAAGGGCACTTTCGGGTTTTGATAGGTAAGTGCTGAAATTCTCTATAAATAGGGGGATATCTCACCAATTTCGGCATTTGAACCCTACTTTTTTCTTCATTCTTTGTGCCGAAATTCTCAATCTCTCCCTCTGCAATTTCTGTCAACTTTCTTTCAAAAAGCCGAAAACTTTCTTAAGCCATCTTTCTCTTCTTTCTTCTAAAAGCCGAAATCTCTTATTTCACTTTCTTCTTCATTTTATTCCTCTTGTGTCGATTTCTCTATAAAGCCAAAATCTCTATAGTTTTTCTCTGATTGCCGAATCTCCTCTTAAGTGTTAGCCAAATTCCCTGTGTTGAGGCAAGTGTCGGCTCCTGCTATTCCATTAGATTTCTTTCGGTTTTTAGGAAACAAGGCCAAATGGCCACTTGGTTTGTTAAGGCTGTCGATTAAGGCTAATATCTCTCTCTTTTTGTGTTTTGGGCGGCATTTCGTAATTTGAAGGAAACCTAATCGTTTAGATCTAAAAGCCAGAAATCGCTAGTCTCTAATTTCGGGATTTCTAGGTAATGATTTCAATTCTCCTTAAGATAATCAACTGTTTTCTCTTCATTAGGCGTGCCTTAACCTAATGTTTCGTTACCAGCCTCTAAACAACACATTGGGCAGATAGCAGCTGTGTTGACTACGGATATTATCGACGTAGAAAGTCTTGTTCTAACGATAATCAGGTGTGTAGATCTCTAACACACTAACTAATCTGTATTACATATGTTATGGGCTAAAAGCCAGAAAAAGGCTGTTTAGACAGTCGGATTACCCAAAAAGGGTAGGCAAGGGATGCCAGGTACGTAACCATAGAAACTTCTCTATGTGTATCGATGTATGTAATAAACTGTAATCTTTTAGGTAGCATATTGTTTTGATTCTGCATGGGTGTATGCATGGGGTGGGATTATGATAATGAAGGGGAAGTGCATGATAGGTCACTTAGTGATCGGTGGCTGAGCCACGTTATATTATGAGGTCACATAGTGATCGGTGGCTATGCCACGTTTAATGATTCCTGATTAATAGGAATAGGCAATACGGCTGTCGTTATGGTTTGTAGCGGATGGAGGGTTGATTGTAGAAATCCCCGATGTGTGATGGTTGATATGGGTTGGTGTGTAGAAGATGGAATTCTAGGATGGGTTGGGCTATGCATCATTTATTATTTATCATGTGATTACGATTGTTGCCTTTATGTATGGGCCAGGGCTCATAATGTGTTTGTGGGCCTCAGGTCATTGTGTTTCGGGATTTACACACTAAGTCTTGGTGACTCACCCTTTCATTTTCCTCTATTTTTTCAGATGAGCAGTAGATCGTGGACATGGGAGCCGAGACGGACTTGAGAGGCCATCAAGTTTTACTTCTATAGATTATTTTCGGTTTTCTTTAAGTTTTTTTATATTTTGGGAATATTTATGTAATAAGGCCCCATAGTTTACCTTCATCTAGTAGTTTTTAATATTTACAACTTATGAAACCATGTCAAAGGTTTAAATATACGAAATAATAATAATACAAGGTTTTCTTTACAAAAAGTTACTTGTTTATTCAAATTTTGTCTAATTAACTTATGATTTCCTAAAGCCAACTTAGCAAAGTTTTCAATGTACAACCCGTAGCATACCAGATCTGGTCGAAACTTATGGGCCGGGTTTGGGGTGTTACATTTTGGTATCAGAGCCCAGTTCAAAACTCGGGCTGTGAAATGGGTCTAGTAGTGTTTTAAAAAAATGATATGAATTTGAGAAAAATGTTTTGGATGAAAATATGGCCTTCGAGTCTACCGGCACCCGATCCACGCAGGTAAGTATTCTAAACTCTTGTTGTGATTTACATGTGAGCTTAATGGGCTTGATGGACGTAAGCTAGTATAGTAGGCATTTATGGACTTTAGGTTTAGTTTAAATCACTCACTAAATTCATAAGATTTAATCCAACCAAACAAACCTATAAACAAGTCGCGAGATTAGGGTGTGGCAACAGGCATACGCATGTCTAGGATTGGATTCAAGGAGAGCTTGGTATTTAAGCAATCCTAGTGACTCACCTCCTCTTTGCTGGAATCCTACCTGGTGCGTAGTGACTGTTCACCTTAGTCATGAGGACTTATTGACGGGCCAAAATTTGTAATTAAAACCCGAAAGGGACCAGCCATCCTATTTTGCAAACTTACCAAATTACCCCTGATTTATAAAATGACCAAAATATCCCTGATTTGTAAAATTACCAAAATACCCTCGGATTGCAAAATTACCAAAATACCCTTATTTTACAAAATCACCAAGGAACTCTATTTTGAAAAATTACGAAAATACCCCTGTAGGAAAAATTACGAAAATACCCCTGGGTAGTGAAATGATGAAGATACCCCTACATGATGAATGTAAGTTCGTGGATGTTATTTGTATGTTGATGGTTGATGATTGAATGTATGTGCTTCCTAGAACTAGGAGATGCGAACTTGAGACTGAATTGTAGATATAATTGCGAATTCGAAAGAACTACTCTTAAGACTACTATTCATAAGACTGTTCGTGGTTAATCAGTGGAAGAAAACTAATAATTCATAAAATTTCTAATCAGATAAACGCGAATCGGTAGAATGAGTACAAGGGGAAGAGGACGCTCTAGATGCGAATACCGATGCGTACTCTATCATAGTACACTAAGTGTTTCTTTTGGCTTTAGAATCAGAGTTCACAGCGAAAGCATAGTGGAGAGACTTGGGTAGTATGATTAATAGTTAGTTGGAAATTTTAAGGACGAATTTCTTTAAGGGAGGTAGAACTGTAACATCCTGAATTAATGGGCCTTTGCATTTGTTGTGTGTTACGTATAATGTGCTAATTAGAGTGTTTAAGGGGTCCAGATCGGGCTCAGGATTGGGCCGAGGCCTTAGAAAAAAAATCTTCTGCTTGGGCACTCTAGTGGAAAGCCAGTAGGATAGGGCTTAAAAGATGTTATCTGTGTTTTAAGACACAAATGGGCTTGCGGCCCAATGGCAAAGTGACGCCACTTAGGGACTTTGAGGTGGCGTGATTAGCAGTAAAGGAGGTTCAAGGTTCGAGTCGCATTACCCATTTATTTTAATTAATTATAGCGTCAAAGGAGAGCAGAGTTGGAGTCAGTTAGAATGCTTGAAATTAGGAAGAATAATTGATTGATAAAGTGGATAATATGGATGATAAAGTAACTGATAAAGGGAGGAAGAGGTAGTGTTATCTAGGCTTCTTTTGAAGGCGTGAATGGATTAAGATAGAGGAGAAAAGATAGGAATTATCTGATGGGTGCAGTGTTGGCCGAATTTCCATCTCTTGGAAGGGTACCGAAATTTCCCCTACCATTGGATTAGTTGTTAGTTATCAGGAAGGGCACTTTCGGGTTTTGATAGGTAAGTGCTGAAATTCTCTATAAATAGGGGGATATCTCACCAATTCCGGCATTTGAACCCTACTTTTTTCTTCATTCTTTGTGCCGAAATTCTCAGTTTCTCCCTCTGCAATTTCTGTCAACTTTCTTTCAAAAAGCCGAAAACTTTCTTAAGCCATCTTTCTCTTCTTTCTTCTAAAAGCCGAAATCTCTTATTTCACTTTCTTCTTCATTTTATTCCTCTTGTGTCGATTTCTCTATAAAGCCAAAATCTCCATAGTTTTTCTCTGATTGCCGAATCTCCTCTTAAGTGTTAGCCGAATTCCCTATGTTGAGGTAAGTGTCGACTCCTGCTATTCCATTAGATTTCTTTTAGTTTTTAGGAAACAAGGCCGAATGGCCACTTGGTTTGTTAAGGCTATTGATTGAGGCTAATATTTCTCTCTTTTTGTGTTTTGGGCGGCATTCTAGGATTTGAAGGAAACCCGATCGTTTAGATCTAAAAGCCGAAAATCACTAGTCTCTAATTTCGAATTTCTAGGTAAGGATTTCAATTCTCCTTAAGATAATCAACCATTTTCTCTTCATTAGGTGTGCCTTAACCTAATGTTTTGTTACCAGCCTCTAAACAACACATTGGGCAGATAGCAGCTGTGTTGACTACGGATAGTGTCGACGTAGAAAGTTTTGTTCTAACGATAATCAGGTGTGTAGATCTCTAACACACTAACTAATCTGTATTATATATGTTATGGGCTAAAAGCCAGAAAAAGGCTGTTTAGACAGTCGGATTACCCAAAAAGGGTAGGCAAGGGATGCCAGGTATGTAACTATAGAAACTTCTCTATGTGTATCGATATATGTAATAAACTGTGATCTTTTAGGTAGTATATTATTTTGATTCTGCATGGGTGTATGCATGGGGTGGGATTATGATAATGAAGGGGAAGTGCATGATAGGTCACTTAGTGATCGGTGGCTGAGCCACGTTATATTATGAGGTCACATAGTGATCAGTGGCTATGCCACGTTTAATGATTCCTGATTAATAGGAATAGGCAGTACGGCTATCGTTATGGTGTGTAGCGAATGGAGGGTTGATTGTAGAAATCCCCGAGGTGTGATGGTTGGTACGGGTTGGTGTGTAGAGGATGGAATTCTAGGATGGGTTGGGCTATGCATCATTTATTATTTATCATGTGATTATGATTGTTGCCTTTATGTATGGGCCAGGGCTCATAATGTGTTTGTGGGCCTCAGGTCATTGTGTTTCGAGACTTTCACACTGAGTCTTGGTGACACACCTTTTCATTTTTCTCTACTCTTTCAGATGAGCAGTATATCATGGACATGGGAGCCGAGACAGACTCGAGGGGCCATAAATTTTTACTTCTATTGATTATTTTCGGTTTTCTTTAAGTTTTTTATATTTTGGGAATATTTATGTAATAAGGCCCCATAGTTTACCTTCATCTAGTAGTTTTTAATATTTGCAACTTATGAAACCATGTCAAAGGTTTAAATATACGAAATAATAATAATACAAGGTTTTCTTTACAAAAGTCACTTGTTTATTCAAATTTTGTCTAATTAACTTATGATTTCCTAAAGCCAACTTAGCAAAAGTTTTCAATGTACAACCCGTAGCATACTTGATCTGGTCGAAACTTATGGGACGAGTTTGGGGTGTTACAGGGTGTCACAGGTAACTACACCAGACTAGATTGCTAATTCAAGTAGTAACTACATTGCACTAGGGTATTGATGTAACACCCCAAACACAGCCAAGACGTTATGGTTGAATCTGGCGGTGTCACATTGAAGTGTTTTGCATAAAACTTGTTGTCATTGAAATCCTCAAAATCAATTAATCATTTTATTATTAAACGGTGATTCCAAAATGGGTTGTTCTTTTCAAAAACATGCATCATTAAAAGCTAATCAATTTTAAAATGTTATTAATTTTCAAAATCTCATTTATTGCGAAAGTTTTTTTAGGAAATGTTGCGAAAACTTGGTGTCTTTGAAAACAGTTACCTTTTGAAAACCCATCTTTTTCTACAACTAGCAGTTTATATCAACCTAAATAAATAAAAAAAACCCCAATTTAAAGTTTATAACTTTAAAGAGGCCTTATTACATAAAAATACCCAAATTCAGTTACTTATAAATCAAAAGCTAAAAACGAAAGTTGATGCGGTTGTGTGGCCATCATCGAGTCCCTCGCAGCACCGACCCGCCTACAACTGGGGATTACCTGTACAGTTAAACAGATGTGTGAGTTTACAAAAACTCAGTATGTAATCTCCTAACAAGCAAACAGTCAATTAAGCAGTAGATAAGTGCAGTTTAGGCCTGAGCCCATTACCATAACAGTCCAGTTCAATGTAGGCCTAAACCCTTTCCTATAACAGTAAAAGATTGGGCTTGAGCCCAGTAGAATGCCAGTAATCAGTAGGGCCTTTGCCAAATTTCAGTATTAGTATCAGTGGGGCCTTGGCCCATAATAGTAATAAATATCAGTCATGCAGTGAACAGTATGTAACATCATTAATCGATGCAGTAACAATACAGTATCATTAATTAGTGCAGATATGCAGTCAGAAATCCTACCCAATCCAGCCTCTACACACCATTCTGTCCCGCTAAACACACTATGTGGGGATAAAATCGACCCACCTAGCCAGACATACCAAGATTAGCACCGGTTGCGGCAGTAAACAGTATTACAGCAAAGCTGCCAGTAAAATAAACGGCATATAGCCATCAGTAAGTCCACAATCATCTCGGGCGACTCGTACGACCTTATCAGTACAATACACTTCCTCCAAATATAACAACCCATCCCCATGCAATATGGTGTGACATAATATCATACGTGTATGCAAAATGTCATGCTCAATCATAGTCATACATATCATAGAGCAAATCAGTCATATATAACATAAGGCCATAACAGTAATTTCATCTCCTAGGGGTATAACAATCATTTTACCCTATGGGGGTATTTCAATCATTTTATCCTATGGGGGTATTTTGGTCATTTTTACCCTATGGGGTATTTCGATCATTTTTACCCTATGGGGGTATTTCGGTCATTTCACCCTATGGGGGTATTTCGGTCATTTTACCCTATGGGGGTATTTCAATCATTTCACCCTATGAGGTATTTCGGTCATTTCACCCTATAAGCATATTTCGGTCATTTCACCCTATGGAGATATCTCGGTCATTTTACCCTATGGGGGTATTTCGATTATTCTATCAGTTTGAGCCTAAGTACATTAGGCCCATCAGTAAGCCCACAGTCGTCTTAAGCCACTCGAGTGACCATAACAGTACAGACAGTGTAAATGGGTCCAAAGCCCATTATGGCCCATGAAATTGCTCATGCCAGTCTTTTCCGTCGTACGCCCACATTTCGTGGGCATGGTTTACCATACGAGCATTCGCATGCTCAACGCCTAACCTTTCAGCTTTTCAGCTTTTGCCTTTCTATAATCTAATCAGTGTGTGTATACACACTTTACCGGCTTTTACGCCTATTACCGTTAGCAGGGTACGGTTACACACCTATTTTGCGAAACCGTGCTAAGATCCATGAGTACCAAATCTTGTTTGAACAAGGGTGACTTTAGTCCTCTAAGACCGCTGTTCAAAAACGATCACACGCACTTATTGATTTTCTATATTACAATACACAAATCTTATTAACCAAGATCGATTATATGTGTGGCCTAAAACCACCAATATCAGCTTAAGGAATAATAGAACATATTCAGCCTAAACCCAAAGGAAAATAAGGTAACGTATTTACTTAATTGAGTAATAAAAGAAAAGGGTTTTGATTGCCTGAATAACACTTGCACTCCTTCACTTCTCGAGAATACATAGAACCCAATGAACCTCCAATCGCGAGGAAAGGACAGAACCACAATCAACGAACATAAAAAGAAGTCACATTCGGCTTTTCAGAAAAAATAAAAGAGAATAGAATTGTAGACATAAAGAAAGATTAGGGAAACAGAAAAGGGAAAAAATGAGTACCTACCGGTTTGTTACCACTCTTGCAGAATAGAAATCACAACACCAATAGGAAAAAATAAGGGAGACAATCGGCCTAAGTTGAGGGCTATGGAATTCGACCAAGTATCCAATATGGAAGAACGAAGGATTAGCGTTCAGAGAATGGCTAGATAGTTTGGAAGGGGGAAGAAAAGATGAGAGAAAAGGAAATGGAGAGGAAAAGGAAAGCAGAGAATCGACCACCACAAATATTAGCAAGGAAAGGAATTCCATTCTCACCAGACAACAGTATTCGGCCTAAAAGAGTATTATGGAAAGAGAAGAAAATTGAGTAAATGGAGAGAGTAGAAAAGAGAGGAAAACAAATCGCTAAACGGGGTATTGAAGGAACAAGTAAAACCAAAGGCCAAAACCCCTAACAGTAGTCAATATAGTAACAAAAGGCAACAAAGTATGATGGAAAAACGAAATGGAGAGAACACCAAATCCCAAAAACGTTTTCTTCAGTTCCCACACTCCCCATACAGCACAACTCTTTTCCCCAAACCAATATTCCTTGATTTTCTCCACAATTTCCTCCTAAAAATCCTCCTTTATCTCCTCCTTGATTTTCTCCATATAAGACTTATTCAAACTCCACCTTGTAGAGTTTCAGTCTAACTCTGCTACTCATACCGCGAGAATGTAAAATAAATACTCCTTTGCACATCATGAGACTCGAACTTGAGCTCCCTTGCAGCCTTAAAGACGCGACTGCCACTGGACTACAAGCTCAACTTATGTCATAATTCCACCATAATTTCTTTTAAAGCCTACATGCTAACACCAAGGTTCACTTAAGAGAAAACCAAAATTTTGCAAAAGCCAGGGCTTGAACTCAGGACTTCTCAGACACTCCCAAACACTCCTAAATCACTTAACCATCAAAGCAAATAATCAATTATGTCATTTCCTTGTACACATAAACTTTTATGTGTTCCCATGCTCAAGACCTATTTCCTTCTAGGCCCAAATTCAGGGCGTTACAATTGAAGTGCAAAGCCCGTAAGCTATCATATATAATCTTATAACAATAAGCCCCTCCACCACACCAGGTTCTCCAAAGAGACATTCAGTATTCAATGATTCGTAAAAAATGCTAGATCTCGACATGATCTATAATAAACTTCGTACAATCACATACTTCGTACCATCACATGTAACTCGTACCAGCGCACAAATAACCCTATTGGCATGCCAATTGTATCTTATCCTTTGTTACGTTCATTCAGTCACATTTAGTATATATAACCCTTTTCTTTACATTTTAGTCCATATCTCACCTTTTTTGTACCAAATCTTAAATAATTCAATTTACATTCACATAACAGAAATTCATAATTAAAGTATATATTACAATTACATATAACCATACCATATGATCTTACTATTGGGAAATGTGCCCATATTGTAGTAAACATGTAGTTGTTTTCTATTTGTTTGAACGATGAATAAATAAATAAAGTTAATTTCACATTTCACTACGATGTCTTTTGTATTTATGTCTTATATTTTGCATGCATAACGAAATTGTGACAAACAAATATTAGCTCATTGATTGTCTAAAATTCAAACTAAAGATAAGTGGCATTGTAAAAAACGTTTACATTATGAGAAAGACAACTTACTTTAATAGATAATTTAAATGAGCCCGTAATCCCGTATAAGAATCAAAGTGAGCATTTGTTTCAAATACTGAGAAGGATTATTATGTCGTCTACAATTCCAATTGGGGAGATGGCTAGTCTTGGCTATCAAAGCAGTTGACTCCACGAGTAAAGACATAAATGCATTCATTGGTAGAATGATACATTGGACTGGACCCAAGTTGAATTAATTTTGAATTCGTTTGTGAAATAATTCACTTATGACATTCATAGTGTGATTTACCTAAATCTTGAGTTAGTCACTGACCATGCATATGCAACTAATTTGCTTTGATATAAGTGGAGGTTTATGCTCTAAAGATGACTGAGCCCATAGTCGGTATGTTGGGCATATGACTTGTGTATGGAATGGCTTTTCTAGCAACAGTGGAATTCATAGCTCAATTAAAAAGTTAATGATATCCTCTCATTGGCATTGTGTAGATTGATAAATATGGAACGTGGCCACAGAATGTTTGTTCTCGAACGAGCAATTTATCACAATCATTTGTTGATAGTAATCGTATTAATCATTAAGAAGACACAATGGTGACAATGAGATAAAATAGGATTGTATTGAGTGAATGGATTTAACTCAAAGGACCCAAAGATATCATATAAGGGTAACAACACAAATGACGAGGTCATTCTACAAAGTAGTTGGATGAATTGCTTTCATAAAGAGTATACAATAAGGAGTTTTCATTCATGGTACTTCTTGTGGACTAACTCCATGATTAAGTAATTGCGAATTATCGCAACGATGTTTCTAGACATAATTGCAATCACTAGAGCCTTGTATATGTTCGATTGGTCTCTCAGCTAGTTCAACAAAAGCCCGATCGGATTGCATTTGAATTAGAAGAAAATTCTACGACTTTGGGAATAATTTAATTGAGTCGATTTATTCAATGTGGAATTAAATGAGGTGGTTTGAGAATTGTTCAATTAGAGAATTTGATTAAAAAATTTTCTTGAAAAATTAATTTGGAAATTCTAAGTAGTTTTTGGAAAAACTAATTTTGATCAAGTAAAATTAAGTTAATCAAATCAATTAAAATTAATATGATATTTTTGGAAGTTAATTTTCAAGTCAAACAATTGGCCCAATGGGTAATTGAACTTGAGAATTGGACCTGAGATCGTAAATTGGGCTCGGGAGCCTAAAATTGATACCAAAACCCAAAAACTGGTTGAACCAAGCTTGGTATGTGAAATTGGGCCGACGGTCTAACCGGTGGCTAGATCGAACCAATCGAGTCGTCATTGACTCTGACCGAATCGGCAGAAGCCAAACTGGCTCGAGGTGCCGTAAGGGTGCCGCACCTGCATCACCAGACATGGCGATACCGGTGGCTGTGACTGCGGCATCTCGGTGGCCAGCAGCAGTTGATCATCAGTGGCTGAATAGTGGAAGAGTTACACTCATACTGGGACTCTACCAGAGAATTTGATTTCAAACTAACTATTTCAGAAATAATATTATTTTAAATGTTTAATATTAAATTAAATTTAATAATTATTTTATTAATTTAAAAGTGATTATCTTAATTTTAAATTTAAGTTAATGTTTATACAAGATAAACATGCTATTGTTTTAATAAGATTTAATATTAAATTTAATTTAATATTTATCTTGATAAATATTATATTAATTTAATACTAAAGTGATTAAGTTCAATCATAGTTGAACTCTCTAAACTCTCACTATATAAAGAGACACACTTGAATTCAAGAGAAAAATGTAGAGAGAAAATTCTCTAAAGAGATAATTTCAGAAAATTTCTAGAGATATTTTTCTGATTTACAACTGGACCCAAAAATTTAGAAAAATTGTAAAATTACACCACTGGTAATTTTTGTAAAAAATTTCCTGATTCAAAGCGAGCCCACATGTAACATCTCGAAATTGGGCCTAGTAGGATTGGGCCCAATGGGTTTTGAGCGTAGTAGCGTTTAAAATTTTTTGGAGAACAAGAGATCGGCTTAAGTGCAAGTGGGACCTATTAGGTAAGTGATTTTGGAAGGTTAGAGGGCTTCTATGAAGTCCCGGGATCAAACTTTGGCTTTGGGAAAATTTTGGTTTTAGGCAAGAAAAACCCTGGGAGTTAGTAGGTAGGCTTTAAGAATAAAATATGGAGGAAAATGACACAAGTGGAGTGTGTGGTGTAGTGGCAAAGTGACGCCACTTAGGGAGCAAGGAAGTGACGCCACAAGGAAGGAATGAGGTCCAAGGTTCAAGTATTGGCTCTTGCATTTTGGTTTTCTTTTTACATGGACCTTAGTATTTGGCTATAGATATATATTTAGTTGCGCATGGTTTAAGACACAAGAGGAGCTTGTGGCCAAGTGGTTAGCGGCGTGGATTATGTTGCAAAGGAGCCTAGGTTCGAATCTCATGAGAAGAAAGGGAGTATTTATTTTGCGGTCTGGACAGGAAGAGTTTGAGTTGGATTTAAACTCTGCTGATGGAAGGATCCCACATCGGAAAGATACAAAGAAGGAAGGTGAGAAGCTAGCTATATATATAGCAGTCTAGGAGGAGGATGAATACACCTTGAAGGGCGTTTGGGCACAGGAGTGGTCGGAGCGCGGATTAGCACCAGATTCCTATCAGGTGTGTAACTCTCTCTATTCTAGTTGTAGACCGGCAAATGCCGAAGTGCCGATCACGGCAATAGTAGCCACATGAGCGTACGAGCGCATATGTGGGGCTTCGACTCGATAGTTGAGGCACCATTAGTAATCTTGTGGGTTGAGGCTGCTTGGGCCGCGATGGGCCGAAGTGGGCCTAATGGGCCCGTGGGCCCATATGAGTAAATTGTATGATTGTTTAGTATATATTGAACTAGACTAGGTGAATCTCATTTACGTGGCTAGATTTGTGTTAGGTGGGCCACACGAGCGTATGGGCTCGAATGGGCCGAAATCGGGTTTTAGGCCCAATAGTCTGGTACGACCGAAAATGGTAGTTGAGTCGTTCGAGGAGACATTAGGCCTTCGGAAAGGCCATTGTAGGTGCAAAATTATTGAAATACCCTCGATAGGTAAATTACGGAAATACCCCTGGAAGGTAAATTACTGTTATACCCTTAGAGGTTGATTAGCTTGATTATGTCGTATTTGTTATTCTGATTATGATGGTAAGTCGTTTCATATGTTATATCTGATATATGTTCTGCATACATGACATACCGCATACACGAATTGTTATGCCATATTGCATGGGCTTTGGGGTATGATGTGAGGAGGGAGGAAACATGATCTCTTTTAGACTGTCACCAGTGGTTTGGTACCACAAGTGGGTTGGCCCCACATACTATATTTTGTGACCAAGTCTCAGTGGTTTGGAACCACCAGTGGTTAGGTACCACATATATATCTATCACCACAGTGGGTTGGCCCCACATATGGATATTAGGGATTGTCACCAGTGGTTAGGTACCACAAGTGGGTTGGTCCCACATATGATTATTTGTGACTTTTGTCACTAGTGGTTAGGTACCGCAAGCGGGTTGGCCCTGCATATGATTATTTGTGACTTTTGTCACCAGTGGTTTGGAACCACCAGTGGTTAGGTACCACCAATGGCTAGGTGCCACAAAAGTTGGGTAGATTCTGGAGATATGGAGGATGGATACTAGGTTGATTGGGTTGCATTACATACATACTTAATAAATGATTGGTGTGAGAGCTCAAAGCTCAACTGGACAGGGATTTACACACTAAGTCTCGGTGACTCACCCCTTTGCTTATTTTTCCAGGTAATCTTTAGATCCCGAATTTGGGAGCTGAGGCGAACTTGTGGTGGCCATGCATTACGATTGCTTTCGTAAACTTCGTTTTAATTTGAACTTATTTTAATTCGGGATTTTATTTTGTATTAAGGCCACTATTACTTTAAATTTGGTATTTTATTTGGTTTAGCTTTTAATTTGATTACTGCCTATTATTATTAAATGTTCAATACGGGAATTTCCTAAACCCTTAATAGTCATTTTCCAAAATGTTAAATAAAGGATTACCAGCGAATAAATATCTAAACTCGAAATGTAACATCCTAGAAATGGGCCTATGTATTTTTTATTTAATTATACGAAATGGCATGTCTTATGTGTTATGAATGTATGGTGAACATTTTTGGAAACTTGGAAATGTAAGGAAATGACTTGGAAATGGAAGGAAATGTCTTGTCTTGGAAATGTAAGGAAATGACCTGGAAATGTATGGAAATATTAGGTTTAAAAGAGGAAAGTGAACATTTTTGGAAACTTGGAAATGTAAGGAAATGTCAAGTTTAAAGAGGAAAACGAAAATTTTTGGAAACTTAGAAATGACTTAGAAATGTCGAGTTTTAAAGTTTAAAAGAGGAAATTAAGGCAAGGTGGCCTTAAGAGAAAAAGTATGTGAAATTTGACATGCAAACAGGCTTGGAAAAGTGGCCTGGAGATGCCACTTAGGGCCTCTGGAAATGGCGCCACATGCAAGGGTATTGGGCCTGAGTTCGAGTCACAATGGAAGCAAATAAAAGGAATTTTATTTTTGCTTCCAGAAGCAAAGAGGTGGACGGCACAAGGCTTTTAAAAGAGGAGTTTTATTCTCTTTAAATTTCGGCTAATAAAGGGATAAATAATGGATTTATTTTAGATTATTTTCAAGAGATAAATGAGGAATTATTCTTTAATTAGGAAAATAAGGGAGAAGTGATGGCCAAGTAAGGGACTTTGAGTTTAATAATTTCGGCTAAGTAAGGATAGTTGCTGAATTATCTTTTATTTTAGGAGATAATTAAAGAGATAAAGCTATCAAAATAGAAGAGTGATGGCCAAGTAAGGGATTCTAATTAGTAAATTCGGCTATATAAGGAAAAGAGGGCCATTCATCATTCTTTCTCTCAACCCTTCTCTCTGCCGAATTTCCTAGAGCATTTGTTCTTCTTCTTTTTGTTAGCCAAAGCCGAAAATTCAAGATATCACCATTAGCCAATTTCTTTTCTTTCCAATCCATCAAAAGCCGAATCTTTGAGGAGCTTCAAGCATAGGTGCTGTCGATTTCTTCAAGAAAGGGTAAGAACAAGTTTTGATTTCTATTCTTTTCTTTTAGATTTGTCACAATCTAGGACTAATCCCATCAATATTCTTATTTGCCGAAATTTGGAAGGATTCTTTCGGGAGTTTTGCCATAGTCGGCTATAAAGGAAAAGATCCTCGGGATTTGACCATCAAGGTAAGTCATATCTGACATTCGGCCAAGGGCCATTGATTGTGATTAAAGGTTAGAAGTTGATCTAACATGTGGTTTTAGGGATTTCGAAAGAAGCTATAACCAAGGGATAATTTCGGGATTTAAGATCCTTAAGGTAAGTGACTATGAATATTCGGCCAAGGCCTATTTTAGTAGTTAGATCTATTTTTATGTGTTTTAAGCCGAAAACTAACCGATTCAAGGGATCTAGTGATTAGCCGATTTCAAAGGGGAAGAATACAAGTTTTTAGGATTTGATTAATTATCAAATCGGCAACAAGGTAAGAAAGTGGATACGATAATCCTTCGGGATTTGATTAAATTAGCCGAATAGGCTTTTTCCTAAAATACTAAATGTGGCCAAATGTAGGGATTTAGGATCTAAAGCGATAGATCGGTTTTTTGAGATTTCAAGGAATTCGTTAAGCTAATCAGGTGTGTACCCCACACTAATTCTTAATAAGTTTTATGGCTATGTCTAATTAAAATATGTGATATTGAGAATAAGAAAGTGGCTAAGGTACCATATTATGGTACTAAATACTCAGGTACGTTTCCTACTCCTACGAGGAATATGAAATATGTTATTTGTAACATGAGAATAAGAATGTGAACTTTGGCATATTAATGCATATAACAAAATGGGGCATATGGGTTATTGAAAGGGGAAGTGAATGTGGTGACCTAAGACCACGAACACGGTGACCTAAGACCGTGGTATCTGAATGTGGTGACCTAAGACCATAGTAATCTGAATGCGGTGACCTAAGACCGCGATATCTGAATGTGGTGACCTAAGACCACAAATGCAGTGACCTAAGACCGCGATATGGAGTGTAGCGGAAGGAGGGTCGACTTAGTAGTCCCCACTGTGTACAGGTTGGTACGGGGGAGTGTAGCGGATGGCATCTAGGTTTGGGTTCGGGTTGCATCATTTTTAATTTAATGATATATGAATATGTACGATATGAAATGCCTGAATTTATTTGGACTTAGTGTTTGTGTACACATTGAGTCTGTTGACTCACCCCGTTGTGGGAACATTTTTCAGGTGATGATCAGTAATGGACCGGGTCGGTAGGAGTTAAAGGTGGCCATGCTCAACAAGGAATTTCATTTGGACATTTTATTTTTATTTAAGTATTTTAAATTATTTGGGTTTATTTGATGTAATAAGGCCATAGTTGAACTATTTTACATTTATTTTATTTATTATGTTTACAAATTTTTATCAATTAAAGTTTAAGTAGATTTCTTTTAAAACAAAGCCTAAACGTTTTGTCACCTAAAGTAAAGGATTTTAATAATGAAATAAACTTGTTTTCAACTCGAGCCCAACCCGACACAATCCTTCTTTCAAAATACACAAGTTTTTCCTAAGTAACAAAAGAATTTGAACCGGTTTTCATCGAGGAACATACCAGATCCAGTCAAGGCTCGTGGGCCGGGTTTGGGGGTGTTTCAGTTTGGTATCAGAGCCTAGTTTCAAGCCCTCGGCCTAGGGGTTTAAGGCCCAAAACATTTTCAAAGCAAGCCCAAATGAGTTTTATGAAAATATTTTTGACATAAGCAGGTTTCTGGCATGGCACCTAAGTCTCCGACCCGAAGTCCACCAGGTAAGTACTTCTATCCATTTGTGTGATTTATAGTATGATGTGTAAAAGGGTAGAAATGGAATGGAACGTAGATTAGCATGATAAGTACTTGAACCCTAGGACTAGTTTTCCCCAACATTTACATAAGACTTAAGTGCCTAACTAAACAACCCTATGGCTAAGTCGCCGAGTTAGGGTGTGGTAACCCCTGTGCGCATGTCTAGGATTGGATCCGGAAGAGCCTGGTACTTAAGTAGTCCTAGTGACTCACCTCCTCTTCGCAGGAATCCTACCTGGTGCGTAGCTTCGGTTCACCCTAACCAAGAGGACTTAGTCACAGGCTAAACGCAATAACTAAAACCCGAAAGGGAACTAGCCGTATTTTTATAAAAACCCTAGTTTTAAAACTCTTAAAATTACCCTTTTAATTTGTGAGAACTATTTTTTCCGAAAAATTTCCGATTTATAAAAAATTACCTAAATACCCCTGGTTGTGAAATTACAAAAATGCCCTTGGTTTATAAAATGTCCAAACTACCCATAGTTTTATCAAAATTTCCTTACTTTACGACAAGTCCAAAAACCCTAATTTGCAAAATATCAAAATACCTTGATTTTGGAAAATTACGAAATTGCCCCTAACTTACAAAATTACCAAAATGACCCTGATTCCTAAAATTTTTTTTTTTTGCAACATCACCATTTTGGAAAACAAATTCTCAAAAGTAACCCTAAAGTTTTGTAAAATCTGCAATACCCCTGATTTATTGAGCTTTACAAATTTACCCTGGTTTATTGCCAAAATACCCCTGAGTTTCAAAATTACCAAAATGCCCTCGGATTTCAAAATTTCCAAAAATACCCCTGGGAACACAAAATTACCAAAATACCCTTACTGACAAAATTACGAAGGAACCTTATTTTGAAAATTTACGAAAATACCCTGTAGGACAAATTACAAAAATACCCTTGGGATAGGAATAAGGCAAAGAGTGTTCGAATAGTGAATGTGGGTGGTAGATACCACTGAATAAATATGTCTATGTTGATGAATGAATGTGCCTCTATTGAGGAATGAAGGTGTCTCTGTTGATGAATATGAATGTGATTCTCTGAATTAGAGTAGTGAACTTGAACTAAAACTTTGTGTGATCGAAAGAACTACTTCCAAATATCTTTATTTCGTAAAATTGTTCGCGGTTAATAAGTGGAACAAAATTCTGATGCATAAAACTTTTTAATCAGATTAAATCGCGGCGTTATAAATGAGTTCTAGGGGACGTGAACTTAGAGATTGCGCCTAGGAAGTATGATGGTTCTATTAAGATCAGAGTGCGCAGCATAAGCGTAGTGCGGTGAGTTAAGATGTACGATTATTCATTAGTAAGTAATTTCGAGGACGAAATTATTTTTAAGGGGGTAGAACTGTAACATCCTGGAAATGGGCCTATGCATTTTTGATTTAATTATATGAAATGGCATGTCTTATGTGTTATGAATGTATGGTGAACATTTTTGGAAACTTGGAAATGTAAGGAAATGTCTTGTCTTGGAAATGTAAGGAAATGACTTGGAAATGGAAGGAAATGTCTTGTCTTGGAAATGTAAGGAAATGACCTGGAAATGTATGGAAATGTTAGGTTTAAAAGAGGAAAGTGAACATTTTTGGAAACTTGGAAATGTAAGGAAATGTCAAGTTTAAAGAGGCAAACGAAAATTTTTGGAAACTTAGAAATGACTTAGAACTGTCGAGTTTTAAAGTTTAAAAGCGGAAATTAAGGCAAGGTGGCCTTAAGAGAAAAAGTATGTAAAATTTAACATGCAAACAGGCTTGGAAAAGTGGACTGGAGATGCCACTTAGGGCCTCTGGAAATGGCACCACATGCAAGGTTATTGGGCCTGAGTTCGAGTCACAGGGAAGTAAATAAAAGGAATTTTATTTTTGCTTCCAGAAGCAAAGAGGTGGACGGCACAAGGCTTTTAAAAGAGGAGTTTTATTCTCTTTAAATTTCGATTAATAAAGGGATAAATAATGGATTCATTTTAGATTATTTTCAAGAGATAAATGAGGAATTATTCTTTAATTAGGAAAATAAGGGAGAAGTGATGGCCAAGTAAGGGACTTTGAGTTTAATAATTTCGGCTAAGTAAGGATAGTTGCTGAATTATCTTTTATTTTAAGAGATAATTAAAGAGATAAAGCTATCAAAATAGAAGAGTGATGGCCAAGTAAGGGATTCTAAGTTAGTAAATTCGGCTATATAAGGAAAAGAGGGCCATTCATCATTCTTTCTCTCAACCCTTCTCTCTAAATTTCCTAGAGCATTTGTTCTTCTTCTTTTTGTTAGCCAAAGCCGAAAATTCAAGATATCACCATTAGCCAATTTCTTTTCTTTCCAATCCATCAAAAGCCGAATCTTTGAGGGGTTTCAAGCATAGGTGCTATCGATTTCTTCAAGAAAGGGTAAGAACAAGTTTTGATTTCTATTCTTTTCTTTTAGATTTGTCGAAATCTAGGACTAATCCCATCAATATTCTTATTCCCCGAAATTTGGAAGGATTCTTTCGGGATTTTTGCCATAGTCGGCTATAAAGGAAAAGATCTTCGGGATTTGACCATCAAGGTAAGTCATATCTGACATTCGGCCAAGGGCCATTGATTGTGATTAAAGGTTAGAAGTTGATCTAACATGTGGTTTTAGGGATTTCGACAGAAGCTATAACCAAGGGATAATTTCGGGATTTAAGATCCTTAAGGTAATTGACTATGAATATTCGGCCAAGGCCTATTTTAGTAGTTAGATCTATTTTTATGTGTTTTAAGCCGAAAACTAACCGATTCAAGGGATCTAGTGATTAGCCGATTTCAAAAGGGAAGAATACAAGTTTCCGGGATTTGGTTAATTATCAAATCGGCAACAAGGTAAGAAAGTGGATACGATAATCCTTCGGAATTTGATTAAATTAGCCGAATAGGCTTTTTCCTAAAATACTAAATGTGGCCAAATGTAGGGATTTAGGATCTAAAGCGATAGATCGGTTTTTCGGGATTTCAAGGAATTCGTTAAGCTAATCAGGTGTGTACCCCACACTAATTCTTAATAAGTTTTATGGCTTTGTCTAATTAAAATATGTGATATTGAGAATAAGAAAGTGGCTAAGGTACCATGTTATGGTACTAAGTACCCAGGTACGTTTCCTACTCCTACTAGGAATATGAAATATGTTATTTGTAACATGAGAATAAGAATGTGAACTTTGGCATATTAATGCATATTACAAAATGGGGCATATGGGTTATTGAAAGGGGAAGTGAATGTGGTGACCTAAGACCACGAACACGGTGACCTAAGACCGTGGTATCTGAATGTAGTGACCTAAGACCACAGTAATCTGAAAGCGGTGACCTAAGACCGCGATATCTGAATGTTGTGACCTAAGACCACAAATGCGGTGACCTAAGACCGCGATATGGAGTGTAGCGGAAGGAGGGTCGACTTAGTAGTCCCCACTGTGTACAGGTTGGTACGGGGGAGTGTAGCGGATGGCATCTAGGTTTGGGTTCGGGTTGCATCATTTTTAATTTAATGATATATGAATATGTATGATATGAAATGCCTGAATTTATTTGGACTTAGTGTTTGTGTACACATTGAGTCTGTTGACTCACCCCGTTGTGGGAACATTTTTCGTGTGATGATCGTAATGGACCAAGGGTCGGTAGGAGCTTAAAGGTGGCCATGCTCAGCAAGGAATTTTATTTGGACATTTTATTTTTATTTAAGTATTTTAAATTTGGGTTTATTTGATGTAATAAGGCCATAGTTGAACTGTTTTACATTTATTTTATTTATTATGTTTACAAATTTTTATCAATTAAAGTTTAAGTAGATTTCTCTTAAAACAAAGCCTAAACGTTTTGTCACCTAAAGTAAAGGATTTTAATAATGAAATAAACTTGTTGTCAACTCGAGCCCAACCCGACACAATCCTTCTTTCAAAACACACAAGTTTTTCCTAAGTAACAAAAGAATTGGAACCGGTTTTCATCGAGGAACATACCAGATCCAGTCAAGGCTCGTGGGCCGGGTTTAGGGGTGTTTCACGAAATTTTTAACAAACGCGCAGTTTTTAAACAACCCTTTCATGTTACTTGCCAGATCTGATCATAACTTCTAGGCCGGGTTGGGGTGGTACACTACACTCGGCAGACGTGAGCTTGAGGATAGCGGAGAAGACTACTCGATCGAAGCACTCATCCTAGATGAATCAAAAAGGTATAATTTTGATTGAGTGTTTATTACTTTAGATATCACAACCAAGATCTTATTTTGGAAAATTCTGAAAACTCTAGTTTTTCCCTAAATTTATTTTTCGTTGCGTTTTCCAAACCCGTTTTTCCAACATTCACCTTGAAAAAACAAAAACAATCAAAATGTCGAAGGCTAATCCGTAATTTTGCATTTTCCTTGATTTTCCTCCGTTTGATTCAATTCTCGATCTATATGATAATTCATTTCAATTGATCAATTCCAAATACCTTATAACATTCTGTTACATGCATATGGCAGTTTAATTTCATTTTTCAAAAGTTCCCTCAGGTTTTGCATTTTATTTGATTTAGTCCCTAAGACCAAAATTACCATAACTTTCAATTTTGAGCCTCGATTTTGAAACCGATCTCAATTACATCCTTCTATAACCCTCTATTAACAATAATTATAGAAATATTACACCTGTAACACCCCAAACCCGGCCTAGACGTTATGGCCGTATGTAGCAATGTTACACGATAGTGTTTTTGAAACCTCGTTGTTACGATGAAAACATTCCATGTTATTATCTTCAGTAAATCTTTATTAGGACTTAGGAAGTCATTTTTATTTATTTAAAACATTTTTTTTTGAAACATCCCTTGTTGCGGAAGCTTTAATAAAACAGTCTAGGTGATTATGCGTTTAGAAATTACTTTAACTTTTTGAAAATAGAATTTCCTACGACCAGCAAGTATAAATCCATAAAGTAAAATAAATAAATAAAAACCCAAATTTAAAATCAAAGTCCTAGAGGGTCCTTAAATTACAACCCAAACAATCAAATCATAAATCATAAATTGAAAACCATGAAGTCCAAAAATTACTGTGGTCACCGCTGAGTCATCCGTCTCATCGATCCGTCTAAGTCTAGGGATTTCCTGTGCACATTAAACAAAAAGGGTGAGTTTACGTAAACTCGATGTGTAATCCCGCAGAAACAAACAAATAATCAGTATTCACAGTGCACAGTTGAACATTCTTGGGCCTAAGCCCTTTCCAGTGCCAGTGATAGTTTGGGCCTTAGCCCATCTCAGTACAGTGTCAAAAATGCAGTAGGGCCTTAGCCCAACACAATAGCAGTAGCAGTAACAGTTATACAGTAGCAAAATCCTACCCAACCAGCCTCTACACACCATCTTCGTCCAACCCTACACTCCATGTAGGGATATAATCAACCCACCCATCCCTACACTCCAAATAGTACTGAATGCCGCACAATACAGTAGTTTGTAGCTAAGTTCCCAGTAAATTAGGCTTAAAGCCTTTCAGTACACTTCCTTCGAATAACAACCCCCAACCCAATGTAATGCAACACACAATGGATGACATGTTATTATGCAATTTCAGTTCATATATTCAGTTCAGATACGAACATGCCCAGTACATGTATCATTTAGTCAATTTCACACATTTAGGAGTCTAAGTAGCGCTTACTGACCCTATATTAGGGTCACAGACGACTTAGGCGACCCGTGCAACCTTAAAAATATTTAAGTAAAAATGGGCCCACATGCCCATGTGATCTGCCTGTGTGGGCCCACACGCCTATGTGGCCCACTCGGCCCGAACTGGCCTTAGCCGTGTGATCCATTTCTAAGGTAACCCATGCTAGCTCAACACTCATATATGTTTTCACTATTTACTTATATGTTCATTCAAAGCTGTCTACTTGAGTCATTATCACTAAATTATTTATATCTTGAGCTACAAAATTCAAAATTAAGATCCGCTTGATTTTTTCGAAACTAGACTCAAATACCTTTCTAGTATAAAATTTTCAGAATTTATAGTTTATCTGTAACATCCTGGAAAGGGCCTATGCATTTTCGGTTTAATTGTATGAAGTGACATGTTTTATGTAGTAAGAATAAATTTTGAATATTTTTTGAAACCCGGAAATGAATGAAAATGATTTGGAAATGAACATTTTTGGAAACCTGAAAATGTATAGACATGATTTAGAAATGATTCAAAAGAGGAAAGTGAACATTTCTGGAAACTTGGAAATGTAAGGAAATGTCAAGTTTACAGAGCTGAACGAAAATTTTTGGAAACTTAGAAATGACTTAGAAATGTCGAGTTTTAAAGTTTAAAAGAGGAAATTAAGGCAAGGTGGCCCTAAAAGAAAAAGTTGGTGAAATTTGACACACAAACAAGACTTAAGGCCTATGGAAATGGCGCCACATGCAAGGTGATGGGCCTGAGTTCGAGTCACTTGGGAAGCAAATAAAGGAAGTTTTATTTTTGCTTCCAGAAGCCTGAGGTGGACGGCACAAGCCTTCTAGAAAGGAGGAGTTTTATTCTCTTTAATATTCGATTAATAAGGTGATAAATAAGGGATTTAATTTGGATTATTTTTGAAGAGATAATAAAGGATTATTCTCTAATTATTTTAAACTAAGGAGATAAACTTATCAATAAAGAAAAGTGGTGGCCAAGTAAGGGATTCTGAGTAGTAGTTTCGGCTATAAAAGGAAGAAAATAGGGCTACTCATCAATTTTTCTTCCTCCTCTTCTCTCTGCCGAATTTCTGAGTGCTCTCTTCTCTTCTCTTCTCTTTTTCTTTTGTCAAGCCGAATCTATAGTCCACCATTGTCAAAATTCTCAAGTTTTCTTTTCTTCCTATTTCTTCTTACCAATCCATTCAAAAGCCGAATCTTGGAAGGGCTTCAAGCATAGGTGCTGTTGATTTCTTGAAAGGTAAGAACAAGTTTGATTTCCATTCTTTTCTTTTAGATTAGCCGAGAGATAATCTAACCCCATACATATTATGGTTGCCGAATATGGAAGGATCTTTCGGGATTATTAGAGTAGTCGACTAAAAGGAGGAGTATTCGGGATTTCTAAGATTAAGGTAAGACATGTGAATATTCGGCCAAAGGCCTTGATTTATGTTTCGATGATTAAGATTAAGTCTAACGTAAGATTTTAAGGATTTTGACATTCCCAGGGAAACAAGGAACAGTTTCGAGATTTGTTGGTGTTCCAATCGGCAACAAGGTAAGAATACTAATCCTACTGGGATTTGGAATTTTGGCCGAATGGCTTTTTATTAAGGTAATAAGTGATAAATCAATGTAGGGATTAAGGATCTAAGCATTAGATCAAGCTTTTCGGGATCTCAAGGAAATTTTAAGCGAATCAGGTGTGTACCCCACACTACTTCATAATACATTTTATGGCATGTTTAATTAAAATATGTGACATTAAGAATATGAAAGTGGCTAAGGTATCATGTTATGGTACTAAGTACTCAGGTACGTTTCCTACTCCTACTAGGAATATGAAAAATGTTATTAGTAACATGAGAATATGATAAGAATGTGAACTCTGGCATATTTATGCATATTATTATTATATGGGGCATATGGGTTTGTTTGAAAGGGGAAGTGAATGTGGTGACCTAAGACCACGAACACGGTGACCTAAGACCGCGATATCTGAAAGTGGTGACCTAAAACCACAGTAATCTGAAAGTAGTGACCTAAGACCAAAGTAATCTGAACATGGTGACCTAAGACCACGAATGCGGTGACCTAAGACCTCAATTTGGTGTGTAGCAGAAGGAGGGTCGACTTAGTAGTCCCCACGGTGTGGTGGCGGGCAGTGCGGGGTGTGTAGCGGATGGACAAGTAGGTTTGGGTTTGGGAATGCATCATAACTTGTATTCATTGTTTTGAATGTGTAACTCTTGTATGCCTAATTCTATTATGATTTAGTGTCATGTACACATTGACTCTGTTTGACTCACCCCGTTGTGGGACCATGTTTCAGGTGATGAGCAGTGATGGACCGGGACGGCAGAACTTGTGGTGGCCATGCTCAACATGAAGTCTTTATTTTTATGGAACTATTAGTTTTTTTTAAGTACTTGAATTATTTGGAAATTATTTGTTGTAATAAGGCCATAAGGCCATAGTTGAATCATTTTACATTTATTATTATTTATTATGTTTAGGAACCTTATTTATTAAAGTTTAAGTAAAAATTTCTTTAAACTAAATCCTAATTGTTTTATCACTTAATATTAAAAAGGGGTTTCCAAACATAAAATCGAGTCTGTTTCAACACAAGCCCAACCCAAACAATTTTTTTTTTTAATCGCACAAGTTTTCTCTAAGTAACAAAAGAATTTGAAACCGGTTTTCTTGAGGAACATACCAAATCTGGTCAAAGCTCGTGGGCCGGGTTTGGGGTGTTTCATTATCAAATAAGTACAGTAAAATCTTTACAGTTAGCCCTATTCTGCTGTTTGACAACTTTATCCTTCCCTTACTAAAATTTATTTATCTCTTAGTAAAGAATTTAGATGATATTTCTGTTTGTTTTTATTGAAAATAGACTCATCAAGGATTTAGACATATAAATTTAAGCCCCTAATTATTGTTTTATAATTTTCTATGATTTTCCTAAGTTAGAACAGGAGAACCCGAAATCATTCTAACCTTGTCTCACAAAATTTATTATATCTCATGATTTACAATTCCATTGCTTAAACTGTTTCTTCCATGAAAAACTAGACTCATTAAAATTTAATTTCATATTTTATTCAACCTCTAACTCAATTCCTATTAGTTTTGATGATTTTTCAAAGTTAGACTACTGCTGCTGTCCAAAACTATTTTAGTGGAAAATGTTGATTTCCAAGTTTATAACACCCTTATTTCCTTTCTCTACAATTTTTTGCATCATTTTCTCTTATTTCTCTTATTTCTTGACAGCAAGCAATTTTAGCTTTTCACTGAATCCCGTTTTCTGCGTTTTGGGTACACACCTGGTATTGTTTCTGATGCGTAAACACTCCTAAGCCTCTAGAACCTAAAAATCGACCAACATATCTCCAAATTAATCACTTAACTTGTCAATCAAACCAAATATCCCCAACATAAAACTCAAGAAACTAAACCAATGATGATTCAAAAACTTACCGCGACGAATCCGATAACCAGTCATCTCCACACACTGGAATATCCGCTTAAAACCTTTGAACAGCACCTAAACGAGAGTAAAACGAACCCTTTGTTAATTGCCTAATCGAAATATGATAACTAATGGGGGAAATTCCACTTACCGAAACAAATGAAGTCGAAAGTTGCACCCAAAGAGATGACTCACAAAAAAATACAGAAACGAAAAGAATAAGGAAAAGAGAAGAAAATTTCGGCTATAGAGCAAGAGATGAACCGATCAAGAAAACGAAAAGAGAGGGGAAAGATAAGAAACAAGATTCTGCCAAAGGAGAACCAAAAACCAAAAGTGAACAAGAAGGGAGAAGAAACGACAGAGAAACAAAAGTCTAACGTCAGAAAATTTGTTGGGAAAAAAGAAAATAGAAAACTGATAAGAAGAAAATCTTATTCTGATAACTTCTCCCCAATTATCTCCTAAAAACACTCCCTATTAACCCACTAAAACACAACTACTTAGCAGTCCAGTTTAATTCGAACTCCACCACGCCACACGCCTCAAACAAAAATTAATTCCCCTGCTTGCGCAGGGACTCAAACACAAGACCTCCTACACACTAACACTCCACTTAACCACCGGACCAGCAAGTTCATTCTGATATATTTTTACTAACAATCAAATAAAAGTCTACTGAACAAGAGTAAGGCCTAATTCATTCAAAATACCAAAATTTGCCCAAACGAAGGCTTGAACTTGGGACCTCCCAAACACTCTCAGAACACATAACTACTAAAGCTAACAGATATTTGTATCATATTTTCACAATAATAAAATGAGAAATTTTGGGGCGTTACAGCACTAATTTCAAAATTCATGCACTTTACTCCCTATGTTAAAAAATTAGCAATTAAACTTTATAAACTAGTCATTTTTCACTTCTAAGCTTAAAATCTAACAATTTAACACCAAAAGCTTCAAGAAATAAAAAATGGTAACTTTTTAAAACTTTAATAGTTTTACAAATTGGCACACGGGTTAGCTAAATCAAGCTCCCGAGATCTCAAAAACATAAAAATTACAAGAAATGAACTTGAAATCACTTACCAATTGAGGGACTAAAGTTTGAAAGCTTGAAAACCTTGTTTTTCTTCTTAGCTATGGTGGGCAGAAGATGAACATGAAAATGACGATTTTTTTATTTAAATTATCTTTTATACTAAGATTAAAGTATCTTTTATATTAAGATTAAACTTTTAATTAACCTTAATTAATTAAACTAACCTTAATTAGCTTAGCCTTAATCATCCTTAAATCAATAATAAGTGGAAGATGGCATCATTATCCACCATTCAATAATCAAAATGGGTCCAATTTCTCAATTACTCCCTAAATTAATTAAAAAACCATAGCCTTTATCTTTTTCCATTTTTACAATTTAGTCCTTGTACTTTAATTAACTATCCAAATAACAAAATTAAGGGACCAAAATTTAAGTAAACTTTATACTAACCTCGTAAATATTAAAAAAATAATATTTACAGACTCGCTCATCCGAAATGGGTTTCAAAACCGTTGTTTTCGACACGGCTAAAAAATGAGTTTACACTAGACATAGCACATAAAATAGTTTGATAAGGTAATTTATGCATAAACTCTAAACCCTTAAATCCTAAACCCTACAACTTAAAACCTAAAAACCCTAAACCCTAAACCCTTTGGATATTGCACTTTTGCAGGAAGAAACCTAGTCACCTGGCAAAGCAAAAAGCAAATTGTAGTTGTTTGTTTAAGTGTAGAAGCAAAGTACAAAATTATGACTGGATATGTTTGTGAGCATTTGCGTTTGCAGAAAGTGATGGAAGAATTAAACTTATTAGGAAAAAGACTATCCTTTTAATGTGATAACCAGGTTGTCATTAACATAGCTCAACATCTAGTTCAACAAGATCAAACAAACCACATGGAGATTGATTTGCATTTTATAAAAGAAAATTTAACTATTATGCCTTGAGTTTGTTCCATTTGACTTTTGACAAGCAGTTAATTGACATGTTCATCAAATGTTTTAATAGTAGAACTCGTCATAATTTTGTTTACAAGTTGGAGATTTGTGATATGTATGCACCGACTCAAGCAGAGTGCTGGCCAAACTAGAATCTAACTACCAATTTCACATATTTAATAGATTGATTTTTAGCTATTGACATATATTGAACTTGATTTTAGGATTTTCTATTTAGGGTGACAATAGTGTATATAAATACTCGTGTAAACATAATACAAAGAGTAGCATTTTCCTCTCTCAATTTTGTTGCTCTCTACTTTCTAAGTTCATAATCTTAGTTATCTAAGCATATAAAGAAATTATCCCTTACATGAAATGACTAGGTCCAGACATTTTAGCACATAAATACTGCTTAATAAAAGTAAATAAATCACGCAAATAATTATCTTAGGAAAATAAAATTTTAAATCAAAATGAAACTCTCCATTGGAACTACTTTCCATATTCTTGCTAGAATATAAAACTCATTGCATTCAAATTTTATTCCTACCATGCTTCTCTTTCTCTCTCATTAATAGTAGATTTTTTTTCTGTGCAATAGAAATAAAGCTCCTTTTCCTTTCAAGTATAACACTTTTTACTTTGTGTTTTCTTAAATCTTAGATTGTTTGGGTGCAAGCAGAATTATAAGGGGAGATTGCATGGTTGTTTGACTTAAGGGAATTACTTTATTTTTGGGAGAGAATTATAGAGTGAGTCTAGGGATTGTTTTATTTTATTAATCTACATCAATATCAACTGCTATCTTGTAACAACTCGTTTTCAGTAATGCCAAAAATGATGGTTTTGAAACCCCATTTACCGATGATTGAGTCAATAAGTTTTAAAATTTGATCTCTATTGGTCTATTATATTGATTATATGAAATTCTAATTTAGTATTTTAGTTAAGTATGTAGTTGATTTTAGTACCAAGACTAAATCACAAAGAAGGAAAAAGTTAGTTATCATTGACTTTTAGGAGCTAAAAAGGTCTTATAAGGTAATTTTTCCACTTTAGATATTAACAGAACATTGATGCATAGGCTTAAAGGAAACACATATAAGTTTAGATGAACACCTTTTGAAATGTTAATTATGTAATACTTTGAGAATTGTGTTAGTGGGTATTTAAGTGGGAAGAAAGAAAATGATCTTCATCTTTATCTTCTCTACCGAACTCTTACCATAGTTGGAAGAAAGAAAAGCTTTAAGAATTTCTTCAACTTTCATCTTTGCATGGTAAGCTAATTCAAGCCTATTGGTTTGAATTTTGTGTTTTGTGAGATTGTTACGTTTCAATGTAGCTAATTGTGGTGTTTATCTCTAAAACAGTTAAAGATTTCATGAGATAACCATTATTGAATGCTTGAAGTATTGAAGAGTGCTTTGATGAGAAGTTTAGATATGAAAAAGGCTATATGTAGTAAAGTATAAATGTTCAAAACTAGTTCAAATGCATTGTAAGCTGATGTATAATGTTTAGAATTTCGAGTGACGGGATTGAACTGACCTGTAGATATATACAGTGAGTTAACGAATAATATCTGATTGATAAAAATTGAAATAATTATGCTATAAATCAATATTTGAATCTGCTAATAGAAAACTGTGGCAAAGGGAAGGTTATCAAATAGACTTCATTTGTTGTGTGTTACCATTCTGCCAGGTAAGTTCATACGATGTAGACATTGTTTAATTTTCTTTGATTTTTCTCTTTAAATTTATAGTTGATAATTGTAAGTTAGATTAAGTTTTGTTGAGTTTATAAAAGAGGTATTGAATCTTGATGAAAGAAATATGAGTGAGACCATGTTATGAAAGCGTCCTGATAAACTTAGTGAAAGACTCTTATGTCACGAGACTAGATCTTTCGTCTTGCGATCCTTGCGGCCTTAGGTGATTCGTTTGTCCAAAGTCACCTAAGTCATCCTTTACTCAAGTGAGGATTCCTTTGGAAGTCCTTCAAGGCACCAATTTGTATAGCAAAAGCAAACGATGCCAAAAGAAGCCACAGAAAAGAATGCACGAGAGGTGTTTGAGTAAATGCTTTCAGAATTCTATTACTCTTAAGAATTCACATACAATGGAGTGATTTCCAAGTGAGGGGGAGGCTCTCTATTTATAGTTGAGCTCCCCTAAAACTGACAAATAAGATTAAGTTACATCGACGGACGAGATTAACAATATCCCTTGATTTTAGGGATTCACAAGATATGTCATATCAAATCTAATCTAATCTTTACAAGATACGATTCCTATCAATCTTATAATATTATTTACCAAAATAGCCTAAGTTCCATATCTTTATTATCGGGCCAACCAGGCTTCAATCTGGCAAACTTCTCTAACAGTTCTTTGAATCAGGCCAGTTCTCATGGGCTAAATGATCTCCATCTTATCGACAGACCTCCATAGGGCACATATTGTGCCATGGTCACGGGCTTTGCACTTTGGCCCGTGACACTTACACATGGATATATGTTGTTTCCTACTGATTCTAAGATCTAGCATTTGTTGCGGAGTTGAAGATACATGTTGTAACATCCTAGATTAGGGGTTATGCGTTCGTGCCTAATTCATGAGTTAGTAGGTTTTGGTAGTGTTGGAAGTGTATTAAGGGTTTTTAGAATTTTAGGATGGAAGAAGAAAGCTTTGGAAAATTATTGGTTTTTAAGTAAAAAGGGGAGCTAGGTAAATGAGGCTTTAAAAGAAACTCCGTGTGAATCATGACACAAGGAACCATGTGGTAAAATGGCATGTTTTATGAATTATGAATGTGTTATGTGAATTCTAGAAATAAGGAAATGTATGGAAATGTAAGGAAATGTAAGGAAATGTATGGAAATGTAAGGAAATGTAAGGAAATGTAAGGAAATGTAAGGAAATGTATGGAAATGTATGGAAATGTAAGGAAATGTATGGAAATGTAAGGAAATGTAAGGAAATGCCTTGTCTTGGAAATGTAAGGAAATGTAAGAAAATGTCTTGTCTTGGAAATGTAGGGAAAGGTGTTGGAAATGTAAGGAAATGTCTTGTCTTGGAAATGTAGGGAATTGTGTTGGAAATGTAAGGAAATGTCTTGTCTTGGAAATGTGAGGAAATGTCCTGGAAATGTAAGGAAATGACGTGGAAATGATTCAAAAAAGGAAAGTAAACATTTCTGGAAACTTGGAAATGTAAGAAAAATGGCAAGTTACAGAGCCGATCAAAAATTTTAGGAAACTTAGAAATAACCAAGAAATGTCAAGTTTTAAGGTTTAAAATAGGAAATTAAGGCAAGGGGGCCTTAAAAGTAAAAGTTGGTAAAATTTGACACACAAACAGGCTTGGAAAAGTGGACTGAAGATGCCACATAGGGCTTAGAGAAACGGCGCCACATACAAGGTGTTGGGCCTGAGTTTGAGTCACTTGGGAAGCAAATAATGAAGGTTTTATTTTTGCTTCCAGAAGGCTGAGGTGGACGGCACTGGTTTCTAGAAAAAGGAGGTGTTTTATTTTCACAAATATGTGAATAATAAGTGATAAATATAGGGTTATTTTTAATATGATTATTGAGGAGATAAATGATGGATTAAACACTTTTATTTTTAAATAAAAGAGATAATATTATCATAAAGGAAGAGTGGTGGCCAAGTCAAGGACTCTTGGCCTGGTAATTTCGGCTATAAAAGGAAAAGAGAGGCCAACCTTCATTCTTCCTTTTCTCTTTTGTTCATCTGCCGAAATTCTCTAGCAAAATTCTCTCTTCTCTGTTTTGCCAAACCAAAATACCTTGTGTTCTAGCCGAATCCTCCATTTTTATTCTTCTTTTTCTTTTCTTTCTAATCCCTCCAAAAGCCGAAAGTTGTGAGAGCATCATTTAACCATAGCCAAATCTCTGAAAGTTGAAGTGAAGGTGCAATCGATTTCTTCAAATAAGGGTAAGATCCAAGTTTGGTTTCCATTCTTTTATATTTTAGACTTATCGAAATTTAGGAACTAATTCCTATTATTGATCTTGGCCGAATCATGGAAGGAAAGTTTCGAGATTTATTAAGTGTCGACTACAAGGAAGGAGAAGTTCTTTTCCCGAAGGTACACCATAGGCCGCGTGTTCCCTAGTTATTCGGTGAGTTTCGGGATTTAAGAATCTAAGGTAAGTCATATTTAACATTCGGCTAAGGGTTATTTGTTGTGAATAAATGTTAGAAATTGATCTAACATGTAGTTATAGGGATTTCGACAGAGGGATACAAAGATTTCGGGATTTGAGAATTTCAAGGTAAGTTTAAGAATACTAATCCTACTAGGATTTGGATTTATGGCCGAATGGCTTTTTATTAAAATAGTAAGTGAATAATCAAATGTAGGGATTAAGGATCTAAGCGGTAGATCAGATTTCGAGATCTCAAGGAATTTGCTAAGTGAATCAGGTGTGTACTCCCACTAACTTTCGATATATCATATGGCAATTATTTTAATATATGAATATGCATAAGAATGAGAATGTGGCTAAGTACCACAAATGTGGTAAAGAGTACCTGTGCACGTTTCCTACTTCTGATAGGATTACGAATATGATATATTTTGAACATGTGAATAGTAACATGAATGAGAAATAAGTATGTTATGCATGATATAATAAAATTTGGGGCATTTCGGGCTATATGTGAAAGGGGAAGGTGTTGACTTCGGTCTCACCAACGGAATATGGTGACTACGGTCACATAATTTGAATATGGTAACTTCGTTACATTATCTCGAATTTGGTAACTTCGTTTACATTATTCGAATATGGTGTCTAATGACACAAATTATATGGGCGATGAGCAAGTCGATCACAGCTGATCGCTTCGATGGTGTGTAGCGGATGGAGGGTCGACTTAGTAGTCCCCACGGTGTGACCCAGCGCAATGCGGGTGGTGTGTAGCGGATGGACAAATAGGCTTAGGTTTGGGTTGCATCATCATTTTATCTGTTATATGAATAAGTATTTGATATGAAAATGTATGCCTGATCTATTGAATTTTAGTGTTGTGTACACATTGAGTCTGTTGACTCACCCCATTGTGGGACTATTTTTCAGTTGACGATCAATAATGGACCGGGTTCGCCAGAAGCTTAGGGATGGCCATGCTCAGCTTGAATTTTTATTCAATATGGATATTTAATTTTATTTAAGTATTTTAGAATTTTATTTTGGGATTTTACTTGATGTAATAAGGCCATAAGTTACATTTCTTTATTTTTATTTTTAATCACTATGTTACGAATTATTTTCAATTAAAGTTAAGTAAAATTTATTTCTTTAAAAATAAACCCTAATTGTTTTGTCACCTTAATTAATTGGATTTTAAATGGGTTTTTAACTCAAGCCCAACCCAAAACGATATTTTTCTTAAAATCGCACAAGTTTTTCCCAAGAAACAAACGAACTTTGAATCGATTTACTTGAGGAACATACCAGATTCGGTCCAGGCTCATGGGCCAGGTTTGGGGTGTTTCAGTTTGGTATCAGTGGTGGCCAAGTAAGGGACTCTAGCCTAGTAAATTTGGCTATAAAAGGAAAAGAGAGGCCATTCAGCATTATTTACTCTTCCTTGATAACCTCTGCCGAATTTTCTCTGCAACCCCTATTCTTTTCTTCTTCATTCTTCTCCTCTCAATATTCTAAAAGCCGAAAGCTTGCTAAGATCAAGGCCATAGCCGAAGGTTGAAGTGAAGGTGCAATTGATTTCTTCAAATAAGGGTAAGATCCAAGTTTGGTTTCCATTCTTTTGTACTTTAGACTTATCGAAATCTAGGGCTAATTCCATTAATGTTCATGGTTGCCGAAACCTTGAAGAGATCTTTCGGGATTTACTAAGTGTCGACTACAAGGAAGGAGAAGTTCTTTTCCCGAAGGTACACCATAGGCCACGTGTTCCCTAGTTATTCGGTGAGTTTTGGGATTTCTAAGATTAAGGTAAGACATATGTATATTCGGCCAAAGGCCATGTTTTATGTTTTAATGGTTAGATTAAATCTAACGCAAGGTTATAGGAATTTCGACATTCCTAGGAAAACAAGGATCAATTTCGGGATTTGAGAGTTTCAAGGTAAGTTTTAAGTATACTAATCCTACTAGGATTTGGATTTATAGCCGAATGGCTCTTTACTAAGTATTAAATGATTGAATGTAGAGAATTAAGATCTAAGGCATTAGATCAAGCTTTTCAGGATTTGGATTGGAAACCTTAAGCGAATCAGGTGTGTACCCATACTAACCTTCAATACGATATATGGCAATTATTAATTATATGAATATGCATAAGAATGTGAATGTGGCTATGTGCCCTAATGCGGTACAAAAAGTACTCAGGTACGTTTCCTACTTCTGATAGGATTATGAATATGTTATATTTTTAAATAGTAATATGAATGAGAAAAATAAGTATGTTGTGCATGATAAAATATGTGGGGCATTTCGGGCTATATGTGAAAGGGAAGAAGGTGTTGACTTGGTCTCACTTAACGGAATATGGTGACTACGGTCACATAATTTGAATATGGTAACTTCGTTACATTATCCGAATTTGGTAACTTCGTTACATTATTTGAATATGGTGTCTAATGACACAAATTATATGGGCGATGAGCACGTCGATTTGCGATCATTTCTGATGGTGTGTAAGCGGATAGAGGTTGACTTAGTAGTCCCCACGGTGTGATTGGCGAATGCACGGGTGGTGTGTAGCGGATGGACAAATAGGCTTGGGTTTGGGTTGCATCATTATTTATTTGTATATGAATATGAACTTGATATGAACTTGTATGCCCGATTTGTTGAATGTTAGTATTGTGTGCACATTGAGTCTGTTGACTCACCCTTTTGTGGGACCATTTTTCGTAATGAGCAATAATGGACCGGCCTAGCGAGGAGTTAAAGGTGGCCATGCATAGCAAGGAAAAACTTTCAATATTTGGGGACTTTTATTTTACCAAGTACTTTAAATTTTATTTGGGTTTACTTGATGTAATAAGGCCATAAGGCCCAAGTGAATTTCTTTATTTTTGATTTACTTTTAATTATTATGTTACTTAACTATTTAGATTAAAGTTAAGCAAAATTATTTCTTGAAAATGAGCCCTACAATTATTTTGTCACCTTAATTAAATTAGATTTTCAAAATTAATTAAATGAGTTCCCAATCTAAGCCCAACCCAAAACAATATTTTTCTAAAATTTTTTTACAAATTATATCCAAGAAACAAAGAATTTTGAAACCGGTTTACTTAAGGAACATACCAGATCCGGTTCAGGCTCGTGGGCCGGGTGTGGGGTGTTTCACATGTGACAAAATTTAGTCTAGACTAGTAATAAGATATTGTTTTAAAGCTTTAGCCTGGATTGGTAACCTTACATGTATACATAATCCTGACCAGGCTTTCTTTGTGTTGATAAGGGTTTAGCCTGGACGTTTAACCTGACACCTCTACATGTGAATAGCTCAGACGAGCCTCTGATATGAAGAGTACTTGTGTTGTGAGTTCTTTTATGGAGTTTCATTGAGTGTGATAAAACATACACACAGAGAGAGAGAGAGAGAGAAATCATAGAATAGAGGTAATAGTAGAATTGTTGTTAAATTTTCAATTCGCATCATTAAAGGAGAAATGGACTATTGGATGGGAAAGCTTATTATGACATGCCACCTATTTAGTGTATTAAAATTGATTTAGTTTACGCACTTACGTTGCTGATACTTTGTGTTAGTTGGAAGGTAAATTGTGTTAGTAAATTTGAATAGTTTATAATGGCTACATGAGGCAAGTTAGCTATTGAACTTGTCTAAACTTACTAAGTTTACTTAATAATCACTCTTATGTTATTTTTATCCTATAGATATTTGGCAGGTCAATTGGATCAAGAAGAAGATCACACTATCCACTTGCTTTGTGGTAGACTTTTGTTTTGGTTTTGTCGGTCTAAGTGGCATGTATAGGGATAGTCTGAAATACTGTGTTAGATGTATTAAAGTTTGAAGGGAGTTTTTGTGTACTTTTTATGTTTACAAGGAAATGAATACAAGTTTTATTTATATTTGGTATTATAAGTTTCCATAGAATTAAATGTATTGTGTTAGTACTCGCGGGACAATCTACCATTTCAAATATTCGCCTTGCCTTCCATAATAATTGTGTCCGTAGAGCAGTTGTAGCATAGTTAGCTATAGTTCAACATTCAATTGGACTATCTGCTAGATCATTCCGCCACAAGGTTGTCCGCGAGACAATCCATTATGAATGTACCGTGCACGTGTAAGTTTTGAGTGCTTGGGGTGGTAACAACATGTAGCCTATATCTGGTGACTGGAACAGGCAAGGGGTGTTAAATGTCTCGTTGGTTTGTGTTCATTATATTTGGTTTACTTTTAGTTGTTAAGAGGGAGAAAGGCAGATTTGGAAAGAAAGATGATAAATGTAACACTCCCATACCTGACCCAATTATGAAGTCAAGATATTCAAATGCTACATTTGTTGTCGAAACAACTCCAATTTAATTTTGATTCTATTTATCGCTTCATTTGAAATATTAAGATAATTAAATATTACAGCATGTTTCAAATACATATTCAACCTTATAGAAGCTTACAACAACTCTTTTAGTGGTCTAAGGTAGAACATGGACTAAATTGTAAGATTTCTAAAGTTTTAGGCTAACGTCACAAAGTTGGGGTCCCTCGTCGAGACGTGGTATATTCGACGTCATGACATGCACCTTGTTTCATCCATTTTCCATAGTTTAATTTTTTTTTACCACCTAAGTTCTCTTCAATTTACATATTCTAGCCAATTTAACCAATGTATTATACATATAAGTTCAAGTCAAAACTCAAGAATCATATAACTTACCATAACTCGTTCATTTATGACAAGAACTATAAGATTAACAAAAGATTACAAATTCTACAAATAGGTCCATAAAAAGGGCTTATAGTTCACGACTAGACTTTACCTATGTACATGCCATAACTAGTACCAAAATATTCAAACCTTACGTTCTTCCAAGCTTGGGATGTGATAAGATAAGCTAATGTTGACCTTCATCTAGCACTTCAAACTAGCTTTTACCTATGTGTTGAAAAGTAGCACGTTAAGCTTATATAAGCTTAATATGTACATGAAGAATTAAATCTACCATTATAATAATTAAATCTAACATACCAAAACTTTAAATATAACATAATGAATTTATTTAAATAATAATTAATTGTTCATCTTCATTTTCAATCTTATCATTTTTAATTTATTGAATCACTATTGATCTCTCTTAACACTTTTCGTTTTGCCCACAGTAGACTCAATAAAACATATAGGATATGCAGAACAATCACTTTCAAATGCACTGTAGTGTCATTATCAGTTGCACCGAAGTGCCACTTTCACTGTATTGTACCGAAGTACCACTTTTCATTCATATCCAACATGTTCATATCTTGTCTACTGAAGTATTTGTATTGTCATTTTTCATCACTATCATTTATCAATTAATGGCATGCAAAACTTCATACTCGTTACAATTTTGTCCTTATTTTTCAAGAAAATCATTGTTTATTAGATTAACGCTTTAATATCCCTTAGAATTAAATTCACTATCATAAACACTTTACTATAATTCTCTATAAATGCTTATTTACACATATTAAATTTTGGTTACTTTGCTTTCTAGTCTTCTTTACATAAACATCACTTACTTTACAATCTTTCTGATTTAGCCCTTACTAGCATATATTTTCATTAATCACCATCCTCTTTCTTAGTATTTACTTCACTTCCATATATCTTTGCACTTGAATATGTTGTTTCAAAATCTTAATACACTTAGTCACTTTTGAATATTTTACAATTTTGTAACATCCCGAAATTAGGCCTAGTAGGATTAGGCCCATTGGGCCTGGAGCGTAGAAGCGTTTTAAAATTTTGAGAATAAGAAAATGGCTTTATTTTAAGTGGAACTTATTAGTTAAGTGAATTTGGAAGGTTACGAGGTTTCTAGGAAGTTTCGGGTTCAAAATGGGCTATAGGAAAAATTTTTGTGTTTAAAGCCTATTAAGGAGAGATAGTAAGTGGCATAAAGGTTTATGGAAATAGGTGAGTAATGTGCTAGCATAAATGAGCAATTGGTAAAGAGGATATGATGCCATATGAAGGACTTTAAGGGAAGAGGTTCAAATCTCATAATGTGCAAATTTTGACTATTATTTTTATACTTTTTCCCTAAGTGTCGGCCAACCTTGTAAATAAGGCAAGTTGGACTTTTTAATTTTGGCAAGGTGGCTAAGGAAATTAGGAAAGGATGAAGGTAGGGAAAGAAATCAAAAGAAAAGGGAAAGGATAGGGAACATGTTTGCATTTTTCGTGGGGGATGTTTTGGAAAGGTTTTATTTGGTCTATGTTCATCTTTTGGTAAAGATGATAATGGTTTGGAAAAAGGGAGAGGGTAGCCGAATTTTGATGGGAGCATTTTGATAGTTTTGGTGCTTGTTAGGCCTAATTCCTTTTGGCATCCTTTGTGTTCATTCTTCCAACTTCTCCTCTCATTGCTGCAACTTCAAGACAATAGTGGGCATTTTCTCTTCTCTTTCTTCTTCTCTACTCCATACTCTCATAGCCGAAATTGTTCTTGTTCATTTTTCCTCCATAGCCGATCCTTCTTTGTTGTCTTGCTACTAGTGCCAAACCGTGTTCTTCATTTCGGTTCATCCCTATTATTAAGGTAAATGTTCTTTCTTCTTATTTCATGTTGTTTGTTCTTTCTTCTCTTAACTTGGCTAAGCCGAAACTCTCATCCATTGGCTAAGCCGAACCTAGCCACTTGTTATTATTTTAAACTCCTCTTATTCTCTTTTGATGAAGGCCGAATCAAGCCATCCTTTGCTTCTACTGATCTTTCTCTTAGCCTTGGTTTCGAAAGTTGATTGGAACTCGTTGCAATAGCCAAGGTGCAAGACCGGATTTTAGAAACTAGTAGGGAAGGATCGCGATTGTGGTAAGTGACTCTTGTGAGTGAGTACTTTTGGACTTTTGGAACCTTTAAGAAATCGAGGCTAACTTTTGATCGATTTTATTTTTAGGGGGCAACGAAGAGTGGTTTTTTAGGGAATCCTAATCAAGGTGTGTAATCCCGTACCTTCCGAATACATGTTTGAAATGGTGTGTAATCTCACACTTCTCTGAAAGTTTGCTTGAAATATTCTGTGATTCGGTCAAAATACCAAAGAAAACCGAAAATCGGCATCCGTGATCACTCGGGCGTGCGTATGTCCGTAGTGGTAACCATAGTTTGCAATGAAACAGTTTTTGGTCAGCAACAGTGACGTGATTTTGAAAAATCACGGAAAATAGAAGAAAAGGGATTAATAAGTGAATAAGATATCAAATTAAATCTTACTATGTCTATTTTGATATGGAAGAAACGGAGAAAGAAAAGGAATTTTATATTCTGTGATATTTTGATTTTAGTGAGACTGGTTCTAATTGACTTCGTGGTTCCCTGATCTGTCTGTATAAAATTGTACAAAGTGAATTATGAATTATAGTTTATATGTATAGATTCCTTAGTGAGCCTATTTTCAATGGAAACAAGTGGGAGCAGAATATGAAAACTGTACAGTGAGATATTTGAAATTAAGGTGAGAGAGGTCAGAATTGTTGGACAGTGAAACAAGGGAAATTTTAAGGAATAAACTGTACTAAATGGATAAGCCAAAAATTCTGGAAAAATTGTAGTAAGAAGATATATGAGTCTAGTTTCAAGGAAAATTTGCGGATTTAGATTTTGAGATTCCTAACTCGAGTTATAGTCAATTTGGTCAGTATGACACAGATGGACAATTTCGATTTTTATGCCCCAATTTAGTAGTTAAGTTTGGTTTATGAAATTTACCAAAATACCCTTGGAGGGTAAATTACCGAAATACCCCTGGGTTGTGAGATTACCGAATTATCCTTAGGGGGTAGAACTTTCGATTTACGAAAATGCCCCTAATGGGCCAATTTACAAAAATGCCCTTATGGGCCGAATTATGGAAATGCCCCTAATGGGCCGATTTGATATATTGTCTTAATGGGCTGAATTGTTATATTGCCTTAATGGGCTGAATTGTTATATTGCCTAATGGGCCGAATTGATATATTGCTTAACGGGCCGAATTGATATATTGCTTAATGGGCCGATTTGATATATTGCCTAATGGGCCGAATTGATATATTGCTTAACGGGCCGAATTGATATATAGCTAAATGGGCCAATTTGATATATGGCTTAATGGGCCGATTTTGCAAAGTGCTAATGGGCCAAATTGTTTGTAATAAATCTCTGAATTATTAATTATTGTTGTTATATTGTAAATATCATGATTTGTTGATGCATTTACATGACTTTGCATGGGATGGGAAAATGTTGAAGAGAAGAAATTCCGGTGGCACTGCCACAAATATATGTGATAATATGATACTCTGTGATTCTGGTGGCTTGCCCACAATTAAATTTGTTATAAATGGCATAATGCCTGCGATTGGTGTGTTGGCGGGGTGGGTTGACTTGATCCCCACAGGTGTGTTGGTTGGTACGGGTGGTGTGTAGCGAATGGATTATTAGGATTGGTTTGGGAATTGCATTACATTCACATGATATAATTGATACATTATTTTGTAAATGGGCTTAGGCCCAAAATAATGCTAAATGGGTTCAAGCCCAGTGGACATCGGAAAAGGGATTATACACTGAGTTCCTGTAACTCACCCCCCTTTTCTCTTAACCCTTGTAGGTAATGCTCGGTGATGTGGACTTGGGCCATGGATGACTCGGTGGAAGCCATACTTCAGAAATGGTGTTTTTATTTTGGAACTTTAGATTTCTATTTTCGTTCACTTTACTATTTCGGGTTTTATGTTGTAATAAGGCCTCTGGAGTATTTTATTATTTGCTTTATGTTTGATATACTTATTATTTTACTTAAATTGTTTTAAATGGAAATTTTCTAAAAACTTAAATAAAGGTTTTCCAAAATCGATTAACAAATGGATTTCAAAATAAACTTTTACAAATATTTTTAATACGGAAATTTTCTTTCGAATTATCGATGAAATTTTCAAAAGACTCGGATTCTCTTTCGAATTTTCAACGTTTTTTTCAAAAGACACGTTTTATAATATCATTAGTTCAAATTTATCGATTTATCGATTTATCAATCAATCTTCAAGGTTAGTAGTATTTTATCAAATATTTCAAATCAAACTTGTTTTTCTTGATTTTAACAAAGCAATACCTATTTTAGTACGAATAAAAAGGGTTTAACATGTTTTGCTCGTGTGACATACCAAATCCGCTCGTAACACATGGGTCGGGTTTGGGGTGTTACAAATTTGGTCCTTTTCAATATGAAATTTATATATTTTACTACATAATCACTTTAAATCAATTCTTTTCCATGTGGCACTTCATTTGAATAATTCTTTCTAATGTTTTTAATATTTGTAGCCACTTCTAAAGATCTTGCAATATAGTCCTTAACATTATAAAAATTCAATAATTATTATAATTATCCTTCTAACTTCACTTTTTATTTAATTTCACTATCTCATAACACTTTAATCAAATAATTCGTTATAATATCTTACTTCACATATTAGATTTTTATGCACTTCACTTTACTTCTCTTATTTAAATTTTAATTTTTGCAAGTTTATGATTTAGTCCTTAGCATCATGAAAATTCATTATTTATTATAATTTCACTTTTAATTAATTTAGTAACACTTAACATTCGTTTAAGCTCTCTATCATGATACTTTATTTCACACATAAACTTTTGTACACTTTACACTTTAGTCATTTTTGCTATTATTTCAATATATCAAATCAATTCATCACATAATTAGAATTTAAAGTATATTTTTCAGTACTTATTAAAAATTTGTACACATAATATTAACATATTTTAATTCAAATTAACTATTCTAACATAATTCATACTTAGATTAAAATTAAATCAAAGTAAAATTCTTGAAGTACTTACCTCTCTTTTGTTAGAATTTCACTATTTTGCCTTTAATTCTTTTTCTTCCTTACTTTTGTCATCATCATCACTTTGTCTTCAACACTTCCATAATTCCTTTTCTCTTCTTTTTTTTTTCTACTTCGTGAACATATCAAATTTATAATTAAAAATCACACTAAAATCACTTTCTTATGTCTCTACTTTAATGGAACATAAATTCTATAAAAAATACTTGAATTTCTTACTTTGTCTTTTTAATCTCTTCACTTTTTCCACAACTTTCTTCCCTTCCACTTCTAGTTTCATTCTTCCAAGATGGTATTCTAACTCTCTAGCGTCTCTTTTTCACTTTTCCGTTTTGGTGGCTATGGGAATTTTTAAGATTTTTTGTTGAAAAAGGTGAATTTTGATGGAAAAAAAAAACTAAATTGTAAAGAAAGCAAAACTTTCTTTCATGGACGTTAGAAGCATGGAGAAAGTATGAAGAATTTTCTTTATCTTTCTTTCTTTTTATACTATTTTTAATTAAATAAAATATTAATAAATATTTTATAATAAAATAATAATAAAATATTCAACCAATCATATTTCAACACTTTTCTTCCTTAATTATTACACCATATAATTATCTAATTTGGTTAATGACCATTTTACCTTTTTTATTTCTTTAAATTTTCATCCTTGAATCGCTACTCACTTTTGGTAAAATTGTAATTTAGTCTCTCATATTTCTCCACTTATTCAATTTGGTCTTTACACACCAATCTCATGCTATAAGAAATTAAGTTATTTTCACTTTTGTTCCTTCAACTTTCTCATATTTATGCTTCAACCCCTAAAAATTAAAATAATTGTACTTGAACCTTAAAGCTTTTTACATCTTTACAATTTAGTCCTTACTTTACTTTAGTATACCACAACATACTTCTCAACATTATCTTTTATCACTTTTATTTCCTTATTTTACTTTATTAAGAAATCAATTCTACATCTCGCTTTGTTATTTTTTTTATAGTATAACAATTTTAATAGTGTTACAATAAAAGGTTATTTTTATTATTGTTGTCGTTCAAAAAATCTAAGTTGAAAAATATTTTTACAGTGTGATAAAAAAAAATAGTGATTTAAGAGTTTTAAAATGCTTGGCATTATTGTCATAAATGGTATTTATACAATTATTTAAGTGTGTTGATATAACTATATTTTTTTAAATAATTAATAAATATTATAATAAGGTATTTTTGTATTTTATATTTTTTATAAAATTAATAAAAAATTTAAATTTAAAAATATGCAAATGATGAGATTTGAACTTGTAACATTAAGTATCTTTTTAAAATTTTAACCATTTCAACCAAAAATTTATTGTTATTTATAAAGGTATTTTTATTCTTATTTCCAAAAATAATATTATTTATCTTAATAAGCATATGAAAAAGTCAATTCAGTCCTTCACCTCTGTGGTAGGTTTCTCTTTGTTTTTTTTTTTTTTCTGCTATCTTTTACATTTTCTTTCTTAATGATATTTCAAAATTCAAATGTCTTTATTCTTAAAGTAACAGTTCTAGGGATTGCTTCACTTTCTAAAGTTGAAAATTTTTGAGAAATAACTACATCTTCGGGCGTATTAGAGCTAGATTCCATATATGGATTTGCAGCATTTTAACATGTTTCCATGCACCCAAATCATTCTCTTAATCAAATAAAATGTTAATTGGTTTATATAATACAATGGGTTTGCCGTGGATGCAGCAATTTTTTATGGCTAAAGCTTTATAGATATGGGAAACTATTTCTGCGAGTTTTTGGATAACGAAATCAAAGTAAAGTGGAGCTAAATGCATGTAGTCAATGAACCAGACCTGCCAATTTGGGCTTCCAAAATTATTTCAACAACTTAAGTTTTGAGAGCATGTCTTAATGGAGTACTCCAAATTGAGAATTGTAAGTATTAGTTTGGGGAAATGCTAGAGGATAAAAAGTTCGGAAAATAGTGAATATATTTCATAAAAAAAATTATATTTCGTTTTCTTTTGTTATAGTTTGAATAAGAAAATATATGACTACTAAAACATCACTTACATCATGTTTTATGAGAGCATTAAGTATGATAAAAAAAGTTATCACTTTTTAAAAATTTAATTTAAAATGATAAAAAAAGTTATCACTTTTTAAAAATTTAATCTAAAAAACTAATTTATTTTCCGGAGTTACTTTCTCACGAGTAATAGTAAGAAAGTTACTTTCGCATGTAGATTAGAAAGTTAAAAGAAATATTAAGATAAAATTAATCCTATTTTATATTAGTTTAGGGTATTAGTATATTAATAAACGTAAAATAAAATAAAAAAAAAGTTATTGCCTCCTTCCTATTACTTGATTTTCTCTATTACCTCACCGGATTCTTCACAAGTAGTTTTTTTTCTTGATTTTTTTTTTCAACTACAAATTTAATTTAGCACTTGTTTTTGTATGAAATACTTATTATTTTTGTAGAATATGGGTAGAATTGTTCCATTTAAGTTGTGCAAGAATTGTGAGTTAAAGTGCCTATGATTTTATATTTGATTTAACTATTTGTAGTTTTGTTTAGAGCAATATGTGGAATCAACTATTCTTTTATATTTTTATAAGTTAGCCTTTAACTAAAACAAAACGTGATTCCAAGTTTTTTTTTTTTTTTTAACTTATTCCAAATCAAGTTTTACATATCCATGATTTTATATATGCACCATTATATTTAGAAAACATATTCAAGACAAATTTGAAACAATTTCGCTTTAAATTAAAATTAAGATTTATAATTTATTATTAAATATTCAATCCAAATGTTTGTTAAAAATAAAATTTATTATAAAGATTAAATATATGAATATTATCTTTTATTTAACAAGGATAGATTTATAAATTATCATCACATTTCTAAAAAAATACTTAGTGAACCAAACGTGATAATATAACTTTCTTAAAATTTTAATCAATATCTTCTAATGTATACCAAATACTGTGAAGTAATTTTCCCAATAAACATATTCCATTAGGATCATATCATAATATGTGAAAGCACCATATGCTACCTATGTTGTATGTGTCCTTGCAATTTCATACATGTTGCCTCGTTATGACACTAGGAGCTCCTGTACAAACAACCAATGACAAACCAAAATTAAAGAGTACCTGGTACACTTTCTAATTTCTAACTAATTCAACGTCTAAATTTTAGAATTTCTACAATTCTTTTTCCTTCTCGAAAGTCCTGTCCTGGAAATCATAATTCAAGAGAACACAAGTTCTTTGAGGTTATTTGGTTTCAAAGATTCAAGCTCTTTTATCCCAGTATTCAACGCCTCAAACTTTGAGATGAATTTCTAATTAAAGGAGATAGCTTTCTTACCTCTTCTTTTTTTTTTAAATTTTTAAACCTTGGTTTAAAAAAAAATATTATGGCATTAGATCTCATTCTCTTAATTTAAACCAAACAAATATTTCAACTGTCCTGTTCAGTATATTCAATTTTTTATGGGGTATTTCTTATTTGGCTGGGGGAATTTTCTTATTGCTTTTTGATCATTTTTATGATTTGTTATAATTTTCTAAACTTATATATACATTATTTGACTTTTTTAGATTTCCTATAATCTTTTTAAGAATATAGGTAATGACGTGCCACGCCATAACTCTAACACCATAAAAAAAACAAAGTACCAACGTGAAAAGAACAACCAAGTTCAAAGATGTGACTTGTCACTTTTAAACACCACAACAATGTGAAAGTACAAGAGCATGTGATGATTTCATCACTCCAATGACTCTCCTCTTCTTACAAGTTTTACTCAATAGTTGGGACAAGCTAAACACAAACAATTTAACAATCGGTTGAGGCATACAAATTACAATCAATGTCCCAACATACTATTTAAAGTCATCTTTACTAATAATCTTACTCAATTTCCCTTTCTTTTTTTTATACAAATGGTTAATGTAACTGTTACCTAGAAATGCCATGTTACACATTGAAAAGACAAGAAAAACTCGAGTTAGGCTCAGCCGAAATATCTTACCTTCCTCTTTTCATCCGGGAAGTTGAAAAAATTTAGATAACATCTTCCGAAATTGTAAATCCGATCCGAGAAGAACCAGCTTGATGAGGATAAATAATAAGCTGAATCACTCGGAATAACAGATAATGGAAAAACAATGGTACAAGTGTGAGATGGAGAAGAGGAGTTAGAACCAGAGGTCCAGGTTCCAACATGGCATCTCAATATGAGTTCGAAGGATTTCACTGGCACTGGAAGCAACAATCCGAAAGAGCATAATAAGAAACTGATATAAGCAATTCGGACAAGAACATGAACATAGCCAAAGGGATGCAAACAGGGGGCCACACAGTGGATCCTCCAAACATCCTAGGTTTTCCAGTATTCTCTTAGAAAATAGCAAAAAACATATTTTTTATCTGCCAAAATTTTATAATTTGATCCTCTTTTATCCTGACCCCCAACATCAAAATTTTTATTTAGCTCGTCTTTCGGATGCTTCATTTTACCTTAAAGCATCCATGTCCAATAACTGTGATGCATATCCAAATATGAACGGGATGATATGATCCTCCAGATATATTGAGAACATAAAAACTAAGCATAACCATACTCATATCCAACACCCCCAAATTCAGACATAGAACAGACCTACAAGCAGATACACTTGAAGTGGGGACACTTATAAACCATGTTGATGAGACTTGGTTGTGTCAGATATGGGTATGTCTCTGACACAGGAATGTTTAATTTTCCCAAGTTCATATATTTGAAGATTCACTGGAGAATCATATCCCCATGCACATGTCTAGATATGTGCTGAATACGGATACTTCAAGAAAAATGATAAGTCAAATCAACATAGCTTTTGACTAGAAAAAAAAACTTAGAAACAGGGTTAGGCAGAAGATGATAATTGATGTTTGAAGTGAATTTTCACAGCATACAATGACCAAACATTTAATAGCAAACCAAACCAAAATTTAACAGAACACAGACAATATTCACAAAAGCTAATAATAGAGAAAGACCAAGTCAAGTCAATTTATATTTCAATGCAATTGAGAGAACTGGTCCATAACTTTATATACTTAGTACTATTGAGAAGAAAGAAAAAAAGGTAATTTCGTAACATATTAGCATCATTGCTCATTAAATTTGTTTTCATGTCATGAAAAACAAATGCCGTAGTTGCATATTGCTTAAAGCAAGGATAGAAATGTATTAAGTTCTTGTTTCTTCAGTATTTGTAGGCATGGTTTCAAAACCTATTGCATCAAAATAGTTAATTTCGGGTTTCCTGACTTCTCACATATAGTTCTTCATTCAAAATACAATAAGCTAAAAAGAAAATTAAGTGCATCATAGATCTATGGGTTATTACCTCTCTCATTCTCCAGTCCATTGTATTAATTCACCACGGTTTACTAATATCTTTGAGACTTGCTCCTCAGCTTCAGTATCATTAACAACACCCCGGCATCTTGGAAAACCACAGTAACATGCCAAACGCTCATCAATGGAAAAGAATCTATAAGACAAAAAGAAGTCAGTGTTGAAGATGATTGACAAATAATTTGATGCATAGGATTAGAGGCAAACCTATAATCATATGTCAGCTCTTCCCATCGTTTAATATCTCTCTTTGCAAAAATGATAATATGCTCATCGCCATGAACACTAATAACTCTTGAATAGCAATTTGGCTGCACAAAGGGCAAAAGAGAAATTAACATCTTTCAATGCCACATAAACATTCTAGTAGAAGCATTTTTCGCAGGTTAAGAAACTATTAACTCTTCTGTCACACTAGAAGAACCTAATTATGTCAAAGGAACTTTTCTACTCCCCCTGGGCCCTGACCCATTGCCTTTCACCCTATTTCCCTTCAGACCATCTCAAATTTATTCCATGTCCAAGATGCAAACAACACAACTATCTAAAGAAAACATTTTCATATATTACCATCTATAAATACACCATTTAAAGACTCATGATGACCATGCAAAGATAAAAGTGGAATTAACTTAAACATGTATGACAAGAATAATAAAAACTACACAAATATCAAATGTAGACAAATTGAGACGGAAGGGTATGAGCAAATTAAATTATAAAAGTTACGGTTGAAACATTTTCATCTCCCACCATTTCATGTACTCAGAAAGACCCATGCAAGGGTAAAAATGGAACGAACACAAACCTGTATGGCAGGAACTCTAACACAAACATTTTATGTAGCCAAATAACTAGAAACAGAAGGGACATAAAGCAGGGGTGAAAAGCACTTACTTCACATGAGTGATTGATTAGATGTGCTATGCTCCCTGCTCTAGTGGCATCAATCACTCTTTCATTATCAATTCGGAACAAATAAGTCCCAGCACCCTGAGAGATAGAGTACTTAGCAACTTTCAAACTTGACTATGAACTCTCTAAGAGTGCCCATAGGATGATGATACAAACATGCAAATGTTTGAGATACTCAGTTGAGTACATACCACTAATGAGTTGTATATGAAATGCTCCCTCCTATCAGCTATAGAAGGTCTAACAAGTTCACCAGTATATTCAATCACCTACAGATAATAAAAGTTACTTTTTATGTACTCAAGAAAAAATCCAGAGAACACTACAATGTAAAGGAGCAGATTAGTTTACCATGTCTCCTGCCCTATGTGGATGCTTTGCAAAGATTCCAAACCCGTGAATTCCTGATTTCCCTATAGCCAAATGCAATTCAAGTATCCAGAAAGAAAAACTAGGAAACAATGACAGCAAAATAACAAGAAGGAAGAATTGACCATTTTAAAATTCCAGATGATAATTTAAAGGGGAAAACAATCAGCCATAGATTGCAATCAAGCAGAATAAAACATACAAAAAAAATATGAAATTTAGAAGTTAGAAGTAATCAAATGATATTACAAACAAAAATAATAAAAAGAGCTCTTTTTTTGTAATATTTTTCTGAAAAATATCAACTATTATTTATTTTTACATATTGGAATCATTTATATACATCGATCAAGGATACAAAGAATTAAACATATGCTCGAAAGTATTGGAATGACCCTTAAAAGGAGAACCCAATAGATTTGGGATTTGAATAGTGTCTACAATCCCTTATTTTATTCACAAGTTGCAGCCTCCTTTGTACCAAAAGAAAAAAAAAAAAGGATGTTATTCGATTTCAATTCAATGGAGCAGCCTGTATCCCTTGCTAAACCTTTTCACTCACATCTTCTCCCTTCCACAAAATATCTTATATGGAATTTTAAAACCGCCCAACCTGGATAACACCTTTACCCAAATTAAGTTATTCCATATCTGGATGCCCAATGCCCCATGAGGAAAGGTCCAAGAAGAAAATACCAGATCATTGGATCACCAATCTTGCATTGACCACAAGTTTATTGCTTTAGACCTTACAGATCATAAGTTCTAGGATAAAAATTGTTGACCACCATTTTCCTATTACTATAAGCAAGTTGTCAGAACACACTAAATAACACCAAAGTTCTGCCAGACCTGCCTCCCTAATACCGAGGAAGTTCTACCCACAGTCTCCTTACATGCACATGCAAAAACGAAAAACCAGTAATCACTTACCAAATGCCAGTCTCTTTCGAAAGGTCTGCTTCATGTAATCATACTTCTCAGCCACAGAGAGAATGTTGTTAGGAGCATCGAGCTGGAGGGCTTTAAGCTTTTTAAGACTAAAAGAGAATTTGATACCACTGACTCTATTGTTAGGCACTGTGCTGCCTGACATTCCATGTTGGCAGCAGCCACCAACCAAGTAGGGTTGATTCTCTACAAACAAGCGCTTTAGAGATGCAGCAGCAAGGGCTTCAGGTTCTTTCCGGCCTCTTCTTCCAAAATGACTGTAAGGCTCTGCACCAAACAAAATAAAAGCCAAAATAGTATCCAGCTTTGATCTAACAATTTCAGCAAACTAGACAGCTGAAAGTATAAATATTGTATATAGGGAACGTCAAAGGACCAAACTCCCATATGCAAGGAATTATGCAATCAAGAGGAATAGGATTGTACAATGATAGGGTTATGAATAAGCTAAAAACATTTCACTTATACATTAACCAGAAGATAAATAACGGCAATTTACTCATTAACCCACTTAAATCTTATCTATAAGCAATCTAATAACTGCTAGCTAGCTTGGCCAGTAATATCACTTTAATTTTTGTAGCTCTAAGAAACAATGCCAAGGGCAGTTTGGAAAGAAGTTAACCCCATCATATATCCATCCCTAGAGCTATCATGTAAACAAACCATGAGCAAAATCTAGATGTACAAAATAGGAAATACAACTATAAATATCAAAAGCAAAATTCAAAATCAATAATTAAAATTGATCGAGGAGAAACAACCACCAAAACTTAAAAAAATCCTAGCACATTGAAAGCAAGAAACGTCAAGGGAATCAAATTGCAAAGTAATGAGAATATCAAAAGCACAACTAAAGAAGATAATGCAACAACCAATAGCATACCGGTCCGAGCACAACCAGAAGGATTAAGAGGTGGAGTATAATCAGAACAACGTCGTGCTATTCTGCCAAATCGTTCATCAGAAGCTACCCGATCATTAGATGGCTGCCTATGCTTCTTGCAAAAGGAAAGTAGACGAATACACTGATCTTCATCATCTTCATCTACAGAGAGGAGGAACAATCTGTCCTCATCTTCAAGCTAAGAAACCATAAAACAAAGCAAAACAGAAGTATATAATTCATGTTATCCATCAGTTACAAATTGAAATGATTGCAATTACTCAAAATAATGGGAAATATAACAGCAAAGAATTTCCTAAACTATATTCATGAAAGATAGATACTACCTCAACACAGAGACCTGCAGCACGTGCACAGAGTGGATGATATGCTACCCGACATGTAGGGTTTGAACACTGAATAATAGGCATTGCATGAAATAAATATAAGCATTGAAAGAGGGAGGAAAGTTATGCATAGTAAATTAACTATTGAAAAAAAGATAATTCTGACATGCTATTATAGGTTAAAGCAAACATCAAGCAGAACCAAAAAGTCCATTGATGTAGAAATTCTACATACTGCATTTTGCTTGGACTCATCTATGGGCGTTAAGCATTGGACTCAACCATGAGCAGTGTCAAAGTGTCTTACCATACCATCTTAAACTAAAAGACCAAGAAACATGTTGTAAAGATCCCAAAAGAAAGACGGCGTGCAAGAACTTGATAAACAATCACTGAAGTATGATATATTTCAGAATTTGGGCATGTTGATCTGCTTATCCAATGCGACCAATACAAATTAAGTCCATTTTTCAAGTCTGGAATTTCAAAGTCGTTTGCTGGGACCAAATTAGAAAGTTAGAATTTATTCAGCAGGATCAAATCAATTTTACTTGTATAATGTTCATAGCATTACAAAGTTGAACAATTAATGAGTACTTGCTATTCCCATTTTAAGCCTGAAAAATAACTACAATGATTACAAAGAAAAAGAAAACCCAATTAACCAAAAGATAGGAAGCAAAGTACTTTTTCAAACTTCAATCCCAAAAGATAGGTATCATGATAATCATATTTCCTTCCTCCCCTGCCCTTCAGTCACATAAATCTAAGGGATCTCTGTCACAGCAAAACAATGCCACCCAAATGACAATTAATCGGCATTCTGTACCTTCCATTTTCCCTATTATTTCATCTTTTCTTCAATTCTTATATTTCACTCATTTCTTCCTTTTCTCACTCAATGGCTTAGGCATGATATGCTGCTTTCTTTCACTCATATATAACTATCTAATTTAGTTTATCAACTCAACTTATTTTCTAGAACGAAAGGAATAGGTAAAATAAAAGTTTCTATTTCAACGAATCGCACGTAGAGATATTGATAAAACACATAGAGTTAATGGTATTTCATAACTAATCGATTGAGCAGCAGCTCGCAGACCAACAGTTAATCACGGAAGAAAGGACTCACTGAGCCGGGATCACTAACTAATACTAATCTAATCTAACTAATACTAATCTAATACTAATAGAATAGAAAAAATAGAATAGAAAATACTAATATAATAGAAAGAAAAGAACTGTCTTTTCTGTATACTTTCCCAGTTCCGTTGCTACCGCGGGCTTTACATAATCGATCGGATCATATAGATATCCCTTCAACACAACATAGGTCGTCGAAAGGATCTCGGAGACTCACCAAAGCACGAAAGCCAGGATCTTTCAGAAAATGGATTCCTATTCGAAGAGTGCATAACCGCATGGATAAGCTCACACTAACCCGTCAATTTGGGATCCAATTCGGGATTTTCCTTGGGGGGTATCAGTAAGGAATTGGAATGTAATAATATTGATTCATATAGGAGGAAAAGGTTCTCTATTGATTCAAATGCTGTACCTATGGGATAGGGATAGAGAAACAAGATCCATTCAAGTACAAGACCCAAGTCATGTCATTATGGATACATCTCTATTTTTTAAGAAGTCAAGCAACATAGACAATCTACTCATGCTAAAACGCATAAAAGGTTCTTTTCCTTTTTCCACTAAGAGTTGGGTTTTAGGTAGCCATGCAGCTTTTAACATTAACCACAGCAGAACTAAAACAACATATACAAAAAGTTCTCATATCAATAAGCATCCTCAACGCACATACTTGATCAGAAATCCATTAAACATCAATATCATGTAGAAACTAACATAATGAGGATGGATAAGTTTCAACAAGAAACTACAGCATAGAAACATTAAAAAACATCTTACTGTAAACTTACTTGAATACAAGCTCCATAAGATACACCGCAGATACTACACAGCAGTTTCCAGCGGTCCTGTGATACAGAACAAAATGGTCAGAAAGAAAAGAAAACTTACAATACCTACAAGCCTGAATTGCATGGAAATCAAGGCTATATGGAATTTAGATTTGAACAGTAGCCCAAACCTCAATCAACATTATAAAAAGCACTTCATACATCCTGTGAACAAAAATATATGCAAAATGACAGTAAGAGAGGTACCTTGCTGATTCTATTTAGCCCATCAATGGGTTCCATTCTCTTGACATCAGATAGACATGTTTCTGGAACATAAATGTTTAGTCAGTGCATTATGTAAAAAATATAAGATAAGAAAAAGCAAATTACAATGATACAAACCAGGTATCCAAATGGCACAAGCCAGATGAGCCCAACGGCCATCAGTCGTAGGCTTCATTGCACCCCCTAAAAAAGATAAATTCACAGATTCAGTGATGCACAACTCGTGGCTTTGAACAGGAATTTAAGAAAGTCAAAATACCTATAACAGGGCAAAGACAGCAAGACGGAGGGGACTCAGGAGCCCCAGGGCGGCATAAGTTGCACAACCATAGAATACCATCAAGAGGCTCAAGTTCGCCATAGCATCTAGCATGGACCTGGACAATCATTAATTAAGATGAAGCAAGTAGAATTTCAATAAACGAATGTGTACTGCATGCATACCTAAATTACATATGAAGAAGATTAATCATTAATAAAGAAAAAGCAATCAGTTTTGACTGACAATTGATAGCACTGAATTTTACAGATAAAAACTTGACTAATACCCATTTGTCTGATCAATGATAACATAAATGGCATGTTAATGAAAAACTTGTAAAGGAGCATTTACCATCATTCTGCATTTGTCACACTGGAGGAATAGATTGTTCTCATACTCCTAAAAGCAAAGCAACCTCAGTCAGGAAACAAAATCAAGCATCAAAATCATAACAGGACAATAATATTCAACTCCTGACAAGGGGAAAGGTGCAAAGACAGAAACCTAGAAAAGCAAATAGATAAATAAATAAATAAGAGTGAAAGAAACAAAAGATTGACCAGGTAAATTGAGTCTGCACCTGTGTGTTGTGCATGTGTGCTATACAGAATTTTTTTTTTTTTTTTTTTTTTTTTGGCAGCAACTAGCCCCTAGATTGCCAGAAAAAATTTCCAGGAATAATTTCTACAATCAATGGTTATCTCATAGCAGGTAGCGCTATTAGGTGTCTCATCTAATGTCTAGGTGGTCTTATTCTGATGAGGTTTGTTTAAAACTTATTTAGTTATTAGCAATACCTCTTTATATAAAACTAGAAGGTAAGTTTTCACATTTTCATTTCTTCTCGTAAGATTAGAATTTGAGAATAATATGCTTTGTTTCAGGGCTTCTTATTTACATATGTCAATAAAATGCTAAAACAAAAAGAAAAAACTTAAATGTGCATATCATGAAAGCCAATATCCATTTTTCATGGTTTTGAAGGAAAATGGCATGATCCGCAATTACATAATTGTTGAAAAATACTGACTCAAAGAATCCAATCTAAAACTCAACCAAATGAGGGATAAATAAAACAATTAATACCATGTAAACACACTAAATAGAAAGAAGATAGTGCTACGGTGGCACAACATATTAAATTATCATTTACCTCATCCATGTGGCAGACACTACACTTATCTAAGTCTTTCCAGTCAACACGAACAGGTCTATAACCAGCAGGTAGGTCTCGAAATCTTCCAGAGGCCAACTTGAATGCTGAGAACTTTGAAGAAAGTCTGGATTTTGACAACCCCTGTCAGTATGATAGGAACTCATTATAGCCTAGAAAAACAAAAGATCCAAGCAATTACACAACAATAACACATATTTAATGGTCTCAACACTTGCAGACATACAACCAACAAAGAGAAGAACAAGGTTACAAAAGCTATTTGAAAGCACTTACAGACTGGGAAATAAAAACACAATTCTGCCTTGAAAAATTATAACGATGTATAGATCCTACTCAGTTATCAGTTAAACAATTGCAAGTCATCCCAGTAAGATAATAAATTCCTGTTTGGACCAGTCAGCTTGTCATTTAGGCAGAAGTACAGAATAGAAATAATTATATGGAGAGTGAGATTCTGGCCTCATGGCAATAATTATATGTGGAGTGAGATTCCTGCTTGGACTAGTTTATGGAAATTTTTTTATACAAAAAAAAAAAATAGAATGCAAAAAAAAAAAAAAAAAGATCCATAACATAGTACTGAACAATAAAAATTGAAATCCATATAACACTAACTGTAACTTCGAATCTAAGGGAAAAAAGAAGATAATACCACACCTGTATTAGTTTTGTAACTTCAGGATTTGAGAAACCAAACATGTCAGCACCAGGTTCAAAGAGTCTTCCTTTTCCAGCCTTGCAATCAGAAGAATCATTCTGCCTCTTTCTTATCCTTTCATAAATCATATTCCAACAAGCTGATGGGTCTGGTCCTTCAAACTGAGGAAATACTCAAATATAGATTAGGTGCTGCACTAGGTAATTTTGACAATAAGAACCAATTTAAACAAAAGCAGTGATGATATTACATGAATTGTCGGTCCAAAAATCAACACATGAATCATTTAACTTATAAAAAACCTATTGTGGTTATGGATTAAGAATCAAGAAACAAAACAAGGAATGCAATGAATAACCGCCATTTCTACAATTCCCTAACATTTTTTATTTCAGATACTTCAATTATTACTTCATCCCTTTCTAATATCCGACTCCACAAGCCCCAAGGTGTTGGAAGATTGGACTCAATGCCAGAGCAGAAGGCATATTCTCTCATCATACAAAATAAAACCCCTCCAACCCTTACAAATACCAAAGATTTGGATATGCTTGTGGAATCAAAGCCTAAGGAAGTCCTTGACAAGTTTCCAAAGAGAGATAATGAACTTCAAATGGTTAATTGAAATCCCAACCATTCTTAAGTTTACTCCAGATTGCAACAGCAAACAAGAGTGGAAGCATGTATAGCCTAAATCAAAAACAGATGACATACAATGACAGCTAATTACTTTACTTAGCTCTAACAGAATATGGAAAACCAGTTTATTAGCACATACAAAGAAGCCAAGTGATGCATCATGAACAAAATCAGACAACTGGAATGAAAAACTCATGAGTATAGAAAATTTCCAAATGTGCCAAGATTAGCAAATGCACAAAAAGCAGCAGGCAGCATATTCCAGTAAATTTAATAGATTTTATCATATTAAACAACTAACCTTCTCTTCATCACTTGTCACCCTAAATAGAGGATGATTCTTTGACTGAGGATCCCTCAGCACCTCCATCCTATACAAGGTACAAACACTAGGATCTAACAGACAAGGAAATGAAATGTCAAAGAATGCCAATAATAAATAAATAAAAACTGGCATGCATATAAGATAAAATGCCTTACCTTTTACTGAAGTAAACTTCCTCGCAGCAGTGTACCCTTCAGGCCAAATTATCCCATCATCTTGGAAATATTCCGAGTCCTTGACAACTTTTCCTGTTTAAGCAGTCCAAGAATCCATGAGTAATACTAGAAGGTTCTATCTTTTTGACAAATAACACTGGATAATCAGAAGCAAATTAAATGGTAAGAAACTTCAACACAGCTAAGTCTTCATATCATTCCAAGTGGATTGGCACTTACTCTAGGAAAGAGTTTCGGCATCAACTCTTCACTAACTACTTCAACTAGCATAATTTCCAGCTTACCTCTGATGCACACATCCATCAAGCATCTATTTTAGCAGTACTTAACAAATTGCCAAAAATCAAAGGCCAAAGGGCAAAAGACAATTGAAAATGTGTGAATAGCCAAACATTCCAAACCAACTAACAACAAATGCAAAATCTATGGCATCTCAAGTTATAGAAACATAAAGCAATTCAAGACCATGAGAAATTACCTAGGTTAATTATTTGTAAGTCTCCTATCACATAAGAAGAACCTCCATGTCCACCAAGAGTTATCTGAATCCCCTGATCTTTTTTTAGGTGATTGTCAATAGAATCTTTACCTCCTTCATCTTCACTACTTGCTTCACCACCATCCACAACAATTCCATTTTGCAGTTGTAACATTCTTCTTGGAAGCTTCTGTTCACAAAGAAAGCTGTTCGTACGAAAAGATGGAAGCATCTAACTATTAGCTCTTGCACAAAATTGCAAGAGTAAAAAGCTATACTATTATTGTTTATGTAATTTTCAAAGGCATATTTATTGAAACAAAATTTTAAGGGAATGGTACAACTAGAAAGAGAGAGGGTACCACAAAGGAGAATAAAGAGATTGATTCCATTGAACCAAACTTAAGTAATAATCAAAAGCATAAATGCCAATGGATCATTTAAATAGGAGAACAGTCCCCAGGGCTACAAGCAAAAGCATAAAAGTCAAGAACTGGAGCAAGTATGATTAGGAGGCATATGCAATTAGCTTAGATGAGCATCATTTTCAATTCATTCACAATGTTAGCCTAAGCTATGCTTTACAAATGGAAAAGGTGTGAGCAGACAGTGGAAACAGTTGCTAAAGACATGTTAATCTCATTGGAACCAGAACAGCATATATATTTGAAGAAAAGATAATTGTTTACTACATTCTTTTTCATAACTTGAACTAATGGACTTTCTACCAAATAAAAATAACTTACAGTCTGGCTTCCTCCAAGCCCCTAGAAAAACGAGGTTTCTTGCACTTCCGATGGAATGATGAAAGAAGTCCCTTGAGAAATGAGACCACCTGTTTCAATTTGATTCTGACAATTACAAAAGGAACTGACAAAATCAGCTGTCAAGAGATATAAGTCTAGCATCCATGTAAAACAAGAACCTTATATGTCTCGCAAGATTAAAATATGTATAAACCTTGCAAAATCATGGGTGCCAAAAAATTGCACTGGAACTGATCTTCCACCAGAAATCTTGCTCAAACCTTTACGGTCACCAAGAAGTGATTCATCTACCACAATTGCTGGCCACATTGCGTGACCTGCACTAAAAGCTTAAAAGATAAGCTTATGAAAATATACAGACAAATTGGTATTGACTCAAAAGGAAATTAACTCATTACTAAAAGCATTAAGATATATTTATAGCACCAGAACCCAGACATATACAAAGACCTGTTCTCAAAATCTGAAGAAAATTGCAAAACCGTATAGAAAAAATCAATATGCATTACTTGGCTGACGTATGCAAAAGCTACAACAACAAATGGTAGAATTCATAGGTACAGAAAAAATGAACTGCTACAAAAAACTAAAGCATATGACCATTGGAGGCTAGGAATGAAGTAGTCCTCACAAATATGTCCCAACTACCAGGTTCACCTCAAACAAATGACTCCAAAACATATCATAGCCAATAATCAATGAAAAGTGGACAATCCTTGATATTTCATGTCATGACATTAAAACACCTTCTACAGTAGCTTGTAACTATGTCTGATTAACATAATATGAATCAGATGGATTTAGCACAAACCAGTAAGTTTTGCCCATATAATATCCCCAGGTTCAAGTTCTTGACAGTCATCTCGACTGGCAGCCAATGCAACCATCTCATCATAATCATGGTCATCATCTTTTGTACTATCAACACTGAAACTCAAGTTCAAGCGCTCCATCTCTTCATGAGAAACATGAAACTTCAGTCTCTCATTAGAAAGAATCAAATCCTCCTCATCTCCATCAACATATTCAACCTGCATTTGAACTTGTCAAATAATGAACAAACTGGTCCATGAAATAAAGTATCTTTTACACTATTAAATGCCAAAAAAAATTCTGTATCATATAGAGTGAAAATGCTAAAAATAATATGACAGGCATACATGATGTCTATTAGTCTCCAAATTGTACCCAACAACTCGACCCAAGTACCAATCAGCATCCAAAGGCCAAAAAACCTGTAATCCATAAAAATTTATGTCAAGACGTATGTAAATGCAATGTCTAAAAGTTGCAACTTCAAAGAGGCATCAAAATGCTTGCCTTGCATTGCAATCCAATGAATGCTTTTGGATCAACACCATCAAAACTCAACCTATTCAAGTTACAACTTTTCCGGTTAATATAAGCAAATATATAATCTGTATTTAGAAACGAGAAAGGGGGAAACACTCAAACAAATGCCTTTGGCATAAAGCTTGCAGCCATCTAAACCCAATTTACTATTGACTTTTAGCTATTGCTTTAGCTACTTCGGTTTCCACTCCAAAAACAAATGTCAGAAAGCAAAATCATGATTGCTTATAAATAAACCAAAAAAAAAAAAAAAAAAATATATATTGTATAGCAGCAACGACAATTCCAAATCAATAGTCTCATATCACATTAAATCACGCATGTGTGTGTGTTCGCATTGCACCCAAATGCAATTTTTTGTCTCGCATAAGGGAACAAGAGTCAGTAGCAAATACTTGATTTTGAAAAAAATAAGAACAAAGAAAAACTGACCTGACCCATTTCTTAGCTGTAGCAGAAGCAGTGAAACCCCGCTGAGAGTTCAGAGTAGAATTATGCTTCCTTTTCTTAACAGAATTACTATTCACATTATTATTAACACTACAATTATTTCTACAATCCCTCAAACGCGGGCGATCCGACTGACACAAAACACTCGAATCAACCCCTAAATTGGCTAACTCATTACTCCCAATTCTCCTCTTTTTCCTCAAACCCTCATCAATTTCACTTTTGATGGCTGTTTTTTGGCTCTCTCCTTCGAGCAAGGAGTCGTAGAAAGAGACACATTGGCGAGGCCTTTTAAGGCGGCGAGAGTAGACATGCACGACCGGGGGATTGTGGGTTTTGAGGGGGTGATCGTTGTCGACGATGAGTTTACGAGCTTTGACCTTCTTGGACATGACGTTGGATGAGTTAGTGGCGCTTACGCAAATAGAAGCGGAGGAGTAGACACGGTCCAAGGAAACGTAGCGAATCGGAGTGTCAGCGTCTTCCTCATCTCCTTTTTCGGGGAATGCCATCGATGGGAGGAACTCTTGGGGCGTGGAAATGTGGGGTTCTGGGGAGGAGAGAAAGAAAACAAAAACCAGAGTTTTTAGGGTTTTAAATGGGGATTTGGGGGAATTTGGAGGGAGAGGTGAGCTTTGGCTTTCTTTTTTTATATATGGATATATATTTTGGCCCCAAAAATATCGCTTTCCCGCCGAGGAAGTACAATTGGTGTTGAGCACCTTTTACCTGTTAAATATGAACTGAAAGTGAAGGACTACAAATTCATAATGGGCTAATTCACTATTTAGTTCTGTAAATTAATAACTGTTTTCGCATTAGGACTGAATGCTTTTTTATTTAAGTACTTGGAAATTATTCCCACCTTAACACCTAAATCATTTTTTAGTCTAACTTTTTTAAAGAAATATAAATGTTAACTTAGATATCAGAATAATTGTCAATTATAAATATTAATTTGAACAAAAAAAATTTACGAAAACAATTTCTAAATTCTTTAAATTAACTTCGACTGAAAAAAAATCAAACTTCAATGTCAAATTTTCACCCTAAATAATGCATAAACCCAATGTAATTAATCTTCACAAAATATAATGCTTTGGTCTAATTCTATGCTCCATCCTTCTAGTTTATGAAAATTTTATGACCGCTAAGAAATTAATTTTTTTACTTTCATTTATTAGAATTTAATTTTTGTATTTACTAAAAATGAGAAATTAATCATTTATATTATTATTTAAACTATTGATTAAATTGGTGTCACGAGTCGACCAAATATTAATTTAGTTAAGAAAATTAGTAAACTATTCTTACATATTTGAAATAAAATATATTCTTACAATAATACTTTTCTCCTTACATTTTAAAATAAAACCAATAATAAATTACAAATGATGAGATTTAAATTATGTTCAATTTTACTATTACAACAAAAGCTTATTTTGATTTAACTTAAGTATTTACTCGCAGAGATTTTGTACCAAAATTTTAAATTATGTTAGAAATTATATTGACAATATAATTTTTTGGTAAAAGAACAACTTTACGATGACAACTCACAAAATATTTTAGCAAGTAGTTTTTGTGAAGTGTGCCTTGTATTTCGGATAAAATAGAGCCGATGTGGTGACGATTGTGATGAGGAAGAGCCGACAATGACACGCTACACCACGTCCCGACGAGAAGCACTCGTCGTCCCGACGATGTGATGCCTGGCATCCCAACGAGCTAAACACAATGTACGATGTGCTCCCTACTTAAATTGGGTTTCTTCTCTTAGTTAAACTCTATTGTATTTTCCCAGTCTAACTCTAATTATTTTAAGGATGTTTTAGTCATATTTGTACACGAAATTCAACCTATAAATAGGCCTCTTAGCAACAATTAAGAGAGAGTTTATGAGAATTTCGGGGAATTTTTGTATTTCGAGTTCAAGGTTTATTTATTTCTTCATCTTGTACTCCCCTTCCAATTTTTGCTGGTTTTAGTGAAGTTTCCTTACCCGTGATTTTTTATCCTCTTAGGAGGGGTTTTTTCACATAAATATTTGTATCCAATTTTCTCAATTTTCATTCATGTTCGTTGTATAATTCAAGTTCAACTCTATAGTTTTTTATAATTATTTTTTCACCATAAGCAATGGAATGTCAGAAAGCATTCACAATTTTAGTATTCGACCATTCAGATGTTTCTTTTTTCATTTGGATTTAACATTTCTTACTCTATTTGGCCATAAAGAACTATTTATGTTTGGTAAGGAAGCTTTTGTGGTGTAAATGAGGCTCTAGCACATTTAGGGTCTGTTTGATTGAGTGGAAATATAAAATGAAGGAGCGAATGAATAAGTGAGAAGAAAATAATTATTGAGTTTGTTTGGTAGGAAAAAATAAGTGAGAGGAAAGAAAATAAGAGATATTATTTTTTATCCTAATGCATAAAAATAAATCCTTCCAAATTTTAATGATAAAAATGAGACAGGAGTGTATGTTCAAAATGCATTTTTCAAAAGTTTTATTTTCTTTCCTCTTATCTCTTGATTTTCTCATCTTTCCTGCCAAGCATATATTTAATTGAATAGAACTCCAAACATCTTAATGATCACTTAATTAGTATTAGAGTTACATACCAATTAAAATTTAACTTTAGCTTTATAAATAGTATTAAAGTTACATACAAATAAAAATTTAACTTTAGCTTTATAAATAGCATTAAATGGTTAGCTATATTCAATCAAGTAGCATCTAAGAAAAATATTAGCTTTGATTTTCAATTATTTTGATATAACAAACTTAATTATAAATCCTTTAATGAAATTTGCATAACTTATTTCAATCTTATTCAGATATATTTTCAAATGTTATAAACTCAAATTATTTAAACTTTGAACAAAAGTTTTTTGAGAACCCTCAAGTTCTTTAAAATGTTTCTATCCAACATTTTTGAAGATTCCTGACCTTGTCTCGAGCCACAAGCATGCATGTCTCAAGAAAGACCAACATCGGAGCTAAAATTTATTCAATGGAACCTTGTCTGAAGAAGAAATGACTTTTGTCTCAAAACCAGCCAACATCGAAGCTAATGTATGCTTTAGGGGAGCCTTATCTCAAGAAATATAGTCTATTGTCTCGAGATATTCCTAGTGTGTATCGAGACCACAAGCTCCAATGGTCATATTTATTTTTCCTATCTTGAGACAAGGGTTATATGTCTCAAGACATATTGTTGCAAGTTACATTAAATGCACAAAATAAATATTTCCAATGATTAGTAACACCCTCCAATTGCTCCAAACGTCTAAAAACCAATTGGAGGGTATATATTCAAGTTAAGAGCACTTGAAGGTTAACAAAAAATATCATCTAAGTATTGTAATCAAGAGAAAAACTTCAAATTCTTTATTTCTTCATTCTCTTGTATACATCTCTCTAGGTGTTTATTGTTAAATCAATTTATCATTCTCGTTTCAATTATTTGAGAGAGCTTAACACTTGTAAACACACACATATGATCGATCTTCATTGTTTATGTAACATCCCATAATAGGGCTTAAGAGTTTGAGGCCTGGCGAGTTGGGGACGCCAGTGGGCTTGGCGAGTTGCAATCATTGGTTTGGGCCTAGCAACGAGCCTTGCGAGCTGCCATCATTGTTTTAGGTTGAGAGTCAAAAGTAGGAGTAGCCAAAAGGAAATTATACCAAAGTTAGGAAGTCAACTTATTTTCCTTTTAACAACACCATTCATGCACGTGACTCTTTCCTACTTCTACTGCGACTAGGGCATCCTAGGAACATCATGTAACAGCTTGTTTTTTAGTGGTGTTGAAAATAGTGGTTTTGGGGCCACCAAATCCGACGAGTAAGTTTGTAAATATTATTATTTAATATTTACAAGTCAAATGTGACTTTGAAAAGGTTTTTGATTTGATAATTTATGTTATTTAAGCGATTTATTAAGTTCGAAGTCAAGTGGTTTTAGAAGATGAGGTATCGAGACCTCGTTTCTATAAATAGAGCCATAAATATTTTCTAAATATTTATGGAGTGTCATTAAGGTGTTATTAAAGTTTCGTTGAAAATTTTTAATGTTTCGATGGTTAATTAATTAAAAAGGACTAAATTGTAAAAGATGAAAAAGTTGAATTCCAGTAATTAAAGGTGTTAAATAGCTAAGGAAAGGTAATTGAATGGACTAATATGGTAAATATAGCATATTATAAATGAATGGACGGTTTCAAGGTGTAATTTTTAAACAATTTTAGTTTATAAGCAAGGGTAATATGGTAATTAAATAAATATTTTAACATAAACAAAATGAATTAGTGGCCATCTTCTTCATTCTTGGTTTTTCATGATCGAATGGAGGAGGAAGAAACACCATTGTTTTTTATAAGGTTCGGCTAGCATATATTCTAATGCATGGTAAGTAATTCTTACCCGTTTTTAATAATTTTGATGTTTTTGAGATCGTTGCAACTAGGTCCAGCTAGCCCGTACCTTCGATTTTAAAACTGTTAAAGATTTTGAATGTTGCCATTGATGATCCTTGTGATTTTAGATGTTAAATGATGAATTTGAGATATTAGTTGTTATTTAAAAGTATTTTATTAAGTGGTTTTTGATGAATTTATCGATTAGGAACTAAATTGTTAAAATAATAAAAATTCAAGGATTTTTTTGTAAAATCGCTGCATAAATGGGCTGTATTGGATGCCACAAGCATTCTGCTAGGCTAAATTTTGGGTAAAAATGGTTAATTTGCATGTTTTGGGCTCAAGGACTAAATTGAATAAAAGTAAAACTTTAAGGGCAATTTTGTAAAAAAATTTAAAAATGAATAAATTGCATAAATACATTTTTTTTACTGTCTAAATTAATAGATTTAATGAAATTATTAATTTAGATCAAGATCGGGTGGAAAATCGAGGAGAATAGAAAATTACCAAAATGCCCTTGTACTTTGACATTTTTGCAATTTAGTCAGGTAAGTTCGTATGAACTATACTATGTATAATGTTGATTAAATAATGTTATTATATGATTTTATTGAAAATGAATAAATATATATATGTTAATTATACAATTTATCGAGTAAAGAAACGATGAAAATTCAACTACATATGACGATTATCTAGCCCCGTTTGAACCTTAGAAATATATAGGATACAAATGACATGCCATTAGGGTTACTGTGTTTCAGGTGCTGGTCCTGAATGTCCTATTGGTGGCTGAGTTTCCAGAATGTGTTGCGGTTACTTGACAGCTTGTGTGAGCAGCACCGTGTAGCTACATTCCGACCGTCAGCTTGTGTGAGCAGACCCATTTATGTCTCAAGTGAGAGTATCTATGTAAAGGAAATGGAAAGAAATGGTTTCGACCATATATTAGCACACAGTGTGTTAGATTCCCGCGTATCCGATATTATTCTAAGTGGTTCAATGGGCATACAAAAGGAAGGAACGATAAGTGTTCCTGTAATACCCCGAAAAGTTTTACAGTAAGATATTATCTTTGATATAGTAAAATAATGAAATAAAGCGACAAAAAGGGAAATTTTGGAGTTATGACAATATTGAGAAGTAAATTATGATATATTAATTCAAGAAATGACTAAATGGTAAAAGTGGGAAAAGTTTTGTTGCCTAAGAGTAAATATTTAAAACTTGAAGGGTTAAAGTGTAAATATGAAAAAGTTGAAAGGCCAATTTTGAAAATATTTTAAGGGTGGAATGATCTAGAAACTAAGGAAAATGGATGAATTAGGACCAAATTGAATAGGTAAAGAATTATGAGGGACTAAATCATAATTTTACCAACTTATGTGATGATTCAAGGATGGAATTTTAAAAGATCACAAAGGGCAAAATGGTCAATTGGAAGAGAGAGAAATCTAGAAAGTAATGATGATGTTGATGATATTTTATAATTATTTAATTATATAAATATTATTTTATTGATATTTTAATGAGATATTTTATTATTATTTATTTAGTATATAAGGAAGGAAAGATGAAGAATTATCATCATCTTTCCCATGCACCAATGTGAGAAGAAGAGAGAAAGAAAAAAAGTTTTGCTTTCTTTATAAATTGGTCCTTTCACAAAAAATCCACCATTTTCACTTAGAATTAAAAAGAATTTCCATAATCATCAAGAGAGAAAGATGACAAGGAGACTATGAGGAGCAAGAATATCAAGTTTGATTCAAGAAATAGAAGCTGGATGAGAGAGAAAATCAAGTTAAAAATTGAAATCAATAAGACAAGGTAAGAACATCAATATTTCAATATATTTTTAAGTTTGATATTGTGGAAAAAACATGGAAATGATGTTAATGTAGAGTTTTCTTATATAAGGTTTTATATTCTCGATATGTTAGTGAAGGAAAATAAGAGAAAGTGATGGGAAATGTTGTAGAGAAAGGAAATAAAGGTGTTATAAACTTGGCAATTAACATTTTGCACTAAAACAATTTTGGACAGCAGCAGTAGTCTAACTTTGAAAAATCAAAAAAAAAATTAGAAATCGAATTAGAGGATGAATAAAATATGGAATTAAAGATAATTGAGTCTAGTTTCTTATAGAAGAAATTGTGTAAGCAATGGAATTGTAAATCATGAGATATAATAGGTTTTGTGAGACAAGGTTAGAATGATTTTGGGTTCCCCTATTCTGACTTTGGAAAATCATCAAAAATTTTAAGAAAATAATTATGGGTTATAATTTATATGATTAAAATCCTCAATGAGTCTATTTTCAAAAGAAATAAATGGTAACATTATTCAAATTTTGTACGATGAGATAATTAATTTTTAGTGAAGAGGGTCAAAACTATCGGACAGCGGAACAAGGGTGAATTTAAAGAATAAAATGTACTTATCGGCTAAACCAAAAATTCTGAAAAATTTATGGTAATAAGATATGTGAGTCTAGTGTTAGGGAAAATTAGAGGATCTTAAAGTGGAATTCTGTAGCTCAAGATATAAATAATTTAGTGACTATGACGCAAATGGACAGCTTTGAATAAATTTATGTGTAAATAGTGAAATCATATATAATGTTACTTATAAGCATGTTATATAAATTAAGGATGTGAAATGGAGAGGAGGAGGAGGAAAATATATATGAATATTCAGCTAGCATGGCTAATTTTCATGTTCTAGGCTCAGGGACTTAATTGAATAAAAGTAAAACTTTATGGGCAATTTTGTAAAAATGTCAAAAATACCAAATTGCATGAAATGGATTATTTTATTATTTAAATTATAAAATTGAATGAAATTATTAATTTAGATCAAGATTGGGTGAAAACATGTTTCAGGGATTAAATTGAAAAGTGTTAAAATTATGAAAAATTCTAATATTTCATAAAATTCATGGGCTGTTATCAATATATATGAGAATAATTAGGCTTGAAACAATGATTAAATTACAAGAATTATATTTTTCTGAACCTAAGGATGAAATCGTCATAAATTAAAAGCTTAAGGGAAAAATGGTAATTTTGCCTAGAGCATTAATTGAATGTATCAGAATATGAAATGAATGAAAATGATGATCAAATTTATTTATAAAGATCTGAATAACTCAAATACGAGACTTGAACGTGGAAAAGAAAAGACATCGGATTAGTGAAACTATAAACATGAACAAGCAACGAGGTAAGTTCCTGTAACTTGAATTATATTTTTAAATGCTTGAAATGTATGTTATTGATGTGGATATGATTTGAATGTTCATTGTATGAAAATTGATGAAACATTGATATATTTGATAAAAAGGGAAGAAACCCCGGTTGAATGAACGGAAAATTCGATGGATCTCTGAAAAGGAATTGACGGTAAAAAGGGATCTAACCCGGACGGGTGATCCTGATATTGCCCTCCCGAAGAATATGTGGAAAATGAATTTAGCCCGGACGGGTAATCCGAATTAGGTCCAATTTAGTCTAGACTGTAATTCGAGATCCAAGCTCATTAGAGTAATTGTCGTTGCGAGATTTAGCTGACCGGTAATCCCATTGTAAGAAATGAGGTTCACGGGAGTGTGCTCTCTTAAAGGGGATTTAGCCTGGGCTGGTAATCCTGCTGTAAGAAATGAGGTTCGCGGGAGTGTGCTCTCTAGAAAAAGGGTATACCTATATGTGTACGAATTGACGGACCCAGGATTGTACACTATAAGTGTACTACTGGAAATCCAGCAAAATTCCGAGAAATTCAACGGGATAAATATAGAAAATGGCAAGTACTTGAAATCATGAAATTAAACTTGAAATACATAGAATGATAATTATTTGATATACTGAAATATGACATGGAAAATATATGTATATGAAACTTGCCTGATAATTATGCACATTCAAGATTATAAACTGCTATTGGAATAAATATACATTAAACTCATGAAAATGATGGTACATGAAATATTGTCATAATGAATTGAATAATTTATATTTATGAAGAAACAACAAGAGAATGATATGTATCATGAAATGTAAATATGAGACTATCTTTGATACGTTGATACAAGGAAAATTATGTATATTAGGACAAGTAATCCATTCAAGTGAGACATGTCGAGAAAATAAGTTTGTCAATATTAAAGTATGCTAACCAATGTAGAAAGATTTTAGGATTTTGAGAAAAATTCCCTATGATCCCGATTTAATTCCGGTTGGTTCCTAATGTATGTTTTGGGCTTCGAGGGCCTAATAGAGGGACGTTATGATTAGTTTCAGAATATGAATAATAAATGACTCGGAATTATTCAAAAATGTTCAGTATACTCCGGTAATGCCTCGTATCCTATTCCGGCAATGGATACGGGTAGGGGGTGTTACAGTTCCGATTGACAATGTTATGAAAGTATGGAAAAGTAAGAAAATGTCATGAACTAAGGTATGTGCATATATGAACTTCTTTGATATGTTGATACATGTAAATTATGAAAGCTGAGATAGGTGACAATTTCTAATGGTTCATGTGGAGATCAATGGCTAGATATGTTATTTTTGTCTATGATTTATACCATGTATGCCATCATGTTGGTGTGGATGCTTAGGCTTATGCCAAGCTTGTGGATATGATTGATTTTTTTATTATACTTGTACTATGCATATGAAATAGGTAGAAAAGGGAATGATACGGTAAGTACGTAATTGGGGATGTATTATGATGTTATAAAAAGGTTTAATGAGATAAATGATGTATTCATATGATAGTAAATTGCTTATGCTTTGAACAAATCTATTGATGTCATGAATAAATACACTAAATTGAGAATTAATAATGTTGTTGAGGCTTATGATAAACATTGGGAAAGTAAATGAAAGTAAGTAAATTGAGAGGCGTATAATTTTATAGAAAGGTTGATGGTTATACATTACGCCCCATAAAATCCTTTCATGTTATGAATTATAAATATATGTGGCTTAAATGAATTTACTCACTTACGAGTTGGTAATTATGGTTTGGTAAATCTTGAGGCATTGGTATAGGTTTAGATTTAACCTATAATGTTCATTATTGAAGTGTAATATTATGCTTATGGTTTATATGAGCTTACTAAGCATTCATTACTTATATGGTTTTCTTTCTCTTACTTTTCAGATTATCGAAAGCTCAATAGGGTTGGAAGCTAATCGGAGATCCATTACACTATCCATCGATTTTATCGGTAGATTTTAAATGCTTTGGTCGTGGTTATAACAGCATGTATAAGTGGACTATGTCTAATTTTTAATTGATGAGTTTGGTATATATATATATCATTTTGGTTTATGTTTATAGCATGAAATGTTGCCTTAGATTTGAGGTACTTAAGGTGCTATTGATATCTTGTTGGCTGTGGTTAATATGGTCAAATTGGTGTATGATTTGAAATGACCAAAATTGTATGGTTGTTATGTATCAATTATGTTATGTTTTGGCATGAAAACAAGTTAAGTGATAATTAGTTAAATATGCACATATATAGGTGTCTTTGTTTGATACAATTACTCGTTATGGTTGGCTTGTAAATATGCTATTTCAAGTGATGAATTAGTTGTTATGTTTTCATGTATATATGGTATTTTAATGGTTCTTAGTTTGGTATCTAAGTACTTAAATGATGGTAGTTGAAATAATGATCATAAAGGTATGCTATGAAATATTAGTTTTGTATGGAATGAGATTGTGCATTGAGTTGTTAAATGGCTAGTTTTGGTAGCTTTGGTTGTGGTTGGCATATGGCCAAGTTGCTAAGGTATTGATTGAGTTGTGTGAATGGTCATATTGGTGGTTATGAATATGAAAATGGTATGTAAACAATATAGTAAATATAGTATATAAGTTGTTCAATTGTTTAATTGATTTATGGCTAAATTTAGCAAATGTTTAGTCAAATTTGATTGTTGTGTTTGAGGTGCCTTTAAGGCATATTGGTTGTATGACTAAGTACTATGATGTTCTAGCATGTTTATGCATGTTTTAGGTGTATCTTGAATGCAGGAAAATAGGTGTATTTGGTTGGTGTAAGTAACTAGCTTTGGGTGAGAAAAATGGCTTGGAAATGGCCTATTTATCATCTACACGGCCAAAGACACGGGTGTGTGTCTCAACCGTGTGTGATACACAGCCATGCAACACGGCCGTATGTCCCTTATAGCTTAGAAAGGGTTGCAAGTCAGGTAGTTGCACGACCTAACACATGACCTGACACACGGGCGTGTGGCTTGGCCGTGTGACCCAAGTTAGAGAGTTACATGGGCACGGGCTGGGACATAGCCGTGTGTCCCTACTTTGAATGCCCACACTACCTGAGACACGGGTGTGTGTCTCAGCCGTGTGAGTCACACGGCCTGGCCACATGGCCATGTGACCGTTGCAATGGAAAAATTTGCATCTTTTTTTCGAAAAATTCTATATGTTTCTAATTTAGTCCCAATTCGTTTCTAAGGTGATTTTTGGGCCTCGAGAGCTCCTATAAGGGATTATATGTTTGAGTTTACATAATTTTGCTATGATTTATGCTATTATTTGAATATGTTGAATATTTGTTCGTTGTGATATGTAAACTTTCGGTAATGCTCCATAACCTTAATCCGGTGATGGATACGAGCTAAAGGTGTTACACTTCAAAACACTTAGTGCCTATAAATTAAGCTCTTTTCATTGAAAATTCATATTCTTTAGAACGACAAAACTCTCTCAAATTTCTTCATCAATTAGTTTTTTATCTACAAGAAACCAACACTTAGCTTTTAAGAGTAAAGGTAAGACATTATTTCTCTATTAGGGTTAGATGTATAGAAAGTTCACAACAAAGAAAACTATGTTAGCTAAAAGACTAGCATATGCGAACCTAAGTTTGTTTGTGTTTATGTATGAGATTAATGTGCTTTGACTATTAGTGACTTGTGTATGTTTGTAAAATTATGAACCCAATAGAACTGTCTACAAGCAAAGACAATGGGAAGATGAAGCTTGTTTAAAACTTTCAACAAAATGGTGAGTGTTTAGGGATCGCCACATGTATGTGCGAACCATAGTGTTAATCAGGAGCTTAAGGTTTTATCCTAAATTCTAAGAGTAGGTCTTCTCTATATTCCTGTTTGTGATTGTGATTATATATGTGTTTTTATGAACATTGATATGTGAGCTCTATATTGTGAGCTAATTATGAATCGTGTTTTGTGAGCTCCTCATGATCTGCGAGCTCTATGTATATAAATAAAAATAAACTAAATCGTACTTATAATTTAGATATTTCTAATTATTCTATTAGAATGCAAAAATTGGAATTAGTCTAGTGACGTTGCCTCCCCAGCAACGACATCAACAACTTGATCGCCTCTGGACATACCAACGTTTATAGTAGAAATCCTGCACAAAATATATGAAAATGCAGTATCCGCAAGCATACGGGTCAGATTGTAATATAGTTACAATAGAGTAGATGAGTATTCCAAGGATCTTACTTGAGGGAAGCGAGCGCTAAATTAATTCTAACCTAAGCATAAATAGATCTAATTCGTACTAATAGAAAGAAAATAAATAAATAAATCATGAGAAATCAAATAATAAAATGTATTAAATATGAATATGGGTGATTAGCTTGCTTCAGTAATCATAACCAACTATTGTTTCGGGTTTTCTTGTTCAATCAACTAGTCGATATCCCAGTAGGATCTTTCGATCTTCCACTAAAATAACAAGTCGACAAAAACTACTTATATCTCAACCTCATAGTCCAGGACGATTCAGGGTTAAGGTGTTCACGGATAGACCATACCGAATCTAGGTTAATTCCCACCTTAATGACTTCCTAGGGTTGTCAAGCCTAGGGTTTAGGTTCTTCCTTTCTTGAACAGCTGATCTGCTAAGAGAACCTTACAAAACAGTTAATTAATCGTACCTCACTCGCTAATCCCCCACAATAGGATTAGTTCCTCACGGATCTCATAAACAATATAAGCTTGATAGAAAGAGTAGGCATGAATAATAATTCAATAGTATAAAATTTAGAAGAAGCCTGATTTGTATTAGAATTGAATGCAGAATCCTTACAAAGTTTGATTATGTTTCACAAATCTAATTTCTTCCACAAAAGCAAATAACAAAAACTGAAATAAACCTAAATCCTAATAAAAGAGAAAAAACTAAAGATTAAATCTAAAAGAAAATTATACAATATCAAAAGTTGTTCATAACATGTGTTAAATGAGCCTATTTATAGACTTTAAAGTGGTCGTCGTCCTTAACCCAGGTCAACTGCCGTCATCATGCTTAATGTTCGATTGTACCTGTAACATCTTAAATTAATGGGCTTTTGCATTTGTTGTGTGTTACGTATAATGTGCTAATTAGAGTGCTTAAGGGGTCCAGATTGGGCTCAGGGTTGGACCGAGGCCTTAGTTAAAAATCTTCTACTTGGGCACTCTAGTGGAAAGCCAGTAGGATAGGGCTTAAAAGATGTTATCTGTGTTTTAAGACACAAATGGGCTTGTGGCCCAATGGCAAAGTGGCGCCACTTAGGGGCTTTGAGGTGGCATGATAAGCAGTAAGGGAGGTCCAAGGTTCGAGTCGCATTACCCATCTATTTTAATTAATTTTGGCGTCAAGAGAGAGCAGAGTTGGAGTCAGTTAGAATGCTTGAAATTAGGAAGAATAATTGATGGATAATATGGATGATATGGATGATAAAGTAACTGATAAAAGGAAGGAAGAGGTGGTGTTATCCATGCCACTTGAGGATGAATGAACAGATGTAGATAAGGGAGAAAATCTAGGAACTATCTAGTGAGCTAGGAGGTGGCCGAATTTCCATCTCTTGGAGGGGGGAGAAATCGATTTTGTTATTCAATAGGGGTGCCGAAATTTCCCTTATTAGTTGACTAATTTTAAGTTATCAAAAGGGGCACTTTCGATTTTTGAGAGGTAGTTGCCGAAATTTTGTTTAAATAAGGGGATATCTCTTCAATTCCGGCATTTGGATCCTATTTTCTTTTTCTATTCTCTCATCTTCACTTTTATGCAAAAGCTAAAAGTCCATTATTCTTTTTCTGTTTTCTTCTTCAAAGCCGAAACCACCCAATTCTTCTCAGCATCTTTCCCTTCAAAAGCCGAAACTCTGAACTTTCTTCTCATCTCCATAGCCGAATACTTCCTATTCCCTTTTGCCGATCTCTTCACTAAAAGTCGAATCTACATAGATTTCTTCCTATCATCTTCTCTTTCTGATCCTCTCAAAAGCTGAAATCTTCTAGGAGTTGCCAAAACCTCTGTAAAGGTAGGTGCTGATTTCCTCTGATCTATTCTATTTCTCTTTCGATTTTTTAGAAGATAAAGCCGAAAGGCTAATGGATTGTTGGTTTCTTATGTTTACGTGTTCGGCGATATTCGGGAATTGAAGTAGATCGCTCAGATCTAAAAGCCGGAACTGCTAGTCTCTGAATCTCATATCTCTCTTTTCGGGATTTCAAGGTAAGGGTTCAACTCTTCCTACGTTGTTTAATCGGGTTCTTTTTCATTATTCGTGCCTTAACCTAATGTTGCGTTAAGCAATCATCATAGTATATTCTGACCAAGATCACTCATGGACTTGAATGTCAGCAAATCAAAGGAAGGGGTTGGATCTGTAGTCCCAGCCCCAAAGTTCAAGAAACGTGCGGTGTTTGCTGTTCGAGATCGGCCACCGGGTTGTGGACCGGCTTTTGAATAACACCTTAGGCAGATAGCAGTTGTGTCGGTTACGGACAGCATCGACATAGAAAGTATCATTTTATCGGTAAACAGGTGTGTAGATCCCTAACACACTAATTACTCTGTACTAAATATATGTTATGGGTTAAAAGCCGGAAAAAGGCTGTATGGATAGTCGTAAAACCCGAAAAGGGTTGAGCGAAGGATGCCAGGTACGTAATCATAGAAATCTCTTTATGTGTATCGATATGTATATGGATGCCTATTTTCTTAAAGATGGTAAGACGTTCTCAATTTTTCTTGTGTGTATGCTTGGGGTGGGAGTATGATAATGAAGGGGAAGAGCATGATAGGTCACTTGGTGATCGGTGATTAAACCACGAATTCAAATGTTAGGTCACATAGTGATCGGTGGCAAAGCCAAACTTAAATGATTCCTGATTAATAGGAATAGGCAGTACGGCTGTCGATATGGCGTGTAGCGGTTGGTGGGTTGATTGTAAAAATCCCCGAGGTGTGATGGTTGGTACGGGTTGGTGTGTAGAGGATGGACTTTTAGGATGGGTTGGGCCATTTACCATTCATCATTTAGTATGTATTTATGTTTGTTGCCATAATGTATGGGCCAAGGCCCATAATGTGTTTGTGGGCCTCAGGTCGTTGTGTGTTTCGGGATTTATACACTGAGTCTTGGTGACTCACCCTTTTATTTTCCTGACTTTTTAGATGAGCAGTAGATCGTGGACATCGGAGCCGAGGCGGACTCGAGGGGCCATCACGTCTTTTATTTTCAAAAACTATTTTCGTTTTTCCTTTAAGTTTTGATTTTGGGATTTTTTATGTAATAAGGCCTTCATAGCTTAGGTTATCGATTTATAATTGTTACTGTTTACATTTTATAAATTTATGTTTAAAGATTTATTGTAAGAAGAAATAAAATGGGATTTTCAAACATGTTCAATGAAAAAAAAACTACAAAGGTTTCTGCATACCACAGTTATTTGATGAATACCTACTAAAACAAGTCAAGATTTCAAATCCCTTCAAAGCAAAGTTTTTAACGTTTAACCCGTAGCATACCAGATCTGGTCGTGGCGTTTGGGCCAGGTTTGGGGTGTTATAGTACGGGCCAAAACGCCATTAGCTCGTAATTACTTCCCATATAGAGGTGATATTACGACACACCAGGTCCTGCGCCGGACATCGAGGGCAGTATACTACATCTTCAGGGTGTCTTCAGGGGTGTGTCGCGACATCCTCAGGCTGTGTCGCGACCCTGTAGGTAGTCTTGAAATTCTTCTATTCTGTTCTCTATGTTGTGACAGTCGGTGCCCCATGTTGCAACACAGCAACCAGTATCGAGTTAGCATACCTTCTAATGGTCTCAAGCATGCTCACGAAGTATATTAGCTCACCTTAAGCTTCATTTGGCCACTAAGGTCAATAAAAGACTCAAATTACACATTTTATTGAATTTAACTAAAATTGCGAAAACATAATTGAAACTTAAACAAAATGTTTGTGTTCAAGCTCCTAAAGTGCGAAAACTAGCTTAATCTGTTACACTAAATTATAGTAGATCAATGTCCACACCATGGATTACCCGAGTGGCTAATATTGAAAATGTTCTATAACAAGTTGGACACGTATGCACGGTCAAGATTAGATGGAACGGCAGGAAGAGCCCTAATAAACAGAACATACAAAAATACGTATGAATTGATAAAGAATATGACGATGAATTCTTTCCAGTGACTAACTAAACGCTATACATACGATAAAAAACCACCTACGGTCAAAGTTGTTTAGGAGGATGGTAAATATCAACATCTTGTGGACAGATTCAACCGTATAGCGTCCTCAACCAATTCATCATCAATATATGGAGGAGATAAACCTCTCTTCCATTACATTAACAACCCAACCGAGGATGTGAACTATATCAGGAATAGGGGTGGAAACCTTTATTCAAATACTTATAATCCAGGATGGAGAGACCACCCAAACCTGGGATAGGGTGGAAACCAAGGAGGGGTAGTAATTCTAACCAACTAAAAATGCTAATTATCAACCTTCTTATTTATAGAAGCCTCAGAAAAAAAGTAAACCCAAATGACCATATTGTATGTGGTCAATGCTTGGACCGAATCGAGGGGGCGATGTAATCAATGAGAATTGAAGCGAAACAAGTGCAATCTGAGTGCACTAATACAACGAAAACATTGACTAAGCTGGAAGATTAGATAAGCCAATTGATGAGTATGATGGGAGATATAAAATGGCAAATTAGCACCAAAATTCCTAGTAATACAGAGAACAATCCTCGGAGAAAGGGGAAGGAGCAGGTGAAAGTAATCGTGCTCTGTTTGGGCAAAGTACTGGGTAGCTCAGAAAATCCAACTCAAGAGGAAAATAAAAAGGATTTTGAAGATCTTCAAGAAAACCCTCAAGTAGTTGATGTTAAACCAAAACAAAAAGTGGCGGAGCTGATAGCTGAGTCGAAAGATAAGCCCATAGAGGAATCTACATTGACAAGCGTACCATTCCCTTCAAGGTTGGAAGAGAAACAAAGACGAGATGAGGCAGAACTTGTAAGTCTTCTTAACTTATTTAAATCCCTAAATGTTAACTTGCCTCTAATTGACCTAATTGATAAAGTTCCTAAGTATGCTAAATACTTAAAAGAAATTATTTATAGGAGTAGGAAAATAAAAATAGGAGAGCAAGTCAACATAAGCGCCTTATTTAGTATGATTATTTCAAAACAAATCCCTCAAAAACTAAAAGGACCTGGGGAGTTTTACTATACTTATAGAGATTGGGGGCATCTATTTTAGTAAGGCTCTATGTGATTTAGAAGCCAACATTAATTTAATGCCCCTATCTATTTATAAAAAACTGAGGTTAGGGAATCTCAAAAATACACAGATCACACTACAATTATCTGATATGTCTTCAGTACAACTTAAGGGAGTATTTGAAGATTAAAGTGAGGGGCTTTATTATCCTGGTAGACTTTGCAATATTAGATTTTGAAGAGAATCGTGAAATACCCATTCTGTTGGGTAGACCCTTTCTAGTAACTTCAAGGTCCACCATTGACCTAAAGAAAAACGAATTAACAATGAAGATCAATGGTGAAACAAAAACTTTTAAATATGGTCATCAACAGAGTGGAAGAGATAGGGAAAAGTTAGGAAAACATTGTTATGAAATATCAATCCAAAAGTCTAACTACCCTTGGCTAGGGAAAGTGTTCTCTGTGATTAGTGCATGTCGAAAGAATAAGTTTTGAGAATGGGATAAGCGAAAGAAAGTGGAGTGGTATGACAGATGCTGGACGAATGCTAATATAACCAAAGAAGCATCCACGGATACACTAACAGAGTTGACGAATTAATCTAACAGCAAAACTTGATATCTTTAAATTAAATTTTAACTTTACGTATATTAGTGTGTATTTAACTAACTGGTTAGTTTAGAACTGAGACACTTTGAAAATTGGAAATTTGGGCTAAAACAGAGTCAGCGTCGCAACACAACACCCTCGTGTCACAACATCACGTCCAGAATTGACAAAATCAAGAAAATCATATCAATGTCATGACACTGCACCTTTGTGTCGCTTCACATAGTATAGTTTACCCAGGATTCCAAAATTTCAGAGTGTGTCATACATCGATCCCCGATGTCATGACATCGACAACCTACCAAGGGTGTCACGACACAGAACCCATGTGTTGCGACATTGCTGCAAATTTTTGCAGGGTAGACCCGAAAAATTGCACAACCCAGCGGCATAAACCATGTCTTAACCCGATTTTTAACCTTAAAACACCCTGTTAAAACCTAACAACTATTTTAACCTAAGATTAAAACCTTCTTAACTTTTAAACTCTCTCAAATCTATCAAAATCTCTTTAAACCCTAAACTCTCTTTTCTTCTATTGTAAGAAATTTTTGCGTGATTCTCCTTAGTTGTAGGGACTAAGACAAAGCATTTATGGGACTACTTCACAACAATTTTACGAGGAATTCTGATCTGCCGTAATTCGGTGTAGTAGATTAAACTACTTTTCACACTTTAAGAGCTTGAAATTAAGCATTATCGTTAGGATTTAATTATGTTTTAATAAGTTTTGTTAAATTCAATAAAATGTGCAAATTTAGTGTTTTATTGACCTTAGGGGTCGAATGAGGCCTAAGGGTGAGCAATGAATTTTATAAGTGTGCAAGAGACAGCTAGAAAGCATATTAAACATATACTGGCCGCTATGTCGCAACACGATAGATCAATGTTGCAACATAGGGAGCAGAATGGAAAAATCACAAGACTGACTTTGATGTCGCGACATACCCTTGAAGATATCTAAAGAGGAGTACACTAACTCCTATGTCGCGACACAAGTCCTGGTGTGTCGTGATCATTAACTTTAGACGAGAATGAAATACGAGCCAAAGGGCATTTTGGTATGCACAATCAAATTTAAAGCTTGGGAACATCAACTAACCTAGGGTTAATGACAATGATCACCTGCGATATATAAATAGGCTCATTTGTCACATGTAAAGGGGACCAATTCTTTAGCTTAGAATTTCTCTCTTAAGTTTAGTTTAGTTTTTCTCTTTTTCTTAGGTTTTAGTTTACTTTCATTTTGTCTTTATTTTACTTGGATAGATTCGATTTGTGAATGTGATCAGACGCGGTGGATTCGTTCTTGCTCTTAATACAAATTAGGCTTTTTCCAAAATCTTATATTTTTTATTCATGCATTATGTTTATCTTTTATATCGATTTTATACTATTTACAAAAACCATAATGAACTAATCTCTCTATGGGGGATTAGTGAGTCGAGGTATGATGAACTGACTTTTTTATAGGGTTACTTAATGGATCAGCTGTCCAGAAAAGAAAGAATGTGAAACAAACCCTAAGTTTGACGACCCTAGGAAGTTATCAAGGTTGGAATTAACCCAAAATTGGTATGGCCCATCCGTGAACGCCTTAACCCCGAGCCAGTCTGGACTGTGAGGTCGGAAGATAAGTAGTCCTTGCTGACTTGTTATTTTAGTGGAAAATTGAAAGATCCTGCTAGGATAGTTACTAGTTGATTGACGAGGAACCCAAAGCAACAATTAATGAAGATTACCGAAGCGAGTTAATCTCTCATAACTAGATTTGATTAATTTTACTTTTCAATATCTTGATATTTATTACTTTATTTTATATATTTTATTATTATAAAAATCTTAAAAACTCCTTTTATTTTTACTTTCGTACTATAACTTATTTCATGTACTAATTAGATCTTTCGGTGTTTAGGTTAAAATTGATCTAGCACTAGGCTCCCTTGGGTACGATCCTCAGAGTAATCACCTACTCCGTTGTAACTATATTATAACGGAACCCATATACTTATGGATACTACCTTATTTATATATATTTTATTGTAATATTCACACTCTGGACATTAGTCCGTCCGAAGGTGGTCAAATTGGATGCACTCCATTCGGGGTTAAGGGTTCCTAACTTATTTTCACTATTTCACTGGATAAATAGTTTAATGTCTTGTTAAAATTTAAGATTACATGAACTATGCCTCCTAGGAAATCTAGAAAAACAAGCACACAAGAACTACCAATAGTTTTGAATCCTCTAAAGTCTCAAAATCACAATGTTGAAAAATACTTCCTCAAACTTCAAGGAAAAACTTTTATTCAGGAAAAGGGATTTAAACCATCGATGGTTCTTTATAATGAAATTTTGTCCTTAGTACGGTATCATAAAAGGGAACGTTTCTCACGATCCCAACAGAAAATGTTGTTATTCCTCTTGTGCAAGAATTCTATGCTACTCTTAGGGATAAGGAAACCCGGAGACCACATGGTGTCATGTGGAAAATGGTAACAGTGCGAGGTAAGGTTGTGTTATTCTCCCCAAAAATGATTTGTAAATTTTACAATACTCCATATTACGATTCTGATTATTTAAAAAATACTGATTTAACGGGATTTCGAGACGGTGATATGGAAAGTATTGTTAAATACTTAACTGAAAATTGAGCTGAGTGGAACCTCCGACCAGACACTGAACTACCGACTAATTTCAATCAAGCTATAATGTTTCCAATAGCTAAAATGTGGATGTAATTTGTTTGCACTAGAATTTGATTGCCTCCGGACATACTAACATCCAAAGTGTGAATACTATAGTAAAAGATATATAAATGAGGTGGTATCCGCAAGTATACAGGTCCAGTTGTAATATAATTACAATGGAGTAGGTGAGTACTCGTAGTATCGTACCCAGGAGAGGCTAGTGCTAGATCAATTTTAACCTAAACACTGAAAGATCTAATCAGTACTTTAGTTTAGTTATAGTACGAAGGTAAATTAAAAAGGAGTTTATACGGTTTTTATAATAATAAAAAAATAAAACAACATAAAGAACAAAAATTCAAGAGATTTAAGAATAAAAATAACTGAATCTGATTATGAGTGATTATCTCGTTTCGGTAATCCTTATCAACTGTCGCTTCGGGTTCCTCGTCAATCAGCTAGTTACTATCCTAACATGATCCTCCGATCTTCTACTCAAATAACGAGTCGACAAGGACTATTTATCTTGCGATCTCAGAGTCCAGACCGGCTTAAGGTGAAGGGGTTTGCAGATGGGCCATACCAATGTTGGGTTAATTCTTCCCTTGATGGCTTCCCAAGGTTGTCAGGCCTAGGATTTGTTTTATGTTCTTCCTTTCCCAAACTACTGATCCATTGAGTATCCCTACAAAATAGTTAACATATCATACCTCCACTTGGTAATCCCCCATAGAGGGATTAGTTCCTCATAGCCTCCATAGATAATAGAAAATCGATATAAAGAGGAAACATGCTAAATAAATCGACAATATAAAGTTTACGAAAGAGCCTGATTGTATTAAGATTGATAGCAAATCCACAAGGTTTGTTTGTCTCAACAATATAGATATCTCAAAATAGAACAAAAGCGAATGAAATAAAATGTAACCTAAGAAAAGAGAAAACTAAACTAAAATTAAAAGATTAATTCTTGGATAAGTCAATGATGTCTATAACATGTGACAAATGAGCCTATTTATAGGTTTCAGGTAGCCGTCGTCCTTAACCCTAGGTCAGCTGACATTTCCAAGCTTTAAGTTTGATATTGCAGACCAAAATGCCCCTGTCTCGTGTTTAATTCCTGTCCAAGGTTGATGTCGCGACACACTAGGTCCTGTGTCTTGAGATAGCAGTTAGTGTACTCCTCTTGGGATATTTTTAGGGGTATGTCATGACACCCTTAATTTGTGTCGTGACATCGAAGGCAGTTTCATGATTTCTCCATTCTGCTCCCTATGTTGTGACATAAGTATTACATGTTGCATTATAGCAACCAATATTGATTTATTACGCCTTTTAATGGTCTCTTGCACACTTAAAAAGGTCATTAGCTCACCCTTAGGCCTCATTCACTCCTTAAGGTTAATAAAAGACTAAATTTGCACATTTTATTAACTTAACGAAAACTTATGAAAACATAATTAATACCTAATAAAAATGATTGCTTTCAAGCCCCTAAAATGCAAAAAATAATTTAATTTGCTACACCAAATTACGACAAATAAACTCCCCCACACTTATGTCATTGCTTGCCCTCAAGCAACATAAACAAAAATAAGAAATATAAAATATGTCCCTTGAGGAAATATCATACAAGTATTGACTTTGGAGCACATGGCTAGGTATTTCATATTCACGAATAACTTTGACGTGATGAATAAATGATTACCACTTTTGACCACAAACGTCTAAGTTCAGTATATTACAACATATACAAACATTAAGGGTCTCATTTGTAGGGATCCATCAATAAATCATACAAGTACTTTGATTATCCGAGCAGAATACAAATGGTCATTTATATGGTTGTTTAGTATAATGTACATTCATGCATGATGATATTTAGGTCACATAGGACTTTTCGGCTTGTAACATTCTGAGGCTTACGGCAAGTATGGAGTTCAACAATAGTAAGCATCAAAAGGGTTACAAACACAAAATTAGTTTGGCATATCGTATCGATCCTTATTCTTCCCCCCTTACTGACCCTTACCTGCTCACCACATCACTTCTCATTCTTTGACCTTCCTTGTTTCTCTACATGGGAAATTATAGCATAACATAGTAACTACGAATAGCCTACGAGTTTTTGTGCATTAATGGATGATTTTTTCCTGTGCCTGTGACTTTGTCACTTTTTTTTCAATGTATCTCACTCATGAATGCTTTTTCACTGTTTCAAGACTTTTTCTACTCGTACTACTTTTGCTTTTTTGAAATTTTCTTTTGTTTTGCACTTTCAGACTGACCTATCACACCAATCTTTCCTATTTTACTCTATTTTTACAAACTCTACCATGATGTATCTGTTTAACCGTCATGGCTAGACGTCTATAGTCGTGCAGTGCAGGACCAAAGAAAAAGGGCAAATACAAATTAACATTTTAGGCTCAAAGTTTGTAATGAGGTTTCATCAAGAGGTGTCAATAGGCTCAAAAATTGGTACTAAAGTTGCATATGAATAGGCCAGTTTTTTGGCTCTAGATGTGTTCCAAACAATGCCTTAGGTCATCCCTTAATATCTCGATATGCACAAATTTAATCAACCAAACAAACTAAAATTCAACCATTTATCATTCATACTAGCATGCTCGTTTCCTTATATTTTCTATATCCTTTGGTACTGTATATTGCTTAATGCCTGTTTACAGTGTAACATATAGAACTTAGTAGTCTAATAATAAAAAAATTTGAAATCGCCTATCATCATGCTAAATTTATTTGGAAACAAAAAAAAACCTATGTACATGCTCCTAAGCAATCACTTGTATTTCTACAAGCTGAAGCACACCAAAGACAAGAAAAATCAAAGAAAAATGTAGAAGTAAACAAATTTTATGTCACCCCCACACTTTAGTTGACACATTGTCCTCAATGTGCAGCCTATAAAAAGATAGAGAAAGAAGTTACCCGATTTATCGTGGTCGCTCCAACTGCTAATAGTGGGTGCTTCCTCCTTTGATTGTGTAAAGCTCGAATTGCTTGTATCTCCTTCATGTGGGGTTCCTATAGAGAAAATCATAAACAAACACAAAGCAAAACAATTAAAAGGTTATTTTTATCCTATTCCTAAAAACAAACTAAAATCATTTTTAAGTTTTTAATACGACCCAAAATAAATTTTAATGACTAATCATTCGCATGAAAATCCATTTTTTCATCTTCTTCTTCCTCCCCATCCACTCATTTCTCTTTGTTTTCATACGTCTCCTCCTCCTGCTCCTGATGTGTTAGCCCAAATATATCAGGTGTAAAATTAGGGACCCAAATGTTGTTTTACTTAGCAAATTCTTGAAAAATTATCCTGAACTCCTGTATCCATTGTATCATCAAGTCTGGCTGTGGATAACTACTCTCACCAAATTCTTGTTAAAACACGAAGAAGGGGTATTTTGGTCTACACAATCAAACTTAAAACTCAAGAACATCAGCTAATCTAGGGTTAAGGATGACGACTACCTAAAGGCTATAAATAGGATCCTTTGACACACATTATGGACACATTTTAGCTTAGATTCTCTCTTTAGGTTGAAGTTTTATTTTCTTGTTTTTTTAGATTTTCATTGTTTTAGTTTAGTTGTTCTTTGTTTCTTTCAAGAGTTTTAAGTTATAAAGAAGATCAACTATTGTGGATTTGAGCTTATTATAAATATTAATCAGGCTTTTCTTAAACTCTATTTCAATCCATTCCCTATGACTAATTCTTCTATCTATTCCATGTTGTTTATGAAAGCCATGAGGAACTAATCCTTCTATGGGGGATTAGCGAGTGGAAGCATGATCTTTTAACTATTTTGTAGGGTTATTCAATGGATCAACTATTTGTGAAGAAAGAATGTGCAACAAACCCTGGGCCTGACAACCATGGGAGGTTATCAAGGTGGGAATTAACCCAAAATTGGTATTGCCCATTCGTGAACATCTTTACCCCAAGCCAGTTTGAACTGTAAGGTTGGAAGATAAGTAGTTCTTGCTAACTCATTATGTTAGTGGAAGATTGAAAGATCCTGTTAAATTAGCATTTAGTTGATTGAAAAAGAACCCGAGGCGACAATTGATTAAGATTGCTGAAGCGAGCTAATTACCCATCTTCAGATTTGATTCACTTTATTTCTCTTTATTTCTTGCAATTTTAATTCTTTTATGTTATTTTATTTTATTAATTTAAAAACCCTAAAAAATATATCTTATTTTACTATAGCACTATAACCCTAAAAAATAAGATTGATTTAGTTTTCACCTCCCTTGGATATGATCCTCGAGGTACTCGCTTACTTCGTTGTAAAATCTATATTACAACTCGCCCCGTGTAATTGCGGATACCACCTTGTAATTCTCTATTTTGTTGCAATATTCACATTCTTGACGTTAGTATGTCCGAAGGCAGCCGGATACCATATCCCACATATGGCCCTCAGTGTTTCTAGACTCTTGATCCCGTAAATATACATAAAACTCTTGAACAATAGGGACCACAACACCATCTTTTGGGATCGTCCAAAAACATTCCCACCTATGGTATCTAACCAAGGGTCATACTTCATTGCAAAGAATAATGGACGGATCAAATCCTGTCTCTTTTATAAATGTTTTTTTTTGAAGTTCAACAAAATAATTTTCAATATTCGGGTTTGGAAAATTAGAAGGATTTGGAACCGTCGATGATTCCGGCTCATTAGTTCACCTAACCTTCCTAAGAGGCATGATTAAACTAGGAACTCAAGCAAAATGTTAAGAAAAATTCAATGGAACAGTAACAATTTAGATTTAGGACCCTTAACCTCAAAGAAATCTTTGAATTCCTTTTTGTACGCGTTGGTTTACTATTCCTTTGAGTGCTCCCCTCCTCTGCCACACTGAAAAAGATAAATTGATAAAGTATTTCACACCACTTGAAAGAAGAGATGGAGATTTTGAATTTTAGGGTTTAAAGAATTTTGAAAGATTTAGGAGGATTAAGGGTGTCAAATAGGTTTAAAAGGTGTGCTAGAGTTAAAAAGTAAGTGTTTTTAGTGTTAAAATGTGGGTAAAATAAGTTTTTAGCCGCCGAGTTGTGCTTTGTCGGGTTACCTACAAAGAAATTGCAGTGATATCATGACACAGGGGTTCCATGTCGTGACATCCATGGTAGCTTACCATTGTCGCGACACTAGGGTTTGATGTCGCAACACACTCTAGATTTTTTTTATTTTTGTTACAGCCCATTTTTAGTCAAATCAGAACAGTGGTTTTGGGACCATAAAACCAAGGTCAGAATAATTGTTTTATTATTATTTTAATTTCTATAGCATGATAATATGATTGTGTAAAAATTTCATTGAGAAATTTTATTGTTTGAATGTTCAATTTGATAAAAAGGACTAAATTGCGTAAAGTTTAAAACTTGAGTTCTATTAGCTAAAGGTGTCTAATAGCTATAGAATATTAAAGTGGAGGTCCTTATGTGATAAATAACCCATTAATATGATAGTAGATGATAATGGCTTGGTAATTTTGAAATTTGTGATAATTTTAAAGGTTAATTTTGGTATTTAGTAAATAAAGGTTAAATAACTAAAACAAAACAAAATTTATATTCTCATATCATTTCTCCAACTGATTCTAACATGAAGAAACCATAGCTAGGGTTCATCCATGTTTTTTTTGCTTGATTGGTAAGATATTTCGTTCCGTTTTTAATGATTTCTATATTTTTGAGATCATTGTAGCTTAATCTAAATAGCCCAGGGACTATTATAGGTGTTTTTCCATTGATGAATATAGGTGTATTTTGATGTTTGATGGTAGAAAATGTATGCTTGTTGTTAGATAAACAACATTTGTAAAGTGATTTTTGGTAAAATTGTCAATTAGGGATTAAATTGAGAAATGTGGAAATTTTGTTGTAGAAATGTAAAATAAATGAAAAATATGGGCTGCTATGGTAATAAGAGAAATTCAGCTAGCATGGGTAAGGACCTAATTGCATGAGTTTGTATTTTTATGAGTTAAGGACTAGATTGTAAAGAAATTGAAATATTAGGGGAAAAATTGTAAAGTTTCCATAATATGTTTTATGGGCTAAATTGAATAGAATAAAAATTAAATAAGCTAAATTGATTACATATAGATCAAGAAAAGTGAAGTTCGGATATAGATCGGGGGAAAAACAAGGTTTTGGACTAGTCGATCCGTTCTATAATTTTAGCGATCGAGGTAAGTTCGTATGTTAATAAGTATTAGTATAGTTGTGTTTTAAATGCTTATTTATTAAATAATTGTGAATACGACACTACGAACATGTTTGGTGAAGATTCGACAAATGTGAAATCCCAGTTGAACCTTAGGAATAGATTAGGATACAAATGACATGTCATTAGGGGTTATGTGATTGGGGTGCTGGTCTGTACGTCCTACCGGTGGCTGAGTTATCCAGCATGTGTTGCGGATGCTCGTCAGCTTGCGTGAGGAGCACTGTGTAGCTACGTCATGACCATCAGCTTGCTTGAGCAAACCCGTTGATAGCTTGAGAGCGAGCATTATATGTGATATGAGATTGAGATAGCTTTGGCTATGTATGTGGCACTTAGGGTGTGAGGTTCTTGAGTATCTGATTTTATTCCAAATGGTTCAATGGGTATATTGAAGATATGAAATGGTGAGAAATAGATACGTAATGATACAGGTATGTACGAAAACTATATGAGTATTGAATTTATGGAAGTTGTGAGTTCATGGTTAATTATGTGATTGAATATATATATATGTTAACATTACGATTAAATGTTTTATAGTATGTTATGTTCAAATTAATTGAATGGTAAATGAATGGTGAGTTTTTCTTATTAATTCATACGAGCTTACTAAGCTTTATAGCTTACTCTGTTTTTTTTTCCTTGTTTTATAGTGATATCAAAACTAGCTCGGATTTGAGAATTGTCGGAGATCTCATCACACTATCAAGCTATCACTCTGGTACTTTTGAATCTTTGGTACTTTTGAATCTATGTATTTGGTTATATGGCATGTATAGGAGTTATGGTGATTTTGGTTTATGTTAATAATGAATTTAGCCATTTGAATTGGCTTGTAAATATTATGCGTTTGGTTTTGTTTATAGCCATGTGATTTGGCTTATTTTTTCATGCTTGGTGATGCATATATATGTGTTAATGGCCTTTGTTATGTGGTTGGTATTTACTATATAAATGCTTGTAGTGAATGGTTGATTGAGTATTTGGTATGCATATGATTTTAGGCAAGGTGGTGCTTAAATGAATGTGATCATATTGATGATTTGAAAATGTGAGTTTTGGTATGAAAGTGAATGGCATATTGTGGTATTTGTGTGCCTTGTATTTGTTGGTATTGAAGTAACTTGAAATAGACTTAGTTAGATGAGTTTGAATGCCATTTGAAGATGTGATCATATGTCAATTTGGTTGGTATAAGTGTATGCAATTTGGGTGAGCAAAATGGCTTGGTAAATAGCCTATTTTTGTCCATACGAGTAGAGACACGGGTGTGTGTCTCAGCCATGTGTGACACACGATTAGGTGACACGGTCCTGTGTCCCCTGGTGTTTAATTAGAAACCAAGTCAGTATGTTCCACATGGCCCAACACACGGGCGTGTGACTTGACTGTGTGGCATAAGTCAGTATACCCGTCAGGTTTGGCACAACCTAGCACACGGCCTGGTACATGGGTGTGTGTGGCCATTTCGAAGGGCACACGGGCTGGTCACACGGGCGTGTGGTTGGTCGTGTGACCCAAGTTAGGGAGTTACACAGGGTCGAACACGGGCTGGAACACGGACATGTGATCCCATTTCGAATGTCCATACGGCCTGTGATACAGACGTGTCTATAGTAGTGTGGGACACGCCGCCGGGCCACACGGGTGTGTGTCCCTGTATTTGTAAAATTTTCGAAGTTTTCCTAAAAATTTTCCTAAGTTGTCGGTTTAGTCTTGAACCACCCCAAATGCATGTTTAGGGCCTCATAAGCTCGTTTTAAGGAAAATGTGATTAACTTTGACTGATTTTTATTTGGAATTGGAAGATGTATGTGAAATGTATGTTTATTTGTGTTATAAGTCTGGTAATGCTCGTAACCCTATTCTGGCGTTGAATACGGGTGAGGGGTGTTTCAATTTTTTAGTATACTAGCTGCTGTGCCGCAACATTGAAAGAATTTTCTCAATTTTTTTAGAAACTGCCCTTGGTGTTGTGACATAAGATTCTTGTGTTGCGACACGAGCTCTATTCTCACTCAAAACTCAATTTTCTAGAGTGTTACGTTTCTATAAAATGAAAAATTAATAAAATTAAAATCTATACTAAACAGTTAGCGAAATGTACAATAATTTACAACAATGTAGCATCAATAAAATATTTTAAGTCTTATTGTCAGATTCATCTGACAGTATCATCAGTTCACAGATGGACGATTCTTCCATTCTATTAGTATTAGTCCATCATTCGTTGTGCCATTCCACCTTTGCCCGCTTGTCCCTTTCATTAAACTTGATTATTTTTTCTGCATGTATAAAAGGAAGTGTTTCTCTTGAACCGAGAATGTTAGAACTAGATAATTCTTTGCATTTCTCCCATAACTTCCTCCTACCTTCCTCTCTTGGTTGATAGACACATTTAAATGTTTCAATCTCACCATTAATTTTCATGGTTAATTCATTTTTTTCTAAATTAATGGTGGATCTTGAGGTGGCTAGAAAAGGTCCACCGAATAAGATTGGTGTCTCTCGATCTTCCTCAAAATCTAAAATAACAAAATCTATTGGGATAACGAAGATGCGCACTTTGACTAGCACATCTTCCAATACATTTTTCGATTGTAGTAAAGACTTGTCAGCCAACTGTAGTGTTATCTGAGTAGTTTTGAGTTCCCCCAACCTGAGTTTTTCAAAATTAGATAGAAGCATTAAATTAATACTAGCTCTTAGGTCAGATAGGGCTATATTAAAAGGAATGCTCCCTATCTCTATGGGAATAGTAAAACTTCCCGGGTCTTTTAATTTTGGGGGAACTTGCCTTGAAATAATAACACTGTAGGAGGCAGTTAAATTAACTTATTCTCCTACCTTAACTTTCCTACGCTTAGACATGATTTCTTTTAAAAACTTGGCCTATTTAGGGACTTTCTCAATTAATTCAATTAAAGGCATGTTTATGTTTAATGTTTTGAACAAGTTTAGAAAGCTTACAAACTCATTCTTCTAGTCTTGAAGGGAATGAGGTCTTTGTAACGGTACCATATTTATTTATTTCTTTTTCTAGCTCTACTATCGGTGCAATTAGCTCATCTAATTTAGGTTCGTTTTCAGCCTCTAGGGATTGCTCTGGAGGATTATCAGTACTTTCAATGTTTACCTCTAGGCTAGGGTTTTTTGGGCTACTCAGTACTTTGCTTGATCGGATCACTATTACTTTCATCTGCTCCTTACCCTCCCTTCATGGATTATCTTCTGTTTTGCTTGGAAATTCTGTGCCAATTTGTCTTTTTATGTCACCTATCATACTCATCAGTTGGTTGTTTTACATTTATCTTCATTGACTACATTTCTCCCTTAATTCTATCCAGGCGTTGACCACATGCAGTATGGTCACTTGGGTTGACCCTATCTTGAGGTGTATAAAGAGGTTGATAGTATTGTTAGCTTGACTTAAACTAGTACCTCCTGCTTGGTTTCCTCCCCATCTCAAATTTGGGTGATCTCTCCAATTGGGATTGTAAGTGTTTGAATAAGGGTTTCTGTAACACCCCTAACCTATATCCATTGCCGGAACAGGGTTATGGAGCATTACTGTACAATCATAACATAAAACATTCATTCCCAAACATTAGATAAACCATATCATAATTCAATCAAATACATGCATATCATCCCTTAATCGAGCCCTCGAGGCCCTAAAAATACTTTGGCCAATTTAAACCATGCATCAATTTGGCAATAAAAACACCAACCATCAAGACATCAAATGCCAAAAGCACACCAACCATTATACTACATTTACAAGCCAAACATAATAACATCTTATCAAACACAATTCACATATACATGCCATTATAACCTTGATCAAGATATCAAATCTACCGATATGATCGTTGGATAGTGAGATAAATCTCTGATGAGCTTCCAACCCAATCGAGCTTCTGATAATCTAAAAAGTAAGATAAAGATAACCACATAAGCAAGGAATGCTTAGCAAGTTCGCAAAAACTTAGAACATAACTTAATATTTCAATACTATCATACATTGACTAAACATGGTTCAACACCAAAACTTTAAACTTAGTACAAACCTATTAAACCCCATTCAACTCACAATTGAGTATATTAAAAACATCTTATACATCTTTCATTCATAATATAATAAAGTCTCTTAGGTTAACTTACATAATTATCAACCTTTCCTTAAAACGATGAACTATTTCATTTACTTACTTACGATTTCATTTACTTAGCATAAACTTATATAACACCATCAATTCAATAATTATTATATTTGTTTATGAATTGAGTAAATTCATCCATAGCATACGTAAATCTCTCATATAAATACATCATTAAACTCATCAATCCCTTTTTCATCATATTACAATTCAACTATGAACCAACCATTTGATTACCTTTCCTCACCTATTTCATATGCATAACATACAAGGCCTAAACATAACCTTAACCATAGCCACAAGCTAGTGCATTTAAGCATAACTCTCTTAGAATCAATTACACAACAAACCATTTCATAAGAAATTACATACTTTGATTCTTACTACTCATTTACGCACATAAGCATCTTTCCATTAGATCACTTACCATTTCAATGCATATATTTAAAATAACAAAATACAATCCAACCAATAGCTTGGCACAAGCCTAAGCATCATGAACAACACAAGTGAGTGATTAAACACATAGCTTAGCAATATCGTTACATGGTAAGACATGGTACATAAGCATAGCATCATTTGAAATCATTAATTTCATGAACATTGACATACCTTCACTTAATATTTTCTTTTCACTCCTTTTTCATAGTTTTCATGATATAAATCATTTGAATACTCAAATGAATAGAAAATTAATCAAATTCATTAAACAAATTACCTTACCAAAATTTGAATTTGAAGAATGACTTACGGATAAGAGTACATCGTCAGATCAACTGAACACACCTAATAGAAGCTCATATGAGCTGATCAAACCGAGACACGCCAAACAGAAGATTGTAAGAGCTGATCCAAAAGAAACAAGAGTTGATCCAACTAAAACACGCCAAATAGAAGCTCATAAGAGTTGGTCCAACTGAAACATGCCAAATAGAAGCTCATAAGAGCTTTTCCACCCAAAACACGCCAAGAGAAGCTCATAAGAGCTGAAAAGAAGCTTATAAGAGCTAATCTACCCGAAACACTCCAAATAAAAAGTATAACGTGAGAGTTCACAACAAATGCCGAACCTCAGTTTACTTGGGTAATATACCGATATCTCCCTCCAGTACCATCTGCACTCTAAACCCCCGTAACATACCAAATCACGATTGTACTCTATTCCGCGTTCAATTCAAACCGAGCATTGAATTCAATATTATATCTCAGATAATGATTCACTTTCAACGATAGAATATATATATATTATATCATGCTATACTATTCATAAATTTTAAATAAATGTTAAATTTCAATCGTACGAACTTACCTGGACAAATCGCAGAAATGTCGAAGTACATGGGCTTTTTGGTAATTTTCTATTTTCCTTGATTTTCCTCTCGATCTTGATTTAAATTAATAATTTCTTTCAATTTATTAATTTATATAGTAAAAAAATATTTCACGCAATTTAGTCATTTTTTGCGCTTTTACAAAATTACCACTAATATTTTACTTTTATTCAATTTAGTCCTAGAGCCTAAAACAAGCAATTTAACCATTTTTCCAAAATTTAGGCTTATCCGAATATTCATGGCACCCAAAAAAGCCCACATTTTTAATAATTTCACATTAAATCCTTATAATTTTATTATTTTAACAATTTAGTCCCTAATCGATAAATTCTTCAAAAATCACTTAACAAATTATTTTTAAATAACAACGAATATTTCAAATTCATCATTTAACATAAAAAATACTAGATTTATCAATGGAAAAATTTAAAATCTTTAACAGTTTCAAAATCGAAGGTATGGGCTAGCTGGACTTAGTTGCAATGATCTCAAAAACATAAAAATTATAAGAAATAAATGAGAATTAAGCTCACATGCATAAGGATGAAAGAACCGTATCTTGAAGCTCTCCCTCATGGTGAGTTCGACTAAGGTTGAAGAAAAATGAATAGGAATTGTTTAGTTTTTCAATTTGTTTTACTTAATTTCAAGTTATTTACCATTTTGCTATTAATTAAATAATATATTTTTTCTTTTTCCTTACTAATGCCGCCCCACGACATTAATTAAGGCCGAGTTACCATATAGATCCTTTCTCAATTAATAATTAAACCATTTAGTCACTAAATGCATTAATTAACAAATTTTACATGTTTTACAATTTAATCCTTTTTAATTAATTAACTATCAAAACATTAAAATTTCTTAAATAAACTTTAATACAACTTTAATAACACTCCGTAAATATTTATAAAAATATTTATGACTCGGTTTATAGAAACGAGGTCCCAATACCTCATTTTCTAAAACTACTTGACTTTAGGGTCTTACTACTTAAACTTAATTAATCATTCATATCACATAAATTATCATAATAAAAACCTTTTTAAAACCATATTCGACTCGTAGATATTAAATAATAATATTTATGAACTTACTCGTCTGGTTTGTGGCCCCAAAACTACTGTTTCTGAAACTACTAAAAAACGGGCTTTTGCAATTTCCACCCCTATTTTTGATATAATTCACATCTTCGACAGGATTGTTAAGGTAATGGAAAAGTGATTTATCTTTTCCACTCATAGACGGGTGCATTGTTTGCAGATTCAATACGATTAAGTCTATCCACTAACTGTTGATACTTATCATCTTCTTGAATAGCTTTCACTGTAGTAGTTTTTTGGCCATAATATAAATCGTTCAATTGGCCACTAACAAGAGTTCAATGCCATGCTTTCAATTATTTCATATATATCCTCGTACATCTTGTTCATAAGTGCTCCTCCTGCTACTTCGTTTAGGCCTCATCTTGCGTTCGTGTCCAACCCATTATAAAACACCTACAATCGCATCCACTCAGGAAATCTGTGGTACAAGAATTTTTGAATCAATGTTTTGAAATGTTCCCAAACCTCATGGAAACTTTCTCCTTCCATATGTCTAAAAATAATAATCTCTTTTCTCAATTGAACTGCTTTACTGATAGGGAAAATCTTTTGTAAAAACTTTCCAGTGAGTTCATCCCACGTCGTGATAGATCTTGGTGCCTACGAGTCTAACCAAGAAAAGGTGTTATCAATAAAAAAGGGGGGAACAACTGAAGATGAATAGCATCATTAGTGACCCCGTTATACTTAAAAGTATCACAAAGTTAAAGAAATCGTTTCAAATGTTGATTCAGATCCTCTGTCATCGCACAAATAAATTGCAGATTATTTTTGATCATATGAATAATTTCTGGCCTTGTAATATTGTCCTTGACCATCTCTAGACTTGGTAGTGCATAGTCTTTTAAGGCTCTCTCATTACAAGCCATGTGCACATTTACAGGTAGTTGTGGTGGTGTTGGTGGGTTCCCTAAGGTGTTATCATCAGTGCTGCGTTTGTAAAGAAAGCGCCGCTAAAAGTCCTGGCTTTTAGTGGCGTTTGTAAAGAAAGCATCGATAAAAGTCATGACTTTTAGCGGCTTTTAGCGGCGTTTGTAAAGAAAGCGCCGCTAAAAGTCATGATCTTTAGCGGTGTTTTTTTCTCATAAATGTTGCTAAATTTTGTGGCGTTTGATTTAGCAGCATTTTTTGCAGCGCTTTTAGGCAAAAAAAATGCCGCTAAAAGTCTGTTTTGCTGTAGTGTGCCAAACAATGGATTCTCGTGTGGCACGTTACCTACAACAAGTGGTGGTGGATCTGGCATCGATTACTGTTGTTGTTGCTGTTGGAGATTTCTTCGGATTATTCTCTCTAGCTCTATGACTGCTACAATATGTGTGTCTCTACTACGAGTCATATACTAAATCTAGAGAGATAAGATTATTAGCAATAGTTAAAGAAAATAAAATTGTATCTATAACCTAAAAATTTTCTATTTATTCTTTCTAAGTGCAAAAATTAAAATCAAACTAGTGACGTTGCCTCCCTGGCAATGGCACCAACAACTTGATCGCCTCTAGATGTACTAATGTCCAAAGTGTGAATATTGTAGTAAAAGATATATACATGAGGCAATAACCGCAAGTATACGGGTCCAGTTGTAATATAGTTACAACGGTGTAAGTAAGTACTCTGAAGATTGTACCCAAGGGAGGTGAGTGCTAGATCAATTTTAACCTAAACACTAAAAGATGTAATTAGTACTTTAGTTTAGTTATAGTACGAAGGTAAAATACAAAGGATTTTTTAGTGTTTTTATAATAAAAAAAATAAAACAACATAAAGAAAAAAATTCAAGAGATTGAAGAATAGAAATAATCCAATCTGATTATGGGTGATTTGCTCGCTTCAATAATCCCCATCAACTATCATTTCAGGTTCCTCGTCAATCAACTAGTCATTATCCCAACTAGATCTTCCGGTCTTCTACTCAAATAATGAGTCGATAAATATTACTTATCTTCCGACCTTATAGTCTAAACTGGTTTGGGGTGAAAGTGTTCACAGAGTAGCTATACCAATTTTGGGTTAATTCCCACCTTAATGACTTTCTAAGGTTATCAGGCCTAGGTTTTGTTTTACGTTATTCCTTTCCCATACATCTGATCCATTGAGTATCCCTACAAAAAAGTTAACAGATCATACCTCCACTCTTTAATCCCCTGTAAAGGGATTAGTTCCTCATGGCCTCCATAAATAATATAAAATTGAAACATGCTAAATAAATTGATAATATAGAGTTTATGAAAGAGCCTGATTGTATTAAGATTGATCGCGAATCCACAAGGTTTGATTGTCTCCACAATACAAATCTCTCAAAATGGAACAAGAACGAATGAAAATAAATCTAACCTAAGAAAAGACAAAACTAAACTGAAATTAAAAGACTAATTCTTAGCTAAGTGAATTCTATCCATAACATGTGACAAAGGATCCTATTTATAGATTTCATGTGGTCGTCATCTTTAACCCTAGGTCAGCTGATGTTCCTGAGCTTTATGTTTGATTGTGCGGACCAAAATTCCCCTATCTCACGTTTAATTCCCTTCCAGATTCAATGTTGCGACACACTAGGTCTTGTATCGAGACATAACAGTCAGTGTACTCCTCTTGGGATATCTTTAGGGGTATGTCGCGACACCCTTAGTCTGTTTCGCGACATCTAATGCAGTTTCATGATTTCTCTATTCTGCTCCCTATGTTGCGACATTAAGTATTCCATGTTGTGACATAGCAACTACTATCAGTTTACTACGCCTTCTAATGGTCTCATACACGCTTACAAAGGTCATTAGCTCACCCTTAGGCCTCATTCGGCCGCTAAGGTTAATAAAAGACTCAATTTTTACATTTTATTAACTTAACGAAAACTTACGAAAACATAATTAATACCTAATGAAAATGCTTGCTTTCAAGCTCCTAAAGTGCAGGAATTAGTTTAATCTACTACACTAAATTACAACATATCAGAATTACACATGCTCTTAACGTTTCTAATGTCAATACATTCCGAGCTATTTTATTATATGGCATTTTACAGAAGAAATAGATATGCAATGGACAATGGATCCATCAAAGTATGAAGCATTGTGTTAGTGGCTAGAAGGTTGGGATTTTCTTTCCCCATCTCGTGACGACACTTTGCAAAAGCGCAGAGGATCCTATGGAAGAGAATGAATAGTTCATGCGCCTAACAAAGAGCTTAATTAGGATTTATGTACACTATTTGTATAGAACTAAACTGAAAGTAGATCATAGATTTGAACCAGAGAAGAAAAGTAAAGATGTACGTCCTTGCTTTGTTTAAAAGAAAAGTAAAAATGACATGTCGAGGAGAAATATGCGAGAGCAGCGAATCAAAAATAGATGAGATGATACAATAGATGCAAGAAACAGGCCTAGTTCTTCAAGAATTTGCATGATGAAACAACATGAGAGTTCCAAATTATCTGTTGGACATGTTTGGCCCAACGCAAACCCAGCAGGAAGAGAAAGAGCAGGAAAGTGAAAAGGAAAAAAGTGAAGAGGTAGGAGAAGAGGTGATAGCCTATGAAGAGGAGGAAGAATATTGAACCGACTCTTTAATTTTAACATTATAATAGTTTTGGGATAATTTTTATTTGTTGCTTTTAGGAGCAGGATTAATAGTAAATTGTTAATTTTTTTATTCTTCTTTTTTAAGTTTTCTATGTAGAAACATCATACGGAAGAGACATAATAATTCAGAGCTTTCAACGCCAAATGGAAGAGAGCACCCACCAAGAGATTATAGAACTACCACGATCAATTAAGTAACTTATTTCCTTATCTTTTCAGGGCTACACATTGAGGACAATGTTATCTAAGGTGTAGGGGGTAACATAATTTTTTTTTCTAATTTTTATTCTTCTCTTTTAATTTTTATTGTTGATTGTGTGCTTGAACTTGTAGAAAAACAAGTGATTGGTTAGGAGCAAGTATATAGGTTGATTATGTTTATGGTAAATTTTGCATGATAGTAGATGATTTTAAATTTTTATTATTCGACTACTAAGTTCTTTATATTACACTATAAATAAGCATTAAGCAATGGAATGTACCAAATGATATAGAGAATATAGGGAAACGACCATGCAAGTATGTATGATAGACGGTTGAATTTGTGATTGTTTGATTGAGTAAATTTGTAAATATTGAAATGCCTAGGGATGATCTAAAGCATTGTTTGGTATACACCTAGAACAAAAAAGCTAACCCTTTTTATTCATCCTTAGTACCTATTTTTGAGCCAGAAAACATTTGTCGATGAACCTTCAAACAAAAACCCGAGCCAAAATCTCAATTTTTTACTTACCTTTTTTCTTTGGTCCTGAACTGCACGATTATAGACGTCTGGCAATATGTATTGAGGGTTAAGTAGATACATTAAGGAAGATTTTGTAAAAATAGAGTGAAAAAGGAAGAAACAGTGTGATATAGTAATTATAAGTTAGCTAATATGTGCAAAACAAAAAATAAAAATAAAAAAGAAAATCAAACGAGTAGAAAAAGTACTTGAAAAGTAAAAGCATTTGTGAGTGAGATGTATTTAAAAAGGTGACAAAGTCACAAAATAGAAAATCTCATTCATTAGTGTACAAAAACTCTTGAGCTAGTCATAACCGCTATACTGTGCTGTGACTTCCTGTATGGAGAAATAAAGGAGGTGAGAGAATGAGAAATAAGGCGTTGAGTGAGTAAGGGTCACTAAGGGGGGAATAGGGAACAACACGATGTGCCAAACTATTTTTGTGCTTGAAACTATTTTGATGTTTACTGTTCTTGAATTCCATACTTGTCCTAAGCCTCAAAATGTTACAAGTCGAAAAGTTCTATGTGATCTAGGTAGACTTATTTATGAATTGACATCATATTAAACAATTGCATTTTCGAATGTTTGCATCCTGCTAGGATACCTGTATAATTTATTGATGGAGTCATATGTTTGAAAACTTTAATGTTTGTATACCTCATAATATACTAAACTTAGGTGTATGATATCAAAAGTGGTAAGTCAGCTATATATCATGTCAAAACTATGCGTAAATATGAAATGTCTAGTTATGTACTCCAAAACCAATGTTTGTACTATACTTGCTCAAGGTTCATCTTTTAATTTGTTGTTTTTGTTGCTTTGCTTGAGGACAAGCAATAACTTAAGTGTGGGGGAGTTTGATATGTCGTAATATGATGTAGCGGATTAAACTAGTTTTCGCACTTGATGAGCTTGAATACAAACATACTCATTATGCCTTACTTAAGTTTTCATCCTTTAGTTTAATTTCAATAGAAAATGTATTTTGAGTCTTTTATTGACCTTAGGGGGCGAATGAGGCCTAAAGGCTAACTAATGTACTTAGTGAGTGTGCAGAAGACCATTTAAGGTCATATAAACTCAATTCTGGCCACTATATTGCAGCACGGGAAGTTTGATGTCGAAACATAGGGAACAAAATGAAAGAATCTTGAAACTGCCTTCGATGTCGCAACACAACCATGAGATGTCGCGACACATCTTTGAAGCTACCCTGAACATGAGCATACCGTCTTCAATGCCGCAACACAGGCACTAGGGTATCGCGATATCAATCCTGTATGGAAAATACTTACAAGCCGAGGGCATTTTGCTATGCACAATCAAAAGTTAAACACGATAGCATTAGTTGACTTAAGATTGAGAATGATAGGAACCCCAACTCTATAAATAGGCCCTTAAACACTTGTTAACTGATAAATTTTTATATTCTTAAGTTTTCTTTATAATTTTAGTTTTAGTTTTTCCTTTCTTTTAGGTCTTATGTTTATTTCAGTTATTCTTATTTGTCTTATTTGTAGAAGCTACTTTGTAGACTCAGAATAAACCTTGTAGATTTTGCACTTATTATTAATTAAAATTAATTTAGAATTCTCTAAACCTTTCTCTTAATTTACGTTTTCTACATATCTTATTTGTCAATATTATTGTTTTCATGAGATCCATGAGAAACTAATCCTCTTATGGGGAATTAGCGAGTGGAGGTGTGATTAACTGATTACTATGTAGGGTTTTCTTAACGGATCAGCTATTTGGGATAGGAAGAACTTAAACCCTAGGCTTGACGACCCTAGGAAGTCATTTAGGTGAGAATTAACCCAAATTTGGTATGACCTATCCATGAACATCTTAACTCCAAATCGGTCTAGACTGTGAGGTCAAGAGATAAGTAGTTCTTATCGATTCATTAGTTTAGTGGAAGATCGAAAGATCCTGCTAGGTTAATGACTAGTTGATTGAATAGAAACCCGAAATAGGAATTAGTTATGACCATCAAAGTAAACTAATAACCCATATCTAGATTTGATACAATTTACAAATTAGTTTTCCAAATTTTCTTTATTTATACTATTTTCGTTATTAAATTATAAAAAACCTAAAATTCTCTCATTTATAAAATAGTAAAAGTTTAAAAGCTCAGAACTTAGTCCCTACATTAGTGCGAGCAGTAGTTTGCGATCGAGGATGAGGTGGAGGTGGTGACACAACACAAGTCAAGTAACAGACTCTAGCTCACACTTTAGCCACTCAGGCTTAAACAGAAAGGCTTGCACAAGTGTATGCTATTAGGGAACCACAAGATCAAGGTACGACCGAAGTCATCATAGGTACCTTCACTTTACGAACTATTCCCTTATTTTCTTTGATTGATTCTAGTTCTACACACAAGTACCTTTTGAGCAAATTGGCTTATGAGTTGGGTATTCCAATAAGGCACATTGATAAGGGTGGAATTGTGACTAGTTCATTTTTTGAAAGTGTTCTAGTCGATAGAGTGTATCGTAGGTGTCTTCTGATGATCCAAGGACATGTCTTCTTCATTCATTTGATGGAGTTGCCCTTTTATGGGTTTGACATAATCTTGGGAATGGACTCGCTAACTGAGAAAAAAGCTAAGATAGATTTTGAGCTAAAAAAAGTGACTTTGCGAACTAATGAAGGGGTGGAAATTGTTGTGGTTGGAGAGTGAACCCAATTTTTTTCTAACATGGTCTCGACAATTAAAGTAGAGAAAAGATGATGGGAAATTATTGCTCGAAAAATGCTTCATTTGACCAAGTGTATCACTATAGGGATCGCCAGTTCTGTTTGTGAAGCAAAAGATGGTAGCTAGAGGATGTGTATCGATTACAGACAGTTAAGCAAATTGACCATCAAAACCAAATACCCACTACCATGAATTGATGACCTGTTCGACCAAGAGTCAGGTGCCATAGTGTTCTCAAAAATAGACTTGTGATCAAGGTATTATCAACTTAATATGAACCAGTCAGATGTTTTTATGATAATATTTAAAACAAGGTATGGGAATTATGAATTTTTGGTCATGCTCTTTAGTTTAAAAAAATGCACCTGCTGCATTCATGGACTTGATGAATCGAGTGTTCCATGAGTACTTGGATTAGTGTGTGGTGGTTCATTGATGACATTTTGGTGTACTTACGTATTGAAGAAGAGCATGATGCAGACCTGCAAAATGTGTTTCAAATTTTTCGAGAGAAGCAATTGTTCATGAAGCTCAACAAGTGTGAATTTTGGTTCAGGGAGGGGTCATCTGGTTTTGATAGAAGGTGTTTGCGTAGACCCAAAGAAGTTCGAGGCGATTTTAGAGTAGAGATCGCCAAAGAGTGTTGCTAAAGTACGAAGCTTTCTAGGTTAGCAAGGTACTATTACATGTCGTTATAGGGTTCGCCACCATAGCGACATCCTTAACAAAGTTGTTACAGAAAAATATCGAGTTCATATGGACAAAGGAAAGATAGAAAAGCTTCGAAAAACTTAAGGCAATACTCACTAAAACACATGTGCTAATTCAACCAGAACCTAGAAAGGACTTTGTAGTCTACAGTTATGCCTCCCACATAGGACTTGGCTGCGTGCTAATGCAAGAAGGAAGGGTTGTGGCTTATGCTTCAAGACAATTAAAGCTTCATGAGCGAAACTATCCAACCCATGATTTGGAGTTAGTAGCAGTAGTGTTCGCACTCATTTCTTTTAGGCCAGGTTTGGGGTGTTACGCCTGTGTGCTAGGCCGTGTGGTTGATTTAATTTTCATAATTTTTCATAAAATAGGTGCAGACTTCACACGGCCGAGACATACGCCCGTGTCCAAGGCCGTGTAGCATACACGGCTGAGACACATGCCCGTGTCTTTGCTCGTGTGCTATATTCTGGACATTTTATTTCTCAAAATTAAGGTGCATGGGACACACGGCTGGAACACATGCCCGTGTGGACAAAATAAAGCTATTACCAAGATATTTTGCCACCCTTACTTGTACATACATGCACAACATCATATGGCACCAATCCAAGCATTTACATACAACCAAATTAGCCACAATCAAGACATCAGCACATCATTCACATGCTACCATCTATCATACACAAACATCACATGCTTATCAACTCAAATCATGTAAATTCCCACATCTATGAAAGGCATCATCATATAAATTGCTCATACCAATTGCAGCCAATTTTCAATGGCCTTATACAAAATGACTTTCAACCAATATAAGCCAACATATTTGGCCAAATCAATTATGACACATAATAAAATGACCAAGTACCCTATACATGCCATAACTCAAAATGTTGAATTCATTGGTACCAAAATAATAGTTGATAGTGTGAATGGATCTATGACGATCTCCAATCCCGAGCTAGCTTGGTGACACTATAAGACAAGGGAAAGAAAATGGAGTAAGCTATATAGCTTAGTAAGTTCATATGCAAATAATAAACAACATTAACTATACAATTTGTAACACCCCAAATCCGGCCCATAAGTTTCGACCAGATCTGGTATGCTACGGGTTGTACATTGAAAACTTTTGCTAAGTTGGCTTTAGAAAATCATAAGTTAATTAGACAAAATTTGAATAAACAAGTGACTTTTGTAAAGAAAACCTTGTATTATTATTATTTCGTATATTTAAACCTTTGACATGTTTCATAAGTTGCAAATATTAAAAACTACTAGATGAAGGTAAACTATGGGGCCTTATTACATAAATATTCCCAAAGTATAAAAAAAAACTTAAAGAAAACCGAAAATAATCTATAGAAGTAAACCTTGATGGCCTCTCGAGTCCGTCTCAACCTCTATGTCCACGATCTACTACTCATCTGAAAGAGTAGAGGAAAATGAAAGGGCGAGTCACCAAGACTCAGTGTGTAAATCCCGAAACACAATGACCTGAGGCCCACAAACATATTATGAGCCCTGGCCCATACATAAAGGCAACAATCATAATCACATGATAAATAATAAATGATGCATAGCCCAACCCAACCTAGAATTCCATCCTCTACACACCAAGCCGTGCCAACCATCACACCTTGGGGATTTCTACAATCAACCCTCCATCCGCTACACACCATAACGATAGCCGTACTGCCTATTCCTATTATTCAAGAATCATTAAACGTGGCATAGCCACCGATCACTATGTGACCTCATAATATAACGTGGCTCAGCCACCGATCACTATTGTGACCTAATTTTAGATTTTGTGGTTTAACCACCGATCACCAAGTGACCTATCATGCACTTCCCCTTCATTATCATAATCCCACCCCATGCATACACACAGAAAACATCATAACATCATTAAGAAAACAGGCTTACATATATTTCGATACATATAGAAATTTCTATGATTACGTACCTGGCATCCTTACCTAGCCCTTTTAGGGTTTTATTCGACTGTCACACAGCCACTTTCCGGCTTTTTAGCCCATAACACATATAGATTATAGTTAACTAGTGTGTTAGAGATCTACACACCTGATTATCGTTAGAACAAGACTTTCTATGTCGACGCTATTAGTAGTCAACACAGCTGCTATTTGCCCAATGTGTTGTTCAGAGGCTGGTAATGAAACATTAGGTAAAGGCACGCCTAATGAAGAGAAAACGGTTGATCATCTTAAGGAGAATTGAAATCCTTACCTAGAAATCCTGAAATTCGAGACTAGCGATTTTCGGCTTTTAGATCTAAACGATCGGGTTTCCTTCAAATCTCGGAATGCCGTCCAAAACGCAAAAAGAGAGAAATATTAGCCTCAATCGATAGCCTTAACAAACCAAGTGGCCATTCGGCCTTGTTTCCTAAAAACCGAAAGAAATCTAATGGAATAGCAGGAGTCGACACTTACCTCAACACAGGGAATTCGGCTAACACTTGAGAGGAGATTCGACAATCAGAGAAAAACTATGGAGATTTCGGCTTTATAGAGAAATCCGTACAAGAGGAATAAAATGAAGAAGAAAGTGAAATAAGAGATTTTGGCTTTTAGAAGAAAGAAGAGAAAGATGGCTTAAGAAAGTTTTCGGCTTTTTGAAAGAAAGTTGATAGAAATTGCAGAGGGAGAGACTGAGAATTTCAGCACAAAGAATGAAGAAAAAAGTAAGGTTCAAATGCCGGAATTGGTGAGATATCCCCCCTATTTATAGAGATTTCGGCACTTACCTAACCTTGCAGATAAATCCTATCTTTTCTCCTTTATCTTAATCTACTAACTCATTTAAAAGAGACTTAATTAGCTCCAACTCCTCCCTCCCTTATCACCATAATATCCACATATTTTAAACAAATAAAAATCCCCTAAATAATAGCCTTGTTGTCGTCCCCCCTAGCTCTCCTTGGGCTGCCGAAATTTGCCCAATTTCTTGGGCTCCAATCAGCCACACTGAGGCCTCCTTCCTTTACCTATTGGCGCCACTTATAGCTCCCTTCTACTGCGCCTCTTGTTCCTGGGCCACAAGCCCATCTTGCCTATTACACTCTTAATACTTTATTTAAACCCAATAGTCTCTAAACAAAATATTTAACCAAGACCTCGGTCCATTCCTGAGCCCAATCTGCACCTCTAAAGCTCAAATTAACATTTTAAACATACAACACCAAAATGCATAAGCCCATTAATTCAGGATGTTACACAATTGCCATATAGGTAACATACGTATATCAACCTCGTTATTAAAACCTCATGAACATAACATACTGAATCACATTCTTACCAATAGTTCATCATATATCGAATTCATTTCCTTTGAGTTTTTCGTACATACATGTACCAACTCATAACATAATCACATGTTTTCTCGTCTTTGACATACCCGTTGAACCACTTGGAATACTATCGGATGCACAGAAAGCTTTGCACATAAGTGCCACATATGTAGCCAATGCTATCACAATTCTCATAACACATATAAGCTCGCTCTCGAGCAAATCCACGGGCCTGTTCACACAAGCTGTTAGTCAAAATGTAGCTACGCAGTGCTGCTCACACAAGCTGTTAGGTATCCGCAACATATGCAGGTATACTCAGCCACTGGTAGGACGTATAGGACCAGCACCCGGGACACATAAATCACATAATCACATGGGTTCCTAGTGACATGTCACTTGTATCCTAATCTATTCCTAAAGTTCAACCGAGATTTCTCTCTTGCCGGAACTTCGTTGAATATACTCATAGAATCAATCATACATTTCATGCAATATCAAAACATTAAAATACAAATATAACATTGCATTATTTACATACGAACTTACCTCGGTACAAAAATAGTGAAAATGGAGCTAATCGTCAAACACTTTGTTTTTCCCCTAATCTAGGTCCGAACTTCATTTTTCTTGATCTATAATAGAAAATTCAGCTCATTTAATACTAACATTATTCAATTCAACCCAAAAATCACATTATGGCAAAATTATATTTTTGCCCCTAACTTTTTAATTTTTTACATTTTAGTCCCTAGGCTTGTAAAATGAAATATGTTCAATTTCTTTAATACACAAGCCTAGCCGAACTATTTTTATGCACACACCAGCCCACATTATTCATTAAATCACACTTTTACTACTCATTTTATAACCTTTACAAATAGGTCCTTTTAAGCATTTTCATCAAAAATCACTTAGTAAAAGTTGTTTATCCAACATCAAACTTGCATCATCTACCATTAAACATCAAAATACACAATTATCTGACATGGTCAAAATTTTAGACTTTGATTTTCTTTCAAATTAGTCCTTGAAATAGCTAGATTAGGTTACAAGGATCTCAAAAACATAAAAAATCATTAAAAACGGGGCTAGAATGGACTTACAATCGAGCTTAGAAACTTGAAAAGCCCTAGCTATGGTTCCTGTTACAATATTTGGCCATGGGGATGAAATTTGGAGAAGATGGACACTTTTATTTTACTTATTTTGGCTTTATTTACGAAATGACTAAAATGCCCCTAACTTAAAACATAAAAATTCTCTTACTCCATGTCCATTTCTTACCATAATAAAGCATAATGGTCTAATTACCATCTAAGGACCCCTAATTTAAAATCTCATAGCAATTGGACACCTATAACATGTAGAACTTAAATTTTGCACTTTTTGCAATTTAGTCCCTTTAACTAAATTGAGTGCCCAAACGTCAAAATTTTTGAACGAACTTTTCACGAAATCATTTCATAAAATTTTATACCATAAAAATATAATAAGAATAAATTTTACTGCGTCGGATTTGTGGTCTCGAAACCACTATTCCGACTAGACCCAAAAATCAGGCGATTATAGTCCCGATTTAGTTTGGTGAGGTCGAGAGATAAACCGGACTAAATCATCTAATTTGGTAAAATGGTGACAGAGAGGTCAAATTGAACCAATTAGAAGTTTTATCCTTTTATATCCCTAATCTAAAAATTAATCAACAACATGAAAGTCAACCAACTGTTTGTTTTCATTGAATTGTTAATTGTGTAATTTTTATTGTTTTGCAATTTAGTCCTTATTAGTGTTAGCTAGTCAATTAGTGTAATTACCCCTTGAATATGATTTGTCTTAATATGATACCTAGCGAGTAGTTAGCTAGACTTTCTATTCACATGCCTTTTTCCATATTAATCATCTTGCCCCCGAACTCTCTTAATTAAGTTCAATCCTTCGAATACTTAAAGTGTTATATTATAACACTTAAAAATATTACAACTGGCTTGTTACATTTGCAGTACACCGCTAGATTTTTTATTGTACTTGTGTTGATTCATAGCCTCGGCACACATACGCTGAGGCACGGTCAGTGGGAGTAGGAATTCAATTTGATATTGGAGACTTGATCTTCGTAGAGATTTACCATCATGATGAAAAGGTTAAAATAAGCTCAGTCTTCTCTATCCATATCTCATATTTCAAATCATGTTTATGTAAAACTCCAAAATTGTCAAAACTATTGAGAAGTATGAGAAGATGTTTGCATAACTGAAGTTCTCTCACAAGTGGTTAGAATGTAGGCATGCTCCTTTGGACCCTAGCAATGTGCAAGAAGAAGAAGCCCTTACTGAAGACACAACAGTGCTAGAAATTGTTGGCACAGTTCATGGTTCCTCAAACACATCAGCTGTTGTTGATTAGAGGCCCTTCAAGTTGATTTGTAATAAAATTACTGCTAATGAGAGGTAAATCAAGGACCATAAAGCATGCAACAGTAAGCTATTGACCATGAAGTTGGATATCTTGGCCAGACAACTTTAGTGATCCTTTTGCAATCATTGAACAAAAAAAGGAGCGCAATGACCATGTATGATTGTATGGTGTTTTTTGGAGCCACAATCACCACAAACTTGGGTTCCAATTTTCATCAATTTAGTATGTTGATTTTTCCTTTTTACACAAATGTTCACTCAATCGAATAATTTTGTTCTTCTGCCTTTACATGTTTTAGATCACATTAACAAGCTTATACTTTTATCTTTACTGTGTTAATATCTTCATTAATGGTTAAATTACTTTGAGATGAGATAGTTGAGATTATTTGATTAAGGGGGAGGCCCTTACGGGGAGAATATTTATCTGTGATGTAACACCCCAAACCCGGCCCATTCACTACGACCGAATTTGAAATGCCACTGCGGAACATGTTCGAAAATATTCTTACTTAAAAGTAAAAACCGTTAAAAATTGTTTCCTTTAATAAAACATTTTCGTAATTTAAAACATTCTAGGAAAATAAAATTCAAATTATTATAAAAGTACCAGATTCAAAACTTTAATATGACTTTTGAGATATACATAGCTTTTAAAAATTTAACTTACAAAATATTAACTTAATTATAAATCTAACTTAAACATAACAAAATTCAAATGCTTTAACTGGGCCTTATTACAATAAATAATTAAACCAAAGTACTTAATAAGAAACTGATTGAAATAATCAAAACGCGTCTTACAGATAGGCCACCTCGTATCCACTCCAACCCGGTCCGATCATCATATCACCTGCGATGTTTGATAAATAATTGGGTGAGTCATACAGACTCAGTTTGTAATTAAACCACTGAATTCCACCCACATGTTAACCACATATTATCCCATATATCAGATACAAATTAACATACTCACATATTATCACATTCTGGGCTTGGCCCATATTCATATCATATTCATATAATAGGGTAGTTAACCACATAATTTCCACATACTGGGCTTAGTCCATTTCCACACTGATCCACATTCATATACTGGGCTTGGCCCTTTTCACATTAATCCACATATCATATTGGGCTTGGCCCATTTCCACATATGTTCACATACGAAATCATGCAATTATGAAGCCCAACCCAAACCTAGGGTCCATCCGCTACACACCCCCTTATCCAGCCTACCACACACCAGGGGATTATCAAATCACCCTCTCCTTTTCACTCCAAAGGCAATCACTGCCGTCCACGTGCAATTAAGCACAATAATCCACAACGCGACCTCAGTCAGCGCCAATCCACGATGTAGCCGTAGCTAACACCAAAACCACGATGGGACACATAGTCACTCATCAACCACGATATGGCACATAGCCGATATCAACCACGATGAGGCACAGAGCTACTCATCAAGCCACGCGAACTAAATCGCAATTAATCCACAACGTGACCTCAGTCAACGTCAATCCACGATGTAGCTCAAGGCTAACATCAAACCACGTACTCGAAGTACACCCTGTCCTTCTTTCATATCATATCCCACCCATGCACATACAACATGAAATAGTGCCATGATAATGCATGAGCATGTTCATCAAACATATCATCACATATACATATTAATAACCACATCATAGATTTAGTACTTACCTGATTACCGATATACCCCTTGAGGGTATCCATATCACAATTTCCACTGCACTAATTAGCACATTCATAACACATACACATATAACACACATACCTGGAAAATGGTGGGTTAATCACACACCTGACTTTTTAGCGAAATTTCGAACTACTCGAATCTAACACAATCTATAATCCCGATACTCTGCTTACTTGTCGATTAGCTCCTAAAAATCATAATACACAATCGGTCACACTTAAACTTATAAAATGGCCTATGGCCGAAACTATATACCACTTACCTTGCTTACCGAAAATCCCGAATCACCACTTAACTATGAAACTGTCGAAATCCCTTGAGTACTCCAAATCCCGAAATTCCTTTAATGCTTCCACTATCGTTGCTTGCGAAGACTAAAAGAGAATGGATCCTGGCTTTTAGAACTTGCGATAGAAGGAAAAGAATACGGCCTCCTTTGAGATTCGGCTATGGTTATTAATAAAAGAAAAATACAAATAGAAGAAAAGCACTTACAAGGTTTGGCTAAGCCCTTCAAATGTTGATGGAAAAGTCGGCCACAAGAGAAAGAAAGTGTATTCGGCTATGATGTTTCTTTTGGGTGCCAAGCAAAGAAAAGAGAAAGGAAGCTTATAGGATTCGGCTAATGCTAACAAATAGAGGAGAAGAAGAGACACAAATGGCCTTTTTGGCTTCTTAGAATTCGGCACAATGAGGGAGTGAGTTGAGAGGAGAATTTCGGCTAAAGGAAAAATAATTGAAGAAAAGAATTCCAACAGTGATCACTCCTATTTAACTACACAATTCGCACACCTATCTCCACTTATCAAATCCAAATCAATCTCTTATTTCCCTCTTCAATACTTATTCAAAATAAATTGAATAAGTCAACATTTATCCATCTCCTATTTAATCTCTAAGCTTATTCGAAAATAACTAAATTAAAACAATTATTATCTTCTCCTTAATCTTCTATCTATCTATCTAAATAAAATAAAATAAAATTTCAATTATCAAATCCCAATTTAATCTCTTATTTTATCTCTTTTACACATATTCAAAATAACTAAAATAAATCTTCAATTATCCTACCCATCTAAAATAAATAAATAAATAAAAACAATTATCTATTATCTACCAACTTAAAATAAAATAAAACCTTAATTATCTTATTATCTCACATTAAAAATAAACAAATTAAATTCACATATATCCTACACTTAGCCGAAATTAAAAAGGATTAACCAAGCCTTTATCTTCATCCAAAGAAGTCCACATGCTGTCCACCACCTTTCCAGTCTGACGCAAAATAAAAATAAAACACTCCTTGCCGCTCACCAGCCTCGAACCCAAGACCTACTGGAGCAAGCTTACAGGTAACGCCCCAGGCCACTCTACCAACGCGTTTTTTGTGACATAAACCCGCCACAATTTCTTTTAAAGCCTACCTAATCAAGCTCCCTCTTCTTGACGCAAAAAGCAAAAATAACAGCACTCCTTATGCTGTCAACAGGACTCGAACTTGAACTCTCCTGCACCTCCCTTTGCTGCAAGCGTCCCAGCCACTTTGCTGCTGGTTCTTTTGTGTCCTCAACTCCGAAAATAACAGCACTCCTTATGCTGTCAACAGGACTCGAACTTGAACTCTCCTGCACCTCCCTTTGCTGCAAGCGTCCCAGCCACTTTGCTGCTGGTTCTTTTGTGTCATCAACTCCCCATATTTTCTTTTAAAACCCCCTTCTTCCTTAACGCCAACTTTCAAAAATAAAACACGCTTATGCCGCACCCAAGACTCGAACCCCAGACCTGTTATGGCGTTATTTCCAGGCCTTAAGTAGCGCCTTGCAGCCACTTTACCAAGGCCTGCTTTATGCCAAGAACGCCCACAATTTTTCCTTAAGGCTTCCCTGGCCCAATTCCCCTTTTAACGCCAAAAACAAAACTCCCAAGTGCGATTCCTGCAGCTCGAACCCCTTCCCTCCTGAAGCCTCCTTGCTCCTTAGCGCCCCAAGCCACTTTGCCAATTAATTTCTTATGTCCTAAACCCCACATAATTTCTTTTAAGGCCTCTTTGCCTAGTTTCCTCTTTTAAACCCAAAAATCCAATTATTTCCCAAAGCTTTCACCTTCATTCTAGAGTTCTAAAAACTCTTAAAACATCTCCAAATACCCTTAAAACCCACTAGCACTTGAGCTATGCTCCAAACGCATAACCCCTAATCTAGGATGTTACATGTGATGATTTTATTTTTCATTGTACATGTCTTGTTCAAAATTTACCAAAGGAGGAGATTGTTGACACATTTGGAGGCAAGGAAAAATTCTATGGCTAGTTCTGTGGCTAAAACATTGGCCACAACTGGAGACACTGTTTCATTGTTTTACTTGTCTATTTTCAGAGTTGGCAAATTTTAGAACAAAAGCATTGGGCTATTTGTTCCAAAGATATTTGGACAATTCAGAGCCCAAAACATGAAGAGCAATTGAGTTAAAGTTGAAGAATTAAAGAATGATTACTTGAGAATCAAGAAAAACCACTTTCCATATCTGAATGCATTGGATTACATCGAGACTCTTATGGAATTATGTCAAGATTATCCTATGTTTATTTTTAGCTTTATTTTATAGAAAAGTGATTAAACTATGACTCTTATGTAAGCAAAACTTAAGTAGTATATAAACTTAAGTTTTGTCGATGTTAAAGTGAAGAGAGATTGAGAGAGCACAGATTTGTTCAAGTTAGGGATGTTTTATGTGTGAATTGTTTTTCTAAGCAATCAAGAGAATATCTTGTATTACAAAACTAAGCTTTCGGAGGAAAGCTTAGTGGGCGAATGACCTAGTTTTTGTACAATGATGAGATCACTAAATTAGCAAGAGGTAGTTGACGTTAGGACTTAAATAGTTGGTTGTACTATGAGAAAGATATTAGATCGCTTTAGGCAAGGTCTCGAAGACGTAGATTGAGGTCGAAATATGTAAACAATCTCGGTATTTGTCTTTACATTTATGCACTTTTGGTTCCGTGATCGAAACTGTGGCCATAGTTCTAAGCACTATTTCAACCACAGTTTTTGTTTGTTAAGCAATTAACCCCCTCCCCCTGTTTCTACAATACCAAATAATTATCCTAATATAAGTTTTTTTTTGACAATGTCACATGAAGGGAGTCAATTACTACGTACGGCCTACAACATTTTCTTTTGAAAGTGCCTACAACATTTTCTTTCAAACTTCAGTATAATAATAATTTCTTGAATTGAGTTGGATTCATTAGAGCTAAGCTTGGATTAAATATTAACTTTTGTGACTACTTGCACCTTACTCGAAATATGGGTAGAATTTTATGCACATTCCACATTTACATGAAAATAGCCGAGACCAACCTTGCCCTCCCAAATTTTTGTTCGAATTAAAAAATTCCCCTTTTTAGTGATTGGGTTGATTTATTATTTCCAAAATTATGATTTATTGGAGAGGAAAGAATCCATTTCTGATGAAAGACGTTTGTTACAACACTACCATTTTTAGTTTCCAAAGATAAAAAATGGTCTCGTTTTCAATCATGTAGTAGGCTCAAATGGAGCCACCACCGTTGGCCTACTCAGATCTAAAGATCTTGAACAAGTGTGTTATTTTAGTCTTTAGTTTAGATGTTATAGTGATTGATTGTTCTTTGGCTGTGGAACAGTTAGTCACCGCTCTCGTTTTTTTCTCGAGCTTTGTTTGTATGTCAAATTCCAATATTTTTTTCTTGTAAGATGAGGTTTGGTTGGAATAATAATTCTATCTCCCTTTTGCCTTGGATGATGGGAGACTCGATTCTCTATATTTTATGTGACTTTGTTTATGTGGAGTCCTTTGAGATTTTGACTCCTTGTGCTTATGCTCAATGTTATCTTCATCCTTTGGTTTTTTAAGTCCATTAGTCAGTGAAATTGGGGAATTGGTGGATCAGTGTGGTAGGCGAGATCGTAAGCATTTATACTCTTCTATTAAATATCTAACACCTTTTAGTAGGATTAGATTCCTCTCTGTAATGGTAATGATCCCACTTCTAACCTCACTATTAAAACGATTAATCGGTACTCGTTTGTTTAACCTTTTGGTAATATCACTGCCATTTATTTCTAGTTTAAGCTAGGATGATGTAATAATTCAGTTTTGAGCCTTCCTCTTTTGAATGAAATGAAATCTTTTGTATGCTTAAGATTTTGCAGCGGGCTCAATGGAGGACTAATGAATGCATCAAAGTATTGGTTGATGTTATAAAACTCAACAAAGCATCACTGTAACTTTGATTGTTATTTTTATTCACTTATTTGCCCAAAAGTATAATTCCATAAATAAGGGGAAAAAACCTTAATTTCCTATCTTTTTAGTTTTTTAAGGATAATAAGCCAAAATAAAGGTAATTAAAAATTAGCTATACTATTCAGACCAAACTAGCTCAAAACTTCTATACCCAAACCCAGCCCATTTTAAAATAGATTTAACATTTTATCCGAGCTCATTTTTTGGACCTAATAATCTTATTCAAATCCTCCCAAATATCGAACAAGTCTTCAAACTAAGATGAATAACCCGACCTTTTAACATTCCTACTTAAAACTTACAACACCATTTATAATTCATTTTGACTCATATTTCATTTGTTTTGCACTTTGTGAAGTTATAATATTTCAATTCTACACTTTATACCTACCTCAACATGTGCACCATGGCTCGGTAACTTGACAAAGGGGTAAACTGGTAGTGCTTGGGGAGTAAGGATCCATTCAAATCCCAACCAAAAGCACCACCACTACACAGCACTTAGTTCAAATGGGAGAGGTACGAGAATACTAGCATTGATATGTTCATAATACTTGTACCAAGGTGACAAGGTCCCTTGCATGGTTACTACACACACCACTGGAAGTAAAGATATCAAAGGATTAAAAGACAGCAAAAAGAAGATTGATACTTACAACTCTTCCTGAAAAATGTTAGAAATGACCCATTCCAAATCACCATCAAGTATGAGCAAGGGAACTATTGTTTCCGAAAACAACATAATAGAAACTTTTGTTCCTGGGTTGGGGATGGCAAAGATGGGTAATTATGAAGAGCATCAAAGTATACTCCTAAAACAGGTCCGAAAATTGAATAATGCAACTATTCCCAAGTGTTCATTTCTCAAGCTGTAGCCTATTCTTTATATGGTATTTTAATCGTCCATGGGTCGCCCCAAACTCAATTTCTGGTATCTAGGCAAATACTAACTTCCTACTTTAAGAGTAAATTATTACTTATTCCCTAAAGCATTAGATGTGAATTTCTAGACATAGTAAACAGTAGCCCCTATCTGTGGGTATATATATGTAACATTAGAAAGTAGGTTTTTGCCTCATCCATTTTGTTGCAGACCATTTTTCTCCTGATAAAACTTCACATCCTCCATGTATGCTATTTGGATCCGACTGTCCATCTAGTCCCTAACAGAAGCAAGCAATTGAAACAACAAAGTTAACAAAATCAGTGAAATCCTTCTAAATTAATCTAAATCTGGGTAGTATATAAGAAAGATAACTTTAGCATATCCACAAGATATCAGGCAAGGCAACAAAACAAAGTCAAACTTAATGATTGTATCATATCGTTCATGATATAGGAGTCTCCATGATGAACAAAAATCATTACACTTAATGCAACTAAAATCAGGAATATTCGTAAACACTATTTTCAAACCAATCTCAACATGACCAAGTTTATAACCCTTGAGATATGTCAAGTAAAACTCACGAGAAATTAAACAGAAAAATGAGAAACCTCAAGAGATGTACTGTAAATTACTAATAGAGAAAGAAAAGTTTAATGGATGAACAAAGAAAAGTTCATGCTTACAAAGGCATGCAAACAGGCATTTTGAATTTACGAAGAAGAGCAAGGAAACGTACCATGCTCCAGAAGAGCACTGCATCTCCTTTGATCGGCTTTACAGACATCCCCTTCACAGTCTTCCCGCCACAGCTACAATCGCCCGTACCAGCCTGAGATTTTAAATCACATGTTTAACAAACCAATGCCATGAAAGGTATAACATTGAAGGTATTGTCAAAGAAAAGTTTGACAAATAAAAACAACTGACAAATATTAAACAAGAAGATTCAACGCAACATCATACTAAATATTGAGTAACTGGCAATTATGAACAATGACAAAACAAAATTGTTATGCAAGGCAAAGTATTAAGTATTTTGACATATACAAGGGGCAAATATCTTGAAGAAAATTCAAATAGACTTGAAGTAGCTAGAGACAATAAAGACATGAAAGACTAAATAATATACCTCTCATTTGGCCAAATAAAAAGTAATAATATACCTCTCATAGGATTAATATCTAAATATTAGAAGTTGGGGAATTAAATATGAGCTGCCACAAGAAAATCAACAAAGAGTTCGGCCAAATTTCTTACTTGTCTACATTATTTTTAAAACAATCCACTAGCTAATTCATATCGAAACCTGATAAGACTGGAAAGCAGGTTGCCAGTTACAGTGTAGAATAAGATCGTTTCAAACACAAATATTTCTTACCATTCATTCTTCTAGACCCTACTTCCTCATTACTTGTCCAACTGTCTTCAAGAAAGAGCTAATTCTTATACTTCTCCTCTAGTATTTATTCACAGTTATGACTGCAAAAATCTTTTCATATAATAGATTATAGTTGGAAGTAAACCAACATTGTTGGGAGAGAAGGAAAGAAATGAAGAATGCTAGTGGGTTTGAATCCGGTCTTGTCGATTGGACTATTATATCACCATAATTCTCCAACTCCACTGCCTTCCTCAGGACATATTGAAATCTGTTTTTATGTCATTGCCTTCAAGTAACTGAATTCCTCACTTCCAAAAAACATTTTTCCATCATACTCTAATTATAACCCTAATTTTCATCCATTGAACCTAATCAACTTTCATTGTTACTTTAAAATCAGTTTCCAGTGCTTACCCTTGACACCCATGAACAGATTTCAGCAAACTTCTGTGCTTACTCTTTCTAGTGCAAAAGCATCTATAAATTGCCTATGCATGTCGAGCAAAGTACCAAAGGCATATTGACAGTTATTTCTCAAAATACCTATGAAAAAAAAAATAAGTTGAATGTCTCTTTACATGCAATAGAAGCACCAGTTACCTAATATGATTAATCACGCAGGTCACTTTAAGAAAAGGAATTACCATAGGGAAATATGTTTCTCCCCCTTCAACATCATCACTTAGATACATAAGCATAGTTGCTATTCTTTGACCACCGCGCTTCAAGTTAAACTGAAAAAAAAAATAATCGTAAAGAAATGGCTTGGGATTTCTCCATATCATAAGAACAGATATATCTGACACAACCAATAAATCCACCACGAAAATTATGGGAAAGGCAGATAACTTACAGTATCAGAAAAATAATCATGATGGGGCTTGTAAAACTGATCCTTTTCATACCTGTGCTGCATTAAATGTTAGCCTTGATAAAGAACATATCAGTTCTCTTTCTTTTGAGCAATATTTTACAGATATTGAAGTCAGAGACCCACCTTAAGACTTGGATAAGCTCTCCATTTTCAGCTGGTATTTGAGAAAAAACAGAAATCCGCTTTTCAATTGCCTTTCAGTTCAAAGGAAAAAGAAATAGAGGGAAAACACTCGGTTACAATCTATTAGATAATTGCAGAAGATAGATGCAAACACTTCAATGCTAGAATGGAAACATGCATGCAGAAGAAAATTCATCCAGAGCTGCTTTAAACTTATGGTAAAATTAAAAAACATCGTAAACTGATCAAAGCTATTTCTCATATTTATATATATATATATTTCCAAGTTGGCATTCACTTTCTATTTGCCATCTAGAGGGGAGAATATGTTTCTGAATTCCAAGAGTTGCAGCCAGTATATCAAGTGCCAATGTTTGCAAAACCATACTGTTAAGTGTAAGTCCTTAGAGAAATAGATAAACTCGTAAAAGGCTGCTTAGTAGTTATCAACAGAAGAAAGAGGGAAGAAAGATATATCTTAAACACATACCACGGAAACAAGGGCATAGTTCCTTCAGGTAAATGAGAACAAGAGCTTTGCAAACTTTTTTGAAGAGCTTGTGTGAGTGGGAAGTTTTAGAAACTCTCTCTTAGCCCATAAAAGAATTTCAGAGCTTACTAACAAGGAAATCATATAAGCCATGGGGGGTTTAGGGAACAATGAAATCAAATAACCAGGGGTTTGTCTTTCTACATGTTGCCAATCTGGCGGGAGCAGAGTTTGACTCACATTTTTGTGATCATTTCATGCCGTGTATCAAAAGTTAGGGCTACTTTGGTTTAGCTTTTAATGTCAGTGTGGTGCAGTTGGGGTAGATAATTGCTACCAACCTCACTGATACGCTGTTTGGTTCAGCATCACAGTTCAGTCAAAATTGATTTCAACCACGCTGATATGCTGAAAAGTGGCTGGAGATTAGTTTCTCCCCTATGGTCTCCATCCACAGGTGAGATTAGTCATAATGCCATTTTTGGCACATCATTATGCAATTCTGGCAACACCTACCATCGATGTCCCATAAAACAAGCTATAATATATATTAGTCTTGTAATTATATGTCAATTTGTACTGATGCTTGTGATTTTTTTTCCTTGGATACTAATAGATGCATTCTTGAGAATCTTTTGATTTTTTTGATAGCATTAATTAGTATCTTTAGAGATTACAACTAATTTTTAGATATTCTAATTAAGAGATATTCTTTCCTTAAGTTGATTCAATTTTCATGTATACATAGTTGTACATATTTTAAGAAATACATCATTTGATAGAGTTTTTTCCTCAATACATTAAAGTATTCAGCTCTAATTTCATCTTAGTATTAGTTTTTTGATCCTATTTTTGGGATTTTTTTTTTCTGATTTTAACTTGTTTTTCCAGAAACCCTAGAAACCCAAATTTTGTACTTTCCACTCTAGCCCTATTTTTTTATCTCACCGCCCCTACCATTGGAGTCGACATCCACTCGGCGACAAAACCCCAAACTCCGGTGACCAGCAAAACTGCATGTGGGCCCCACGCGCCGTCGCAAGTTTCTGCAACTCCATTTCACGAGTCGTGCGTGGACTCCACCTGCTGCCACCGTGTTTTTTCTGACGCCGTCGCTGTGCTCTCTGCTCTCTTCCGATTATTCTTCTCTAAGTGGTGATGTGTTTTGGCTAAGTGTTTTTTTTTTTTTTGTGTGTGGGATCTATTTGGGATTTTTTTTGGGTGTTCCTTTTTGTTCTAATTGTGCAAGCAGATTTTTTTTGGGATTTAGTTGTTTTTTCCAGCATTATGTCTACAAATGAGAAGCTTGTGATTCCAACCGATAATCCCTCGTTGCAAATTAGCCTTGTGAAGCTTGATGGTCATAATTACTTTACTTGGTCAAGGTCCTGCTTGTTGTTTATCAAGGCTCGTGGCTTGCAGGGATATATCACCGATAAATCGTCGAAACCTGAACTCACTGATTCAACCTTTAGTCAGTAGGATTCAACGAACTCTCTTGTTATGGCATGGCTTATCAACTCTATGCAACCCCATATTTCCAAAATCTATTTGCTGTTTGATACTGCAGAAAAGATATGGAATGTTGCTGCTCTCACCTACTCTTGTGTTGGGAATGATGTGCAAATTTTTGCGATTCGTGATAAGGTCCATGGAACAAAACAGGGGGAGCTAGCGATTTCTCAATATTTTGCCGAATTAAGTGGGTGGTAGCAGGAACTTGATTATTATCAATATTTTCAAGCGAATTGTGCCAAGAATGTTGAAAAATTTCAGAAGATGGTGGAAAAGAAACGTGTTTTTGATTTCTTGGCTGGGTTAAATACTGAATATGATCAGATTCAGGTTCAAGTTCTTGGCAAGACTCCGTTCCCTTCTCTTTATATGGCATACTCCTATGCACAACAGGAGGAGAGTCGTCGTGTTGTTATGCTCTATAATCCACCTTTAGAGAAAGCTGGCCTCATTGCTAACCAAGATGGTAAGTCTGCCAAGGATCACTTGGGGTGTGACTACTGTAGAAAGCCTCAGCACACTAAAAATTCGTGCTGGAAGTTGCATGGTCACCCCACTCGAGGTCGTGGTGCAAAACGAGGGGGTAATTCTCGGCCTCAGGCAAACTTGTCAGACTCTGTGACAACAGAGGATAAGTCCACTTCTGATGGAAGTTTTACCTCGGACGAGATTCAACATCTTCGATGCACCTTGTCTCAATTGGACTCTACCTCGATTGCCAAGTCCAAGCATGCAAACTCAGGTACTATTTTAAATGCTCCATCTACTTCTTGGATTATTGATTCCGGTGCAAATAGACATATGACAAGGTCAAATAAAAGCTTATTTAACTATTCTACTTGTAGGGATGTTCAGTCGGTTAACCGACCCGAAATAACATTAACCGAATTAACCGACCTTTCAAAATTTTTAACGTTAACCGAACCGAAATTTTTTCGGTTAATTCGATCGATTAACCGAATTAACCGAAAATTATATGTTTTTTATTTTTGGTTAAAAATTAACCGTACCCGAATTAACCGAATTACCCGAAATGAATCACTACATAATTAAAAAGATTTACATCATTTTAGTTTTAGTTTTAGAATTTTATTTTTATTTATTAAATTATTTGTAATTTTTATGATTGGGTTAGATTGGGTAATTGGGTTGGGTCGGATATTTGGATTTGGATTGGGTTTAGGTGAATAGTGGGCCTATTTATATATTATAATTTTATTTATTAATTTTTTCGGTTAAACTGAAAAAATTTGGTTAACCGATCGGTTTCGAACCGAATTAACCGTTAACCGAAAAATCACAAAATAATTAACCAATCCCCGATCGAAAAAATTCGGTTAACTGACCGATTAACCGAATTCGGTCTGTTAACAGAATTTTTTCGATGTTACCCGAATTTTGCACACCACTAACTACTTGTCCATCTAAAGATAGTGCGTGACTAGCGGATGGCTCCCTTACCTCCATCTCTGGAACAGGTTCTGCTGTTTGTACTCCTAATATCACTTTATCCTCTGTCCTTCTTGTCCCAAAATTCCCAGTTAACATTTTATCTATTAGTACTATCACTAAAGCCTTAAATTGTAAACTTGAATTCTTTCCCGATCACTGTGTTTTTCAGGACCCCCAGAAAGAGAAGATGATTGGCAGTGGTAGATTGTGTGATGGCTTATATATTCTGGATCGATTGTCCAATATGTCTCAAGCATTATTTGGAGACAGTAAAGATGTCAACTGGGAGATTATTTAGTGGCATAGGCAGTTTGGACATCCATCATTTACTGTTCTTGCCAAGATGTTTCCTAATTCAAAAACTCAGTTAGACTCTTTAGTTTGTGATGCCTGTGAGTTTGCTAAGCATACAAGAAACAATATCCTTTGCGTGATAATAGAAGTACTGTTCCTTTTCAGATTATTCATTCGGATGTTTGGGTCCCTACTTGCTTTACTTTTTTATCTAGTAATCGTTGGTTTGTTATTTTTATTGACTATTGCACTCGGATGACATGGGTATTTTTATAAAAGTCCAAAAGTGATGTTTTCTCGTGTTTTCGTTCTTTTCATAAATTGATTACTACTCAGTTTGATGTTAAGGTTAACATTTTGTGAACTGATAATGGAACCGAGTATAACTTTAATGATTATTTGGAATCATATGAAATTTTCCATCAGACTAGTTGTCCAGGTACAAGTGCTCAGAATGATGTTGCCGAAAGAAAAAATCGACATCTTTTGGAAGTGGCTAGATCACTTATGTTCATTATGAATCTCCCAAAGAATTATTAGAGGGATGCGAGCTTATCTTATTAATTGGATGCCTCTTCGGGTCCTTGATTTGAAAAGTCTCATAGAAACCTTACAGGACAAGACGGATTACCCAGTTTCATCGGCCTTTGGTTGTGTTTGCTTCGTTCATCTTCGACATAGAAACAAACTAGATCCTTGAGCAGTCAAATGTGTTTTCATTGGATACTCTCCCACACAGAAAGGTTACAAATGTTATCATAAGCCATCTAAAAAGTATTATGTAAGTATGGATGTAACATTTCGTGAGGATGAACCCTACCTTTTTTCATTACACCAATCTCTTCAAGGGGAGGTTATTGAAAATGAAAAGATGACACCTTGTTCTATTACTTTCGCGGGAGAATTTAGTTCCAGCAGAAAATCTGGTTCAAAAGAAAACTAGTGGACGGTTGTTGGATAGGCCTGATTTAAGGACTAAACTAGAAAAGGCAAGAAAGAAGATGTAATTATACAATCTACTTTATGCCCTGACTCTTCACTGCTAGGTGAGTCTTCTTTACCTCCGTTTGCTACTGATTTGGAATTACCAATAGCCCAAGGAAAAGATGTTAGAACTTGCACTTTACATCCTATCCCTAACTTTGTCTCCTATGATTCCTTATCCACATCCTATAAAGCTTTTGCTTTGTCTTTTTTCTCTATGTCTGTTCCACAAGATTGAAGAAAAGCTATCACTGATCCAAGATGGAAGAAGGCTATGATTGAAGAAATGAGAGCTTTAGCAAAAAATGAGACGTGGGAACTGGTTAATCCTCCTAAGGGGTAGAAAATGGTTGGCTACAAATGGGTGTTTACTATCAAGTATGAGGCTGATGATTCAGTTGAAAGATTCAAAGCCAGATTAGTAGCACAAGGATTCACTCAAACATATGGAGTGTATTATCAAGAAATATTTGCTCCAATTGCTAAATTGAACACAATTGGTATCCTTTTATCGTGTGCAGCAAATCTCAACTGAGACTTACAACAGTTTGATGTAAAGAATACCTTCTTACATGGAGACCTGGAAAAAGAAATGTATATGGAAGTTCCTCCAGGATTCGAGGATAAAAATACTCAAGGGAAGGAATGTAAACTGAAACAGGCCCTATATGGACCAAAGCAATCTCCCAGAGCCTGGTTTGACAGATTTAGTAAGGCCATGGTGTCGTTTGGCTACCAACAAAGTAATGCTGATCATACCCTCTTTATAAAACATCACAAAGGTATGATTACTCTCCTTATAGTTTATGTTGATAACATAATTATGACAGGAGATGACAAGGAAGAAATGACTCAGCTTAAGAAACAATTGGCTCAAGAATTTGAAATCAAAGACTTGGGAAAGTTACAATATTTCCTCGGAATAGAAATGGCCAGATCGAAAGAGGAAACTTTTATTTCCCAAAGAAAGTATGTCTTAGATCTTCTGACAGAGATTAGCATGTTAGATTGCAAACCAACCGAATCACTTATTAAGAGGAATCACAAGTTACAAGCAGGGATCGATAAAACGGTTGATAAAGGGTGATATCAAGGACTCGTCGGACGTTTGATTTATCTCACCCATACTCAACCTGATATGGTCTATGCGGTTAGTTTGGTAAGCCATTTTATGCATGATCCTCGCGAAGCTCACATGCCAGCATTATTGCGAATTTTATGCTATTTGAAGTCTGCACCGGACAAAGGTATTCTCTTCAAAGAAAATAGTCATCTCAAGATAGAAGTATTTACAGATGCAGATTGGGCTTGCTCTCTTGATGACAAGGTCTACAGCGGGTTATTGTACTCTTGTGGGAGGAAACTTAGTCACTTGGAGAAGCAAGAAACAAAGTGTTGTGGCTCGATCAAGTGTAGAGGCTGAATATAAGGCCATGACTCAAGGTGTTTGCGAGCTTTTATGGCTACAAAAAGTATTGGAAAAGCTAAAGTTGTTGAACGAAAATGGATCAACCTTGTACTGTAACAACAAGGCGGCCATTAGCATAGCTCAAAATCCAGTATAGCACGATAGAACCAAGCACATCGAAATAGATCGTCATTTTATTAAGGAAAAAGTAGTCAGTGATGCCTTAAGTCTATCTTATCTAGCATCTGAAAAACAGTTGGAGGATATTTTTACTAAAGGGCTCAATTGTAAGACCTATCATAATCTTTTTTGCAAGTTAGGCATGCAAGACATCTATGCACCAACTTGAGGGGGAGTGTTGAGAATCTTTTGATTATTTGATAGCATTAATTAGTATCTTTAGAGATTACAACTGATTTTTAGAGATTCTAATTAAGAGATATTATTTCCTCAAGTTGATTCAATTTTCATGTATATATAGTTGTACATATTTTTAAGAAATACATACTTTGAGAAAGTTTTTTCCACAATACATTAGAGTATTCATCTCTAATTTCATCATGCATTATGCATCAGCAAAATCTAGGATTAAAACATTTAGGATGGATCAAAATCATTCTCTTGGCTCCCTAGATTACCCTCATCTAAGAATGGACTGATGATATAGACATTTATGTTGGAGGGAAGTAACTTGAAAACTAACCTGTATCATTGGATACTTTTTCTCTGTTGGACTCAGGAACATACCAGAGCTTGTCCTGACATTACTCTTAATTCCCTGAAAAACAACGGCTGCAATAAGATCAATTCTTCCTATGAAAAATATGGTCCTAAAACTATAAGTAATTGGCCAAAGGTAGGAAATATATATTTTTATAAAACTTACAAATATAACTGCTTTCATTCAGCATCATTATTCAAAGCATTAAAAACTTAAAAAATAGCAACACAAGTGGAAGAGTCCTTTTTGAAGTTTGGCTTGCAGGAATATGTAAGAATATATATTTTTTTTAATGTACACTAGAATGCATGATGCAGCTAAAGAAGGTAAGGCAATCCACCCAACTGCCACACTCTAAACTCATAATAGTTAAGAGTTCTTCATGCTTAAGTATCCTTTCTAATGAATAATGAGAAAGAGGGCCCTTCATCTTAGTGAACCCTTAAAGTAATGCCAAAGTTTGATTGGTCAGTAGAAGCACCTATGTAGTAGTTACCCACTCAAGTGACAAAAGTGCAAAGATAGAAAAAACACAAGCGGCTTCTTAATAATGTTTTCAAGTCAAACCCACTTCAAAATATGTGAAATAAGGGCTGGTTTTTTATGCTTGAACAGTTTTCATAGAGTTTTAAAGGATCATATGCTCTTAATAAAGAAATCTCGAATTCAGAACAAGACAATATCCACTCACTAACTTCCAGCGAACTTTAAAAAGTGGATATTTTACGCATCACACATTACCCACAAAAAAAAATACCTATGGATATTTTACGCATCACACATTACCCCCCCAAAAAAAAAAAAACCCTACATGCAGACATAAGCATATTTAGATATATGACCTCAATAAAATATGAAACCTGATATATCATCAAGAAATTAACATGCCCAAAAAAAATTTACACCATTAGCAAGTAATTCAAGGAAAAAAAAAAGTTTTCAGATGTACCTTCCCAGTTTTTACATCTACCACAGTGGAAACTTGAAGTCGAGGGCGGGCAATGGCTCTAAGGTAGCCACATTCCTGCAGAGAACAAAACAGTAGGTTTAACACTCTTTCGTTCAATTACTCATAAATATAGTATTTCCAAACAGCTCAACTTAGCGCAATTTGATTGTTTTGGACTATTTAGTGCTCAATGAAAAAGGAAACTTCAGTCTCATTAAGATGGTGATGGATGAAGGGTGGGAGAGCACAGATATTCAAAAGGAGCTATTTAAAGAGATCAGTCTTCTACCCTCCTGCCTTGGCAACAAACAAAGATTGGCTTTCCTTACAAAATTTCTTTTACAGCCTCTAAATACATTCCCACTTAGCACTCAATCATTATGAGTATATTCTTTTCTCTTTCTTGCCACAACTAAATATATCTAACAATTCAAGACTCAAAACATCAACTTTTACTTTTGGCATTTTGTAGAGAGACATAACTCTGATTGGGGAATATTTAGCAGCATTGTTCTTACCATTGTGCGATGCAATCAACCATCCCCTAAGGAATCCTAGGTTTGCAGCTAATGAATTTTTTCTTCTTCTTCTTCTTCATTTATTCATTTGTCCACAATTTCATATAAATATAAATCTTAAAGCTGCCAAAATGCCCTAATCACATAGCAGTTAGCTGTTGTTCTATATCAGCTAGTCATTGCATGAATAATACTGACAATGTGTACAATCAATTCTCAATCATAGATAACATACATACCTCATTGCTGAGGAAATTATGAAGTACAATTATTCGAGGTGACCAGCTTATTATTTCAGGTTTGACCTACATCATCAGAACAAAAAGTAAGTCAAACATTTTTGTTTTCCATAAAAAAATTTGAAAGATGTAAGAAGAATTAACTTCTGGATCAGTTTCATACAAGTAGAAAACTGTATAATAAATCCAAAATCCAAATAGAGAGCAAAAATAATTCATTTCCATCTATTGTGAAGTCCATACTCTGCCAGGCTCTAATATGCATAGAAAGGCTCCCACCTTCCTTTCTACCTTTGTATCAAAGTTTGCTCAATTTACTCCAAGTTAAATTATGAAAGAGCCACTCAACCCACACTATTATATAAACAGTGTGACTTCCCAACCTCCTTTCCTCCATCAAGCGCCTTCAAGTTCTGGTACAGTAATTCATCCAATATAATTTGCGAGCAAATAAAACTCCACTTATAAGATAGGCAATAAGAATGTGTGATTGCTCTTCTCTATATAAAGCCGTGCAAGTCTAAGTATGAATTATTCTGCAAATGGCTTAGAATATTTTAAAACAACACAAGGCAAAGTCCAATGCTCTAGTTATAAATGGAAATCTTTTAATATAAGCTTTCTCTATTCTTTTCTTTCTTTTTCTCCATCAAAAATTTAAAACTTAATTGATTTCATCAAAAAATTAAGGTTCGTACTTATCCCTAAGATCTAAAAATGAAAGGTTAAAAGGATAGGCAGTAAAGTACTAAAAACATACAAATCCAAGACGCAAAATTTCTGCTTCTTTGTCACCGTGCCAGTGACTCATACCTGACAAAAAAAAATGTAAAGAAACAAAATAAATCAATGAACTTACACACAAAAAAAAAAAATACAACTTGGCTAAGATCAAAGATTCTTTAACTAAAGTTCAATTAGTTAAACAAATTTCGATTACTTTATTGTTTGTGAACCGAAAAGAACAATACTAACCTCTTGGCAACTTAAGATATCCATCACTCTGACGTCTATGTAATTTTGTAGTTGGAAAGTCATCACCTATTAAACATGTCCGATAAATTTAAAATATGTCTATATCATCAATGAAAATTTTCCAATGGTTATTCTAAGTAGCTATAAATAGATACTTCAATAATGAGTGAATAAAACAAAATATTTAAATAAAATCAAAGCTCCACAATAAAGGGAGCAATGGCATTTTACAAGGATGAGTTCTCCAAATTCCCAAAAGATGCTTTTCTAATCATATCTTTTAAATACAAATCATTCATTGGATAGGCCTGGTTAATACTAACATTTAATTATAGCAACCTGCAGTGGTCAAGCTCAAATGCAAAATCTATCAATACCATGCAAAAGCAAATCTTAGAAATGTAAATTAAGCCTACAAAGAAGTAAACCCGATTTTAGATGAGATTCTGAAATTTTCAGTGCTAAAATGAAGGAAAGAACTTAAATCCCACAAGTTATGGGTTTAGACTTGAACACTAAGACAAAGGATGAAGTCAATAGATTATGAAACAACCAAAAATTCTATTGAAGACTGATTGAAATGTTGTTATAAAAGTTATTTATACAATTAAACCTAACCAACCAATTTGCCAAACCATAAAATGCTAATTTATTGTAAAGCCTAATGGCTAAGTTTAGCCCATTAAAAGTTCAAAACTCTATCTCAAACATTGTACTGAAATAACAGTAGGAGGGATGCAAAACAATATCAAATAAAATTATGGTCTAAGGAAACATCAGAAAATGTTTTTGTCCTAAGAACAAAAAACTTACAACAGCTCTATAATTCTTGATCAGAGAATTGGACATAGTAAAATCATAACTTCCCCCCTTCATTATGGTATTTCTTAAGATGATCCATAAACAGAAGCAAAAGGTCCCATATTTAAACAATTAAAACCCCAATGTGGCTCCCTTAAAGATAATTTTAGGAAATTTTTACAAAAAAAAAAAAAAAAAAAAAAAACTAGGACATTGTAATGGCTGGTTAGTAAAACTCAGACTGTTGAAGAGTCTTGTTCTACTCATTAAACCTATGAGGAAAAATATGAAATCTAAAAATAGTTAAGTTGGATAGTTCATACATATGAAGAAAACATAACAAAGAAACTTCACTTTTATAAAAATCAGATTCTTGCACAATAACATAGAGGGGAAGCAAGTAATTAGAGAAACCAACATACAGAAAACTATATACTGCTAAAAGATATTGAAAGATGAAAGGTATACCGTATGAATCTTCTAACCCGCGTATGAATGCTAGCTGAAACAAGGCCCCTGGATTTCCCAATATCATTAACACTTAAAATAACGATGAATCTATGCATCAAAACAATTGAAAATTCAATCCATGCTCATAAAAATTCACAAGCAGCTAAATTTGGAACAAATAGGATTAAATTATTAGAACCAAATCGCTAAAATTTGAAAACCAGCCAAGAAAAACAAAACCCCATTTCTAATCTCAACCAATTACATCTCTGTCGGATCAGCTAAATCTCCCTTTTGGAATGCATATTTCAAGGAAGAAAAGAAACCCATTATTTTGAAACCATTAAAAAAAGTGGGAAATCAACCAAAACATTAATTACACATAAAATAACAAGAGCTAACCACCAACGTGTTTTGAAGTTGAAGGTTTTGAGAGTTCAATTAAAACTTAAAAAAAGATAGTTGAAAAAAAAAAGATTTTTTTTTTCGAATCGAAGTGAAAGACATACCGATTATCATTCCAACAGTGACAAATGTTAACAATCCGAAAACAATCTTCATAGGAGGGGCCATGGTGAACGGAAGTTGGTGTCCCAAGAAGAATGTTGGAAGCAAAAGTAAAAGCAAATTGAGAAAAAAGAAGACCAACAATCTGGTTTCCACGCCCCTTGTATTTTCCTTCCCCGTTGTCTGTGTGATCTTCTTCTGTTTAAACTACTTTATTTATTTATATTTGCTTGGATCTACGGTCATCTTCCTTGCTTGTTTGTTGTTCATATGTTTAAAAAAAAGAAAAAGGCAACGACTGTTAAACTTGTTGACTCCTTGTCCTCACTATTGAGTATCGCATTGACTAATAGTATAAAATTGGAAAAAGGTAAACTATAACCGGGCCGTGAATTATCCTTTATGTCGCTTCATTAAAAAAAATTATAATTTTTACTGCAACATTTTTCATTTAAATTATTAAATTATTTTAAAAAAATTTATTCAAATCATTCAACTATTACTTTTTTTAAAAAATTTCTCCAACCAGACCCAATTATTAATATTGTGGATAAGTACCAATCAATAAGTAAGATAATATATTTTACATCTAAATTGATCTGATTATTAATATCAGATATTAGAGAAAAAAACTATTTAAATTTTTATTTGTAGATTTGTAATGTTTAAAATTATTTCATGAAAAAAAAAGACAATTGTAGAGCTTTTAATTTATGAAGATTAGTGTGAACAGAAAAAATTATATAGCATCAATTTTAACTGTCTAATAATTTAAATAAAATTTTTTAAATAGTTCAGCAACTAAATTATAATTTTTTTAAATAAATAACCAAAATAAAAATTTACTTATAATTTAATGATTAATAGTATAATTTATCCATTAAAAAATTTTTGAAAATTTATTTATATATATAAACTATATCCATATAAATTAAAAAAAATAGTCTAAGGCACAGTTTATACCCTACCATTTGGACACTAAGGCTCCGTTTGTCTGTCGTGAAGGAGGAAAAGGAGAGACCGTTTCTGGAAATTTTTGGAATGGAGGAGTTAGGAAAGATTTTGAATTTTCTCTGTATTTTAATAATGAAAAATCTTTCCAATTCCTCCCATTCCACTGATTTCCAGCACTTCCTCTCCATTTTCTTACCTTTCTTCAATCCTTTTTGTTTCATCATTTCCTGCAGTTTGTAAGTGAAATCGGTAAACCTTACCTAATTTTCTTTAGGTAAACAATCTATACCTAATTCTAGTTCTTTATAAAATTATTCCTTTTCTTTGAGACTAAATTGGTGCAAAATTTGCAGGAGGAAACAGTAGACGATTTTGCAGAAAGTGGTCATGATCCTCTCATTGCATCGTTGTATCAGATGGACCTGGATAGGGCTCAATTTTTGCTGAGATCTTATCTTCGGGTTCGGCTGCAGAAGATGGACTTCTAATTCTCTTGGTCTGTTTCCTTTTGGTTGTATCTTCAGCTTGTGTTGTTCCTGGGAAAGCTGAAAAATGATACTATTCTTTGAATGGAGTTTGAGATCAATTGAACCATTCTGGTTCTACCATTTATTGATTTCTGTATGAATTGCTACCTGAAATCTCTTATATTTTCTCATTGAATTTCTGGGTCATGGTGTTGGTGCAGATTGAGAAATTCATGTTTCATATCTGGAAAATGGATACTTATAGGAATCGGCTTTCAATATAAGAGGAAAAGTTTACCGAAAGGTAAAAGGCTCTGAGTTGAATTACATTTATTAAGTTTATTTGGCAAACTTGGTTTAAAACTCCATATTCTGGGTATAGATGAGCATCTTAATATATCCGAAAAAGTTATCTTTAAAACTTGATTTCATGGTTTCAGGTGTATTCGTGATATTGGGAAACATCTTGAAGAAACTGTTCTGTCAAAATTGCCTGATAATTATCAGTCTGTATTAAAGCAGTCGATTATAAGTGGAGAAGATGATATGGGTAACTGAAATAATCTTTTCTCCAACATTTACACTTCCTTGATAAGGCATCACTTTTCCTGTTCAGGTTTCATATGTGCTTTGAAGTTAATAGTATGTGGTGCTTGGAATGAAAAGAACATGAAATCCTTGGTTATGCAGTAAACCATGTTATTCCAACCCTTAATTTTTCTTGAAGTATCATGTCCAGTACACATGGGGATATGATCTTCGAAATATATAGAAAAAATACATTGCAATTTGTAACTAGTTCTCTCTTAGGTTTACACCTTAACAGGCTTTAGTTTGTTTTTCTTGAGTGATTTCTGTTCAAGTACTTGGAACTTGTGGTTGATTTGAAAACAAAGTCCACTCATTGACTGCAATTTTGTTTACAATTTGCCTATTGATTATTGATTTATGTCTATGATTTTCAGTTCCAGAGCCACAACTAGACACATTTGTTGTTGCCAAATGCGAGAGAGCAACAAGGCCTTTGTACCTTGATGGCAGCAGGCAATTTGCAAGCTTTGATAGCAGGCAATTCGCTATTCTCACTTGTTTATAGCTTCTGCTCTTAGAATTAGTAAATGCCATTCCTTTCCAGTTTACTAGCTAACAAAATTGTTACCATTCATCTAGCAGGGATGACCACTTTCAAATGGTGCCTGGAAATCTATGCATTTTGCGTTACAGGCCATTTCAAGAGGAACTGATGAGTGGAAATATCAGTTTAGTTTAAGAGCCTACCTAATTTGTAGCAATAGCAGCAACGTAAAGACGGTATAAAAAACTGATTCTGACTTTTACAATTTGTAAATACGAATTTGTTCTGGATCTAAGATTTCTGGGTACTTGGTAGTTGGTAGTTAGGCACGCTGTTGAAATTTGGAACATACATGGTGATGAGGATTCTTTGAAATTTAAGCTTCCATGTCTATGCATTTAGATGTTGTTATGTTTATTTTTTTGGTCTGAAAAAAGTTTTTAAGTGACGGGGTTTCTCTCAGTTGAGGGTAATGACATGCCACTGAATTTATAGAGGGTGAAAGACGTACTTGCTGATCATTCATCAAATAAGATAAGACTGTTTATTATTAAATTCATTACCAAACTGGGTTTATAGAGGGTGAAAGATGTTGGTATGTTTATTTTTATTGTTACGTGAATATCAAGTTTTTTTCTTTTAATTTTAAAATGTCACATCAAAAAATTTAATAAAAAATTTTAACAGTGATAATAACTGGATTTGAATTTTTAAATCTAAAAATATAGGGCCATATTCTTAAAAAGTAAAAATAGAAAACTTAAATTCTAAATGTTCAAAATGTATAAGACTTAAATTTATAATTATTCAATCCTTGTTTTTTTATTTTTTAACACAATTACAAATAATTTATTTGACTTTGGTTGTTTTCAATTTATGACGGTTAATAATGTAGCTTAATAATTGAGTATTATTATATATTTAATTTGATTTATTTATTTATAAATAAATCATTCAATATATGTAAAAACAATTTAAAATATAAAAATTTATTAATATGTATAAATTTATTAATATATGTAAAAACAACTTTTCCGGAAAATATTTTCAGGAAATCTGCCAAACAACAGAAAATATTTTACACAGATTCATTCAACTTTCATACCTATAACTTAGTTCGTCCCATTATCCATTATTCTATATTACAAGAATTTAACCCAATCCAGTAGTATGAACCATAAAAGAAAATACCTATTAAACTCGATCACAGAAATACCGATTCTGGTACCTATTATCCAAAGAGGAATCATTCCAATAGTATAGGCCATTTATCCCGCTTCCTCCGCATTTCATCAAGTGGTCATGCTAAAGACATAAATAGTCATAGATAATTATGAGATACAATCCTTCCGAATGGGATAAGAGAATTCCTACTATTATTTAGTATTCTACTACTCTTTTTTTCTTAATTGAAGAAATAATTGGAAAATAAAGCAAAGCAAGTACAAAAATGAGTAATAACCCCCAGTAGAGACTGGTACGATTCAATTCAACATTTTGTTCGTTCGAGTTTGATTGTGTCATAGCTCTATAATTAATTCAAATTAGGTTTATCATTGGATGAACCGCATGCATTCTTGATATTGACCCCAAAAAGAAACTAGGTAGAAGTACAACTAGTCAGTGAACAACCAACCATCGTGACCGTAAAAAATTGGATAGGTTCGATCTATGGTCATTGGGTCCTCCTAAAAAGATCTACTAAATTCATCGAGTTGTTCCAAAGTGATAACATGATTATTTTACATGTTTTCTTGTATATAATTCGGTGTATTTCTGAAATTAATCCCTACTAATTTGCATTTTTATGATTTAATTCTTGTCAGGGACGCAATTGATCTAAACATCTTTGAAAAGGGCTAAATTGAAAGAAAATCATGAAAATTGGGCCAAATCAAGAAGATGGAGAGAGCCAAGGACTCATCAAGCAATTGACTTTGTAAAAGCCAAAATTAGAAAATTCTATTTTAAGTTTATTTTAATTTTATTTATTTTTAATTTTATTATTATTTTAGATTTTATATTAATTAATTTAGGCTATTTTTAGTAAACTCTATTAGTATAAATAGGGGTTAAATGTAATTGGAAAATCATTCAATAAATTCTCCTTTCTTCTATTCCTATTTAGAGTTGTTTTTCTCTCTTTTCCTATTGCAAATTAGAATAGGATTCCTTTTATTTTTCCTTCAAGCCAACGTCAACATTCTGCCATTTTCCAATCCAATTGTTGGTTTTTCCAAAATTGGTTTAATTACTTCCCAAGCCCCCAATTCCTTCCTAAATTTCTATCATCTTTTAAACCAAGCCAAAACACAACCTTCAAGCATGAGTGAAATCATGCGACACTAAAACCCTTTTCAGCCTTAAGCCGGTATTGACCCCGTCAAAAAGCCCGTGAGTTACGAACCCGAGCTATCTAACTCTTGATTTCCGATACTTATTATTTATCCGGATTAAGAGTATGACTTCGTCAACTCACAAAGTCAGGTCATGCTAAGTCAAAAAAGACGTCGTTTGAGTTAGTGCGGCTGGACATACAGTTGGAATTCCGAAAGGATCGATTGTCTAATCGGTTTTTCCGTGAACACATTGGCGTGCCAAGTGGAGATTGCCGCTTGGTTCCGTCAAGGGAAATAGTAACCGGATTTAAATGTCCCAACGTTTGAGGGCATTGGTTCGAGCTAGGCTCTTCTAGAACGCAAAGCTGCCGAAGTTCTAAACCACGAACGTTTCGTAGGTTGTTCGATCGGTAAGGGTTAGTTATAGGACGTTCCATAACTAATTTACACAAGGAAGAGTTGGTGTCCGAGGCGTCCTTGGTAGCTATAACTAGCTTATCGGAAAAGACGAGTTCATCTAATTTCGAGGATCGAGTCAAAGACGGAAAAACCCGTGCTTGAGGCTGAGCTAAGTTTTATCGATTTCTTTTCAGACTATTTCAATTTATTTTCTTATTTAATCTGTTACTTTTTACGTTTTTATTTTCTCGTATGCTGTTTGGTGTTTAACATTTTACTCCCCCCAAACGTCACGGGCACGACAATTGCCCGCACACTAACTCTGGTCAAGAGATAGACGATTTTTCAAGAAACCGGTCTCATGGGATCGACCCTACTCCTATCTTCGTTGAAATTCGCACTAGGTGTAGGTTTATATTGGTGGAATCGACAGCCATCAATTTTGGCGCCGTTGCCGGGGACTGGCAACACTTAGAATTGTTAAATCGTCTTCATGACCAGATCTTCATCAGGAAGTCTCGAATACGACCCAGAGATCGAGAAATCAACGCGAGCGCGACGAAAGGAGACAGAAGCTCTTAAACGCGCAGTAAAGCGTGTCGAACTAGGACAAGGGATCCTAGAATCGACGTCGAAAAATTGAGCGAAGCAATTCGTACAGAGGCAATTCGACGAGGGAAACAAGTCGAAGTGGTTGGAATTGAGACCGAACCACTTCTTGAAACAACAGAAGAAAAAGGCAACCTCGGTGAACCAGTAAGAATGGCGAACCGAACCATTCGTCAACTAGCCGCTGCTCCCAACGAGCAAACACCATTATGCATCAACTATCCTACTGGAGGAACCCCGTTCGAGCTGAAATCAGGCTTGATTCATCTTTTGCCCACCTTTCGAGGCCTGAAGAATGAAAATCCGCACACCCACTTGAGAGAATTCCACATGGTCTGCTCAAGCATGAAACCGCAGGGAGTACTCGAAGATGAAATCAAACTTCGAGCCTTTCCTTTTTCTTTAGTTGATACAGCGAAAGAATGGTTATTTTACTTACCTCCCGATTCTATCACAACGTGGGATGACTTATCTCGTGTTTTTCTTGACAGGTTCTTCTCAGCATCACGAGCAGCTGAACTTCGGAGGGACATAGTGGGGATTCGCCAAACGGAGAATGAATCGCTCTACAACTATTGGGAGCGGTACAAAAAATTATGTGTAAGTTGTCCTCAACACGGGTTGACCGAACAATCACTCCTTCAGTATTTCTATGAGGGATTGCTCCCTATGGAAATGAAAATGATCGATGCTGCTAGTGGAGGGGCACTTGTCAATATGACTCCTCAAAGGGCGAGAGAACTGATATCCACCATGGCGGCGAATTCGCAACAATATCAGCCAAATTCGGAACCCACAAGACGGGTTCATGGGGTAAACGTTTCATCTTTAGAAGATAAGTTGGATAAGCTTACCAATGTTGTTCAATGTTTGCTTACAGAGAAAAAGAATCCGACCCAACTATGCGGAATTTGCGCTCCATCTGAACATCATACGGATTCGTGCCCAATCCTTAACGACAATTCAATATCACATGTTGATGCTGTTGGAGGTTTTTCGGGATCTCCTCAAAGACGTTATGATCCTTTCTCCAACACCTACAATCCTGGGTGGAAGGATCACCCCAACTTGAGTTACGGAGGTAATCCCCGATATAATCAATCGTACCAACCGTGACCTCTGCAACCACCACAACAGCAACCCAAGTTGAGCACATCTCTAGAAGCTATTGTGGAAAGACTTGCTGCCGATACTGCGAAATATCAACAAAGGACAGACGCATCAATACAAGAGTTGACCAACCAGGTTAGTAAACTCTCGATGGCAGTTAATCGCTTGGAATCTCAAGGTAAATTACCTTCCCAGACAGAGCCGAATCCTCGACAGAATGCAAGCGCAATAACTCTTCGTAGCAGAAAGGTTCTAGAAACAGTGCCAACCAAAAGTCGTGGGCAAGACAAGGAACGAGAAAGGCAAGTGATGGATCCAACAGCTAGGCCAGAGTCAGAAATTCAGAAATTCAGAAATCGATTGTGATGCCACCTCCTTTTCCAGGAAGACTTGCCAAAGATAAGAAAGAGAAGGAGGAAAAAGAAATTCTCGAAACGTTCAGGAAGGTGGAGGTAAATATCCCTTTACTCGACGCTATCAAACAAATCCCTCGTTATGCGAAATTCCTTAAGGAATTATGTTATAGCAAGAGAAGGTTGATAGGTAACGAAAGAGTAAGTGTTGGAGAAAATGTCTCTGCAGTACTGCAAAAGAAAGTTCCTCCCAAATACAAGGACCAAGGTATGTTTGCTATTTCTTGTGAGATAGGTAATGTAGGCATTAAGAAAGCCATGTGTGATTTAGGGGCTTCAATTAATGTTATGCCTTATTCTACTTATAAGTTGATTAATGTGGGTCCTTTGAAAGAAACAGGTGTAATAATTCAGCTGGCAGACAGGTCAGTCATCTATCCCGAGGGACTACTCGAAGACGTCCTTGTTAAAATTGACGAATTAGTTTTCTCTGCAGATTTCTACATTATCAATATGGAAGATGATAACTCAACTAATTCGTCTGACATTTTACTTGGAAGGCCGTTTTGAAGTACCGCAAGTGCAAAGATCGATGTTCGGAATGGAACGCTGACAATGGAATTTGATGGCGAAATAGTGAAATTCAACGTCTACGAAGCCATGAGTCATCCTAACTCACTATTAAATATTTCTAGCATTGATATTATAGATTGCTTAACTCAATGTTATTCTGAATATCGTAACCTCGATGAGTTGGAAACTGTTCTTTACAGGAGCATTGACATGGATGTTTTACGTCGTCTGGAGGAATTAGCTGTCATTGAAGATCCGTTGCAAGAAATTGTCAAACACTTAGAAACGCAACCATCATTGACGAACCAAGGTAATCCATTTGAACTATTACCTTCCCAAACTAAAATGTTACCTTCGATTGCAGCCACCAACCTTGGAGCTTAAAGAATTACCGGACCACCTTAAGTACGTCTTTTTGGGAGAAAAAGACACCTTACCGGTGATAGTGTCAAAGAAACTGACCAAAGACGAGGAGCAAAGTTTAGTTCGAGTTCTGCGAAATTATAAGGAAGCCATAGGATGGACAATAGCCGACATAAAAGGACTAAGTCCGTCCACATGTATGCACAAAATTTTCATCGAAGAAAACGCGAAACCCAAGAGAGATGCTTAGAGACGCCTTAATCCGCCCATGATGGAGGTAGTAAAGAAGGAGATCCAGAAGATATTAGACGCTGGAATGATATACCCGATTTTCGACAGTAATTGGGTTAGCCCGGTCCATGTCGTGCCCAAGAAAACTGGCGTGACAGTAGTGAAAAATTCGTTAGGAGAGCTGGTTCCTACACGAGTTCAGAATGGATGGAGGGTTTGCATCGACTACAGAAAATTGAATGCAGCAACACGAAAAAACCATTTTCCACTCCCTTTCATCGATCAGATGCTCGAACGATTAGCTGGTAAGACCCATTATGTTGTCTCGATGGATATTCGTGATTTTCCGCATTTCGTGAGTCTCGGAGGATCAAGATAAGACGACTTTCACGTGCCCATTCGGAACGTTTGCATATAGACGAATGCCGTTTGGACTCTGCAATGCTCCGGCTACTTTTCAAAGATGTATGGTGAGCATATTCTCCGATTATGTCGAGAAAATCATCGAAGTCTTCATGGATGACTTCACGGTATACGGTAACTCTTTTAATGAATGTCTTGATAATCTTGCTAAAATACTTCAAAGATGCCTAGAATTTAATCTTGTTTTAAATTATGAGAAATGCCATTTCATGGTTGACAAAGGGTTAATTTTAGGTCATATAGTTTCCTCGGAAGGAATTATGGTTGACAAGGCAAAAACGGATGTTATTAACTCACTACCTTACCCCACATCTGTGAGGGAGGTTCGTTCATTTCTTGGCCATGCAGGATTTTACAGACGGTTCATGAAAGATTTCTCGAAAATCGCGCGACCACTTTGTAGCCTGTTACAAAAGGATAAAGAATTTGAGTTCGATCAGACTTGTAAAGACGCATTCGACGTGCTAAAGCAGAAATTGGTCTCCACTCCAATAGTGCAGCCACCAAATTGGGACTTCCCGTTCGAAATTATATGTGATGCCAGTGACCAAAGTGTGGGAGCTGTTCTCGGCCAAAGGATAGGGAAAGAGCCTCATGTTATCTACTATGCTTCGAAAACTTTGGACGCTGCCCAAAGCAATTACACAACCACCGAGAAAGAACTACTAGCTATTGTGTTTGCTTTAGATAAATTTAGATCTTACTTATTGGGAACTAAAGTAATTATCTTTTCTGATCATGCAGCTTTAAAGTACTTGATAGGGAAGAAAGAAGCAAAACCCCGATCGATCGTGTGGATACTTTCTCCTACAAGAGTTTGACTTTGAAATACGAGATAAAAAAGGATGCGAAAACCTAGTAGCTGACCATTTGAGTCGATTACCGATTCCAGTAAATGACACACCATTGAAGGACAACTTCCCAGATGAAAGCCTGTTTGCAGCAAATGCGGTTCATCCTTGGTACGCAGACATAGTAAATTATCTCGTTACAGGTACTATTCCTTCAGATTTACCAAGGTCTAAAAGAGATAAGATTAAAAAGGATGCACGGTATTACATTTGGGACGATCCTTACCTTTGGAAACATTGCTCAGACCAGGTAATTCGACGGTGTGTAGCCGAAACAGAGGTACAGTCTATCTTAACTTTTTGTCATTCTTATGCATGTAGAGGACACTTTGGACCTAAACGAACTGCACACAAAATTCTCGAATGTGGGCTATTTTGGCCTAATATATTTCGCGATGCCTTTTTATTTTGCAAAACATGTGAAAAATGCCAAAAAGTTGGCAACCTTGGTCGTCGAAGTGAGATGCCCCTTACTCCAATTCATATTTGTGAAATTTTTGATGTCTGGGGCATCGACTTTATGGGTCCCTTCGTTTCTTCTTTTGGTAATTTTTATATACTTTTAGCTGTTGATTATGTCTCTAAGTGGATAGAGGCAAAAGCCACTCGTAATAATAACGCTAAAATTGTGGTTGACTTTCTTAAGAGTTTCATTTTTTCAAGGTATGGCACTCCACGAGCGATAATCAGTGATAGAGGAACTCATTTCTGCAACAAGCTTGTAGGTGCACTAATGGAGAAATATGGAGTGACTCAACGAATTGCCACTGCTTACCATCCACAAACAAACGGACAAGCCGAAGTGTCGAATCGAGAGATCAAGTCCATTTTAGAAAAGACAGTTAAACCTAACAGGAAGGATTGGAGTTTGAGACTGAATGACGCACTTTGGGCTTATAGGACGGCTTACAAGGGACCAATAGGCATGTCACCTTACCGACTCATTTTCGGTAAACCGTGCCATCTTCCGGTCGAGCTAGAGCACAAGGCATTTTGGGCAGTTAAGCAGTGTAATATGGAGATGGAGTCTGCAGGAAAATTTCGGAAGTTGGACATCCAAGAACTCGAGGAAATTAGAAATGACGCGTATGAAAATGTTCGAGTTTATAAAGAAAAGACGAAGGTGTTTCATGACAAATTCATCACTCGAAAAGCAGTTTTCAATAGGACAAAAAGTTCTCCTATACGACTCCACCTTAAAAATTTTCGCTGGTAAGCTTCGATCCAAATGGATAGGACTGTTTATTATTACTAATCTATTTTCTAATGGTGCAGTGGAAATTCAAAGTGAAGAAACACGAAAGTGCTTTAAGGTGAATGGGCATCGACTAAAACCCTTTTTCGAGAATTTTCAAACACACACAGTTAAGGAGATTATTCTTAACGAGCCCGACAATTGAATGAACAGGTCGTCGAGCCAACGACGTTAAACAAAAGCGCTTTTTGGGAGGCAACCCAAATTTCTTCTTATTTATTTAATTTTGATTTTTTTAGTAAATCTTGGGTGTAGATAAATAATTTTTTTTTACTTAGTTCAATTTTTGATGTTTTCAGGAAAAGTTGGAGAGCATAAATTTTTCCCAAAAGTCGGATAACAGTGGTGGCACGGGCACGACATGCATTTACCAAAATTAAAAAAAAAAAAACCCCAACCTTTATAAAACATCCATTCAACCCATCTCACCCCACCTAATAAAAAAAAACTCAAAACCCAAACCCATTAATCCAAATACCCATTACCCAAGTTTAACCCATTTAACTTAACCCATTTTACCCAACCACCCAATTCTACCCATCTTAACTTACCCAATAAAAAACCCCCAAACCCAATACACACCCAAATGACCCAACACCTAACCCAAACAAAACAAAAAGAAAAAAAAAAAATAAACCCAACCGTCCAAAGAAGAAAAAGAATAGAAAAGAAAAGTAAACACCCAAAATCCCAATCCCTTTCATCTTCTTCATCTTCTTCATCACACAAAAGAAAAAAAAAACAAACCCTCAACCCAAAACTACCTCACACCGCCGGCGTCCTACCACCACCGTCACCGTCACAACACCGTCGCTGACGTATCACGCTGCCACCAACGCCGTTTTCCTCCCCCTTTCCAAACGCCGAACACCCCAACCACCACAACTTCCTCCATTTTCTTTCAACCACCACAAAACTCCACTCCATTCCTCTCTTTTCCACTGCCGTTCAGCCCTTTCACCGTCGTTAAGCCACTCCAACATAAAATGTGACTCACGACGCCGACAGCCCCTAACCATCACCCTTTTTTCTTATTTTTCTTTTCTTTCTTTTCTCTCCACACAAAACTACCCCTAACCACGTCTTCCACCGCCACCACCACCGTTCACCCTTCAAAAATCGTCCAAAAAAATGTGCCGTGATACTCGTCGCCGCCCTCACCGTCCGCCGCCGCAACCACCGCCGAGCGCCGCCGTCATCCCTTTTGACAGAAAAGAACCGAACCTTTGTGTCGCTACCACAGACGCAATGGTCCGAACTAGAAACCAAACGGCCGACGACATTTCGATTCAAGTTTTGCTCAACCGAAATCGACACCGTTTCACCGCACCTCCTTTTGTCGATTTAGTCGACGGAAATGCTCCTCCACAACCTCCACCACAACAACGGGCCGGCCCATCTAGAACCCGACGTCAAAAAAGGCCAACCCCGATCGAGTCAGATACTTCGGGTAGTCTCGAAGAAGTCGGGACCTCTAACGACAACGTCGAAGCTACACCTACTGTCGACGAACAAATTACTCAATGCCAAACCTGAAGTCGTCGACAACCGACACGAGAACCTTCGACACCCCCGAACAGCAGTACTGATACTGCTGAAGAAGATAATCCACCCGACTCGCCTAACGAGCACATTCGACCACCCCGAAATAGCCAATGCAACAGACGGAGTCGAGCCAATACAATTCCAACGGAAAATCGACTTCGTGGGTTTCTCGACTTCTCGACATCGGAGCATCGAACACGATACGATGCCATCCGACAACGCTCGCTCCCGGTCTGTAAGCAAATCGATTTTCCCACTCTTGAACTTCTTGATATGCATGCTGCTGTGCTTCATTATTTTGATGCTATTGGTTGGACTTTATATGCTAATATCACTTATAATGCATATTATGAATTAGTATATGAATTTTACACAACTTTTAGCTTCAATATTAATGCCTTGCAAACTGTTGAATCGCAAAATGTTGTATGCTTTCGTTTGCTTGGAAAATCGAACAACTTTGATGCACAGCATGTTTATCGTGTTTTAACTGATTCTGATCGTTTGTATAATCCGAAAACTACAAAAGACTTATTGGTGCATGAACCTGCTTTGAAATATATTCACCGATTTTTGGCATTTAGCTTTTCAGGTAGAAATGATGCATCAGCGGCTTTGACTAAAACTGAACTGTTCTTTTTGTGGTGCATGCATTCGGGTTTTAAAGTAAATCTGGGATATTGGTTCGCACGTAATTTATTTATTTCTAATCTAGCCTCTCAACTTTTTTCTGAAATTGATTTCTCAACTTTCACTTGTGCATATAGTATGAGCAGCCTAGACAAATATTGTTTGGACTCTATGGGATTGCTTGCCGGCACCCCTACTTCGTTTTATTTTGTTCCTCCAGGTACACGAACTACTCGCGAGAATATGGTTTTTCGCCAACGCCCAAGAATTGACACAAGAGAACACGAGGAACAACCTCCGTCTGTGGAGGATCGTTTAGAACGAATCGAGGCAAGACTTGGAACGATGGAAGCTCAAGTCTCCACAATTCTTGATATCCTACAAAACCGTTACCCCCAACATCGACAAAATCATTGAAGAGACAAATGGGGAGTATTCTGAATTTTTTTATTTTGTTAATATGAGCTGCTGATTTTTTATTTTACTATCTATTATATGCACACGCTTGAGGGCAAGCTTAGAATAAGTAGGGGGGATGAATAGAGTAAGTATGCATGGATGGTTGACTGATTTTTGCTACATGATTCTCTTTTGCATATGTTTAATCTTGCATTGAATTCATTCAGCAATTTATTTTGACGATGAGCCTTTAATCTCATACTTAATCAACTTGGACAATTGGGTAAAGTTTTTTTTTAAATGCTCAAACATATAGATTAATCGACACTTATGTTTTAAGGTTGATGTATATAACTAGATTTTCATGAATTGATTGTTTGAAAAATATTTTCTTGTGCACGTAAAAAAAAAAGAGAAATTAAATAAATAAATAAAGGCCCAAGTTATGAGTGAAAGCCTCGAAAATGTGACCGGATTAAGTAACCGGGGTGAGGTGCTTGGGTTGTCATCTCATCTCGCGTAAAAAGGTTCGAGTGACGAGTCGATGGCTTAATAACACTCCGCTAACGGAGCCCCATAATAAAGGCTGCTTGAACTGAGTAACCGGGATAGGGTGCTTGGGTTGTCATCCTAGTTCGCGTAAAAAAGGTTTGACCATGTCTAGTTTTTTTTTTTTCCTAAAGTATAGTTAATTAATAATGCCTTGCAATTTATTGGATTCAAACTCAATTTAATTATCTAGTTCGCATACTTCGATTTTTATGACACAAGTTTTGTTGATAAAACTATATGTTCTAAGCATTTATTTAATTATTTTTACCTATGTTGTCTATATTGAGTTTGGATGTGGAAAATAGGCTCGATTCTTAATAAATTGTGGAATTAATTTTAATGTCTGAAAGAACAACATGCTTGAGGGCAAGCATGAGCTAAGTAGGGGGGATTTGATAACATGATTATTTTACATGTTTTCTTGTATATAATTCGGTGTATTTCTGAAATTAATCCCTGCTAATTTGCATTTTTATGATTTAATTCTTGTCAGGGACGCAATTGATCGGAAACATGCTGAAAAGGGCTAAATTGAAAGAAAATCATGAAAATTGGGCCAAATCAAGAAGATGGAGAGAGCCAAGGACTCATCAAGCAATTGACTTTGTAAAAGCCAAAATTAGAAAATTCTATTTTAAGTTTATTTATTTTTAATTTTATTATTATTTTAGATTTTATATTAATTAATTTAGGCTATTTTTAGTAAACTCTATTAGTATAAATAGGGGTTAAATGTAATTGGAAAATCATTCAATAAATTCTCCTTTCTTCTATTCCTATTTAGAGTTGTTTTTCTCTCTTTTCCTATTGCAAATTAGAATAGGATTCCTTTTATTTTTCCTTCAAGCCAACGTCAACATTCTGCCATTTTCCAATCCAATTGTTGGTTTTTCCAAAATTGGTTTAATTATTTCCCAAGCCCCCCATTCCTTCCTAAATTTCCATCATCTTTTAAACCAAGCCAAAACACAACCTTCAAGCATGAGTGAAATCATGCGACACTAAAACCCTTTTCAGCCTTAAGCCGGTATTGACCCCGTCAAAAAGCCCGTGAGTTACGAACCCGACCTATCTAACTCTTGATTTCCGATACTTATTATTTCTCCGGATTAAGAGTATGACTTCGTCAACTCACAAAGTCAGGTCATGCTAAGTCAAAAAAGACGTCGTTTGAGTTAGTGCGGCTGGACATACAGTTGGAATTCCGAAAGGATCGATTGTCTAATCGGTTTTCCGTGAACACATTGGCGTGCCAAGTGGAGATTGCTGTTTGGTTCCGTCAAGGGAAATAGTAACCGGATTTAAATGTCCCAACGTTTGAGGGCATTGGTTCGAGCTAGGCTCTTCTAGAACGCAAAGCTGCCGAAGTTCTAAACCACGAACGTTTCGTAGGTTGTTCGATCGGTAAGGGTTAGTTATAGGACGTTCCATAACTAATTTACACAAGGAAGAGTTGGTGTCCGAGGCGTCCTTGGTAGCTATAACTAGCTTATCGGAAAAGACGAGTTCATCTAATTTCGAGGATCGAGTCAAAGACGGAAAAACCCGTGCTTGAGGCTGAGCTAAGTTTTATCAATTTCTTTTCAGACTATTTCAATTTATTTTCTTATTTAATGCTCCTTTTACGTTTTATTTTCTCGTATGCTTTGGTTTAACATTTTACTCGCCCCAAACATCGCGGGCACGACAATTGCCCAGACACTAACCTGGTCAAGAGATAGACGATTTTTCAGTAAAACCAGTCTCTGTGGGATCGACCCTACTCCCTATACTGCTGAAATTCGCACTAGGTATAGGTTTATATTGGTGGAATCGACAGCCATCACAAAGAATCAAAAAGGCCAGTTATTAATGGAATTCCTTATCGGCTCTCTGTAAAATACTCGTTTTGGACGAGGGCTTCCAAACATATCATAAGCTAAACATGTGCTGACGAATAACCAACCCGCGATGAACAGGGAAGGTATAGTAATACTATGAATGATAAAATATTTTCAGTAAATCATTTTCCAGAAAAGTAAATCATTTTCCAGAAATCATTTTTCGAAAAACATTTTACTGGCAAACAAACGGACCTTAATATAATGGCGACTTCCATTAAAAATAAATTTATAAGTTACCATAATCACATGTTTCCATATTAAAATAAAAATAGTATTAATAGTATTAACATTTTTTGTATTTTTAAAATATTACATATTTTTAAGATTGATTAACATTAATATAATTAATTCTAATTTCGTTATATATTTTTAAAAATATTTTGAATTACATTATTTTTTATTTTTTTAGGAAATTCATTAATGTTGTTAAATGAAAACTAATATTATAAAGTTAATATATACAATGCACTGGAATACAAACTACTTATAAATTATTTTTATATATTAAATTTTGTGTATTGAATTTTAGCTTAATTGATGTACGCATTGTTATCAGTGTAGGAAATTATGGGTTTAAACACCTTGAAGTGCGCTTACCTTTCTATTATATTACAATTTAATTTGTATACTTGTGTTGGTAAAAAAAAATTACTATATAATAGAATTCTTATGTTTATTTATAATTTATAATCTAAAATAATAATATAATATAATCTATCCACAATCTATATCTATTATATATATAAAAGCTTAAATTTGGACAAATTTTTGAATAACTTTTATTTAATTCATCATATTGTTGAAATTTTTTTATTTTAAATATTTTTTTATTTTTAAGATTTATTATATGGGTGAATAAAAAATTTATTTTTACGAAAATAATTTATTTGATCAAAAATTCATCATAAGAATTCTTATTCTATTAAAAGATTTGAATTTATATGATGATAAATAAAAAAATCCAATTTTATATTAAATTATTTTATATTTATATTGTATATAACGATTTTGATTAACTTAGTGTCATCCATAATTAGGTCCAAATTTAGATGTTAAATTATCAAAAGGCACTTATTTTAATAAAGTAATAAATATTAATTTAAAGATATTTTTTTATGTAAAAACAAGAAAATTACAATCTTATTATGAGATTTGAACCCAAGACACCATAAGATATCCTCTCTTAACTCTATCATTTCAACAAAAGCAATATTTAGTTTTTATGTCAATTTTTAATAAATATATTACATAATTATTTTCACCTACATTATAAGTGTGCCATAATCTAATTTATATTATTAGGTTTTTATCAACCAAAAAAAGGTAAAAAGAATAGAATTTATATTACATTTGTTTTATATAGAATATTTTAATTATTTATATAATGAGTAAGTTTATCTTTCATATATAAATTTTATAAATATTATATTATATTTATGTTAATTAATTATATATTATCTATAACTTATTATTTTTAAGAAAAATAAAAATTAAATAATGAAGAGTTTAATTTAGCATATATCAATTTTATGGTTTTTATAAATGCTTTAACAATATTAGAAAATTTTTATTAGCACTATATTGAATCATCAAAATATTTTATATATGTTGATTATGTTAATTAGTTATTATTTTGAATAATGGCGCTTCGGATTAATTATATAAAGTAAAACTATAATGTATATGGATATATTAAAAATGATTTAATTATGGTTTTAAAAATATTTTTACTATTATAATATTTGAAATTGCTAAATAAGTTAATATATTTTAATTATATACAATGAATATTATTTTACACTAATTACAATGATTAAAATAAAATATTTAAAAAACTAATTAAAGAATTAAATGTGTAATTATAGCAACTTAGCAAGGAAGAAGAAGAAGAACCTGTTTGCACTAACAAGAGAATGAAGGAAAATGGTTCTAAGGGGGTATTCCTCAAAAGGGAAAAACAATTTAGCAAGGTGATTTCTTACTCATTATTGGGACTGCATTTGGAAGACTACACATTTTGCACTCACAAGTAGAGAAAAAGAGAAAAACAAGTTTTTAACTCAAATGAAAGAAGATGATTTCATTGAATTAATGAATAATTCTGAATGGTTCTAGCCTTTTATATAGGCTTCACAATAGCTAAAATTAGTAAGCGCAAAGCTAAAAATAGCAAAACCAAATACGAGAAAAATCATCAACCATATTTGGTAATCCCTAATTTTTATGGATGATTTATTTACCAAAAATATCTCAACAATCCCTCCCTTAAACTGAAAGTGTACTTTCAATTTAATACATATTTACTACTTGACGTCGAAGGCCAAGTATTTTCCTGAACTTGACAAATGATGCCAACTTGAGAGGTTTGGTAAATACATCAACAACTTGACCCTCACTTCTACAATATTCTAACCCAATTTCTTTTTTATTGCTAAAATCTCGTAAAAAGTACAATTTTACATCAATATGCTTGTTTCTTCCATGTAGCATAGGATTCTTTGACAACTTGATGGTTGAGTTGTTATCACAGAAAGTTGTAGTGACTCTTTCTAGCTTGAATTGTAGTTGTTCAAGGATACTCTTAAGCCGAGTAGCTTGATAAGCACAAGCTGTAGCAGCAACAAATTCAGTTTCTGTACTTGATGTGATAATGGATTGTTTCTTAGATGACCATGAAATAGCCCCTGTGCCAAGCATAAAGACATAGCCTGAAGTGTTTCTTCTGCCATCTTGATCTCCTGCATAATCACAGTTGGTGAAGCCAATCATGTTTGACTTTTCACCCTTCTTGTAGAAAATCCCAAAATTCTTGTTCATTGCAAGTAACGAAGGATTCTCTTGGCATCTAATTAATGTTTTTTAGTTGAGCTCTCCATGTACCTGCTAATATGACTCATAGAATACATAATGTCTAGCCTCATAGCAGTTAAATACATCAAACTGCCTACAATTTGCTTGTAAAGTGTGCTATTCACCTTCTTCCCATCTCCTTCTTTAATTAACTTTAAGCCAAACTCAGATGGAGTTTTGGAAGATTTGCAATTCGTCATCTTGAATTTGTCCAAAATTTCTCTCACCTATTTTTCTAGGAGACAGAAATTCCATCATCATATTACATACTTTTAGGCGAAGGAAATAGTGCATCTTCCCAAGAACAGACATCTCAAACTCATCCATCATAGATTTCTCTTCCTCTAAGTATCCATGCAAGAATGTTGATTTGACATCTAATTAGAAAATAGGCTAAGAGTTCTATGCTGCTAAAGCAATCACCAATCTGATGGAATCATGTCTTGCAATTAGGGCAAAAACTTTTGTGTAGTCCACACCCTACTCTTGTTTGTACCTCTTAGCCACTAATCGCGCATTGCACTTGTCAATCTCCTCATTTTACTTCAACTTCGTCTTATAGACCCACTTGAAACCAATGGTTTTGTGCCTATTATGAAGATTAGACAACTCTCAAGTATCATTCCTTCCAATGGCTTTGATTTTAGCATTTATTGTCTCTTTCCATTTTGCCTCATTGACATCACTTTCAAAACTTGTTGGGTCACATTATGCAAATAATGCAAAATGAGTAATTGCATCATCATCTTCTCCAATTTCGGTTACCTCATAATCTTACATCCATATGGACCTTCTTCGAACACAACGAAGTGCTTCAACTGTTGCACTAGTTTCTTTTCCATGTGTAGGCAATACTTTAGTGGCTGGTGAAAAAGTATTCTCGAGCATTTCTTCAACTTTATTATCACAAGGACTTGAGTAGGTTGCACTTTATACCAATCCCAAGTGTTCTCTTAATCAAACATAACACCATGACTAATCATGACCTTCTTTGTCACAATATTAAACAATTTATATACCTTTGATGTTTCGCTAATACCAAGAAAAACGCACTTCTCACCTCCATCATCAAACTTCTTCTTTTTCTTCTCTGAGACATGTACATGTGTGCATGGGTTATGTATCATTTTTATACACTTGTATTAGTACATTTGAAATCTTAAATGGTTTGGAAATGAATTTAAATTGTCAGTAGTTGCTCCGTCAACGAATGTGACACCTTGTAATTCGAACTCGACAATCAAGTCGGGTATCAGGGTGTTACACCAAATGAGTTTCCCGAGGAATTACTAAGATATCCTCCCTATCGCGAGATTGAATTTGCAACTGAATTTTATTCAGGTATAGCTCTTGCGCCAATTGTGTCGTAAAGTATGGCGCCAACAAAGTTAAAAGAGTTAAAAACTCAATTGCAAGATCTCTTGGACTGCGACTTTATATGTCCTAGTAGATCGTCCTAGGGAGCTCCAATGTTTTTTTGTTAAGAAGAAAGATGGATCAGTGCAACTTTGCATTGCTTATTGGCGGTTGAATGAGCTAATGATTAAGAACCAATATCCATTGGATCTTATTGTAACACCCCACTTTTCTTGTGTTTAGATTATTAAAGTATGTTAAATAATTTGATTTGGTATGGTGGTTAAGTGCCTTAGATGTTTGCTTTAGGTCCTGGGTTTGATTTTTTTTTTTGGATTTTTCCTATTAATTTTGGCATTATATTAAGCTTAAGTTATTGGGCTTATTTTGGTCTGCTAGTGGTAAGGCATCAACTTATCCATAGATCTTGAGTTCAAATCCCGTTGTGATCAAATGTGAAAATATTTTTTTATTTTGGCTATTCTTTTGAAGTAGAGTTCAAATTAAATTCCATAAAATCTGGCAGGTTGGGATTTGGTTAAACTTTAATTACTTTAATTTTATTTTTTTAGTTATCACCCCTAATTTTACTCTCACTTCCAGCCGTCCAACTTTTCTCATACCTCTTTCACGTTTCTTTTTTTCTCCCATTTTCTTTTTTCTTCTTTCTTTTCTTTCACTTTTTTTTAGTTTCCTTTCTTTTTTGTTAATTTTAATTTTGAGCATCCTATCTTCTTCAGTGTTCGTGTGTATTACTCACAATTCATTCATAGTTCAAAGTGTGGTGTAAGTTTTGTCAATATATTTTTATGTTATTTTAGCCTTAATTTGTTCTTGAACAAGATTAGAGTTGTTGGTGTTTAGTTTCCTTTCCATGTTATGTTAAGTGTTTTCGTGATTTTGATTAATCGAAGGGTGTGAGAATCAAATTCCTCCAGCAGAGTAGTTCTCATTTGGACGCTGTTTTCTGAGTAGTAAGTACTTGAACTTCACTTTAGGGATTGAAATTTTGATAAAAGAATGTGATTTTGGATGGTTTGACGGTTAATTGGTGTGATTTGATGATTGATTATAGGATTCGTGAGTTTCCAGTTGTGTGGCTGATAAAAAAATATTGTCAGATGTGTGAGCTAGCCCAAAAAGCTCAATTGAAACTAAAAAAAAACCCGAAAACAGAGGCTATTTTTTAAATTGCCCAATGTCACACGACCGTGTGGCAAGCAGTGTGACAGATTGTGTCTGATTACATAGCCTGAACAAGTAGGCCATGTGGACCACACAGGTTGGCTTATTCGGTTATGTGTGCCTTTTAGGCCAATTTTAGGGGTTGATTAAGGGACTCAAAAAAAGGATCCATAGGCATTTTGGTACGCCTATAAAATCGAAAAATTTGGTAAGTTACACATGAGTAAGCTTAGAGAGCATGTTAAGTAAGATTCGCTTTGTATACGTTATGTGTTATGTTACGCTCTGTAAATATATGTTTAGACATGCATGCCGCGCAGCCTATATGGTACATATGTAAGTTAACATGATTATGTACATGCATTGGGGTGGGTTTTGATATTATGGAGGAAGTGTATTCTGGCAGTAGATTGTCTGGCAGCTCAGCTGCATATTTTGAGTGGCATACCGCCACATACTGGTGTGATTGGATGGATGGACTCCTCTTGTCCTAATTGGTGTAATTGGTTTGATGGAGATGAAGTGTAGCAGATAGGGATAGGATTTTTTTTGATATGCTATATGTTTTGAAATATACAAAAAAAAGATATATGTGTTCTTTAAATTCTAATCTAACATTTGCATATGTGTATGCTATGAGCAAGAAAATTTTGTATGTGAGCCAAGTCACACACTGGGCTTCTAGCTCACTCGTTTGTTTTGTTTCATTTCAGATGACCCTCAGGCTTATGATTGGGCGGCGATTCTAGAGCTCAGTTTGCACATTTTGGTTTAAGTATGATTTAGATTAAATTTTAGACTTTACGGACATTCGAACTTTTTGATTTGTCTTGGGACTTTAATTTTGGTTTGAATATTTTGCAAACGTATTAACTAAAATTGGTAGTTTTTAACAAGATGGCGTAAATGACAAAATTTTATGATTTTATAAGTTAATAACTCTAAAACATTTTTCCACTACAAGGCTTTAAAAATAACACGATGTTTTAGGACGCAAGTGGTTAAATGATTGTTTTTGTTTTATTTAAATCAATAAAACACGATTTTCGTCAAAGTGCGTACGTAATTTCCTAAATACTTACGTTTTCGATAAATCTATCAATTTTGTTACCTTTGAATTAAAAATGAGTTTAACACAAAAATTAATCACAACGTCTTTACGTAACAAAGTAACCTCCATAATTTGACCGTAACATCTAGGCCGGGTGTGGGGTGTTGCATTTGGTGGTATCAAAGCCAGACTACAAAACTTGGGCTGTGTTTGGGTCCAAAATGTTTGAGAAAAATAAAATTTTACTTTAATTGGAAATTTCATTAAAATTGACTTTTTTATTTTTGGAAAGTGAAATCAAGACTCCAGTGCCGATCCGAGTAAGAAATCTGAACTTTAATTATACTTTAGATATTTTTGTATGTGATATTTTAGTACAATTATTTGCTTTTAGAGACTGTAGTGCAATACCATATTCTCTAAACTCTTATATGTTCTTCCGGTAAAACTTTAGATTTAGGGTTTTTGAAATCTAAACTAATACATAAAACTTTGAAATTTCTAGATAAGATAATGAGTATACATAGATCCCGATGACGTGGTACCCGTGGGCACGGTGGGCATAGTCAGGGGCTCAAGCTGAGCTATTTCTATGGGTAGTATGCCCCAATTAGATACAAGTGAAACTATCAGAACTCCTACCACTGAGACTAAGTCAATGGCTTAGACTGTTGGGGACAAAGCATTATCCCAGGCTATGTTAAGGGTTTTGGAGAGGGTCGTCAGGACCCATACTGGATCTGGGAGTTAACGGTCGATAACTAAACGACTCCGGTCTAATGGAGCAAAATTGTTCAGGGTGTCGCTGGGATCATCCCGACAATGGTTGAATATTGGTTGATGGCCACAGAAAGAATTATGAATGATTTAGACTACACCCCTAAGTAGAAACTAAAGGGTGCAGTATCTTTGCTTCACGAAGAAGCTTACCAATGGTGGTTGAATGTGGAGGAGGGCGCTCAGCCTTATCGGGTAACTTGGCCTTATTTTTGGAACGCCTTCTAGAATAAGTATGTGGGGGCGAGTTATGTTGAGTCCTGTAGACGGGAGTTTATGGGGCTACTCAAGGAGATAGGACATTAGCCGAGTTTGAGGCTGAATTTTTGAGGTAGAGTATCCGGTTTGAGGATGGACTGAGGTACGACATTAAGATTTTGGTAGCTGCCCAGCAAGAGTGAGTCTTCGAAACTTTAGTGGAGAAGGCGAAGATTGCCAATGCGATTAAACGCGATGAGTACAAGAAAAGTGATAAGGAAAAGAGTCAGAATAAGAACAAGAGAGATTCGGGTCCTTCTAGTTCTTCGCATCAACATATGAAATGAGCCAAGTTTGAGAGGCCTCAATAGTTGGAGCCAACTGCTAGGGTTGAACGGGTTGCCGTCTGTGAGTACTATAATAGACATTATTCGAGTGAGTGTTGGAGGAGGATCAGGGCTTACTACATATGTGGACCTACTAAGCATAAGATTAGTTAGTGTCTTCGTATGGTTGAGCCAGTGCAGGCTTCGGTTTTGGATCAGGTTCAAGCTTAGAGGTTGTTCAGCAGCCTACTAGGGGTCATGGTCAGGTTAGGTGAGGTAATGGTTATGGTCGTGGTCAGAGGGCACCGGGCAGAGGTACAGTTCAGATTGATGCTAGACAATTATGTTTAGTTTATGCAGCGAGGTGCCGTGAGGATAGAGATGCTACTGATGTGATAGTCGATACATTTTTTATGCATTCACTCCCTTATTTTGCATTGATTGATTGTGGTTCCACACATTCTTACATTTTTAGTAGTGTATCGGGTAATTTGGGGATTTTGGTTGATGACACTAGTAGTGAGCTTTCGTGATTAGTCCTTTAGGAGGTTTCTGCTTAAGGTTCAGGGGTTTGTATTCTCGGCTGATTTGATGGAGTTGCCATTCAAAAAGTTTAATCTAATACTGGGTATGGATTGGTTGGTGGAGCATTATGTTGGATTAGATTGTGAATCTAAGAGGGTGACTTTTAAGGTTGAAGATGGTGATGAGGTTGTGATGGTTGACGAGCGTCGAGATTACCTCTCTAATGTGATCTCTGCTCTTGTAACTGAAAAGTTAGTTCGTAAAGGGTGTGATGTGTATTTGACTTATTGCATGACATGAGTATTGTGGAATCAGCTGTAAAGGGGATTCGAACTGTTAAGGATTTTCTAAACGTCTTTCTCAAGGAGTTACTGAGGTTACCATCAGATAGGGAGGTTGAGTTCAGAATTAATGTTCTATCTGGGATAACTCTAATGTCTATCGCCCCATATTGTATAGCACCGAATGAGTTGAAGGAGTTAAAGTTGCAGCTTCAGGAACTTCTAGGTAGGGGGTTTATTCGACCTAGTATGTCCCAGTGGGGAGCACCGGTTCTATTTGTTAAAATTAAAGATTACTCTATGAGAATGTGTGTGGATTATTATCAGTTGAACAAATTAACAGTAAAGAATAAGTACCCACTTCCGAGGATTGATGACTTAGTTAATCAATTCTGTGGGGCGTCTGTGTTCTCGAAGATTGATATTTGTTTCGGATATCATCAATTGAAGTTTAAGGAGGTTGTTGTGCATAAGACTGCCTTTAGGACTCGTTATGGGCATTGTGAATTTCTTGCCATGCCATTTGGTTTGACTAATGCTCCGCCTGTGTTAATGGATCTCAAGAATCAAGTTTTTTAGCCATATCTGGATCAGTTCATCATAGTGTTCATCAACAATATTTTGGTATACTCTAAGACTAATGATGAGCATGATGTGCATCTTAAAGTAGTTCTTCAGTTTCTCCAAGAAGAAACCTTATGCCAAGTTGAGTAAATGCAAATTTTGGTTGAGTGAGGTTATGTTTCTAGGGCATATAGTTTTTGTCGAGGGTATTTGAGTGGACCCTAAAAAGATAGAGGGTATTCTGGATTGGAAACAGCCTAAGAATGTGACTGAGCTTTGGAGTTTTCTTGGTTTAATGGATACTATCGGAGGTTCATTGAAAGGTTCTTCCTGATAGTAGCTTTTTTGACTAAGTTGTTATGTAAGGACACTTCGTTTGTTTGGGCTATTGAGCAGCAATCGAGCTTTGAAAAGTTCAAATCAATTTTAACTCAAGTACCAGTTCTAATTCAACCCGAATCTGAGAAAGAGTTCGTTATGTATAGTGACATGTCTTGTACCAGTTTGGGTTGTGTTTTGATGTAGGAGGGTAAGGTAGTAGCGTGCATCTAGACAACTTAAACAGCATGAGGGTAATTATCTGATGCAGGACCTCGAGCTTGTCGTAGTTGTCTTTGAACTTAAGATTTGAAGGCATTATCTGTATGGTGAAAGGTGCATTATCTACACTGATCATCAGAGCCTTAAGTATCTCCTCACGCTGAAAGAGGTGGATATTAGGCAGTGTCGTTGGATCGAGTTGCTTAAGGACTATGATTGTAAAATAGAGTATTATCCTGGTAAGGCCAATGTGGTGGCTGATGCTCTTAGTCGAAGATCTATGTCCGAGTTGAGGGCGATATTTGCTCACCTAAGTTTGTTTGATAATGATGGGATTCTAACTAAGTTGCAAGTTAAGCTGACTTGGTTGGATGAGATTAAGAGTAAGCAGCTTCTGGATGAGTCTTTGATCAGTCGAGTTCAACAGATTGATAAGGGTAAGACTTCTGATTTCGGGTTTAATAGTGATGGTATTTTACGTTTTCGAGGTCAGATTTGTGTTCCTAATGGTGGGAATTTGAGGCAATCTATTCTGTAGAAAGCGTATAGTAGTTCTTATGTTATGCATCCCGGTAGTAATAAGATGTACAGTAATCCTGATGGTAACCGACTTTGTATCTCATTGTCTAACGTACTAGTAAGTTAAGGCTGAGCACCAACTTCCTTCTTGTTTGCTACAACTTGTTCAGATTCTATTGTGGAAATGGGAAGGAATAACGATGGACTTTGTTGGTGGGTTGCCCTGAACACCTACTAAGAATGACACTATTTGGGTTATTATGGATCACTTGACTAAGTCTACTCACTTCATTCCGGTCATAATCAATTACTCCTTATAGAAGTTGGCAAAGCTTTATGTTTTTGAGATTATTAGGCTTCATGGGGTTCCAATATAGATTAATTTTCAGACCTTGATCCTCGGTTTACTTCTTGCTTTTGAAAAAAGTTACATGAGGCTCTAGGTACTCGACTGGATTTTAGTATGACATTTCACCCGCAGACTGATGGCCAGTCTGAGAGAGTAATTCAGATTTTAGAGGATATGCTTCAGAGTTATGTTATTGACTTCCGAGGTAGTTGGGAGGAGTTTCTGTTGCTAGCTGAATTCTCTTTCGAGGTTTTGTATGAGGCTTTGTATGGTCGGAGATTTTACCACTAGTTTTCAGCCTAGCATTCAGGTGGCGCCTTATAAGGCTTTGTATGGTCGGAAATGTTGTACTCCTATTTGTTGAACTGAGTTGGTTGAAATGAAAGTTTTGGGTCCTGAGTTAGTGGCTGAGACTGAGAATAAGGTTTGTTTAATTCAAGATCAACTTAAGGCCTCTTCTAATAGGCAGAAGTCTTATGTGGACTTTAAGAGAAAGAGTATTGAGTTCGAGGTGGGGGACCGTGTTTTTCTTACAGTGTCGCCGTGGAAAAAAATTCTCAGATTTGGTCGTAAGGGCAAGTTAAGCCCTCATTTCATTGGGTCATATAAGATTTTGAGGCATGTTGGGCTGGTTGCTTATCAGTTAGAGCTACCTCCTGAGTTTGATCACATTCATGACGTTTTTCATGTATCCATGTTGAGGCGTTACCGATCTAATCCTTCTCACGTGGTTCCAGTGGAGGAAATTGAGTTGAGGCCGGATTTATCTTTTAAGGAGGAGCCGTTACAGATTCTAGATCGTGAGGTTAAGGTCTAAAGGAGAAAGACCATTCTGTTAGTTAAGGTGCTGTCGCGGAATCATAGTTTAGAAAAGGCCACTTGGGAGCCTGAGGACTCGATTCGTTAGCAGGATCCCTATCTCTTCGAATTAAGTAAATTTCGAGGATGAAATTTCTTTAAGGAGGAGAGATTTGTAACGCCCTACTTTTCTTGTGTTTAGATTATTGAAGTATGTTAAGTAATTTGATTTAGTATGGTGGTTAAGTGCCTTAGATGTTTTCTTTAGGTCCTGGGTTCGATTTCCTTGTTTTGGGATTTTCCCATTAATTTTGGCGTTATGTTAAGCTTGAGGTCTTGGGCTTATCTTTTATTTTCGTTGGATTGTTAACAAGAATGAGCCTGCTGTTTTAGTGGTAAGGTTTCAACTTACCCATAGATCTTAAGGTTGAATCCCGTTGTGTGCAAATGTGAAATATTTTTTATTTGGACCATTCTTTTGGAGTAAAGTTCAAATTAAATTCCATAAAATTTGGTGGGTTAGGATTTGGTTAAAATTTAATTACTTTAATTTTATTTTTTTAGTTATTACCTCTAATTTTACTCCCACTTCCAACCATCCAACTTTTCCCATACCTCTTTCACGTTTCTTTTTTTTTTTCTTCCCTTTTTTTTTTCTTCTTTCTTTTCTTTTACTTTCTTTTAAGTTTCCTTTCTTTTCTGTTACTTTTGATTTTGGGCATCCTATCTTCTTCGGTGTTCGTGTGTATTACTCGCAATTCGGTCGTAGTTCAGAGCGTGGTGTAAGTTTTGTCAATATATTTTTCTGTTATTTTAGCCTTAATTTGTTATTGAAAAATATTAGAGTTGTTGGTGTTTAGTTTCTTTTCCATGTTATGTTAAGTGTTTTTGTGATTTTGATTAGGTGTGTGAGAATCAAATTCCTCCAGCAGAGTAGTTCTCGTTTGGACTCTGTTTTCTTAGTAAGTACTCGAACCTCACTTTAGGGACTGGAATTTTGATAAAAGAATGTGACTTTGGATGGGTCTTTGATGGTTAATTGGTGTGGTTTGATAATTAATTGTAGGATTCATGAGTTCTTGGTTGTGTGGCTAGTAAAAATATTGTCAGGTGTGTGAACTAACCTGAAAAACTCGACAGAAATTCAGAAAAACCTGAAAACAGAGACTATTTTCGAAACTACCCAGCGTCACACGACCATGTGACAGACCGTGTGCCAGGCAATGTGGAGCACACGGCCTGAACAAGTAGGCCGTGTAGACCATATGGGCTGACTTATTGGGCCATGTGGGCCCTTTAGGCCAATTTTAAAGGCCCAATTAGGGTTCAATTAAGGGACTCAAAAATATGATCCGTGGGCATTTTCGTAGGCCTATAAAAGCGGAAAATTCGGTGTGTTAAACACGAGTAAGCTTACAAAGCATGTTAAGTAAGATTCGCTTTGTATAAGTTATGTGTTATATTACGCTCTGTAAATATATGTTTAGACATGCATGCCATACAACCTACATGATACGTATGTAAGTTAACATGATTATGTATATACATTGGGGTGGGTTTTAATATTATGGAGGAAGTGCATTCTGGCAGTTCTACTGCAACTTTTGTGGTTAAACCACATATACTATTTGGCAACTCAGTTGCATATTTTGAGTGGCATATTGCCACTTACTGGTTTGATTGGATGGATGAACTCCTATAGTCCTAATTGATGTGATTGGTTGGACAAAGATGATGTGTAGCGGATGAGGGTAGGATCTGTTTTGATATGCTATATGTTTTGAAAATTGAAAAGAAGAAGAAGAAGAAGATATATGTGTTTTAAAATTTATAACCTGACATTTGCAAATGTGTACATTATGAGTAAGAAAATTCTGTATGTGTGCCAAGTCACACACTGGGCTTCTAGCTCACTCCTTTGTTTTGTTTCGTTTCAGGTGACCCTTAGGCTTAGGATTGGGTGACGATTCTGAAGCTTGGTTTGCACATTTTGGTTTAAGTATGACTTAGATTAAATTTTGGACTTACAGACATTTAGACTTTTTGATTTGTTTCGGGATTTTAATTTTGGTTTGAAATTTATTTTGCAAACATATTAACTAAAATTAGTAGTTTTTAACAAGACGGTGTAAATGACGAAATTTTATGATTTTATAAGTTAATAACTTTAAAACTTTTTTCTGCTGCAAGGTTTTAAAAATAACACGATGTTTTGGGACGCAAGTGGTTAAACGACTATGTTTGTTTTGATTAAATCAGTAAAACGTGGTTTCCATCAAAAGCGCACATAATTTTCTAAATACTTACATTTTCGATAAATCTATCAATTTTGTTTCCTTTGAATTAAAAATGAGTTTAACACGAAAATTAATTGACAACGTCTTTACGTAACAAGGTAACCTCCATAATCCGACCGTAACGTTTAAGACAGGTGTGTAGTGTTACACTTATAGATGCATCCCTTTTGTCTCTAGTGTTGAAGATGAGTTGTGGGGACTAAGGAATGGCCTTAACCTTCTTATTCAATGGAATGTTTATAAACTTGAGGTTCAAGTTGACACTAAGTTGTATTGAGTTTTTTTACCAAACTTGATGTGAGAAATTATTTACTTGGTAGTCTTATTTCTAATTGCAGATGTCTCCTTGAACTTTTCGATCAGTTTCGATTGCAGCACATATACCGTGAGGGGAATAGGTGTGCGAATATGATGGCAAGATTGGATAGTAACCATCTTTTGCAAATCTCTTTTGTTTAATGTAACTTGAATGATCTTTTGTGTATTTGCCCCTCCCCACCTAATTGTATTATTCCTTTTTGTAAAGGCTGATGCCTTGGGGCCATGTTTGTATCCAACATTGAATTACTTTATCTAATTAACTTCTTTTTCAGATAAAAAAAATTAAAAATTAGTATATATAAAAACACGTGTTTTAAGAAACTTTTGAATTAACAAATATAACATTTGTTGTTTATTATATTATTGAATTTTTCATTTAAACTGATTTTTTATTATTTATAAAATTTATCACATTTATAAATATAATTTTTAATTTTACTAAAATATTTAGTTCAACAAATTGATAAGAAAATTTATAATACTTATAAATAAGAAATTTAATTTTACTAAAATATTTGCTTAAATAAAGTTACTTAGATAAAAATTTATCATAAGAATTTTGATTTTATTAAAAACTTTGAATTGACCAATATAACCTTTATTATTAATTATCTTACTAAATGTGTCATTTAAAATATTTTTTATAAGATTTGCCATATTTATAAGAATTTTAATTTTACTAAAATAGTTGGCTATAAAAAACTAATTCATAAGAAAATGACTAAAGAGCCTTTAAAGATTTTGAACTTTAAAAAAAAAAATCAATTAAATTTTTATTCATTTTTGCACTCAATTGAACCTCAAACTTCAATCAGTTAAGCCCTCTGACTATTAAAATTAATGGTCAACCATTACAAAGTAACAGTACCAAACAAAAAAGTACAAGCAATTGTTTTTCTAGGTTTTTTTTCTTTTGTCATGTGACATGCCAGTATTATGCCTCGTGGCAAAAAAAAAAATTTAAATTTAAAATCAATAAAAATTATAAAGAAAAGATAATAATGTTCAACAAAATATCATAAAATTTTTAAAAATAAAAATATATATAAAATAAAAAGTGCAAAAAATTATAAAATATAGAAAATTATAAATATTATATATTATAGATGAAAAATAATAAATTATTAAAATTGAAAAAAATAAAAATTATTAAAATAATGAAAATTATATAAATTAAGAAAAATATAAAAATTAATATTGATTTCTTCACTAAATGAAAAGTCAATGCTTTTGCCTTCAACTTTTTTGTTTGAATATAAGAGAGGGCAGCGCCTAGTTTAGTAAACAATAGAAAGCAGGCAAATCAAGAGCGTAATGCATCAACATGAAGAGCAGCAGTAACATTAGCCAGTGGTAACTCAAATATATGCAGCCCAGTGCCAAAGGCTGCCTATCTTTCGACTTATCAGAAAGAGCTTGACTTACTTACAAGTTATCACACCCTACCCCTGCTTTCCCTGCTTCCAAACTAGCAGAAGGCCAGTAGCCACAACTCATAATGGAAAATGGTACAAAACTTTTGCCTTTTAACAGATTTCTTCGAATATTCATACCATTTCAACTTTTTCCAAACGAGTGTATAACAAGAGTTTTAACCACCGTTCTATACAAGTTAAGAAAGTTATCTCCAATATTTATCTTTTTTTATTTTGATAAATTTTAAAAAATATATTTATACATATGATAAGATATGAACCCAAACCATCTTAATATTCATTATCTTAATTTTACTATTTCAACTAAAGTCATATTTGGTTTTCACTTAAATATTTAATAATTTTTTATATAATTATTTTCACTTATATATGAGTATATCATAATCTAATATATTTGAGTATGTTTATTTATTTATTAATTTTTTGTTTCAATATATATTACTATTAATTAACAATTCTCTTATGATGTCAGTTAATTAATTAACAAGCAGCTCTACCAATCTAAAAAAATATTTGATGTGTCCAATTGTTGTACGCGATTTCTTTGTTAGAATTTATATATTGCATAGTTTCAATACATCAAACCGAAATTGGTTATGACTGCGGAATTAGATTGATTTGGATTTAATTCGAATTTTAAAGTCATATTTTTAGGGAGACTTTATTTGAATACTATTCCGATTCAAATAGAATTAAGCTCAAACCGTAAAAGAAATAAGTATATTTGTGGTTATACCCTTAAAAATAAGATAGATTAATTTGATATGTTCAAATGGATCATATATATTGATTACATGTTACATATAAAAACTTTAAAAATTCATCTATGATCGCACTTTTTTATTAATACTTAAATTATACCATTTTTCTTAAGTTAGAAATATGCCTAAATTATTTATTTATATATATATATATATATTGGTTAAATATATGAGTGCATTCAAATATAAAACTATTTTGTTTGCAAGTTAGTGGAACTTGAGTCACATTCATTAACATCGGATGGATTGATTATCATTAAACTGTTTTGTTTGTTCCAATTAGTCATGTGGATCCATTACCAACAAACTATCTTTTTACATATAACTCATTATATACATGCAATAAATTTAACCCTAAACACTACCTCTCCTCCTATAGACACCTTCCCTTGTCGGATATATTAAGTGTATATACCTCAATCGATTTGTACATGGCCTTCCTCGAGTTTGAGCAACCTCAAGATTTTGTATTTTAAGGCCACCTTCATCCTATTGTAGGATTTTGTATTATAGGGTTACTTTCAACACTGCGATTCCAATTTAACAACTTATTCCTTAATTCAACAAGCTTTACTTTTATATAATTAATTTTAACATTGCTATCCATGCTAATATCAACAACATGGTCAAAGTAATCAAGAAGTTATTTGTAATTTTTGTATTTAACAGACATTTTTGGATATCCTCCTTTAAAAATTTTATCTAAGTGAGATCGATAAACATCATTTCTATATCTTATTTTTATGTACTTGTCATTCAATACGTTAATCCTTTTAGGGGCCAACATTTTCATAATGTGGCAGGTTATAATGCCTTTAGACTTAAATCACTTGTAGTTGCAGTCCTAATTGTAATCAGCCCATTTTGCTTGGCCCGTTAGAAACCCATTCTATTTAGAAAAAACCAAAAATTAAAATTAAAATAAAGTTTAAATAAAGTCCATTTATAAGGCCCAAATTTAATTTACCCGTAGCCATTTACACACTAGACTTATGCTACCCAAAACACTTCAACCCAAGTACACCCAAACCCAAAGCTTACACGGCCCAAAGGGGCCCAAAAAAAACTGAACAGTTTTAGTAGCCTAGGATTTCTGAAACCCTAGGCGCCGCAAGTGCCAGCACGAACCCAGCGCAGCCCCGACACCAGCCTCTCCTCGCGCCGTGATTAGCACAGACAGTGCTCCAATGCCAGATTCTTTGCCAGTGACCTGCAAAAAAGGAAAAAAAGAAGCAGCAAAAATGGCAGAATCTGTATATTTCCTTTTATTATTATTATTTCCAGGGTCATATAAACCCCCAAAAAAATCTGTAAAGGGGATATATACACGAATACAGGCAGATATAGAAAAATACAAAAATAAAAAAATAACAGTAGACGTGATTTTTCAAAATTTTATTCGCGTCTATTTTATTACTTTTCGATTTATGCTATTTTTTATATATAAAAAACAATTAAAATAAAAAGACGGATTTTACCTTTCGACTCGCGCTGAAAAGGCGAGATTTCTGACCTCCGGCCGCCGTATGTGGCATCGATAGAGGCGGCATGTGGGGTACACGCGCTACTGGCCATCATCGGAGTTTGGGCTGGATTCTGGCCTCCGGCCGTGGGAGAGAGGACCTTGAGGGCTCCTGTTTTGATTTTTTTTAAAGGGTGTTTGAAATGAATTTTTGGGGTTAATTTTAGCTTATATAAGTTATCCATACGGCGTCATTTTGAGGGCTGTCCTTAAAGCCAAAAACGACGTCGTTTTCCCCCCCTAAGATCCGCGCGTTGACCCGACCCGGGGAGGATCCGCGTGCTTTTGTAAAATGGGCAATTTGCGCAATAGACCCTTCTGCTTTTGCAACCTGTCCTAATGCGCTCCTCTTTTCGCTTTTGATTTTGGCCTAAAATTTCCTTTCTGTTTTACTCTGGTCCTTAGGCCATTTAATGGTGGATATCCGAACGACGTCGTTTTGAAAATTTGGCATAATTGCCATATTAACCCCTACAGTGTGACACACGTTATAATTTAATCCTTTTATATTTATTTTTTTATTACTATTTAATCCCTGTTTCTTTATTTATTTTTAAAATCTTTTTATTTTTAAATTATTCTTATACTATATTGAAATATTTTATTATATTAAAATTTTATATTATTTTATATTATTTGTATATTAATTTATTAATAGTATAAAATTCGTACGTATTGTTTTTAAAAAATACGTATTATCCTTATAACTATATTTATTATTATCGTTATTTTATTATTAGTATTATTATTATTATTTTCAATATTACTATTTTATATTCTATTCTCATTATGATTTTGTATTTATTTATCACTATTAATTTTAATATTATTACTATTATTTTATTATTAATACCATTTTTATTTTTACCAATACTTTTATTATCATTTTTGTGGTTATTATTATTATTAATTTAGTGTTACTAGTATTTTATTATTATAATTGTTATTTTAATATTACTACTACTATTATTATTTTATTTGTAATTAACTTGCGTATTATTATTACTATTGCCTTTATTATTATCAGCATTATTATATTTTTTGTTACCATTATTTGTATATATTACCATCACTATTATTATACCTTATTATCATTATTTTCTTCTTCTTCTTCTTCTTCTTCTTCTTCTTCTTCTTCTTCTTCTTCTTCTTCTTCTTATTATTATTATTATTATTAACAGTATTATTTTTATCTTTACTATTATTATTATTTTGTTATTATTAATTGTTTTTAAATTATTTACCTAATATCCTTTTATTTATTTATTTGATTCACTATTTTTAATAATTTATTTACTTACTTATTTTTCCTATAATCAGTTTTTTATCCATTTTTATTTTTTATTCTTGTTTTTTTATTTATCTTATATTTATTATTCTTTTTATTACGGTCGCTTTATGTTTTTACATTAAAATTTTCATTTCGAAATAAGCAAATACTCCGTGTTCTAAGGTTCGAAAGAAATCGTACCCTAACTTACTGGGTTTCAACTTATCTCACCGAATCTAAAGAATTAATCATTTTCCTTTAAAAGTTAAATAAAAGCTTATTCTCGAAAATTCAAAATTGTCGTGTCCTAACTCACTGAATATGACGTTTTGTTATCTCGGGATAAGGATTTCAGAAAACAAGGCAATGTTTCGTATTTGGAAGTTTGAAAAATTGTGCCCTAACTCACTTGGTTTCGATTTTTCTCGTTAAACTTAAAATATTAAATATCCCTTTTTCTTCAAAATCGAAACCGATAAATTTCAAATCAACACTTATTCTCAGGAATTCAAAACGTTGTATCTTAACTTATTGGATAAGATATTTTGTGTCTCGAGATAAGAATTTTCTACAAATAAAAGGTGAGCCTAGTTTCAAAGTCATGAGATGTTACATCCTAACTTACTGGGTATAGCATTTTATTTCTTTGAAATAGGTAAGTCTTGGCTTTCTTTCAAATAAAAGGATTGTATTTTTTTAAATGTTTCAAAATTTTGACATTAGGACATAAGATTATCAATTCGGTACCAAATTTTGGGCGTTATGAGGGTACTAACCCTTCCTCGTATGTAATCGACTTCCGAACCCATTTTCTTGTATTTCGTGGACCAAAATCAATGTTTTTGAAATAAAACATTTTATAAGGTGATCCAATCACACCTAAGTAAAAAGGGATTGGTGGCGACTCCCTTTTCGTTTTTTAGTCGATCCCCGTTTTCCAAATAAAAAATGGTTTCGACACTAATATTGACCCTTATGTCGGTAATCCATTATCAAGATAAATGTGTTTCCATAGTAGTCATTCTTGATTGAGCTATCTTATATTCCAAATGTCTTCACACCAAGCTGCTTTAGAATTGGATTTCCTGTGTCATCAATAGGAATCCTCAATTTACACTAATAAAATTTCAGCATTTCACTATTAACCAACTTAAATATATTTCAAGTAAGAGTTTTTTTTTTTTTTCAATTGCTCTTTCCATAAGAATCCAGACTAATATATGGCTTTATTGTACTTAGACTTAAACTTAGCTCTCAACTCTTTCTCATGTTTTTCTCTTAGAGCCAGATCGTGCTACTCCATAAAGTTCTTAAAAGTGCTCTTATTGTTCACAAACTCATCGAAGTAAACATGCATCCTTTCATTTCTTTGAGTTGATTTCATTCCAGCCCAGCATAAGTTCTTGAGATAGACAATAACCCAACTTTCCCTTGTTGGTAATCCAAAAATCTGATTGTTAGAATATGGTTGTTGGAATTTGATCGCTGCAATAGAGTTGTTGAATTTTTGGACTATTTTACCCCTTTGAGAATCCTATAAATAAGAGTCTTTTCTCCTCATTTTTCACAAGTAACAAAATCAAAGCTTCTCTCATTTTTCTCGATTCTCTTATCTTTCTTTTCTCTAAAACCTTGGCATCTTACTAAAATTACATTAGAGGAAATTCTGTTTAGGAGATTGGATTTTAAGTGGGATCGTCTGCGACCCCTTCAATCTGTCGTAGAATTGAACCTAGTGTGATTTTTCTATCCAAGTTTTTCTGACCAGCTTTAAAGCTTTATTTTTATCTTATTTCTCTATTCCTCAAAGAAGAGCAATACAATTGTGTTCCACTTTCCTTATTCGAGTGTACGAATATTAAAGTTTTGTGTTAACCTTAGGGTGCAACATCCACTACATGATTACACCGACTAGGGTGAATTTGCTTCTAAGGAAGTGGCTCTTCCATGGCAAAGTGATTCTTTCTTTTATTTATGCTTGGTTTTTTTTCCAATCAGTGCTAACGATTTTTTTTTGCAGTCGTATTTTTCCAACAATTTAGAGGCAAATTCATACTACTGTTTGAACATGTTCGCCATGATGAACAATGTAACACCCGTAACCCATTTCTGTCATTGGATTGGGGTTACGGAGTATTACCACACAATTCAGAATAATCAATAACAGATAGCATCAAGTTTACCAAATTAATTAAAAAATTCATAAATAATTCAGATTGGAGTAAAAAATACATTTATGAGTCTTAAATCGAGTCTACGAGGCCTTAAAAATTGTTTAGGAACAATCAGGGACCAATTTGATACAAATCAGAAGATTTGGGGAAAATATGAAAATTTTGAAAACAAGGGTCACACGGCCATGTGACAGGGCCCAAACTGTGTGGCTCAAGAAATGGTCGTGTGGCTATCCCACACGCTAGTGTGCATGGGTCGTGTAACTTACTGACTTGGGCCATACGGCCATGTCACAGGTCGTGTGCCAGCTCGTGTGAACCCTGCACCTAACACATTCAGGGCACACGCCCGTGTGGGTTGCCCGTGTGTAACACACGACCATGTGACAGACCATGTCCCAAGCCGTGTGTGGCAAAAAATGTCCCAAAACATGCTCATTTCACATCCAAATGCTACATGTTCACAAGACTTTGGAGTGCATTTTAAACCATTATCAAGCTAAACTTTCAAGCCATCCATGCATACTGCATCAAATAACAAAATTTACCAATTCATGCTTGATTAGCATCAACCATGTAACAGCCCGTTTTAGTCAAATCAGAACAATGGTTTCGGGAAAACAAATATAAGGTTGAAATAATTATTTTATTATTATTTTAAGGTCTAAAACATGATAGTATGATTGTGTGAAAGTTTCGTTAAGAAATTTTATCGTTTGAGTATTTAATTTGATAAAAAGGACTAAATCGCATAAAGTGTAAAACATGTGTTCTATTAGCTAAAGGTGTCTAATAGCTATCTAACTTTAAAGTGGAGGTCCTTATGTGGTAAAGATACCTTTAATTAGATAGTGGATGTTAATGACTTGGCATTATTGAAATTTTGAATTAGTAATAAGGTTAATTTTGGTATTTAGTAAATAAGGTTAATAAAATAAAACAAAACAATTTTTACCATCTCTTTTCATCTCTCCAAACCAAAATTAGCATGAGAAGAAACCATTTTTAGGGTTCTTCATTCGGCCATCAACAATTCTTGCAATTAGATCAAGAAAGGTAAAATACAGATTTAGATCGGGGAAAGAACAAAGTTTCGGATTAATCGACTTAATTCGCTGTTTTTGCATTTGAGGTAAGTTCGTATGTAATAAACATTATTATATTTGTGTTTTAAATGCTTTGATATTGCATAAATTGTGATTACAACACTACGGCAATGTTCGACGACGATTCGACAAGTGTGAAATACCAGTTGAACTTTAGGAATAGATTAGGATACGAATGACATGTCATTAAGGGTTATGTGATTTGGGTGCTAGTCCGTACGTCCTACCGATGGCTGAGTTATCCAGTATGTGTTGCGGATATTTGTCAGCTTGTGTGAGCAGCACCGTGTAACTTCGTCATGACTGTCAACTTGTGTGAGCAGACCCGTTGATATCTCGAGAGTGAGCATTATATGTGATACGATATTGAGATAGCTTCAGCTATGTATGTGGCACTTACGGTGTGAGATTCCCGAGTATTCGATAGTATTCCGAATGGGTCAATGGGTATATCAAAGACACGGATGAGTATGGGACTAATAAGAGGTGGTATAGGTATGTACATGAACTGTTTAAACTTTGAATCGAAGAAACTTGTGAATTTCACATCTAATCTTATGCTTGAATATGTGGAAGGTTTGTTAGCTAATATGAGCTATGTGTTGATATATTAAATTGTTTGATTTGTCTATTTATGATTATTTGTCTATTTATGATTAATTAAGTTTATTTCATATGAGCTTACTAAGCTTTATAGCTTACATTTTTTATTTTTCCGTGTTTTCCAGTGAAATCAAAGCTAGCTTAGATTCGGGAATCATCGGAGACTTCATCACACTATCCAACTATCATTTTGGTACTTTTGAATCTAAGTTTATAGATATATGGCATGTATAGGATTATGTTCATTTTGATATATAGTTTGGTAATGAATTTAGTCATTTGAAATGACTTGTAAATGTTAATGTTTTGGTTTTGTATATAGCCATGAGAGTTAGCTTAATTTGGTTGATTGGGTTGTGTATTCATATGTGCATATGGCTTTGGTTATGTGTTTATTTATGGATATGTGATGCTTGATGATAATTGGTAATTAGGGATACTAAATGGTTGAGATATAAGATTTGGTATGTTTGAATTATAGGTAAAATAATGCATGTTTGAAATGTAACCATATTGATGATTTAAGAATATGATAATTTGGTATAAATTGAATGGCATATTGTGATATTGTGTGCCTTATATTTGTTGGTATTAAAATGGTATAAATGATGCTTGGTTGAGGTTGATTGAATGCCTATTTATGCCTTGTTCTGGTGCTATTTGGTTCGATGTAGGTGTAAACAAATCTGGGTGGCAAAATGGCTTGGTAAATAGCATATTTTTGTCCACACGGGTAGAGACACGGGCGTGTGTCTCAGCCGTGTGTCCCCTGGTGTTGATTTAAAAATCAAGTCAGTATGCTCCACACGGCCTAGCATACGGGTGTGTGACTTGGTCGTGTGGCATAAGTCAGCATACCCTATAGGTTTGGCATGGCCTAGTACACGACTTGGCACACGAGCATGTGTGGCCATTTTTAGGGCACACGGGCTAGCCACACGGGCGTGTGTGTTGGCCGTGTGACCCAAGTCAGAGAGTTACATGGGGTCGGACACGGGCTGGGACACGGCCATGTGATCCCATTTCGAATGTCCACACGGCCTGTGACATGAGCGTGTCTTTGGCCGTGTGAGAGATACACGATCGCCACACGGCGCAGTCCCTCGTATTTTGCAAAAAATTTCTAAGTGTTCCAAAAGTTTCCTAAGTTATTGGTTTAGTCCCGAACCACCCCGAATGCATGTTTTAGGCCTCGTAGGCTTATACTAGGGACAATTTGTATGTTGTTGAATGATGATTATTTGGAACTTGATAATGTATGTGAAATGTAAGTGTAATTGTATAATATGTTCGGTAACGCTCTATAACCCTATTCCAGCGTTGAATACGGGTGAGGGGTGTTACAAACCACTCATGCCTTCACTAGAATTCAGCATACATGCCTCAAATGGTTACTTGACACAACAAAAATACAAGTACATCAAGCTACTACATATGTGCTTAATATTATCACAAAACATCCACCATTAGCCTATTACATACCATATAAGCCAACTTATACACATAGTCTACCAAAAGATTCTCGGATAGTGTGATTCTTCGAGTTGATCCGCTCTCCCGATTTTCACATAGACGTAATCTACAAAGAAAAAGACAGGGACACGAGTAAGCTGACATAAAGCTTAGTAAGTTCGTCGATTAAACGATAAAACTTACCGAAATAAAATAACAATTCAAATAACAATGTTACTAACAGAGTTCTTGTTAATCACAGCTCACAACAAGTGAGTAATGCTCAAACAATAATACAAATCAATTTCTCAATTCCTGTCAATCACAACTCACAACAGGTGAGTAATGCTCAAACAACCAATATCTAACATTTAAATAATAGTCAATGATTAATAAAACATTGCCTGATGAATGGTATACGGATATGAGTACACAGTTAACCATCCAGAACAAACCAGACACTCATACAAGCCAATCCAACCGATCATACACCTCGGCACTAAGTGCCTAGCCCATAGGCTAACATTCTCCCTCGTAACACACCAGAAAAACACTGTAATATAACATGATAGTCCGCAATATATGCAGCACCTCGGTATATTCAGTGAATAGAGGATTTGCAGAAATCATAATCACATCTCATACCACGCACAAAAAAACCTATTGGCATGTTAATCGTATTTTATCCTACGTTCATCTGACTCATGACATTTCATCAGTGATTAAGCAATAATAACACATTAATTATATTTCCATGTACAAGCATTAATTCATTAATTAAGATTCAATAAATAAGTCTATATAACAAGCATTTAGGTTGTATTACAATTAAATCGAATGAACTTACCTGACTAAAATGAAGTTGAAGTTGAGACAACGATCAATCCATTACTTTAGCTTTTCTGCGATTTGAGTCTGATCGATTTATTTCTTAATCTAAAATAATAACTCCATTCAATTATCAACTTCTAAAAGCAAAATTAACTCATTTTATGCAATTAAGTCCTATTTGAAATTTTTACAAAATTACCCTACCATTTTACTTCTATACAATTTAGTTCTTAAGTCCAAAATGCGCAATTTAACCATTTTCAATGAAAACTAAGTTTAACTGATTTACCTAGGGCCTCCCTACAGTCCATAATTGCTATTATTTTACAACAAGTTCTTGTACTTTAACTAGATTTACCTTTTAGTCCTTAAACATTAAAATCACTAAAAATCATTTTACTAAATAGTCCTATTTAACAACCAAGCTTAATAATCTAACATAAAATTTCAAGAACAACTCAAACTCATCAGTGGAATAATCCATAAAATTTGGAATTTTTACAAATTAGTCCTCAGGTTAGCTCAATCAAGCTAATACAAGTTCAAAAACATAAAAATTACTAAAAGCAGACGAGGTTTACTCACCAAATCGAAGGACCAAAGTTGACCAAAGCTCTCTCTAGTTTCTTCTAGGTATTTCGGTTCTTTCCACATGAAGCAGAAAAGAAAATGTTGATATTATCTTTTAATTTTCCTTAATTTAACTTACATTTTAACTTTTTACTAAATTACCCTTTTAATATAACTTATAAAATTACTATCATGTCCATAAATGTCCATAATATAAGTATATGGTATAATTACCATCTAAGAAGGATTTAATTGCACAATTGGTCCTTCAATTATTTTAAAATTTAACTAAACAAGCTTAATTTCAATTTAACCGTAAACTAATTAGGACTTAATAAGCAAATAGCCCAAAAGCTAGTGGATTAATCATATCCACCACCGCTTGGACTTTTTGACCATGGTTTAATCACCATTTTGGTCCCTTTACTATTTTAAATCTATACCGATTGACTTTTACCTCTTTTACAATTCAATCCTTTTACCTTAATTAAGCAATCAATCGTCAAAATTACCAGACCAAACTTTAATTCACCTATAATACAACTCTGTAAATATTTAATAATAATATTTATGACATTAAATTACGAAAACGAGGTACCAATATCTCATTTCCAAAAACCACTTGACTTCTGAACTGAACCACTTATACTTATTTATTCGTTCAATTTATAAAAATTATTAAACCAGAATTCAATATAATATTGTAATTGACTCATAAAACCACTATTTTCGATACCATTGAAAAACGGGTTGTTACAAACAAATTCATTCTTGATCTCTCCAAGTTTGAGCCTTTCAACGAAACTAACTATCGTCCCTGGTCTGAAAGGATGGTAATAGCCGTTATGGTTTTTGAAGTAAACCTGATCGAAAACAATGCTGAGTGGATTGTAGACACAAGCACCTCCAAACATTTCTGCGCCAACAGAGAATTGTTCAACGAGTTTTAAAGTGTAGCTGAAGGAAACAAGTCTACATGTGTAATTCTAGCAGTTCAAAAGTACTCAGTAAAGTAAAAATCTTACTTAAGCTTACTTCTGGCAAAACATTAGCATTAAAAAAATGCTTTTTACGTACCTGCCCTGCGTAGAAATTTAATTAGTGGTGGATTATTGAATAAGACAAGCATTAAACTAATCTTTGAATCTGATAACTTGTACTTTCCCGCAATGGAGATTATATTGGGAAAGGTTATTTGAGTAGAGGTTTATTTGTTATTGAGACTATGTTTAATAATAAAGCCACCACTTCTGCTTATATTGCTGAATCTTTTTATATGTGGCATGCTAGATTAGGTATTGTAGATATTCATTCTTTAAAGAAAACTTAAAAAAAAAAAAGAATCTGCTCCCTAATCTAGATGATAGTAGCTTTAATAAATTTGAAATTTATGTTGAAGCTAAGCATGCTAGACCTTCCTTAAAAACTCTCACTAATAGGAAGACTGATCTTTTAGAGTTAGTTCATACTGATCTAATAAACTTTAAAAACATAGAAAGTAAATGTGGAAAACGCTACTATATCACATTTGTAGATGACTACTCTAGATATACAAAGGTCTATCTCCTAATATCAAAAGATGAAGCTAATAAAACCTTTCTTATTTATAAATCAAAAGAAAACCAGCTTGATAGGAAAATAAAACGTCTTAGATCTGATAAAGGTGGTGAATATGGCACTAATTTTCTTAAAGAGGTTGCAAGAAAAATGACATTATACGTGAATTTTCTGCTCCTTATGTCCCTCAACAAAATGGCAGAGCTGAAAGGAAAGATAGAACTCTAAAAGAAATGATGAATGTTTTACTACTAAGTTCTAGTTTACCTAACAGCATGTGAGGGGAGGCCATACTTTCTGCAAACCATATTCTTAATAGAGTGCCTCATAAAAAAAATTAGATTGTACCTCTTAAGAATTGTGGAAAGATTATGCCCCTAATCTGCAATACTTGAAAGTGTGGAGATGTTTAGCAAAAGTAGGTTTTCTTAATTTAAAAAAAAAAGCACTATTGGATCTAAAATTGATGATGTCGTATTTGTTGGTTATACTCTAAATAATGTTGCATATAGATTCATGTCTTTGCATGATCATTCTATATGTATATCTAGAGATGTTGCTTTCTTTGAGAATGTTTTTCCTTTAAAGAAATCTAGCATAGGTACTAATATACAGTTAGATGCGTATGTTTCTTTTAATGCACTTAATAGAGATATTCCTAATGATGATATTGAACCTAGGAGAAGTAAAATACAAAGGTCTGCCACTAGTTTCAGATTGAATTTCCTTACTTCCTTTGCAACTGAAATTAGAGATTTAGACTTGATAAGTGATTCTGTTGCTCATACATTTTTTATAGATGAGGATCCAAAAACCTATGGCGAAGCCATAAAATCAATAGATGCTAGTTTTTGGAGATATGCTATTAATAATGAGCTAGAGTCTATTATATCCAATCATACTTGGGAACTAGTAGACTTGCCTAAAGGTTTTAGACCTATTAGTAATGAATGGGTGTTTAGAAAGAAACTCAGACTTGATGGGTCAATTCAGAGGTGTAACACCCTGAATAATTATTTCTGTTTCTGTAAATCCTGACACAAGTGTGTATCTGCTTCAGTGGTTAATTGTTTTGGGTGTGTGTATGAGGTATTGGGTTCAAGTCCCACATTTGGAAATTTTGTTATTTTAGATCCAAGCCTTATCCCTGTTGGGTAGGCTTATATAACATTATTTGTAAATTCATGTCAGAATGAGCCTGCTGGTTCGAGTGGTAAGGAGTTAGTATGCTAGAGGTCCTGTGTTCAAATCCTTGCGTGAGCAAGAGTGATAATTTTTATTTCGGTTGGCTGGGTTGTTAGTGGATGTAATAGGATTATGTTTAAATTAATCAATTTTATTTTTTTATCTTATTATTTTTAATTATTTTTATTTTTTCTTTCTTCCCAAATACCTTTTGATGTTTCTTCTCCAAATTCCTCTTCCAAACGTTTTCTTTTTTATTTCTTCTTTATTTGATTTCTGTTCGCTATACTGTTGTTCAATCACTGTGTTTCGGGTTTATAATCCCTGTTCGAACTGTGGTAGGTAAGTATTCTTGAAGTTTTGTGCAATTGTTTTCGGGTGTGTTAATATGGTGAATTCTTGTATAGGTGTTAATCAAGGGGATCGCAATTCATCTTTTATCGTGTAATATGTTTAGGCTATCGTAACTGTTTTGGTAAGTGATCGAGCCTTTCGATTAAGTAAAATTTTTAAGTATGTCGATTGGGATTTTGATAGATAGGTGTTCCGGTACTTGGAACTGATCGATTGAATGGTGTTTTTTTAGGTTTGAAGGGCTTGGGATTGCTTACGCGTCAAAAATGAACCAGGTGTGTACCCCTAATGCCAGAAAATAAGGTTCGACAAAAGCCAAAAATTGGGTCTGTAGACTCCACACGAGCGTATGGCTAGCCGTATGGCTAGCTGTGAACGAGACACGGCTGTCTGACTGACGAAGGTTTGGCCGTACTTTTGACACAACCGTGTATTGGTGAGAGTGTGGCCGTATGGGCCATATAGGCTAGGCCAAGTTGGGTGTGTGGGTTTTGGGCCAAGCCATGTGGGCCACACAGGCAAGGCCAATCTGCGCGTGTGGGCCCACACGGGTATGTAGGCCTAGGATTTTGAAATTTTTCCTAGTGTCGCACGGGTCGTTTCGATCAACTATGGGCCTACCGTAGGGTCGATAAGGGCTAACCAAAGCCTAATTCATGTGATCTGATATTCTGATAGTCTGACCTGAGTAGGATACTGATATGTATGTTTGAATGTTCTGTTTGAGTATATATGTTATCTATATACGAGCATGTTAAGCCTACTAATTCTGTTAATTTTGTATTATATATCTATGTTGGGGTGGGATTTGCATACGTGGAGGAAGTGATCCGTAACGACGACCTTTCACCTATATTCTGGCAACTTGATCGCTTATTACCCTGTTATGTGTTGCATTGACACTATATGGTGTGTTGGGGTGGGTGGGTGCTTTTAACCCCCACATGGTGTGATGAGATGGTTGGAGATGGTGTGTAGAGGATGGGGGTAGGATTCTGTATATCTATTCTATTTATCTGATTCTGGTATCTGTATCTATTATGTATTTAAGATCAAATCTGTATTTGACTGTATATGAAATTCTGTGTATGTTGCATGACTATTTCTGTTGGGTTACACGCTGAGTTTACGAAAACTCACATCCGCTTTATCCTGCTCTGCTCGTGTAATCTCACCGACTTTGACTTTGCCTGGTGTGATGGAGGCTCAGCTGTGACCACTCGATAGAGAACTGTTTTTATTTAGTAATATTAATTTTATTTTAAAATCTATTTTTTCTTGAGAGTTTGTAATTTTTAGGACTCTCTAGACTGTATGGTTTTAACTTTTGGATATTGATTTTGTTTTGCTTTCTTTTCCGCAACATTGACAAAAACACTTTACACAAAGAAATGATTTTTAACAATTGGTTTTTAGAAACACGAGCTTGGCTTCAAATAAAACAATTTGTTAAACTTCTGTTGTAAATTCTTGATAACATAAAATGGTCTCAAATAAGATTATAAACTCAAGTTTTTCTGGATATTAAGACTCCAATTGGTAAGCTAATAAAACGACACGGTTTAACTTAAAAGATATATTTTAAAACCCTTCTTCGTAACACACCCAAATTCGGCCATAATGTCTAGGCCGAGTTATGGGTATTATATTTAGTGGTATCAGAGCTAGGTTGCAAAAAACTCAGGCTGTGGATTTTGGATTCCAAAATTGTGTTTTGAAAAAGAACTGGTTTTCAAATAATTTGGATCATTTTGAGTAAGTATATGGTACACCGAATCTCCGGCGCCGATCCTGTAACTCTGAATTTAGAAAACATTGTAGTTAGTACTTTCTGAAACTGTAGTCAGTTGGTTAGAGACGAAAACCTCTATAATACTTCTAAATTTCTAATAACTTAAGCATAAAATATATGCTGATAAACATTGAAACTGATGCATAAAATTTTATAATGTAGATAAAATTAAAAATATGATAAGGCTGGTGGCGCGGACATGGTATTCGTGGGCGCGGTGGGCACCATAGGGGGCTTGAGCTGAGTCTTCATTTCTAGGTAATATGTCAAATTTGGATACGAGTGAGACACCAGTTTCACCTACTATTGAAACTGGATCTCAAAGCCGCTTAGCTAGGGACGACGCACAGTACCAGGCGATGTTGAGAGTGTAGGAGAAAGTCGTTAGACCCCATTCTGATGCAGGGGCTGTGGGTCGGTAACTGAACGACTCCTATCCAATGGAGTTGAGCTGTTTAGGGGCGTCACTAGAGTCGGACCTACTGTGGCCGAGTATTAGTTGGAGGCCACTGAGAGGATTATAAACAACATTAACTGCACTCCTGAGCAGAAATTGAAGGGTGAAGTTTCTTTGCTTCGCGATATGGTATATCAGTGATGGTTGTCATTAAGAAGGATACTCAACTGGATTGTCTGAACTAGGACTACTTTTAGACTGCCTTCCAGAGGAAGTACGTCGGCACGAGCTATGTGGATGCTCGTAGGGATAAGTTCATGAATCTCACGTGAAACACCCCAAACCCGGCCCATGCGGTATGACCGAATCTGACATGTCACATGAAGAAAGCGTAAAACATCGTGTGATTCTTACTAAAATAGACGTTACTTGATTGTGTTTAAGTAAACAAGTTTTGTATGTAAATATTTGATAAAATACAACTATTTTGAAAGATCGTTTGATGAGTCGAAAATCGAGGTAGTGAGCTTTAAAATCATGACTTTTGAAAATGTCGTAGATAATTTTGAAAGAGAATCCAAGTTAAATCATTTGTAAAAGTTTGCTATAAAATCCATTTATTAATCAATTTTGGAAAAATAATAAAAACATTCTAAACATAAAGCAAAATAAAAATAGTCTAGAGGTCTTATTACAACCTAAAAACCCAAAATAGTAAAAGTAATAAAGTAAACGGAAATAGAAATCTAAAATTCAAAAAAAGACCATTGCTGAAGTATGGCTTCCACTGAGTCATCCATGGCCCAAGTCCACATCACTAAGCATTACCTACAAAGGGGGAGTGAGTTACAAGAACTCAGTGTGAAATCCTCTTACCGTCATCCACTGGGCCTGAACTCATATAGCAATATTTTGGGCCTACATTTACACAACAATGTATAAATGAAATAAATGCATGCAACCCAACCCATCCTAGTAATCCATCCGCTACACACCACCCGTACCATCCCATCACACCTGTGGGGATCAAGTCAACCCACCCCGCCAAACACACTAATCGCAGGCAAGTTGCCATTTATAATATATTTTGATTGTGGCCAAGCCACCGGAATAACAGAATATACGTGGCATAGCCACTACTGACGGTAATATAATCGGCACACAGCCTTGGGTAAATATGATCGACACAGATTCATTGATTCATATGTTAGGCACATAGCCATTATCAGAATTTGTAGCAGAGCCACCAGGCTACACTTTTCTTCGACATTTTTCCCATCCCATGCAAATTATGTAAATGCAACATACATAATATAGCATAATATCCACAAATATAAACAACAATAATTAATCCAGTGATTTATTACGGTAAATTGACCAATTATAGAACTTTGTAATTCAGCCAACTAATGCATTCTAGCAAATCAGCCCTTTAGGGGCATTTCCGTAATTCAACCCATAGGGGCATTTTCGTAATTCGGTAATTTTACCCACTAAGGGTAATTCGGTAGTCTCGCAACCCAGGGGTATTTTGGTAATTTACCCTCTAAGGGTATTTTGGTAATTCCGAAACCTAGATTTAACTACCAATGTGGGGCATAAAAATTGAAACTGTCCATCTACATCAAACTGACTAAATTGAATATAACTCGAGTTAGGAAACTCAAAATTTAGATCCATAAATTTTTTTTGAAACTAGACTCATATATCTTCTTACTATAATTTTTCCAGAATTTTTGGCTTAGCCATTTAGTACAGTTTATTCATTAAAGATTCCATTGTTTCACTGACCAACGGTTCTGACCTCTCTTACCTTAAATTCAAATTTCTCACTGTACGGTTTTCATATGTTGCTCCCACTTGTTTCTATTGAAAATAGGCTCACTGAGGAATCTATACATATAAACTATAACTCATAACTCACTTTGTACAATTTTAAATGATTTTTTCCAAGACAAAATAGGGAACCACGAAGTCAATCAGAACTAGTCTCACTAAAATTAAAATATTACAGAATATAAAATTCCTCTTCCTCCTCTGTTTCTTTTATATAAAAATAGACACAGTAAGCTTTAATTCGATATCTTATTCACTTTCTAATTCCATTTCTCCTATTTTTCGTGATTTTTCAAAATCACATCACTGCTGCTGACCAAACTGTTTCATTGCAAAATATGGTTACCACTACGAATATACGCACGCCCGAGTGGTCATAGATACCGGTTTCCCTTTTTTTTTCAGTATTTCGACTGAATCATAGAACATTTCATGCAACATTCAAAGAAGTGTGAGAGTACACACCATTTCAAACATGTATTCGGAAGGTATAGGATTACACACCTTATTCAAAATCCGTAACACGATACTCTTCGCGGCACCTAAAGGTACAATCGGTCAACAATTAGTCCAAAGCCCAATTTACAACTTCAATGAAGTATTGCGATTGGTTATCAATCTATATCACTTACCAATAATCCGAGTCTCTTATTACGAGGGATAGGTGTTCGATTGGCCCTCCAATAAAGTACTTTGAGACCTACTTACCAATCTTCTTCCAAAAGCCAATGGCTAGAAAGATGATGAGAGTATAAGCTAACACTCTACCGATTTGGCCCATACCAAGAGAACCAAGAAGATGGAAGTAGCAAAGAATAGATTCGGCCTTGGTCAAAAGAATAGGGTGAATAATTGGTTTTAGAAGAGGGAGTAAAAGAGAGACAGGAAGAAAATAATAGAAGAGGAAGAACACTACCTTGCAACCATCAAAAACCCAAAAAGGCAAAGAAGCTTCGACAACCACAAAAACCAAATTTCGGCTATGAGATGAAGTTGATGTTTTGGTTATGGTGTATAAAAAAGAATGTTTGAAAAGAAAAGAGTAGAAGTCAATAGGCAAATTGAAGTTTCCGCTAAGAGGGAATGCAATCAAAAGAACCAAAATATTTAGAAAGGAAAATGAAATGACCCCCTTAAAAATGTGAAAATGCAAGGGAGAGCTAGAGAAATTCGGCTCTCCCTATTACCCCTAACCAAAACCATGTATCATCTTTACCAAAAGATGAGTGTACCCCAAAATGCTTTCCAAAACTTCCACCACATAATAGGCCAACATGTTTCCCCCTCTTACCATTTTCCTTCATTTCTTTCCCTCTTTTTCCCTAGTCTTTCTCCTTACCATAATCCTTAGCCATCTTTCCAAAAATTAAAAAAAAAAGTCTTCCTTACCTTATTTGATACCATGGCCGACACTTAGAGCACAAAAAATAAAATCCAAAATGCAATAGATAGGATTCGAACCTCAGACCATTAGTACATTCCACACGCCACTTTCGACCTCTACCAATAGACTCCTTTTGCTAGCAAAATGCACACTTATTTCCTTAAGTCTCAATGCCACTTACCTTTTTCCCTTAAGTGCTAAAATACTAAAATTTACCTATAGCCTAACTTGAATCCGGAACTTCCTAGAAACCTCATAACTTTCCAAAATCACCTTTCTAATAAGTCCAACTTGAAATAATGTCGTTCTCTTGTTCTCAAAAATTCAGGTCGTTACGTCACGTAAGGTGCTAAATCAGTGGCCGAGTATGAGGCTAAGTTTTTGAGTCTGAGCCGTTAAACTTAAGGCATGGTGGCATCCGATTATGAGAAATGTTTCTATTTTGAGGACGGTTTGAGGGATAGTCTAAGGGTTCTGACTGCTCCGCAGAGGGAGCATGAGTTTGCTATTTTGGTGGATAAGACGAAGATCGCCAAAGAGGTTAAGCACGTGGAACGCCAGAATAGAGACCATGAGAGGGGTAAGAATAAGAGGGATTCAAAACCCTCTAGTTCTATTTAGAGGTCTAAGAAATGGGCTAGACTTGATAGGCCTGTTAGAGTGGGAGTTCCTGTTGCTCCTACTGGGATTCAGCCTTGTGGCGATTGTGGTAGGCACCATTAGGGTGAGTGTTGGAGAAAATTAGGGGCTTGTCTGCGGTGTGGGTCATTAGAGCACCAGATTAGTGAGTGTCTATATTGTGCTGATCAGATGCAAGCTTCAAATTCGGGTTTTGTTCAGCCTCAAAGGGCAATACAATAGCCACCTAGGGGTCATGGATTGGCTAAGGGTGGTAATGGCATGGGCCGATGACATAGAGCACCTGGCAGATGTGCTAATCAGACTGAGGCAAGGAAGCCTGCACTGGTTTATGCTGTTCAACACCGAGATGACAGATACGTCCCTGATGTAATCACGGCTATGTTCTTTATTTTTGATGCTCCATATACTGCTTTGATAAACATAGGTTCTCCACACTCCTATGTAGCTAGTTCTATTTTTGAGAACTTGGGGATTTTTTTTTTAGTGTACTTTTGGTGAGATTACTAAACTGAGTCTGTTGGGACAGTTTGTTCAGGTAAATAGACGTTATAGAATGTTCCGTTGGAAGTACAAAGGGTTGTATTTCTAGCAAATCTGATGGAGCTACTGTTTGGAGAGTTTGAATTAATTCTGGGTATGGACTAGTTAGTGAGCACCGATTAGTTTGGATTGCGCGACAAAGAGGGTCGTTTTGAGGTCCGAGGATGATAAGGAGGTGGTTGTAATTGGTGAGCATCGAGATTACCTATCTAATGTAATCTCCACTCTAGTGGCTGAGAAATTGGTTCGGAAAGGGTGTGAGGCGTATTTGCCTACGTCAGTGTTTTAGTATCTAGAAACTCTTCTGTAGAGGATATCTGAATAGTGACAGAATTTTCGGATGTCTTTACCGAGGAGTTACCGTGTTTACCTCCGAATTGGGAAGTTGAGTTTGGCATTGAACTTCTACTGGGTACAGCTCTGGTGTCCACGCTCCATACCGTATGGCACTAAATGAGCTTACATAGCTTAAGGCTCAACTTTAAGAGCTTCTAGATCGTGGTTTCATCCGTCCTAGTGTGTCTCCGTGGGGGCACCAGTTCTGTTTGTGAAGAAAAAGGATAGTACCATGGGGATGTGCATTGAGTATCGGTAACTAAATAAACTAATTGTTAAGAATAAATATGCATTTATAAGGATCGATAACTTGTTTAATCAGTTTTGTGGGGTTGCAGTATTCTCAAAAATAGATATTCGTTCTGGGTTATCATAAGCTTAGGGTTAAGGAAACTGATATTCATAAGATAGCATTTAGGACTCGTTTTGGGCACTACGAGTTCCTAGTTATTCCCTTTGCTTTGACGAATGCTCTGGTTGCATTCTAGATTAGTTTGCCTTAGTCTTTATTGATGATATTCTGGTGTTCTTTAAGACTAAGGATGAGCATGATGAGCATCTAGGAGTAGTGATCCGAGAGAAACAGCTCTATGCTAAGTTGAGTAAATGTGAGTTATGGTTGCGAGAGGTAACTTTTATGGGAAACGTAGTTTCTGCTAAGGGGATCTGAGTTGATCCTAGAAAGATTGAGGCTGTGCTTGATTGGAAATAACCTAAGAATGTTTCTGAAATCTGCAGTTTTCTGGGTTTGGTGGGATATTACCGGAGGTTTGTCGAGGGGTTCTCACTGATTGTAGCTCCTTTGACTAAGCTTCTGCGGAAGACTATTCCTTTTATCTGGACTGATGCACAACAATCGAGCTTCGATAAGCTCAAGTCTGTTTTGACTCAGGATCCTATTCTAATACAGCCTAAATCTGGTAAGAAGTTTGTAGTGTACAGTGATGCGTCACACGTCAGTTTGGGATGTGTACTGATGCAAGATGGTAAAGGCTTATGTGTCCCATCAGCTTAAGTTACATGAAGGGAATTATCTGACGCACGATCTTGAGTTAGTCACTGTGGTATTTGCATTAAAGATCTAGAGGCACTATCTGTATGATGAGAAGTGTATCATCTACACCGATCACAAGAGCCTCAAGTACCTCATCACTCAGAAAGAATTGAATCTCAGGTAGCGTTGTTGGATTGAGCTGCTCAAGGACTATGATTGTATGGTAGAGTATCATCCCGGTAAGGCCAATGTGGTGGCTGATGCTCTTATTCATAGAGCGATGACTAATTTGAGAGCGATGTTTGCTCGTCTTAGCTTGTTCGATGATGGGGGTTTGTTAGCCGAGTTGCAAGTTAAGCCAACTTGGATTGGGCAGATTCGAGAAAAGCAATTAGGGGATGAGTCTATGGGTTTCCGGTTTCGTCAAGTTGAGAGTGGCAGCACATCTGATTTTGGACTGATTAAGGATGGAGTTCTGTGTTTTTGAAGGTGGGTTTGTGTATCGAACGATTCCGATCTGAGACAATCGATTTTGAGGGAAGCACATAGTAGCCCTCATGCTATGCATCCTGGTGGTAATAAAATGTTTTGAGATCTTCATGAGCTACATTGGTGGTCGGGTCTGAAACGTGAGGTAACTTGTTTCTCTATAACACCCCTTGCCCGTACTCGACACCTGAACCGGGTACGAGGCATTACCCTACTTAACTTTTTCAATCATGCATCATCGATTCATAAAATTTCACTTCAAATTAAAACTTTTCATTCAAGACCTTAGTGTCCTTATTATAAGTCTAGGAGACCCTAAACTTTTACCCGGGATGATTCGGGACTAAACTGGAAATTTTTGAACACTTAGACAAATTTGACATAAAACAGGGCCACACGCCCGTGTGGCATATCACATGCCCCTGTTCAACACCCGTGTGGAATTATTTTTCAATTTGAACCTACAGGGGTTTTCACACGGCCATGACATGCCCGTGTCTTCACCCGTGTGTGAAAACCTTGGCATTCTATTTGACGTCATCACCTCAATAAGGTCATACGGCCAAGGCACACGCCCGTGTGCTTAGACCGTGTGTCGAATTCAATTCCTAATTTGAGGTGCAGATTTCACACGACCTGGGTACATGCCCATGTCTTAGGCCGTGTCTCCCACACGGTTGAGACACACGGCCGTGTCTCCGCCCGTGTATTTACTACTAAGCATACTGACTTGCCAACCTAGCATGTATGGGGGCACACGGCCTATTAACATGCCCATGGGGCTGACTGTGTGTCACACACGGCCTAGACACACACCCGTGTGTCTACCCGTGTGGACATTTGTAAGGCTATCTACCAAGCTAAATGCCACCCTACAAAGTAACCATACTTATACCAATTCAATTAAACATATATCATGACCATAAGGCACTTTTAAGAACTCAAATCAAGACATCCACACAAGCATACACTTCATGAATTTCATCAACATTGAATAGATGAACTTGTCAAGTATTGGCCAATTCCCAATGACCATTTACAAAATGAATTGAACAACATTAATAGCCAACGCTTCGGCTAACAAATATAACATAACCAAATGACCAAGTCCTATACATGCCATACGAAAAATAACTCTAACTTTGCTATACCAAAGAGAAGTTGATAGTGTGATTCTGAACTCCGACATCGTACAATCCCTGATCTAGCTTGGTAATACTACAAGGAAAAGGGAAATGAGAGGGGTAAGCATAAAGCTTAGTAAGTTTGCATAAAATGAATAGCAACATAAATGTATGTTATCCATCCATTGCATTGAATAAAAGCACAAAGTCTCGAGTACAATGCCATAACTTACTCAACTTACTCTTACCCAATTACAAGTCATGTCACATATAGTAAACATTTCTCATGAATTACTCACATGTACCTATATCACTTCATCACATAGCTTGAGCACTAACCTCATTTCTATAATAAGCTTAACTATTTACCCCATTGAATCACTTGGGATACTCGAAGATACAAAATCATCATCATTAACATAAATACGACGCCAATGCCGTATCCCAGATAGGGTCTTACATGGGGTCACCTTCATATGTCGATGCCATATCCCAGATATGGTCTTATATGGGGTTTCGTATAGATTGTTGATGCCATATCCCAGATATGGTCTTCTACGATTTTCATATTTGATGCCGATGCCATATGGTCTTATACGAGATCTCAATTCGGTGCCGAGGCCATGTCCCAAACATGGTCTTATACGGGACCTTACCCATCTCAAGTCTTGATGATATTCTTCTCTCAATTATTAAAGTCCAACCGAGACTTCCTCATCACAATTCTCATCATTTTCTCATTCAACATCATTACTCAAATTCATAGAAATATTATACAACATCACTAATATCAAACATTTAGAAACTTAATAACATGATGTTGAATTTATTTCACACAAACTTACCTCGATTTTAAAATAGACCAATTTGCCGATCTAGTCCGATACCTTGCCTTTTCCTCGGTCAAGGTTAATTCCTCGTTCTTCTTAATCTATAATAGCAAATTAGCTCATTTAATTACCACATTAACCAATACATTTCAATAATCATACTTTGGAAAAATTACCATTTTACCCTTAGACTTTCACAAAATGACCATTTTACCCATAGGCTCGTAAATCAATTCTAATAAAATTTATTCCTTTAACAAGCCTAGGTAAACATTTATTTATCTTATAGAAACCCTAAATACTCATTATTTCACACATTTTACACCTATTTTACAACCTTTGCAAAGAAGTCCTCTTAGGTGTTTTCATGGAAACACCTTTCACAAAAGTTGTTTATCTAACAACTAAGACTCATTTTATTCCATAAAAATGCAGAAAACAACATAAATTCTCACATGGAAAAACCCTAAACTTTTCTTCCTCTTTGCAAAATAGTCCCCTCTTTAGCTAGCTTAAGCATTAAGGGTTCCAAAAGTACAAAAATCAACAAAGAATGGCCATTAAAGCACTTATTTGTAAGGAGAAAAGCTTGTTGAAGTTTTTTGAGCTCTCAAACCTCCTATCTGCTGCTAATTTTTCGTGGAGAAGAAGGGAAGAAAAGATGATATTTTTTTTTTCTTTATTTTATTATAAAATATCAATTTAGTCCACATAATTCCAACAACTTTGACCAATTTTGACATTGTTTGTCCCTTATGGACGGCCAACCATTAATTGAGGGATTAATTGCACTTTAAAGACTTCCAATTAATATTCTATGGCTTTTAGACATCTTTAGCTAGTAAAATGGAACTTTCGCACTTTATGCGATTTAGTCCTTTTTCACAATTAAGCATGAAATCGCTAAAATTAAAGCACCAAAATTTTCATGCACCTTTATAATCATGCTATAACTCATAAAATAACATTAAAATAATTTTCTCTGACCTCAGATTAGTGGTTTTGAAACCACTGTTCTGACTAGTCCCTAAATCGGGCTGTTACATTCTCGTTGTCTGACGTGCCAGCAAGTTAAGGCTGAGCACCAGTTGCCTTCGGGTTTGCTCCAACCCGTTAAGGTTCCCTTATGGAAATGGGAATGAGTGACGATGGACTTCATTAGTGGGTTGCCCTTGACACCCACTAAGAAGGATTTAATTTGTGTCATTGTGGATCGATTGACCAAGTCGACCCATTTTATTCCGTTTCGGACGGACTACTCTCTGCAAAAGTTAGCGAAGCTCTATATTTCCGAGATTGTAAGACTACATGGGGTTCTGGTTTTGATAATCTCTGATAGAGATCCTCGCTTCACTTCTCGGTTCTAGAAGAAACTGCATGAAGCTCTGGGTTCGAGATTGGACTTCAGTACTACGTTTCATACTCAGACTAATGGATAGTCTGAGAGGGTGATTCAGATACTAGAGGATGCTTCAAAGCTGTGTGATTAATTTTCGAAGTAGTTGGGAGGATTTTCTATCGTTAGCTGAGTTTGTCTACAATAATAGTTTCCAGTCTAACATTCATATGGCACCTTACGAGGCTTTGTATGGTCGTAAGTGTCGTACTCTGCTATGTTGGACTGAGTTAGGTGAGCGACAGATTTTGGGTCCTAAGTTGGTTTTTGAGACTGAAGATAAGGTTAGACCAATTCGGGATCATTTGAAGGCAGCTTCTGATAGACAGAAGTCTTATACGAATTTGAAAAGTAGGGATATTGAATACGCTATGAGTGACTTCGTATTCCTTAAGGTGTCTCCATGGAAGAAAGTTTTGCGGTTCGGTCGTAAGGGCAAGTTAAGCCTTAGGTTCATTGGGCCGTATCGGATTCTGAAGTGTGTGGGACTAGTTGCTTATCAGTTAAAGCTACCTCCAAAGTTGGAGCGTATCCATGATGTGTTTCACGTCTTGACGTTGAGGCGGTAATGGTCTGATCCATCTCACGTTGTCTCTATTGAGGAGATCGAGGTTAGATTGGACTTGACGTTTGAGGAGGAGCCAGTTTAGATTTTAGACCGAGATATTAAGGTTTTGAGGAGGAAGTCCATATCGTTAGTTAAGGTTCCGTGGCGGAACCATGGTACTAAGGAAGCCAGGTGGGAACTTGAGGACTCGATGTGTCAGTAATATCCTCATCTGTTCGGGTCAAGTAAATTTTGAGGCTGAAATTTCTTTTAGGGGTAGAGTTGTAATGCCCTGAACAATTTATTTCTGTTTCTGTAAATCCTGACACAAGTGTGTATATGCTTTAGTGGTTAAGTGTTCTGGGTGTGTGTATAAGGTATTGGGTTCAAGTCCCACATTTGGAAATTTTGTTATTTTAGATCCAAGTCTTATCTCTGTTGGGTGGGCTTATATAACATTGTTTGAGTGGTAAGGAGTTAGTGTACTGGAGGTTCTATGTTTGAATTCATGCGTAAGCAGGGGTGATAATTTTTGTTTCGGTTGGCTGAGAGAGTTTGGATGGACTTGAAATTCTAAGTTGGTTGGGTTGTTACTAGATGTAGTGGGATTGTGTTCAAATTAATCAATTTTATTTTTTTTATATTCAAATTAATCAATTTTATTTTTTTATCTTATTATTTTTATTATTTTTATTTTTTCTCTCTTTCCAAACACATTTTGATGTTTTTTCTCCAAATTCCTCTTCTAAACATTTTCTTTCTGATTTCTTCTTTCTGCGATTTATGTTCGCTATACTATTGTTCAATCACTATGTTTTGGGTTCCGTAATCCCTGCTCGGACTATGGTGGGTAAGTATTCTTGAAGTTTGTGCAATTGGGAATCATTTCTGGGTGTGTTAATGTGGTGAATTCTTGTGTAGGTGTTAATAAAAAGGATCGAAATTCATCTTCTATCTTGTAATGTTTTTGGGCTATCGTAACTGTTTTGGTAAGTGATCGAGCCTTTCGATTGAGTAAAATTTTTAAGTACATCGATTGGGGTTTTGATAGATTGGTGATTTGGTACTTGGAATTGATCGATTGAATGGTGTTTTTTTTAGATTTGAAGGGCTTGAGATTACTTACAGGTAAAAAACGAACCAGGTGTGTACCTCTAACACGAGAAAATGAGGTTCAACGAAAGCCAAAAATTGGGTCTTTCGACTCCACAAAGGCGTGTGGGTGGCCATGTGGCTAGTCGTGTACGAGACATGGCCTTGTGATTGGCGAAGGTGCGGCCGCGCCTTTGACACAGTCGTGTGTTAGTGTGAGTGTGGCCGTGTGGGTCACACGAGCTAGGCCAAGTTGGGCATATGGGTTTTGGGCCAAGCCATGTGGGCCACATGGACGAGGCCAATCTGGGCGTGTAGTCCCACACGAGCACGTGGGCCCAAGATTTTGAAATTTTCCCTAGGGTCGCATGGGTCGTTTCGAACAACTGTAAGCCTACCATAAGGTCAGTAAGGGCTAACCAAACCCTAATTCAAGTGATCTGATATTCTGATAGCCTGATATGAGTAGGACACTGATATGTATTCTATTACATGCCTATTACATGCTTATTCTGCAGGCCCACACAAACAGACGTTTGGTTCAATGGAATACCCTATTACGGGTCTATTCCATGCCGCGCTTAAGCAGCAATTTTTGGGGATTTCTATTCGCTTCCTTCTTCACCGTTTAGCTATTCGTTGCTTGAAGAACCGTTTTTTACCCTTACCAAAATTTCACCTCAAAAACACTCTCAATCGACAGCTATTTCACATACCCTTCGACTCCCGGCATTCCTCCTGTTCATCGAAGGTCAGGTAAACATTTTTACTTCTGCTTCCTGCACATCATCTTCCTTCATCATCTTAACTTGAACTTTGTCTTTAGCCTTTTCATTTTTGTTTTATGGTTAAACGGGTTTGTTCCTTACTGATTCATCAAAAGAAACAATGGCAGAGCCTTGAAGAAGTAGAGTATCTCGACGTTCTCATTAAAATCGGTAAAAAAAATCAGTTTCAACCAACACTAATCAAAGCACAAGTTCTGGGTCTTTGTCTCCATCTCCTACCTGTCTTAGAAATAGAAAGGAGAAAAAAATGGCAAAGAAAGCTTCAAAATCGAAAAATGATTGTTCATCTTCAACCTCCGTTACTTCCGCTAAGAACCCATCAACAGCCTCCAATCAGTATTTCTCTCTTACCCTTTTGCTTTATAGTATTTTTTGCAGAATAAATTATAGCTTTCTTAGTTTGTTTTACTTGTTAGGAATTTTTGGGGTTAACAATAGACACTTTTGCTTGAAAAAAAAATTGTTAGTCAAATGGCGTTAAGGGTAAAATCTAGTGAGAAAATGAAAAAGACAGCAGAAGAGAGTGTTATTAGCGAGAGAGAAAAGAGACCCAAGTCGAAGTCAAGACCCAAATCGAAGCTAAAGAAGAGAACAAAAATTGATGCTAAAATGCCTAAGAAACCCTCCACCGCTTTCTTTTACTTCTTGTGAGTATTGCTTATGAATCATTTTTTGTTCATAGTATTGGTTAACATTTGGTTGATTATAACATTCCCCTGCCTGCAAATTTCATGCTTTTATTCTTGTGCCCTTGTCATGTAAGAACTAAAACCTATCTGCTTATTTCTTGACTGTCTTTTTTATGCAAAATTTTGAGTTGGTTTTTTAGGCTTGCAAATGGATTGTGTTTCCTTGCCTGTAATGGAGCGAATGCATATCCAATATATATGTGTGTGCCTGTGTGTTCTAGAAAGTGAGCTTTGGTTCTTATATCAAAGGATTTTGCCTGCTAGTTTTGTTGCAAAAAGTGAATGTTTTATATTACTTATATTGTTTAATTTGGAGCTTGAATTTATGGCAACTTTTGATTGATTTTTGTTTTGGATAAATTAAAACTGTTGTCATTTTGGAAATTCAGAAGGTTGATGCTTTGGTAATTTTATCCATTTTGCATAGATCATCTGACTTTGAAAATCAATTTTTTTTTTTTTGCTAAAGATTGCAAATCAGCCTTGGATGTTGGTTTCATCATTTTCCTTTTGTTCTGGTATATGCTTATTATTATTGACCTTTTTTTTATCCTTCTTGAAATTGCAGTATGTTGTCACTGTTTCCAATGAACTATGTTTGATCTGATATTATGTTCTCTGTTTAGTCTATTTTGTTTCATTGTATTTGGTTGTTTTAGAAACACCTATAATTTTTAGGCTTCGGACTCTGGTTTTCTTTTTGACATAACAAAATGTTTTTTTTTTTGTCTGATTGTAAACATGGATTTAGTTCATGGTCATTACAATTTTTTGATATTTTATTAAGTTGTATTTTCTCTGGAATTTCTGGAAATTTATCCCGGTTTTTTATTTTCCTTTACTTTTGAAACGCATGTAGAATTGCAGGTTTATTTGTGAACACAGATAGAAGAATTACTGAAGCTTTTAGTTTATTTCCAGGAAGCACGGATATGCATAATACGATACAGATACAACACTGCTTGAGCTTTTGCAAAATTAGGACACCCAAACTTGGACAGTCCCATAAGTTTATGTACTACTAGTTAACTTGAAATTTTAGTTTATGTTTTGCTAGTTCTAAGGCGTGTTGCATGATTAATAATGGATTTGGTATATAAAAATTGCAAATATTTGGTATCCACGCTTATCTGCTGATGAATTTTGTGATACTGTATCTTGCTGCTTTTTAAGAACTATTTCGTACATGTATATGAAACTGGATTGATATGAGCTTTCTTTGAATATTAGGGTAGAAAAAAAAATCATATATAAAACATGGAAGAAATTGGTTAGTTTAGTTCATATAGAACTTGGTACTTTTCCTTTTCTTTTATGCTATGGTGCCTGCCTTATACTGTTTCAATACATCTAAATTTGTTTATTTGTTTTTTGTCTTTAAATTTTAGAGAGAACTATGATGGAGGCATATAGTTGTTGCTAATCTTGTGGGTGTAAGCTGTGGGTTATGTTGAATACTTCATGCTTGTAGTGTTTACAGAATCACTCTAGCTTCTATTTAGCTTTAGACCATTTTGGGTGTTGTCTTTCTTGCTAACCATCATCATCCTTATATATTGATCATTTTCATTTCATTTGACCTACAACTTTTTGTAGTATAGGGGTGGTAGCGAATGTTGGAGATGGAGCTACGCATATCTTACCTGTTGCAGATGGTTATGTTATTGGGAGCAGCATATTAAGTCAATATCAATAATAGGAAAAGATGTTACTCTAATTATATAGTAATGGATGCGGGTATTTTTTGTTTTCTTTTTTCTCCTATGCCTTGCGCCTTAGTGCTATGAAACAAAAGCACTTCGACCCTTTCAAACAAGGCGTATTTGATTAGGCACACTTCTGGTGCTCTTAACTGCGTTACTTTTTGTAAGGCGATAGGCATAAAAATGCTTGTCTTATTGAATTTGGAGTTTTCTACCTTTGTTTACTAGTAAGGAAATGGATGATATCAAACTCTCTACTTCTCAATATTTGAGTATTCAACATACGTGAGTGCAGAAGGAAATCATGCATATTCCACAATGAATGTTAAATTTGAATTTTTTTTTTTTTTTGTAATGAAACAACATTTTATGCCACAAACTTGGCCTCATATTCTAGCAATTACAGTGCAAGTGGTTGTGATTTAAAGGTTTAAATATCACAAAAAACCATGCAAATGCGTTATTCTAACCATGGGTTTATTGTGTGTCAATTATAATGAATAACTTCAGAAGTAATAGATTCAAATAATATTGTATTATTTTAAAATGAAGTAAATAAAACATTTTAAACAATTTAATATATAAATAAAAAATCTTTTAATATATTTTAATATAAAACAATTATATTAAGAATGTTATTAAATTATATATTAAATATTATTAAATTATTTTTAATAATAATTATATTAAAATATAATTAAATTTTTATTTTTATTTTTTATTAAATTATATTTAATAATAATCCTATTAAAATTTAATAACAATTATCATCTACTTAGCAAAATTCTGCTAAGGGTATTCTGGGCATTTTAGTTTTATTCCTTATGCTATTACAACATCATTCCATTCAACCAAACACAAGAATTCTATTACAGCACTATTCCATTCCATTCAACCAAACAGTTGAATTACTTATTACAGCTCTATTCCATTACACCTCTATTCCATTACAGCTCTATTCAATTACAGCCCTATTCCATTACAGTGAACCAAACGTAGTGTAAATTGTAACAAATGCAAAATTATTGAAAATGATTAAATAGTTTAAATGATAAAAGAAAGAGGGCTTAAAATGAAAATAGACCCAAGGTATATTTAGGCTGGACCGCAAGGGCATGAAATCAACAAGAAAATAAGGAGAATTAAGGGCAAAATTGGAATATGGCAAAATTTACTTAATAAAGCTAGGACTAAAGTGGAATTATCTAGATTTCTCTTTATTTTTCTGCATTCTCATCAGCAAAAACACCATAGAAGGGTTTCCTTAAGCTGGTTTTTCATATTTTTACTGCAAGTAAGTTAATCCTTGCCTATTTCTTGTAATTTTTGTGTTTTTAAGACTTTTACAACTAGGTCCTACTATTAAATTCATTAGTTTTTGATTTCATGGATGAAATTGAAAGTTACCATGGTTGGGTGCTGTAAGTTTATGATGAAATAGAATGAAATTGAAGCTTTAATTTGTTTATGAGATGATTTTATTAGGTAATTCCAATAGAAACTGATTTTTAGGACCTAATTTGTGAAAATGTTTGGAATTAAAGTCTATTACTGAAATTCTGGTTCCCAAAGGTTATAAAGTAGGTTAAACTGATAGAATAAAGTTTTAATTGAGAAAACTCAGCTCAATTGAGAAGTTAATTGAGCAGGGACGAAATTATCATTTATTGAAAGCTGAGGGGAAATATGGTAATAAACAGTTTGCACTAAAACAGTTTTGGACAGCAGCAGTAGACTAACTTTGAAAAATCACCATAAATTGTAGAAATCTAATTAGAAGATGAAAAAAATATGAAATTAAATCTTATTAAGTCTAGTTTCTCATAGAAGAAACGCTGTAAACAATAGATATGTAAATCATGATATATAATGAATTTTGTGAGACAAGGCCAGAATAAATTCCTGTTCCCCTGTTTTGACTTTATAAAATCGTAAAAAATTGGATAAAAATAATTAGGGGCTTAAATTTATATGTTTAGAATCCTGAATGAGTCTATTTTCAATAGAAATAAACTAGAACATCATCCGAATTCTGTATGAAGAGATAATTAATTTTTAGTGAAGAAGGGTTAGAACTATCAAACAGCAGAATAGGGGTAACTTTAAAGAATAAATTGTACTTATTGGCTAAACCAAAAATTATGAAAATTTTATGGGAAGAAGATATGTGAGTCTATTTTCAGAAAAAATTAGTGGATCCTAATTTGGATTTCTGTAGCTTAAGATAAAAATAATTTTGAGACTATGACTCAAGTAGACAGCTTTATTTTGGAAATCAATGGAATGTATAAGCTAATAAAGTAAATGTTAATATGAAATGAATGTAAGGTCAGCCATTGGTATGGCTAACAAACCTTGGTTTGGTATGTGTTGAGGTTATCTTATAAATATGCATGAATCTATTTTGAAAATATGTTGAATCGGATTGGTTGATGTGGATTGGTCTCAGTTTAAAATTTGCAGGGAAGGCTAGATATCTATAAAGGGGATATATTGAGTAAAAAAAAAAATTCGTAAACTCCAGTAATGCCTTGTACCCTTTTCTAACAACGAATACAGGTAGTGTAACATCCTAAATTAATAGGCCTTTGCGTTGAATGTGCTGTGATGTTTATGTTATGCTTGATGTGCTAGTTAGGGTGTTTAAGGGGTCAAGAATGGGCTCAGGGTTGGGCCGAAGCCTTAATTGAATTTCCTGTTTGGGCACTCTAGTGGAAAGCCTAATAAGATAGGGCTTAAAAGATGTTATCTATGATTATAAGACATAGATGGGCTTGTGGCCAGTGGCAAAGTGGCGCCACTTAGAGAGTAGGGAGGTGGCATCAGCTGAGGAGGCTCAAGTTCGAGTTGCATGAAGCCCAATTATTTTAATTAAGATTTGTTAATTTTCGACATTTAAATGGATAGAGAGGGACAGAAATAAGGCTTAAAAATAGGAAGATTTACTCAAGTGGATAATGCTGATTACATGGCAGATAAAGGAAGGAAGAGGTGGTGTTATTTAAGCCTCTTTCGGAGGTATGAGTAGATAGAGATAAGGGAGAAAGAGTAGGAGTTATCTGCTGATCAAAAGTGGTGGCCGAATTTCCATCTCTTGGAGGGGGGAGAAATCGGTTTTGTTATGCAATAGGGATGCCGAAATTTCCCTTATTAGTTGATCAATTTTAAGTTATCAAAAAGGGCACTTTCGATTTTTGAGAGGTAGTTGCCGAAATTTAGGTTAAGTAAGGGGGAACATCTTTTATTTTTGGCACTAGGGTTTTATTCTTCCATTCTCTTCTTCAATTTTGGCATTTAGGTCTTTATTCTCTCAATCTCTGAAAGGCTGAAGACAAAGCTGAAAGGCTAATGGATTGATGGTTTCTTGTGTTTACGTGTTGGGTGACATTCGGGAATCGAAATAGATCGTCTAGATCTAAAAGCCGAAAATCGCTAGTCTCCAAACTCCACCTCTTTCGGGATTTCAAGGTAACGGGTTCTCTTTAGATTCTCGTTAGATTCACTATCGTAATTGTGATCTTAACCATATGTTATGATGGTAGCAACTGATAAGGTCTTTTAATGGAATCAAATATCGATCAGGCGAAGGAGGGGATTGGATCTATTAAACCAATCCCTAAGTTTAAGAAACGAGCGGTGTCAGCAGTTCGGGATTGGCCACCGGGTTATGGACCGGCTTCAGAACAAAATCTTAGACAGTTAACAATTGTATCGGCTTCTGATAGTGTCGACATAGAGGGTCTCTTCTTGACTGTAATCAGGTGTGTAGATCTCTATCACACTAATTAATCTGTACTTTATATGTTTTGGGCTAAAAGCCTAAAAGGTCAGATGGACAAATCGTATTACCCAAAAAGGGTAGGCAAGGGATGCCAGGTACGTAATCATAGAAACTTTTTTATGTGTATCGATGCATGTGATAAATTGTGATCTTTTGGGTAGTATATTGTGTTGCTTTTGCATGGATGTATGCATAGGGTGGGATTCTTATGATGAAGGGGAAGAGCATGTCAAAAGGTCACTTAGTGATCGATGGTTAAACCACGGTATGTACATTTAGGTCACAATAGTGATCGGTGGCTCTTCCACACTTGATTATAAGGTCACACAGTGATCGGTGGCTCTGCCACAGTGGATTATAAGGTCACATGGTGATTGGCATTTTAACTGACAGCATGACTGTCGATATGGTGTGTAGCGGTTGGTGGGTTGATTGTAGAAATCCCCGAGGTGTGATGGCTGGTACGGGTTGGTGTGTAGAGGATGGACTTTTAGGTTGGGTTGGGCCATGTTGCATGTAAATATTCTGTTGCCATTGTGTATGGGCCAAGGCCCATAATGTGTTTGTGGGCCTTTTATGTGTTTTCGGGATTTGCACACTGAACCTTGGTGACTCACCCCTTTATTTTTCCTGACTTTTCAGATGAGCAGTAGATCGTGGACTTGGGAACCGAGACGGACTCGAGGGGTCATCAAGTTCTTTTATTTTCATAAACTATTTTCAGTTTTCCTTTAAGTTTTTAATTTTGGGACTATTTATGTAATAAGGCTCCATGGCTTAGGTTTAAATTATAATTGTTAATGTTTTTATTCTATTTTGTTTTAAAATTTAAATTTTATATTCAAAGACTTATCTATAAGAAGTAATAATACGGGATTTTCAAACACGTTTAAAGAAAAAGCAAAGGTTTTCTTTAAATATCACTTATTTTAGCGAATACCTAAGTAAGCAAACTGAATTTCCAAAATTATCCAAGTGAAGTATTTAACGTTAAACCCCGTAGCATGTTAGATCTGGTCGTAGCTTTTGGGCCGGGTTTAGGGTGTTACATTTTGGTATAATGGTCCAGTTGCAAAACTCGGGCTGCGAAATGGGTCCAGTAGTAGTTTATAAATTGGTAAAAATGCTGTGGTTGAGATATGGCCTTCGAGTCTACCAGCACCCGATCTACGCAGGTAAGTATTCTAACTCTTGATTTGATATGCATGTTGGGTTTGATGGGCTTCATGGACGTAGACTAGTATGATAGGAATTAATGGACTTTGGGCCTAGTTTAAACAATTCTTTAAATTCATAAAACTTAATCTAACTAAACATGTCCGTAAACCAGTTGCCGGGTTAGGGTGTGGCAACAGGCATGCGCATGTTTAGGATTGGATTTAGGGAGAGCTTGGTATTTAAGCGGTCCCAGTGACCCACCTCATCTTCACTGGAATCCTACCTGGTGCGTAGTGACTGTTCACCTTAGCCACGAGGACTAGTTGACGGGCCAAAATTTATAATTAAAACCCAAAAGGGACCAGCCACCTTATTTCGTAAAATTACTAAAAATACCCCTAGTTTTGCAAAATTTTTGAAATACCCTGGATTTGTGAAAATTTCCCAGAATACCCTAGATTTGTAAAACTACCAAAATTTGTGAAATTACCGAAACACCATGTGAAAATTTCCCAGAATAATTAAATTTGTGAAATTTGTAAAATTTTTGAAATACCCTGGATTCGTGTCCTTTGCTTTAGAGATATTAGAAGGTACTTCCTTTTTCTTTTTTTTTTCCTTTGAGATCTTTTAACAATAAATTTAATTATTGAGTTTGTCAAAATTAAATCTCCTGAAATACCCCTGCTTTACGAAAAATACCAAAATATCTCTATTTCGAAAAATCACCAAGATACCCTATTTTGGGAAATTACAAAAATACCCCTGTAGGATAAAATTACGGAAATACCCCTAGGTAATGAGATGGCGGAAATACCCTTATGTGATGAATGTGAGTTCATGGATGCTACTTGTACGTTGATGTATGATGGTTGAATGTATGTGGTTCCTAGAACTAGGAGATACAGACTTGAGACTGAAACCCGTAGATATAATTTCGAATTCGAAAGAACTACTCTTGAAAATCTCTGACCATAAGATTGTTCGTGGTTAATCAGTGGAAGAAATTAATAATACATAAAATTTCTAATCAGATAAACGTGAATCGGTAGAATGAGTACAAGGGGTCGTGGATGTCCGCCGCGTGGTCGTGGTAGGGGTAGGATGGTTGTGTCAGAAACAGTAGGATCTGGCCATGAGTTTGGAAACGAGATGCCAGTTCCACCAACTGCGGAGGTAAAATTTTAGGATCAGACGGCCAGAGATGATGCGGTATCTCAGGCGATGTTAAGGGTTTTAGAGAGAGTTGCTGGGGCAGGCATGGACACAAGAGCCCGAAAATGCAGTCGTCGGCGCGCTTAGAGCCAATGGGGCGAAATGTTTAGGGAATCCTGTATAGCCCCGTACACCGAGTGTTGGTTGGAGGCGGTTGAGCGTATAATGGATGATCTGGACCTCACGGAAGAGGAAAAACTGAAAGGGGTTGTATCTCTCCTGCGAGATGAAGCTTATCAATGGTGGCTTACGGTTAAGGATGGTATGATGGCTGACTGTGTCACCTGGGATTTCTTTAAAATGGCGTTTCAGAGTAAATATATTGGGACAAGTTATGTGGATGCGCAGCGTAGAGCATTTCAGAATCTGGTGCAAGGAAGTAGGTCGGTGGCTGAGTACGAAGCGGAATTCTTACACCTTAGTCGTTATGCTCGAGGAATAGTGGCCACCGGCCATGAACGTTGTGTTCGATTTGAAGATGGTCTGAGGGATGATTTGCGTGTATTGATAGCTCCACAGCGGGAGAGGGAATTTGTTGTGCTTGTGGAAAAAGCTAAGATATCTGAGAGGTGAAGCGGACAGAGAAACTGAATCGGGATAGAGATAGGGGGAAGTAAGAGGAATTTTAGATCGTCAGGGGCAGCTGGGCGTACTCAGAAAAGGCCCAAGTCAGATGGGCCGAGACAGGATGAGAGACCTGCTGCTGTTAGCCAAACACAGAAGTGTGCTCGATGTGGTAAATTCCACGTAGATGAGTGTTGGGCGGGCAGTGGGAAGTGCTTTAGGTGTGTATCTACAGACCACCAAGTTAGAAACTGTCCGCAGCAACGGGGCAGTGAAGGGCCCACAGGTCAAGGGAATGCACAACCAGGAAAAGGTGGTCAGCAGCCACAGAGAGGACGTGGACCAGCCAGAGGTGGTAACGGTTCCAATCGGGGCCGTGGAGCACCAGGCTAAGGGGCAGGAAACATTGAGGCGAGACAGCCGGGGTTAGTCTATACTGTCAGACATTGAAAGGAGGCTGACGCACTGGATGTCATAACCGGTACGTTTTTAATTTTTGGCTTGCCTTACACTGCATTGATTGACATTGGGTCGACGCATTTATATGTGGCTAGTAGGGTGTCTGAAACTTTATAGATTCTGAGATTTCCTCTAGGGAGATGACTGTAGTGAGCCCTTTAGTACAAACTGTAGTGGTGAACAAACTATATAAGGATGTACCCCTGGAAGTTCAAGGGGTAACTTTTCGGGCTGATCTGATGGAATTGCAGTTTAGGGAGTTCGATTTGATCTTAGGAATGGATTGGCTAGGGAAGTATCAAGCAAACTTGGACAGTGCAGCCAAGCATATGGTGTTAAAAACTCCTGAGGGTGGCAAAGTATTGGTGATAGGTGAAAAGAGGAACTATTTGTCAGATGTGGTGTCTGCCTTAAGAGCAGAAAGGATGGTGAGAAAAGGATACGAGGCAATTTTAATGTTTGTTCGGGCTCTGAAAGCCAAGGAACTAACTGTTGGGAACGTTAGGACGGTGAAGGAATTTCCTGATATTTTCCCAAAAGAGCTTCCGGGATTACCCCCGGATCGTGAAGTGGAGTTTGGTATCGATCTTCTTCCAGGAACAGTACCAGTATCTATTGCTCCATATAGGATGGCGCCGAAGGAGTTGGTGGAATTGAAAGCGCAGATTCAGGAGTTGCTGGATAGAGGGTTTATTCGACCAAGTGTGTTGCCCTGGGGAGCGCCGGTATTATTCGTTAAGAAGAATGATAGGTCAATGCGTATGTGCATTGACTATCGTCAGTTGAATAAGTTAACAATTAAGAACAAATACCCGTTGCCAAGGATCGATGACTTGTTCGATCAGTTGAAGGGGGCCTCAGTCTTTTCGAAGATAGGTCTAAGGTCAGGGTACCATCAGCTTAAGGTCAAGGAGGCGGATATTCACAAAACGGCCTTTAGGACTCGCTATGGTCACTACGAATTCATGGTGATGCCATTTGGGTTGACTAACGCACCAGCAGCGTTTATGGATATGATGAACTGAGTATTCCAACCCTACTTGGATCGGTTTGTCGTGGTATTTATAAATGACATTCTGGTTTATTCAAAATCGGAAGAGGAGCATGATTCACATCTCCGAGTGCTTCTGCAGATTCTTAGGGAGAAGCAGTTGTATGCCAAATTCAATAAGTACGAGTTTTGGCTAAGGGAAGTTACTTTCCTAGGTCACGTTGTGTCGGCAGAGGGGATTAGGGTTGACCCTCGAAAAATTAAAGCGGTGTTGGATTGGAAGCCGCCTAAGTCAGTAGCAGAAATTCAGAGTTTCCTTGGTTTGGCCGGATATTACAGAAGGTTTGTTGAAGGATTTTCCTTGATTGCGGCTCCGTTGACTAAGTTGTTGCGGAAAGAGGTTCCGTTTGTTTGGTCTCATAAGCAGCAAGAGAGTTTCAAGAAGTTAAAAAGGATTTTGACGGAGGCTCCAGTATTGATTTAGCCGGAGGCTGGGAAGGAGTTGGTGATTTACTGTGATGCTTTACACACGGGACTAGGATGCGTGTTGATGCAAGGTGGAAAGGTTGTTGCGTATGCATCTCGACAGTTAAGACCGCACGAAGCAAATTATCCCACCCATGATTTGGAATTAGCGGCGGTGGTTTTTAGTTTAAAGATCTGGAGGCATTATCTGTACGGGGAGAAATCTGTCATTTACACCAATCATAAGAGCTTACAATACCTTTTGACATAGAAGGAGTTGAATCTAAGGCAAAAAAGGTGGATTGAGTTGTTAAAGGATTATTACTGCTCAATTGAACACCATCCGGATAAAGCTAACGTGGTAGCAGATGCCCTAAGTCGTAAAGTAATCTCGGACTTGAGAGCAATGTTTGCTCACCTTAGTTTATATGATGATGGGAGTTTATTAGCTGAACTTCAAGTGAAACCCTCTTGGGTCAGTCAGGTTAAGGAGAAGCAGCTGACTGATGAGTTGCTAAAGGGGAAGTTTCTAGTAGGATCAAGTGAGGGATCAACAGAATTTAGTGTGAATAAGGAAGGGCTATCATGTTTTCAAGGGAGAGTGTGCATGCCGAAATATCCTGAGTTGATGCATAGGATTTTGCAAGAAGCGCATGGTAGTCCATACGCTATGCACCCTGAAGGGAGTAAGATGTATCGGGATTTGCGAGAATAGTTCTGGTGGCCGGGTCTAAAACAAGAGGTGACTGAATTTGTGGAGAAGTGTTTGACCAGTCAACAGGTAAATGCGGAACATCAGTTACCATCAGGGTTGTTGCAGCCGGTGAAGATTCCACAATGGAAGTGGGAAAAGATCACGATGGACTTTGTTAGTGGGCTACCCCTCACGCCTACTAAGAAAGATTTGGTCCGGGTGATTGTTGATCGCTTGACGAAGTCTGCTCATTTCATACCAGTGCGTATCGATTACTCTTTGCAGAAGTTGGCTAAGCTATACATAGCGGAGGTAGTGAGGTTGCAAGGAGTACCAGTATCAATCATATCGGACAGGGACCCTATGTTCACCTCACGATTTTGGAAGACGTTGCATCAAGCGTTGGGTACGAAGTTAGATTTTAGTACTGCATTTCATCCTCAGACCAATGGACAGTCTGAGCGGGTAATTCAGATCTTGGAGGACATGCTAAGAGGTTGTGTCATTGACTTCAGGGACAGTTGGAAGGAGTTCTTACCATTGGCAGAGTTTGCGTACAACAATAGCTACCAGTCAAGTATTCAGATGGCGCCCTATGAAGCGTTGTACGGGAGGAGGTGTAGTACACCTACCTGTTGGTCGGAGTTAGGAGAACATCGAATTTTGGGTCCGGAGTTGGTTACCGAGACAGAGGAGAAGGTGGAGTTAATTCGGGCTCGACTAAAGACAAACAGAAGTCCTATGCTGATTTGAATCGTAAAGACATAGAATTTGCAGTGGGTGACAAGGTGTTCTTAAAGGTGTCGCCATGAAAAAAAGTACTGAGGTTTGGACGGAAGGGTAAATTTTGTCCCAGATTCTTCGGACCCTATCGGGTGTTGAAACGGGTAGGACCTGTAGCTTATCATCTAGAGCTACCTTCTGAGCTGAGCCAGATTCACAATGTATTCCACGTCTCTATGTTAAGACATTACCGTTCGGTTCCATCTCATGTGGTGTCTGTGGAAGAAATCAAAGTAAGACCCGATTTATCCTTTGAAGAGGAGCCAGTGGAAATTCTAGATTGTGATGTCAAAGTACTGTGAAGGAAGACGGTTTCGTTGGTTAAAGTTCTGTGGCGAAATCACGGTTCTGAAGAGGCTACTTGGGAACCAGAGGAAACAATGCGGCAACAGTACCCGCATCTATTCTGATCAGGTAATTTCGAGGCCGAAATTTTCTTTAAGAAGGGTAGAACTGTAACATCCTAAATTAATGGGCATTTGCGTTGAATGTGCTGTGATGTTTATGTTATGCTTGATGTGCTAGTTAGGGTGTTTAAGGGGTCAAGAATGGGCTCAGGGTTGGGCCGAGGCCTTAATTGAATTTTCTGTTTGGGCACTCTAGTGGAAAGCCTGATAAGATAGGGCTTAAAAGATGTTATCTGTGATTATAAGACACAGATGGGCTTATGGCTAGTGGCAAAGTGGCGCCACTGAGAGAGCAGGGAGGTGGCGTCAGCTGAGGAGGCTCAAGTTCTAGTCGCATGAAGCCCAATTATTTTAATTAAGATTTGTTAATTTTTGGCATTTAAATGGATAGAGAGGGACGGCAATAAGGCTTAAAAATAGGAAGATTTACTCAAGTGGATAATGCTGATTACATGGCAGATAAAGGAAGGAAGAGGTGGTGTTATTTAAGCCTCTTTCGGAGGTATGAGTAGATAGAGATAAGGGAAAAAGAGTAGGAGTTATCTACTGATCAACAGTGGTGGCTGAATTTCCATCTCTTGGAGGGGGAGAAATCGGTTTTGTTATGCAATAGGGGTGCCAAAATTTCCCTTATTAGTTGATCAATTTTAAGTTATCAAAAGGGGCACTTTCGGTTTTTGAGAGGTAGTTACCGAAATTTAGGTTAAGTAAGAGGGAATATCTTTTATTTTCGGCACTACGGTTTTATTCTTCCATTCTCTTCTTCAATTTCGGCATTTAGGTCTTTATTCTCCCAATCTCTTTTCTCATTATTCTGCTAAAGCCGAACTACCTCTAGTCTGCCGAAAACCCTTTTCTTTTTACCAATTTGATTGTTCCATTTCCTTCTATTCTACTCCTCTTTTCTCAACTGTTTCTTTATCAAAGAGCCGAAACCTTAATTTCAATTCCCTTCTCCTTTCTATGCCTATAAACCAAATGTTCATTATTCTTCTGGGATTTTTTTACCGATCTCTTCATTGAAAGCCGAAATCTTCTAGGAGTTGCCGAATTCTCTGTAAAGGTAGGTACCGATTTCTTCTAGATCTATTCTTTTTCTTTTTCAGTTTTAAAAGATAAATTCGAAAGGCTAATGGATTGATGGTTTCTTGTGTTTACGTGTTGGGCGACATTCAAAAATCGAAGTAGATCGTCTAGATCTAAAAACTAAAAATCGCTAGTCTCCAAACTCCATCTCTTTCGAGATTTCAAGGTAAGGGGTTCTCTTTAGATTCTCGTTAGATTTGCTATCGTAATTGTGATCTTAACCATATGTTATGATGGTAGAAACTGATAATGTCTTTTGATGGAATCAAATATCAATCAGGCGAAGGAGGGGATTAGATCTGTTAAACCAATCCCTAAGTTTAAGAAACGAGTGGTGTCAGCAGTTCGGGATCGGCCACCGGGTTATGGACCGGCTTTAGAACAAATTCTTAGACAGTTAGCAGTCGTATCGGCTTCTGATAGTGTCGACATAGCAGGTCTCGTCTTGAGTGTAATCAGGTGTGTAGATCTCTATCACACTAATTAATCTGTACTTTATATGTTTTGGGCTAAAAGCTAGAAAAAGGCTATATGGACAGTCGTATTACCCAAAAAGGGTAGGCAAGGGATGCCAGGTACGTAATCATAGAAACTTCTCTATGTGTGTCGATGCATGTGATAAACTGTGATTTTTGAGTAGTATATTGTGTTACTTTTGCATGGATGTATGCATGGGGTGGGATTCTTATGATGAAGGGGAAGAGCATGTTAAAAGGTCACTTAGTGATCGATGGTTAAACCACGATATGTACATTTAGGTCACAATAGTGATCGGTGGCTCTGTCACACTTGATTATAAGGTCACACGGTGATCGGTGGCTCTGCCACAGTGGATTATAAGGTCACATGGTGATCGGCATTTTAACTGACAGCATGACTGTCGATATGGTGTGTAGCGGTTGGTGGGTTGATCGTAGAAATCCCCGATGTGTGATGGCTGGTACGGGCTGGTGTGTAGAGGATGGACTTTTAGGTTGGGTTGGGCTATGTTGCATGTAAATATTCTGTTACCATTGTGTATGGGCCAAGGCCCATAATGTGTTTGTGGGCCTCAAGCCTTTTATGTGTTTTCTGGATTTGCACACTGCGTCTTGGTGACTCACCCCTTTATTTTCCCTGACTTTTCAGATGAGCAGTAGATCGTGTACATGGAAGCCGAGGCGGACTCGAGGGGCCATCAAGTTCTTTTATTTTCATAAACTATTTTCAGTTTTCCTTTAAGTTTTTAATTTTGGGACTATTTGTGTAATAAGGCTCCATAGCTTAGGTTTAAATTATAATTGTTAATGTCTTTATTCTATTTTGTTTTAAAATTTAAATTTTATGTTCAAAGACTTATCTAGAAGAAGTAATAATACGGGATTTTCAAACACGTTCAAAGAAAAAGCAAAGGTTTTCTTTAAATATCACTTATTTTAGCGAATACCTAAGTAAGCAAACTGAATTTCCAATATTATCCATGTGAAGTATTTAACGTTAAACCCCGTAGCATGCCAGATCTGGTCGTAGCGTTTGGGCCGGGTTTTGGGTGTTACAGGTAGGGGGCGTTACATTTGTTGGTATCAGAGCTACGGTATAGCCGGTTCTAGGACCGACATAGTAAATACGAATTAGATATACATGCCATTTAAATAATTATTGATAGTGTGATATCTCCTGACCATTTAAATTGTATTTTTCTTATAATAATGTCATCCGACTGAGCTCAAACTAAGGAAGCTGGGGTCATGCTCCGGCCAATCTAAAGAGAAGAAACTAGCGATGAGAAGGCACAGTACGGAGAGGTCGAGGGGAGATGCAAAAATAGCCTTCTTTCAAATGATGAATGAATGGTTTACTCAGTACATAAGAACTAACCCTATAGTGCAGCAACCTCAAGGTCCCCCTTCTGCTCCTCCACCGATTCCCGAGATTCCATAGGGTACAGGTATTGAATCTGTCAAAAAAGGGAAAGCTCCAGTTGATAAAATCCGAAAATATAGTGCTGAAAAATTTCGAGCAGCAGTTGATGATGATCCCGAACGGGCTAAATTTTGGTTAGAGAATACTACTCGGGTTTTGGAGGAATTATCTTGCACACCAGAAGAATGTCTGAAATGTGCCGTCTTACTGCTAAAAGACACAGCTTATCATTGGTGGAATACTAAGGCTTCAGTTGTTCCGAAAGAAGAAATTACATGGGAATTCTTCCAGACCGAGTTCAAAAAGAAATATATTAGTCAGAGATTCTTTGATCAGAAAAGAAAAGAATTTCTTGAGTTGAAATAGGGCAATAGATCTGTATCTGAGTATGAAAGAGAATTTGTTCGGTTGAGTACATATGCTCGAGAATGGGTACAGTCAGAAGCAGAAATGTTCAAACGATTCGAAGAAGGGTTGAATGAAGACATTAAGCTACTGATCGAAATTCTTGAAATTCAAGAGTTTGCTACATTGGCAGAAAGAGCTTATAAAGCAGAAGCATTGAGCAAAGAAAAGAAACAGGCTGAGAAGGAAGCTCGAATTTTTAGTAAAAGACCAATGGGAAAATCTCAATTTTTTTCTCCAAAGAAATTGAAGAAGTACCAGGATCGTTCTACCTCAGCCACTGGGTATTCGGGCAGAGAGCGAGATTCTCAACGCAATAATCCAAGACCTTCCACTCCATCAGTGACCAGTGTTGGTAGTGTTGGTACCCCTAAGCCGAGATGCCAATACTGTAATAAAGCTCATTTTGGTGAATGTCGATTTAGGAGCGGGGCTTGTTACCGATGTGATTCTTTTAACCATTTCCTCAGAGATTGTTCAGAAAGGGGAGAAAAAGAAGCTGAACAGATATCGAAGCCGAGTAATCCAGTTTCGAAGGGTAGACCATCTCGACCATTCGATAATGTCAGTGGTAGCCGAGAAGCTACAAAAGATACTGCAGGCAGGACTGAGACATGAGCACCTGCCAGGACATATGCCATTCGTGCCAGAGAAGATGCCTCAGCACCCGATGTTATTACTGGTACATTTTCTTTACTTGACACTGATATTATTGCATTAATTGATCCTGGTTCTATGCATTCATATATATATGTATAAAGCTTGCATATGTTAAAGATTTATCTATTGAACCTACTGAATTTGTGGTTAAAGTCTCAAACCCCCTGGGCCAATCTGTTTTGGTGGATAAAATTTGTAAAAATTGTCCACTGATGGTAAGAGGTTATTGTTTCCTGGCTGATTTGATGTTACTGCCATTTGATGAGTTTGATGTGATATTGGGTATGGATTGGTTAACTCAGTATGATGCAATAGTAAACTATAAACAGAAATATATTGTGTTGAAGTGTCAGAATGGTGAATTACTCTGGGTTAAATTTGATCAGACAGAGGGATTATCTGATGTGATTTCAGTTATTACTGCTTAGAGGTATGTTAAAAAGGGGTATGATTCTTTTCTTGCTTATGTACTCGACACCAAGGTATCTGAGTCAAAGATACAGGCAGTGCCAGTGGTATGCAAATTTTCTGATGTGTTTCCAGAGGAATTACCAGGGTTGCCACCAAAAAGAGAAGTTGAATTTTCTATAGATTTGATTTCAGGAACTACTCCGATTTCCATAGCTCCATACCGGATGGTTCCTACAGAATTAAAGGAATTAAAGACACAGTTGCAAGAACTTGTTGACAAGGGTTTTGTCCGACCGGGTCATTCACCTTGGGGTGCTCCGGTTCTATTTGCGAAAAAGAAAGACGAGTCTTTGAGATCGTGTATTGACTATCGGCAGGTCAATAAGGTAACTATAAAGAATAAGTACCCGTGGCCCCGGATTGATGATTTATTTGATCAGTTGAAAGGTGCCACAGTATTCTCGAAGATTAATCTCCGATCAGGTTATTACCAGCTACAGGTAAAAGAGTCAGATGTGCCAAAGACGGCTTTTAGAACCAGGTATGGGCATTATGAGTTTCTGGTTATGCCGTTTGGGCTAACTAATGCACCTGCAGTATTTATGGATCTGATGAATCAGATATTCAGACCGTACTTAGACAGATTTGTGGTAGTATTCATTGATGATATTTTAGTTTATTCTCGAGATGAAAAAGAACATGCAGAATATTTGAGAATTGTGTTGCAAATTCTGCGAGAGAAGTAGTTATATGCTAAATTCAGTAAATGTGAATTTTGGCTTTGAGAAGTGGGTTTTCTTGGACATATTGTATCCGCCGAAGGCATCAGGGTAGATCTAAGTAAAATCTCAGCTACTGTCAATTGGAGTCCACCGAAGAATGTATCTGAAGTTAGAAGTTTCTTGGGTTTAGCTGGTTATTATCGGAGATTTGTAAAGGGATTCTTTATGATAACTTCTCTGATGACTCGATTATTGTAGAAAGATGTAAAGTTCGAGTGGACTGATGAATGTCAGCAGAGTTTCAACCGATTGAAAGATCTACTAATGAAAGCACCAGTATTAGTGCAACCTGAACTGGGTAAGGAATTTTTTATTTACAGTGATGCTTCATTAAATGGTTTAGGTTGTGTCTTGATGCAAGAAGGTAAAGTAATAGCCTATGCTTCAAGACAACTTAAACCACATGAAAGAAATTACCCGGTACATGATCTTGAATTAACTGCTATTGTATTTGCGCTGAAGATATGGCGGCATTACCTGTATGGTGAGAAATGTCATATTTATACTGATCATAAAAGCTTGAAATATTTGATGACACAGAAAGATTTGAATTTGAGACAGCGCAGGTGGCTTGAACTGATAAAGGACTATGATTTGATTATTAATTACCATCCGGGTAAGGCTAATGTTGTAGCTGATGCTTTGAGTCAAAAATCTCTGTTTGCTTTACAAGCTATGAATACCCGGTTGTCACTGACTGATGATGGTTCAATCATAGCTAAATTGAGAGCTAAACCGACATTTTTACAGCAAATATGTGAAGCTTAGAAGAATGATGAGAATTTATAGATTAAACAGGCACAGTGTGAGTCAGGTACCGATTCTGAATTTCAGGTTGGGATTGATGGTTGTATGTTATTCAGAGGTAGGGTATGTGTACCTTAGAATTCAGAGCTCATACAGAAGGTTCTATACGAGGCTCACAGTGGTACTATGTCTGTACATCCGAGGAGTAATAAAATGTATAATGATCTGAAAAAGATGTACTGGTGGCCAGGAATGAAACGTGATATCTCTGAGTTTGTATCAAGGTGTTTAATATGTCAGCAAGTTAAAGCTGAACATCAGGTACCTTCGGGGTTACTTCAGCCAATTACTATACCGGAATGGAAATGGGAAAGAATCACTATGGATTTTGTATCGGGGTTACCGTTGTCTCCGGGGAAAAAGGATGTTATTTGGGTGATTGTTGACCGATTGACAAAGTCAGCGCACTTTATTCCGGTACTATGGATTATTCTTTAGATAAACTGGCTGAACTGTACATATCTAAGATTATCAGGCTACATAGAGTGCCTGTCTCCATTATATCGGATAGAGATCCCCGATTTACGTCTCGTTTCTGGGATAAATTGCAATAATCTTTGGGTACTCAGTTGTATTTCAGTACTGCATTTCATCCTTAGATAGATGGCCAATCTGAGCTGGTAATTCAGGTATTGGAAGATATGCTCCGGTGTTGTGTACTAGAGTTTGAAGGTAATTGGGAGAGGTATCTACCTTTGATTGAATTTGCTTACAATAACAGTTATCAGTCCAGTATTAAAATGGCTCCGTATGAAGCTTTGTATGGTAGAAGATGTAGAACACCGTTATATTGGACAGAGCTCAGTGAAAAGAAGATACATGGGGTTGATTTGATCTGGGAAACAGAAGAAAAAGTAAAGGTTATTTGGGATAGTTTAAAAGCAGCTTCTAATCGCCAAAAATCATATGCCGATCTTAAACGAAAAGAGATTGAATTTCAGGTCAGTGACAAGGTATTCCTGAAAGTGTCTCCTTGGAAGAAAGTTCTCCGATTCGATCGAAAGGGTAAATTGAGTCCAAGATTTATTGGGCCATATGAGATCATAGAAAGAATTGGACCGGTCGCTTATCGATTAGCATTACCACTGGAACCTGATAGAATCCATAATGTTTTTCATGTGTCTATGCTACAACGATATCAATCAGATCCTTCACATGTTATTTCTCCGACAGAAGTGGAGATTCAACCGTATATGACTTACAGTGAAGAACCGGTCAAGATATTGGCACGGGAAACAAAGGAGCTTAGAAATAAAAAGATAAATTTAGTGAAAGTATTATGGCAAAAGCATGGGATTGAGGAAGCGACATGGGAACCGGAGGAGACAATGAGGAAACAATATCCAAACCTCTTTACTGGTAAGATTTTCGAGGACGAAAATCCTTAAAAGGGGGGGAGAGTTGTAATGGCCTAAATTCAAGGTTATCGGAACAATGGTTTCGTAACTATAAATCTGATTTAAAGAGAAATTTATTTCAATATATTTGCATAAATATTTATATGATAGGAATATCGTATTAAAATATCGATAGAAAAATTTTACCGATTTAGTGGTTATTTAGAAAAAGGAATTATTGAAGGAATTGGGTAAAAACAAGGTATCGAGACCTTGATCTCATAAAATTGAGTAGGAAATATTTTTATAAATATTTATAAAATGTTAGTAATGTGGTATTAAAATTTCGTTAGAAAATTTTAACGTTTGGGTATGTAATTAAATGAAAAAGACTAAATTGTAACAAATGCAAAATTATGGAGAATGATTAAATAGTTTAAATGATAAAAGAAAGAGGGCTTAAAAGGAAAATAGACCCAAGGTATATTTGGGCTGGACGGCAAGGGCATGAAATCAGCAAGAAAATAAGGAGAGTTAAGGGTAAAATTGGAATATTGCAAAATTTACTTAATAAAGCTAAGACTATAGTGGAATTATCTAGATTTCTCTTTATTTTTCTACATTCTCATCAGCAAAAACACCATAGAAGGGTTTCCTTAAGCTGGTTTTTCATATTTTTACTGCAAGTAAGTTAATCCTTGCCTATTTCTTGTAATTTTTGTGTTTTTAAGACTTTTACAACTAGGTCCTACTATTAAATTCATTAGTTTTTGATTTCATGGATGAAATTGAAAGTTACCATGGTTGGGTGCTGTAAGTTTATGATGAAATAGAATGAAATTGAAGCTTTAATTTGTTTATGAGATGATTTTATTAGATAATTCCAATAGAAATTGATTTTTATGACCTAAATTGTGAAAATGTTTGGAATTAAAGTCTATTACTGAAATTCTGATTCCCCAAGGTTATAAAGTAGTTTAAAGTGATAGAATAAAGTTTTAATTGAGAAAACTCAGCTCAATTGAGAAGTTAATTGAGCAGGGACGAAATTATCATTTATTGAAAGCTTAGGGGAAATATGGTAATAAACAGTTTGCACTAAAACAGTTTCAGACAGCAACAGAAGACTAAATTTGAAAAATCACCATAAATTGTAAAAATCGAATTAGAAGATGAACAAAATATGAAACTAAAGCTTATTGAGCCTAGTTTCTCATAGAAGAAACAGTGTAAATAATAGATATGTAAATCATGAGATATAATGAATTTTGTGAGACAAGGTCAGAATGAATTTGGGTTCCCCTATTTTGGTTTTAGAAAATCATAAAATATTGGATAAAAATGATTATGGGCTTAAATTTATATTTTTAGAATCCTGAATGAGTCTATTTTCAATAGAAATAAACGGGAACATCATCCGGATCCTGTATGAAGAGATAATTAACTTTTAGTGAAGAAGGGTCAGAACTATTAAACAGCAGAATAGGGGTGACTTTAAAGAATAAAATGTACTTATTGGATAAACCAAAAATTATGAAAATTTTATGGGAAGAAGATATGTGAGTCTAGTTTCAGGGAAAATTAGTGGATCCTAATTTGGAGTTCGGTAGCTCAAGATAAAAATAATTTTGTGACTATGACTCAAGTAGACAGCTTTGAATGAACTAAAAATAATAATAGAATTACAGAGAATGCTACATGTGAACATGAAATGTATTGAATTTATTTATTTAGATCCGAAAAACTCAAATACGAAGCTAGATCGAGGAAAGGAAAAAGTCTCGAATTAGTAGATTTTGTATACGAACTAGTATCGAGGTAAGTTCATGTAACTTGAATTATATTCTTAATTGCTTGAAATGTATGTTATTGATGTGAATATAATTTGAATGTTCATTGTATGAAAATTGATGAAACATTGATATATTTGATAAAAATGGGAAGAAATCCTAGTTGAATGAAAGGAAAAATTTGATGGATCTCTGAAAAGTAATTTACGGTAAAAAGGATCTAGCCCGGACGGGTGATCCTATCCTGATATAGCCCTCCCGAAGAATATGTGGAAAATGGATTTAGCCCGGATGGGTAATCCGAATTAGGGTCTGAATTTAGCCTGGACTGGTAATTCAGATCCAAGCTCATTAGAGTAATTGTCATTGCAGGGGATTTAGCCTGGACTGGTAATCCCGACAATAATCTATGAGTTTATATTACAGGGGATTTAACCTGGACTAGTAATCCCTCTGTAAGAATGAGGTTCGCGGGAGTGTGCTCTCTGAAATGGAAATGTGCGCACATGAACATGAATTGATGGACCTGGATTTGTACACTAAAGTGTACCTCTAAAAATCCATCGAAATTTTGAGAAATTCAACTGGATAAATATGAAAAAATAAATAAATAACAAGGAAATGGAAATCACGGTATTGATGAGCTCATCAATCATAGTATATATTATTGGTATATGGAAATTATTGGACTAACTTGAATGTTGAGTTTGTGCATATTAGGGTAATAATGCATTGAATGGATATATGAATGTTTAGTGCATTGTATTGAAAATGTTAGGTAAGTATAATTCTTGTTACATGGGCTTACTAAGCACAAAGTGCTTACCCTGTTCCTTTTTCCCCTGTTTTGTAGTGTTAAGAGCTCGGAGGTCGGATTCAGTCAGAGACACATCACACTATCAACCTCAAGATTTTGGTATATAAAGAAACTTTATTTTTGAAATCAATGGCATGTATAAGCTAATAAAGTAAATGTTAATATGAAATGAATGTAAGGTCAGCCATTGGTATGGCTAACAAACCTTGGTTTGGTATGTGTTGAGGTTATCTTATAAATATGCATGAATCTATTTTGAAAATATGTTGAATCGGATTGGTTGATGTGGATTGATCTCGGTTTAAAATTTGCAGGGAAGGCTAGATATCTATAAAGGGGCTATACTGAGTAAAAAAAAATTCGTAAACTCCAGTAATGCCTTGTACCCTATTCTAACAACGAATACGGGTAGGGGGTGTTACAGATTACATGCTGAGTTTACGAAAACTCACATTTTTTTGTCTATTCTGTTCAGGTAATCCACTGACTTAGGTGGGTCAGTGCGACGGAGGCTCAGCAGTGACCACTCGACAGAAAATTGGCTTTATTTAGTAATATTGATTTTATTTTAAAATCTGGTTTTTCTTAAGAGTTTGTAATTTTTGGGACTCTCTGGACTGTATGGTTTTAACTTTTTGATATTGATTTTGTTTTGCTTTCTTTTTCACAATGTTGACAAAAACACTGTATGCAAACAAATAGTTTTTAACAATTGGTTTCTGGAAACACGAGCTTGGCTTCAAATAAAATGATTTTTTAAACTTCCGTTCCAAATTCTTGATAACTTAAAATGGTATCAAATAAGATTATAAACTCAAGTTTTTTCAGATATTAAGACTCCAATTAGTAAGCTAATAAAATGATACGGTTTAACTTAAAAGATATATTTTAAAACCCTTTTTCGTAACACACCCAGATTCGGCCATAACGTTTAGGTCGGGTTAGGGGTGTTACAAGAGGTATAAGGTGTTACACTCAGAAATTTGGAGTGGATTATTTTATTACATACTCTCCCGTAACAAAGATCTCAACCATTCGTGTTTTGTTTGCTTTAGCTTTAATTCACAATTTGTTGGTACATCAGATGGATGTGAAGACAACTTTCTTGAATGGTGATTTAGATGAGGAGATCTACATGGAGTAATCTCTAGGATTTGTGGCACTTCATATGTAAGATAAAGTTGGCATACTCACGAAAATCTCTGTATGGTCTCAAACAATATCTAAAACAACGTTATGAGAAAGTTCATAAGACTATTCTTAGTTTTGGTTTTATTTTTAATGGTGTAGATGCATTTGTATATTCTTAGATGTTTGGTTTTGATTGTGTCATCATAAGTCTGTATGTGGATGACATGTTAATTTTCAGTATTAATATAGAAGCCATTAATAAAACCAAAAATTTCTTATCTATCAAATTTGATATGACGGATTTGGAAGAGGTAGATGTAATCTTAGGAGTTAAAGTTACTAAATTAGAAAAGAGATTTGCTTTAAATCAATCTCACTATATAGAAAAAGTATTAAAAAAGTTTAATAGCTTTGATGCCTTCCTTGTCAGAACTCCTTATAATTCTAGCATGCAATTGTTGAAAAATAAAGGAAATAGTGTTTCTCAATCAGAGTATTTAGAAGCTTTATGTTCTTGATGACCTACACTCGGCCAAATATTGTTTATGTAGTCAGTAGATTAAGTAGATATACCCATGATCCTAGCAATGACAATTGTAATGCTCTAAAGCGTTTGCTTAAAATACCTTAAATGTACAATAACTTGGGAGTTGGAATTTTTCAGATACCCTGCAATCCTATAAGGATATTGTGATACCAATCGGGTAAGTGATAATGATGAAGTGAGCTCTATAAGTGGGTATGTTTTTACTTTGGATGGAACAACTATTTCTTGGAAGTCTGCCAAACAAACTTGTATTGCTCGCTACATGATGGAGTCAGATTTTATAGCTATTGACTTAGTCGAGCAAAAGACCGAGTGGCTTAGGAATCTACTTGCAGAGATTCCTTTATGTGAAAAATCGACACCTCCAGTATCTCTATTATGTGACTCACAAGTGGCAATTTGCATTGCTAAGAGGCAAGCTTACAATGGTAAGGAGAGGAATATTCGAATTAAACATGAATCTATAAGACATTTAGTAAAGAATGGAGTAATTACTGTAGAGTACGTGAGGTCTAAAAGGAACCTAGTTGATCCTCTAACCAAAGGGATAAGTAGGAAAATGATTTTTGATTCGTCAAGAGGGATGGGTCTTAAGCCCAGTGGTTAAGGAATTCATGGTAGATACCCAACTTAGTTCACTAAGTTCAATGAGGTCAAATGAAACCATGGAAAGACTCATAATGTACATTTTACATATTCCTATGGTAAACGATGTACATGCATAAGGTTGAGTTCTTACTCTTAATGATTTCATGGTCAGGGTTTGGGTGGTCCTATTGAGATGGACTTGATGAATTCACCGACATGTGAGGTTGCATTTATTACTCTTAATGAATTTATATCCCAGAGTTTGGGGGGTGCTATTGATATGGACTTGATGATTTAACCGAATTTAAATTTAAGGGGATGTGTATCAACCCATTTTTTAATGGTGTCGAAAATAGTGTTTCGGGGCCACAAATCAGATAAATGAGTCCTTAAATATTATTATTTAATATTTACGAGTCAAATATAACAATATGTTGAATTTTAATTTGATTTTTTTTTTTTGCTTTGTAAACAAAGAGTTAGGTACAAATGGTTTCTCCCTAAAGTCAAGTGGTTTTGAAAAACGAGCTGTAACATCCTAGATTAGGGGTTATGCGTTTGGAGCATAACTCAAGTGCTAGTGGGTTTTAAGGGTATTTGAAGATGTTTTAAGAGTTTTTAGAACTCTAGAATGAAGGTGAAAGCTTTGGGAAATAATTGGATTTTAGGTTAAAAAGAGGAAACTAGGCAAAGAGGCCTTAAAAGAAATTATGTGGGGTTTAGGACATAAGGGCAAAGTGGCTTGGGGCGCTAAGGTGCAAGGGGACTTCAGGAGGGAAGGGGTTCGAGCGGCAGGAATCGCACTTGGGAGTTTTATTTTTGGCGTTAACTGGGAGCAAGGCCAGGAAGGCCTTAAGGAAAATCTTTGGCGTGTTTGGACATAAGAAAGGCCTTGGTAAAGTGGCTAAGGACGCCACTTAAGGGCCTGGAAATGACACCAACAGGGGCCTTGGTTCGAATCACGGCGGCAGCAAGTAAATGTTTTATTTTTGCTTTTGGCGTTAAGACAAGGGGGAGCTAGGGAAGGAGGCTTTAAAATAAATTGTGGCGAGTTTATGTCATAAAAAAACGCCATGGCAGAGTGGCTTTGGGCGCTATATGTGGCTTGCGGCAATAAGGGCCCAGGTTCGAGTTGCGAAGGATTCAAGAAAGGGCATTTTATTTTTGTGCAGCAAGAAGGCGCTTGGGCTAAGAAGGTCTTAAAAGAAATTGGGGTGAGTTTATGTCACAAAGAAACGCCTTGAGAGTGTGGCTTGGGGCGTTATTGCAGCTTGCAGCAGTGAGGGCTCAGGTTCGAGCCTCGTGGACAGCAGTAGGTGGGATTTTGTTTTGTTTTTGCGTCAAGGCAGGGAAGGGGAAGGTTTTACGGTAATTGGAATTCTATTTGGATGTAGATTAAGCTTATTTTATCCTATTAATATTCGGCTAAGAGTAGGATAATTGTAGTTTTATTTATTTATTTTATTATAGGATAATTATGGTTTTATTTAGATTAAAAGAGATTTTATTTTATTTATTTTAGTTTAATAGATAGATAAGAGATAAGGTGTTGGTTTAATTATTTTATTTGTTAAGAGATAAAATAGGAGTTTAAGTTGGGATTTGATAAGTGGGGAAGTGGTGGCCGATTGTTGGACTCTAGGAGCTTGAATTTTTGATATAAATATGGTGCTAGTGTGTGCTAAATTTCCCCTTTCAAAACCTTTCTTTTTCATCTTGGTTATTGCCGAAATTTAGTACCTCTTTTCCCATTGGTGCCATTCTTCCTCTTGTGCAAAAGCCATTTATATTTCTTTCTTTCTTGAATTTTCTAAGTCTTAAATTGTTTGTTCATCTTTTAATCTCCATTGCCGAAATTCTTCTACTTTTCCCTTATTCATCTTTTTATTTCTTCCAACTCCAAATTCCCTTGTAGCCGAATATTCTTGTGATTTAAAGCCTTAGCCGAATCTTGTTGTGGAACCTTTCCTCTTTAAGTCTCTTCAAGCAATGAGGTGCCGAAAGAAGGAAGCATTAAATAGTTTTTCGAGATTTGATTTAAGCAAGGGATTTCGACTACGTAAGGGACAAGTGACCGCATTCGGGTTATAGGTAAGCAAGGTAGGTGGTTGTGCTATTCAGCCATAGGCCATATTTGGTATTAAAGTTAGTCGATTCTAACTTTGATGATTTAGGGACCAATCGACAGGCATAAGGGCAAGTTTCGGGGTTCAGATCATTGTGGTAAGGATATTTAGTAAGTGTAGTTTCGATTCGAAATATTTAGATTAAAGTATTAGTGTTTAACCGTTTGGTTCTGATTAAGAAATCATTAATGAACATGGATGCCGAACGAGAAGGTAAAGGGATAGTCCCTATCCCCAAGTTCAAAAGGAGAGCGATTTACTGCGATTAGGGATTGGCCACCGGGTTGTGGACGTACGAGCAAGAAAGTAGGCAAATAGCCGTAGTTTCGCTTAAGCGATAGCATCGGGATCGAAAGCATAGTTCTTGAGTTAAAAGGTGTGTGATTAACCCACCGTTTTCCGGGTATGTGTGTTATATGTGTATGTGTTATGAATGTGCTAATTAGTGCAGTGGAAATTGTGATATGGATACCCTCAAGGGTATATCGGTAATCAGGTAAGTACTAAATCTATGATGTGGTTATTAATATGTATATGTGATGATATGTTTGATGAACATGCTCATGCATTATCATGGCACTATTTCATGTTGCATGTGCATGGGTGGGATATGATATGAAAGAAGGACAGGGTGTACTTCGAGTACGTGGTTTGATGTTAGCCTTGAGCTACATCGTGGATTGACGTTGACTGAGGTCATGTTGTGGATTAATTGCAATTTAGTTCGCGTGGCTTGATGAGTGGCTATGTGCCTCATCGTGGTTGATATCGGCTATGTGCCATATCGTGGTTGATGAGTGAGTATGTGTCCCATCATGGTTTTGGTGTTAGCTACGGCTACATCGTGGATTGGCGCTGACTGAGGTCGCGTTGTGGATTTTTGTGCTTAATTGCACGTGGACGGCATTGATTGCCTTTTGGAGTGAAAAGGAGAGGGTGATTTGATAATCCCTTGGTGTGTGGTAGGCTGGATACGGGGGTGTGTAGAGGATGGACCCTAGGCTGGGTTGGGCTTCATAATTGCATGATTTTGTATGTAAACATATGTGAAAATGGGGCAAGCCCAATATGATATGTGGATTAATGTGAAAATGGGCCAAGCCCAGTTGATATGTGGATTATTAAGAAAAGGGCCAAGCCCAGTATATGAACGTGGATCAGTGTGGAAACGGGCTAAGCCCAGTATGTGGAAATTATGTGGTTATCTACCTTATTATATGAATGTGATATGAATATGGGCCAAGCCTAGAATGTGGTAATATGTGAATATTATATTTGTTATCTGATATATGGGTTAATATGTGGTTAACATGTGGGTGGAATTCAGTGGCTTAATTAGACACTGAGTCTGTATGACTCACCCAATTTTTACCAATATTTCAGGTGATGCTTGGGCCAAGTGCGAGTGGATCTGGGTGGCCCATGCGAGAAAGATATTTTAATTAATTAAGTATTTATATTTTCATATTTTGATTAAGTGTTTATTGTAATAAGGCCCATTAAAGTATTTAAGTATTTTTATTAAGTATCTTAATTATTATGTTCTATTATGAATTGACAATTGAAATATGATTTGCAAACGATTTTATTTTCTTAAATATATACCTAATAAAGTTTTAATCCGGATTTTTTTTTTATAACAACTTAATTTTTACTTAGAATGTTTTAAATTACGAAAATGTTTTATTAAAGGAAACAAATTTTTAACGGTATTTACTTTTAAGTAAGAATGTTTTCAAACGCGTTTTCATGATGGCATTTCAAATTCTTAAGTAACGAATGGGCCGGGTTTGGGGTGTTACACGAGGTTTCAGGATCTTGTTTCTGTAAACCGAGCCCGTAAATATTTTTATAATATTTACAGAGTTACAATATAGGTGTATTAAAATTTGGTTCGAAAATTTTGGTGATTTGATAGTCAATTAAAGAAATAGGACTAAATCGTAAAAGTTGTAATAGTTAATTGCTATAGGTTAAATTACATGAAATAATTATAAAATCATGAATTAAGGGCTTAAAATCGTAAATCTACCCATTTGGTTATATGATGGACGATTAGGTGATAGTTTTATGTTAAATTGATTAATTAATAAAGGTTAAAATGGTAATTTAATAAACAAACAAAAAAATAAAAGATAACAAAACATGTTATCATCTTTATTAGTTCACCACACCATCGATTGTAAAAGGAAAACACTATTGTTGAGTTCTTAAGTTTCGGCCAAGCTATAATTGGGTGCATGTAAGTATTTTTTTTCAATTTGTTTTTCATGATTTTTTTTTTGTTTTTGACATCATTGTGGCTTAATCTAGCTAACCTAGGGTTAGCTCTTAAAATTTTTTAAAAGTTTAGGGGCCTACTATGAATTATTTTAATAGATTTATGAACTTAATTGATAAATTCATGAATTTGGTAGCTAAATAAAAGTATTTTGTTAAGTGAATTTTTGGTAATTTTAATGTTTAAAGATTTAATTGTTAAAATAGTAAAACTTCATGGAATTTTGGTGAAATAGTGATAAATTTGGCCTGTAGTGAGTCTCTAAGAAATTTGACTAGTATGAGTATTGATTAAATATGGTTAATTAGAAAGTTTCGGGTTTAAGGACTAAATTGCACAAAGCGTAAAATGTGGGGGTAATTTTGTAAATTTATAATGGAAGGGCTGATATGCTTAAATTTAATTATTTGATATTTTTGAATGGATTAATTGAATGAAAACTATTATTTAGATCAAGAAATGAATCAAAAGGACTCAAGTCATGGAAAGCCAAAGTAGCGGAATAGTCGTTAGTTTCGTGTTCGTAATCGTTTCTGTCTAGGTAAGTTTATAATTTGGTTTGTAACACCGCAAAACCCGACCTAGAAGTTTAGACCTAATCCTAGAGGTTACATTGGCCACCAAAAGTGGCGAAAACAAAAACTTTAATTCAAACCAAGAAAACCTTTTTGTTCATTGCGTTTGAAACAATATTAAACTGGTGTCAAACATTTGGAAATAAAACCGATAGTTTCTAAAGTTCAGTCCAAATAACACCTTACAATAGTCCAGCATAAAAACCTGTACCACAGTTTATATACTCGTCTTACAAACCGAATTAAAATTTACTATATAAAACTTATGAGATTTTATTTAAACCGAATCAACCCATATCTTTCTGAGACTTCCGGTATGCCGAGTCCAGCTCCAAAACACGAAAAGTACCTGAAAGGAAAGACACTACAGAGATGAGCTACGCGAGCTTAGTGTGAATTTGAAATATGAACAGATGGAAAAAGACGGAGTGACACCATAAATACTTTAGACAAGCATATGTAAAAAAATTTCACTTACGAAAGTCTCAATCGGTATGTCAAATACTATATCAAACCACATAAATGATGTTCCAATCATACGCAATAATCAGAACATATTACATGACATTAAATATATTGTTAATAACCAGAAGTTCACACAAACAGACAAAATGTTCTGATAAACAGACGTATATTCAGATGCGAATAAATGCACAAGTCAAAATCCCACCCCACCAACCAAACACCACTTTGTCCATCCAGCACACCACATAAGGGCTATGGTAGGCTCATCCACCATGCACACCACAGAAAACCATAATAGGTTCACCCACCTTACACACCACAATGTGGAACTATGCCACTTGAGTAATTGTATACAGTTGAGCTGATATATGTATAGGATAGTGCGGTAAACCACTATACAAAAGTATTGCAGTTAAAACTTCTAAGCCTGTCTTCCTTCTCTTCATAACCAGATCCCAAAAATTTCATGCTGTGCAACAATGCACGTATTACACAGACAACATACAGAAATGGACATTAACATTTCCAGTTGAACAGATTCAGATTTGATTACACTTGTATTCTAATATTCAGTTACGATAACAATAATAAACTCATACTTATTCATCATATAAACGAGCAATAAAATTAAAGCCTATAAACGCACATATATACACGAACCAAACTACATCGAGTCCCAAACACACTTACTGAGGCTTGAACGAGGGTCGGATTACACAAAAACATAAAACAGATAATTTATGACTCAAAAAAAATTCTGCAAAATAGAGCCATATGGCCGTGTGCCCCGACAGTGTAGAGGAGACATACTCCCGTGGGAACAAGTTACACGGTCGTGTAAGTAGACCATGTAACTCACTTTCCAAAAGAGTAAAGGAGACACAGCCTCGTAGAGATCTCGCACGCCCGTGTGGCCAGGCCATGTGGAACCAAAAACCTTAAATTCCTAATTACACATGGCCATGTAGACCACCCGTGTGCGGCACATGCCCGTGTGGCCACTCGTGTAGTCACGAAACTGCACCAAAGCAGCCTAAAATTCATGTTTTTGATACCAAAACGATCCCTATCCCGTGGAAATCCAGAAATATATTGAAATATACTAAATATCATGCAATCCATCAATGAATTAACCCTTAAAATCAACGATTTCAGAAACATACCTTAAATTGAAATTGCAAACAATAAAGATTAACCACTTCGCCTCCACAAGACTATTCTAACTCACATCCGATTACATGAAACACACAAGAGCAATCTCCATTGACGGAACGATAAATAACAATTGCGTAAAACTGAAGAAGCAAGAAACAAACAAAATTAAAATTGGAAAGAACAGGAAAAAAAGGAACGATGGGGAAGAAAAAAAAAGTGAAGAAGAAGAATGTGAAATTTTATTTTCCTATTTTAAAAATAACTTCCCCTTTTAAAGTAAAATAAAATAACATCAAAATATAAAACATCAAAAACCCTCACAGGGATTCAAACACGAGACCCAGAGATATACTAACACACAACTAACCACCAGACCAGCAGGCCCATTCTGACATTAAAACGCAAAACTGAACCCAAACGTTCAACCCACTCACTGTCCCTAACCACAAACCTCAAAACTTTTAACCCCAAATTCCGAGATATTACATGGTTAAATTAGATAGTTGCTATTTTTTTATTTAATACCTATCTATATATGTGGTGATCAAGTTTGTTGGTTGAAAAACGAGTAAAACCATAGCTAAAAGACGCTATGGCATCACGATTCAAACGTATAAGACCATAGTTGAAAGATGTTGTGGCACTATGACAGAAATGAATAAGACCATAGTTGAAAGACACTATGGCATCATATCGGAAATGAGTAAGACCATGGCTGAAAGATGCTGTAATGGCCTAAATTCAAGGTTATCGGAACAATGGTTTCGTAACCATAAATCCGATTTAAAGAGAAATTTATTTTAATATTTTTGCATGAATATTTATATGATAGGAAAATCGTATTAAAATATCGATAGAAAAATTTTACCGATTTAGTGGTTAGTTAGAAAAAGGAATTATTGAAGGAATTGGGTAAAAACAAGGTATCGAGACCTTGATCTCATAAAATTGAGTAGGAAATATTTTTATAAATATTTATAAAATGTTAGTAATGTGGTATTAAAATTTCGTTAGAAAATTTTAACGTTTGAGTATGTAATTAAATGAAAAGGACTAAATTGTAACAAATACAAAATTATGAAAAATGATTAAATAGTTTAAATGATAAAATAAAGGGGGCTTAAAGGAAAATAGACCCAAGGTCTAATTGGGCTGGACGGCAAAGGTATGAAATCAGCAAGAAAATAAGGAGAAATAAGGGTAAAATGGGAAAATAACAAAATTTGCTAAATAAAACTAGGACTAAATAGGGATATCTAGAAATCTCTTCATTTTTCTTCACTCTCATCAGCAAAAAACGCCATAGGAGGGGTATCTAAGCTGGTATATCATAATTTTTGCACCAAGTAAGTGAATCCTCCTATTTCTTGTAATTTTGTGTTTTTAAAGACTTTTACAACTAGGTCCTATCATTAAATTCATTAGTCTTTGATTTCATGGATGAAATTGAAAGCCACCATGGTTGGTTTATGTAAGTTTATGATGAAATAGCATGAAATTTAAGCCTTAATTCGTTTAAGAGATGATTTTATTAGGTAATTTCAATAGAAATTGATTTTTGGGACCTAATTATAAAAGTGTTTGGAATTAAAGTCTATTACTGAAATTATGATTTCCAAAGGTTATAAAGTAGTTTAAAGTGATATAATAAAGTGTTAATTGAGAAAAATAAGCTCAATTGAGAGGTTAATTGAGCAGGGACGAAATTATCATTCATTGAAAGTTTAGGGGAAAATGGTAATAACCAGCTTGCACTAAAACAGTTTTTGACAGCAGCAGTAGTCTAACTTTGAAAAATCACCATAAATTGTAGAAGTTGAATTAGAAGATGGAAAAATATTAAATTAAAGCTTATTGAGTCTAGTTTCTTATGGAAGAAACGTTGTAAGCAATAGAATTGTAATTCATGAGATATAATAGGTTTTGTGAGACAAGGTCAGAATGAATTCAGGTTCCCCTGTTCTGACTTTGAAAAATCATAAAAATTGAATAAAAATAATTATGGGGAGTGGTTTATATTCTTAGAATCCTTAGTGAGTCTATTTTTTTATGGTACAAATGAAAACATTATTTTTATTCTGTACAGTGAGATATCTGAGATTTTGTGAAGAGATAGCAGAACTGTCAAACAATGAAACAGGGGAAACTTTAACGAATAAACTGTACTAATTGGCTAAGCCAAAAATTATGAAAATTTTTATGGTGTGAAGATATGTGAGTCTAGTTTCAAGGAAAATTAACGGTTCTTCATTTGGAGTTCTGTAGCTCGAAAAATAAATAATTTAGTGACTATGACTCAAGTAGACAGCTTTGAATGAACTATAAATAGTAATAGAATTATAATGAATGCTACATGTGAACATGAAATGTATTGAATTGATAATTAAATTTATTTATTTAGATCCGGAAAACTCAAACACAAAGCTAAATCGAGGAAAGGAAAAAGTTCGGACTAGTAGATTTTGTATACAAACTAGAATCGAGGTAAGTTCGTGTAACTTGAATTATATTCTTAAATGCTTGAAATGTATGTTATTGATATGAATATGATTTGAATGTCCATTGTATGAAATTTGATGAAACATTGATATATTTGATAAAAAGGAAAGAAATCCCGGTTGAATGAAAGGAAAATTCGATGGATCTCTGAAAAGGAATTGACGGTAAAAAATCTAGCCCTGGACGGGTGATCCTATCTGATATAGCCCTCCCGAAGAATATGTGGAAAATGGATTTAGCCCGACGGGTAATCCGAATTAAGTCTGAATTTAGCTTTGGTGGTAATTCAGATCCAAACTCATTAGAGTAATTGTCGTTGCGAGGATTTAGCTTTGACTGTAATCCCGACAATACTCTATGAGTTTATATTACTGAGGATTTAGCTCGACTGTAATCCCACCAGAAAGATGAGGTTCAGCGAGTGTGCTCTCTCAAATGAAAATGTGCGCACATGAATATGAATTGACGGGACCAATTTGTACACTAAAGTGTACCTCTGAAAATCCATCGAAATTCCGAGTAATTCAATGGGATAATTATAAAAAAAATATGGAAATTATGGTATTGATGAGCTCATCAATGATAGTATATATTATTGATATATGAAAATTATTGGACTGACTTGAATGTTGAGTTTGTAAATGTTAAGGTAATAATGCATTGAATGGATATATAAATGGATATTACATTATATTGAAAATGTTAGGTAAGTATAATTCTTGTTACATGGGCTTACTAAGCACAAAGTGCTTACTCTGTTTCCTTTTCTCTATTTTGTAGTATTAAGAGCTCGGAGGTCGGATTCGGTGGGAGACACATCACACTATCAACCCCAAGATTTCGGTATATAAAGAAACTTTATTTTGGAAATCAACGGCATGTATAAGCTAATAAAGTAGATGTTAATATGAAATGAATGTAAGGTTAGCCATTGGTATGGCTAACAAATTTCTAGTTTCAGTATGTAATGAGGTTATCTTATAAATTTGCATGGATCTATTTTGAAGGTATGTTGATTGGATTGGTTGATATGAATTAGTCTCGGTTTAAAAAAAAAAATTTTGCAGGGAAGACTAGATTGTTTATAAAGGAGTTATATTGAGTAAAAAAAAAAATAAATAAATATTGTAAGCTCCGGTAATGCCTCGTTCCCTATTCCGATAATGAATACGGGTAGGGGGTGTTACAGATGCTATGGCTTCATGGTAAATGGGATTAAAACCATAGCTCAAAGACGCTATGACATCCTTTGAACAATTGTTTATCAGGTAATATGTATCAGCGATTGGTACCACACCAATGGTTTGAGATTTTACATGTATTGCAGTTTCACTAAAGCTTGTGTGAGCATTGTTCCTACGTAATTGACATTCATTCATTTTGATTCATTAGGGAAAAAAAAATTGAAAATGAATAAGTGATGGTGAAATTAAATTTTAAATGTGTTTACTTGTAATGTTTTATGCCATGATAAATCATTTGTTTCGTAAATGTTAGCCCTTTAACCATGGATTATTGAGTATAAATGGAAATATGATATGGTTACATGAAATTTGATATGTAAATGAAAAATTTTAAAATAGATAATTGAAATGGAATGTGATATGTTAAATGAACTTATGATGGATGAATTGAAGTTATACGTATGTTTACTTATAAATATTATGTCTTGATAAGGTTATATAGTTATATTTGTGATCTCACTAACTTGAGAAATTTGTGGTGTATAGAAGATAATCAAAACATATGAGCTAATTAGTATGGTTAGGCATGGTTTGTTTAAGTTGATTCCATTCAGTGAGTTTAATTTTAAGTTTATATGAACTTACTAATCAAATATTTGCTTATAATTGTTGTGTTTTTTTTTTTTTTTTTGATCGCTGGAAATTGATGTCAGTTGGAAGTTCAAGTCGGAGCTCACACTATCTATTCTTTGACTCAGTTAAATTGTGGTTATTTTGAATTAGGCTATAGGTGGCATGTATTAGGAGTTTAAATTTATTTTTTTATTAGGCATGTTGTTTCATGCTTTGTTATGTGATGTTGTAGTTGTGTTTATTTGGCTCTTTTGTTATGTTTTGACTACATGTATATAAGTGGTAAGATTCATGCCTTTGCAAGTTTGGTTTTGATTGTGGTTTAAGGTTATGAAATGCTTGATAGATAAATGTTTTGTGATTTTGGAAATGATGTATGTGATTTAGACTCTAAATGTTTGAATTGTGGTACCAATGAGGGTACATTGGTTAGGCACTTAGGTTGAATGTTTTTGGTATGTTTTTTACATGTTTGAATGTGTTTTGAAAAGGTGAAAATGGTTGGAAATGGTTGGGCTTGATACGTAAGAAATGGTTATTGAAATTGTATATGGGGTTATCTTAGAGTTGTATTAAACTTTTGTTAAGAAATTTTAAAGTTTAATTGGTTAATTAGCTAAAAAGGACTAAATCGAAAAGATAAAAAATATGGTTTCTATTAATTAAATGGATTAACTAACTTTAGAATCTAAATTAATGGGTTTTGATGGTAATTATTCCATTTATAAATGTGGTGGACAATGATGGACATGATTTAGTTATTTTATAAGTTTATTGTTAAGGGTAAGTTGTAATTAATTAAATAAACCTAAAATAAATCACTAATATGATATCCTCTTCTTCCTTTTTGCTTGTTTCAATCGAAAATACCATTGAAGAAGGGGTTTGAAGTTTTGGCTAGGCTTGTTTCGTTGCATGAAATGTGTTTGAGCCTCGTTTTTAATGATTTTTTATGTTTTTGAGCTCGTTTTAGTTTAATCTTCATATCTCGGGGATTAATTTGCAAAACAGTTAAAAGTTGGAGGTTTTTCCATGAATGAAATTGATATGTTTGTGTTGATGAGTGTAAAATAATTAAATTTGGTTGTTAAATGAACATGATTTGTTAAGTGAACTTTCATGAATATAAGATTTAGGGATTAAATTGCTTAATTGATAATTTTCATATATATTGTATGAAATAATGGAAAAATGTAGATTATGTAAGCCTAGGGAAGAATCAGTTATCATGGGTTTAGATTAAAAATGGTTAAATTGCAAGTTTAAGGTTTGAGGACAAAATTGATTAAAAGTTAAAATACTAGGGGTAAATTTTTAATTTTACATTAAAATGGAAATGAATTAGAATCGATGATTTTTCTGCAGTTGGGACACTTAATTTAGTTAATTTAATATTTAGATCAAGATACGCACCAACCAGACTTAAATTGAGACAAAGCTAAGGTGTTAGATTAGTTTTCGACTCTGTCAAAACAATCGTAGTATCGAGGTAAGTTCGTATGAATTATAATCTCATTAACAATAGTTTGATTTGATTATCTGTTACATTGTGTTAAATATAAATTAAATCAGAAATATATCAATTTTTTAAATAATTGACGATTAGATAATCCCGTTTGAACCTTAACAATTCTTAGGATACGAATGACATGTCATTAGAGTTATATGGTTTCCGATGCTGGTCTTGAATGTCCTACCGATGGCTGAGGTCCTGCATATGTTGCGGATTCTCCATAGCTCGTGTGAGCAACATCGTATAGCTAACATTCTGAACCACAGCTCGTGTGAGCATGCCCATTTTATAGCTCATGTGAGCATTAATGAAAAGAAAAAGTTATGTTTATATGAAACGGCACTGTAACACCCCTAACCCGAAACCGTCACCGGAATAGGGTTAAGAGGCATTACCGACCAATCGAAACAATTCACTTCCATTTCATGACACAAAGTCATTCGTCAATCAAACATATTCAAATACGAGTATATAGTCCCTTATTGAGGTCTACGAGACCTTAAACACGTGTTAGAAAGACGTCGAGACTAAACCAAACACTTACGGAAGTTTCCAGAAATTTAAACATTCTTCAACACTGCAAGAGTCACACGCCTGTGTGGGCTGGTCGTGTGTCTCACACGACTACCAGACATGCCCATGTGTCCAGGTCGTGCCCAAACAGAGCATACATACTGACTTGTTCACACGACCACTAGACACGCCCGTGTGCCATGGCCGTGTGAAATTAAGCTAACTACTGACTTGGTCACACGATCACCATGCATGCCCGTGGGCCTCGGCCGCGTAACCTGTCCAGGCACACCTAGGAATGACCCTTAAACCACACGGCAGAGACACACACCCGTGTCTCTTGTCCATGTATGCAAAATAGGCCATTTGCAAGGCCAATTTGCCACCCATACAATGGTCAACCAACAAGTTTCAAAACAATATCAATTCATGCTTTTAAATGCATTCAAACATACCATTTCATTCACCAATTAATCAACATCAATACCATCTACTTCCATACCTAATATCATCACAAATGAGTCCATTCAAAGTAACAATTGTACATCTCAAAACATATATATCAAGCATTAAGTAATCCATGCCATAATTCATCTTCAATCCACAACTTTCATCAACCAAAAAATTCATGAAATATACCAAAATCATAGCTCATTCATAAATTCAACATTATTCGACTTCCAAGCCAAATCACATGGCAAGGATTAAACATTTCAAAACATACCATAACATCTAGCCTATACATGCCATATTTCAACTATATACATCTTTCCAAAAGTACCAAAATATATTGCCGATAGTGTGATAAAGATGCTGACGATCCCCAAATCCGAGCTGGCTTTACTAACACTGTAAAACAGAGAAACAAATCACACAGTAAGCTTTCAAAAGCTTAGTAAGTTCGTAACATAATACATTATACCAAAACAAACTATCACATAGATTAATTCACAATCACATATACCATACCATCCAAAGCTAATAAGCTCAATCCACTTTCTTTAAACTCATTCATAATTTCATCAACCACATAAGTTCCGAACGTACCTTAGCCAACACTTAGCTATCGATTACACATGCTTCTCAATAATCAATATTACATTTCGATCAACTTTCATCACTTCATCGGTTTAATCGCACACTTAGTGCCCAACTCATTAGTCGAAGCTTAATTGACATCGCACACTTAGTGCATCTATATCAAACCGATCTTAAATCGGTATCGCACACACAGTGCCAACCACAAAGCCGAAACTTATATTATTTTGCACACATAGTGCTAATCATCTCGGTCACATTTCCGAATACGCACACTTAGTGCCACATAACTCGAGCCCTCACATAGCATTCACAATTCAATAATATTATACCAACCATCTAATAACATTGAACATAGTTAAATACACGTATTATGTCTGAACTTACCTCGGACGTCGAAATATCGAAACTGTCGATTAATCGAGCACTTTGTCTTTGCCTTGATATTGATCTGAACCTCTCTTTTCTTGGTCTATATACATTCAAATTTAACCCTTTTATTCACTAATTCATCCAATTCAATCCAAATACACATATTTAGGGCTATTTGCAAATTAGCCTTCACATTTGCACATTTTATCAATTCAGTCCATTTTTCTCAAAACATCAAATATACAAAATTTTTTGACACACATGCATAGCCGAAACTCCCTAAGGACCATACAAGTCCATATTTTTCATCAAATTCACAAACTAACCCTCCAAAATATTATTTCCACAATTTAGCCCTAATTAACTCAATTCACCAAAAATTCAAGAACAAAACATGTTCACTAAACACATATCTTTCATTTAACACCAATACTCATCACAAAGCTCACCATTTCATCAATGGTACATCTAATAAACATCATCAATTCTTCAAATTACAACATGGGTTTGATAGTAGACTAAACAACAATCTCAAAAACATAAAAATCATCAAAAACCAAAGTCAAAACATACCTTAATTTGCTTAAGCAAGTGCCGAATATAAAAGAACTCAAACCCTTCTTCTCTATTTCTGTTTTCGGTGATGAAGTAATAAGATGATAGAATTTGGCCTTTTGATTTTGATTAATAATCTTTAATTTATCAATTTACCCATTTGGCCTTTTAATAAACATTTAATAACATATGAACATTAAGGGCATACTTGTCCTTTGCCACCCACTAACCATATAAATGGGCTAATTGCCTATTAGGGACTTCACATTATAAAAATATCAACAATTTAATACTTCCACATTTAACCATCAAACTTCCCTTTTATGCAATTAAGCCCTTTTTCACAATTTCACACACAAACGATAAAATCTTCACACAGAAATTTCACACAGGCTAAATCACATACTGTAAACACAAAGAATAATATTAAAATATTATTTCGACCTCAGACTTTTGGTCTTAAAACCACTGTTCCGACTAGGGTCTAATCGGGCTGTTACAGGCACACTATGTGTGAGCATTCCCAAGTATCCGATGTAATTCTAAATGGTTCAACGGGTAAGTAAAGGTTAATGGAAAGGTATGTATACAAATTGATGATTGTTTATAATCTTATGAAAAGGTAAATTTGATAAATGCAACTAGAATGAAAATAGAAGTAAACAAATATGTGATGAGTGGTATTTATATGGGAATCCATTCATGATATGTTCCATAATAGGGTTGAAAGTATATGAATTATGAATGAACTTACTAACTTGTGAGTTTGGTGATGAAAATAGGAGTTCATTAATCTTATGAGCATGGTAATGATGTTATGCATAGTTTATATTCAAGTTTGAAAAGGTAAGTTATTTTTTAAGTTTATACGAGCTTACTAAGCACTAGTTGCTTATGAAGTTGTTTTTCCTCTGTTTTGTAGATCATTAGAAGCTCGATCGATTGGAATCTTATCGGAGTTTTATCACATTATCTAACAATCACTTTGGTAGTTTTTGGTTATTTTGGTTATGGTTATAAATGGTATGTATAGGACTTTATATAATGGAAGTTTTTGATTATGTTAATGATTAACTTGGTATGAATATGCCTTTTGTGCGTATATTTTGTTTGTTTGAACTTATAATGCTTTGGAAAGATTATATATTTTGGTTACTTTTGTATATGACTATATGTATATATAGTAGTTGGCTTGTAAGTGTTAAAAAATTTATGAAAATGGTCATTTTGGTATGTTTATCTTGAATGGCCTATTGTGGTGAAAATGGTTAACATTAGGTAGCTTTTACACCTATGTTATATGATTGAAAGGTGGTATTATAGCTTTGTGCATGATTGATCTTGTTTTAGTATGAAATGAGGTGCCTTTGAATGACATATTGGTTAGAAGATTTAGGTTTATTGAAATGGTATGTTTATGAGTGTTTTGAAGATGTTGAATTCCTTTGATTGTGTGTATAAATATAGTAGCTTGTTGGGTAAGGTTTGGCTTTTAAATTCCTTGTTTTAAGGGCTAATTATGAAGGACATGGCCTAAACATGAGCTGTCACACGGTCGTGTGTCTTAAAAATTTTGGGTGTAGGTTGGTTCACACGGGCACAGAGAGTTACACAGCCTGGCGATACGGCCATATGACCTCGAGCTACACGGTCACAAAGAGTTACACGGTTTACACACACGTACGTGTGGAGTAGTCACACAGGTGTGTAGATAGCCACATAGCCATATCTGGAGTCACACGGTCTGAGCTAAGACACACGGCCATGTGACCCCTATTTCAAAAATTTTCATGTTTTTCTAAAAATTTTCTGATTTATTGCAATGGATCCCCAATTACTTATAAATCGTTTATAAGGCCCCGATAGCTTGATTTAAGGCCCAAATGTGTATGTTTGCTATGGATGGAATTTATAATTAAGTTGAATTATTTGTTCTGTTTTGAATTTAAAATTTCTATTTTGTACAACATTTTGTAACCCTGATCCGGTGACAAAGACAGGTTATGGGTGTTATAGGTCATGCGTGGCCCGCACGGTCGTGTGTCTTGTTGATTTTAGGAGATTTTTCACATGGGTTTAGTTTGTTACACGACCTAGAGACACAACCATGTAACCTTATTTCAAATTGTACACGGTCTGAGAACAAAGGTGTTTGACCTCTGTTTTTAGTTTTTCGTATATTTTTCTATTTTGTTTCAGTTTAGTCCCTATTCGTTTCCAAACTGATTTTAAGGTATCGTAGGCCCGATTTAAGTTCCATTTTTGCATATATGCTATGAATAATGATTGAATATTGAATTATGATAATTACATCAAGCTCTGAATTGTTTTTATTTATAATTGAACTGAAATTTGGAGAATGTTGCAAATTAGTCCTAATTAAATTATGGATGGTAGTGGAGCATACGTAAGCCCGTATATGATCTAAAAAATGACATATTTGTAAATCATAAATCGAATTGACTATGTTTGGATGATTTTTGTTATATTTGAGTAATAATTATGTATTTATGAAGTATTATATTTTTTATTTAAGATAATCAATGTGAATTGAATGTGTTCTATATTCGTTATGACTTTAACATTCTGTAACTTGGGTCTGATGATCGAATTGGGTTATGGGTGTTATAGGATGAGCTTATTAAATGTTCTTAATGATTTCATAGTCTTGATTTGGGTGGTCTATAGTGAGATAAACTTGATGAAATCGCCTACATTAGTGTGAAAAACTTGCCACCTTCTACGATAGACATTGGGTAGTCGTTCTTGAGCACTTACTAGCATCCCAACGTGTATTGGCTAAAACTTGTTGATCTATCATGGAACATCAATTGGATATGAGATTAGTCGTATGTCATGAGTTAACCTTTATCTTAACAAGTTTAAGATTCGTTCACTTGTTAACGAGAAGAATCACTCATTTCACTACGTACTAGTTCAAATCCACAAGATACTAGTGCTTAAGTGGCTAATTTCACAGTTGCTCTTCTCACATTTTATCTTTTTCCGTGTTTACAAAAATTTCCAATTCTTTTGCATTAGTGGGAGAATGTTGGTAATGCAAAAATCTGACAGTTACAATATGGTCATTGAAATCTAACCATTACAATATGATCGTTGGAATCTGACCGTTGCAATATGGCCGTTATTTTTAGACCATTTTGCCCCTTTGAGAATCTTATAAATAGGAAGTCATTTCTCCTTATTTTTCACAAGCAACAAAATCAGAGTTTCTCTCATCTTTCTTTTATCTAATACTTTGGCATCTTACTAAAATTACATTAGAGGAGATTCTGTCTACGAGATTGGATTTTAAGCGGCACATTTGTGACCCCTTTAACCTTTCCTAGAATTGAAACTAGTGTGATTTTTCTAGCCAAGTTTTTTCGACAAGCTTTAAAGCTTTATTTATATCTTATTTCCTGATTCCTTAGAAAAGAGTAATACCATTTTTGTTCCACCTTCCTTATTCGGGTGTACAAATATTGAAGTTTTGTGTTAACCTTGGGGGTAATGTACACTACACGATTACACCGGTCAAGGCGAATTTGCTTCTAAGGCAATGGTTCTTCAATAACACAATGATTCTTTCTTTTATTTATGCTTGGTTTATTTTCCAGTCAGTGCTAACGATTTTGTTTTGCAGTCGTATTTTTTCGACATCCCTTTCCTCATACAAATTAAGTAACTATTCATTTCCATCTAAGCCAAGATTAATGAGAAACAATGCCTGCCTACTCTCAAATCCAACTATGGTTAGGCCTTCTTAGATAGTGGCCTTGAATTTCTTCTTCACTACCTTATAATCAACAATACCTTTCAACTTTGTAGGAAGTTTAGTATAGATGTGCCATGTATCACCTCATTTATCATTGCCTTTTTGCTCTCACGTTTGTCTATAAAATGTAATAAGGTTGAATATCTCCTGTAACACCTCCATACCAAACTCACCTGTCGGGTTTTAGCATCGAAATGTTACATTCATTGCCAAAGCAACTTTAGAAAAATTTAGTTCAAATACTCTTCCTAATCAAGTTAATAGAACAATTTGTAGTTAATATAAAATTTTCAATTTCACTCTAAGTTTTATTTAAGCTTTTGTTAACTCTTTCAACAATTTATAGGTCATTTAGGACCTATTTCCAATTTAATTACTATGTCATATTATTCACTATTATTCATATGCATCTATTTCCAATTTCAACATCATATGATTTCTCAAACAAATTATAAAATTACAGAACTATTAAAGTATTACAAATAACTCCATTAATACACTAGATAACAATTATGCACTTAATATTTCAACAAATCCTTTATACTTCTCTTATGTATTAGTAAATCCATCATTTGCAACAATTTCTTAACATTATAAGACTTCTATTATTTTTCCTCCTCCTATCCTTTATGTACATGTAGTTAGACGAGAATTTATGGTGCTTAGTATTGTATGCCTATATGAAACATTAATTTCAATTTTACTATTTACATAATTTTAGCAAAACTATCCACTTGAGTAGTACTCAGTAAATTATTTATATCTTGGTTTAAAGTGTTCCAAATTAAGATCCACTTGTTGTTTTTTAATCTAGACTCAATTGTAACACCCCTCACCTGTATTTAAAGCCGGAATAAGATTACGGAGCATTGCGGGGCTTATCACACAATTACACATACGTTTCTCATACATTTTTCATTTCAAATATAAAACATTCTCATTCATGCATAATGTCCCTAATACGAGCCTACGAGGCCCAAAACATGCTTTAGAAGTAGTTCGGGACTAAACCGATAACTTAGGAAACTTTTGGAACACTTAGAAATTTTTTGCAAAATACAGAGGACACACGCCCGTGTGGCCCAGCCGTGTGGACATTCGAAATAGGATCACATGGCCGTGTCCCAGCCGTGTCTGACCCCGTGTAACTCACTGACTTGGGTCACACGGCCAACCACACGCCTAGGTAACCAGCCCGTGTGCCCTTCGAAATGGCCTCACATGCCTGTGTGCTAGGCCTTGTAGAGCATACTGACTTGATTTCTAATTTAACACCAGGGGACACACGGCCGTGTAACCTGACCGTGTGTCACACACGGCTGATACACACGCCCGTGTGGACAAAAATAGGCTATTTACCAAGCCATATTGCCACCCAAATTTGCACATACCTACAACAAACCAAATGGCACATAACCAGGCCTAGACATTCAAAACAACTCCAACCAAGCTTGATTTATACCATTTCAATACCAACAAATGCAAAACACACCAACACCACAATATACCATTCAAATTCTTACCAAACCTCACTTTCACAAATCATTTATACAACTACTTTCAAATATGCATTATTTGCCTAGATTCACTAGCATACCAATATTCAAAACCCAACCATTTGATATCCATAATACCAAATGTCAACAAGCATTACATGTTCATCATCAAACTCACAACACAAGCCATATGCACAAATATATACACAGCCAAACTAACCAAAATAAGCCAACTCTCATGACTATATACAAAACCAAACACTTAATATTTACAAGCCATTTCATATGACTAAATTCATTAGCAACATATAAAGCAAAATGACCAAAATCCTATACATGCCATATACTCAAAATAATTAAGTTCAAAAGTACCAAAGTGATAGTTGGATAGTATGATAAAGTCTCCGACAATCCTGAATCCGAGCTAGCTTTGATTTCACTATAAAACACGGAAAAATAAACAATGTAAGCTATAAAGCTTAGTAAGCTCGTATGAAATAAACTTAATTAATCATAAATAGACAAATCAAACAATTTAATATATCAACACATAACTCATATTAGCTAACAAACCTTCCACATATTCAAGCATAAGATTAGATGTGAGATACACAAGTTTCTTCAATTCAAAGCTCATACGGTTCATGTACATACCTGTACCACCTCTTAATAATCTCATACTTATTCGTGTATTTGATATACCTATTGAACCATTCAGGATACCATTGGATAATCGAAAAACTCGCACCCTAAGCGCCACATACATAGCCGAAGCTATCACAATCTCATATCACATATAAAGCTCACTCTCGAGCTATCAACGGGTCTGCTCACACAAGTTGACGGTCATGACGAAGCTACACGATGCTGTTCGCACAAGCTAACGAGTATCCGCAACACATGCCGGATAACTCAGCCACCGGTAGGACGTACGGACTAGCACCCAAATCACATAACCCCTAATGACATGTCATTCGTATCCTAATCTATTCCTAAGGTTCAACTGGGACTTCACACTTGCCCAATCATCGTCGAATATGTTCGTAAGGTCGTATAATCAGTTTATGCGATATCAAAGCATTTAAAGCACAAATATAACAATACTTAATACATACAAACTTACCTCGAATACAAAAACGGCGTAATAATTCAATTAGTCCGAAACCTTGTTCTTTCCCCAATCTAAATTCGTATTTCACTTTTCTTGATCTAAATGTAATCAAAATTAACTTATTTAATAATCTCTCTATTCAATTTAATCCAAAACACACATTAAGGCAATTTTACACATTTTTCCCTAATTTTTTATATTTTACAATTTAGTCCCTATCACATAAAAACACAAATTCATCCAATTCAACCGAAACCCATGCTAGCCAAATTTCAATTAGGTCCCTAGCAGCCCATATTTTTATTTATTTCACAATTTAACCACGAATTTTACACATTTCACAATTTAATCCCTATTTGAACATTTCACTAAAAATCACTTAACAAATGTTGTTTATCTAACAACAAGCATGCATTTTCTATCATTAAACATCAAAACACACCAACATTCATCAATGGCAAAAACCTAAATCTTTAAAAATTTTGCAAAATAGTCCCTGAGCTAGCTAGATTAAGCTGCAACGATCTCAAAAACATAGAAATAATTAAAAACGAGACAAAAATCTTACCTAATTGAAGGAAATGAAGATAGTTGAATCCCTAACCTTTTTTCTCAAGAAGAATTGACTTGAAGAAGATAAATGAACCAAATTTTTGTTTTTTTATTTAATTAATCTTTATTAACTAAATACCAAAATTAACCTTTAAAAACATCAAAATTTTCCAGAATTACCAAGCGACTATCATCCACTATCATGTTATTGGGATATTTACCACATAAGGACCTTGACTTTAATATTCCATAGCTATTAGACACCTTTAGCTATTAAAACTCAAGTTTTACACTTTACGTGATTTAGTCCTTTTTATCAAATTAACCATTCAAACGATAAAATTTCTTAACGAAAATTTCACACAATCATACTATCATACTGTAGAATTAAAATAATAATAAAATAATTATTTTAACTTCGAATTTTTGGTCCCAAAATCACTGTTCCGATTTGACTAAAAAGGGTTGTCACATCAATGACCTTTTTACCATAAATTTTTTCATAATTTCCTTTTATGCCAATTAATACAGTAAATTGTTTTAGTTTTCTCTAAAAATTAATTATCTTTCAGTATGTGACTCGTATAATATTTCCATTTATTTCCATTAAAAGTAGACTCATATATATTTTAAGCATATAAATTTCATTTCCTAAATATTTTTTTACAATTTGAAATAATTTTTCAAAGTCAAAAGAGGGGAACACGAAATCATTCTAATCTTGTCTCAAAAAAATTCATATATCTAATAATCTAATATTCCTTTACTTACACCATTTCTTTTATGCTAAATGATCGCTGTGAAATCAGAGTTTTAAATATTTATAAAAGAACGATCAAACCTGGAGACTAACTCTGACAACGATGTTAAGGCAAGTGTACCTATCGAACAGTAGTATAGTTTAGGCAAGACTGGATGTCGAACCCAAAGGAACTAAGTTGACTAATACTCACTTTCTTTTCACTACTTAGCCTAAATAAGATAAAAATTGGTTGTGAATGGTAGTAACGATAACTAGACTTAAAGAAACAAGAACAAGAAGACTAGATTGGGGATAACTTGGAAAAGACTCAGTTGATTTTTATGATACCCTCGGGAAGAATCCACCTAAACTTCACTTTATTACTTAACCTTAAATTATACAATTTCTTTTACTTAGCTTGATCTGTGAGACTCCCTAACCTATGCTAAACCCTCTCTCGAGGTGAATAACGTCTAATCCTAGGTTAATTAGTGGAACTCTCGTTCGCTTATAATAACCCCCTAGGAAAGCAGTAAATCGATCAATAGATTCCCATATTAGGTTTCACCCTAATCCGACAAAATCTCGTAACCCTATCTCTAGGCGCCCGATCAACTCCGCTTAATTATGTTGGAACTACTCTTAGGCAGGGTCTATTCCTCCTCCACCTAAGCACATTCGATATTGATTAAGAAACATAATTAACAACAAACTAAGTAATTTATCATATAATCCAAAAATCAAATAATAAACATCTATCTAGGCTTCATCCCCCTCCAGGTACCTGAGGGGTTTAGTTCATGAAAGAAAAATAAAACATCACAAGAGAAAAGATAAAACAAAACATAAGAAAAATCCTAAAACTCCCTGTCGGGATTGAAGGAGAATTCCGCCGTCTTAAGTATAATTCTGGCTTTTTGGTGATGAATATAATTCCGGCTTCTTGGTGATGAATCAATTGGCTATCCTCGCGTTATTCCCTAACTCTGACCTTCTCGGCTTGGCTCCTTGGCCTAGCTTTCGACCCCCTTCAAGTTGGTACTTGGGGTGTATTTATAGGCTCTTGGAATGAGATTATTTCTCCCTAAGTATCCTTTTCCGATTGAAATTACTCTTTCCAGCGTCAGGGGCACGGCCATGTCACACGCCCGTGCAAGTCGTGGCCTAACCGAGTTCGGATTTACGTATTGGCACACCGGTGTCTGCGGTGGTGGTGAGTAGTGCTCGGTGTTCGTCGAGGCACGGCCGTGTGGTCCTTGGTCCAGGCCGTGTTGATTTCGTGGAAAGGCCTTTTTCCTTTGTTTTAGGCCCGTTTTGCGTTCTTTTCGTTCTCGGGTGCTTTCCTGAGTATAAGACATGAAAAGAAAAGATTAAAAGCACCTTTTTATATAAAACAATGCTTAAAACTCTAAAAAGTGTAATAAATGTGGGATTAAAATATGTTATATTTCTGGTTTATCACTAAACTAAACTCAATAAGATTTAATTATATATATAATTAAACCTTTAAATCGATCTACAAAAGTTTTGGTGAATTTTCAAAGTTGAACTACTGTTGCTGTCTAAAACTATTTTAGTGAAAATTTTACTTATTATCACTCATATCAACATTTAACACTTATTTCACTTATCAAACTATTAGATTCTTATACAAGATCATTTGGTTGTATATAACATTATAATTTTGATTATTATTCTATTTAGTCTCTTAAAGCTTTCATGTAAACTTAATTACATTTTCACTTTACATACTATAATTCATCTCTTTCTTTTCATAGTTTACAATATTTCTATTATTTCTTCTTTATTCTCACTTAATGAGCACATTAAAACATAATAAATACCTATACTAGAAATCATTTTCTTATGTTTTTAATACTTGTAGTCATTTCTAATTATTTTTTAATTTAGTCCTTAACATTACAAAAACTCAATAATTATTATAATTGTCCTTCTAACTTCACTTTGCATTCAATTTCACTATCACATAACACTTTAATCAAATAATTCATTATAATTTCTTACTTCAAATATTTGATTTTTATGAGCTTCACTTCAATTATTTTTAATTTTAAGTTTCTCAAACTTTATAGTTTAGTCATTAGATCATGAAAATTCATTATTTACCATAATTTCACTTTAGCATCTCTTTGTAATTAATTCACTAACACCTAAGACATCATTTAAACTCTTTATATTAATACTTTATTTAAATCATAATTTTTTATACACTTTACAATTTAGTCCTTTAACTATTAGTTCACTATATCAAATCAACTCATTACATAATATCAGCTTATTCATAATTTATTCAACTATTTAGCATAATCTATACTTGATTAAAATTAAATAAAGTAAAATTCTTAAAGTACATACCTTATCTCTTTAACCTCTTCACTTTTTCCACAATGTTCTCCACTTCCAGTTCCAATTTCTTTCTTTCAAGATGATATTCTAACTCTCTGGTATCTCTACTTCACTTCTCCTTTTGGGTGGCAAAGGAAATTTTCAAGGAATTTGGGAGAAAAAGTGAGATTTCATGGTAAGGGACCAAATTGTAAAGAAATGAAAATCCCTTTTCATGTATATATAAGTGGCATTTGAAGCATGAAGAATTTTTTTTCATGTTTCCATACAAATACCTTATTTAATTTATTAATTAAATAATAAAATATTCAATCAATCATAACTTAACACTTTTCTTTTTTAACTATTAAACCATTTAATTATCTAATTTAAGTAATGACCATTTTATACTTCATGTTTCTTCAAAATTCCATCATTGAGTCATTATTCACTTTTGGTAAAATTGTACTTTAATCCTTCATATTTCTTCACTTATTCAATTTGGCCCCTACACATCAATTTCATGTCAAGAAATTTGGTTTATTTTCTCTTTTGGTCCAATTTTTCTCATGTTTATACTTCATTCCCCTAAATTTCAAATAATTATACTTGAACCTTAAAATTTTTTACATCTTTACGATTTAAGCCTTACTTTAATTTAGTATACTACAACATACTTTTCAATTTAACTTTCTTTGGTACTTGTCAATCTTCTCTTTTATCACTTTCATTTCCTTATTTTACTTTATCGAGAAATCAATTGTACACTATCTTGATTTATAACTACTTTTAAAATATAAAAATTTTAGGGTTTTTACATATGGTAGAGAGCCACGTTGTAAATAGCCACCTAAAGGTTCCAACATTTTCGCGCGAAACCAAAACACAATCCAATATGATAGATTGACCATTGTGGTTAATTCCAACAAACAAATCAAATGAAAAGATCATGGAAGTCCTCATAAGTTATTTTACACTAAGGATGGATCCAAATGATATTTTTCAATCTTCTATCGTTGTCAAGGTAAATTTGGTAGTAGAAGACCCTATCTCTATTTTACATTTCAAAAAAAAAAATTGCACAAATACTCATCATCCCTCTCTCGTAGGATCGACTTACTATTTCTATGAATAAAATTCCTACAACCCTCTAGTAAACAATCTATTTCTTTAGAACCACCTAAATGAACTTGGACTAATTTAATACTCTTTCAAATTCATAGGCCAACCATATCATTTGCTCCAAGGCTTCTCTTTAATCAGTTAGCACATGCCTATATGCAAACATAAACCTAAACATCTAAAAAAGAAGTTCATAAGAATGATCAGTAACTAAACTTCGTTACATTTTACGTCTCATCATCATCTAATACATCATTGACCCTTGCACTAGAAAAAATTCTCTTGCTACAACTTCTGTCACTAAATTTTCCACATTTATCACAAGTTAAGAAAGCATACCTACACCTCCCTTTTTTACATAAATATCTTTCCACTATATTGAATCCTTTAAACTTGGCATGTTTTTTATAATAACTGAACAATACATCAATGCTTGTGAAGTGTATACCTCTTGTTGGATCCAATTCTATGTTCAAATTATGGACATCCTATATTTTATTTTTAGCAACAATGGAAACTTCCATGTTTACATCATGAAAATCCTAACAATGAACACAAAGATCATCAACCTTATCAACATGACTAGAATCTTCATCCATTCTACTCGATTCATAGCTTGGATTAGATGATGCCCCCTCGATTCCTTTGTCATCTAGTATGTTATCGTTATTAGAGAAATCAAACAAATCGTTCAAGGTTTCTCTTACATTATAGTTTTCATTTTCGTTTGGATTTTCCTTCTCTCAATTTTTTTTTTAATTTCTTTATAGTTATGGAAGGAAAAAACTAAAGTGATATAAAATAAATAAGAGTATATTAATTCAATAATGAGACTCTTCCTCTTCTTGGAAATGTAATGATGTATTCTAGAAAGTGAAACATAAGTATGGAAAATTAGCATACATTGGAAACATGTTAACATTAATGACCCTATGGTCTTTGGGAGAAGATTACGTTGGAAACCATCTAACATTAATTACATAAAGGTATAACGATTATGAAGGGAAATACTATGATGAAGCAACAATTCCTTTCATAAACCTTAAAAAAACAATTCCCTTCCTTAGAGTAACAATGTCATTGTACACGTTCTAGACAATTTCTGAAGGTTTAATAGTGTCATATTTTTTAAAGGCTTCGATTTTGATATATAGATAATAGAAATAATTGGAAGGCTTAATTCATGATTTAGCCCTTGAAGTATACCAATTTTCCCATTTTGGTATCTAAACTTTTTTGTCCCAATTTGGTACTTAAAATGTAACACCCCATACCGGAGTCGATCGCCATGTCCGAGCTATGGGATGTCATATTCGTTGTTGGAGCAACTACGACCAATTATATACACAATATAACCATTTATACATATAGATAAATATATTGCACCTTCATAATATGTTACATAATCATTTTCTAGTCTTATACGAGCTTATGAAAGCTCTTTTGCTAACCCGAGGTTGAATTAGGACAAAATTGTAAGGTCTTAAAATATTAGGTTGATGTCGTGACTTTGAGGGTATCTTATCGTGACACAACTCTCTGACTTGATCTTGTCATGACGTTAAGGGCTTGACGTTGTGACTTGACCGTCTGTTTGCAAATTGTCCAAATGGTAACAATTTGTATCACCTAACAAGCAATTTCAATGTATCCACTCAATCTTTTAGCCAAAAATACCATTCTCAAATGTTCACTCCTATTAACTATCATTATATATATACATTTGTATTACATAAATTTTACATTCTCAACTTGATATCTATGACAATTTCCAAACATTTACCAATTAGTACCAATTCATGTGATTTAATCTATTAACACATTTATATATATCAAGATCATTCTAACTTCAATCATCCAACACAACATTTACCATATCAAATGAACCACTTCTAGCTTAAACATTAATACTGTAACACCCCAAACCCGGCCTAGATGTTATGGCCGAATCCGGCGATATCACATTAAAGTGTTTTTCGAAAACAGCATTTCATTGGAAAACCCATTCTATATTAAACCTCGTTTATAATCATAACAGAAATTTATGGGTATCTTGTTCATTGAAAACTCAAGTTGTTCTTAGCAGTTTGTCGATCATATTAATTTGTTATTACATTTAAAACAATGTTTGATGCGGAAGCTTTTACAGTATTTTGCGAAAACATGGTGTTTTGAAAAGCATTCATCTTTTGAAAATCCATGTCCTACTACTATCAGTAAGAATTTAAATAATTAAAATCCCAAATTAAAATTTTAAAATTTTAAAGAGGCCTTATTACAAAACAAATACCCAAATTAAATTATTATAAATAAAAATCCAAAATAGAAGCAGGTGCGGTTGTGTGGCCACCTCCGAGTCCCTCGCAGCACCGATTAGCCTAAGATTGGGGATTACCTATAAGATAAACAGAGGGGTGAGTTTACGAAAACTCAGTGTGTAACCCTCTGTAAGTAACTAGCCAATGCAATTACAGTCTGGGCCTAAGCCCAAATCAATAACAGTTCAGTTCAGTTGGGCCTTGCCCATTACAGTATCAGTATTAGTGTGGGCCTTAGCCCATAACAATATCAGTATCATTGTGGGCCTTAGCCCAAGTTAGTGACAGTAATAGTTTAGACAAGCAATCAGAAATCCTACCTAACCAGCCTCTACACTCCACTCCGTCCAGCCCAACACTCCATGTGGAGATAAAATCACCCACCCATCCCTACACTCCAAAATTAGCACGGTTGCGGCACTAAACAGTATTTGCAGCAGAGTTGCCAGTACAGTACACTTCCTTCAATCATAATAATCCTATCCCATGCAACACATCATACATGTATGCAACATATAATCGTGGCATGCTCATATACAATCATACATAACATAAAACATACAGTCATTTTATAACATAGGGGCATAACAGTCATTTTATATTAGTTTGGGGGTCTAGGTATACTTATCGACCCATCAGTAGGTTCACAGTCGTCTCAGGTGACCCGTGCAACCTTAACAGTCAACAATGAAAATGGGCCCAAGGCCCATAATGCGGGCCTATGTGGGCCCACACGCTCGTGTGGCCCACATAGCCCAAAATTGATCTCAATCATGAAAATTACACAGTCTGCCACACGTTCGTGTGGTTTACTCGTGTAAGGCCCACAAGCCCGTTGGGCCCACACGGCCCATTTCGGTCCAACGTGGCCCAAAACGGCTAAAGACCACGATATTGCTCATGGTGGCCTCAACAGTCTAACGTCCATGTTTTATGCATTCGGTTTACCACACAAGCGAGCGCACGCTCGTGTAGCGTCAAAAGTCACATTTTCCGACTTTTACCGATTTACGATTTGGGCAGTGTTTACACACTTTTCGGCATTTCACCGATACCGTTTATTAAAGTACTGTTACACACCTGGATACGAAAAGATGCGCAGACAGTCTTCGACCACTCCAGAACCTATGTTCACCCATAACATTCGGTTACTCACATATCAACTAAATTTAAAACAAACCCAAATCAATATACATAACCACTTAATCGCCAGCCACTTACCTTGATTGAACAATCGAATCCCTACACACTTCACTCACTGGAAATGATGATCACTAAAACTCGGGGTTATTACCTGCAATCCAATTGAAACCCCTTATTAACAAGTATCTACAAGCACGATTTAAACCCAAAACGAGTATCAACTTACCAAAAGAGAACAAGAGAACTGAATAGAGGAAGGATTCGGCACTAACATAGCCTTTCACCTTCGATTTATTACTGTCAAACACAGTTAAACACAACCCCACTTTAGTAACATCAAAAGCTAAAACTTCAAGTGCTATGCTTACTTATCGAAAAGAAATGAGTCAATTGGCAAAGGAAGAGGACTGGTTTCGGCAGTAATCAGAATTGAAAATCAGTAGCACCACACTTGAGGGAGAAGAGGAGAATCAATTTAGGGGAGAAGAGAGAAAAGAAATTGAATGAGGCAACTAAGGTTTGTTCGGCTAACACGAGGGAAAGAAGAAAAGAGGGCATAAAAAAAAGAAGGATGTATTCGGCCAAGGAGAAAAATTGACAAAAAGTGCAACAAAAGAAAGTGCAAATACTCCTACCACATTCGGCTAAAGAGAGAAAACAATGCAAAAATCGAAAAAATGGGAAAAGATAGATTTCGGCAGAGAGCATAACATTTACTAAACAAAACTGAAACTGAGAATCCCCCTCTAGCTGAATTCTTGAGTGCCAGAGTCCACTTTCAGCACACTTCTACCTCTCCCCTCACTTCCCTTGATTTCCTCCTAAAATCCCTTCTCAAATCTCTTCACCTAATCACACCTCCCCTCAACCATTCAATTCAAATTCACCTCAACCACTTCAGTGTTTCAGTCAAACTCCATCACCTCCCACAACACAGCAACAAAATAAATATTCCCTTGCCACTACCAAGGTTCGAACCCCAGTCCTCTGGCCTAGGTAACACGCCACTTACCCCCTAGACCAGCAGGCTTTTTATGCCATACTTGAAACACCCCACACCCGGCCCACGAGCCTGAACCGGATCTGGTATGTTCCTTAAGAAAATCGGTTTTGAAGTTCTTTATTACTTAGAGAAAATTTGTGTATTTTTAGAAAAGATATTGGTTTTGGGTTGGGCTTAGGTTGGAAACCCGTTTATATAATTTAAAAAAAACAATTATTTTAAGTGACAAAAACAATTTAGGGTTTATTTTTAAAGAAATAATTTTACTAAAACTTAAATCCAAAAGTAGTTCGTAACATAGTAAATAAAAATTTAAACAAAAATAAAGAAACCCAGCTTGGGCCTTATGGCCTTATTACATCATATAATTTCCAAAATTAAAATTCAAAGTACTTTAGAAATAAAATGTCCAAATGAAGTAAAATAATCCCTTGCTGAGCATGGCCACCACTAAGCTCCTTCCGGCCCGGTCCATTACTGTTCATCACTTGAAAAATAGTCCCACAATGGGGTGAGTCAACAGACTCAATGTGTACACAATACTAACAATCAACAGATCAGGCATACATGTTCATATCAAGTACATATTCATATCAAAATGATGCAACCCAAACCCAAGCCTATTTGTCCATCCGCTACACACCACCCGTACTTGCCAGTCACACCGTGGGGACTACTAAGTCGACCCTCCTTCCGCTACACACCATCGAAGCGATCAAGCTATCGATCGCGCGTGCTCATCGCCCATATAATTTGTGTCATTAGACACCATGTTCAGATAATGTAACCGAAGCTACCATATTCAAATAATGTAACCGAAGTTACCGTATTCAGATAATGTGACCGTAGTTACCATATTCAGATAGTAAGACCGAAGTCAACACCTTCACTTCCCCTTTCACAAATATCCCAAATGCCCCAAATATTTTTATATCATGCATAACATACTTATTTCTCATTCATGTTACTATTCACATGTTCAAAATATATCATGTTCATAATCCTATCAGAAGTAGGAAACGTACCTGGGCACTTTTTACCACATTTGTGGTACTTAGCCATATTCATATTCTTATGCATATTCATATATTAAAAATAATTGCCATATGATATATCGAAAATTAGTATGAGTACACACCTGATTTGCTTAATAGATTCCTTGAAATCCCGAAGAACGATCTATAGACTTAGATCTCAAATCCTACATCAATTAATCACTTACTATTTAAAAGACCATTTGGCCATTATTCCAAATACTAATAGGATTTGTATTACTTACCTTGTTGCTGTGTGGAATGATTGAAAATCCCAAAAATTGATAGTATCCCTTTTCCTTGAAATCGGCTAGCACTAAAATCGTTATTATATCAATTTCTGACTTTTGAATAAATGAGAAATAACACCAAAATAAGCCTTGGCCGATTGGATCTATGTACTTACCTTAAAATTTCCAAGTCCCAAAAATATTCCTTGTTTGTATGTCTGTCGAAAACCCTATAATTCCATGTCAGATTTAATCTAACATATAAAACATAACCTTCGACCAAATATATATTTATCTTACCTTAGATCCTTGATCCTTGTTTTCAACAAGTGTAGAAACCTGAGAGATCCCTTGCAGATTCGGCCAAAAAAACAAGAATAGGGATTAGACTCTTCTCTTTCGGCAACTAGAAAAGAAAAGAATTTGAATAGCTTAACCTTACCTTTAATGCCTTTAATCGATTGCTTCCTTGCCTAGAGTCACAGAGATTCAGCTATGGAGTTTAATCATGTATCAAAAGAAAAGACTTTTGGCTTGACAGATGAAGAAAAGAGAAGAAGAGAAGAGGAGAAGAAAATTCGGCAGAGAGAGGGTTTGCTTAGGGAAATTTCGGCCACACTTGGAAAAGATGAGAGAAAATCTTTTAATTCTCCTTCTTTAGCCGAAATTACTAGGCCAAGAGTCCTTGACTTGGCCACCACTCTTCCTTGTGATAATATTATCTATTTTATTTAAAAATAAAAGTGTTTAATCCATCATTTATCTCCTCAATAATAAAAAGAAAATCCTTTATTTATCACTTATTATTCACATATTTATGAGAATAAAACACCTTTATTTCTAGAAGCATGTGCCGTCCACCCCCTTGCTCATGGAAGCAAAAATAAACCTCCTTCATTTGCTTCCCAAGTGACTCGAACTCAGGCCCATTCCTCCTGCATGTGGCGCCATTTCCATAGGCCCTAAGTGACATCTTCAGGCCACTTTTCCAAGCCTGTTTGTGTGTCAAATTTCTCCAACTTTTTCTTTTAGGGCCATATTGCCCTTATTTCCTATTTTAAACTTTAAAATTTGACATTTCTGCATCATTTCTCAGTTTCCTAAAATTTTCGATCGGCTCTGTAAACTTGCCATTTTCTTACATTTCCAAGTTTCCAGAAATGTTTACTTTCCATTTTTTGAATCATTTCCAAAAATGTTCAGGTTTCCAAAAATTTTCAGGTTTCCAAAAATGTTCATTTCCATTTCCATGCATTTCTAGGTTTCCAAAATATTCAAAAATTTATTCATAGTACTTAAGACTTGTCATTTCGTACAATAAAACCGGAAATGCATAGGCCCTTGTCAGGATGTTACAATACTTTACCTACATTTATTTAAAAGCTTACTAACCGAAGGTAAGGGTTTTATTCCCCAAAAACCAAAATTTTGCACAAGCCCAGACTCGAACCCATGACTTCTCAGACACTCCCAAACACACCCAAATTACTTAACCCCTAAGACAGGCAAATTTTTGTGCTACAAACATAAAAAAATAATTACCTAGATTTTGGGGCGTTACAAATATGACTATACATTATACGAAACCGACTTGAAACCTAGGTACATGCCATATATCAAAATGAAAGGGACTATACAAACATTTCTGAGTTAAAGACTGCTGGTTGGATGCTGAATGATAAATCGTAATAGTAACATATTTTAAGCCCACATTTAGCATGTTTTTGGATGATTTATCCCTTGAATTATGTAATTTGGTGCTCTTAATCCTTTAATTTCATGTTTTATACTCAGGAGAGCATAGGAGGATGAAAAGAACGAGAAACGAGCCCAAAACGGAGTAAATGGGCCATAACAAGAAATCGACACGGCCTGGGCCCAAGACCACACGGCACACGGTCGTGCCTCATTAATAAACTCAACACGGTCTGGCCACGATTCACACGGGCGTGTGCCATGGGCGTGTCCCTGACGTAAGAAAGAAAAGTTTCATTTGGATTAGGGTACTTAAAGGCAAAGAAAGCCATTCTAAAAGCCTATATAAATACCCTAGAGGCCAACCTTCAGGGGGAGTCGGAGTTAGGCATGCAGCAAGGCCAAAGAGCCGAGCCAGAGGGGTCAGAATTGTGGAATTTACTCGAAGAAAGCTAGTTGACTCATCTCAAGAAGTCGGAGTTATACTCAAGACGGAGGATCTCTCTTCAATTCCTTCAGGGAGTTTTAGGGTTTTTCTTATGTTTTGTTTTATCTTTTCTTTTGAGATGTATTCTTTTATCATTATGAACTAAACCCTCAGATACCTGAGGGGGATGAAACCTAAATCGTTTGCTGAACTATATGATAAATACTTGAGTTGTTCTTAATTATGTGTTCTTAATTCTTGTTTTGATATTTCCGGGATATTAATTCAAGTGTGATGTGCTTAGGTGGAGGAGAAAAAGTCCCTACCTAAGAGTAGATCTAGCATAATTAAGAGGAGTTGATTGCACGCCTAGAAATAGGGTGACGAGATTTTGCCGGATTAGGGTGAAACCTAATATGGGAGTCCGTAGATCGAGTTAATGCAATTCTAGGGGTTTTAATTAGAAAGAGATTTCAATTAATCAACCTAGGGTTAGACGTTAGTAGCCTCGACGGAGGTATTAATATAACTTGGGGAATCCTACGGATCAAGTCAAGTGAATAAATCATTTGGTTCATAGTTAGATAACAAGTGAAGTCTAGGTGGATTCTTCCTCGGGTATTGTCTTAATCAATTGGTTTTTCCCAAAGTATTTTTCCCAAATTCATTCTCTTTGTCTTTGCATCTTTAGCTTAGTTGTTAGATAATTTTAGATTAGGCCAGATAATAAAAAGAAGGTTAGTATTAGTACTTCAGGTTCCTTTGGGTTCGACAATCCGGTCTTGCCACTAAGCTATACTACTGTTCGATAGGTGCACTTGCCTCAAGTCGTTGTCACAGTTAGTTTCTAGGCTCGATCATTCTTTTTATAAATTTTTAAGACTCTGACATACGATCACTGAATCAAGTCTCGAGACTTTGAGATCCACCAAAACCTGTGCACAGAATAAACAAATCATATGTTGAGCGATAAAACTCAGTGGATATTTCATGATTCAAGTCAATGCAACATTAGCATTAGCAAATGAGCACAATGAATTTAAACTTAATGTCTAACCAATTCACATTTTGTCATGCCAAGTATTTCCATTATCATATATATTTATATTCATATAGAAAATTTTATATCAATTCATTTAACATTTGCAATAGAATTCACCATATCTTACCTTTTATATCAATTCATTTAACATTTGCAATAGAATTCACCATATCTTACCATTCATCAAATGTCAATCTATATACCATTTGAAACAGTCAATACCATTTAAGTTTCTAATATATATACTTTTAACAATAGGCTATCCAATTTCCATGTTCAAGCAATGTCATTTAACCATTCAACTTACGATTTGATTCTTTTTCTGAAGTCTGTTAACTCATTCATATTCGATTCAGCCCCTAGGACTCGTTTCTAATCAGTTCACATAATTTTTATATAGGGGTAAGCGTTCGATCGAATTGAGTTGAATCGAGTGAAATTATTCGAGTTAAATTAAAAAAAAATTAAACATATCAAATTAAAATCTTATTACAGTATAACTAAATCCATGTTAGAACACATAAATTTGAAACCATATATATTTAAAAACTTTTTCAAAGCAAAAAAAAAAAGATACTTTAGTACGATACACTTGAATCATTAATTAACTTATTTAGTCCCCCAAAATTATTATTTAGGAAATTTTTTAAAATATTAACTTTCTTTATAGCTTTTTAGATTTTTTTAAAATTTTTTAAATATATAAATTTTATAATTTTCATAAATATTTTAAATTTTAAAAATAATTTTGAATTTTTGAAAATTATTTTGAATTTTTCTTTTTGTAATTTTTGTTGAGAGATATTAATTTGCTCATTTTCAAAATTGACATGGGCCAAAGGGGTATTTACACCAATATGTTATTCGAATTTGAATTATTTGAGTTATTCAAATTGTAAAATTCAACTTGACTCGAACTCGAAACTCGAAACTCAAATTACTTATTCGAGTTAACTTGAAAAAATCGAATAATTCGAAGAACTCAATTCGATTAACTCGAAATTCGATTTTTTTTTTCAAATCAAATGGAGTTTTGCTAACCCTTACTTTTATATACTTTCTTTATCATAAATTACATATATGCACATATAGTTTCATATCATTTTAGGTCAATATCATTTATCGTGCTTATGTTTTATAGTCCCTATTAACTTGACTCGGACTCAAATGGATACACGAATCGTCCAATCAACACACCAATTTGGCATCACAGTGCATCATTGGATAAACTAAAGTAAGCGAAGTCGACACACAAAGTGCACACTGGCGCACGAAGCACATCTTGGCACACAACATGTATAAACCCATACACAATCTAATCATATGGCATATCAACTATATCCGACTCTACTGAATAGTTAATAAGATACCAATAATCCATTTTCATTATACAATCTAATTCATATAAATGTTCACATTCAATTTCATAATCTCATTTCAATTCATTATCAATACACAAGTATCTCATATCATATAGCATATATCAATCCATTTTCATATCACATATCATGTCTCAACTAACTCATGCTACTTTTTATTTTATTCAATTTAATCTACTATTTCGATATTCAATATCATAGCAAATCAATTCATATGATCATTAGTAACTCACCTCTATACCCAATCATACAATTTAAAATGAATATACAAATAAATAGATTGATCTCGAATCATAAAAGTACAAATTGAATCCTCGTGTCTCTCTTCGATGACTCTCGCTTTTCCTTTCCCTTTCAATGGTTCAGCGTAGCTTTTAGCTACACACAATAATACAACAAATAAAATATATCAATTTTCATCCAATTCAAATTTAAATACAAAGTCAAACATAATTTTCATTTTATTCAATTTAGTCCCCATACTCGGGATATGCATATCTTTTGATATTTAACATCGGATTAAAATTTGATTTCACATTCTTTCATTATGGACCCTATACTTTCTATTCCTAGCATAATTTCATATTAGGCTTTCAATTTATTCAATTTGGCCCCTAATGTTATAAAGTTAACAACCAAGCTTATTTAAATTTACAATTTAGTCCTTATCATGATTTAAGCTTAATTTCTATCAATTTCAAACCTAATTCATCAATTCCTCAACAATGACAACTTGCTAAAAAATCAACAATTGAAAAATTGATAGATGGGCTAGCTAAATCAATATCTCATGATCATAAATCTGTAAAAATCACATGAAAAAGGGCTTGAATACCTTCTGAATTTTGGTTGGTGAAGCTAAAGTTTTCTTTTCTTCTTTTTTCTAATGGTGGCGGTGCTCTTGCGAAAGAAGATGATGGCTTCATTTTTTTATCCATTAACTTTAACTTATATACTTAAATTAAGTTATAACTAATCTTAATTATTTAGTTTAATCATAATATATTTCAACTACTATTAGTTTAAACTTAATGGTAATTATCATCATCATCCACTATCTCAAGATTAATAATGGTTAAATAACTATTTTAGCCTTTTGGATAATTATTATCTAGATCCCCAAGCCTTTTCTTAATTAAAACTCAATAGCGATTGGGCTTTTATAATTTAGTCCTTGAGCTTTAATTAACTACATTTTCGGCTAAATTACTTAATTGAACTTCAATATATTTTTATTTTAACTTCGTAAAATTCCTATTTTGTATTTATGAACTCGGTTTATAGAAATGGGGCTTCGAAGTCGCATTTTCTGACACCACTGGAATTCGGGTCGTTACATAAAGTATAAATTTCCTTTATTTTTGGTCTATTTTGTAACGGACGTTGAAAAAGTTGTTAGGCAACCAGGGGTGAAGCCAGAATTTTTTTTAAGGGGGCCGAAATTAAATTGTATATTTTTACGATAGTAAAAATACAATTTCACCATTTTAATATCTATATCTTTATAATTTTTAAAGGATTAAATTAAATTTTTATCATTTTTAAGGGGCCAAAGTATAATTTTACCTTTACTAATTTAAAATTTAAAAACTTTGGGTCTAAATGGAAAATTTTCTATTTTAGGGGGTGGGGCCCCTGCTAGCCCCCTTGGCTACGCCCCTGTATGCAACTTTGGCCAATGAAAAAGCGCCACGCGACATGTTTTGACCAATAAAAAATATCATACGACAATTAGGTTATTTAAAATAAAAAGATTAAATTTAAATTAAAAATTAAAAAATTAAAAAGTGAAAATAATATATAAAAATTGAAAAAAATTATAAGAAAAGATTTTTAAATTTCAAGTTTTAAAAAAACTTGAAATTTAAAAATCTTTTTAATTTGATGATTATATATATTAAAATTTTATAATAAAAAATTATATGTTTTTTCTATACATTTTTATGAATTTTTATATATTTTAATATGTATATATATTTAATAAAAGAAAATATTTATTTTTTTATATAAAGAAGGGTTTTTTGACATATCTTAGATATAAATTAAAAAATTAGTATATTTTAAAAACTAAATTAGAAAAAAATATTTTGAGTACAAAAATGGGAAAGGGGTATACTTTAAAAGTGAAATAGTAAATTAAGACTAATTGCAATTGAAAACAATTTTGTCCAAGGCAGATAAGCAGTTTCACTGAACGGGTCTAAATAGTGTTGGCCTGTTTACGTTTAAAAACCTAGCTTAAGCTACAAGCATTAGTTAGTGAAAAAAGGCCGCAGTTTGGTCAGAACAAAGAAAAAAGCGCAGTAAAGCAATGGGGAGCGGGAAACCGGAGAAAACTCAGAAACTTGGCCGAACCCCTAAACCCTTCGGCCCTAACAATTCCAAATCCCAATCCAGGTTCAAGAAGAAGACAAACACCAAGAACACCGCCAACCGCCAAATCAAAACCAAAACCACCTCTGTTACTGGCAACAACAAGAACAACAAACCGTCGCAGCCGGCATCTCCGTCGCAGCAGCTTCGTTATTTTCTTAGCCAGTTTGAGTCCGCCAATGGTGTCCAACTCTCTTCTCTCGAATTGGAATCAATTAAAGGTAATATTGAAGTTATTAATCGGAGATTATTAAAAACTTGAAAAGGGGGTTTGAATTTCTTCTTCTTCTTAGTTCTTACAATATTGTGTAGATAGTTGTATTTTGGATGTCTCTCAAGAGTTGGGTCAAGATGTAATGAAGCTAGAAAAACATATAAAGGAAGCTTTTGGTGCCAAATGGAAAGAAGAGCTTTGTGAAGGGAAGCACATTGAAGGGAAGATTGAAACAGGAAGTCCTTCTGTTCTTGTTGTTGCTCCTTCAGCTTTACGATCTATTGAACTTTTAAGGTTCGTTAGCCTCGGTTTCGTTGTTACATAATTTTCATTCGTTTATGAAAATGAAAAAAAAAGAAAAAGAAAAAAAGAAAAGCTAAAATCATAGTTATGTTTGATATAGATATTGATGAATATCTATTTGGAGGGAGGGTTGGAGAGAAAAGAATAGTAGTTTTTTTCATTTAGATAGCAAAGTGGGGAGAAGTGAAAAGAAGAGTAAATTAACCAGAACTTACAAGTTTTTTGATTCCCCTGTTGTAGGACAGTAGGAGTGCATGTTTGTGAAAATATTTTAAATTTTGATTTATTTTTTATTCTGGCTAGAAAGGGACTGAAAAAAAAATTTCTGTTCCTCTAGGGGCATGCGCACATTGACTAAAGAATGCCATGCTGTAAAGCTGTTTTCAAAGCACATGAAGATTGATGAACAGGTAGTTTATTATTGCTCTAAGCCACTAATTTTGAATGCAACATGCTAATTGTTATATTACTATTACTCTTTGAGTTGGAATCCATGGTGTTGAGAGGTTTGTACTTTTTGTGATGGTGCTACTTAAATGTATCGTTCTTTTGACAATTGATGGACTGGATAGTTATTTATAAAAGAGCAACTTCAACAAATACAATTTATATAACTTGATTTAGAGACTAGAGTTGTGCTATCAGATAGATTACTTCAGAAAGGTTTGATTTAGGTTGATTTTCAAACTAAAATAGAGTTTAAATTAGAGGAAAAAATAATTTACATGCATATGCCTAGAACATGAGATTCAAGATTTAAACTACTAAACTTCAATTAAAAACGTTCAAAAAGCTTGAAGACATAGAAGCTTTTTATTGATCTTCATTGCATATACTTCACATTTTTGGCTGAAGTTCCTGTTTTGACATGATATTAATATTCACGTGTGACTGGGTCCTGATACTATGGGCTAGCTCTCAACAATAGCATTGGTTATATGGTTGCAGTCGTCTACTGTTCTCAAGTATCAAAGGCAATTATCAAGAGCCAGTAGGATTTCAATGTTGGGCAATTGATTGTTAGAGGGTGTAGCTTAATATCAGTCTGCAGTTTTTATCCCAACTTTCTTTGATTTTCTGAAGTTTTTATGTTTAGTTAGTAAAATCTGTCTTAGCCTGTTATTTGACTACTTGATTTTGGAGTGTGTGTGATGACGTGGGGTGGTGCGACACGAAGGGCCCTTCACTATTTTATGTAGTAATAGTAGTTTTGTTTGTGGGTTAATTCCAATAATAAACACAAAGGATCCTGAAATTGTTTTCTGATGACAGTTCCCTCTATTGGGGTGATAAAGTTTTCACGTACACACCTCTAGCTTTGCTGCATAGAAGTAGTGTTCTGGGTTTATCATCAATGTTCTGGTCTTCAAAAGGAATCAGTTCTTAAGTAAACCATTTGAGATTTTGCTTTCACAAATGTGCCAGTTGGTGACAAAAAGTGATCAAAGACGCAATTTTCATAATTTATTATTCCGTATCTGAGACTTGGATGTACCATGTAATCTATTGTCATTCTCTCTTTCTCCTCTTCCCGCCCCCTCCCTTCTTTTCTAGAATACGGTGTTTCCAAAAATATAGTAGTAGACAGTCAAGCTTTACAGTTAAGCTTTATGGAACCCAATTCAGACAGTTTGGTAGATGTTAAATACATTGTTACCCATGATATACTTTGTAAATTGCTGTGGCATAGCTTGTCAGTAACTCAATGAATTGATATATCTTTACTACCATGTCTCCGGTTAGCTGATATGCATGCTGTGAAGTTCCTATTTCTTAGTTAATTCTTGGTTGTGCTTATTTTGCTTCATTTTTGGTTGTTGCAGGTATCTTTATTGATGAACAGAGTTAACATTGCTAGTGGCACTCCAAGTAGGTTAGTCATCAATCCTTGCAATCAAATGAACTAGTAGTTATCGTTTAAAAAGAATTCTAGTAGTTTATCAAAGAAAACTTTGAAAGTCATCTTGATGAAAGTTAAACATGAAGGTCCTTTTGTGTAATCTTAGAATTTAAATTAGATTAAATTCATTTGTTTGGTGGAGAAAGACCATTTACTTACACATGAGGACAAAATGAAGTTAAACATGAAGGTCCTTTTGTGTAATCTTAGAATTTAAATTAGATTAAATTCATTTGTTTGGTGGAGAAAGACCATTTACTTACACATAAGGACAAAAAGGAGTAGAAAATTGTGTTCTTATAGAGGGATCAAATTGATGAGCTATGGATAAAATTATGGGAGAGCGCTATCATGCAAGCATTGAGTTATAAGACTGTCATGCATCAAAAATCAATTTGGTTTAATGTAATTGAAGTTATTTATTTGTTTAAGGTCTTTTGATGTTTTACTAACAAGTTAATGAGGTGACTCATATATCATGCTTTCTGATTTGGAAAAAGCTTATGTGAAGGTTCTTGTCTCCTTTGAGAAGCCCTTTGAATGGGCTTTAGAGAAAGGAGCATTGTAAATTGACATTGCACATATTCAAGCTATTAAACATCCATGGTGGAGTATTAATCTATTTGAGGAGTTATGGGTACTTGAATTGCTAGTAAAATAACACACAAAAGACATCACAAATTGACTGTTCTTCATAGAACATGGATGAGACTTTGTGATGCTTTGTGGCATCGAGTGTTAGGCAGCTAAGTATCAACTATGCAGAAGATTGGTGTGGTTAAAATCTGAATATTATGGCAGAAGTAATATTAGGACAGTTAAGATTAGAAACAAGTGCATCTATGAAAACGTTGGCTTAGAGCTGAAAGGAGGAGATTGACTTATGTTGGTTTGGACATGTGAGCTATGGTACATGTCTAGGACAGGTAAGTTCAAATTTTCTTGTTTTCCTATTTATTTGGAGGTACTAATACCCTTATCCAAAATGGACATGAATATTTCAAGAAAAATGAGGAGTCAATAACATTTCATGTGAGGCCTGTACCTGCAAACAATCTTGTTAGGAGATGCAACATAATGGAGGATGACAGTTCCAGAATAAGAAATGGAGAGAATAAGATGTGGATGAAACTCTAGGAAAGAACCTTCTATTCGTATTACTTAAAGTATGATCCTAAATGGCATAAATCATCCTTGTAGTTGACTTCATATAGTGGAAAAGGCATTATTTGTTGTTTGCTGTTTTTTGTTGGATCAAAATTAATCCATCCAAAAATATAAAGGATGAATAGTTACACAGAAGATGAAATACTAGATATGTTGAAATTATTTGGTAGGATTGATATTCTGAGTTGTTGAATTCAATTTCGATTTGTTGTCTTAGCACATTAATTTTTTCCCCTTAAACTTGTTTTGCAAGTTATTCCAGATGGTACTTTCTACTTGGATCTAAATGAATTACCTCTTCAATGGTTTACTGATTCAAATAATTTCATTGCAGAACTAAGAATAGTGTAAAGTTGTCCAAAATTTATGTCAATTAATACTTGCAATATTGTCTACGTAGGTAAACTGAAAAGCATAGATCATTTTCCATTGGGAAATTGTATGCTCATTAAATTATAAAAGCAGAAAGGAAGTAAGAAAATGAGAAATTTAACCAAAATAAGGAAAAGGGTACTTTTATTTATCTCAAAGCGGTACTCTAGATTTCTGTCATGATCTTTTCTTGATTTGGGTTGGCTGTGTGATGTGGCAAACTGGCAATGTTCTTCTGTTTGTTTCTCAACATTACAGATTGATTCATGGTTTTGCTGGTTCTCTTGTAATCTTAATTGCAGAATCAAAAAGTTGATTGATATTGAAGCATTGGGACTTTCACGTTTATCAGTGCTTCTGCTTGATATTCACACAGATGTCAAAGGCTATTCCTTGCTTACACTTCCCCAAGTCAGGTTTGTCAATGAGCCAACTTATAACTTATCATTATCTCCCTCACTGTTAGGTTTCATTTTTATTTGTGTTTATCTACGTATCATTATCCCTTGTCTTTTGCAAATGGTATACATAGGAACATGTTTGTTTCCCTACCCTTAACATCCATGCTACATTTTAACACCAAATTCATCCATGGACTTGGCAACTATGAGCTATGTTTGACTAGTGTGTATTTATTGTTTAATTGGCAGGGATGAGTTCTGGGACTTGTACAAGAACTACTTCCACCAGCAACTTGTTAAAGGCGATCTGCGCATCTGTCTTTATGGTCCGATTCCAAATGGTAATGAATTTAAGGGCAAAAGTGTAGAATTAGCTGATGGAGATAGAGAACAGCTAGATTCATAAAAAAAAAAAAAAAAAATTTGATCCATGTTGTGCATGTATCCAGCAATTTTGTTTTTAGAAAAGGTCAAGTTGCATAATTTTCCTTGTCACCCTTTGCATATGCAAATCAATTTTTCATGGATTTCACTTTCATAGTCTGTGCTATTAGATTCCATTTTCATGTTTCTTCCATAAGCCTCAAAATCTGTGATCTAAATCATAATCGAAGAGAATGTAGATAGAAAATTTGGGCCTGGGGTTCCGAATTCTGGAATGCGAACAATTCCATGAATGAAACTCTGCACCTTATTTAGTCATAGCAGAGAGAGAAGTCAACTGCTCCCACTAACTATCCTCATCTTCAGTGGATTCACCACCAATTATTATTCTAGAAGTTGACCTATTGGACCATTGGTTTTCTTCAACATTATTTCCTTTTTCAATTGCAGTGTTTTTGAGTTTCAAGGAGCATTATTATATATGTTGGATGAAGTTTGGTTGTATTCATGCATAATTTAAGCAAAAAGAAATACAATGCATCTACTTTTTCCCTTTTTAATATATATAAAATATGATATTGGGTTTTAGTGAACAAAATCCAGATACAATGATTTGCTTATAATGATTGTGTATACGAGTGTTATTGGTTTTGCTCATTAAATTCTACCATTGCTGATCTAAATCCCATTTCTAAAATCATTAATGCCGCAGATAATTTTGAAGTTTCACCTCTTCTTTTTCAAGTTTAGGGGGTTTGAACCTTGTTCTTCATGGTATCTCAAACTACATTAAACAATAATGAATGATTGCCCCAAAAAAATCCTTTGAATTTTGTATAATATTCTTAAAATGTCACATTCGATGATTTTGAGTTTATATTTTAGTGTTTGTAATCTTTCTACAAGTGCATCTATGTCTAATGTTATTATAAAATCTCTTATGAGTTAAGGCTAAGTTCACTTTTAACAAACTAAACTAATATTATTACAAGACTTTTAATAAAAATACCTAACCATTTATTTAGAAAAAAGCTCATTTAAAAAGTATATTGCTTTTCTAAATAATTACTTCTTTTTGCAAAAACACTTTTATGAAATATATATCAAGAAATTTTATTGAAATTTTTTAAAAGGTATATTTAAAAAGCCACTCATATTTTTTTCTTTTTTCCGCCTGATTTTTTTAACTTTCTAATACCGTCCATCGTTAGTATTGACCTCTTTGTATTTATTAATAGATCTTAAAATTACACAAACTTTAATTAAATGTGTTGCTATGCATTAATTTTAATTTTTTATACATGAGATTTTTATTTGCTTTAATTTTTAGAAGCCATTTTCACCATTATCATTCTAGAATCATTTTTCGTTTATGCATTCCAACGCTCTTGAGGGCTTTTTCGATGCAATCACCGAATGAAATTTTGTCAATTTTACATTATGATATTCAAGGTGTACGGAAATAGAGAATGGTGTCAGTGTAAACCTAGCTATTATTTTTTTTTTATATATAAAAACAAATAAATTGATGCATCTATTTCTTTAAATAGTTACAGTTGAAGCACAATTAAAGTTCCATGTATACATTTGAATTATAATTGAAGTTTTATGTGTATAATTATATCAAATCAAAAAATTCATGTATGTTTTTTAAATTTATACCTTTGTTTTTTTAAAACATTTCTTTCAAATCTCTTTTTCCCAAATTTAATAATTTTAGTTCCCATTTGAACAAATCTTTGGCATTTGAACAAACTCATGAAATGATATCAACTCCTTGTTACACACTATTTACATGCAAAAATTTAAGATGTTATATATAGGTAATTGTTATGCATTATAATAATATTTGAGATAGTTATATTATATTTGAATTTTTAAAAAATTTTAAATTCAAAATTTATAATATATTAATAATATTTATTGATTAGTGAGATTTAGATTGTATCTTTAATAAAATTTATAAATGCATTTTCATTTATTAAAATATTATTTTTATTTAATAAAATATGGTTATTATATTTTTAATATAAAATTAAGCATAGAACTTATTTTATTAAAAAATCAGTTCAACTACAAACTTAACTACTATAATAAAATTCGAGTCATTTTTTTTTTTGGCACAATGACGTATTTAGTCCTCCAATTTCACAAAAAAAAATATTTAACATTTATTCAAAATTTCACCTCTTTTAATTATTAAACTTGTATTGTTTGTCAAATCATTCCAAAATGAATAAAAAATTTACATCTTTAACTTTGTTGATGTGACATTCATGTGGAAGTCCATGTTTATGTCACGTTTGCAATTAATTAATTTTAATTTTAATTTATAATTTTAATAATTTTTAGTATTTTTTAAATTTTTAATAAATTTTATACTTTTTTAAAAAAATTATATTTAAAAAATTAATTAATTACTAACATACATTCACTTGCATGCCACATCAGTAAAATTAACAAATGTTAATTTTTCTATTAAATTTGGGGTGATTTGACAAATAATAGAAATTTAAAAATTAAAGAAAGTAAAAAATTAAATAAAAGGTAAAAATAATTTTTTTGTAAAATTGAGGACCAATAAATTATTATATTTTTTTCTAGATTACGTAAAAATACAAAATTATTATAAATTAAAAAAAAAAGGGTGGGTTGGAGTTTATTGGTAGGGTATTAAAAAAAGAAAGGGTGGTATATGAAATTGGATAAGGGAAGGGAGGGGAGTAAGCTAAGCAGTCTTTAACTGTGATAAAGAAAAGAAAGACGTGTAGTTATGGGCAGAGGCCCCAAAGCAGCAGTTGTTATTTGTTGACCAAACTATTAAATGCTTCCTGCCGGCCTTCTATTTAATAAAATCACTTACTTTATGTTTTTATTGTTACTTCACCTCATGAAAATATTTTAATTTTATTTAATTAATGTAAATACTCATTCTTAAAATCAGTAAGTTATATAAAATATTCCCCCCAAAAATAAGGTTTTAAACTTTAATATTTTGAGCTTTGTAAAGTAAAAAAAAAAAAAAAAAATGCTGTAAGTGTTGAATAATATTTTTACTTTGATAGAATCTAAATTTTAATTAATTTTTTTAATTTCTAGTTTAAACATTATCATATTTACTCTAAATAAAAATAAAAGTAGAAGACTAAATGCATACTTAGATTATTCGTGTTATACTTATAATATCCATAATTAATAATAATAATTATAATTATAATGCTGATAACGGTTCATAAAAATATTCATTGTATAAACCGGGTTCAGTTATCCAATCAAGATAATTTTTTTATCCGATGGAGAAACATTATTTTTATCTATTTTAATGTTAAAAGTGACTTAATAATATTTTGCTTTCGTAGAATTATATTTAAAGTGATTTTTCATATTTTTAAATTAATGTTATTAATTAAATGATTATAATTAATTTTTGTTTAAAGATTATTTTCACAATATTTTGTCATATTTACTAAAAACGTAAAAGTAGAAAACTACATGTATTAGGGTATAGGCATTATACTTCTAATATCCATAATAATAATATTGATAATATTATGATAGGTAAATGGGATGATTTATCATAAAAGACCCATTTAAAAAAGAAATTTACGAAAATGGGCCGATTATACAAAATCGCGTCTAGCTCAGCACTTTTTCCCCCTAACCAGTAAAACGCGTCTAGGTCAGTGCACTAAAGAAAAACTTGTCCTAGTCAGCATGTTCGTGCCCGTGTTTTTTTAGGGTTTTAATTATTTAATTAGGGTTTAAGGTTTATTAAATTAGAGTTTTGGTGTTTTATTTAATTTTAAATATTTATTAATTAGTGTTTTAAGGTTTTAGAAAAAAAGGTTATTATTAGGGTTTGAGTTTTATTGTTAGGATTTTTAGTGTTCATAAATTAGGGTTTAGGGGTTTTGAAAAAAAAATTGATGAGATGGGTTCTGAAAAACTATCCCGAGAATCCGGGATATCTAAAACATTTTTAAAAAATGCCTCAAATTGTTGGGGTTTAGGTTTGTAGAGAAAAAGCACTCCAAGTAAGATGCATTGTCGACAAAAATCTTTGGCGCTTCCAAATGAGCGCATTTTTCAATGTTGCTCTTGATATAGTGCGTCCTACTTAGAGCGTTTTTCTCTACAAATTTCAACCTCTACTATATGGGGCATTTTTACATAAATGAGTGGGATGTTATCCCTCAGGCTATAAATGACCCATATTTCAACCTCTGGTAGCATAAGTTGGAGTAATAGAATTTGAAGAAGTTTAGAAGAATAGAAGTTCGTAGGAAAGGTATAAGTTGGAGCAATGATACTATTTGTAAAAAAGTAACCATAAGCATTGATTTTTCGTGTTAATATTTATTTGAAGCATTATATTTTTTTCATAATATTTTTGTTTCGAACTTCTCTCGACAGATAATTTGGTTAAAAATGAGTGAACAAATTAGTGCTATTATTTATTACAAAGGTGAGGTCTGTGACACCGAGAACGGTGTGGTTCTTTTATAGGAGAACACAACGAGACTGACTTTTAACCAGAACATAAAGTTTCCAGAACTTTGGAAAAGAATTACGCGAAAAATTGTCGGATCTACGGCAATGAGAGTATCGTCTATTAAGTATTGATTTTGTGCTTCGATCGATCCCATGAGATATAACGCATTCGATATCAAAGGTGCTCGGGACTTGAAGGCGATGGTGTGTAGACACACATCAATAATGGATCACTGTTTCTTGATTTATATGTAAAATTTTCAAGGCCAAATGAAGAACTTGCGACTTCAACATCTCTTCCTGTTCAAGAGGTGAAAACAGTTTAAAATGTCGATAGTCCAACCACTTTGTTAGAAAGTTCCCATTATGATATCCCAGAATCATCAATGGGAAGACACTCATCCGTTTTAGCCTTAGATTTCAACCGTGGAAAGCAGAACATCGAATTCTAGGGTTTTGGTGGTAAAACTGAATACACGACCCCTACAAGACACTTAATTAGTGGATGGGACATGAACCTTGGTTCGATGTTCAACGTTAGGAATAATTAATGGGGAATGGCAGCAACTTCCAGTGGTTGGCAATTGACATGACAAATGTTGTTGGGTTTGAGAATGAATATGACAATGAATTCAATGTGGATCCACCCGGGAGCCCGGTCCGGCAGTGTAGAAGTTGTATTATTTTCTGAACCAAAGCATGTTCCAACTAAACTGGAAGACGGTGAATGGGGTAAAGATGAAGAAGAAGAAGAAGAAGATCCAAGATTCACGGCATACTCACTTCTAACCCACATGCATATGTTAATCTATTGATAAATGATGGGTTGAAGTTTGCAGAACTACCATACAGGAGGCTTGGCCACGCAAGTCCTTCGTTAGATTCGAGTGATTTGGAAGTGGGCAGGAAGTTTTCCAGTAAATATGGTTTTCTTGCTGCATTGAAGCCATACAGCATCAAGAACGAGGTTAATCCAAATCTGATAAGTTTAAGGCCAAGTGTGCAATGCAAGAATGTAGATGCGCATGAAAATTTATGGCTTCTATTAAGAAGAAGACGGGGTTATGGACGATAAAAACGTTCATCGATCCGCATAAGTGTAATGCCTCAGGTACAGTGTCACTGGGTTATTAGGGTTTTATTAATTAGGGTTTTAAGTACAGTTCCACTTAATTTAACGTGCTTGTGGGGTTGCAGGTGTTTCACGGGATCATTCGAAGTTGGATTCAGATATGATCGCAGGCATAATACTACCGATGGTCAAATCGGATCCAAGAACTGCTATGTCTGTTTAATTGTAAATATTTATAGCAAATTCAACTACACACCTTCATACCGCAAGGCGTGGATAGTAAAGCAGAAGGCCTTGGAGAAGATGCACAATGGGTGGGATGCGTCATACAACGAGGTATGGTAGTGGTGTTAAGTGCTGGAGTGGTGTGTCCCAGGTTGCATAAGAGATCTTGAAATGGAGCCCGCGTACCACAACGATCATTTGCTCCGTGGATACTGAGTGTTTCACCGTCTATTTTGGACATTTAAGCAATTCTTTCAAGCATTCCAGTACTGCAAGCCATTGGTACAAATAGACGATACCTTTATGTATGATATATATACCCATCGACTGTTGTTGGCTGTGGCACATGATGATAATCTGAGGATCCTTCCAATTGCGTTTGCAATAACACCAAATGAGATAGCAGATGACTAGGATTTCTTTCTGTCTAGGTTGAGGAGACATGTTTGCCCCTAACCTGATATATGCATCATCTTAGATCAGAGAATTGGAATACTATCTACAATTGAACGATAAGGAAGCCTCTAGGACCATACACACCATCGGTACTCTCTAAGGCACATTGCGTCCAACTACTACCAAAAATATCCTTTTACTGTTGAGTGATCACACCAACATGGGTATGTAACCACTATCAATATTATTTGGTTTGTAATATTCTATTTGTTTTTTATCTTTTTTGGTATGTAATCGTTACTATCAACTTCTATTGACAGGGTACGAGATCATGAAGGACCGTTTTCATGAGATGTTGGAAATCTTATGGTCAACTAAATCGACAGGGGCATGATGCCTCTCTAATATACCCTTCGATCAATGGATACAATCCTACGATCGGGGTCTACGATATGACCACATGGCTTCAAACTTGGCAAAATACATCAATTTTGTTTTAAAAGGAATGCGTCATTTGTCGATAACATCGGTTGTTAAAGAGACATATTTTTGTTTAGTGAAACTGCTTCAAAAGGGAGTGGCGAGTTATGCTGGGTAATTACAGGGAGGCGATGTATCGTGCGTGGCAGTATTGAAACAAATTAAGAAGGGTAAGGCACGAGCCAACTGCATGCACACAGTTTGTCAATCACGCGACAACCTATGGTTTCGGGTAACAAATTTTGACAGACCAGACCAATTTATTGCCAAGGAACGGTACCGTGTACACTTAATAAATAGGACTTGCGATTGTTAAAGATTTGATACACTTCATTTTCCATGCACTCATGCAATCACAGCTTATATCAATCTCTATTTGGATCACATGAGCTTTGTCAACGAAGTGTAAAAATTAAAAAACATGTACAACATGTGGAGACACGTATTTCCACCAGTCCCATATGAATGTAGGTGGTCGCTTGCTCTGTTTAAATTGTTACCTGATAGAAGATTGCGTTACAAACCAAAAGGTTGACCGATGTCGACTCGAATACACAACAACATGGATATTCGAGATAGGTCAAACCAACCAAGGTTATACGGGTGGTGTAGGAACGCGGTACATACAATGCCGTCGTGTCCACATCGAAATGACTAAGGAAACTAGAAAACATATATCAATTCTATTATAATATGTAAACATGCGTTAAGTAACCAAGTCGTATCGCTTTAAAATTTTCAAACAGTCGAATTGGGTTCTCAATTATTTTCAACAAAAACATGGCATATTTCTTATCAAATCAAATTTTATTTCTATGGTATGTGAAAAGAATCAAATTAAATTTCCATTTAGACTAAAGATAAATGGTACAAAAATCAGTCTGTGTACAAAAAGATTCAAAATAATTTTTTCTTAAATGATACAATATAAAATTAATCAATGCATATGCAGTTAGAATCTATGTCACATTGGGGTGGTTGACAGTTACGCTTTGGATTCCTTCTTGGTTCAGCTTCCGAGTGGGGTTGTGGTCTCTGCTGCTCCTCTTCTTCACCTTCGATTAATTGCGATCCTTGCATTCTTCGTTGCCATCGTGCATCTTTCGATTTATAAATAGGTGGTTGGGAAGATGACCCACCTTGATAGAACAAAGATCTCTGAGGTGTTTACGTCACAAACGACGAATGAGTGTAACTATGTTGAGTCCCATAAACCAATAAGGTAACGAGTGGACTCTCCATCAGTGCTTCATGTATAGATGACCTATATATCATCGTAGGCGTCAGCGTTGTTGGGAAATAAGATGGCCCTGGCGTGTAAAACATCGGGGGTGGATGATCAACAGTCAAACCTGACATAGGACTAGAAGCAAAAAAAAAAACGTGGTGCAACATATTATACTTGTGTGAAAATATAAGGGTTAGGATACGCACCAGAATAAGACAGTACATACTGAACAGGGGTGGTGTGGACATCGGTGCTGAGATTGTTGGGGCTGGTTCTTACATGGGCGCTGATACGGACCCGCCTCACCACCCCTTAGATTTAAAGGGTTCCGTCGTGGCTTATTCGCATGGGGATGTCGACGCCTCGCCTCTTTTTCGTACAAATATGGCTTGTCATGGATCCTAAACCATGACATGTATTCTGGATCGCATGCTAACTCCAGAACAATAATATGTTCACGAGTAGGTAAAAAATGATACCGGTTATTCCACATGTTGATATATTGCGAGCGAAATACTAGCCAATTATCATCCGGTTGTCGTAAGTCAATAAAATATAGAACATCAAGCTCTTGAGGTGCCACAGGAATTGATTGTCAGAATTCAAATTGTCGTAACACTCTATTCGTCTCGTGCATCTTAATGGTAGCGTACATTACCAATGGGTGTTGGGATTCACAAAGAATTCCTCAGGGATTACTGTTCAAATTACCGAATTCTCATATGGTGTCCATTCAAACTATATTAACATGATAAAAACATATGTTATATATATACTACTAAATACGAAATCGACTATGTTATTTGTATATAGTACAAAATTAAATAAATACATACCTTCGCTTTCAATCGTCAGTCTAATAGAAGTTGTATATCTTGAAGCTTGGTAAGTAATCCCACGTGACTCGGTGTATGGTTCTACCTATTTAAATAACTTATTAGCATAATAATTTAAATTTAAATCAATTTAATCATGAGGATATCTACTGAATTTTACTTTGTTACAAGTGAGAATATATACGGGTAGTTCGCTTGAGGATGTAAAAATAGAAATCGAAACCTGACCCATGATTATAGTAGTAAAAGGAAACCACCAATTTTGATTTTTACTGGTTGTGTCGCCCGACACATCTCCCGGTACAATGTCGCCAACACCATGGACCTCCAACTGAGTTCTCCCGCTTCTTTAAAATCGATGAGTTTTGGCAGCCACCTAAGATGGACAAGATTTTGTTACTTATCCGGCATCAGGATACCCCCGATGATTTGAAGGATGTATGCCTGAGCGTATTGTTCTCTTTGGACTTCAATTGAACCTTTAACTAGCACTTCGAAAGTTTTTCACATCCAAGCCATTTTGATCCGACCTCTGTAAATTGTTTCTGAAACCGCACCCAAAAGATCTAAACATACGATTCTCCAATCACCAGACTGAATAGACTCGATAGCTACTGACTCGTCCACGGGTAACCCCAACTGCAAATGGACGTCCTCTAGAGTGATAGTATACTTGCCACATGGAAGATAGGATGTGTGTGTCTTAGGTCTCCACCTCTCCACCAACGAGCTTATGAGTTTCAAGTCCAACTTGCACCCTCGGCCTACAAGGGTCACGTGCCAAAAACTGGCTTACCTCAAGTATGTTTTGATCAACGGTGATGGAGGACCGGGTAGATTACGAATATGACATTCTAAAATTTGGTCTTCCGCCTATTTACATAAAAATTATTAAAAAAAATTAAGTTAAAATATAACAATGAAATAAAAAATTAAACAATATTAAAATTTATTAAAATTTATTATTACCATTTGCATTTGGTTGATGGAGATGTGCTTGTTATCAAGACGGATTAAAGACCTAGCCATTGTTAAATTATATTGAACACGAACAAATTTTTAATAAAAAAATATTTATTAAAAATATTAATAAAAAAATAAAATTTAAATAAAAATAGAATTTAGGAAAAAAAATTAAGAGAGAATTTGAGAGATTTAAGAGAGAATTGTGAGAAATGTGAGTGAGAAGAAGGTGTGTGTAAGGGGAATTATAGTTTTTTTTTTTTTTTAACCTTGGGGAGGGGGCAACGACTATTTGAAATAGTCGTTGGAAGTGCCCGTAGAAGGGAGAGGGAAACACGTTGACCTGGATGCGTTTTCCTTTAGCGCGCTGACGGCCGCGTTTACTAGTCAAGGGGAAAAAAGCTCTGAGCTGGATGGGCTTTTCTGATTTTCCCCTGAAAATGACACCAGTTAGATGTGTTTTTGTATAATTGGCTTATTTCCGTAAGTTTAAAAAAAAGTGGCCTATTTTCGTAATTTTTTTAAAAATGGGTCTTTTTTGGTATATTAATCTGTAAATTATCTATTTGGGATAAAAATTTTATTCAACAAACCTTTTATTCAATAAAAAATTATTTTTCTTCTATTTTATAGATTTTAATCCTAGTATTCAAATTCATTTGGTCATCAAAATTTAAAAACATTAAATAAATAAAATTATTTAATTAAATTAAATTGAAGCAATCGAAGAATAAAATGGCACATGAGAAGATGACCTAGTTGGCCAATCTATATGACATGTAAGGCTGCTATAATAATATTAAGAAAGAAAAAGAGTCAAAATGATAGGCTTTTGTTTTTTATAAACAAATACAGCGCAATGCATAGGTATGAAAGATGTCATTCAATTATTATTATTATAAAGTTAAAAAGGATGACTCCTTTTTCGGCTTATGTCTTTTTTGCAAATATACCATCAAAACCCCTAAATTTTCATCCAATTCTACATCTTATGGTAAAATCTAAAAAGTTTTCTAATTTTCAAGTAATTAATTTATTTTGTGTATATTGATATTATTTTAGTGGAGTAAATCAGTAATAAAACGGATCCAAATTCAATCATATATATAAAAAAGAAATCCTAAAGATCTAGAAAATGGATAGACAAAAAGATGATGACAAAAGCTTGACATCATGATGATGATTGGTCCAAGGATGGAATAAATGGGTCCCATTGCAAATGTTTCCCCACGCCTCCCTTTATGTCAGAACCTCCAACAACCCCCCCATTTTTAACTCTTTCCCTCCTCTTTTTGGGTCTCAATCTCCCAGTTTCACTACTTGTATATAAACCCCCCAACATCATTCAAACACATAAACAGAGAGATTGATTGCTTACACAACAACTCATTCATTGCAGACATCCGCAGAATCATTGTTTAGAAAAGAAAAAGAATAATCATGTCTGAAACCTCTTTCGCTCGACCAAGATTGGTCACTAAGAAGTTTCTTCCCAAGCATCAACGCGAGGGTGACGGTGCTGTTGTCCGCAGATGCATTGGAAGGTTTCTTGATATTTTTTTTTATTCTTGATATTTTTTTTTCTTTCTCTTTGCCTTTCTGGGTTTTTATCTTTATTTGTCTAATTTGATTCTTTGTATATGATTTCAGGAGTGAATTGAAGACTTTGGATCCATTCCTCATGATGGATGATTTTACATGTATAGCTTCACTAGTGTCCGATATGAGAATATATATATATATATATTAGTTTTCTTTTTTGAATTTATTGACCATTTTTGTTTTTATTGTTTGCAGTGTCTCCTCCGGCTGGATTTCCTGATCATCCTCACAGAGGTTCTTTGAATTTTCTTACCATAAATCTGTATCATATTCTTGTGAGGTAAATGTTGTTTGTGGTTTTTTACAGGGTTTGAAACAGTTACATACATGTTACAGGTAAATTTCTTGTTTCATTAATTTCTACAAAAACCACACAAATTGATACTTGAGAAACAACTGACATTTGGGGCTCTGTGTTTTTTGTGGAAATCAGGGAGGTATCACTCATCAAGATTTTGCAGGGCATAAAGGTATAATTCATACTGGTGATGTGCAGGTAATTATTTTCTCCTTTGAATGATTCAAATGACAGATCTGGTCAAATTCCTGGGTTTTTATTTTACAAAAACGAATTGGGTTTTTGATTTGTTGGTTGAATGAAGCAGTGGATGACAGCAGGAAGAGGAATAATCCACTCTGAAATGCCTGCTGGAGAGGGTGTTCACAAGGGTTTGCAGCTTTGGATCAATCTCTCATCCCAAGACAAAATGTAAGAAACTTTAATTCGGATTTGACCTTCGCATTCATGGATAATTCGTGGAAAATGGTTTTGGGAGCCAATCTATAAATTTACTCTCTCTTTTTTTTTTTTTTTTTTTTCAACCAGCAAATTACTATTTGATTTTGAAGACCATTTCTATGAATAAAGTGAATCTCTTTCAAATGTTTTCAGCTAATTAATATGTAATTTGTCTTCCTTGCTTTGACTGATACATGATGTTTTTACTTAATGCAAATATTACTTGTATTTTATCCATTTATATAGTTTGTTGAACAATGGAGTTTTAAAATAATACAAGAGATAGATGACAAGTTTGCTTTTTCTGGAAAAGAGAAGGGACAAGTTTTCAAATTACCTGTTTTTATCTGCAAAAGTCATGAAAATTCATCACATCTTCTACAATATTTCCTGTTTAGCAAAATCCCCATACTATTTCTATTCATATTTGAAAATACGTCAAACATGAATATTTTGAAACAATCTTGCCAGGATTGAACCAAGGTATCAGGAGCTATTAAGTAAGGACATTCCAAGTGCAGAAGAAGATGGTGTAGAAGTACGAGTGATCGCCGGGGAATCGATGGGAGTCCAATCTCCTGTCTACACCCGAACCCCGGCGACGTACTTGGATTTCAGTTTAAGGCCAAGTACACAAGTTCACCAGCACATCCCAGAATCATGGAATGCATTTGCATACGTAATTGAAGGTGAAGGAGTGTTTGGGTACCAAAACAATTCACCCATACCACCTAACCATATGGCAGTTTTGGGTCCAGGGAATGGTCTAAGTGTGTGGAACAGATCATCAAAGCCATTGAGATTTGTGCTCATTGCAGGTCAACCGTTGAATGAACCAGTGGTTCAGTATGGTCCTTTTGTGATGAACACACAAGCTGAGATTGATCAAACCATTGAAGACTATCACTACAGCAAAAATGGATTTGAAATGGCTAAGCACTGGAGATCACATTGAGTGATGATACGATTTGAAAAGCCCTTTACCAACAATGACAGCATCCCCAAAGAATAAAAAAGGGCACCCCATATATATATATGTATGTATACGTCATTCACTATCTCCATCCATGATAGAGAGAGGTGAGATAGGAGAGCTGAAAAGGAAATATTTCCTACTCATTGGAGCAGAAAAAAAAGCTTCTAGAAGGTTCAAAGTGCAAGCTGGAGAAGTGTGTGCATATATAGTTCATCACTAAAAGTCATCATGATGATTTTATGGGGTCATCTTATCTTTAGTTTAATTATATTTTTCAACTAGGTTTTTATTATCTTTTCCATTTTGTATTTTTTAAAAATATATTATGTTTTTTTAAAAAAAAAAAACCTTTTGGTATATATCTTATGTTGTTATTGTTGTTTTTTTATTTTTTTTTCTGTTGGTGGATATTATGGTAGGTTTTTTTTTTTTAAACTTTTTTATATGTTGAATTGGATTCTTAATCATATCTATTGCATCAACAGATGACCCTTTCTTCACCTACAATCCAACTGCAAGATCCACTAAGAGGCCAAAGGGGGAAGAGACGGATTGATTTTGTTTGGTCATTATTTTATTAAATTAAAATTTGAAAGTTAGTGACCGGACTAAATGTGTTCATGGGCTAAATTAGATTGGGTTCGAGTTGGACTTAATAAAAATTTAAGACCCGTTTGTTAGGTTCGAGTTTGGTTCAGATAAAAATGCTTAAAACTTAGTTTCGGCTCGGCTAATTCGTATTATTTTTTTATATAATTTTTTAAAAATATATAATTCATCAAAAATACTAAAAATATTAAAATAAATATTTGCCAACAAATTGAAAATAAATTAAAAATATGTATACTTAAATAACACTGAGATATGCGCAGTTAAACAATTAAATGCCTCTAAATAGTAACAAAATTAACAATAAAATAATAGTTATACAATATCCAAATAATAACAATAAAATAGTAACAACATACTTGTGAAATGGTAGCAAAATAATGAAAAAAATAAGAAAATAGCAAGAAAATAATAAAAAAAAAGAAAACAGAAGAAAAAAAACAATTTTTTTTTGCATATCCGAGTTGGGTCGGGCTTTGACAAAAAAGTCCTACTCGAGGCTCGGCCTGTTTTCTAAACGGGTCTTATTTTTTACCCAAACCCATTTTTCGAGCCTATATTTTCATTCAAACCTTACCGCTTTTCGGACAGGCCTTCGGGCCAGGTCGAGTGGCCCGACCCATAGACAGGTCTAGGCTGGACTACAAAATACTCGCAACAACTGTTTAGGATATTCAAATTAGAGGTTTCTAAGATAAATATCCTAAACATAGGTTTAGAATTATTTTTTCTAAAATAATTCAACCTCAAAATAACTGTTTAGGATATTCAAACTAAACCTATCTTTAGGATATTCAAATTTTGAGGTTGAATTATTTGGTTAAGTTTAAAATCTCACTCAAAATTTTTAAAAAAACATAGATTTGATTTGACTCAATTCATGAATACCTTTTATTAAAAATATATTTAATATTTTAGAAAAAAATCTACATACTTAAAATAACTTTTAAAGAATCATATTTATATGTTGGTATTAAAAAATATATGGAATAAATATAATTAAGAACAAGGTAAAATGTAAAGGATATAGATGTGGTGTTGCAGCAGTTTAACAACTTAAGCTTTAGTTGAACAAATGCATGTTTCATTTTCAGTCTTCCATGCTCTAAACCTGTTAGGACTGGATTTTAACAATTATAGACCTTTCTCAAAACTATACTATAAAAATTATCTTCCATTAAAATGTTAAAATGTAGATTGATGCAACCATAACAGGAACATTGAGACATCGATAAAATAGTTTAGCACACTTACCAATATCTTCATTTAAACTGTCTTACTTTTTTTTCGGGGGTAAACTACACATAATCAGTCAATTATAAAAAAAATAATGTACTTTAAGCACTAAAAATTAAAAAAAAAATTTACAATTTAAGCACTTACGTTATATAGTTTGATCATTTTGGTCACTCCAGTTAAAATTATAAATGACGTAGCAATTAAAAAATTCGGTATGATAACAAATTTAGTCTTCAACTTTTACATATTATATCACTTTAATCATAATTTAAAAAAAATTAACTCTCAAAATTTACAAATGGTCCCAATATAATATTAATTCTAAAAAAAATTCAAAAAAATATAAAAATATAAAAATTTTAAAAATTATAATTGACAAGAAATAATATATAAAAATAAATATTTTTAAAAATAATAATAATAAATTTAACTTGCAAGTCAATAGCCTGGTTATAACTGACTACTTTTATGAGAAGTCTCCATACCCACTTGGTTAAGTATCCAAACCTAAGTTGTTGGGGCACTTTTTCAGCAAGAAATTGGTGCTTGCAACAACTTTATTTCGCATATAATTGGTAGAAAATATGAAAATCACATGTATAATAAGAGTAATTATTTACTCTTATAAAAAGTTAGCCCAAATTAAAAATGATCTAATTTGGTTAAAGTTTATTGGGCTTTAGTTATTAAATAAAGTATGGGCCAAATATGCAAATACTATAATAACTAATTTTTATTGATGATTGATTAATTAGAAATTAAGGTTAATGTGCAAAAATTGTATATATATATTAGGGTTATGGTCCCCAAATTACACATAGGTAACTTTTTTAATCTCTTTAGAAAAGAGAGAGCCACATTCTCAAAATTACTTGTGTGCTAATTTGGACGATCAAAACCATAAGATCAAAAGATTTCAAAAATCCATAGATTCAGGTTTGCTTCAGCATCTAGTTTTGTTCTTAATGATTTGACATGACTGATTGTAGTTCACAGTTTTAAGTCTATATCAGATCTTGTTTTTATAGTTCTAACAAGTGACATCTGAGCTTCGTCATGTTAAATTATTGGAAATTGATTAAGTTTATTTAGTTTTTTAGAATAAATCGTTTTTAGGTTTAATATTTGAGATTCATAATAAAATCTTTGGGTTTTGATTTTGATTAATTGGATTTTTAGAATTTTATTAATATCGAAATTAAAATCGAACCCACGTAGAAGGGTTATGCTACGGAATTCAATTGACATATGCAAATTAATGTTTGAGGTAATTTACAATTGAATTCATATATTGATTTCCAGTATTAGGGTTTTTTTTCTTGTTTCGTACTACAACAATTCAATTGAAGATTCAATATAGTCTAGGTTTTTTTGCTTTGAAAGGTCAAAGCAATTTTTTGTTTATATGGGTTTTCGATTAAACACATGAGTTTTTGTTCTATTAAAATTAAGATATTTTAAAGAAAGAAATTGAATATTTTTGTTGGTTTTTCTTTGTGGTTTTTTATTTGATTAAACTATATATATTGTTGTGGAACACATTCAGTGTATGTGTTTTGTAATGGTATGGTTTTGAAGATGAATTCAGTTGATAACCGCATAAATGCATGTTGCCAAGTTATATGCATATATAATATTAGTCTATTATTTCTTTAAGATATCACAGGTTTTTTTTATTAATATTAAGTATTTTTTTTAGGTGATGTAGCTAATTTGGTCACTTATTTTCATACCATTCTTTTTATATGATTTGCATACCATTCTTTTTATATGATTTGCATATGGTAAGTGAGTAATTCATATTTAAATCTCTGATTGTTTCCATATTTGACTCTAATGGCATGTCATATGTATTATAATCCTTTACCAAGTTCATGCAGATACTGTTATTGTAATTGTATAATTTCAAACCCTGTAATAGTATATACATGTCCTACTAATCTTATAAACATTCCATTTCCATTTTGGTACCTTGCACCTTTTCATAAATACCATATTTTTCTTACTTTGCAATTTAGTCCAATTAATGCCTAAAATCACCAAATTCACATTTATATAAACTAATAAGAAAAATAAACACAATTCAACCATAACATGAAATAAAATAGTAAGTTCCATATGAACTTACCTGGCAAAATATCAAACGAATAAGTTTTTAAGGACTAATCAACAATTTTGTCTTTTTCCCGATTATCTTTGATTTGATTCAATTCTTGATCTATACAATAATTCGATTCAATTTATGAATTCCAAACATTTTATAACATCCTATTATATGTATGAATCTGTAACAGTCCAATTTTTTCGAAACAGTAGTTTCGGGACCACAGATCTGAGCCCGGAAAGAAAAATTATTTAAATACAATTTTATGATCTATAGTATGATAATAATATTTTGTGAAATTTTCGTAAAGAAATTTTATCGATTACATGTTTAATTTGATAAAGGACTAAATCGCGTAAAGTGCAAAAGTTGTGATCTAATAGCTAAAGGGATTAAATAGCTATAGAAATTTAAATTGGAGGTCCTTATATGGTAATTAGCCCATTAATGAAAAGTTAGTAGATATGTTTGGATGATTCATCCATGGAAAATTAGAAAAAGGCTAAGGACTAAATTGGAAAGTGATAAAATTAAAAGATGATTAATAATTAAATAGAAATAAAAATCATTTTATATCATCTTCTTCCCAAAATATTCCATGGAAACCTTAGGAAAGAGAAAGCAAGCTTTCTTGGCCAAATTAGGTAAGTATTCAAGCCCCGTTTTTAGTAATTTTTATATTTTTGAAACCGGGATAGTCTAATCTATCTATTTAGGGGATTAATTCGAAAAGTTATCAAAGTATAGAAATTATGTCATGGATGAATATGCTGAAAATTTGAAATTTAAGGTAGAGTATGAAAGGTTCATGATAGATAAACAACTTTTACAAAGTGATTTTTGATGAAAGCATAATTTAGGGACTAAATTGTAAAGTTGTGTAAATTGAAGAAAAATTATGAATTTTATAGAATACATGTGCTGTAAATTTTATATTGAAATTTTGGTTAGGCTTGGAATAAGAAGTAAATTGCATGAATTTCACTTTTCGAGCCTAGGGACGATATCGTCATTAATTAAAAGTTTAGGGGCAAAATGGTAATTTTTCCTGAGATATAAATTGGACTGAATTGAGTTTAAATTTTATTAAATTGATGTTAAATTTACTCGTATAGATCCGGATAGGCCAAATTTGAATCTAGAACGAGGGAAAAGAGGAAAATGTCAGATTATTAGATTTTATGTACACGAATATTTGTTAAGGTAAGTTTGTGTAACTAAATTGTGTATATTTATATGCTTGAATTAAATGTTGTGTATGTGAATTATATAAATATCATATATATATTGAAAACATATCCAACAAAGCCCGATAAATGATAAATGATAAAAAAATGCTACTTTAATATTTGAAATGAATGTGGAATGTGTTTGTTTGAATTATATGAATGCTATAGATGTATGAAATAATCACATTGTAACACCTCTAACCCGTGTCTGATGCCAGATTAGGGTTAAACGCGTTACCGGATAGATCGAAAACTTTTATAAACATTTTATACAATCATTCACCAAACACAATCAGAGTGTCTCTTATATTGGTCAACGAAACCTGAATCATGCTTTAGAGTAGGGCCAAGACTAGGCTAAACACATACAGAAATTTTCAGAAATTTAAAACTTTTTCAAAACTGTCAAGGTCACACGCCCGTGTAGGAACACCAGACACACCCATGTGTCTAGGCCGTGCCAAAACAGAGCATGCATACTGACTTTTCCATACGGCCACTAGACACGCCTGTGTACCATGGCCGTGTGCTCTTAAGCTATATACTGACTTAATCACACGGCTATCAGGCACGTCTGTGTGCCAAGGCCGTGTACTCTTAGCTAGATACTGACTTATTCCCACGGTCATTAGGCACGCCCGTGTGCCATAACTGTGTAGGCAAAACAGGCCATTTGCAAGGCCAAAATACCACCCTTACTTGGGTCAAACCTTCAAGCAATGTACTAATCCATTTTATGTTCAATTAACAACCAAAAACATATCAAATGATCAACAATTCTATACATCCAACCTCATTTCTAATCATGCCAATTTGCACAACTAAATCATATATAGACATAAGCATGGTTTAACCACATTTACTCTTCATAGAAACATTCTTTTGATCAAACATGCATACTCATAATGCATTCATATGCTTACCATAACTTTAACTAATTCATTGGCTATCAAACCATACCAAACTATGCATTATATAACATATTGACTCATGCTTATTACCAACACTTATTAAGCCACATCTCATGGCTACTTTATACACATTTCAAAGATAATCCAAGGTGACTAGCCTATACATGCCATATCTAGCTATATACATTTCCAAAAGATACCAAAATGAGCTTAGTTAGTGTGATGGCGATTCTCGACGGTCCCAAGCCTTCAGTAGCTTTAACGATCTATGAAACAGAGAAAAAAACACGCACAGAGTAAGCTTTCAAAAGCTTAGTGAGCCATATACAAATAAACTTAACATAAAATGCACATAGCATATTTATACAATGACAATAATGGTTCTTATAGCATATACATCTCATATATCTTTTGGCTTATTTGTTTAGCCATATCTTACCACATTTTTCAACTCAAGTATCACATATATACATAGCTCATTTAAACATATCATCACATATTATCTCATCATTTCAAAACACATATTCATCATAGTAAGTTCATATAGACACTTACCTTTCATACGCACTTAGTGTACATATCGAGCATACTTGAAACGGATATACTGATCACATAATCATTTATTTCTCAGACTTGCCCGTTGAACCGATCGGAATCTAATAGAATACTCAGAGTGCTTGGAAATAATCATACAATGCCAACATCCCAGACATGGTCTTACATGTAATCAGATTTCGATGCCACTGTCCCAGACAGAGTCTTACACGAATCAATACAATGCCGATGTCCCAAATATGGTCTTACACGTAAAGCTCATATCGATGCCAACGTCCCAGACGTGGTCTTACAGGTAAATTTCGAATTAATGTCAATGTCCCAGACATGGTCTTACATGATGTAACGTAACAGACACCTATGTCATGACATAGCTAATCCTATCTATTCCTAAGTTCATACGGAGCTTCTCGGAGATTAACACTATATCAATCTTATCTCGAAATTCATGTACACAACATCTCATAAACATTCATTGTTATCAATAGTCATATGAACATACATAAATCAATACAAATACGTTTATTTGTATAATGACTTACCTCAGATTCGGATATTCGTTCAGACTCGGTTATTCGACTACCTTCACTTTCCCGCGATCTAAGTCTGTTTTCTTCGGTTCTTGATCTATACATATTCAAATTTAACCATTTTATTTACCAACATATTCATTTTAATCCAAAAACACACATTTAGGGCTATTTGCAACTTAACCCTCACACTTGCACATTTAATCAATTTAGTCCATTTTTCTCAAAACATCAAATATACAAGATTTGTTCACATCCATGCATAGTTGAATCTTCATGAGGACTATACAAGTCCATACTTTTCATCAGAATTCACAATTTAGTCCCTCAAATAATTATTTTCTCAATTATCATCAAATTACTCAAAATCAATAAAACTCCAAAGACAAAATATGCTAATCAAATACATATATTCCATATTTCATCACCAAATGTTCCAAAGCTCATGTGTTCATCAAAAACACATTTCAAAATCATCATCTATTCTTAAAATTACAACATAGGCTTGATAGAAGACTAAGCAACAATCTCAAAAACATAAAAACCATAAAAAACCGAAGTCAAACTTACATTAATTTTGCAATACTAAGGCCGAACCCTAGCTTGTGTTTCTCTTTTCTTTCTTTGCTAATTTCGGTTGACTAAGGATGATAATGGCTTATTTTTAAGCCTTTATTTTATGTAATTATAACTTAATAACCAACTTCCAATTTTAGCCTTTTTATTAACATATAAAACAAATAATCAATAAGGCTATTTTGTCATTTAATCATCCACCAACTAGGTAATGGATTAATAACAACATAAGGCCTCCACCTTATAAAACCACATCACATAGGTACTTTAACAATCAACATGCAAGTTTTGCATTTAATACAATTTAATCCTTTTATCAAACTAAGCACACAGATGGTTAAATTAACTTACGGAACTTTAACACATGCTTAATCACATGTCTATGGCATAGAAAATAATATTAAAATATTTTATTGACTTGAATTTGTGGTTCCGAAACCATTGTTCTGACTAGGGTCTAAACCGGACTGTTACACACATGCTTGATAATGCCTAAAAAAATGTTAAATCCTGTTTGAATATTGGATTTCAATGGATAAATGTGATTTCCAGAAATGAATGAGGTCCTGTATTTGTTGCTGACGGGATTTAACTCGGACGAGTAGTCCTAATAACTTCAATACAGATAAGATTTAGCCTGGATGGGTAATCCTGATAGAAGCCTCTCGAGTATCTATTACAGATTGGATTTAGCCCGGATGGGTAATCCAGATCAAGCTCTCATAAGCATATGTTACAATTAGGATTTAGCCTGGACTAGTAATCCTAGTTGAACTCTTTAAAGCATTTGTCACAGAAAGGATTTAGCTTGGACTGGTAATCCTGACAAAGCTCTTAGAGTATATGTTATAGACAGGATTTAGCCTGGACTGGTAATCTTGTAGTATAATATGTGGCTCAAGAGTATGCTTTCTGAATAAGTGCCCTAATGGGTACTCCTAAACATGAATTGATAGATTTACTGATTTGTACACTTTGTGTGTACTTCTTGAGTATCCATCGATATTTTCAATAATTCAACGGGTAAAATTCTAACATAAAAAGAAATGGGTTTTTACATATATCTACCTAAAGTACCTGAAAATGATGTTATATGAAATATGAAAGTATGAAATTATGATATATGAACATGGAAATTTGTTTGATGAATACATTCATCTATGAGAATAGATTTGTACATCTCGAGTGTATTATCTGTGTGATTATCAATATTTCAGTTGAATAATGAGCAAAGTTTTGACATGAAATATACAAAAACTCGAGATGAACTATTATGAAAATATACTTGTAATATAACGATATGATTTGTACATGTTTTATGAATATGTGATATGGAAAGTATATATATATCTGGAAATCTGATTGTTGTTAAGCCCATATATGTTTCTTGATGTTATTATGGAATATATTACTAACAAGGGCAGTGAGAATATGTGTATGGCTTGAGATAAAATTGATTGAATGTGCCTTACATGTTTATCTTGAAATAGAATAAATGGTAAGTTAAGTACCATGTTATACGAACTTACTAAGCATTATATGCTTACTTAGTTTTATTTCCCTATTTTATAGTAAATCGAAAGCTCGTTTGATTGGAAGCTTGGCGGAGATCACTCACACTATCCATCAATTCATTTTGGTATATATGGTAAGTCAATTATGGTTCTAATGGCATGTAGAGGTTAAATTAGCCCATGTAAATGATATTTGTAAACTAGCCATTGGAATGGCTAGTGAAGATTAGGTTTTGGTACATGCATATATTAAGATTATTTTATGGTGATAACATAAGCATTTATTATTGATTGGTTGAGAAAGGTTAAACAAGTATGCTTATAAAAGATAAGATTAAAAGCATGAATGCATTTAATAATATATCATGTTAGATGTTAAAATTAACTTGATTATGATGCTTGAATTGGTTGGTATATGAATGAAAGTTTTGGTGTATGTCATTGGAAAAGTTTGGGTGAGAAATAAAGCTAGACAATAGCTTTATTTTGTCCACACCGGTAGATACAAGGGCGTGTGTCTTGACCATGTGTGACACACGGCCTGGCACATGGGTGTGTGGTTTGGTTGTGTGTCCCCTGCATCTTAAATTTGAGAAACAGAATGCTTAGAATTGAGCACATGGTCAGAGAAACGGGCGTGTGTCTCAGTCGTGTATGTTATACGGCCTAGCACACGGGCGTGTGGTCGGCCATGAGGCACAAGTCAGACAGTTACACGGGGTCGAACACAGCCTACAGCACAGGCGTGTCCTAGGGTCACACGGGCGTGTGTGCCCTATATCTTGGAAAATTTTGAAAATTTCGCGAAAAATTCTCTAAGTTCCCAATTTTTTCCTGATTTGATTCTAATACTCATTTTGGGCCTTGAGGGTCCATTTAAGGGAAGATATGAATAATATTCAAAAAATGAATAGAATTTTACATGAATTATCTGTAAATGTGCTAAAAAATCTGGTAACGCTCTATAGCCCTGTTCTGGCGACGGATATGGGTTAGGGGTGTTATGAAATCTGTCCAATTTCATTTTTAAATGGCTCTAAAGTTTTTTATTTTATTCAATTTAGTCCCTAAAATTAAAATTGCTATAACTTTCAATTTTGAGCTTTGGTTTCAAAATTGATCTTAATTACATCCTTTTAGGACCCTCTACTATTAATAGTCATATAAATTTCACATCAAATATTAAATTTTTACACTCTAGTCCTTTTGGACAAAACTAACAATTTACACTTTACAATCTAGTTTTTTTTCATATCTAAACTTAAAACCTATCAATTTAACACCAATTTCTTTAAGAACTCATCAATGAGAACTTTTAGAAACTTTAACAGTTTTTCAAATTGGTACATGGGCTAGCTAATTCAAGATGACCTCAAAAATATAAAAATTACAAGAAAATGACTTAATTAAATATACCATTCAAGGGCCGAAAGTTTGAAGCTTTAACAATGGCTTCTCTAGGTTTTCTTTTGTTTTCATTCGGTGGAGAATAAAAGAAACAAAAGATGACAACTTAATTACCTTTATATACTTTAATTTATTCTTAATTAATTAACATTAACTTAATTAATCTTTAATTAATTAAACTATAATCTTAATTAAGCAAAGTTAGTAGATGACAACATCCATTTACACCATTGAATAAAAAAGGTTTAATTACCATTTTGATCCCTTTACAATTTAAAATCTATAGTGATAAGACTTTTACAATTTAATCCTTATATCTTAATTAACTATCAATTCAGCAAAATTTCCAGACCAAACTTTAATAAACTTTAATAATAATCTCGTAAATATTAAATATTAATATTTGAACTCAAACTACAAAAATGGGGTTTCGAAATAGCTATTTTTAACACTATTGAAAATCGGGCTGTTACATAATTTGAGAGACAATCGGCTGGAATTGCTAGTATTCTTATTGGATACCTTTTAGGAATAGCACACTGTAAGGGATGTGTAATGCAATTTTATGTTGAAACTGAGCTGTACCCTCATTCATTCACCAAAAAAACAAAATTTGTAAGGGTACTTTTTAAGTTGAGTGTAATTAGAATTTTCAAATACATAATCTAAAAATAAATTTAAATAAGTTTCTTTATATTAACTTTTTTCTAAATAGAATTCGAGTGGACCAAGTGCATTTTTTTAAAAAAAAAAATCAACCTTAAACAAACATATATGTTAGTGCCAATTATAATTACGAACTACACCACCACTTGCAACTTAAGGAAAAGTCAACTTGCCTTTTTATTAGCATGTTTGACTAACATATCTTGATTATTCACTTACATATTTTTGAAGATTTTGAGCAACAAATAAAGAGATTATAATTGGAAAAGAGATTGGATCAAACAATGTTAGTTTTTAAGAGTTTTAGTGTAATCTGCTAACCTTATTTAAAGAGAGATTGGTTTTTAAATAGTTAAAGTAAAGCAATGACTCTTTTGAAGACCTTCGATGTGAGCATCTTTCCTTATATGATTTTTTTTCCTTAGAAAACTACATCAAGAAGATCTCGACAAGTTCATTTCCTATTGAAGAATATATTGAAGGCTATTTTTTAGGAGATAGTGATTTACATTGATTTTACTTTTGCAAGCCATTTGATGCTTATTTAAGTGAATGTTTGTCATTTAATTATGGATGAGATGAATATATCACTTATTCTATTTGGTTAGGAACTTATTTTTTGTACAAATTTGTTTTAAGCAAATTGTTCATGTTGTTTGTAGAGGCCCAAATTTACTCTGGCCCAAACAAAAAACAGACCAAACAAAATAAATAAATAAACAGTCCACAGTCCAAAAAAATTACAAGCCAAAATGGCCTAATAATAATAATAAAACCCTAGCCCATTACCTAAACTAGTAACAGAAACCCCAGCCCCTAGCCTAGCCGCCGCCACACGCCAACCACCGCCTCTCCGCATGATCTAACGCGCCTGCCAACATCACTTGCAACACACAACAGCAAGAAACACAATATGCAGAAGAGGACAACATAGAAAAAACAAAACAATAGAAACAAACAGTGTTGTAAATCAATTATAAAAATCGTAATAGCCTCTTTGTAATTTTTTTTTTTGGACACGAGATTAAATACAAAAATATTTCATAGAGAAATATACAAGAAAGAAAGATTTTGAAACAAATTCAAAGAAAAAAGGTGTTTATTTTTTATTTTTTATTTATTTTCGAAATAACTAAATAAAATATATAAGAAATAAAAAAGAGGAACCTTTCTTACCTGTCGGGTTCATTGCTGGTTCGTAAGGCCGTCAGATCCCTTGAGATCCGGCCAAAGGCCGCGATGGAGGATGGCGTAGACGAGGGGCCTTTTTATTTTTGCCCCCTTTTTTTTGGGTTTTAAACTCTGTATTTGGGGTTTTATTTGAAAAGGAAGATTAAAATAGGTGTCGGGCGATTTTTCGGCCACCGGTGCGACAACCAACTGCCAGAGTTTCGCCAGACCTTGGGGGCTGAGGGAGAGAGTGAGAGAGTGTTTTTATGAATTTTTTTTAAAAGAGGGAGGAAATGATTTTTTGAAGTTTTTTAACTTATATAATGTATTAAAACGGCGCAGTTTTGGAGGGGTTCGGAAAGCCCCAAAACGACGTCGTTTTGGGGCTAAACCAAACCAACCCGACCCGCTCGCATAGGATCCGCGCTTTTTTAGTGGAAGGGTCTATTTGCACTTTTGGCCCTTCTGCTTTTTCATAATGTTTCAATTTAGTCCTAATTTCACTAATTTCTTTTTTTTATATAGAAATTTTGCCATTTAATTTTGCGCCGTTTTCAGTTTAGTCCTCGGCTAGCTAGAAGGACGCGTGTCCCAAGGATTGGATATTTTCTCATTCAGTCCTCGCATGTTTTCGCGTTTGTCATTTTAGTCCTTATTCGTTTTTATTTTAATATATTACGATTTAGGTCTTTAATTCTGTTTGGATTTCAATTTAATCCTTCATTTGACTAATTTCATTATTTATATATTTATTTATTATCCTTTATTTTTTTAATAGCTAAATTTAATACCATTTATATTTGTTATATTTATTTATTTTGTTCTTTACACTTTTACCTTCTAAATATTTAAATCTAATATTGTTTATATTTGTTTTACCGATTTATTTATTTATTATCCCTTTAATTTTTTTTGTTTAAATTTAATATTATGTATATTATTTTATCTATTTATCTATTTTTATTTTTTCACTTTTTAAATATTTAGATTTAATATTGTATATATCTATGTATCTATTTACTTATTTAATATTTTATTACCTTGTAAATATTTAAATTGAATATTATTTATATCTGTTACCTATTTATTTATTTATTTATTCGTTTTACTTTTAAAATATTTTAAATTCGATGTTATTCATTATTTATTTATCCGTCTATGTATTATTTAGCATTCCAATAATCCGCCCGTATAGTCATTTTATATCGTACCATCATCATTACATCATGCATCACGTTTAGATATAATTCGTCGTTTTTTACGCTATACTCCAAATAAGATAAATACGCGTCGTTTTAAATATTACATTTGTTATTGTTCATAAAAAAGGATTATTTTTTAAAAAAAAGGCAATGCTCCGTATTTGGAGATTCGAGAAGTCGTACCCGAACTTACAGGGTTTCGATTTTTCTCGTTGAACCTAAATAACTGAATATCCTTTAAAATTAAAATACATGAGTTTTAAATGAAAAGTAAAAAGCAAGCTTATTCTCAAGGGTTCGAAGTGTGGTGTCCTAACTTACAGGATGTGACATTTTGTTATCTCGAGACAAGAGGGTCTTTAACATTCATTTCAATTTATTCAAGCGATTTTTAAGTAAAATTAAAATTAATAAAAAGAGGGATCATATTGTAAATTCTTTCTAAATTTTCGATTTTCGACACTAAGGCATTAATTAATCAATTAGGTACTAATTTTGGTTGTTACGATGGTGCTAATCCTTCCTCGTACGTAACTGACTCCCGAACCTGTTTCTTGAAGTTTGTAGACCAAAAAAATTGTTGTTTTAATAAATCAAATCGCTTATTACAATGATCAATCATAAGGTGATCCGATCACACCTCATAAAAAAGGATTGGTGGTGACTCCCATTTTTATTTTCAAAATAAAAATATGACCTTTTAAAAAAAATAGTTTCGACAACTTGGGGACTCCACTGGGGATTAAAATAAGATAATCAAGCCGTGAGTTGATTACTTTTGGTCTTTTTGTCAAAAATTGATTATTTGATTTAAATTTACGATCCCTTCATTGCATTTCATCCTTCATTTTTGCAGTGTTATATGATGATATATTTGCTTTATTGATTCAAGTCTCTTAGTATACTTTCGCATATTACATTTGCATAACCGTTCGATTTTGCCCTTCTTAAGTGGGAGTGAGAAACTATTCCTTCGTGAGGTCTTCACCTCCATATAGGATAGCGGATCGCTTTCGGGACACATCTGTACCTGTGTCTTCGTGAGACTTTCATCTCTGTATAGCCATAAGGAAATCTATTCCCCTGAATTGAACTCAGTCCGTATGAGCCTATAATGGGTGAGGATTGAGGAATCTGCCGGTTCAGGTACCCTTACTTTAGAACTAAACCGCATATAATGAGCCCTAAGAGTCTACCCTTGGTAGAACCACACCGAACCTCTAGTGGTCACCTGAATAGGTACTCTATTTATTATTATTTCTTGCTTTGAATTCTAGCTTTGTATAAAATGTACTAACTTGTTTCGTTTTGTTTTGACTGTGATTGCATTGCATTTTCATCATAGAAAAGGGTGTTGATTAATGTTCGGTTGCTAAATAGAGAGCTTGTCATGAAAAATGGGCTTCTTGATAAAGTGGAAGATAACACAGCAGCGCGAATATGATTTAAGAAAAGACAATAAGAGAAAAGTGACAATCTGTGAGAAGGGCAGGTCAGAGATATGGACCATGCTATAAGCGAAGCTTTGGTCCGATTACAAGAAGTGGCTGACCATTTGCAGACTCCAACCGTTCAAAGCCTGAAATATGAATCAGAGTCAGATCAAGACTGATAATTAGCTTTGTTTCTTAAGAAAGTTAAGGTTTTGAATGTGAAGCCGAGGCCGTATATGTATCCGTTTTATGTAAAGAAACTTGTTTTCTAGTAAAGTTGTTCTAATGAAATCGAACTAGAATCAACACCTTTTTGCATGCATCTTTTCTATTCATTAACATTACATTTCATTGCATGCAATAAATTTCATAAGATCTAAAAATGCATCAAGTTCAGAACTCTTATACGGAGCCTAACGGATAATAAAGAGTTGGAGTTCTTTGAAGATATCGAAGGTTCAGAAGGGAAATATGTTTGTGCCTTTGAAGAAAGAACTTTAAAAAAAAACCTATTAGGAATTTGTTCCTACATCCCCGGAAGCGTTCTGACAACTGGACTGAGGAGGAGATCCCTGTAGTTTTTAGGACAATTTCAGAGTAATATTCAGAACACACATATTGCTCTAAGCCTAGGAAAAACAAGAATCCTTTTGTGAAAAAAGACACACGTCCACTATTTTTATTTCAATAAAATGCATCTTTGTGTCTCACTTTGGCAAATAGCAGATAGTTATTCTTCGATTCATTTGTTCTTTGGGTCTTCCTTCATCCCTATAGCAGGTCTCCAAATATCAATAATGTGAGCGACGTTGCTACTGACTCAGAGTCTCCTTTTGAGCAAAATATGTGTTTAGAGGAACCTCAAGACTTTCAAGATGATCGAGATTGTAACCTATGTCCTGATTTGTTAAGGATGGTAGAACAAGATGAGAAACAAATCCTGCTTTACAAAGAATCAATAGAAATTGTGAGAGGTGAAGATTGGAGGTTGCATTACCGCAGAGACGAAGTGAGACCTCATTGAGTTACTCCAAAAATTCAAGAATGTCTTCGCATGGTCATATCAAGACATGCCCGGGTTAAGTACTGATATTGTGGTACACCGGCTCCACAAAAAGGAATAGTGCAAGCCAGTTCAATAGAAGCTCCGAAGGATGAGGCCTGATATTTTACTTAAAATAAAAGAAGAAATCAAGAAGTAATTCGATGTTGGTTTCTTACGAGTAGTTAAATACTCAGACTAGGTAGCCAATATTGTCCCCGTCCCTAAAAAAGATGGGAAAGTACGAATGCGCGTAGACTACAGAGATTTGAACAAATCTAGTCCGAAAGATAATTTTCCATTTCCTCATATCGATACTTTAGTGGAAAACACGGCAGGTTACTCTCTGTTCTCCTTCATGGATGGTTTCTCGGGATACAACCAGATAAAAATGCATCCTGAAGACATGGAGAAGACCACATCCGTAACCATATGGAGAACATTTTGCTACAAAGTTATGCCATTTGGACTGAAAAATGTGGGAGTAACATACCAAATAGCCATGGTAACCTTGTTTCATGACATGATGCACAAAGAAATTGAGGTTTATGTTGATGATATGATTGCAAATTCCTGAACAGAGAAAGAGCATGTACAAGTCTTGAGGAAATTGCTCTTGAGATTGAGAAAATTCCAACTAAAGCTCAATCCAGCAAAATGAACTTTCGGGGCTAGGTCGGGAAAATTGCTAGGATTTGTAGTTAGTAAAAAAGGGATCGAGATTGACCCGGATAAAGTCAAGGCTATACAAGATTTGCCTCCGCCGCGCACTCGAAAAGAAGTTCGAGGTTTCCTAGGAAGACTAAATTACATCGCCCGGTTCATTTCACAACTAACTGAAAAATACGACTCCATATTCTGTCTCCTTAAGAAATACAATCTAGACGTTTGGGATAAGAAGTGCCAGAAGACTTTCGACAAGGTCAAACATTACCTGTCCAATGCCCCAGTGCTAATGCCTCCCAGCCCAGATAGGCTGCTGATACTGTACTTGGCAGTATTCAGGAATTCTATGGCATGAGTGCTTGGTCAACATGACGAGTCAGGAAGAAAAGAAAGAGCGATGTACTATCTCAGTAATAAATTCACTGAATGTGAGACAAGATATTTGCCAATCGAGAAGTTATGTTGCGCCTTGATCTGGACAACCCGAAAGCTGAGACAGTACATGTTGTACCACACAACTTGGCTTATCTCAAAACTAGATCCTCTAAAGTACATGATGGAATCAATTGCTTTAAATAGAAGAATGGCCCAGTGGCAAATTGTATTTTTGAAATTTGATATAGTTTATGTGAATTAGAAGGCTATAAAAGGGAGTACAATAGCAGATTTTCTGGCCAGTAGAGCTCTAGAAGATTACGAGCCTTTGAACTTTGATTTCCCGATTGAAGATCTAATGTATGTGGCAACCACTAAAGAAGATTCTAAAGAAGGTCATTCTTGGGGCAGTCCTAGTATCCCCAAAAGGAGATCATTATCCATTCACTAGTAAATTAGATTTTGACTGCACGAACAATATGGCAAAATATGAAGCATGCATCATGGGCATCCGTGCAGCCATAGAACGTAAGATCAAAGGCTAGAGGTATATGGAGATTCTGCACTAGTGATCTATCAACTCAAAGGTGAATGGGAGACGAGAGACCCCAAGTTGATCAATTACCGAAGGCTGGTTCTGGAGCTAATTGAAGAGTTTGATGACATCACCTTCTCCTATCTTCCACGAGACGAAAATTAGATGGCTGACGCTTTCGCTACCTTGGCTTCAATAGTCAAAGTGAATAAACAAAAGGATGTAAAACCTATCTAGATGAGTATTTATGAGACTCTGGCTCATTGTTAAAATATCGAAGAAAAAGAAGAAGAAGAAGAAAAGGAATATCACCCTTGGTACCACGATATACTGCGATATGTGAAGAATCGTGAATACCCTGACCAAGCAACTGAGAATGATAAAAAGGACGTTGAGAAGATTGGCCAGCGACTATGTCTTAGATGGGGAGATTTTATATAAAAGAAAAAATGATCAAGTGCTACTAAGATGTGTAGATGTTGTTGAGGCTAAAAAAATCTTGAAAGAAGTCCACGAGGGTGTCTGCGAAACACATGCCAATGGTTTTACAATGGCCAGGCAAATCATGAGATTCGGGTATTATTGGTCTACCATGGAAAGAGATTGCATCAGTTATGCCAAGAAATGCCATAAGTGTCAAATTTATGGAGATAAAATTCATGTACCTCCCTCACCTCTTCATGTTATGACTTCTCTGTGGCTTTTCGCTATGTGGGGCATGGATGTCATCAGGCCAATCTCACCCAAAGCATCTAATGGGCATCGATTCATCTTCATGGTCATCGATTACTTTAGAAAGTGGGTAGAAGCTGCTTCATATGCCAATGTTACAAAGTCAGCAGTCAACAAGTTCTTAAAGAAAGAGATCATATGTCGATATGGAATGCCAGAAAGGATCATATCTGACAATTCACTAAATTTGAACAACAACACGATATCAGAAGTCTGTAGTCAGTTCAAGTTCAAACACCACAACTCATCACCATATCACCCGAAAATGAATGGTGCAGTGGAGGCAGCCAATAAGAACATTAAGAAAATCGTGGGGAAAATGATTGAGACTTACAAATATTGGCATGAGAAGTTACCATTTTATCTCTATGCTTATCGAATATTTGTCAAGAACTCAATCGGGGCAACGCCTTTCTCTCTAGTTTATGGAATGGAGGCGGTTTTACCTATCAAATTTGAGATTCCTTCTCTCCGAGTTTTGGCAGAATTGAAATTGGATGAAGCAGAATGGATCCAATCCCGATATGATCAGCTAAACTTGATTGAAGAGAAAATGTTGAAAGTCATACGTTATGGTCAAATGTATCAAAGGCGAATGATGCGAGCTTACAACAAAAAAGTTCTCCTCAGAGAATTCCATGAGGGGGACCTAGTATTGAAAAAGATCCTGCCCATATAAAAGGATTTTAGAGGAAAATGGATGCCAAATTGGGAAGGACCTTATGTGGTAAAGAAGGTCTTTTTTGGAGGAGCGTTGATTTTGACTGAGATGGATGGCAAAAGCTTGCCCAATCCTGTGAATTTAGATTCAGTCAAGAAGTACTTCACCTAAAAAAAAGGGAGAGGCCAAGGTGAAAACCCGTAAAAAGGCACATCGAGACCAAAGGAGTTTTGAGTTGAAAACCCGAAAAAGGGCAATTCAAATTTTGATCAAAGTTGGGCCATATAGAAGTCTTGTCCTATCATAACTAGCAAGAAAGAGAGATGTTACATTTTTGGGGGCATCAACAAAGTATTTTAGATCTCCTAAAACACATATAAAGTTCAAAAGGGTCCTTGAGAAGTTAGCGCGAAGAAGCTCATGCTATTATATTTGGGGCACCTATTTCAATCTTATTCATCTTGTATTTCAGAAATATTTTCTATCTTTGATTAATTCATTCATTTTGAACCTTGCTCTCAATAAAATTCCTTTTATCCATTGCTATTATCTTTTTCAAGCATTTTTACATTGAAATAACGATTAATGGACTAATAATATTCAAGCAAAAGGAGTTCTGCATATTGCTCTGAAAGGTTTTCTAAATAGTACAAGGATCTGAAAACAGGACCACTGTTCAGAACTAACCAAACTTAAGGGTTGGAAACATTTGAGAAAGAATAGTTTAAATTATGACTACATCTTCGGATTTTTTATTAAATATACCAGTCGAACAAGAAGGCATGGTAACATGTCAGTTATAAAGCCTAGATAAACAGTGAGCAATGACAACCTAAGCATTAAAAAGAGATCATTCTCGAAAAATGACATTCTGCATTCATGCAAATATCATTCATACATATCTAGTTAGGAGCATTTGATTCATCCTAATCACTAGGCATAAATAAGTCCATGAAATGGATTCTACAGGTCATGTTCCCTAGAGAACGGTGTAACAAATCAGTGAAACCACAAATCTTGTACCCCTAAAATTACAGTGGGACGGATTATAGTCATCGTGGCGAGTTTTATCTCCCTAAAGTTACAGTGGAGCAGATTAAAGCCGCAAATCTTATACCCTTAAAGTTGCAATAGAGCATATTGAAGCTATAAACCTTATCTCCCTAAAGTTGCAGTGGAGCAGGTTAAAGTTACAAGTCTTATCTCCCTGAAGTTGCAGTGGAGCAGATTGAAGATAGCGAATCTTATTTCCTTGAAGTTGCAATGGAACAGATTAAAGTTACAAATTACGAATCTTATCTCCCTGAAGTTGTAGTGGAGCAGATTGAAGTTATAGATCTTATCTCCCTGAAGTTGCAGTGGAGTAGATCGAAGATAGCAAATCTTATCTCTCTGAAGTTGTAGTAGAGCAGATTAAAGCTATGAATCTCATCTCCCTGAAGTTGCAGTGGAGTAGATTGAAGCCACTAATCTTATCTCCCTGAAGTTTTAGTGGAGCAGATTAAAACGGTAAGTCTTATACCTCTAAAGTTACAGTAGGTCGGATTAAATCTATCATAGCAAGTCTTATCTCCCTAAAGTTGCAGTGGAATAGACTAAAGCTACATGACGAATCTTATCTCCCTGAAGTTGCAGAGGAGTAGATTAAAGCCACAATCCTTATCTACCTGAAGTTGTAGTGGAGCAGGATAAAAATAAACAAATCTTATCTCCCTGAAGTTGCAGCGAAGCAGATTGAAGATGAGTTATGAATCTTATCTCCCTGAAGTTGCAGTGGAGTAGATTAGAGCCACAAAACTTATTTTCCTGAAGTTGCAGTGGAGCAGATTGAAGATGCGAATCTTATTTCCCTAAAATTGAAGTGGAATAGATTAAAGCTACAAGTCACAAATCCTATACTTCTAAAGTTGCAGTAGGTAGGATCAAATCTACCATGACGAATCTTATCTCCCTGAAGTTGCAGTTGAGCAGATTAGAGCCACAAATTTTATCTCTCTGAAGTTTTAGTGGAGCAGATTAAAGATGCGGATCTTATTTCCCTGAAATTAAAGTGGAATAGATTAAAGCTACAAGTCACAAATCCTATACCTCTAAAGTTGCAGTAGGTCGGATCAAATCTACCATGGCCAACCTTATCTCCCTGAAGTTACAGAGGAGCAGATTGAAGCCACAAATCTTATCTCCCTGAAGTTGCAGCGGAGCAGATTGAGGATAACAAATCTTATTTCCCTGAAGTTGTAATGAAGCTACAAGTCAGAAATCCTATACCTCTGAAGTTACAGTGGGTCAGATTAAATCAAGCCACAAATCTCCTCTCCTTCAAGTTGCAGCGGAGCATATTGAAGCTACAAGTCTTATCTCCTTGAAGTAGTAGTGGAGTAGATCGAAGCAACAATTCCTACACACCTAAAGTTGCAGTGGGATAGAATGAAACTCCTTGAAAAAGAGAAGCATCAAAGAGGTTGAGATTCTGCAAGACCAGGCAAATTTGACCATTTTTAAAGTCTTTACTTCATTCCCGTTACACGACAATTAGTAAAGAGGGGCAGCTATAGAGGCCCAAATTTGCCCGGGCCCAAACAGAAAATAGATCAAACAAAATAAATAAATAAATAAATAGTCCACAGTCTAAAAAAAATACAAGCCCAAGTGTCCCAATAATAATAAAAAACCCTAGCCTATAACTTAAACTAGTAACAGAAACCCTAGTCCTTAGCCTAGCCGCTGTCGCATGCTAGCCACCGCCTTTCTGCGTGATTTGACTCGCCTGCCAACATCACCTGCAACATGCAACAGCAAGAAACACAACAAGCAGAAGAGGACAACACACACAAAAAAAAGAAACAAACAGTGTTGTAAATCAATTACAAAAACCGCAATAGCCTCTTTGTAATTTTTTTCCGGACAAGAGATTGAATACAAAAATATTTCACAGAGAAATATACAAGAAAGAAAGATTTTGAAACAAATTCAAAGAAAAAAGGTGTGTTTTTTTATTTTTTTATAACTAAATAAAATATATAAGAAATAAAAAAGAGGAACCTTTCTTACTTGTCGGGTTCATCGTTGGTCCGCAAGGCTGTCGAATCCCTTGAGATCCTGCCAAAGGCAACAGCGGAGGATGGCGTAGACGAGGGGTTTTATTCCTTTTTATTTTCCCCCCCTTTTTTTGGGTTTTAAACTCTAGATTTGGGGTTTTATTCAAAAAGGGAGATTAAAATAAGTTTAGGGCGATTTTTCGGCCACCGTTGATGGCTGCGCTCTTATCGGTGACCGACAACCGGTGCGACGGCCAACCATCAGTGTTTGGTCGGACCTTGGGGCTGAGGGAGAGAGTGAGAGAGAGTTTTTTTGAATTTTTTTTAAAAGAGGGAGGAAATGATTTTTTTGAAGTTTTTTTAACTTATATAATGTATTAAAGCGACGCTGTTTTGGGGGGGTTGCCCCAAAACGACGTCGTTTAGGGCTGAACCGAATCGAACCGACCTGCTCGCATAGGATCCACGCTTTTTTAGCAAAAGGGTCTATTTACGCTTTTGGCCCTTCTGCATTTTCATAATATTTCAATTTAGTCCTAATTTCACAATTTTCTTTTTCTTTTAGAAATTTCACCACTTAATTTTGTGTCGTTTTCAATTTAGTCCTCGGCTCGCTGGAAGGACACGTATCCCAAGGATTGGATATTTTCTCATTCAGTCCTCACGTGTTTTCGCGCTTGTCATTTTAGTCCTTATTCATTTTTTATTTTAATATATTACGATTTAGGCCTTTAATTCTGTGTTCAACACATGTCGAGCACATAACTCAACTAAAAAAGTGACAAGCCTATAAGTTGTATATATGAAACACCCCAGACCCGGCCCACGAGCCTGAACCGAATCTGGTATGTTCCTTAAGTAAACCGGTTCAAAATTCTTTTGTTATTTAGGAAAAACTTGTGCGATTTTAAGAAAAATATTGTTTGGGTTGGGCTTGTGTTGAAAACCAATTTATCTTACATTGAAATCCATTTATTTAAGGTGACAAAACATTTAGGGTTTATTTTAAAAGAAATTTTACTTAAACTTTAATTGATAAAAATTTGTAAACATAATAAATAAAATAAATGTAAAATAAAATAGTTCCCTATGGCCTTATTACATCAAATAAATCCAAATAATTGAAAGTACTTAAGTAAAAATAAAAGTCCAAATCGTAAAATTTCTTGCTGTGCATGGCCACCTTTAAGCTCCATGAGACCCGGTCCATTACCGATCATCACTCAAAAATGTTCCCACACAACGGGTGAGTCAACAGACTCAATGTGTACACAACACTAAATCATAATAGAATTAGGCATACAAGAGTTACACATTCGTAAGAATGAATACAAGTTATGGTGCATTCCCAAACCCAAACCTAATTGTCCATCCGCTACACACCCCCGTACCTGCCAGTCACACTGTGGGGACTAGTAAGTCAACCCTCCATCCACTACACACCATCGAAGGCAGTCGCTGCAGTCGACGTGCTCATCGCCCATATAAAATTTGTGGCATAGCCACCAAATAATTGTGTCATGAGACACCACATTCGAGATAATGTAACCGGTTACCACATTCGGATAATGTGACCAAAGTCACCACATTCGAGATAATGTGACCAAGACACACCACATTCGGATAGTGAGACCGAAGTCACCACATTCACTTCCCCTTTCTCATATAACCCGAATGCCCCATATTATTCATATTATGCATATCATACTTAAATTCACATTCATGTCACTTTTCACATGTTAAATATAACATATTTCGTAATCCTAGTAGGAGTAGGAAACGTACCTGAGTACTTTGTACCATAACATGGTACCTTAGCCACATTCTTACACTTTCGTATTCATAATATCACATACATATATTTATTAAACATGCCATAAAACTTATTAAGAAAATAGTGCCTGCACACACCGATTCGCTTAAAATTTCCTTGAGATCCCGAAAAGCTTGATCTAATGCTTAGATCCTTAATCCCTACATTGATTTATCACTTACTAATTTAATAAAAAGCCATTCAGCCATAAATCCAAATCCTAGTAGGATTAGTATTCTTAAACTTACCTTGTTGCCGATTGGGACACCAACAAATCTCGAAACTGATCCTTGTTTTCCTAGTAGTGTCGAAATTCCTATAACATTACGTTAGATTTAATCTAATCCTTAAAACATAAAGCATGGCCTTTGGCCGAATCTTATAGTTTCTTACCTTAACTCTTTAAATCCCGAAACTCTCTTCCTGATTAATGGAGATGTCGAAATACCTTAGATCCAAATCCCAAATTCACCTTCCATATTTCGATCAATAAGATTGAGGAGGATTAGACTAACTTTCGGCTTAAAAGAAAGGAATTCAATTATGATTATAGATCCTTACCCTTTATATTGAAATCGATGATCCTTCTTGACACCACTTCAGAGATTCGGCTATGGCTAAATGATGCTCTCACAACTTTCGGCTTTTGGAGGGATTAGAAAGAAAAGAGAAGAGAAGAGAAGAGAAGAGCGCCCTAAGAAATTCGGCAAAGAGAAGGGGAAGAAGAAAAATTGATGAGTAGCCCTCTTTCCTTCCTTTTATAGCCAAAATTACTACTCAGAATCCCTTACTTGGCCACCACTCTTCTTTATTTGATAACTTTATCCTTTGAATTAATAATAATAATCCTTCTATTATCTCTTCTTTTATCCATTAAAAAAAAATAAAAGGAATTAATCCACAATTATCTCTTGAAAATAATCTAAATAAATCTACTATTTATCTCCTATTTAGCCGAAATTTAAAGAGAATAAAACTCCTCTTTTGCAAGCCTTGTGCCGTCCACCTCTGTATTTCTAGAAGCAAAAATAAAACTTCTTTTATTTGCTTCCTATGTGACTTGAACTCAAGCCCACTTGCCTAGCTTGTGGCGTCACCTACCTGGGCCTTAAGTGATATCTTCAGGCCACTTTACCAAACCTGTTTGTGTTCAAATTTCACCAACTTTTTCTTTTAAGGCCACCTTGCCTTAATTTCCTCTTTTAAACTTTAAAACTCGACATTTCTAAGTCATTTCTAAGTTTCCAAAAATTTTCGTTCGGCTCTGTAAACTTGACATTTCCTTACATTTCCTTACATTTCCAAGTTTCCAGAAATGTTCACTTTCCTTTTTTGAATCATTTCTAAATCATTTTCCTAGCTTCCATAAATGTTCACTTTCCTTTTTTGAATCATTTCTAAATCATTTTCCTAGTTTCCATAAATGTTCACTTTCCTCTTTATTCCTTTACATTTTCAGGACATTTCCCTACATTTCCAAGACAAGACATTTCCTTACATTTCCTTGCATTTCCTTACATTTCCTTACATTTCCTTACATTTCCTTACATTTCCATACATTTCCATACATTTCCTTACATTTCCTTATTTCTAGAATTCACATAACACATTCATAATTCATAAAACATGCCATTTTACCACATGGTTCCTTGTGTCATACTTCATACGGAGTTTCTTTTAAAGCCTCATTTAACTAGCTCCCCTTTTTACTTAAAAACCAATAATTTTCCAAAGCTTTCTTCTTCCATCCTAGAATTCTAAAAACCCTTAATACACTTCCAACACTGCCAAAACCTACTAACTCATGAATTAGGCACGAACGCATAACCCCTAATCTATGATGTTACAATATATGTCGTTTGTGAATATGATGTGCGAATTGTGCAAGTATACACATTGAATAAGTAATAAAGTGATGAGTGATATTGTTTCCACAGGGATTATAATGGTATAATTTGGTCGAGTTATTAGAGTTAGGATGGATTAATGCTGAAGCAAAATAATAGTGAGAATGTAGTGGCAAAATGAGAGAATGATGATGTATAAAATGTGCAACACAAAACAAGTAAACGAAACAAGAACGTCACGTCCAAATAACTACAGAAAAGAAGATTAAGTAATTGCAATGTTGATTAGGACGGCTGGGATTACTGATGCATCTCCCTTCTCTAACTATTAATGTCACAACGAAGTCTTGAACATTCTACTGCTCAATAAGTTTCTACAGTAGTTTGCTTCTCTCGAGAGCAAACCTTGGGCTACCTTCTCTAATGTACTATATGTCTATAGACTTAAGTTCGGCTACTACTAATATTTTCTACCCTCTTTCGAATGCGGCAAGGCTCTATGTCTAGAGGTTGCTGCGAATAAATAATTTTTCATTCAGTCATATTATCCAATGTCTATCCAAATAACCAAACCCTGTCGGCATTAAGTTATCTTAATAACTTGCTACATATTCGTCAATACACATCCTGTAATAAGCATGAAATACCATTGAATAAAAAAACAAAATAATTCCAACTTAAATTGTGAACATTAATAGAAATTAAAAGGTTTAGCTAAGTAATCCTAAGCCTAAGAGATTTAGCTCATAGCTGGGTAAATCGAGTTCAAGTTTAATATAGTAATCAACATCATCTTTTACAATTAAGTTCTAAAAGAAATGCGATAAGAATCAAAGAAAAAATTTCAAGATGTTGGCTTTCACTTATTCAGCTTTCAACACCGGCAGCACAATGTCTTGCAGTTGCCAAAAATGATGCAATCGTCTTCTCCTTCTTCAGTCGCCTTCCTTCTTGGTCCTTCCCTCCTTTCCTATCAAAAGATGCTCCTCTTTTTCTTCTATTAGAAAAATATTTCCCTTTCTAGGGTCCCTTTTTGGCTTTTATAGGTCTGACCTTTTAGGTTTATCAAAAAAAAGGTTTGACCTTTTAGGGTAGGTCTATCAGCCCATAATCTTCTCTCTTTTTCAGGTGGATATTTCTGGTACAAGTACAACTGGGACTGAGAACGGTACGTATTATGCGCTAACTAGGCATCTTCCAGGCATTGTCATAGTATTTGTGTTGGCAAACTACCAAGAATTTGTCACGTCAAATCTTCAATCCTCTACTCCTTCTTCTACACTTTGCACTTGCCAATCAACCACCAAACAACATGTAATAGCACTTAAGCACAACCCAAGCTCTTTAATGCAATGCTCTAAAAATACTAATGCAATATCCTAAAATGCAACTAAAACCACTTAAGTATAGACAATTAACTAAGTCTAAAGGCATGAATTATAACTCTTTTCAAGAGTTATCAATATACTAATAATGCATTACTTTAACATTTTATATTTAATAAATTAATATAACGTCTTATACATGAGATGAATTAGTTTAGAAAATATTTTTTAAAGACTGATGTTGGATATGAAAAATATTTATAATAAAATTTAAAAATATAAATGTACATACATGTAAAACAAACATAAACATATATACATATAATAATAAAAATATAATAAAATATAATATTCTAAATATGATTATGATATAAAAGGTTTATAAATACATAATTTTGTTTTAAGTGTGTGTTTTAAGATTAAAAAAAGTATAGACGCCGATATGATTATAGACAATCGAGGAATTGGATGATAAAGAAGCGCTTAGATTGAGAAATATAATATACTAAAATTTATTATTGTGATTTTTAGTAAAGATTTTAACCTTTATCCTAATTTCAAGTTAAAGAGACGCACAATCACTTAGACAAAGACTTTGATTTGTAATAATAAAAACACATTTTTATCAACCCATGGCTAGTTAATTTTTAAATAAAATGCTACTGAATTTGTATCTTTCTTATCAAGGATGAAATCAAAATCAAACAAAATGGGCTAAATTGGAAAAATAAAATAAAAGGGAGGGCTAAGTTAAAAAATTAGTGGTTAACTGGTTAAAATCAAATTTTTTATCTTGACATTGTAAAAACTCTATGAATAGTATGAACCTGATATTTTTTAAGAAAAAAAGTCTTGCTAAATTTAGCATAAGGAATGCATATAAATATTTAGTGTTGATAGCCTTTGAAAACACACTGGAACGGAAATTGAATGCAATTTCTTTCTTTCTTTTCTTTCACGCGTCAGAGCTAAAGGGCAGGCATTCTGCCATTCTTTCATTTTTTTTGGTTAAATTTTTTCCTAAGTTCCTTTTCCTTTCCACTTTCCACTATTTTCATTTAGACTCATTTCCATACATCAACTAGCATGATTAATCTCATGCTTTACTAAATCTCTTTTAGATTTAGCTTGATTATCACTCCAACAAAAAAAATCATGAAATATGAACTCGCACTAAAAATTTTCTAAATTAATAATTTTGGGACCTAATTAATAATTCAAATTTATTACACTCAAGTATATACATATATATATATATATATTTTTTTTTTGCTTTGAAAATTTTTTCAAATATATACGATTACAAATTTATATGTAACATGAAATAAGTTATATTGTAATAATATATAAGCCTGTATATGATCTGAGAAATGACATATTTGTTAATTATAAATTGAATTGACTATGATTGGATATTTTTTGTTTAATTTGAGTAATAATTATGCATTTATGGAGTATTCTATGTTTATATAATTTTATAAAAGTCTTAAAAATTAGGGGCAAAATACAATTTTGCCATATATTTCAAACAAATACACCATAATTAAAAAAAAAAAAAAAAAAAGAGTCTACAAAATTTGAAGTTGAGCCTACCTTACCCTCAATTACGGCCCCAACCGATGCTGGATACAAACCATATCCGACACTCAAACTCGTCGATTTTTAGTAATATAGGTAAGTAACAACTAAAGACTATCCAGGAACGAGTTACCTAGCATTAATCAGGTTCCAAGACTCATCTGCCAACCCCTAATTAAACATATGTTGTTCCCATTTTTTCTTTTTTTGAAAAGTATTTAGTCCCATGCATTTCCATACGGATATAAACTTCTAAGAATCCTCCAAATAGAGAGAGAGTTATACAATTACAAATACTGCAAGCCTCCTAAGATGTTGAATTAAAAATAAATAGTTTTACAATGTGAAATCAGATGGCTACCTGTTTCACTTTCAGCATACATCTTTGTATCCATAAGCCAAACCAGAAATAAGAGTCTTTATTTTCTTTAACCACAAAACAATAATTTAACTATGCAATGTGATATTTTCTGTAAAACCAACCAAATTGAATGAACAAACCATGGGAAGACCTTGACTCTTACCCCCTTCCAACGTACAAGATCACCTGGAACAGCAAGAAAAATTTTGGGTTTTCTTCGATCCGTCAGTTTCGGTAAGGGTTACCCGGTTTACGGTTAATTCAGCTTTTTGAGTATCCGAATTCAGGACCTTCCGGCTGACATTGTTGTAAATTTCTCGTATAACTAACTCAAAAGCCTTGTTGACATTTGTTGAATCTAAAGCCGATGTTTCCATGAAAAACAACCCTTCTGCTTCAGCAAGGCTTTTGCCTTCTTCAACACTCACATCCCTGATAGTTTCCAAGTCACATTTATTGCCGATCAATATCCTTGCTACAGTCGTATCGGAATGAGCTGCAAAACAGTTTTAAAATAAGCATGACCCTTGAACATCTCCCAACTTCAAAGCAAATATAAATAGATGTTGAGCATAAAAGCAGACCAGAAATCACAAATACAGTAAACATACAGAAGTAAATAATATGCAAGAAGAGTGGAGAAGGCAATGGAAAGCATGAAACTGTCTCAATGCTCCGGAGTTTTACGGAACAACAAAAGAATAAAGTATGGTTTTGGAGATTGAGTATTGAAGTATTATTTCTGGTGTTATCATACTCGTATAGTTGTTTTTTTAGTTCTTCTAAATACAGAAATTTGAGTAGCAGATTCCAAGAACCTACACTGGACATTGCCACTTGTGACATTTATCAGCATTCTCTATTGAACAGTTTCAGGATAAATCCTAATTTGACAACCTTGGCTCATTCTATAAGACATAAATATTAAATGTCACCAGAAACAAGGCAGAAAACGAGAATGCACATTGCCAAAGACGAGTTGAACAATCTAAATCTAACATCTTTATTTGTTCTAATGTATAATTACAACTGAGAAGGTGAAAGTACCTAGCAACATGCACACACAAGGTAAGAATTTGCAACATGAAAGTTATCAAATACCCTGTTTGAACAAATGAAATCAAGCCAAGGGGGAATGAAACTAGTTAAAAAGCATCAAGAAATCAGTCCCTTGCCCTCTGTTTTCTATTTTCTACAAGGGTTTTCACCTTTCTTTCTATGTTACTTGCTCTCTAAGTATGAATATCGGATATATGTTCAACAGGAGCATGGTCAATTTTGTTTAAGTTTTTTCATGTCTTTGTAGGGCTCTCGGAGAATGATATCCCGTACTCATGTCTAAATATATATATATATATAGATCACCTGAAACTACAATCATTACAGCATCAGATCTATGCCTTCAACACAAGATAGAATCCTGAAAAAGACAAAAAGGAACAAAAAAACCACCAATCAAACTAAAAATTCAATTGGATCTTCTTATAAGACTCCTTTTAATGCCAAATCCACCAAAAGCGAATCTTGAACCGTTACGATAACAATTAACCATTAGATACAAAACACCAAACCCTCCCGTTACAAAGCAAGATCATTGAACCTGCTTAAAATCCATATAAATTCACTCCATCGAGAAAAGATAAAAAACCCAGATACGAAAACGAAAACCAAGAAAAAGGGCAAGTTAAAAAACCAGCAAACAAAGCGTTAACAGCACTTACTCCTGAGTTCATCGAGCCACCGGCCGACACTGTCAAAGGTGGTGCGGCGGCTAATATCATAAACAATAAGAGCACCAGCAGCGCCTCTGTAATAAGCAGAAGTGACGGCACGGAACCTTTCTTGACCAGCAGTGTCCCAAATCTGAGCTTTAACCTCTTTTCCGTTGATTTCCATGGTTTGGGTCTGGAACTCGACTCCAATGGTGGCTTTGGAATGTGGGTTGAATTCGTTTCGGGCATAGCGGGAAAGGAGGTTGGATTTGCCAACGGCTGAGTCCCCGATTATTACAATCTTGAAAAGGTAGTCTTCTCCAGTGCCTTCGTCGTCCGACATGGCTTTGCCTTCAGATTTGGGTGTTGAGACAGGACAGAAGAGAAGAGAAAAGACAGGTGAATGGGATTTGGGGCGATGATGCTTTGTCTGAAAAGCTAAGCTGGCAAAACTCATACTGCTTATTTAGTGGGTTCATCATTGATTCTTATAGGATTCTTTTTATTTATTATTACTTTTACGGACTAATTAACTACTTTTATGTACTTAGCTACTTAATTACTTTAGTAGTTTGTTAAATTTTTATATACATTCTAATTCAGGTATTACTAAACTAGTAGATTATGGTACATGATATAAAAATTAAAGTCTTTAGGTTTATGATTCAATATGAATACTTATATCTCTGATATAACAGTTTCATGCTTCGCATATATTTATATTTATATTTTGATTACATTGTACATGTGACACTAAATGTAATTTTGATTAAAATTGTAAAAATAAAATATTGAATATCATACTATTTTACTCATAAATTTCATAAAATGTACATATATTTTATCGAAAAATAAAAAATAATATTCATTACTTAAAATATTCTCTCCAAAGGAATTGAATAATGTGTTAAATTATTCTAATCAATGATAAGCTGTAGATATCTTTGGAATGAAGTATTCTAGTCTTGGTAGATAAAGAAAGTATTTATGATCAAGGAACTTTCTTGTTAAAACTCCCAATTTAATTCCATTTTGAAATTAATGTTAATTCACGACGATATTAACATTTAAATATATAATTAATTAAGCTAAACAAAATTAAATTAAATTAATTAATTAAATAAATAATTTAACAACCTTCTTTTCTTTCATAAAAAAGAAATCTTAGTCACTCGACTTTTTAAAACTAACTTTTTTCTTTGTCGGTGGCCGCACTAACTCTTTGAGCTGGTTACGATTTTTTCAATATTTTTCATAGATTTATTTTATTTTTAATTTCAGTCTACATTATCGTAGTTTTATCTACAGATTCTTCATTTTATTTTATCTACATTTTTCATGGTTTTTGTTTTGTCAAATCTGTTTTCTATGAAAAAATATTCGGTTTTATTTTTACTTTTAATTTGTAATTATGTTCTGATGTATATGTGAGATTTATCAATATAATGGTGTCGTTAGATCTATTAGGAACCCATTTTCGAAAGGTTTTATCATGATAGATCATTATGATGAGTAGGATAGGTCATCTGAGACTTAACCTTTTGTGCATCATGATGAGGTGGATCTCTTAGGGCTTTTGACAGTTTTCTCTTAGTTGATTGGTGTTCATCATTTTTTAAGATTATTCTGCAGACACGGAATTTATTTATTTATTAATTTATAATAATTTATTTATCATTTGTACTATATAACATATCTTTATATTATTATTATTCATTAATAATAAAAAGATTTAAGTCATCCCCCGTCTATTCTAAACTTTCAGTTTAATATATACAAGTGTAAGACAAAAAATAAAACTACTTACATTTAAACATTTATTTCTTCATAAATATCGTCTTAATATTCACTTTAAATGTTCGCTGCTGTAAAATTTTATACAACTATTATTTAACAATTACCCTATTAAAAAGGCTATAAAATAAATATTCGCCATTAATTTTTTCTTTTTAAAGTTAGTTCACTGTCGATTCATTTTAAACCTGTGCTAGCGAGATAGTAATTAATTATAAGTTTGACAAATAAATAAATATTATTTTAAAATAAAAAAATTATTAATAAATTAAAGTCTTTAGTTTTTCTTCTTTTATCATACATATATATTACTGGAAGGGATCCACTTATACTGTGTAAAATAATATAGTTTTACATACTTCCATAATTATTTATATAATTAATATTTTAATGATCCAACCATAATATTTCATTGTTTTTTCATGTAGATCATTCATGTCAAATTTTATGTAAATTTAAAACTTTGAACTATTTTTTTATGTAAACAATTTTCAACCGTTGAATATATATGAATATATAGAGTATTTTGGATCGATATGATAGAGATATCAGATCGGTTCGAAAATTTACATGCATGACAAATATAATTAAATTGATAAATTTCACGGTTGGATCGTCAAAATAATAAACATATAAATAGTTACAAAAATAAATAAAATATTTTAATTTTCACACTGTGTAATTGGATCTCTCCCCATATAATATATATATATATATAACAACCTACATACACTAAATTTATGACAAGTGACACTCTCTCATTTTTTATATTTATTTTTTATTTTTAATTATCCATTAATATTTTAATAAAATAATTCACAATAATTTGTCCTTTCAGAAACCCCCTAAAAATTAAAATACTGTTATAGATATATCATTAAATTATACAAAAATTATTTTTTTTTCAATACTACTAAAAAGTTGACAAAAAAAGAAAATATAGCACGTATAAAGAAAATTTTAAAAATAAATATTAATTAATTAATTAAAAATAAATAGTGTTTAAAAAAAATAGGTTTAATATTTGGTGCATTGGCAGTTTAATTTTTTTATACTATAAGCAATTTTAAAAAATGTACACATGTCTCTTTTTTAAAATATTTAATTTTTAATATTTTACTATACCTTATAAAATATTTGTAAACCTCTAACCTTGAAGTCTAAAAACTTCATTGACAATAAAATTTTTATTAGTTTTTTTAAAATTTATACAAAATTTTGAAAAAGAATAAACAAATACTGCTAAAAACTTTTTAAAATAAAATAGAATGTTATTTAATTATTCATTTATTTTTAAATATTTATATGTATTTTATTTTTTTTGTAAATGATATTAAAAATTTTGAAAACAAAATCAAATACTATTTATAAATTTTATTAAAAATAAAAATTTATATGAATTTTAAAATTATCTGAAACATTAAAAAAATATTTAAAAATATTTTAAAAATATTTAAACCCTAAAACAATCAATAAAAATAAAAATATATTTAAAAATTTATATGAAGTTTAAATGTTTTAACGGGAATATGTTTTAAAAGTTATGATAATGTTACAAACATTAAAAAAAAGAAGATAAATATTTAGTATTTTCCCTAACATATTATTATTTACAGCTTGCTACATTAAAGAATTGAAGATTTATTCAAAATTCTATTTTACATCTTTCCTAATAATATGACTTATTAATTTTAATATTTTCATACAATATTTACATCATTCATAAAAACTATAACAAACTTATAAAATGATTTAATGATATTTAATTATTAACGGGTTCATATATATCATATTTTAAATCATTAATTCTATATCTACATATCATATCCTCTTAATTAAATCATAAACTATATTTATAACATTATAAAACATTATATTTCAAAAATTTATACACCCAACCAAACCATATGTTATATTATAATGTCTAAGGATCCCAATTAAGGTGCATATAGCCTATTTTTTTACCATGTGAATTATTCCTATTTTAAATAAGTTTCCACAAAAATCTTTTTTTATGCATATTATAAACATTACATGTACATTGTGTTTATATTAGTTTTCATTTCATATTTGTATTTTAGAGTATTATAAATTTATATATAATAATTTTGTATAACTTAATTGCTTGTTTGACATATTTTTGTATGTTTGCCATATACATGTAATGCCATATTTTATCCTAGTGACTCAATTTAAAGAATAGTATATATGTTCATACCGTTCTCGTGTTGTGTCTTAATGCATATCATATTTTGTATAAGTTTATAATATTGGTTCAATTTAAAGGAAAAAAAATCTATGTCTGTGTTCATTTAAATTAGTAAATTATATAGATTTTTATAAATTAATAATTTATTTTCTATAGATAATATTTATATATTAGGTTTATGTTATTTTTCATGACGTATTTATTTAAAAAATTATTTATTGTATTAAGTGCTTGTAATCACTCCAGATATGTCGTGCTTAAGTTATAACAAAGTCAATTGTCAACGTGTCATAATATGCTATTGATGCTGAGGCTGAGGCTTTTGTTATGTTAATAGAGCTTGTCATTTACCATCTAATACGAATGTTTACTTTTTTTTTTATGAAAAAACAAAAAGAAAAAAATTATAATTACGTTTTTATACATTAATTAAATATAATATTTAAGATTTTAATATGATGTTTTGAAGCATAGCAAGGGACGTGTTCTAATATTAATGAAACTTTTCAACAAAGATTAAAAAAGCTATTATATATATTTGTGTTTATGCTCTTAGAAATGAAAAGTTTGCTTTATTTGAAATTTAATTATCTGAAAACTTATTAATTAAAATTTTAAATTTGATAACATCCTTAGCAAACAGAAACTATGGCTAAAATAGTGCTTGAAACTATGGCCACAATTTCAATCACGAAATCAAAAGTGCAAAAATGTAAATATGATAACGGAGATTGTTTACCTAGTTTGACCCTAGTCTATGTCTGCAAAGCCTTGTCCAGAGCAATGATCCCTTACCTTTCTCATAGTCCAACCAATGATTTAAGTCTTAACATCAGTTTAACTCTCACCAATTTAGTAACCTCACTGTTGTACTAAGGCTAGGTCATTCTCTCACCAAGGTTCCCCTTTGAAAGTTTAATTTTGCTATACAAGAGATTCTCTAGATTGCTTACAAAAATAATGCGCACATACAACGTTCCTTACTTGAACAAATTTGTGCTCTCTCAATCTCTCGATCTTTTCTTAACCTAAACAAAACATAAGTTTATATACTACTTAGGTCTTTCTTACATAAAAGTCATAGTCTAATCATTTTTCTATTAAGTAAAGTTAAAAATCAGCATAGAATAATCTTGACATGATTCCATAAGAGTCTCAATGTAATTCAATGTCTTCAAATATAGAAAGTGACTTTACTTGGTTTGCAAGTTGTCAATCTTCAAATCTTCAATTTCAACTCAATTAATCTTCATGTTTAGGGCTTTAACTCGTTCAAATATCTCCATAACAAATAGTTCAATTCTTTTGTTCTAAAATTTGCCAACTCTGAAAATATGCAAGTACAACAATGAAACAGTGACTGAGGTTGTGGCCACTATTCAACCACAGAAACAACCACGAAAATTTTCCTTGCCAAATGGGTCAAAATTCTCCCCTTTTGACAATTTTTGAACAAAACATATATAGGGAAAAATAAACTCTTCACTTTGTACCTTAGAATGAACTTCTTTAGATAGGTATACTTATGATTTATATGGAACTTTTGAATGTTAAGATGACATAATTCAAGTCATAAAAGTGTTTAGATATGATATAAGGTGTTTGAAGATGGTTTTGTAACACTCTTAACCCGTATCCGTCGCTAGACTAGGGTTAAAGGCGTTACCGGACAGATCGAAAACTTTCATAACATTTTATACATTTCATTCATGAATCATACACACAATGTCCCTTAAATAGGTCATCGAAACCATAAGCGTGCTTATAAAACGGGTCGGGACTAAACCGAAACACATACAAAATTTCTCAGAAATTCAAAAACTTTTCTAAATTTCAGGGCTCACACGCCCGTGGGGGTAGGCCGTGTGCTTTCCACAGCAGCTAGACAAACCCGTGTGTCCTCCTCGTGATTGAAACTGACTTAGTTCCCACGGCCACTAAGCACGCCCGTGTACCCAGGCCGTGGTCGATTCTGCCAAAAATCACACGATTACTAGATAGTAGACACGCCCGTGTGCCAAGGCCGTGTACTATCCTGACTTGGTCCCCACGGTCACTAGGCACGCCCGTGTGCCACGACCGTGTGACATTATAGGCCATTTTCAAAGCCAAAAAATGCCACTCATTTGGGTCTCACCTACAAGCAACATATACCAACATATATCATGCACATATAACCACTAAAACATACCAAATAACCATTCAAACCACACATTCAATATCCATTTCAACTATGTCAACTACCAAAACCACAAATTATAACCAAAACATAGTACATTCATTTGCTTAACTCAAAAGCTTGACTATTTCATGAATCAACTAACCATGCCAAAACATGATTCACATATCATGATCATAATGCATAATCTCAACTCATCTTTAGCCAAATCTCATGGCTAAGTTAATATAACAACTTATACCCAAAATACTAGCCTATACATGCCATATCTAGCTTTATACATTTTCAAAGTGTACCAAAATGATTTTAGTAGTGTGATGACGATCCTTGACGGTCCCGAGCCTTTAGTAGCTTTGACGACCTATAAAACAGAGAAAACACACACACAGAGTAAGCTTTCCAAAAGCTTAGTAAGTCATATACAAATAAACTTAACATAATTCATTTATAAGTATGGCAATTTGAATTCATTAACATATCCTCAATTCAAGCACATAAATGAACTCTTGGCTCACTTGGTTTGCCATTTCTTACCAATCCACATATCTCAAATATCTCATTTGCTCATATCTAAAACATACATATATCTTAAATGTTCATTTGCATTAATGCACATACATACTTACCTTCCTTGCTTATACAAAGCATATATATATCAACGTACCTAAAACAGATGTACAATCACGTATTTGTTCTTAACTCGGAATTGAATTTCGTATCATAGATTTGCCCGTTGAACCATTAGAAATCTAGTAGGATACTCAGAAAGCTCGGAATAGTGGTATAATGCCAACGTCCCATACGAGGTCTTATATGCACTCAGATATCGGTGCCACTGTCCCAGACAGGGTCTTACACGAATCAATACGATGCCGATGTCCCAGACATGGTCTTACACGTAAATCTCATATCGATGCCTACGTCCCAGACAAGGTCTTACACATAAATCTCATATCGATGCCTACGTCCCAGACGAGGTCTTACACGTAAATCTCATATCGATGCCTATGTCCCAGACGTGGTCTTGCACGAGTCTCAAATCAACGCCAACGTCCCAGACGTGGTCTTACATGATAAAACAGAACAGATACCTATGTCATGACAAAGTTAATCCTATCTATTCCTAGGTTCAAACTGGACTTCTCGGACTTAGTCACTATATCAAACTTATCTCGGAATTCATATGCATAATTCTCTTATAAGCATCCATTATCAACATTAGTCATATAAACAATTACAATTTCATACAAATACATTTATTTGCATAGTGACTTACCTTGGATTCGATCTATCAGAATGAAAACAGCTACTCGGTTATTTTCGCTTTCCCGTGATCTAAGTCCGTTTTCCTCGGTTCTTGATCTAAACATATTCAGAATTAACCCTTTTATTCATTAAATCGTTCAATTCAATCCAAGGACACACATTTAGGGCTATTTACAAATTAACCCTCACATTTGCACAATTTATCAATTTAGTCCATTTTTCTCAAAACATCAAATTCACAAAATCAACATATACACATACTTAGCCGAATGCATGTACATCTCATTCAAGCCCATATTTTCCATCAAATTTGCAACTTAGTCCCTCAAATTACTATTTTCACAATTTAGCCCTATTTAGCTAAATTCATCAAAACTTCAAGAACAAAGTATGTTCATTTAGCTCAAATATTTTATTTAACAACTAAACTCATCTCAAAACTCAACATATCAAAAATGGCATCTCACACAAACATCATCAATTCATCAAATTGAAACATGGGTTTTGTAGCTCTCGAAGCAACGATTACAAAAACGTAGAAATTATCAAAAACGGATCAAAAACTAACCTTCAATTCAAGCTTGTATGTGCCGAATGTAAAAGAGCTTTTAAACCTTTCTTTTCTTTTGATTTTCGATGGAAAAATGGATGAACTAAAGTCCATATTCATGTTTTATTATTATTAATCCATTTAATACATCAATTCCTATTTACCCTTAATGATTCACTAATATAAAACACTCATAACATATCCACTACTGTCTATGCCTTTATTCATTGGCTAAATTGCAACATAAGGACTTCATTTTAATAAAGCCATGTCAATATAAACCTTTAACAAATGGCAAGTCACTTTTGCACTTAACACGATTTAGCCCTCTTCTCAAATTTAGCACACAAACGGACAAATAAATTCATGGAACTTTAACACATGCTTAATCACACACAGTAGACACAGAAAATAATATTAAAATATTTTTCTAACTCGGATTTGTGGTCCCGAAACCACTGTTCCGACTAGGGTATAAACCGGACTATTACAGGTTTTGACTTAGTTTTAGGTGTTTTGGGTAATTTGTCTCAGTGTCGCGACATCCAGCCTTCAATGTCGCAACATCCAAGTCAGTGTCGCGACATTCGAAGCTAGTGTCATGACATCTGAGTTTAGTGTTACAATATTAAGCTTACTGTTTTCAGTGTTGGGCATTAAACCTGTTTACCTTGTTTTGTTCCGATTAAACCCAAAATGACCCTGTTTGCAACCAAACTTTAAAGTAAGCCAAAAAAAAACTTAAATAGATATAAAAAAGATTATTTATGTTAAAATTGTAACACCCCAAAACCCAACCTAGAAGTTTAGACCATACTCCGAAGGTTACATTGGCCACCAAAAGTGGCAGAAACAAAAACTTTAATTCACACCAAGAAAACCCTTTTTGTTCGTTATGCTTGAAACAACCTTAAATCGGCGTCGAAACATTCAGAAATAAAACCATAGTTTCTAAAGTTCAGTTTAGATAACATTTTACGAAAGTTCCACATAAAAATTTTGTACCACAGTTTATATAATCGTTTCACAACCGACTTAAAACTGAACGTATAAAACTTATGTAATTTTACTTAAACCGAAACAAATCATATCTTTCTGAGACCTCCAATACGCCAAGTCTGGCTTCCAAAATACAGAAAGTACCTGAAAGGAAGAAACACTAAGGGAAGGTAAGCTACACGAGCTCAGTGTGAGTTAGAAACCAAAAGTAATTAGCCAACAGAGTAACACATTAAATATTAAGATTAGTAACAGCACACGAATCACATACAAAGGGAACTCAAATCGGTAACATTCAACATACAAATTTGTATTCAAAGCATTCCAAACACACATTAAGTAAAACACTTATTATAATATATTAACTATTTCGTCAATATTCCAATGGCCACAAAATCAGATATATATATACACAGATGCGCAACAGCTGTAATGAGTCAAAAATCCCACCCCACCAACCAAACACCGCTTCGTCCACCCTGCACACCATATAAGGGCTACAGAAAGCTCGTCCATCCTGCACACCACATAGAACCATAATAGGCTCATCAACCTTACACACCACAATGCGAAACTTAGCTATTGAATTAACAAAATGTAGCTGAGCTAGCATATGTATAGTACAGTGCGGTAAATCGCTGTACGAAATTGGATCAGTCTTCTTTCTCTCTATAACCAAACCCCAAAGTTTTCATGCTAAGGCAGCAATACAGACAATACGCAGACATATATACAGAAACAGACATTCACGTTTCCAGTTGCATAGAATCAGATTTGATTGCACTAATATTTCAATGCTCAGTTATGAAAGCAACGAGAAATTCAGACTTCTACACCATATATACGAACAATTAAATTAAAGCCTATAATTGTACAATTAATCATGAATCCAAACTTGGCCGAGTCTCAAACACACTTACCAAGGCTTAACCGAGGGTCAGAACATACAAAAACATAAAACAAGTTAATTTTTAACACAGAACAAAAACTTGCGAAACAGGGCCACACTGCCATGTGCCCCCGCCGTGTGGAAGTGCCTAGGCCATGTGGAGGTCGACACACCTATGTGCAAGTTGTACACGTCGGTGTGGAGGAGACACACGCCCGTGTGACCCAATTACATGACCGTGTGAATAGCCCATGTAACTCTCTGTCCAAAATTGATAAAACAAGGTGCAAAGTAGACACAGCCGTGTGGAAATCTCACACACCCGTGTGGCTAAAGGACATGGCCGTGTGACTAAGGCACACGCCCATGTGAAAATTGATTAAAATTCTCAAAAGTCAACCACACAGCTCTGTAGAACCAATATTCGTCCAAATCCCTAATTCCCATCTCACACGGCCGTGTGAACCGCCCGTGTGCGGCACATGCCTGTGTGGTCACGAAACCACACTGAAACAAGCTGAAAAATGCGCTCTTGGCAATGAAATAGACCCCCAACCTTTGGTAATTTATAAACATACCAGAACACCTAGATTTTTATATAATTCAATAGTAAAACAACACTTTTGATTAGTTAATTTTAGAAACACACACAGAATTCGTTGAGTCCTATAGAATCAAACCAACAATTTGATAACAAAATTGGAGAGTTTCTGAACACACACCTGAATTCATGACTAAAACCCCACAATAACCTCAATCTGAACTTCAGACTAACACGCACAAACAAAAACAAAATCCATCAGAACATGAAGTTTGCAATACCAATTTAGATGAAAATCAAAGCAATCCAACTCAAGCTACCCTTACCCGGAAACTCCTGTCGACGAAATTATAAAACAATAACTAATGACGACCACAAAAAATAATCGGAATAGAACATAAAGCAAAAAGGGAAAAATAGAGGAAACAAGAAAAGAAAAAAGAAGTTAACAAAAAGAAGAAAAGGGAATCGTCAGAGAAAGAGGAAGAGAGGAATGTGAGAACGTGGAAAAATTTGGGATAACTCCCTATTTCAGATAAATAAAAAATTAAATTAAATTAAAAAACAAATAAATAAGTATTGAGACTTTTGACAAACTAAAATAAAATTAACCCCTCCAAAACACTCATGAGGATTTAAACACGAGACCCAGAGATGAACCTTCACACTCACAACCATCGAACTAATAGGCTCATTCTGACATTAAACGCAGAAACAAACACAATTATTCAACCTACTTACTTGCCATTACGTCAAACCTCAAAACTTCTAACCCCAAAATCCAAGGTGTTACAAAAATAAAGTCTTGAAACTAATGCTCAAGTTTAGTTAGCTTTGGTGTCCACATGTGACATCTCTTGATTGGGACGTATCGATTTATTTGGGTAAGAGGTGTTACAAAATCCTTAGTTAAGGTATACCAAAGTAGTAGAAATAGGCAATTGAGTCCAAACCATTATAAATCGAATTATCTAAAGTTTTTTTTTCCTTCCTCATTATCTAAAGAAGTTTGCAAAGATTTTTAAAATACTAACTTACCCCATCTTGATATTTTTTTGACCTAACAATTACGTTGAAAAAAAAAAAACACCTAAAGTTAGATTTGATACAAAATATCATTATTCATTATTTTAAATTTTTAAATAATATTTTAAAAATAAGCTATATGATTTAATTTTAATTTCTAAAATTAAAAAAAATCAAAATACCAAAATTTAATACCGTCCACACTATTTAAAAATTGGGCAAACTACAAAAATAGTTACCTAACTATGCATTTGGTTCTATTTCAATCACCTAACTACTAATTTTTTCGATTTAGTTACTCAACTTTCTAAAATTAAATATTTTAGTTACTCTCCCCGTTAGTTGTCATTAAATGAGTGATAGAAAGCTGGTGCCGGCTTTTTTTATTAGCCTAATAACAAATTTAGCCATCCAATATTTACACATTTTATCAATTTGATCTTAAATCTAAAAAATTCAGCAAATTTAGCCTTCAATGTTTACAAAATTTGTCATGTTAGTTTGAATTCTAAAAAGTTCAATAAATTTAACCTCAACATTTACAAACGTTTTCAATTAGTTCTAATTCTAAAATTTAGAAAAATAATAAAAATATTTAAAAAACTTCATTTTCTTAATATTCCTTAGCTAACCCCAAAAACTCGCTGAACAAGAAGAGTATTCAACGCCATTTGTATTGTGCTCGTTTTAAACTAATGTCACCTTTGTGTGTAAGGTAAAAAATTAAGTTGGCTTAAATCCAACTATCCAAGTGTCATATTTTAGATTAATATCATATTATTCAATTCCCCCCTAAAAAGTTAACAATTTTTTAAACTATTACAAAATAATTATTTTGAATTTTTCTTATTTTAAAAAATACAGAGATCTAATATTTGAGTAGAGAAAATAATATAAAGTGCAATCTTTCATGAAAAGAAAAACCTAGAAAAGTTATTTTTTGTTCGCCTTATTTTTTCTAACTTGAACATGTCATTAGTAACTTTTAAACTTGCGTAGTCCAAATACGTCAGTCAACTGACCAAAGTCGCATAAAATCTAGTCTATGATTTGAAAATACGAGCTGAGCTGAATCAAGAAAGATGACTTTGTCGATTCCATGTCCCATTGACATGTCCAACTAATACCCCTCAATCCATTTTGTGTCATTTCTTTTTGAATCATTTGATATATATATATATTAGTATTTATGTTTTGGTTTTTATTTATACATTTTAGTTTTTTAAATCACTTTTTCTATTTTTTTATCGTAAAATGATTTTCTTTTAAAATTTCCTTTTAAAATTAAAACTAAAATTATAAATTTTGTAAGGGTTAAATTTGTTTAATTTTTTAGATTTAAGATTAAATTAATAAAATGTGTAAATATTAGAGAGTTAAATTTATTATTAAGCTAATAAAAAAAATACCACATCACCTTTTCATCACTCAGCTAATAGCAACTAAAGGAAAATGACGAAAATATTTAATTTCGAAAAATTAAATAGCTAAATCTAAAAAGTTAATATTTGAATGACCAAAATAAAATCAAAACCGTAATTAGATGACTATTCTGAAAAATTCACATCCAAACCATTGTCCTATCTCAAAACATTGCAACTTTTTTATACTTATAAGAAACTCAAAATATTAAATTAAATACCCAAACATGTAAACTGAATTCTTCATCCCCATTTAAAATACAAAAGCCAAAACATATGTTACAGTACAGACACTGAATTTTAATAGGGAAAACTAACAATTTGCTTCTTCTTTTTTCCATTTTCCAACTCAATCACTTCTCAAACTAGGGAAACAATGTGACTCCATTTATATACATCTTCGAGTTGTTTACCTCTACTTTTTCATTATTAAGTCAAACTAAGCCAACTAAATTAGTCTTGGCTTCAAAATTTGTATATCAGACAAACTTCTTGTTTCCTTAAACCTGGTTAGCCTTCATCATCATCAGCTTTGTTTGCACCCACATGTACAACTTTCCAATTCTTTGTGGAGTTTCTGCAAAAGTACAACCATAAATGTCTTAAGATTTTGTCTCACAAAAAACACTTGGAAATTAAGGATTTAAGTCCCCATGTGCAACGCCCTTGGATTCCAAGCCCTAATGATATTATTTTTTTGGCCATGAGAAAATTAAATTGAATATACCCTACCATGCACATGCACACACGCATATAGATTCCGTATCATTATCCATATAATATTCAGAAGCATGATAACGATCTTGTTTGAAGCTCAGCATGACATATTTACGAACCTGAACTTCGTTTTGAAGGCCTTTAATATGCTGCACAGCCAAGTCCAGCATGTCTGCATAGCTCGTTTGCTGCAAGAAGATTTTAACGATATGTCATCTTTGTCTAAAATAATATATATACATTACAATTTGTATCCTATTCATGGTAACTTGAAGACCATAAACCACAAAGGTAATGAATGATTTGAAGCAACTTAAATATAGATTCAATCTAAGGGCTAGAATAGAAATATGTGATTACCTTGTCCATGTTAGGAACAAGCTCTTGTAATTTCTTCAGCTTCCCACTTATTCTTGTTCTTCTCTCCTGTTCATATATAAGAAGTTTTAATGATGCTCAATATGATTTCTCATTCTTTAGAGGATTACTCTTTCCTCATGCATCATAATAATGTACACTCTATAATTTATATAAATACTCTTCAAGTCAACCATACGAGCAAGTGGCGACGAGCATTATCAATTATCGGACCACTATTTATTTATGACTATTAGACAAGCTGTCCACTATGCCTATAGAACCAACAAATACAAATGCAGATAATGTTCTGGCACTCATTAGAAGTCGTCTTGTCTTATCATACTTGTCACCTACGCCTTGAAGGAGCAGAAATTTTACCATAATTTCATGCCTCAGTGATGCATCAGGATATGTGATTTATGCAATGTATCAAGTACCTTGTTTTCCATTTTTCTTTCATATATATCATTGGTAACTTCCATTTATATGCACATCAAATAAAATTTCGAGCCAAAAGACAAGGGTATATATATATATATATATATATATATATATATAAAGGGAAATAAAAATATCAAAAACTGGTTCTTCCTTACAGGATCATGCCTATCAATGTCAAACGTTTCATCCTAGAAAACTATGTTAGAAATAATGAAGGATGGGATTCATGGATGTAATAAACTCATCGGCATCATACAAACTATAGGGGATAGCCCTGAAAAATGTTATGAGACAGAACTGGCTATTTAAAAGACTATAGGTTGGTCTTATGAACCTATACATCTACAGATATTACTAAGAATAAACAATTCGATTTGTAGGCAGCTATTGAATTTTAACTTACTCTTTCAGCAATGCTTCGAGGGTGAGTGGCACAACCACGCTTGGCTCGGATTTTGCAGGGCACGGAATCTTCAGGAATGTGTAGCAGCTTTTCAACTGTAGCCATCTCGAGTGTCGTTTGGGGCAAGCTAAACTGAAATAAAGAACGAACGGAAGCATATAAGGCAATAGTAAGAAGTAAATGACATGACTGCAAAGCACATTACTATTTGCTGCAAATCATGCTCCTATTTTTCAAAGAACCATTAAGCTAAGAATGAGATATAATGGCCTCCTGAATGTTCATTTTCTTGGTAAACAAACAACATTAAGTAATTCTTGATGGAGTATGTACCTGAGTTTCCAAGGCATTGAAACAGTTATAAATATCGCCATCAAGATTTTTAGCCCTCTTGCTTGATGGGGCAGAAAACACAATGGAGTTTGTATTATCCCATGAATCCATTCCAAAGCCAGCAGCAGCAAACGAATGTGCAGGATTTTGGTGGTTACTGTTAGAACTAACACCATCCACAAGATTCTCACTCACTTCAGAGATCTGAGAAAGAGAATCTTGCCTAGTGAAACTCAACTGGGACTTCAACCTTGACACTCCATGGCCACCATTACCACTGCCTTGAGAGCTATAATTTCTGTTGCCCATCGTAACAGAAAAACCTGCAATGATCATGTTTAGTTTTTGCTGCAACAGTCATTCACAGAAAAATAATATAGATAGCTTTGGAACAATTGAAATATATTATGTTTTGCTCGAACATAGGTATAGGCATATTTCATATTGGATACATATCCAAATTTGATACTCACACCCAAATCCAATTTTGTGAAATTCATATGAACCAATAAAATCTACAATCTAGCAGAAAAGTTAACTTTAGACTTGTAGATATGTAGTAAACTTTTCATAGGTATAGGCATGGTTTAATTTATGACAAATGCCCATTTAAATAATACTTTTTAACTTAATAATTTTTAATTTCTGGTTAAATAGATATGTAGCAAGCCGTGCATATAATCAATATCATACTTGAATTTGAATTTTAAGTATTATGAGCATGTGTTGATACATGTGTTGATACATGTGAAGAAGGGATATGGCATAATATAAACTTCTGAAATATCCTACACATAACTTTTTCTAAAATGTACGGCTTGCGACCTAGGATCCCTTTGGATGCATGGATTGGCTGAGGAATATGAGTTTTTCTATTTTTGGGCAAACTTGAGGTCATAATTTTTAAATTATAAAAAATTATAAAATGGTGACCCAACTATTAGTAATCTTCTTTTTTGGTCACTTATATCACCAGCTAGCTAACATAAAAATAGAAACTCCCAAAAATCCAAGATAATTGAATGATCAGAAAAGACAAAATTGAATAGTTGAGTGACCATTTTGTAACTTTTCATTATTGAGTAATCAAAAAATAAATTTATTAATATTTGGATGACTATTTTATAATTTTTCATAATTAAGTGATAAAAAAATATAATTGAGTGACTACTAATATAATTCACCCTTATTATTTTGAAACATTTATTTTCGACATTCATATCCAGATTAAAAACGAGGATATAAACATTCAAAAACATAAAAATTTTAAAAAATAAAAAAAATAAATCTATCGTATAGAACACAAACTTATATCTAATATTTATATTTCAAATCCGAATAATATGAGTAAAAAGGGTACATTAAACATTATAGTATAGTGGGATCCCTCTCATCCTCGTGCAAATGGGCATTTAGACGATATGAACAACTCTAAGCTTCAAGTCCCTCTCACCCCCACTGAAGTAATGTCAGATCGAGCTACAAAGCTCATCTATCTTTACTTTATTTCAACTTGTCCAACTTGCACATCATAAAATATTCACCCCCCATAAAAGGCATAATATACTATATATTTTATGCATCTATATCGATTTCCATAAAGTAAAATAAAAGCATAATGTTTGGATCCCTGAGAAATTGGTGGGGACATGTGTGGCACGTGATTGATGCCCTGTAAGATCTCACCGGCCAGCAAAAAACCATGGTGGGTTGCATTGATTGGCTATCTATAACTTTCCCTAACCAACCATTAATTTCATTCGTTCTTTTATTTTTCATTCTCTTTTGCTCTTTACCCACCTTTTTGTATTCATTCAAGCAACACACAAACACACTATCAAAGCTTTTGGATTATTTATTTCTATGTTTTTTGATTAGATCTGTGTGCCAGATATATACAGATTAATAAGTATCATATTCAGTACAGTAATTGACAATTTTATCTATCATTTCTAATATATTAAATGAAACAAATTATGAATTTTTGAAGGATTAAAAGTGTAAACTACAACACCCCATGTTGAAATACACTTTTTTACTTCAAAGTGCCTTTGTCTTATGCAACATTTAGCTCTTTAACTATGCAGTCTAAAGATAGATCAAAAAGAAAATAGTATAATTTTATATCATTTCAACTTTTAAACTCTAAAAGAATTATACAGCTGTTGTGAATAAAAATTATTTAAAACTTACTAAAAAAGTTAAAAAAATTTATTAGTAGTACCAAATATTAATTCATCTATTTAAAAAATAATTATCAGCAAAATTTAAGAAGCTAATGTGTATTTATTTATTAATTTTTATTTTTAATGTAATTTAAAGATACTTGACAACTTCTGTTTAGGGTTGAGAAAAAATGATCGAAGAAACAAAAATCAATCCAAACCGATTATCTGGATCAAATCAAATCAAATTTTATTTTTATTTAATTTATAATTAATTTATTTTTTTCTTATGATGTAAAAAGAAATATTTTATATTTAAAATAATACGTACAAAATTATTTTTTAAAAATATCATATAAAATTTCTTGATTATTTTTTATTTGTTTGCAAAATTAATTTTTGGTAAAAATATTTATGAAGAAAATATTAAAACTTTATGAGTGAAAAAATCATAAAACAAACCCTATTTTATAAAATTAAAATTGAAAGCCGGAAATTCAAATTCAGTATTAAAAACCCACTTTGACAAGCTAGTAAATTTTTTTTTAAAAATGGAAATAACCCAGTTTTGCTTTGCTTCATTCAAGAACTAAAATGTTTAATCAATATTGAAAATGGACGTTGAAATATAACATTTTGGAGATTAATAATTATTAAAGACAACAAAGTAAACTAGATTAGGATTAATAAAAATAAATTTGCAACGGTAAATCATGAGCTACATAAGACACCAAATCAAATTAAAGCAGTCTTTTCTTTAAAGGTGAGATTCATTATTACTCAAATTTTCGTAATTAAATTGAAAAGAAAGTGACATTCGGGTCAACTTAAACATTTCGTCAACGCTTAGCATAATAATGCCGGTGAATTATTCAGGCCAATGAAAGCCACCAATCAAAAGGAAAGGAAGTCATAAAAAGTCAAAAATACCCCTAAGTAGATAATGATTAATCAGATAAACAAGGACAAAACGGTCGCTTTCAAAAGGAAAAAAAAGGGAGGAGGCGTTACCGTTTTCCGATGTGAGGTGACTAAGGAAACCGGCGGGGGAGCTGCGTTGTCTGAGCAGAGAGGAAGAAGAAGGTGCAGGGTAAGATCCATGGGGATGATGCGGAGGAGGATGAGGAGGAGCAGGAGCAGCAGCAGCAGCTGATTTAGGCTCTCGCGGATCGTTGGATGAGCTGACTTTACAAGTTGACTCTGATGTTAAAGAGGAGGAGTCAGCGGCGGAGAAGTAGTGGCCGACGAGGTTAGGATCCGCTCCGATGACAGAATCAACGGCGTTGGCCAGAAAGGAGCCGGGAGCAGAACCGTAACGGGTGAGCCCGGATTGACCCATGGGCTTTTGAGACGAAGATGATGGATACATGGCTTTGGTAGCGTGGAGAAATGGAAGAACTAGGAAGGGAAATTATATAAGTAAAAGGAGAAATCTTCTTTTTTTCAAAGCTCAACGGAGTACATAAAAATGGAGGGATGGTTTGGATGCTTGATAGGGAAATGTCGTATGGAGGGTATGCTTCCATCACACGGTGGTGATTTTTGTTACGTCACCACAACTAAATTGTTTTTTAGTTCTTATCTGAGTTGGCATAATTCACGTGCTCTTTGATTTTTCTTTTTTTGTTCTTTTGCCGAGTTGGACTATTGTTGATTTTATTATTAATGACATTTTAAGTGAAAACTTTACTTTTATTTAAATAATTTTATTGTCAATTTTGATTGGAGTCGTCTAATAAAATTATTTTATTATTTTATATTATAACTACATCTAATTTTTATTTACTTTAACTTCTCTTAATTTATAAAAATTAATAACTTAATCTAATCTCATCAATTTAATCCCTCCACTTTTGCTAATTTGTTGTCCATAAATTCTTAAATTTTTGATCGTTACTAATTTTGTATATATAAATTGTTGAAGTTGGTAGGGGTAGGTAACCCAAAAATAACAAAAATAAAAAAAATAAAAAATCAATTGAGTGAAACCATAAATTAATATATAGTAAAATTGCATTTTGTCCTTCAAAATAAAAAAAATTCAATTTAATCCTTTTATTAGTAAAAAAATTATAAATTGATACATATAAACTTATATTTTGATTTATGAAAAAAATTATAATTAAATCTCGGCCCTTGCTAATTTTTCTATTCGCTCTTGTTTAAAGTATTACCCGAATGGGCGAAATTCTAAGTTTTGATAAAGTAGACCGCATTCTAACAAATGAATAAAGGAGCTATCAATTTTCAAAACGTAAAGGGATGAAGTTTAAAATTGAAGTTTATAAATAAAAATAGAATACATTTTATGTAGAAAATTTCATTAATCTTACAAAGTAAATAAATTTGATGGGCAAAAAGGTAATATTTAGATTTATATTCTAATTTGTTAATTCATTTTTCACAAAAAAAAAAATCATTTGCATATAAAATAAACTTTACATGTTAATAATAACTAGTATAGTTTCCAACTCATGCGGGTTAATTAATTTTGAAGGTTACAACATTTTCCAAGTTTCTATACTCTTTGTATATTTGAAATTTAATCTCTATTTTTTAAAGAATTTAGTTCCTTTATTTTTCAAACATAAAAATTCAAATACAATTGTTAACACCATTAAAATTCTTCTCTTAAATTTGTTAGTGTGACATTATAAACTTAGAAAAAGAAAGTACCTACTCATAATCATGTCACAAAAATGGACTTAAATTTAACAAATAATTTAACGATGCTAACAATTCTTTAAATTTATGTTAGCATTTTGATTAGAATAAAATATTTAGATTAACTAATGATATTATAAACGTTGAGACACTAAATTATATAAAAAAAAATTCAAATATAAAGATCGAATCTCAAAGTTTAACATAGTATAGGGACCAGAATTGAAAATTGACTATTTTTATATAATTAAAAAGTAGAAGGAACCAAAATTGAAAAGTAGTCATTGTTGTTAAGAATGTCAAAAATGAAAAAGAGAAGCAAGGCAAATGTCAAAAAGAAGAGGGACTAAAATTAAAAATTAACCATTGTTATTAAGAAAAGTAAAAAGGAAGAAAGCGCCGGGTGTCTCGAACGAAAGAGTTTAGGGCTTTCCATATATAGTAGTATATATTTCTGGTAATATATATATATTTAAAATATACATTTATATTCTTAAATAGTCAAATCAGTGTATATACAAGAATCAATATTAATTCCTGTATCATCATTTTAAATAATTAAAAAAAAGTAGTATTGATAAAATAATTTTCCCTTTACTTAATTTAGGTTGAAAATCATCCATTTCTTTAATTAAAAGAAATATAATCTAATTTCCACACAACTTACAATTATATAGAAAAAATATAGAATGGAGCATTCATAATCTTTAATTAAAAGAAATATTATCTAATTCCCACATATAATGGAGCATTCATAATCTTATATAGAAAAAATGGTGTTCCCAAGAAGTCAAAACAAATGGAAAGGGGGACCATATGATTAACAGTCATACTCATACATTGAATTAAACCTAACTTATGAGAAAGTTGAGTTAACCTAGCAAGCATTCTATTTATTTATTTATTCATTCATTAACAAACATCCCCATTTTTTATTACTGCCAAGTGGACTCACTACTTCCTTTCCCATTGAATAATTAGAACTAAAAATAACATTAACAAAAATCTTGTCTATTTATGTCACAGTCCAATGAAATTTAAGTGCATGTGATGGTTCTTTGACAACTATAAACCAATCAAAACTTCACAATCTTGGAGGAACTTTCCTTTAACAATTTCAACTAATTGGTTGACCATTTCAAACTACTAGTATTGAGGGTCTTTTATATATAACATACCATTTCAATCATCGCATCACAAATTCATTTTTTAGTTTCTTTCCAATTTTTCTTTTATACATCTATCATGTAATTTTTAGTACACAAAACTCCAAATCACTTTGGTAATAAGTTTACACAAAATTTTAGCTCGATTACTATGAGTATTATTGTCAATGCAGGAGGATGTGGGTTCGATTATGCTGAAACCAATTATCTTCCTATTTATGCTCCTATTTATGGGTTGGGGAGAGATTATGGGTAGTTCTAGATATTGTGTCAAAAAAAACAAATATGACCGAAATCTATAACATATAATGAAATATTCAAATAAAAAAAGTTTACAGAGAAAATTACTTTTTTTTAGTATACTGCTTATTTCTACCATTATTTTCTACCAGAAAATTAGAGGAACAAATTTCGAGTTAGTTGAGTTTATAAGCCTTATTTTATCAATCTAATTTAATTTTTTTTTCAAATCAATTTAAGTAAAATGAAATTCGAGTTAAGTTAAATTGAGTGAAATGATTCGAGTTAAACTAAAAAAAAATGTCAAATTAAAATTTTGTTATAACATAACTAATTCCATGTTAGAGCACATAAAATTTAAATAATGTATATTTGTAAACTCTTTCAAATCTACTTAGATCCTCAAATTTATTATTGTTATTTTTAGTTTTAAGTTTTATATATTCTTTATAATTTTTATTTTTATTTATATTTTTTTTGAAATTTTAGAATTTTTATAAATATTTTGAAATTCTTTTAAAGAGACTATTTTTTTTTCGAAATTGATAGGGACCAAAAATACATTTATATCAACCTATTATTTAAGTTATTCGAATTATAAAATTTAACTAGACTCAAATTCAATAAAATAAATTACTTATTTGAGTTGATTTAAAAAATCGAATAACTTGATTTTGATTAATTCAAAATTTAAAAATAAATTTAATTTTTTAAATTGAAGAAAAAAAACGTATTTTTATTTGCTACTTCTAATATTGCTTGAAAGATGAATTTTGGAATTGAAATTATGGGTTCTCAAATCATGTGCGATTAGGGTTTTTAATTGATTTTGTATAATTAGACGCAACATGGAAAAAAAAAAAAAAAAGGCCCTAATTTTATTGATTATAAAATAATTTTCTACTTTACTTTTATATAACTAAAGAATTTTCAATTTAAATTGTTTATGGATTTGATTTGTAGTTTTAAATGTTGAGTCTAAAATCAAATTCGGCTTCCCCATATTTTAAAACGTTCTTGTGATCGATGTTAATATTTTAAAATTAAATAATTTTTTTTTTGTTAATAAAACAATATCAAATTTTAGACTAAGAATGTTGAATTGAAAAGTTCTTAGGCTTAATTAAAATAAGTCTAACGATTTATTTGGCTCTTCAACTTTATAAAAAAAATTACTTTAGTTCTTAATTTAATTTTTTTCTCTTTTTTTTAATCTTTAAATTTGTATTGTTAGTCAAATCAACCCAAAATAAATAAAAAGTTAAACGTATGTTAACACTGCTGATGTGACATCTATGTAATAGTCCATGTAAATCTCATGTTAGCAATTAATTAATTTTTAATAATTTAAAAATATTGTTTTTATATTTTTATACTTTTTAAATAAATTTTAATCTTTTTAAAAAATACTTTTTATGAATTTTTTAATTTTTAAAATTTTAAAAAATTAATTAATTACTGATGCGGCATCCACATAATATGCCACATTAGTAAAATTAATAGACTTTAATTTTTTATCCATTTTGGAGTGATTTGACAAACAATGCAAGTTTAAGGGCCAAAATAGGTGAAGATTTAAAAAAAAATTAATTAATTATTGATGTGACATCCACGTATATGCCACATCAGAAAAATTAATAGGCGTTAAATTTTTCATCCGTTTTGGAGGGATTTGACAAACAATACAAGTTTAAGGGACAAAATAGGTGAAAATTAAATAGAAGGCTAAAATGACTTTTTTTCTTTTGTAAAGTTGGAGGACTAAATAAGTCATTATACATTGAAATAAATATGTTAGGTCCTTTTACAATAAAAGAAAAAGAAAATAAACATTGAGAGAATAGAGGTGTATAGAAAATTTGTTTTGAACCAAGAGGCATATAGAAATATAGACATGAAGGTTTATGTAATATTAGAGATGTTCTATAGACAAAAGAGAGATAAATGACTTGATTGAGTCTTAGCTTAGTTGGCATTGGCATTGGCATTATTTAGTGCAAGAGGATGTGGGTTCAAAAGCGTTAAAGCACATTTATCCTCCTATTTAAGGTTGGGCAGGGGTTGTAGGTAGTTTTAGTGTTACATGTTGTAGTTCAGAGCCCGTGACCATAGTACAAAATGCATCCCATGAAGGTCTATCGTTTATATGGAGATTATTTGACCCACGAGAGCTAGATCAATTCAAAGAGCTATTGAAGAAGCCTGTCCGTTTGAAGCTTGGGTGACCCATGATGCGAATATGGAAAGCTAGGCTACCTTGGTAATTAGGGAAACTAATCCTAGAATATTGAGGAAAATCATATCTTGTAAGATTAGATGTGATTTGATATTGTAAATCTTGTAAATCCCTTAATTGTAGGGATAGGCTTAATATCGTCCGTCGATGTAACTTGATATAGATCGTCGATTTTGGGGGAGCTCAACTATAAATAAAGAGCTTCCCCCTCACTTTGTAAATCATCCATTATTTCCTATTTCTGTTCATTAAGCCTTCTTTTGATTTGTGTTGCTTCCGTTATATAAATTGGTGCTTTGGTGGAATTATTTGTAAATCCTCAATTGTTTGGTGGTTAGGCTGACTTAGGCATGTTTGAAACGAAATGATCGCCTAAGGCTACACGGATTGCGAGACTAAAATTCTAGCCCTATAAAAAGTGGTATCTGAGCTTGTGTTGTGAAGGCACCATTAAGATGTCGAAAGAAGTTGCCGATCAGAATAAGTCAAAAGAGACCTATTGGTGGGCTAGAAAACCAATCCTATTGAAGGAAAATTTTTCAGCTGTAGAAGAACAAGTAGTCAAACTCGAGGAGTCTATGGGGTAATTGAAAGAATCACTCAAGGATTGGTGGGAACAATCCAGGGACTATGTGATGATGTCTCTCAATTTCAATGTGAAAAAGGTATGAGAGTTGTTAAATTCCACTAGGAATAAGCTGATGGAGAGGAATGATGCTCTCGAGGCCATGGCGATGGCTTTAAAGAAGGAAACAATAGCACAACGAAGAATTTGAGCACAAGAATAAAGGAGCTTGATGGAGAACTTGCTTTGTGTCGAGCAACCGTGGGGAATGGAGTGCCAAGTGCAACACTCAATTATGAGGTAAATGTTCCAAAGTTGAAAGAGTTTGTGGGGACAATGTTTTCATGAGATGTGGGTAATTTCTTGTAGAGGGTGGAGCACTACTTCTGTGCCAAATGCATTATGGAGGATGCGATTAAGGTAAGCATTGCTTCCAAGTTTCTCACTGATATTGCACTTTTATGGTGGCAAGACAAGTCCATAGCTAAAAGGCATAGTGAGATTAGATGTGGGAAGAGTTCCAATATGATTTGAAGGGGAAATTTATCCCGAATTTGTCGAGGAGGAAGCTCAGGCAAAGTTGCGATGGCTTACGCAATGAGGCACAGTGGGGGAGTATGTTCGAGAATTCGAGGAACTCATGCTTCAAATTTCAGATGTGATCGAGATTGAAACATTTCTTGCTTTCAAGAATAAGTAAAACTATAGATCAGATAGGAATTAGAATGAGGAGGTGTCCAAGAGTTGTCGAAAGCCCTGATAGTAGAGGAGTCCATGGTCAAATTGGGTCTAGGGAAAGACAAGCTTGAGTCTTTCGAATTTGAGGAAATTGGTATATGTGGGTGGAACCATAAGAGAGATAATCGTAATAGCAATGTCAATGGTGGTAATGGGAAACCACAAGTTTGGAAGATAAAACCCAACAAAAAGAGGGGCAAGATCAAAAGCTTTCTTTGCGACAGTTCATATATGTTGAAGAAATGTCCGAAGAAATCCATGCTTTTTGAGAATGACAAGCTGGAAGGTAAGGCCGTGAGACTTGGGTCGAGTACAAAGGGTGTCGAAGCCAAAGAGGCCAAAAGTGATAAGCAGCCAATGTAGTGTTTCTTATGTCATAGTCTGTATAGGTTGCAGAAATTTTCGAAGAAGTCCGTCATCGAAGGGGACGATGGGTCAGACAAAGTGCCTAAAAAGCTTGGTTTGAGTGAAAGAAAAGTTGAAGCCAAGAGGGTAAAGAGAGCAAGAAGAAGTGAATGAAATGCTTCTTGTGCCATGGTTCACATGAATTACGAAACTGTCCAAAGCAATTTAATTCAACTGTGGTTAAGAAAAAGGCACATCAAAACTTGTTGAGTCATCGGAGAGGCTTCCACCTAAAGAAGAGGTAAGTTGGCATTGAACTTAGAGGAAGAAGTAGCGATGCAAACATTGAAGCTAAGACCAATGAGGCTCAATTCGAGGAAAGCAACTAAGTTTGCTGAGTCATCAGCGAGGCTTCCACCCAAGGAAATGGTGATTTGTGCATTAGACTTAAAGGAAGAAGTAGCGATGTAAACTTTGAAGCTAGGATCAATGAGGCTCATTTCTGTTGATTCATTAGAGGAGCTACCACCTATGGGAGAGATGGGTTGTGCATCAGACTTTGCAAAAGTGGTGATGCGAATTGGACAGTTGACCAGAGTAAATGCTATGAGTAAGGTACATTTCAAGCACTTTGATAGTGTTTTTCATTCTAACTTGTTGGCTTGGCAAGAATATAGAGGCCCTTTCAAAGTTCTTAAGTGATGAGGCTGAGGGACTGTAGGCATGCCGAAGCCTAGTTGTGAGAATCAAGAGGATCTTAATCGTAACGAGTCAGAATGTAGGCAAGTGACAGCCATGGCTTCTTGCCAACGAGATGTACTAATAAGTGGAATGGTTCGAGTTAAGAGATGATGAAAGCCAAGACAAAATTTTTGAAAAAATGGATGACTCGATTGTAAAACTAGTCAGGAAAGAGCTAAGACGATGAGAGAGTTTTGACATGAATCAAGTCAGTGCCATTTTGAAGGTGCAACGAGGGCGTTACGAGAATGGGTGGGGTAGAATGTTACGGGCAACAGTTCAAAGCCTATGAACATCACACAAAATGCATTCCATGGAGGTTTATCGTTTAGATAGGGATCATTTGAGCCCACAAGAGCTGGCTCGATTCAAAGAGCTATTGAAGTAGCTTGTCTATTTGAAGCCTTGGTGGCCCAATAATATGAATATAAAAAGTTAGGCTACCTTGGTAATTAGGGAAACTGTAACCCCCCGAATTTGGGCCTAGAAGAATTGGGCCTATTGAGCTTTGGGTCTCATAAAATTTTTAAGTGAGCAAGAAAATGAAAAATGACATGACGACTTTAAAGGTTTAATGAATTTGGAGTGTCTAGGTGTGTTGGAGAAGCTTTGGGTTCAAGTTTTGTGGTAGAGGATTCTTAATTTAATTAATTAAGGAATCAGGGTTGTGGGTAGTGGGTTTTTAGATAAAAATAAGTGAAAAATGGCATAAAGAAGCCTGTGGTGAAGTGGCTAAGTGACGCCACTAAGGTTTAGAGAGGTGGTGACATGTGCATGCAGGAAGGTATGAGGTTCGAGTGCTAGCTTAGCTTTATTTTGGAGTTTAATTTTAGGCTTCTAGAAGGCTGGAAGTAGCGTGTAGAGGGACTCTAAGGAGAAGTGGTCAGTAGAGAGAATTTAGGAGAAGGATAAGGGAGATATCATGGAGAAAATTTAGAAGATGAGTAGTGGATGAAGCGGTGTCGAATTGGACTTTAGGGGTGGCTAAATTCCGGCCATAGGCTATATAAATGTGTGTGTGCTGAATTTGGGGTCTAGGTAATGCCGAATTTTCCATTCTTTTTCTTTTCCTTGCCAAAACCTTATTTTTTCCACAACCGAAAATACCTTGCCTTATTGCCGAAATCTCCTATAGCCAAATCCCTTTTTACCGAATTCTTTCATAGCCAAACTCTTTTATTGCGAAGTATCATCATCTTCTCTTGCCGAAATCCCTATTAGTGCTGAATCTTTGTTGTTTTCCTCCATCAAAAATTGATTATTATCTACTATCAGTCAAGGTTAAAAGCCGAATCTCGTTCAGTAGCTATCTAGGCCGCAGGATCAAAAGTGGATTCAGTAAGTATTCAGTTAACCCCATAGTGTGTTTTGTTAAAAGCCGAAGGGCTATCTAATTTCTCATTGTCGTTAATCTTGTATTAACAAGGGTAAGGTTCAGAGATCGCAAGTGTGGTAAGGATCGTTAGCAGAGTGTAAGTGTACTCAACTCGATTATGGTTTAAGGAAATGGCCAAATATGAGTATGATCTATAGGGGTGACTTGTGTGGATTATGAGTCACTCGAAGTTTGATGGTGTATGTGTGAGTACAGATCTAGGGGATACTCGTGATTAGTAGCTAAGGAAGGGCTATTAGAACCCAGTGGCACACGGTAAGGTTACGGTAAGGCTTCGGCTTTTGGTGAATATTTTGATTAGGTATGGGTGATTGATTGAAGGTTGGTTGGTTGTAGGTTCAAGACCAAGGATAGTATAGCACGTTGCAATAACTAGGTGTGTACAAACACTACACACACATGATATCGGCAATGCTGAAAAGTCGAAAGTGACTAAATAGGCCCGGTGGGCCCTAAGGCTAAGTTTGATGAAATTGATTGATTTGGTTATATGAATTGAGTTAGACATGCATGTTACATGATCTAGAATTGTTTTGGGCTTAAGAGGCCATATCAATAAGATCTGGGCCTAATGGGCCATAAGGATGTGATTTGGGCGTAAAGGGCTATATGAACGTGAAATGGGCTTGATGGGCTTTATGGGGATGTAGACAAGTATGCTAGGGTTTAATGGAATTTAGGCCTAGTTCTAAACAACTCTTAAACCGCATAAGACTTAATCTAATAATTAAACAGGTCCATGGACAAGTCGCTGGGTTAGAGTGTGGCAACGGACATATGCATGTCTAGGATTGGATCTAGGGAGAGCTTGGTACTTAAGCGATCCTAGTGGCCCACCTCTTCTCTGGAATCCTACCTGGTGCGTAGTGTCTGTTCACTTTAGCCGCAAGGACTTGTTAATGGGCCAAAGTTCATAACTAAAACCCGAGTGGGACCAAATACCCCTGATTTGAAATTTACCAAAATATCCTTAGATTTGCAAAATTACTAAAATACCCCTGACTTGTAAAATTACTAAAATACCCTGATTTGTAAAATTAACAGAATACCCTTGATTTGCAGAATTACCAAAATATCCCTGATTTACTAAATTTCCAAAATACCCCTGTTTTGCAAAATCACCTAAATACACCTATAGGGTAGAATTACAAAAATACCCCTGGGTAGTGAAATGACTAAAATACCCTTAAGTGCTTAATGTGTGAGATTGTGTATGTTGCATTTGGGTGGTTTTGATGATACGGAGGAAGATTTGAGGATCGCATAGTCGCTTGACGATCATGGATCCACCGTTGGCTTTAAGCCCATTATAGCAGCTTTGCTGCAATGTTTGAGTGGTGCCGCTGCTAGTGCTACCTTTATGCGAATATGGAAAGCTAGGCTACCTTGGTAATTAGGGAAACTAATCCTAGAATATTGAGGGAAATCATATCTTGTAAGATTAGATGTGATTTGATATTGTAAATCTTGTAAATCCCTTAATTGTAGGGATAGGCTTAATATCGTCCGTCGATGTAACTTAATATAGATCGTCGATTTTGGGAGAGCTCAACTATAAATAAAGAGCTTCCCCCTCACTTTGTAAATCATCCATTCATTCATTGTTTCATTATTCTTTATGAATAAAAAGATATTGAGAGCATTTACTCAAACACATCTCATGCATTATTTTCTATTTCTGTTCATTAAGCCTTCTTTTGATTTGTGTTGCTTCCGTTATATAAATTGGTGCTTTGGTGGAATTATTTGTAAATCCTCAATTGTTTGGTGGTTAGGCTGACTTAGGCATGTTTGAAACGAAATGATCGCCTAAGGCTACACGGATTGCGAGACTAAAGTTCTAGCCCTATAAAAAGTGGTATCTGAGCTTGGGTTGTGAAGGCACCATTGAGATGTCGGAAGAAGTTGCCGATCAGAATAAGTCAAAAGAGACCTATTGGTGGGCTAGAAAACCAATCCTATTGAAGGAAAATTTTTCAGCTGTAGAAGAATAAGTAGTCAAACTCGAGGAGTCTATGAGGTAATTGAAAGAATCGCTCAAGGATTGGTGGGAACAATCCAGGGACTATGTGATGATGTCTCTCAATTCCAATGTGAAAAAGGTATGAGAGTTGTTAAATTCCACTAGGAATAAGCTGATGGAGAGGAATAATGCTCTCGAGGCCATAGCGATGGCTTTAAAGAAGGAAACAATGGCCACGACGAAGAATTTGAGCACAAGAATAAAAGAGCTCGGTGGAGAACTTGTTTTGTGTCGAGCAACCGTGGGGAATGGAGTGTCAAGTGCAACACTCAATTACGAGGTAAATGTTCCAAAGTTGAAAGAGTTTGTGGGGACAATGTTTTCATGAGATGTGGGTAATTTCTTGTAGAGGGTGGAGCACTACTTCTGTGCCAAAGGCATCATGGAAGATGCGATTAAGGTAAGCATTGCTTCCAAGTTTCTCACTGATATTGCACTTTTATGGTGGCAAGACAAGTCCATAGCTAAAAGGCATAGTGAGATTAGATGTGGGAAGAGTTCCAACATGATTTGAAGGGGAAATTTATCCCGAATTTGTCGAGGAGGAAGCTCAGGCAAAGTTGCGATGGCTTACGCAATGAGGCACAGTAGGGGAGCATGTTCAAGAATTCAAGGAACTCATGCTTCAAATTTTAGATGTGATCGAGATTGAAACATTTCTTGCTTTCAAGAATGAGTAAAACTATAGATCAGATAGGAATTAGAATGAGGAGGTGTCCAAGAGTTGTCGAAAGCCCTGATAGTAGAGGAGTCCATGGTCAAATTGGGTTTAGGGAAAGACAAGCTTGAGTCTTTCGAATTTGAGGAAATTGATATATGTGGGTGGAACCATAAGAGAGATAATCGTAATGGCAATGGCAATGGTGGTAATGGGAAACCACAAGTTTGGAAGATAAAACCCAACAAAAAGAGGGGCAAGATCAAAAGCTTTCTTTGCGACAGTTCATATATGTTGAAGAAATGTCCGAAGAAATCCATGCTTTTTGAGAATGACAAGCTGGAAGGTAAGGCCGTGAGACTTGGGTCGAGTACAGAGGGTGTCGAAGCCAAAGAGGCCAAAAGCGATAAGCAGCCAATGTAGTGTTTCTTATGTCATGGTCTGTATAGGTTGCGAAAATTTTCGAAGAAGTTCGTCGTCGAAGGGGACGATGGGTCAGACAAAGTGCCTAAAAAGCTTGGTTTGAGTGAAAGAAAGCCAAGAGGGTAAAGAGAGCAAGAAGAAGTGAATGAAATGCTTCTTGTGCCATGGTTCACATGAGTTACGAAACTGTCCAAAGCAATTCAATTCAACTGTGGTTAAGGAAAAGGCACATCAAAACTTGTTGAGTCATCGGAGAGGCTTCCACCTAAAGAAGAGGTAAGTTGACACTGAACTTAGAGGAAGAAGTAGCGATGCAAACATTGAAGCTAAGACCAATGAGGCTCAATTCGAGGAAAGCAACTGAGTTTGCTGAGTCATCAGCGAGGCTTCCACCCAAGGAAATGGTGATTTGTGCATTAGACTTAAAGGAAGAAGTAGCGATGTAAACTTTGAAGCTAGGATCAATGAGGCTCATTTCTGTTGATTCATTAGAGGAGCTACCACCTATGGGAGAGATGGGTTGTGCATCAGACTTTACAAAAGTGGTGATGCGAATTGGACAGTTGACCAGAGTAAATGCTATGAGTAAGGTACATTTCAAGCACTTTGATAGTGTTTTTCATTCTAACTTGTTGGCTTGGCAAGAATATAGAGGCCCTTTCAAAGTTCTTAAGTGATGAGGCTGAGGGACTGTAGGCATGTCGAAGCCTAGTTGTGAGAATCAAGAGGATCTTAATCGTAACGAGTCAGAATGTGGGCAAGTGACAGCCATGGCTTCTTGCCAACGAGATGTACTAATAAGTGGAATGGTTCGAGTTAAGAGATGATAAAAGCCAGGACAAAAATTTTGAAAAAATGTACGACTCAATTGTAAGACTAGTCGGGAAAGAGCTAAGACGATGAGAGAGTTTGACATGAAGCAAGTCAGTGCCATTTTGAAGGTGCAACGAGGGCGTTACGAGAATGGGTGGGGGAGAATGTCACGGGCAACAGTTCAAAGCCTATGAACATCACACAAAATGCATTCCATGGAGGCTTATCGTTTAGATAGGGATCATTTGAGCCCACAAGAGCTGGCTCGATTCAAAGAGCTATTGAAGTAGCTTGTCTATTTGAAGCTTTGGTGGCCCAATAATATGTATATAAAAAGTTAGGCTACCTTGGTAATTAGGGAAACTGTAACCCCCCGAATTTGGGCCTAGAAGAATTGGGCCTATTGAGCTTTGGGTCTTATAAAATTTTTAAGTGAGCAAGAAAGTGACAAATGACATGACGACTTTAAAGGTTTAATGAATTTGGAGTGTCTAGGTGTGTTGGAGAAGCTTTGGGTTCAAGTTTTGTGGTGGAGGATTCTTAATTTAATTAATTAAGGAATCAGGGTTGTGGGTAGTGGGCTTTTAGATAAAAATAAGTGAAAAATGGCACAAAGAAGCCTGTGGTGAAGTGGCTAAGTGACGCCACTAAGGTTTAGAGAGGTGGTGACATGTACATGCAGGAAGGTATGAGGTTTGAGTGCTAGCTTAGCTTTATTTTGGAGTTTAATTTTAGGCTTCTAGAAGGCTGGAAGTGGCGTGTAGAGGGACTCTAAGAAGAAGTAATCAGTAGAGAGAATTTAAGAGAAGGATAAGGGAGATATCATGGAGAAAATTTAGAAGATGAGTAGTGGATGAAGCGGTGTCGAATTGGACTTTAGGGGTGGTTAAATTCTGGCTATAGGCTATATAAATGTGTGTGTGCTGAATTTGGGGTCCTAGGTAATGCCGAATTTTCCATTCTTTTTCTTTTCCTTGCTAAAACCTTATTTTTTCCACAACCGAAAATACCTTGCCTTGTTGCCGAAATCTCCTATAGCCGAATCCGTTTTTACCAAATTCTTTCATAGCCAAACTCTTTTATTGCCAAAGTATCATCATCTTCTCTTGCCGAAATCCCTATTAGTGCCGAATCTTTGTTGTTTTCCTCCATCAAAAATTGATTGTTATCTACTATCAGTCAAGGTTCAAAGCCGAATCTCGTTCAGTAGCTATCTAGGCCGCAAGATCAAAAGTGGATTCAGTAAGTATTCAGTTAACCCCTTAGTGTGTTTTGTTAAAAGTCGAAGGGCTATCTAATTTCTCATTGTCGTTAATCTTGTATTAACAAGGGTAAGGTTCAGAGATCGCAAGCGTGGTATGGATCGTTAGCAGAGTGTAAGTGTACTCAACTCGATTATGGTTTAAGGAAATGGCCAAATATGAGTATGATCTATAGGGGTGACTTGTGTGGGTTATGAGTCACTCGAAGTTTGATGGTGTATGTGTGAGTGCAGATCTAGGGGATACTCGTGACTAGTAGCTAAGGAAGGGCTATTAGAACCCGGTGGCACACGGTAAGGTTACGGTAAGGCTTCAGCTTTTGGTAGATATTTTGATTAGGTATGGGTGATTGATTGAAGGTTGGTTGGTTGTAGGTTCAAGACCAAGGATAGTATAGCACGTTGCAGTAACCAGGTGTGTACAAACACTACACACACATGATATCGGCAATGCCGAAAAGTCGAAAATGACTAAATAGGCCCGATGGGCCCTAAGGCTAAGTTTGATGAAATTGATTGATTTGGTTATATGAATTGAGTTAGACATGCATGTTACATGATCTAGAATTGTTTTGGGCCTAAGAGGCCATATGAATGAGATATGGGCCTAATGGGCCATAAGGATGTGATTTGGGCGTAAAGGGCTATATGAACGTGAAATGGGCTTGATGGGCTTTATGGGGATGTAGACAAGTATGCTAGGGTTTAATGGAATTTAGGCCTAGTTCTAAACAACTCTTAAACCGTATAAGACTTAATCTAATAATTTAACATATCCGTGGACAAGTCGCTGGGTTAGAGTGTGGCAACAGACATATGCATGTCTAGGATTGGATCTAGGGAGAGCTTGGTACTTAAGCGGTCCTAGTGGCCCACCTCTTCTCTGGAATCCTACCTGGTGCGTAGTGTCTGTTCACTTTAGCCGCAAGGACTTGTTAATGGGCCAAAGTTCATAACTAAAACCCGAGTGGGACCAAATACCCCTGATTTGAAATTTACCAAAATATCCTTAAATTTGCAAAATTACTAAAATATCCCTGATTTGTAAAATTACTAAAATACGCCTGATTTGTAAAATTACCAGAATACCCTTGATTTGCAGAATTACCAAAATATCCCTGATTTACAAAATTTCCAAAATACCCCTGTTTTGCAAAATCACCTAAATACACCTATAGGTTAGAATTACAAAAATACCCCTTGGTAGTGAAATGACTAAAATACCCTTAAGTGCTTAATGTGTGAGATTGTGTATGTTGCATTTGGGTGGGTTTTGATGATACGGAGGAAGATTTAAGGATCGCATAGTCGCTTGACGATCGTGGATCCACCGGTGGCTTTAAGCCCATTATAGCAGCTTTGCTGCAATGTTTGAGTAGTGCCGCTGCTAGTGCTACCTTTGGAGTGTAGGGATGGGTGGGTTGATATTTATATCCCCGCAGGAGTGTAGGGTTGGAAGGGAAATGGACTGCAGGGTTGGATTTGGGATGGGTGCAGTGCATTCATGTGATACTGATGTGATGCGAGGTCATTGCGGGCTAAGGCCCAAGACCACGGAATTTGATAGGGCTTAGGCCCAATGTGATATTTGCATGTTGATTGGTTACCAAGGGTTGTACACATTGAGTTTCGAAACTCACACTCTTTTATTAAATGTTTCTGGTGACCCTCAGTAGACGACTCGACATGGGAGAGGACTCGGAGGTGGCCACACTGCAAGTAGTTTTTAGTTAGTTTGAAAGACTTAATTATAATTACTTTGTTTCTGTTGGATTGTAATAAGGTCATGTATTCTCTGATTCGACTTTAGCTTTTGAGTTTTCTTATTAATGTTTCAACTGTTAGATTATTAAACTTGAATAAATATTTTTTTTAAAGTCTAAACATGGTTTTCGAAATGGCTATAGCTTAAAAACATAGGCTTCCAATCTAACTTACAAGATTCAAGGAATTTGGGCTTTTAAGCCTTAAATTTTAACTTAGAAAAAACCGTTTTGAATTATGCTTGTGATGCAACATTCCCGGATTCGACCATAATGTCTGGGCCGGGTCTGGGGGTGTTATAGAAACTAATCTTAGAAGATTGAGGGGAATCATATCTTGTAAGATTAGATGTGATTTGATATTTTAAATCTTGTAAATTCCTTAATTGTAAGGATAGATTTAATCTCATCCGTCAATGTAACATAATCTAGATCGTTGGTTTTGGGGGAACTCAACTATAAATAGAGAGCCTTCCCTTCACTTGTAAGTCATCCATTCATCCATTGTTTCATTATTCTTTGTGAATAAAAAGATATTGATAGCATTTACTGAAACACCTCTCGTGCATTATTTTCTATGGCTATTCTGTTCATTAAGCCTTCTTTTGATTTGTGTTGCTTCTGCTATATAAATTGGTGCATTGGAGGAATTCTTTGTGAATCCTTAATTGTTTGGTGGTTAGGCTGACTTAAGCGTGTTTGAAACAAAATGATTGCCTAAGGTCGCACAGATTGCGAGACTAAAGTTCTAGCCCCGTGACACTAAGCATTTGTATAAAGGGATAGACATAGAGAGAGAGAGAGAGAGAGAGAGAGAGAGAGAGAGAGAGAGAGAGAGAGAGAGAGAGAGAGAGAGAGAGAAGAGTTTTTATATTTCATTGAAATAAAAATCTGGCACACTTAGTTCACATTCATTTAAAAGTATTAAATTATGTAAAAAATATAAAAAAATAAAAAAAATTGTAACAAATTAAAAAAGGAAAGTTTTAGAGATATGTTGTTATTCACCTAACAGTTTTTAACAAATCCTCCATTAAATTGAAAGCTCTTATCCTTCGTTTATATTGAACATCGTAGAACAAACAATTATCAACTTTCTTAAATTTTTGAAGGGAAACAATTTGAAAGGTTTAGTCTACCGATACAACGAAGTCACATCTTATAATGGGAACAAAAATGTTTATGTTGTCTACACTATGCTTTTGCTTGTCTCCTTTAACCACCAATCATGCGTTGTACTTATCAACATCACCATTTTTCTTCAACTTCGTCTTGTAAACTCACTTCGAACTAATGGTTTTGTGACCTTGAGAAAGGTTATTTAGCTCTCACATATCATTCCTTTCAATGGCTTTAGTTTCAACATCCATTGTCATCCTCAATTTTGGTTATTTGGTAGCACTTTAAAAACTTGTTGGATCATAATCACAATAAGTGAAAAATGGGTAATTGCATCATCCTTAGCGTCAATTCTAGTTGTCTTATAGTTATGCATCCATGTAGGCCTTTTTGAGCACGACGACGTGCTTGAGCTATCGCACTATTTTTTTTCTCCTATTGGCAAAATTTCTACAGTTAGTGGAGTAGCATTTGTTGGAATTTTAAGTAATAAAGCTACTCTTTCAACTTCATCATCATATAAAACTTGAGTAGGTAGTTTTTCATTTTATTCCCAAGTGTTTTTTCATAAAAAAACAACACTACCGCTGGTCATAATCTTTTTTGTTCATGGAATGAACAACTTGCATGCCTTGGATTTTTTACTAATACCAAGAAAGACACATTTCTTGCCTTTAACCAAAAAGCTTCTTTCTTTTTGCATCCGAACATGTGCATAGACAATGCACCCAATGTTGTAAAAAAGGGGTCAAAGTGAAAGGGTGGTTGCATGATTGAGGCATAACTAGCACTGCCATTAAGGATATTTTGCGGATAGTGTATCCCCTAGTATTCAACAGCCACTTTTGTTTCAAAAAGAAAACATGGAGCATGAAAAATGAACCAAGAAGCACTTAGCTAAATATAAGAGAAAGGAAAAAAGGTAGAGGATTTCTAGAGAGAAGAAGAATGCTCAATGTTGGATGATTTAGAAGGTTGGCAATGTATGGTATTTATAAGCATCATGCATGCCTAAATTTAGCAAAATATGTATATTAAAAATTGGAACGTTAGTTTTTGAGAAAATCATAGAATTTCAAATAAGCTTATTTGACCAAAATAATTAATAAAGTAAAATCAAGAAGAAAAAAATGGACTAGGCCTTGTATTGTTAGGGGGATTGATTGATTCCTACTCGACTGAACTTTCTGGCTCAATTCTTGTGCACAAGTGCCTATCCTCTTATTTTGGCTCTTATAAGCCCAATACCAAGTAATTCTATATAATTAAAACTTTAGGGGCTTCACAAAGGGATGTGGGATTTTCTAAAATACATTACACTCCCAACAATCCCCCACATATTTCAAAGAATAATAGAAATGATTTTAACTGAGTACACTAAGTACTTTAATATAATGCAATAATTATAATGTCCTTTAGAATGTGAACCATAACTTAGATAAATAAGATATAATTTACTAAACAATTGATGAAACTTTGAGTTTCTATCAAGTATTTATTTATCACGAAACTTTACATTCTCATTGTGGCACTCCACACCCGACTTGGACATTGCTAGAGGAACTCAAATAGTCATCATTCATTTTTATTAATATTAAACTGGTAAACGTAATGTAATTCATACATTTCAAGTTATATAAGTGGATTGCACATACATGAGGTCAAATGGGGCCACACATAGTGACCTAGGGTCAAACACGGAGTTAGGTTACGAATCCTAACTCAAATTATCAAAGTGGAAGGTTACGTTTTAAGACAATGAAGCAATGTCTTGAGACATGCTTCCCCTATTTTAGTATTTTTTCTTTGAGTTATGTCGCCTCCAGACAATAAGGTTCATGTTTCGAGACTTTGTAACACCCCTATCCCGTAACCGTCGCCGGAATAGGTAAGGGGCATTACTGGACTTGTAACACAGTTTGGAACAGTAAAATTTTAACTTTTATCAAACATCATCTCAATTTAATAATATCAAGCATTCATATTCATAGCATGCTTAAAACGAGCATATAAAATTCTAATTACACAATGGGGAACAATTTAATAACATATAAAAGATATAGGAAAACTTACAAAATAGGGTCACACCGTCAAGTCACACACTCGTGTGCTCTGACCGTATGGCACAAAATAGGCTTGGTTTAAGCCATTTTCACAGCTCTTATGACATGTACTTACAAGCATCATTTGCATAACATGTTCAAATATATATATCATCTATACCAAAATGCCAATTAACAAAACTATCACAAGCTGAATACATCATATAATACTTCTATATCAAATCAACCATGTTCACTCAAGCCATATCACATAGCTTGATCAAAATACAACAGATCATATCTCATTCATATACACAAGTGACCAGACAATTCAACTTATTAACTAGCCTACACATGCCATATTATCCCACATCAAAGAGTTTAGAAATACCAATTACCCCCTAAATAGTGTGATGAAATCTTCGATGACTTCCAACCCGAGCGAGCATTTGAATCACTGTAAAATACAGAGAATAAACAGAGTAAGCTAATAAGCTTAGTAAGCTCGTATAATTAACAGCACTATATAAAAGATTTAACAATTAGCTTGTCATTTTAAGCAATTTGATTGCTTTTGAACCAGCCTTATTTAATTCAATATTAATTTCCTTAATAGTCATGTAATTCATGCGTAATTTATCACATCTACTCACGTATCACATGAATTTATCAATGTCACTTACTTGTCGAGTATTACACATATACCTGTACTGATTCGTATCCTCATTTCTATTTTCACATTGTCATCTTTTCAGTCAAATCAATGAAACTATCATTGAATACTCAGTGTCTTGCTCATTAAGAACCATATACTTGGTAGCCATCTATACTTATACCATATAAATATTACCTATTCATATTTCATCAAAACATAATGAGTAAAAACAATAAGCATTTAAATTCACATAATATTCATATCAATTTTGACCTGTAACACATTCATATAACCGATAGCAGAATTATACTGTATAACATCAATTCATCAGTAAGAACAATAGTTCATCCATTCACAGGGAAGAAACCAAACTTATAATGTCTATTTAATATCTAATTCATCTCTCATTTCATTTATACCCATCAAATATCTCATATAAGATTTCATCTTGTAGCTTATATAATTCATGTAACACATCATATTTATAATTCATCTACTCGTGTAGCAGTCAATTCATGTAAATCATGTAACCTGTATAACATATATTCATGTAAATCATATAACTCTTGTAGCAATATAATATCCATGTAATTCATGTAATTCGTATAGCATGTATTTGTATAAATCATGTAATTCGTGTACCATATAAATCATGTATACCAAGTATTATGTATCATGTACACATATAATTGTAACATATAATCCATGTAACTTATATTTCATTTAGCATATAATCTCATATAAATTATGTAACATATACCATGTACTTCTTATATCTCTTACAACATTTACTTTATATATTACAAATCGGTAAATTACCCGTTGATCCATTCGGAATTGGATAGGATACACGGATAATCACACATATTGTACAATGCCAATGTCCCAGACGTGGTCTTACATGCAATCACATATCGATGCCATATCAGCATAAAGTCTGTTAGGCATAAAGCTTATAATAATTCATTGGCATGAAGCCTGTTAGGCACAAGCCTGTATCACACACCGGCACAAGGCCTGCTAGGCTCAAAGCCTGATTTAATACACCGACATAAAGCCTGCTAGGCACAAAGCCTGATTTAATTCACCAAATAAAGGCTTGCTAGGCTCAAAGCCCAATATCATTATATAAAGTCATCTTATACATAATTCATATATTGAAAATTCTAGCTATTCCATAAAGTTCATACAGACTTTCAAATGTCAGTATCTTTTCAATTAATTAAACTCAAATATATTATTTCCATGCATAATCATATTCAACTATCTCAATTATAACTCTATAAAATTTAAAACAACATATTAAACTAATTTAAATTCAAAATTAACGATATTTAATATAACAATTTCTCATTTCATATATTTTCAATTCAATTAAAACATATATATTCAAATGCTCAGTTTGCATAAGCCATGTTTATTATCCAAATTAATTCTGTACATATATATAACATCTATAACATTTTTTTTATTCAAGTGCCAATTCATCCCATATCTCATTTACTCATATAGTTCTTGTACCATATAATATATTTAATCATATAATCATGTATCAGGAAACTTGTATTCAGATACTTGTAACATATAATTTTTGTATCAATTAATCATATAATTCGGTGGCAGCAACATATTCATAAAGCCGATAATTCTAGTAATTATTCATTATGCATACATATATATATTCAATTTAAATAATTACACATACCTAACAATTCGATTTTTAGCTATACGAACTTACCTCGTAATCCATCGACTATTCGTCTACTTTCCGTTTTCCTCGATCTAATTCCTATAATTGTTTCTCTTGATCTATATTAATTCAAATTCAACCCATTTAATCACCAACACATTCAATTTAATCCATAAACATGTAATTTGACCTATTTATAAAATAACCCTTATATTATCACATTTTAACACTTTAGTCCATAATACATAAATATGCAAAATTACACAAAATTTTCATATACCTATTCATAGCCGAATTTTCTATAGCATCAAAACAGCCCATATTTTTATTTTATTCACATTTCTAGCCATAAAAATTCTATCTTTTTCAATTTAGTCCCAAATGCTCAATTTTGTCAAAAATCACTTTATAAAACTTGTATATCTATAAACAACCATCAATAATTTATCAAGAAACATCAAAATACATAAGTATTCAACAAAGGGACATTTTAAAAACATCACCAATTTCAGAAATTAGGTCATGGGCTTTGTAGATTACTAAGCAACGATCTCAAAAACGTAAAAATTATCAAAAACCGAGTTCAATACATACCTTAATCAAGCATCAATATAGCCGAACCTTAAAAATGTGAAGAAGAATTATTTTCTTTCTTATAATCGGCCATGCATGAAGAAATAAAGACATTTTTCTATTTTATTTTACTAATACAACATATATTAACCAATTTACAAATTTAACCTTATTAATAAAACATAAAGCCATGCAAACTTAAGCCCACTACCGTCCATTCAAAAAGGAAATGGTATAATTGCCATGAAAGGACTCCCAATAAGACAACCAATGTCATTTAAGCCATTTATGCAATAGAACTCATAATTATCGCTTTACGCCAGTGAGTCCTTTTTACCGAATTAACTATTTAATCGATAAAATTTCTTTGTGAAACTTTTAAACCGTAATACTATCATGCTGAAAATAGTAATAGAATAATAAAATAAATATTTTAACTCGGTTAGGTGGTCCCGAAACCACTCGTTCTGATCAGACTCAAAATTGGGCTATTACAGACTTGCACTCTTATCTCTCAAGAGAGGCATCGAGCCTTAGCTTCCCTATTTTATACCCTTAACTTCGACATTTATGGTCTCGAGACAATGGTTTCCATGTCTCGAGACATTTGAGACTAGGATTTAATGTCTGGAGACATTTACCTAGAATTGCAAAAAATGGTCATTTTTACTATTGGTGTTTTAAGACATGTTCTTAGTGTCTCGAGACACTAATGCAAAATTATCTATAATGTACATTTTAAGCCATGCAATTGATGTCCCAACCATACTTAACTTAGACTGAAATGACACCAATCTTATATGCATCAATTTAACAGTCAAAGTTTCTAATATTATGGTAGCTAAATCAAAACATCAACATATTCACAATTAATACTTTATTAACCTCAAACCATATTTAGACATAAATCAACCATCAAAGTTCACAAAATGACCAAAACATGTCCCATAATGTAACCCACAACTCATAACATCATTGAGACTCAATAAGCTCCTTATTAACTTAGGTACATGCCATTTACTTAATAATTTTAAAACGAACATTACAAGGGCTTTGTTGGGTTGAGATGTATACCTTTGGATGCCAACGAACTACACGAGCAATTCAAATGTCACCTAATACATGCGCATGAAAACAAACATATTTACATGCTGAGTATTGAAAGCTCAGTGGTGCTAACACAGTTTGATTTCAATACATAAAAACATTTAGTAAAGAAGCATACTATATTAGCATTAAAATATATTGCTAAACCAAGTACTAAATTGTTCAAAAAAGATCATATATCTATATATCATTATATTTATCCACCTTTAGGGTATTTTAAAAAAATTGTAACACCCGGTTATTCTAATTGAAATGAAATTTGGGTAAGCTAGGATTGAATTGAAAGAACTAGTAAATTGTCGAACTTTGAAGAGAGATTTAAAAAAAAAATAGTAGTTGAATTATGAATAGTTGGATTTCAATTCCAGTTTAGTTAGGTTGGAACTGGTTGGTTCCAAAGTGGGAGACAAAATGATTAAAAGTGGATGGTCAGAATGACTGGTGAAGACCATGCCTAAAGAGCATATATAGGTGTGAGTGGAGACAGAATTTTCTCAATTTTGTATATAAATATTCTCCTCTCCACAACATCATCTTCTTCAGTCGTTTTGAAGAAGAAAATGATACAAATGAAGGAAGCTCTACATGTCATAGTAGAGGTATGAATTTATGTAAGGTGAGGGAGAAATTGAGGAACTAGTAAGTTTCCTTATCTCTCTGTACTTGTGAATCAAAGAAAAGAAGTGGAGTAAGAACTCTCAAAGCTTTTGAATAATTGTGGATTCTAGGTCTTAAAGGCTGAACACATTTAATTTAACCAATACATGGTTGTCATGATTAGTTTCCAGGATGAATGAGGCTCTAGCGTTCGAAAAAGCTAAGTTGAGGAGGCAAGGAAGCATCATGTGAATTTCTGCACTCTGCCTTTTGACTGATAAACGTTGTTATGTGATCATGATAGTTATGTGCTAATTGTTGTTAGTAGATAAATTATACTATATGCTTGAGTAGTGTATGCATGGTATGAGAGGGAATCATTAATGGGTTAGAAGAAGCTAGGATTGGGAAAAGAGTAATTCTGTTAGATACTGTCATACGGTATTATTGAGTGCAAACTGTGATGTGTGAAGCTTCGGGCCTTGCAGAGGGGACACTACGATGATCAAGCATCAAGGTTAGTATAGTGAATGGAGGAATGGGCGAAGGAATAGGGAGAAAGGAAAACTAGAATTCCATTTCAATTTTCGCCATACGAGATTGCTGGGAGCAAACCGTGTTGTGCAAAGCTTCGGGCCTTGTAAGGGGGACACTTTAATGTTCGAATATCAATGTGGATATATGATAAAATGATATTGACGATCATTAGGTTCCATAGAGCAACACCGTTGTAACACCCCAAACCTGGCCTAGATGTTATGGTCGAATCTGGTGACGTCACAAGGAATGGGTTTTGAAAACGTAGTCATCACGAATAAGCCTATTAGTTATCAGTTTCATATTTGCTTAGAACCATCGTCAGATCATTATTTACTTAGTTAATCTACCTTAAAAATGTATTTTACAGTGGAAGCTTACGAAAAACCACTTAATTCTAAAACTCAGTTTGTTTTTGAAATCACGAATTTATAAAATATTTCGTCATAGCATGCAGATAACAAACAAACCAAAGCCACAGTTAAAAATCATAAAGTCTAGAGAGTCTCAGAAATTAAAAACTCTCAAAATGTAACCCAAACTATAAAATAAAACCATAAATCGAAAACTTAAACAATTTTATGAAAATGTGGTCACCGTTGAGTCCCCCACTGCACCAATCCACCTAACTCTGTAGATTACCTATACAGATCAAACAAAAAAGAGTGAGTTTACGTAAACTCAGTGTGTAATCCCACAGAATTAGACATGCATAAACAAACAGTAAAATAGAATCGGTCAGATACAGATTCGGGCCTAAACCCATTACAGATACAGATACACAAATCAGAATTAGAATCCTACCCCTATCTTTTACACACCATCTCCGACCATCCCTGCACATAATGTGGGGTTTAAAACACCCTCCCATCCCTGCACACCACATAGTACCGATGCGGTACATAATAGATATAATGTAGCATTGCTGCGAGATAATAGGCGAAAAATTGCCTTTTAGAACATTTCCTCCAATATACATCATCCCAACCCCACTATCAGATATAGAGATATACAAATATAGAAAAATAATCTAACATGCTCACATGCTCATGATCGTATACAAATAGTAGATAATAGTGCAAGTAGACATGCATCAGAATTTTAATCAGATTAGAATATCAAATAGACAGTTTATACAGTTTAAGGTTTAATTAGCTCTTGCCGACCCTACAGTAGGCCCATAGTCGTTTGGGACGACCCGTGCAACCCTTGGTAAAAATTCAGATAAATGGGCCCACACGCCTGTGTGGTTTGCTTGTGTGGGCCCACACACCCAGATTGGCCTTGCCCGTGTGGATCACACGGCCTAGCCCAGATACCACACGCCCGTGTGAGCCCATACGCCTAATTTGGCCTAGCTCGTGTGGCTCACACGGCCACACTCCGGCCATCACACGGCCGTGTCTTATGCACGGCCTGGCCTTCGTCGATCATACAGTCATGTCGTCGCGCACGGCCTACCACATGACTATGTGGCATCGACAGATTGCAATTTTGACTTTTTTTGAATTTGTTTTTTTGTGTTTCGGGTATACACCTGGTACCGATTCGATGCAGAAGCACTCTTGAGCCTTTCAGAACCTAAGAATAGACATACCAACGCTCAGAATCAGACTTATTTCACGATTAATTCAGAAACCCGAAATCAACCGTAACTTAAATCAAGCACTTACCACTTATTCCAACACTCCGAACGATTAACTACGATCCCGTAGGAGTAGAATCACGATCTTCTCAACTCGCTGCTGCCCAAACAGAGGTATAATCCCAATTAAAATTTGGAAAAGAAACTACAAGTTGTAGAATAGGAAAACCCTACTTACCAAGATGAGTGACGAAACAAGAATGTCGAAAACAAAGGTGGGATGGCCAACACGGAAAGCGAAACCGAAAAGGGGAGAAAAGGAAAAGGAAAACCAGCAGAGAATAAAGGTCTAACGTCAATTTTTTTCTTAGGAGGAAGAGAAAATTTGTAAAAAGAAAAGATAGTAGTATCTGATAACCCCCAAATCCCATATTTTACTCCCATTAACCCCCTCTCTCAGACTTCCAATACAACCTAAACTCTATCAATCAGCAGAGCAAAAATAAACTCCCTTGCTCACGCAGGGATTCGAACATAGGACCTCCAATACACCAATTCCCTTACCACTTGAACCGGTAGGCTCATTCTGATGTGGACTTACAGACAATTAAATATGAGTCCACTAAACAGAGATAGGCTTAATTCCAAAAATAACAAAATTTACTAAAGTTAAGGCTTGAACTTGGGACCTCACACATACACCCAGAATATTTAATCACTGAAGCAGATACATAGTTGTGTCAAAATTACACAGAAAAAAATAGAAATTTTGGGGCGTTACAACCGCGATAGCGGTCGGTAGACTCTATGAGGTGAAACCTCCAAGAGGTTTAGGGTGTAAGACCATAGCTCGACTATTGCAACCTAGGTAGTTCGTTGGGACATGAAACACGAGGTAGTTTACTGAAATGGTAATCACGAGAAATTCGTTAGAACATCAAACATAGGGATCATAATTAGACAATCTGCGGCTCATGAAAGATGTCAATAGTGAAAGTATTGTTCGCAGAGTGAAAGGAGGGATAAAGATCAAGAATGAATGTTCTTGGCTGTTTATGTAGACCACCAAAATTGTGAGGGATATCGAGGATATGTCCAAACCCTAGTTAGGGTAAAAGAAAAAGAGGCCCCTTAGATGAAAAAATATAACTGGTATACACAAGTACTAGTTCGCTAGAGAAGCTGTGGTATCCACATGCTTTAAATAGTTATGGATTAGTCTACAACAAAATGCGACCATCGCGAGCTGATGAAAGCCATCAAAGGGTTCAATAGGCCGATCAAGGTTTCACGGGAGGAAATGTATACCTGTGGTTGAAGGGGCCAGAGGTCCGTTAGGGGATAGTGAAAAGCTGAGGTCAGACAATACCATGGAGATTGGAAGAGATCTTATTGAGATTTCCCAAAAGGCAGGAACTGCATGTCTTAAGAAGCCTCCTTTGGAAATAAATCAACAAGGTAAGGATTTCAGTGTTGTTAGTGAGCTTTAATACTCCAAGGAAGTGGGGTTACTCGTAAACCGCTTTTTTCCTTTCTTTTTCCCTTTAACATCCCGACCTCATCTTTAGTTACATTCGATAATTTTGAATATTAAAATGAGTTAGTCACACACATTCAAGCATTGAATTCATTAAATCAAAACATGTGATGCATTATTTCAACTTGTTTACTTAGAACCTTAATGTTTGAAATTCACATTTCTCGTAATTCTCCTATTTGAATCTAATTTCAACTTTGACAATATGATCTAGATACCTTAAGTTATTTAAAAACATAACCTTTCACCGTCTCATTATTTTCTCACTAACTCTATGCTTCCATCAATGGCTAACCTTAATAAAACTTAACAATTTCAAATTCTAGCAAATAGGCTTTAACGATTTACCAATTTAAGCTAAGAATCCAACTAAAATTCACATGAAAGTTATTTTCCCTTACCTTGGTGAATGATATATGGTAATGGAGAGAAGAAACATGTAAAACTTCTTTTTTTTCTTGTTGGTGTCATTGGAAGAAGATGAAAATAAAGCCATTAACATATTTTCATACTTTATCTATTTCTCATTTTAATATTAAACTTAATGTTATGAATCTAATGACTGATATTTGTTTGGTGATGGTTAGTGGAAATGGGTTGATAAGATCATGTTCATCCACTAACTATGTTTCAATTATGGGTAAATTATACTTAAGGCTATGGTTTAATATCATCTTAAGGGCTTTGTTAAATATTTCACCTAATCCTTCCATTTAATCCACCTTGCAATTTAGGCCTTCTACTATACTTAATAACTTATTTAATAATTCACATAATAATTTACTTAATAATTCTTTCTTCAGTTCTCATTCTCACCCTAGAAGCCTCACTATATAATTTTTGGAATGACTAGATTTACAAAATTCTCTCCATAGTTACCATGAAACTCTCAGAAAAACTCATATTCGGTTACATCTTGTCACCCTCAAGAAAAGCCCTTGTTGATTGGAATATCTAAATCAGGATTACAAAGGCCCTTTAAATAGGTTTATATTAGAGTTTTAATCAAACTAAAATATCCTTCGAATAATCAAAGTCCAACGTCCCATGCATGCTCGTTACAACGTTGTCGCTATGTTCGTTAGAGGTTTCATTATGATGTCACTTGTCTTCACGTCGCATCTGTTTTACCTTTTCTTCGGTGAATTGTTGTTCATCTTTTTAAGTGCATGCAAAATATCTGATAAATATGATGCACACCCTACAAATATCCATCTTAACTCGTATTTATTACGCCTCTTTTTCCATGCCCCGTTATGGGGCCAAACTTGAATTTTTCAAAATGTTAACCAAGTCTAAACAGTGCTCGAACTTGGAAACTAAAAGACTCCTAGTTTTCAAATCAAAGTTGTATAATGCAACAATTGCCAATAAATCCAGAACGTGAGAGAAAGCATCAAATCTTTTTGCCTGACTATAACCTTCTGCGACCTACCTTACCTCAAACACTTTGCGAATCATTCGAGTCCTAAAGACCAAAATGGGATTAGGTTCTTCACTAAATTAGGCATGTGCCTGACATTTGGCATGATTCCATCTTCAATCGGATTATGTGGAGAGCAACGAATCATTACCCTTTTCCTCGACGACAACAACTACCTCCATAATTATCCTAACTTGCCAGAAACTGAAATTTGTGATTCGTCGAACTTCTTAATATCTAAAATCATTGTTGTGTCGCCAAGAGTCAATTTGTGGAAACTGAACCTTGGCTCTGATACTAATTTGTTGGGGATCGACCTGTATAAGCAACGAGATAGTAAAAGTCGAGAAAAACGAACACAAATAATTTACGTGGAAAACCCTCAAAGAGGAAAAAACCACAAGCAAAAGAGGTATCGACTTTTCACTAAATGAGTAAACAAATGAGAATACAATATGGAGAAAATAAACTTAAAAGTATTAAACATATAATCCTAAACCCCGAAAACAAAGCCTTAACTCGTGAACAAAATTCTCTCCATAGTTATCATGAAACTCTCACAAAAACTCATATGCGACTACATCTTGTCGCCCTCAAGAAAAGCCCTTATTGATTGACATATCTAAACTAGGGTTATAAAGGCCCTTTAAATAGACGTAGATTAGAGTTCTAATCATACTAAAATATCCCTGAAATAATCAGAGTCCAACTGAAAGAACTAGTCCTGCTTGAAGTCTAAAACGCAACTGTATAACTGGAGAAATCATCGTGACATCCTATGCATGCTCATTACGACGTCGTTGCCATGTTTGTTTGGGGTTTCATCGCATCATCGCGACGTCACTTGTCTTCACATCGCGATGTCGCCTTTGTTTTACCTCTTCTTCGGTGAATCATCGTTCGTCTTTCTAAGTGTTTGCAATACATTTGATAAATGTGAGGCACACTGCACAGTATCCATTGTCGACAGCAGTGATTAATTTTTCATTGTGAGTGTTCTTCGAAGAGGTAAATGATTTGTTACGGAATATGTTTCATTTTCATGAGTGAAATTAAACCCTCAACCATATGATTAAGGGGCAATATGAAGAACTACCATTACACCACATCTATTAATTGTTGAATAAGTGTGAAGGCCCAAATTTAATAAAAAAGTTGGGCAACATTTGGGAAACTGTAGTTTATGAACTCAACCCACTCAAATAATAAAAACTTGAAAAAATGTAGTTAGACCAAAATTTTAGTTTTATTTTTTTGATATAATATTGGATAAGGATAAAATCAAACCATTTGAATTTGTGTTAAATAAATATCCAATAAAAACATTAATCGCTGCTCATACAAATCAAAATATTTTAAGGTCTAGTTTAAAAGTTTAAGTTTAAGAAATAAATAAATAAAATATATATGCATATATACAATTGTGTAATACTAAAATATAGTTTTACTCACTTAAACAATATTTTGTATGCCTAATATTTTTTACAACTTTAATGTTATATATCATGTTATATTTATATAGACTAATTTTGTTCTTCACATACATGTTTTTATATTAAATAAATGATGATATTTATGAAGTAATTAAAATATCATTAAATAAAAAATTTACAGTATGTAAAAAATAAAACGAACTATATAGTAATCCATCACATTGAATATAATAAAAGCAATACAATTGAAACAGGGATTTGATTTCGTAGCAAAATCAAAACTCTTGTTAACCTTTATAAAATATACATCTTGCTGCTAACCTTAATAGAAAATTATAATTAAATTTTGTCACAATATCATTAAACATCACTGCTTGAGTTTTAGTACATAAAGAATTATAATATTAAATTGAATAATAATAAAAATATTTGGATCTAACTTAATTTGAGTTTTAGTTTTAGTTCACCTTTTTAGTCAAGTCTAACTTAATTAGAATTAGAAGGATTTGGATCTAATTGGGCTCACCCATATCCTTAAAATTGAGAAAGAAGGCCAGATAGCATATGAACAATCAAATGACAAGCAATAAGTTTCAAGTCTCAAGTTCCAGTTTCATAATTCTAGCAATCTCAAATGACAAGGCGTGGTTAATTTATTAACTTTTTTTTTCTTGATGATGCATTTCTTCTAACCATGATCTAAATATATATAAATTTAGGTTGAGCTTAGTCGAGTTCAAATAATAAAAAAAAATTTCTAACTCATGTTTGATTTGAAAAGAAAATGAGCCTAATACTTTGCCTAAATTTCTTATCTGAACTTCACTTTTTGTCAAAATCTTATTATATTTTAGATTAATTGCTTGATCCCAACCCTTAAACACGTCTAATATAGATTATGTATGTTTGAAATTTAAGTAAATTAGAAATGTCTAATTATTTGCACGAGGTAAAAAACTTCTAATTGTCAGTATGTTACAAATATCTAATTGATCCGAAACTTTATTTATGTAATGAAACTCTCATATTAAGAGTGATCTTATACTAGCTTTCGTAGTATTTAGGAGAAAGTTTTGATTTTTAGGTTATTTTTTTGTTAAATTTGATATATTTTTAAATTAATTTTGTGTTTAACTACATTTAATTTATTGATTTTTTTTTCATGTCTATTTTATGGTTCATATTTGAGATTTGAGGTTGTTTCTCTCAACAATGTCGTCTCTAAAGTTTAAACTTGCGTTCTTCGTTAAAAATCTAATATGTTTTATTACTCACTACAGCAAAACAGACTTTTAGCAGCGTTCTTTTAGGCCTTTAGCAGCGTTTTTAAGCAAAGTGCCACAAAAAACGTCGCTATAGATAACACCGCTAAAGAACATGATCTTTAGCGGCGCTTTTCCCACAAACGCCGCTAAAGAACATGATCTTTAGCGGTGTTTTTCCCACAAACGCCTCTAAAGAACATTATCTTTAGCAGTGTTTTTCCCATGTTCTTTAGCGGCGCTTTTCCCACAAACGCCGCTAAAGAACATGACCTTTAGCGGCACTCGCCTAAAATCGCCGCTAAAGGTCATGTTCTTTAGCGGCGCTTAGCCAAAAATGCCGCTAAAAAACATGACCTTAAACGGCGTTTTTCTTAAAAACGCCACTAAAGGTCATGAAAAATAAAAAAAAATTTAAATGATTATTCTCGATTTTAACTTTAAAAACATTGTTAGAAGAAACAACCTAAACCCTAAAGAGTAAAATGGATATGCATAATATTAAAGAAAAAGAGTAAAAAATTACAAATCATTGTTTCTTTTATAAATATGATAATAAAAACCAACATAATAAATTAAGTTCTAGCAAAAAAAATAATAATAATCAGCATGATATATTAAAGTTCTAGCAAAACAAGAAAACATGAAAATATTAAATTTGAAGGAGTCTTCAAGAAGCTACTATTGCAGCATCCCAAAATAGTTTCTGCAAAAAAGAAAAAAAAAAAAAACTGTAAGTAAAAGCGTAGGATGAAAGTGCCAACAATCTGATGAAGTATATAATATATAATAGTAAAACCCAGGTAAATGAAATCGAAAACAAATCAAAATCTGGAATAACTTACATATTTTGTTAAATGCAACAATATCACAGCTCTGAACGTATTCATTAATTGGTTCCAGTGTAAGATGTTCCTCGATCAAAGTATCAACAGACACTAAATCATCCACAATTTTCATCATAATTTGCAATTTCTTGATTCCGTAACCAACAGGCACAAGCTTAGCTGCAACATGAAATGAAATCCAATGTCAGTTGATGGATAAAATCTATGGCATACAATATATAAACGCCACCAAAGGTCATGAATGTAGAGATTATATTGCAGTCCGTCGGATTTGGTACGAAGTCACTTGTATCGAAAAACTTTCATTTTCAGTAAGTCCAATCTACACAAGCAATCCAATGAAGAAATGAAACAAGACTGAGTCCATAAACAGAACTGTGCTTACCGAGCCAAAATCATCGAAGCCCTCATTTCATCATCTGATGCACCAAATAGATGATTAGCACAATAAAAGCAGTTCAAATGAAAAAACAGTGATGATGACGCTAATATAGGAAAAAGCATAATCTATTTCAAGTGAATAACGACAATCAACAAACCACCTTAATGTTTCAAGAAAGAATTATTCATACCAGGGCATTCATCGCTGTCACCACCCAAAAGAAATACATCCAGGTCTTGCTCAACAAATGAGGCCGAAGTTTTATTATGTTGCTTGCTTTCCTTTGCCTGTTGTTGAGACGTCATTTCAATGTTTGAAGATTCCTTCATTTTTTTGTCCCGGATTTTTTCTGCTGTTTTTCGCTCAATCTCTTCTATGTACCGCTTCTCATACATGTATGGAAGCATATATTAGCAGGGTCTACTGTTGGTAACAAAAATAATGTTATCTAAAACACAAGTAAAAGTGCACATTAGAGCAAGGAAATATCTAAAATGCACCTTCAGATCCAGATGACATGCACAATTACTCAAGAATTGATTCTGAGAAAGATGTGTTTTAAAGAATTTCAAGTCAAATGAAAAGAAATCAATACTATTAAACGTGTGCTGAAGGCCAAACCATTTCTTCTGGAATCATAAATTCAGTGGAACATTCTATTTTTGGTTTAAAAGTTTGTGAATTCATAAAATACATAAATTAAAGGAGAAGTGCAAGGAAGCAATAATCATCTGAACTACCTATATTCTGGGAGAAGCTCATTTTAAATGAAGTGGTGACTAGCAAGTGTAAATTCAGCAAAAGACAAAATGAAGGCTTAACATCGAGATGGATTACTTACGGTGCAACGTGACTGTTTACTAGTAGAAAGTATATTCTCCAGAATTTCCTCTCTCTCATAACACATGGGCACAACTCAAACCTCAACTTTGAAATTTCCCGGAATATAGAGTAAAAGAAATAAAACCATATTCTTCAGAAATACAAGACTCAATTATTCCAACTATCAATTGATATGAATATGCTCATGCACTATGATTACACTTACCGTGCTAATAATAAAAAGTTAACTTTGTAGTATATACAAAATAAATAGACATTATGCTGGTCAATTTACCCCCATGAAGACTCAAGAATTTGGGAAAATATCATAGAAAAAAAGAAAGCATCACAATTTGGTGCTTACTATTCAAACAACATTGAATGTTTTAATCCCAGCAAAAGACCATATATCCAACAAAGATGGAAACAAATGACCATAATCTGGCAGTAATTCCCCAAAAATATATATATATATGAATTAAGACTTAATATAATTAACAAGTATATATATATATGTTCTATTATTTTTGAAAAAGAAAATTACATTAACTCAAGCCACAACTTAACCTGCAACTTATATGCTGTCCAATGGGAAGACCCAAAATTGAAATAGGTGTAGGAAGTTCAAATGTGAACTTCGCCACATTATGGCTCAGCTTTGGCGCTTCACAAGTTTAAACTCTTTGAAATTCTCCGGATCTAGACAGCGTAAAAGCACATACAACTAGGTGAGCAACTTAATAGTGCTTCCATTGTACAATGTTCATTATAAGAGCCACATAATACCAGCCTCGATCAGTCATTAAGCTAACTTAGAAAGCAAAGCTATAATTGCTCACTGCCTCGAGTCTGCAATTAAGCATGGCATTCAATACTTATGGATCCAAAACAACTTGATTAGCAATCACATGATTCTAACAGCATGGTAAAACACTTCAGTTGTTTTGACTTTTATACATTTTCCTATGGTAATAATTCCATGTTTGTGTCAGTCATCCACTGTCCAGCATTTGATTTCAAAATCTAAAGAAGAACAGAACTATATCCTACTATACTTTCAATTAATAATCCCCAAAACAAGCAGGAACCAGAACAAATCAAGAACAATAGCAAAACAATTGCAACAATTTCCAGTTTCATCTTCTATTCACTAACAACAAGAAGCTAATATATGAATCAGTACCAAACGAACCAACGAAAACCCCATTAAATTTGACTAAATTTTACTCTAACCATTTTTTCTTTTTGACTAAAAAAGAGAGAAAAAGAGTTAAGAAACTAACTTAGAACAGGCCAAATAAGGAAGATTAAAGAAAGAAAACCCTAGTTGAATTTTATAAAATTCAAAATATGAAATTACCAGTTCCTCCATTGCCGACTATAACGAGCTTGAAGCTCGGATAATCAACTGTTTGCTGATTCGGCAAAGCCTGCACCATGAATCAAGGGGAAAAATTCAAGATCTATCTTAACACTAAAACCCTAGATTATAGTTAAGATATAGAAAACAACCAAAAAAAATATAAAAGAAGAGAAATAGCAAGGGGCTCACCATTGATTCGGAGGCGTAGAGACAATAGAAATGAATCTATAAATCTTGCTTTTGTTTGGCGAAAGTAGAAAGAATCGGAGTAGACTGATTTTGGGAAACCGATAGAGGGAAATTTTCTATGCTAAAAAACTAAGTCCCTATAACCCCGATTTGTAGATTTTTATTAAACTGATATACTGATTCGATGTCGTTTTATTAAACTTATGAAATTTTGCGGTGTTTTTTATTAAAACGCTACTATAGCTCCATTTTTTGAAACGTCACTATTACACAATTTTAATTTTTTTTCCATTTTTAATCTATATTTTTCTATGTTTTTCTTTCAAAATTTTTTTATTGAGATTATCATTTTTTTTGAATTTTTATTTTTATTATATTTTGAGTATTGAACTTTTTAACTAAAATATTAAATATTAAATTTTTAATTTTTAAATTTTTAAATTTTTTATTATTAAATTTTAAAAATTTAATTACCATTATCAACTCTTTTAGGACTTTCTTTTTCATTCTTTTTATATCAACATTATTCTTTTAAGTATGGTCTGCATTAGTTGTTTAGGTTTTTATATAAATGACATTCAATTATATGTATACACCTAAATTTTGATATAGATACATCTCAGAATTATATATGAATTTTGGTTTAATGTGTAATTCTAGATGTGAAATTCTAATTGTGGTTTAAATGTATAGTTGAAACTTTAATTTTGATTTAATCATACACATTATTTTAAAATATAAATACATCAATATATTTTTATATTGAATAAATATAAATTTTTATGTATGCAATATATAAATAAAAAATGATGTTAATTATATCAATAATTGTGTTAATATTTTACAAGATCTGGATCAAATTAAAGTTCATGTATATAATTGCACACTAAACCATTGTTCATGTATGCTTTTGGGATTTAACCCATTATGATATATATATTTTTAAAATAATAATTTATATTTATCTTATTTTGATTTATATTTTAAAAAATCCAAGATTAATCCCTAAATCATAAACCTTAGACCCTAAATATTATACCCTAAACCACAAACACCAAACACTAAACCCCAAACTCAAAAACCCCAACCCATAAATTCAGCCTAGACCATAAAACCCGAACCCTAAACTCTAAACCGTAAACCTTGAACCATAATCCGAGACCAAATTTTTGGGAATTCATGTGGCCAATGTTAGTGTAGTACAAAACATATATTTTATATTCTTATATTAAATAATATGGGTGTAGTACAAAATGACATGAACCTTAGTAAATTCCAATTGTTTTTCAGTTTTCAAACAGTATCCTTAAACCTTAAACCCCAAACCCAAACTATAAAACTTTAAACCCTAAACCCTAAACTACAAAACATAAACCCTTAACCCAAAATAATAAACATTATATCATAAACCCTAAAACTCTAAACCATAGACATTAGACCTTAAGTTCTAAACCATAAACCCTAAAATAAAATATTTTTTGCGGCGTTTTTATAAAAAACGCCACTATAGCTTACCTTTTGCGGCGTTTTCCTAAAAACGCCACTAAAGCTCAAAAATTAAACGACGTTGTTTTGCTCAAAATTTTGTGGCGTTTTTACAAAAGCGCCGCTAATGCTTAGATCCATAGCGGAGTTTTTAAAGAAGCGTTGCTAATGCTCAGATCTTTAGCGGCGTTTTTACAAAAGCGCCGCTAATGCTCATATCTATAGCGGCATTTTTAAAGAAGACTCGCTAATGCTCAGATCTATAGCGGCGTTTTTACAAAAGCGCCGCTAGTGCTCATATCTATAGCGACGTTTTTACAAAAGCGCCGCTAATGCTCAGATCTATAGCGGCGTTTGGAAAAAAAACACCGCTATTGCTTCTTTTTAGCGGTGTTTGAGCCAAAAACGCCGCTATTGCTCAAGTTTTTGCGGCGTTTTCTTTCAAACGCCGCTAATGTATAATATTTGCGACGTTTTTTTATTTAAACGCCACGAAAAACGCCGCTAAAAGTCTGTTTTTGTGTAGTGACTGTGCCCAAGATATTTTTTTTGTTGTTTTTAAAGTTAGTTTAGAATTATTTGCAAAGTTGCTTTATCTACTATAGGTCCGTAAAAGAAATCTTTAGGCCCATAGAACCATAATCGAAGGTGGAAAGTGCTGAGTCAGCGAAGAAAAGATGATAGGAAAGAAAAAGGTACTAGGCTTATATAGGTTCTTCATATCTATCGTAATTAACTAAGACTTAGGTTGTTTGAGATTCAACCATGTTTACCATGTTGATTGTAGCAATCCATGGCAAATAAATGTAAACATTTTGGGCACTCACGAGAAACCCCCTTGCCCTATTTTTTTATTTTTTATTTTTTATTATCAATTTGATCAATTGATCTTTTTGGGAATTTCAGTAAGCTGATATAGGTTTCAAGATGATAAACACAAGAAGGGTTTTGGAGGTTGAAGAAATATAGAGATAGTTCAACTCCACCATGAGCATAGCAAGAACAACTCAATTGGAACTCATATCTTCCTCTCAAAAACCTTTAAGTTTTCATTGAAGAAAACATCTCGAAACTTTGTAATGGGGTTGTTGACATTCACTATTCTCAACACTTTAGACTCCCAATTGCTCTCAAATTCGCTTGAAACTTGAGTTTCCAACTACAGGAGAAGATAGTGAATGGTGTTTGGTCTTGGTTGTCTAAATTTTCAGTTTTATTCAACACATTTCTCATAGTGAATGGTGTTTGGTCTTGGTTGTCTAAATTTTCAGTTTTATTCAACACATTTCTCTAGTATAGCTGCAAATATACGATCCCCATTAGTCTCTTATGAGTATCCTTAACCACCATTGCCCTCTTCACCATCATATTTAGCCCTTTCAAGGTCCTTGATTACATTCGATAACTCCTCCTCCGACGAATAGCTTGGTAAGTGACATACCAGTCCGTTTCCATCAAATATATCCCAAAGGACTCGTTTTGAAACTCTCCAGCTTAGGATGTCATTAAAGACGGTGAAATGTTGAAACTTCTTGCTAGTGCCTTTCACTTGCCATCTCATTTCTTAACTTGATATGAAGATGAAACAAAAGTTGCTTTCGAAGATCATGAAAATGAAAAAGAGATCAATACAGGATTGAGAAGAAATGACAGAATCTAAATGAAAGTTGGGCTAGGCATTAAAAAAAAAAAGTTGGATTGACGAGTAGCTGTCAACGTAGAGACATCTCCAATATGAGGATACCACCACCAAGTTGGCATGAATAAGCACCCCAAAAATAGAAAGAGAAAGAGAAAGAGAAAAAGAGAAATTTTTTTATTTCATTTCTTATGTATCCACACAAGCTTTATACATGCCTATATTTATAAAGTCTTCTGACATAATACAATGACAAAAAAAATAAAAAAATAAAGACAAACTTAATTTCATTATAAAAAAACTTGTAGAGTTGACGAAAAAAAATCCTTTGAAATTATAGGTTTATCTCTCATAAATCCTTTAAAATTATCAACTTTAAAAATTATGGATATTCATAATAAAATATCGTTTACAATACTTAATAATTTTTTATTTAAAACTTTTGATCCTCTTATCCAATTTTGCTTTTAGTGTTCTTAACGTGGTAATTATCAAAAATAATAATAACATGTATAGTTACATATAGTTAACATATTTAAATTTTAAAAGTATATAAAAAATTCTAAAACGTAATTCATATTTTCAATAAAAAAATCCTTAAAAATAGAAAATTTTAATTTTAAAAATAAAAAAAGTATGAAAAAAAAATAAAAGCACTTTGAAATTCAAAATATAAAAATAAAAAATAAAAATTCATTTTGAAATTTTAAAAAATTAATAAAAATATAAAAAAGTTATCAAAATTTTAAAAAAAATGTTATTTACTCATTGGATGGTAATAAGATTTCCAAAGTTTGAACTATTTGATTAGTCTGTAATAATCTAAATTTAACCAAATATTTTTTTAATTTAATTCAAATGAATTATGTATATAAAATATTTTTTATTTTTAAGTAGTCTTCTAGTTTACTGACCCATTTTTTTAGAGAAGGAATTTTCTCGCCATTTTGGGTTAAATAATTGATAATCTAAATTTTGGATAAACTTAGTTAGAAACAAACAATTTTAAAATATTTACTTTTAAAAATAATTTAATTTCATCGGATAATGGTTATATTGTTTATGTGCATGAGTAATGGATTCATCATCAATACATTCATCTAATAATAATAATAATAATAATAATAATAATAGTGTGCTCCTTGAACAGAAAATAATGAAAGCCAAAATTAGCATCTTATTTAAGATACTTAAAAGTATTGAAATTTAAATATGATATTAAACACATTTTATTTTTATTCAAAATTGATGCAACTCGAAATATGAACCTAAAATATTAGGTCATTAATATTATAATCTAAAATACCTTTCTCTTAAGTAAATCCATCGTAGATAATCTTCCAAGAAATATGACCCAGAGGAGGCACTAATCTTTAGGCAAAAGTCTCACCTTCCAAAAAATTGAAAAACCAACTTCAAAGCTTTCAAAATTTGCATTCATTAAGAGATCAGTAACCGAGTTAAGTGAGAACGATCCTTTTCGATCATGAACTCACACAGTCCTATCATTAGAATTAGGGTTCAGCACAATTAGCTCCACCAAAGAGTCACTAAGCCTTAAACTATTTTCATCTCTCGTTCTCAAGGGCCGGGAGAATAAACTGTCCCAATCAACACCAACAAAGTTGCCCTGAACCATAATCTCAGCCACCTTAAACCATTTAAAATCTGTTGCAGCAAGCAATCTTGGCACAATAACTTTCAAGGGGTAGTCACCACACCAAGTATCATACCAATAGAAAACATCCTTACCAGATCCAACAATCCACCTAAAACAAGTTTGAGAAACAAAACTCCCTACTTCACTGTCATCGATAAGACCCACAATAACTTTCCAAATGTCCGACATTCTACGATTATACTTCGGAATCTAATGTTACAAATTCTTCTTTTACTTTGCCTCATTGAAATTCCTCCAAAGTGAGGATGGCTCGTTTGCATACCTCCACTACCTCTTTGAAACAAGTGTTCTATTTTTCATATTAAGAACCGCGATTCCGAGTCGTCCAAATAGTTTCGATTTGCACAGAGTCTTCCAATTCACCTTAGCAAGTTTTTCTTTGCCATCAACACTACCCCATAAAAAAAGCTCCGCGGAATCTAACAATTCTATGGATAACCCTTTTCGGTGCTTTGAACACTAACATATAGAAGATAGGTAGTGCCGATAAGATTGAATTAATAAGTGAAACTCTAGCCCCTAGAGAGAGGAACTTCTTTTTCCACCCAACAAGTTTCTTTTTGAATTTATAAATAATTAGCTCCCAAACAACTAGACTTCTTGGATTAATTCCAAAAGGAAATCCTAAATATTTCGTAGGCAGTGAACCAATGATACAACTAAACAAAGCAACAAATAAGCAATGAGATTTGTGAACTTAAGACAAATCACCATGTCATCTGTGAACTGAAGATGGAATAAGGATAGTCTTCGAATGATATCACATATCCCCTTTATCCAACCTTTATTTGGCTAAATTAGAAGAATATGCTGAACTTTTTAATTGGTCAAATAGGTCGTTTTCTTTTTAAATTTAGGGAAATAAGTTCTTTTCAAACAGAGAATACGGAAGCGCGTCTAGCTATACAAATGGCAATTCTCTCAATTCTCTCTAAACTCTTAATTCTCTCAACTTTCTCAAGTTTTGTTTGAAACATTCTATTATACTTGTTTAAAAATATTATAGTTTTATTTTATTATTTCGTATATTAGTCATTTTGATTAAATTTTCACAAATGGCAAGCTCTTTGATTCATTTCGACAACAAGTACATTTCCGCTGCTTAAGCGATAATGATAACAAGAAACTTTAAATTTTGTTATTTTCAATTAAGTTAATTTTAAAGTTTTTTAATTTTTAAATATTTTATTTTGTCGATATAAATAGGCGGATGATCGTATTTTGGAGGGGTTCATACATAATTTGTCAAAGAACCCAAACACTGAAATTTGTGGTTATTTGCAAGACACAGGATTCTTACATGTGTCTCGTATGCTCGGGGGTTGCAAATTGGATCCTACACTTATTAGCGCGTTGGTGGAAAGATGGAGACCTGAGACACACACATTTCATCTTCTATGCGGTGAGTGTACAATCACACTCGAGGATGTAGCTTTACAACTTAGTTACCAGTGTATGGGTCAGCGATTGTTCCCAGTAAAGAGGACCTTTGTGACGCATTTTTGGGGAAGGTGTCGAACAAGTTTCAAGGTGGGCGGATAGATATGAAGTTAGAAAATAATTTCAAAAACCTTCTTAAGGACGCGACTAACGTTGTCAAAGAATAATACGCCTAAGTATTCATCATGAGATTAATCGGGGGCATTCTAATACCCGATAAATCTCAAAATTTGGTACACATAAGGTGCCTACTACACCTAGTCGACTTCAAAGAATGTGGACAAGTGAGTTGCGGATCAGCCGTGTTGGCCACATTGTATCGGGAATTGTGTTGGGTGACAAAATCGGATAAGATGTCAATCAGTGGTTGTTTGCTCCTATTGTATTCATAGGCGTGGTGGCGACTACCATTTCTACGTCCCCAAGTGAACGACCCTTATACATTCTCATTGGTGACTAGGTAAAATTCATTTCATAATAATAATATATAGTTAATATAGTAAATGTTGTTTATTTATTATATGTTTGAATTAACATATTGCTTGAGTATGTGGAACCATGGGCCGAGTTATGTAAGACTACCAGAATAGCTCGAAGATATTTGGCTGATGTTAGATCAACGCTAAGAAGCCGAGGTTAGTTATTGAATTTCTCAAACCTATAATAATTACGCAATGATTTGAAATTTAAAATTTTGTATATAAAAAAAATTTATAATTGAACACCCCTAACCTGTATCGGTCGCTGGAGTAGGGTTACGAGGTATTACTGATCAATACACATCATTTAACATACATAACTCATACATTTATGCATTCATATTCAAATACTATTCAACACAATCATATTGTCTCTTATAAAGGCTTACGAGACCTTAAACATGCTTTAGAAGTGGTTCGGGACAAAATCGATAACATATGAAAATTTTGGGAACTTAGAAAAATTTCAACTTTTCAGGGATCACATGCCCATATGAACAGGCTGTGTGTCTCACACGGCTAGTAGACATGCCCGTGTCACAGACTGTGGGGAAACAGGGCATACATACTGACTTGCATCACACGGCCGAAGACACGCCCGTGTACCAGGCTGTGTGAGAACTGAAGTGTATACTGACTTGGGTCACACGGCCAACCACACGCCCTTGTGTCTAGCCCGTGTGCCCTACGAAGTGGCCACACACGACCGTGTGCCAGGTCGTGCCAAAACTATAGGGTATACTGACTTATCAACACATCCAAGTCACACGCCCGTGTGCTAGGCCGTGTGCCATTTAGGGGGTTTACTGGCTTGTACCACACGGATGGACACACGCCCGTGTGTGAGGCGGTGTGGAGCATACTGACTTCAATTCAATTTCAATACCAGGGGACACACGACCGTGTACTTAACCGTGTGTCACACACGGTTGAGACACACGCCCGTGTCCCTGTTCGTGTGGACAAAAATAGGCTATTTGCAAAGCCATTTTGCCACCCTATTTTCACAAGCATACACAAGCATAAATGACAACATTTCATAACCCAATAGGCAGCCATTCCATAACATTTCATACACAATTTATACCAATTCATCATAACATTCGCTACTTAACTAATGTCGTACAATTTCCATTCATAAGTCTACCATATAACAAAACACATTTGTATATCTCCATTCCATCAACTATTTGCCAAAACATACCAAAATATAGCATCAAATTTAGCCAAATCACATGGCTTAACTTATACACAAAATGTACCAAAATCATAATCTCAAGTAACCATAACTATCATATTTATAACTAGCCTATACATGCCATATTTACATATATTCACAAGTTCAAAAGTACCAATCGGCAACTGGATAGTGTGATGTGTAACTCCTATTTGTCTGAAACGAGCGAGCTATCGAACTTCTATAAAACTTGGAAAAAGAAACAGAGTAAGGTTTATAGCTTAGTAAGCCCGTATAATTTAGAATTAAACTTACCATTTATACATAATCAAGGCAATAATTAAGGTGTATTCAATTCAATTACCAAATGCCTAAACACAAGCATTCATCACAAGTTAGTCACCTAAATACATGAAATCATCCATTATCTCAATATAGATACTCAATACATTATATCATATCAACTTCACATACATCATGTACATTATTTGTAACATTTTACTTTCAATCGATAACAGTAATTCATTCGTATAAACATTACTTTACCATATCATAGAACTTATGCTTGTTGAACCTATTAGAATCTCGAGAGATACTCGGGTGATATACAGTACATATGAATCAGTAATTCGTCAATTCATTATCATTTTTGCTCTTTCGAGCTATGAACAGTAAGCTCCTCTTGAGCTGATGGATAGTAAGCTCTATTGAGCTAAAACGGTAAGCTCTGACGAGCTGAAACAGTAAGCTCATACGAGCTGAGAACAGTAAGCTCATACGAGCTGAGAACAGTAAGCTCTTACGAGCTGATATATTAGTAAGCTCATGCGAGCTGCGATGAGTCTGCAACACATGCAGGATCTCAACCAAAACGGTAACCCTAGTGACATGTCACTCTTATCCTACGAATTCTTATGGTTCAAACGGGGCTCGGTAACAAATAAACTATATCGATAAGGCATTTACATTCCAAATATATCAACTACTCAATTATACACATTCATTACAAATATTTCAAGTATTTAAAAGTTCGATTCTAATTATACGAACTTACCTCGAGTTGCTCATATAGCAAATATCAGCTAATCATCAACTTTTCCTTTTTCCCTATCTAAACTTGATCTTGGCTTATCTTGATCTATATAATATCAAATTCAGCTTATTTAATTAACTATTTATGCAATTTAGTCCAAAACACATATTAGGGCTATTTTACACATTTGCCCCTAAACTTTCACATTTTTACAATTTAGTCATTTTCACATAAAATTGCAAATTCATGCAATTTAGTATAATTACATGCTTAGCCGAATTTACCACATGTTACTAGTAGCCCATATTTTCAATTTCTTCACACTTTTACCCACCTAATTTTACATTTTCTCAATTTAACCCCTTTTTGACATTTTTGTCAAAAATCACTTTACAAAACTAGTAAATCTATCAATAAACCTTTATAATTTATCATTAACCATCAAATTACTCAAACATTCAACAACGGTAACTTGTTAAATCTTTAACAGTTTCAAAATCTAAGGTACGGGCTAGCTAGAATACAAAGCAACGATCTCAAAAACGTAGAAATCATTAAAAATCGAGTCAAAATACATACCTAATTAAAGAATTTATCATTGCTGAATGAAGAACCCTATTTTAGCTTCTTCTTTCTCTAATTTTTTGTTATAAGATGATAATGGGAGACTTTTAATTACCTTTGTTTTATTTATTTTATGATAAATTACTAAATTACAAGTATAACCTTAACATATAACCATTTAAATCACTTACAATGTGTCCATATATGTCCACTAATGTTTCAAGTGGTTTAATTACCATTTAAGGCCATCATATTGAAAAGCCAAAGCCAAAACCAATTGACACCTTTAACTAATAGAACATGCATTTTACATTTTATGCGATTTAGTCTTTTTTCTCGAATTAAGCATTCAAATAGTAAAATTTCTTCATGAAAATTTCACATAATAATTTATCATGCTGTAAAATTTAATAAATAATAAAATAAATATTTTTACCTCGGATTTGTGGTCCCGAAACCACTATTTTGATTTGACTCAAAAATGGGCTGTTACAATTATTGTGCACTATAGTTTGAATGGATGTCATATGCCGATCCGGATATCATAGAATGTGTCCCACTCAAATTTTTAGCCATTTGGAGTATGTGGGACACGAAGCTGCCATTGATAGTTTACACGATGGTGGAGATGTATGAATCAAATCGAGTGATGCGACGGTTTAGATGGAGGCACAAAATTCGCTGCTATTGCAAAGCATGGAATCACTGCATAAGCTTGATATGTGGGGGAATACCGAATAAAATTGGTGAGATTTCCACAAGGAGTACATCGACATTTGGTATCATAGTATAGAATTCTTTGTAAAAGCCCAGTTTAGACCCTAGTCGGAACAGTAGTTTCAGGACCACAAATTCGAGGTTGGAGAAATATTTTAATATTTTTTTGATGTTTATGGCATGTGATAAAGTATATGTGAAAGTTCTGTGTGAAAATTTTATCATTTGTGTGCCGATTTATGAAAAAAGACCTAATTACGTATAATGTAAAGGCTGTGTGCTAGTAGTTAAAAGTGCTTAATTGATATGGCTTCTTAAATGAAAGGTCCTTATGTTGTTATTTGACCAGGATTAGAGTAAGTGGACATTAATGGACAACCATTAATTAATTTATAAGTTAAATAGCCATGGGTAAAATGGTAAATTACGTATTAATGTTAATAAATTAAAATAAAACAAAAGGTTAGTGGAGTGTTCATCTTTGTTTTGCCAAAATTTGAAGAAGAAAGGAGACAACCATGGATATTTAGGGTTTGGTCATTTGAAGCTTCAATTGGTATGTGATTTTTTATTCGTTTTTGATGATTTTTATGTTTTTGTGATTGTTGCTTAGCATTCTATCAAGCCCATGCCTTAATTTCAGAATTTGATGATAATTTTGAGTTATGCCATTGTTGATTTTGTGAGCTTTGTGATGTTTGATGATGAAAACTAAGTGTTTGATAATTGATATACATATTTTCTAAAGTGATTTTGAGTAAAAATGCATTTCTGGGATTTAATTGAGAAATGTGAAAACTTTGTGTTGAAATGTGAAATAAATGAAATATATGGACTGCTAAGGGCACTATGGTAATTCGTCTAAGCATGGATTAAATTGGATTTTGTGAATTTGATGTATTTGTGAAATAATGACTAAAATGCTAAAGTGTGAAATTATAAGGGTTAAAGTGCAAAATGCCCTAATTGTGTGTTGTAAATTGAATTGATTAAAGATGAAATTGAATGAGTTGAATTTGATGTTATATAGATTAAGAAAAGAGAAATTCAGACTTAGATCGAGGCAAGAACAAAGTGCTCGATTGATCGACTAGTATCGTTGTTTCTACGTCCGAGGTAAGTTCGTGTATAATACTTATCATTTAAATAATGTTCCTATGTGATGAAATGAATGAAAATTATGATTGTGGAGTTTGGTAATGTGAAATGTGACTTCGAAGATATGTGGCACTAAGTGTGTGTAAATAGAATAGTTATAGTAATGAATGGCACTAAGTGTGCGAGATAAAGAAAGCATCGACTATATTATTTGGAACTAAGTGTGCAATACTGAGACAAATTCGGTTTAATTTGATGGCACTAAGTGTGCGATACTATTATAGCTTCGGCTAATTAATTGGCACTAAGTGTGTGAGTTCCTCGATCGTTTAAAGAAGATCGAATGAATTATGGCATTGAGCATTGAAGCGGTAAGTGTGATAGATAAATACGTGATGGTGCAGGTATGTACAGAACCTATGTGGTTGATGATATTGTGTAAGAGATAGATGGAAGATTAAGTGAATGAATGATGAAAAGAGTTGGATTGATTAGCATTATGAATGCTTGTATATGAACCTATAGATATGGTGCGAAAGTGAGTAAAAGCCATGGATGAGATTGAGTAGTGATGTGAATTGAACTAAGTGTTAGTTAATTTTGCATATTGAATTTGAATGGTTGAGCTAATTGTGTTATATTATGAACTTACTAAGCTTTAAAGTTTACTGTGTGAAGTTTTTCTCTATTTTACAGTGGTATTTAAAGCTAGCTCAGATCCGGGGATCGTCAGCGACTCAATCACACTATCGAACATCTATTTGGTACCTTTGGAAGTTGTAATTATGGTATATGGCATGTATAGGCTAGTGAGGTTGTGGAATGTTTTGAGATGTATATATCTTGCCATGTGATATGGCGTGATAATGGATGAGACTTTGGATTGGTTTTGGTATATGTTTTACTATGTGAAAATGGTGTATGTGGTGTGAATGGTCATTATGGTATACTTTGGTGAATTAGAAATGGTATTTTTCATATTTGATTTAGTATTTGAGATGGTGAATGAATTGTAAGTTATTTGATGTTGGAATTGAGCATGTATGGATGACCTAAAATGGGTGGTATATTGGCCTTGCAAATGGCTTATATTTGCTCACACGGTTGAGCACATGGGCATGTGTCTCGACCGTGTCCCCTAAGGTTTCATTTTGTAGCAAATTAGACTTATACACGGGCTAGACACACGGGCGTGTGACAGGTCGTGTGATTCAAGTCAGTGTTGCACACGGGCCAGACACACGGGCGTGTGACAGGCCGTGTGACCCAAGTCAGTGTTGCACACGGGGTATGACATGGTCTAAGGCATGGCCGTGTGAGGCACACGACCTTGCCACACGGGCGTGTGCCCTTTTTAAAAGAAAAATTTTCTAAGTTCCGCAAAGTTTCCGTATGAGATCGGTCTAGTCCCGAACCTTCTCTAAAGCATGTTTAAAGTTTCGTAGACATTCTAAAGGGACTTTGTGTTATGGATTAACTATGATATGTTGTTGTGTGAGCAATGGTTGTTTAAATGTTATGAATTGACTGGTAATACCTTGTAACCCTAGTCTAGTGATGGATACGAGTTAGGGGTGTTACATTCTTAACCATTTGTAAATACTTTTTCTCATCAAACATGATGACCTATTTGGAGTACATGCCTTGGTTTTGAGTCACCGACAAGCCATATCTACTGTCGGTGGAGGCGAGGAGTAGGCAACTTCGTCCGAAGAGGCTTCAATGACCTCCCTAGCATCGTAGGTCCAGAGGAAGTGTCGTGACGAGTTCATCATCGACTCTAACCCAACAAAGGCCACTAATGTCTACACCACACCACGTCAGTTCCCTCCATATCGTTCCTTTCTTTAACCCCATGTTTTATTGACAAGTACCACACTATGCACTACTGCAACACCCTGCATCCATACCTCTTGTGTGTATGTATTTTGTTCCACCTTCATCCTCAGCATATTATGCCTCGATATCAACAAAATTGTGGACACAAATGGCGACACTAATGCCCACACCAATACCGTCATCCATGCTAATATTAATACCAACGTATCTGGGTTTTATGACATTGTACGATTATTAGCCAGTAGTGTCGCAAACAGCCATTGCATCATTGTTTTATCAATGTGGCTTATTATCGCAACCACCTTCTCGTAGAATGTAGTACACATGATGGGAGGCTAGGATGACATCGCGCTCAAGCATGGAAGAATGTGATGGAGACAAAGACGAAGGCGAAGACGGGGATAGAGGTGAAGATGAAGACGAGGGTCGAGATGAAGATGAGTATGAGGGTTGAGGTGAAGATGAAGAAGATGATGACCATGACCATGACTAAGAGGAGAAGTCGACACCCCAACTTGTACGTAGAAATCCTACTCGCAACCGTTAGCCATCGTCCTGTGGAACACATTCGGCCTGATTATGTCGATGATATATTTCTTATTTACATTTGTGATGTAAATATAAATGATATAAATAAAAATGATCATTTTTTTATATTTTTGTTGCAACTTATAATTGTCTTTGTTAAGTTCTAATTTAAATTGCACATATTTTTTTTCCATATATAATATTTTTCCATTAAAGTTTTTACTCAATACTTACAGAGTTATATAGTAGGCGAATTAAACTTTAGATAGGTGCTTTTAATGAACTAGTGATTAATTAAGGTACAAGGACTAAATAGTAAAAATGGTAAAAGTTCAATCACTAGAGAAATTGTAATTGGTACTTGAAGTAGCACTTAAAGTAGTAAATTTTCCACTATATGGATTTTAGCGAATGGTGGCAAATACAAATGAAATACAAAAAAATGAATAAATAAATTTTGTAAAAAAAAAAAAAGAAGAAGCATTGTAATCAATTTCTGTACAAAACAATATGTTAGTGACGTTGAGGAATTAATGTATCCTTCAATACGGAACATGTTGTCTTCGTATGCCTTGGGTTTCTACAGTACCTGCATAACCTTTGTTAATTGTCCCTCTCCCAAAAATCCATATTGGTGAATATCTGAGTAGAAATCGGATGACCTTTTTGGGCGTGATGCAAGTTCATGTTTACGGCCAACTTGAATGGGGCATTGGAAACTAGCGGTCACATATTCTCATCTGGGACGGGTGGGAATTCAGATCTCCATACATCAAACATGCACTCCAATCTGTAGACATAATTAATACACAGCACATACTCTATTCGTACATTCGCACATGCATCAATTAGATTTGCGCATGGGAATCGAAGTGTGGAATCTCCTACAATCGCAAGTCTCTTATAGTAGGTCAACACGGTATGATGCCCTTGACATGTCATGGTCGGGCCTAGCGTACTCCGTGACTCAAAATCTTAAGTTTGGATGCGAGTGCCACACTACATACATAATGTTTACTTTCTCTGTATTTTGTCTAATTTCTTTCATGACATCCTCGTACCAAATGTGATCGCCCGCTATCTGTCCAACATATGTCGCGACTTGCTTTGAAAATAAGGTTTCTAGGAGAAAGTATGTTTCTTTGATAACTGAGGTTATCAGAAAATAACGCGTCCCCTTCTATACGGAATTGATGCATTCTGCTAGGTTCGTCGTCATGTACTCGTATCGTAGACCCTCGTCATACAATTATGTCCATTATTTGAAGGGTATGCTGGCAACGTAGTCTGCACTGGCGCTGTTGATGGCGTGCAAGTTAACCAACATTTCATGAATGCGATGTTGGATGAGCTCATACCATGTATAAGAAAGTATACTCATTAATGTAAAAAATGAACAAAATATGATTTAGCATGATTGTGGAAATAGTGGCAACTATGTACTCAGGTCAATACATTGATCTCGCTCAATTTTTGAAGGCTATTTTGTGTGGTAATTAGAGCCGACATGTCGTATATAGTACCTATGGTGTGTGCGATCCCAAAGGCTATCGCATCATTCAATAGCAGCCAAGATTTTGGGTCCCTTGTTAGATATGACACATATGTCTGGCTATAGGAAAATGTGACAACACAATCGGCTAAGGAAAAAATCTCAATTATCTGCCTTTTCGGAGGAAGTTATTACAAATGCTATTAGAAAAATCCTCGGATTACCATCCTTGGCAACGACCATCAACAACTGATGGTCATACTTGCCATACAACCAGGTGCCGTCAATTTGTACCAAAGGTTTGTTGTGAAGGAAAGGTTGCCTACATTAATCGAAGGTTCAAAAGAATCAGTTGAATTCTCTTTTCCCAAGGACTAGATGATCGTAGAAGTACACTGGGTGTGTTTCTAGGTCCGTTACAGAACCTCGTATGTATCGATCCAGTACCTGAAATCATTGCCACAAATTGTTATACAACCTATCCAAGTGGTGATACAACTTATCCATAGCATTTTATTTTGCAACCAATGCCTTGTAGTACGATGACATGTAATCGTACTGGCTACAGATGTTGACAATCAACACTAGAATGAGAATACTGGGAATTGCTTTCACCATAGGTAGAATTATGTTAGATATCATGTCGAGGTCGAGCCTCGAATTATTCTGACTGGAAAAATGAAGACCTAGGTTAGGTCATGTTATGTCAAATATCGGATAATCAGATCGAACACTTGATACAACACAAGTATGTAGACCGATATACTGCTTTATCGTCCACAAGCTCGTCTTCTTCTAAAAAGATGTCATGATCTTCCATTTGCATCTCCTATCGCGTACTATGCATTTTTCCTAAAAAATTTTCGAAAGGGATATGATAGTTTATGTCATTCTTGAAGCTGTACCGTTTTAGTGCTGCAAGAAATGTATCTTTGTTGGGATACTCTATGCAAACTTCAAATACTTGGATATTTGATGATAAACCTACATGACCAGGTGTTCTTACGGGAGCTGTCGGAACTATAAACCACCATGGACGGAGAGGTCGATGTTGGTCATGTGGGGCAGAGGTTCATATGTCTTAAATTGTGGATCAAGATCCGGAGCATTGCCTGAATCATCATCGTCAGATCCGCAAGAATTTGGCTCAGTTGAAACCTGCTTTGGTTTAAAAAAAAGTGCTACTTTCGAACCATCTGGACAAGACTTTCGAATTGGATCAACGTTTGGTTCTGATCTATCAACAACATTCACTGCCCCTTCTTCCTTGGTTGCATATTCTTCCTCACCTGCATCTTTATTCTCATCTTCAACCAAAGGGTTTGATGTACCATCACCGGATCCGATCGTGGGGAGTAAGTCATGAGTTCTTCTATACCTAATGTTACGATCCAAATTTGCACTGGATTGCCAACCAATGTAGGTTGATGCTCCCCCGCTATAAGTGCTTCCACCTCAGGACATTGAACCAAAGAAGTTGAAATCGAACGCATTGACTGAATGTCATGCTCAAGCATCGATGTTCGGGACATCATAATAGGAGTTACACTTATACCCCAACTGATAGTGGCCGCTGAAGTTGAAATCAACATTGGAAATCGAAGAATGCCTACCCATTAATGCTTCGAGGACATCATAATAGGAGTTTTGTAACAAACTAATGAACCCATTGCACAATTGTGTTGTAACACCCTTAACCCGTATCCATCGCCAGAATAGGGTTACGTGATATTACCGATCAATACAAATCATATAGCATACAATTATCAACATTAGTATTCATTCTCATAAATCATTAAACACAATCACATTGTCCTTTATAAGGGCCTACGAGGCCTTAAACATGCTTTAGAAGTGGTTCAGGACTAAAATCGATAGCATACAAAAATTTTGGAAAACTTTGAAATTTTTCATCAATATAGGGGTCACATACGAAATTTTACATCGACACATGAAACAAATTATGTATTTTCTCTAACTCAGACGGTAAAGATAGTCGATATGCCACTGGCCCAAGTCGTTCAGTAATTTCATACGGTCCGATGAATCACGGACTCAATTTCCATTTCCAGCCATACCGCAATATCTTTTTCCATGGTGACACTTTGAAAAACACTATATCCCTGATCTGAAACTCAATATCTTTCCATTTCAAGTTTGCATATGATTTCTGTCGATCTGAAGCTATTTTCAAACTATTGCAGATTACTTTCACTTTCTCTTTTGTTTATCTGATCAGATCAACCTCGTGAATCTTATTCTCGCTAAGCTCAATCCAGTACAACGGTGTTCGACATTTACGACCGTATAGAGCTTCGTATGGTGCCATATTTATACTCGATTGAAAGCTATTGTTATAAGCAAATTCAATCAGCGGTAGATATTTCTCTACTTCGAACTCAAGAATGCAACATAGCAACATGTCCTCAAGTATCTGAATAACTCGTTCGGATTGACCATCTGTTTGCGGGTGAAATGCAGTGCTAAAATGCAGCTTTGTACCTAAAGCTTCTTACAATTTCTTCCAAAATTGCAAAGTGAATTTTGGATCTCTATCGAAAACAATAGATAGTGGCACTCCGTGCAATTGAACAATCTCTGAGATATGCAACTTAGCCAATTTATCTAGCGAGAAGTCTGTACGTACGGGAATGAAATGAGCTAATTTCATCAATCTGTGACTTTCTTTTTCGGAGATAAAGGCAAACCCGATACGAAATCCATTGTTACTCTATCCCACTTCCACTCTGGAATCATAATAGGCTGTAATAAACCTGACGACACTTGATGCTCAGCTTTAATTTGCTGACAAATTAAACATTTTGAAACAAATTCTGAGATATCTCATTTCATGCCATGCCACCAATAAAGTTGTTTCAAATCATTATACGTTTTCGTGCTTCCCAGATGTACTGATAAACAACTATTGTGTGCTTCATTTAAAATCTTCCGAATAAGCAGAATTTCTTGGTACACATATTCTACCACAAAACATCAAATAGTTATCAAGCTCTATTCGAAATATGGAATCAAAAGTTAACTCGCACTGAGCTCGTTTTGCTTGCAATTCAGTATCAAATTTTTGAGCCTCACAAATATGCTGTAGAAATAACGGTCTCAATTTCAACTCGGCTACTATCAAACCTTCATCAGACAACGCTAATTGTATGCTCAAAGTACGTAAAGCAAATAAAGACTTTCGGCTCAACGCATCAGCAACTACGTTCGCTTTCCTCGGATGATAGTCAATCACTAATTCATAGTCTTTTAGTAATTCTAACCATCTCTGCTATTGCAAATTCAAGTCTTTCTGAGTCGTCAGGTATTTCAAGCTTTTGTGGTCGATATAAATATGGCATATCTCACCAAACAAGTAATGACGCCAAATTTTCAATATGAACACTATCGTAGCTAACTCTAGATCGTGCGTCGGATAATTCTTTTCATGTGGCTTCAACTGTCTCGAGGCATAAGCTACAACTTTGCCTTCCTGCATTAAAACACAACCCAAGCCATTTAACGATGCATCACTGAAAACTACGAATTCTTTACCCGATTCAGGCTGAACTAACACTGGTGCCTCTGTCAATAATGCTTTTAACTTTTCAAAGCTCTGCTAACATATTTCTGACCACTCAAATTTTACATCTTTTTAAAGCAACCGTGTCATCGGAGTAGCAATCATCGAAAAGACTTTCACAAATCGTCTATAATAGTCGGCTAGTCCCAGAAAACTACGAACTTCAGATACATTTGTCGGAGGCTTCTAATCTATAATCGCAGAAATTTTACTTGGGCCAACTTGGATACTCGCAGCTGAAACTATATGTACCAGAAAACCAACTTCTCATAGCCAAAACTCAGATTTGTTGAACTTTGCAAACAACTGTTTATCTCTCAAAGTTTGTAACACAATTCTCAAATGCTTGGTATGCTTAGATTCATCACGAGAATAAATTAAAATGTCATCAGTAAACACAACTACGAATTGGTCTAAAGACTGCCTAAAAATCCGGTTCATCAAGTCCATAAAAACAACAGGTGCATTTGTTAGTCCGAAAGGCATAACAAGAAATTCGTAGTGTCCCTACATTGTTCTAAATATAGTCTTTGGCACATATGAGTCTTTAACTTGCAACTGATAATAACCCGATCTCAAATTAATTTTCAAAAATACTGCTGCCCTTTTTAACTGATCAAACAAATTATCTATTCATGGCAAAGGGTATTTATTCTTGATCGTCACTTTGTTGAGCTGCCGATAGTCTATACACATTCTCATCTCCTATCCTTCTTTTTCATAAATAACACCGGTGCATCCCAGGGAGAGAAACTTGGTCTAGCAAAACATCTATCCGTCAATTCTTGCAACTAAGCTTTCAATTCTTTTAACTCTATCGGAGCCATTCTGTACAGAGCTATTGATATCGCCATTATTCCCGGTACTAATTCAATACCAAACTCAACCTCTCTAATAGGTGGTAAACCCGGTAAATATTCAGGAAATACATCTGACTACTCGCGCACAACTGGTATTGATTCAATCTTTCTTTCTGTCACTTTCTTATCAAGTACATAAGCAAGATAAGCTTCACACCCCTTTCTCACAAATCTTTGAGCTAACATAGACGAGATCACAACTGGAAAATTATTCAGATCATTAGATTCAATTCTAATAGTCTCATTATTCTGGCATTTCAATTCTATTGTCTTTCGTCTACAATTCACAATAGCATCATCCATCGTTAGCCAATCCATACCCAAAAGCACATCAAATTCCTTGAACAACAACAACATCAGATTAGCCAGAAAATAGAAATCCTGATACATTAACGGACAATTCTTGTAGACTTTGTCAACCAAAACACATTTACCTAAGGGGTTCGATACTCTAATCACAAATTCAATAGACTCTACAGACAAAGTCTTACTGGATACTAAATTCATACATATATAAGAATGAGTTGATCCTAGATCGATCAATGCAATCACATTAGTATCATAGAGAGTGAAAACACAGGTGATAACATCTGGAGATGACACTTCTTCGCGAGCGTAGGTTCTGGTAGGTGCTTTAGCCTCCGATCTTACTGTTGAATCCTTTGTCCGCCCTCTACTACCACTTACATTTCCAACAATTCTAGGTGGTCTACCTTTATTCGACCTGTTACTTGGTCTCACATTCTGAACTTTACTTTTCTCATCTAGCTCTGGGCAATCTCGGATGAAGTGATCTAACGAACCACATTTATAACAAGCTTTATTATTTTTATTCCAACATTCTCCAAAATATCGTCTTCTACATTGCTGGAATTTGGGTTTGTTGTCTCTTACACTGTCAATACTAGATATTGATGTAGCTTGAGCTTTAAAACTGGAGTATTGTTTTCTACAATCTCTGTTCGAGTATTCATTTAAAGTATTTGGACGAGGGTATGAATCTTTAGATTTCTTTGATGAAGATTGATACGGCTTACTCATCGATCTTTTTCTTGAGTCTCTTGCTTCTAAATCTACTTTTCTCTTTTCTTTGTTAAGATCCTCGGCTTTACAAGCCCTTTCAACTAGAATAACAAATTCTTTCAACTCTAGGATTTTGATATTTTTATATCTTTGTTCAACCCGTCAACGAACTGTTTACACATAATCTCCTCAGTAGACACATACTCTCAAGCATACTTGCTTAACTATACAAATTCTCTTTCATACTCGGTGACAGTTATGCTGCCCAGTTTTAACTCTAAAAACTCTTTATGTTTTTGATCAAGAAATCGCTGACTTATATATTTCTTTCGGAATTCAGATTGAAAGAACTCCCAAGTAACCCGTTCTTTCATAACCACAGATATCAGCGTGTTCCACCATTGATACACAGTGTCTCTCAGCAAAGATACAACACATTTAATACATTCATCATAAGTACAAGACAATTTATCGAATACTCGAATCGTATTTTCGAGCCAGAACTCAGCTCTCTCAGCATCATCATCAGTAGTAGCCTGAAACTCTTCAGCCCTGTGTTTACAAATTTTATCTATTGGCGGCTTGTTCCACCTATCGGATCTACAACATGAGGAACAACAGGGATTTGTAAAGGAATAGGTGAGGGTGGAGGTTGTTAAGCAGCCAGATTAGTACGAATGTATTGAGTGAACCATTCATTCATCAACTGGAAAAAGACTTCTTTAGCCTTACCACCGTGACTACTTGACATAGGTCTAGATTCAGTAGGCGCTGTCCCTCAAGCGGGAGCAGGCGCATTACTCTCTCAATCATCAGTTACAGCTCGTTCGGGATCTATTACTATACGAAAACATAATTTAAGCTGTCAGGAATCATAACACTATCGTAGAGTATATATGGCATGTATAGCTAGACTCTCACGCACACTATGTTAGTCCTAGAATTGACAAAACCGTAGCTCTGATACTAATTAAATGTAACACCCCTAACCCGTATCCGTTGTCAGAATAGGGTTACAAGGTATTATCGATCAATACATATCATATAGCATACAATTATCAACATATAGTATTCATTCTCATAAATCATTCAACACAATCACATTGTCCCTTATAAGGGTCTACGAGGCCTTAAACATGCTTTAAAAATGGTTCGGGACAAAACTGATAACATATAAAATTTTTGGAAAATTAGAAAATTTTTTGTCAATACAGGAGTCACACGCCCGTGTGCCTCACACGGCTCCAGACACGCCCATGTCTCAGGCCGTGTGGAAATAGGGCATACATACTATCTTGGGTCACACTGATCGTATGTCAGGAAGTCTTAAAATTTATATAATGAAAGATCGAGCCTAGAAACTAACTGTGACAATGATTGAGGCAAGCGCACCTATCGAACAGTAGTATAGTTTAGTGGCAAGGTCGGAATGTCGAACCCAAGGGAACCAAAAGTATTAATACTAACTTTCTTTTTATTATTTAGCCTAAGAATTAAGGGAATTGTTATTTAATCTAAAATTAACTAACTACTAAGCTAAGAATGCTAAGACACAGAGGATCAATTAGGGAAAATACTTTTGGGAAAAACCAATTGATTAGGACAATACTCGAGGAAGAATCCAACTAGACTTCACTTGTTATTTAACTCAACTGCATTTATTTATTCACTTGACTTGATCCGTAGGATTCCCTAATTTATATTAATACCTCTTTCGAGGCTACTAACGTCTAACCCTAGGTTGATTAATTGAAATCTCTTTCTAATTAAAACCCCTAGAATTACATTAACTCAATCTATGGACCCCCATATTAGGTTTGACCCTAATCTGGCAGATTTCCGTCATCCTATTTCTCGGGTTGCAAGCAACTCTGCTTAACTATGCTAGATCTACTCTTAAACAGGGACTTTTGCTCTACTGCCTAAGCACATCAATACTTGAATCAATATCCTGAAATATCAAAGCAAGAATTAAGAACACATAATTAAGAACAAATCAAGTATTTATCACATAATTTAGAAAACAATAACAAGATTCGTCTTAAGTTTCATCCTCTTCAGGTGTTTGAGGGGTTTAGTTCATACTTATAAAAGAATACATCTCACAAGAAAATATAAAACAAAACATAAGAAAAACCCTAAAGCCCCCTAAAGGAAATTGAAGGGAAGATCTTCCGTCTTGAGTATGACTCCGGCTTCTTGAGATGAATCAACTGGCTTTCTTTGAGTAAATCCCACAATTCTGACTTCTCTGGCTTGGCTTCTTGGCCTACCTCGAAGGTTGGCCTTTGAGTAGATTGATGGTTGGCCTCTAGGGTGTTTATATAGGCTTTTGGAATGTCTTTCTTTGCCTCTAAGTACCCTATTCTGAATAGAATTAAAATAGGTCACAACAGGGACACACACGTGTGGCACGCCCGTGTGAATCGAATCCAGGCCATGGTCGGGTCTGCTAAAGAGGCACGGCCGTGTGGCTTGAGCCCAGGCCCTGTGCATTTCGTGCTTTGGCCCATTTTCTCTGTTTTTGGCCCGTTTCTCGTTCTTTTTATCCTCTAGTGCTCTCCTAAGTATAAAACATGAAATTAAAGGATTAGAAGCACCAAATTTCACAATTCAGGGAATAAATCATCCAAAAGTATGCTAAATGTGGGATTAAAATATGTATATATTTCGGTTTATCAAATACCCCCACACTTAAGCATTTGCTTGTCCTCAAGCAAAATTCTCAACTCATAATTAAAATGAACTTCCTCAATTCATAATATTCATCAATAGTGTTTCATCATAATTCATAGATAATTCATACATTGATAATTTAAGTAGAAGGGTCCTAAAGATTCAAACAATCAAAGTCATAGTTTTTGTAGCATGAAAATATAAGTGTTTCCCCTTACCTAAATAATCACCTTTAATTCAAAATCGACAAGAGTTGACATCCTTACTAAAGATTCACTCAAATTACTCAAAGTGTTTAAAGTTCAAAATTAAGCACTCAAAAGTCGAACATGAAAAGTTAATCCCATAGGCTTGCATGAAAATCAAATCTCCACCACTATAAAATGAAATGATACACAGATCAAAAGGTCTTTAAAAAGGGGTGTAACGGGGCTTAGGTTATAGGTGTGGATAAAGGCTAAATTAAAGGGTTAGAATCGAGATTGAATTGACAATTTACCTAACTAGAAAAGAAAACTAATTCCCAAATAATTACGTTAATTAAAACTTGTAGTACTAATAATACGATCTTCTTCTTCAAGATGTGGAATTTAAATGTATAAGCTCACTTAATTATAGAACTAATAACGAATATACTTTGTTTTTTTTTTAAGAACAAATCAATAATAGGAAAGAACTTTAACAACTAAAATATAGAACATAGTTAGGCAACTGCTCAAAATCAAATCTCGACAAAAAGGGAGTCAAGAGAAATGGTGATAACAAATACAAAATGGGTTTTGGGTTAATATTAGTGGGTGAGTCAATGAAAAGGTTGTTAGGATCAAAGGGGTTCACTAGGGGTTAATTGTGAGGGTAGGCTTTTAGTGGAGTAAGTGGGTTAAAACCTAAATGCCTTTATCATCTCTGTATATCAATTCAATGATATGGTCTTGACATGTATAATCGAAGCAAGTTCTAGAATAACAGATCAATGTTGACACACTCATAATCAATAAAGTGAGCAAGAAAAGAATGTATGCTCTAAAAGGCTCAAAATCTCACAAAAATTATGGGTTTTTGATATCAACCTTGTAAATTTCAAACTTCAAGGTAATAATTAGATTCAGGTAGACAACCTAACAAAATTTTAATTTTTTTAAAAATAGACTCATCATGCTTGATTCTCTAGTTTCCTAAAGTTTAAATCATCACTGCACAATTATCAATGACTTATTCCAAAACATATCAATAAAAATCATGAATCAAAGGAAATTTCATTCTAATAGTAATATGAGAAAATTGCTTAAGAACAAGACATAATTCAGGGATTTGAGAATAATGCAAAAAGTTAGGAACTTTTTGAAATAGAATTCACCCCCATACTTAAGATGTACATTACCCTCAATGTACAAAGATCTATATGGAATTATAAGAGATAGGGAGAAGTGAAACTTCCTGAATTTTGGATGGATTCCTTGAGTTGGGAGTGCCATGGTGTGGTAACCGCCATCAATCTCTGAGCTAGATGAAGAAATTGGGAAGCTCGTGAAGAATTAGCCAGGAAATAGTAAGAATAATTCAAAATATACTAATTATATATTTAAAAAAAAGAAAAATAAAAATAAAGAAAATACAAAGTAAAATAAAATTAAAAGATAAAATTAATGGACTGAAAAGTCCTTATCGTTAGATGGTTAGCGAAGTGGGTGTGATTTCTAAGGCCGTGGTGTTGTGATTCCCAAGCAGCATTTAAAACCTAAATAAAAGAAAACAAAACAAAATAGAATAAATTAAGTATAAGAAAAATTAAGAAAAGGAAAATAAAGGAGAAGGGGAAATAAAGAGAAAAGTTAAATGGACTCAAAGGTCCTTGTCCTGTCGAGTTAATGAAGCGGCCGGCATGAACTTATGTAGATCGGTGTCGTAGAGGGAGACTGTGCTAGGATCCTTCAGCTTCTTCGACATGGATAAGATGTAGACCAAGAGTTTTGAGAATGAAGAAAGGTGAAAATGAAAATGGAGGGGAGTGTAAAGGGTATGGAAGAAAGGGAACGGGGAGGAGGTGAGAAGGGGAGAGGGGTGTTTTAAATAGAAATTTCAAATCTGGTACATCCCTACGCTCGTGTACCTTGGGCGTGTTCAATCACACGACCGTATCGGACGGTCGTGTTGTGCTTCGTTCGTTTCTCCCACGCCTGTGTGCAGGTCACCACGCCCATGTTGATAGAACAGTGTCGACCACGGCTGTGTCGCACGGCCGTGGTGTTTGGTCGGAGCCCGTGGCTTGAAGATATTTTTCATCCTGTTTCGTACTATCTCTGCCATGCCAGTACGGAAATTTGTAGAGCCCATACGGCCACGGTCACGGCCATGTGCAAGGCCGTGTGGTATGGAAATCTGCACTTTGGTTAGTTGATAGTTAGGTGCTAAAAAAGAAGAATAAAAGTAAAAATAAGAATGTAAAAATTAATGGGGTTACTGCTCGGGTTGCCTCCTGAGAAGCGCTCGTTTATAATCGTAAGCTAGACTTACCTCTCATTCGCATAATCATGGTGGTTTGAGGAGCTGAAAATCCTTTCTCATGCTATCAGTTCTATTATCAATATATAGCTCGAGTCGAGTAACGTTTACTTTAAAAGTGCCGGATGTAGGATTACTTACCTCAACTGTTCCGTATGGGAAGACATTGAGTACCTTAAAAGGGATTTCTTCGTTTTTATTAAAGTCAGAAGGGAAGATCTGAGGGTCTGTTTTATCTAACAATACCTGATCTGCGATCTTAAATTCGTTTGTCCCACGGAATGTATTGGTTCTGCTTCGTGTATGCCTAATTTCTCCTTGAAATGTGTCTTCCACTGGTCGAGTTCATCGATCTGAAGCTATCGTTCCTCGTGAGTTATTCTTTGTTGTCATGAGGTCTAGGATCTGGCCAGTTGTGTAGTTTCGTGGTGCTTCCTGAAAAGAAGGTTTAACCGAATGGTCATTAATAAAATTAATTTTCTCACCTTGATTACATGATGTCCTTGACGAGTCAAGAGCCTGAAGACTGATTGATCACCTGCACGAAGTATGAGTTCTCCTGTACCAACATTAATTTTAGTCCTAGCAATTACTAAAAAGGGTCTTCCTAAAATTAAGGGGATACTATTGTCCTCATCCATGTCTAAAACTACAAAGTCTACTGGGAATACGAATTTATCAATTTTCACGAGAACATCTTCGATTATACCCCTAGGAATTCTAATAGTTTTATCAGCTAATTGAATGCTCACCCTAGTTTGTTTGGGTTTCCCTAGACCTAGCTGTTTAAACATTTTGTAAGGCATAACATTTATACTTGCCCCTAAATCAGCTAAAGCATTATCAACAGATAAACTACCAATTAAGCATGGAATTGTAAAATTCCCTGGATCTTTTAATTTTCGTGGTAGTCTATTTTGCAACATTGCTGAGCACACTGTGTTTAGTTCCACATGCGATTCCTCGTCTAACTTCCGCTTGTTTGTCAAAAGATCTTTTAAAAATTTCCTTGAATCTGGCATCTGTGAAAGAGCTTCAAGAAACGGTAAGTTAATATGTAATTTCTTTAAAAGTTTAAGAAATTTACCAAATTGTTCATCTGTGCTATCTTTTTTCATCGCATTGGGATATGGTATACGAGGTTGGTATTCTTTAATTACCGATTTTTGTTTGCCATGGCTTACCTCAACCTTACCTTCCTCTACCATATTCTCTTCCTTAATTTGGACTTATCTAACCCTTCACTATCATGAGCTGTTATGGCTTGAAGTTGCTCCTTTGGATTTGTTTCAGTGTTACTCGGCAAGCTGCCTTGTGGTCGTTCTGATATGATCTTGGTAATTTGTCCTAACTGGTTCTCGATCCCTTAAATCAATGCTTGTTGATTTTTAAGTGTTGTCTCGGTGTTTTGGAAACGAGTTTCTGACACCGCGATGAATTTTGTTAGCATCTCTTCAAGGTTCTACTTCTTCTCTTATGGGTAGGTTTGCTATTGGAAGCCTGGAAGGGGTTGTTGTCTCTGATTTTCTTGACCACCCCATGAGAAATTGAGGTAGTTCCTCCAACCTGGATTATAAGTATTACTATAAGGGTTATTTTGAGATCAAAAATTATTACCCATATAATGAACTTGCTCTTTTTTAGCGCTTGGGTTGTAAAGTGGATATTATGTATTGCTCATCCCTCCTCCATTCATATCGCACTGCATAACTGGATGTACCTGCGAAGAACCACATAAACCATCAATCCATTTATTTAACATCTCTACCTGATTTGATAGCATGGTTACTGCGTCGAGGTTGAAAACACTAGCGGCTTTTGTTGGCTTTGTCCTCGTGACTTGCCACTGGTAGTTATTCAGTGACATCTCTTCAATGAATTCATAGACAGCCTCAGGTGTTTTATTATTCAAGGTTCTGCCCGCGGCTGAATCAATCAATTGTTTAGTTGAAGGGTTCACACCATTGTAAAAGGTTTGGACCTGTAGCCACAAGGGTAATCCATGGTGTGGGCACCTTCTCAAGCCGTGTGATCCACACGACCAAGGCCAATCTGGATGTGTGGGCCATATTGGCGTGTGGACCCATTTAGCTAAAATGTTTCCTAGGGTTGCACGGGTCACCCAAGTCGACTGTGAACCTACTGTAGGGTCGGTAAGCGCTACTTAGACCCTAAATTGTGTGATTTGAATATACAATGTATGCATTGAGCATGTTTAGTTGCATCTGCGTTGGGGTGGGATGATTGATTATTGGAGGAAGTGTACTGAAAGGCTTTCATGCCTATTATTTATGTACTTTCACCGCAATATTATCGATATCCGCCATTTTGGTATGACTTGGTATGTTAGGCTGGATAGGTGTTTTAAACCCCACATGGTGTGTAGGGCTGGTCAGAGAAGGTGTGTAGAGGCTGGTGGGTAGGATACTGATTTCTGTTGCTATGTGCATACTATATCTGAATGGGCTAAGGCCTAAACTGTATCAGAATCTATAATGGGCTTAGGCCCCAGACTGCATTTGACTGATAACTGTTGTTTGACTGTATGCATGTCTTCTGTAGGGATTACACACTGAGTTTACGAAAACTCACCCCTTTCTATTTTATCTGTACAGGTGATCCCCAAACTTAGACGGATTGGTGCGGCGGAGGACTCAGCGGTGACTACATGACTATTGAACTGATTTAATTCCATTTAAGGTTTTTAATTTCTATTATCTTTGGGGTATTTTTGATGTAATTTGGACTGTTTGCCTTTTTTTGGATTTTTACCGTTTTCATGGATTTTCTAAAATTCAAACTCAACCAATACTCGGTTTAATTAAAAACAATGTTTTCCTAAACGCGAATGATTTCCTTTAAATATCGCAGTTTTAAAAGCTTTTGCTACAGAATATGTTTTTTAAACGAAGCAAATTAATGAGAAAATGATTTTGAAATTGATGAGAGATAGATAGAAGATAATAAACGGAAACAACTTTAACTTGATAAATTTGATTTCAAATCCCATTCCATGTGACATCGCCAGATTCGGCCATAACGTCTAGGCCGGGTTTGGGGTGTTACAATTATACTAGCCCATTTAATGTTGATTGTTTTTGTTGCTAAATCCATCCATTCATTCATTTAAGTAAATTGCATCTAATTACTATAATTAATTTAATCATCATCCAAAATTATTGAGTTTTTACATCAAATTGTTATTTATAAATTTGCAATTTTTAATTGGTTAAGCTTATAGAGTCCCTATTGAGAAGATAACTTATTTTTTTCTTACTTGTTACTTGCACGACTACTTACACTTGCGTAAAGACGTTACAATTCGTTACAATAATCATAGGGAAAAATTGTGGGGCTTCTCGCTATAATCGGCATAATTTTTTGCTCCATCTCCATGCAATCGGTATCTTTAACCTTCCTTCTTATCTGAAGGCTGGCACCACCTGAACGTAGAAGGACTCTTAGGTTGGCAACTACTGTTGCTGTGCAATAAAGGTGATGCTCCTTTTGGAGTGACAACAGTTGTCATTATTAAACAACTCATTAATAACTAAAAACGATTATGCGCCGACTCGAGTTTGACCTTTACTATGCTAGAACATCTGCTCTCCAATTGAGAGCCCTCTTATGTCATCCTTGGTGTCAACCTTCAGATAAGAATGAAATGTTAAAGATACCGGCTGCCTGGAAATAGAGAAAAAAATTACATTGATTACTTTGGAAAGCCTTTCATTTTTCCCTATGATTATAGCCTCAATTTTATGTATGGTATATATAAGGCATCATTTGCGGGTATCCAAAAAGCTTGAAATCGTTACCACATAACGAATGTCAACTGGCCCCCAGTTATACTTAAACCCGTAACTGCATCACGACTACCAATTAGGACCTCCACTTAGACTTCGACCCGTGACCATATCAAGCACTGCCACCTTGGAACCTAACCTCCATAAGACGTGTTTCTAAGGTAATGGTCTTGCCCTGACATGCCATATTAAATGTATGTGTTCTGATACATGCTATCGTATCCTCGACCACTCAAATCTATCTATAAAGTTTCACAATACCACTCCTAAAACCCTAGACACTAAACCCTAATTCTTAACCAAATACCCTAAACATAACCCTAAAAAGAGGAGATCGAGGATAGAGAGTGTGAAAGTGCGCCCAACTGGACACGCTTTCACACACTCTCTCCAAAATCGATCTATTTTCCTAAATTTCAAAAAAAGTCCTAATATGCCAATTAAAAAACAAAAATGGCATATTAGGCTAATTTAGCCCATTTTATTCTCTTCTTCCACCAACATCATATAAAGGGGCTTTAGTGATAATAATAAATAGAAAAGGCAAAACAGGATCACCTTGGCTTAGTCTTCTCTTCATACGAAATTGTTTTGTAGGGGATCCATTCAATAAACTAGAAAATTTTCCATTGACAGACACTTCATTATCCAACCTCAACATTAACATGAAGCAAAAAATCCTATCTAACAAAATCATACGCTTTCTCGTAGTCAATTTTCAACACACTATCCCCTTCTTTACTCCGTAGGAAATGAATTACTTCATTTGCTAATAGAATAACATCAATAATTTGTCTGTTTGCCACGAGCACACATTGTTCGTCACTAATTAGTTTACTGATTACCTCCCTCAATATGGTTTCAGCACCTTACTTGCAATCTTGTAAATAGACCTAATTAAGCTAATGGGTTGAAAATCCTTGATAGATTGGGGGCTTCCAACCATAGGAACAAGTGTTGTAAAGGAGGTATTGCACCCTTTTGAAAGTTTCCCATTAGTAAAAAAACTCAACCATTATCGCCAACACTTCAACTTTGATAAAGTCCAAACTTTAACCATAAAACTGTAAGGTAAAACCATGAGGCCCTGGAGATTTGGATCCATCCAAATTCCAAATGGTAGCTTTGATTTCATCCAAGGAACATGGTTTCTCCAAATATCTAGCTTCCTCCTTAGAAATCTTTTTCAAAACTAGATTAGTTCCTGAAATCCAACTCCTTCCACAACATTCTTGTAACACCCTTAACCCATCTCCGTCGCCAGATTAAGATTATGGAGCATTATCGTACAATTGGAAACATTTAACATCATAATATTCAAATAGATTAAACATATCATAATCCGTCCAATCACATGCAATTTGTCTCTAAATCGTGCCTTCGAGGCCCTAAAAATATCATAAAGCAGTTCGGGACTAATTTGAAACAAAGTAGAAAGTTTAAGAAAAAGATGCAAAAATTGCAAAACAAGGGTCACACAGCCGTGTGGCGAGGCCGTATGACATAGCCCCAGGCCATGTAACTTTCAAACAAGGGACACACAACCGTGTCCTCACCCGTGTAACTCACTGAGTAGGGACACACGCCCGTGTGCTAGGCCGTGTAACTCTCTTAGTTGCCTCACATGTCCGTGTGCTAAGCCGTGTAACTCACTAACTTGAACCGTAAGAAAATCCTCAGGTGACACACGACAATGTCGCCAGGCCGTGTGCCTCACACGACCGTGTGATAGCCCATGTGAACCCAAAATTTACCTAAAATCAAGCCATTGCAAAACCAAATCCTACTTAACCATTCATACAATTTAGGTACATCTTCAAGGGGTTCAAATATCATCCAAACATACAAAAAAATGCCATTTCAAACAACCTAATTCACCAAACCAATATGTCATTCAAAGGCACCACAATTGTACCAAAACTTCAACTAACAAAACATGCCAATATTGCCTCATTTTATGCATGATAACCTAGTTTAATTATGTGCCAAATATGCCATAAATGACCATTTCCAAACTATTATCAACATACCAAGAGTATTTTATATACAAGCATTTTAAATTACCAAAATGACACAACTTAGTGAGGTGTTATGGTTCACCAAACCAACTACAAACTTCAAAACATATATATACCAAAACACCGTTAACATATTCATAATATACCACTACAAAACATCTATACAAATGATCTAGAATCAAAAGATTTTAATCAATTAATACCCCCTAGGTACATGTCAAAAACACAAAAGAGAACATCATTGATGTTGAGTACGGGATTGTAACACCCCTAACCCATATCTGTCACCTGAATAGGGTTACAAAGCATTACCAGAATATACAGGTCAAGTAAACAAATATTTCATTTATACAGTATTTAGGTTAGAAATCAAACATAAAGTCCCTTATATGAACCCTCGAGGTCCAAAACATGCATTTGGAATGAGTCGGGACTAAACCGAGTTCACAGAGAATTTTTCGCGAAATCTCAAAATTTTTCCTAGGTGCAGTGGTCACACGCCCGTGTGGTCAGGCCGTGTGGTTCACACAGCCAGGGACTCGCCCGTGTCTCAGGCCGTGTAACTCTTTGACTTGGGTTACACAGTCAGGTCACACACCCGTGTGCTAGACTGTGTGTAGGTGCAGGGCTCACACGGCCAAGCCACACGCCTATGTGCTAGGCTGTGTAATCAATTCTGAGCATTCTGTTTTGACACTTTAAAGATGCAAGGGACACACGGCCAAATCACACGTCCATGTGCTAGGCCGTGTGTCACACACGGCTGAGACACACGCCCTTGTCTCTTCCCGTGTGGATAAAAATAGGCTATTTTCCAAGCCACATTTCTCACTCATTTTGTTTTCTTCTTACACCAATACTTTAACATATTCGCAAGCCATTTTAAAAATATTAATTCAAGTCAAAATCGAGTCTCATACATGACATAATATCACATACAACCAATGTACTCTTAAGCACCTCAGAGACACTTTACCATCATGTAACCAAAATTTACAAACTTACTTAACTTATCAAATTAACCTATATGCATATTTTACCAAATATGCTAAAATTAATCATTGTTATGCCATCAAGATTTCTATCAATTAACCATTTAAATACACACCAAACATGTCATAGCCTCATTTATACATGTCAAAACATGTTCATCACAAGCCATTCCAATGGCTAGTTATAACCAAAATATTCACATGCCAACTTTGGCTAACTTAACCTATACATGCCATTATAACCACAATTAATTTACCATATATACCAAGATATGCTGATGGATAGTGTGACTGATCTCCGCCAAGCTTCCAATCCAACGAGTTTTTGAATTACTATAAGACAGGGAACAATAAAACAGAGTAAGCATAAAATGCTTAGTAAGTTCGTATAACATGGTAAATAACTTACCATATATTTATGTTCAAAATAAACATGCAAGGCACTATTAGCCAATTTGGTCACAATCCCTAAACACATATCCTCATCATGTTAGCCAAGTAATCACATATAATAGTCCTTAATCATAGATAAATAAAGTCATCAAGTGCGTTCCACATTCATGTAACAACCAATTATTGCATCATTATATCAGGTAATGTCATTTCCATGTACTTTATGTACATACGAGTAATAGTTTGTTTCTAAGTCATACTATCTCATATAAACATCAAGAAACATTTATGGGCTCAATAATAACCAACTTTCCATATACATATACTTTCCACATCATGAATTCAAATAATATATACAAGTCATACCCATGTATTTCAAGTACATTTTCATAATATTTCGTCTCAAGTTCAGATTATTTGATATTAGGATTTTGCTCATTAAATCAATTAAAAAATCAATAGAAACCCGAGAAATACACTCGAAGTGTACAAATCTATAATATTAGATGAACATATTCATCAAACAAGTTTCATTTTCATATATCACCGTCTCATACTTCCATATATCATGTATCATCATTTTCATGTATTTCAGGTAGATACATGTAATAATTCATTTTGTGTTCATATTTTCTCATGTCAGGATTTTACCCTTTGAATTATTGAAAACATCGATGGATACACAGGTAGTACACTCGAAGTGTACAAATCAAAAATCGTCAATTCATATTCAAGGGTACCCAATTAGGGCACATAATCGGGAAGCACACTATCGAGCCTTGTAATGGGAAGCTCACACAGAGCCATTTCGGGAAGCTCATAAAGAGTCTATCGAGAAGCTTATCTGGGATATATAACGGGAAGCTCATAAGAGCCATAATTGGAAAGTTCACAAAGAACCATATGGGGAAGCTAACGAAGAGCCTATCAGGAAACTCACAAGAGCCATGTAACGGGAAACTCCTAATAGCCAAATATCGAAAAGTTCAAGCGAATACTATCGGAAAGCTCACAAAGAGCCAATTTAATAGGAAGATCATGAAGAGCCTATAATCGGGATGCTCATAAGAGCTAATGTGTGTCCACAACAAATGTAGGATTACAACCTATCGGGACGCTCCGAAGAGTTATAACAAGAAGCTCGCAAGAACCTTATACGTGAAGCTCGAGAGGGCTTATAGTGGGATGCTCATAAGAGCTATGGTGTGTCCGCAACATATGCTGGACTACAACCAATACGGGAAATCCTGTATCCATCGACTTTCATTTATTCAAACGAGATTTGACATTTTTTTTTCTAGCATTGTCAGATATGTGATCATTTCATATATTTATAACAATTATACAATTCACATAAACACATTCAATTCAAGCATATAAATATACACAATTTAGTTACACGAACTTACCTTAACAAATGTTCGTGTACGTAAAATATATAAATCCGACATTTTCTCTTTTCCTCGTTCTAACTCCGAATTTGGTCTGTCCGGATCTATATGAATGAATTTAACATCAGTTCATGTTCATTTCAATTCAACTCACATCTTTGACAAAAATTGTCGTTTTGCCCCTAAACTTTTAATTAATGACGATTTCGTCCTTAGGCTCGGAAAATAAAATTCATGTAATTTAATACTTATTCCAAGCCTAGCCAAATTTTACATGTAACATTTACAGCCCATGTATTTCATAAAATTTTAGAATTTTCCATGAATTTTACAACTTTACAGTTTAGTCCTAAAATCATAATTTTATCAAAATTCACTTAACAAAAGTTGTTTATCTATCAATAACTTTCCATTTTCTACCATAAATTCCAAATTTTAACATTTAAATCCATGGAAAAATTTATATAATTTGATATCTTTACAAATTAATCCCTAAAATAGATAGATTAAGCTATCCCGATCTCAAAAATTTTAAAATTACTAAAAACGAGACTTAAATACTTACCTGTTTTGGCCAAATAAGTTCTCTTTCTTCCATTCTCCATAGCTAGGGTTTCCATATTTTATTTTGGAAAGATGATGATAAAATGGTGATATTTCTTTATTTTATTATTTCTCATCTTTATTTATCATCTTTTTAATTTTGTCCTTTTCTTTAATTAATTTTACATCGATGAATCATCATCCTTAACAACTAAGCATTTTTTTAATGGTCTAATTACTTAAAAGGACCTCAAATTTTGAATTTCATAGCTATTTAATCCTTTTAGCTATTAGAACTCAACTTTTGCACTTTGTGCAATTTTGCCCTTTATCAAATTAAACATGTAATCGGTAAAATTTCTTTACGAAATTTTTGCACGACATTATTATTGTACTGTAGGTCATAAAATAATATTAAAATAATTTTTCTTTCCAAACTCGGATCTATGGTCCCGAAACCGCTATTCTGATTTTACCGAAAACGGGCTGTTACAACTCTCCCCCTTAAAAATTTTCGTCCTTAAAAATCTTACCAATAAGATGGTTCTGATATTGTTTTATCATACTTTCTTCCACTTCACATGTCAGAATTTTAGTCAATCCCTCTCTATAAGTCATGTCAAGCTGAATTTTAACATCTACCAGAGAAATAACATGTGACGAATCTGATCGATATCGTAGTAATATATACACATGATCAATATTGTGAATTCTATAAAGCTGTAACACCCCAAACCTGTATCCGTCGTCGGAATAGGGTTACGAGGCATTACTGATCAAATCACAACATACATCATACATTTTTCACACGTAAATCTATTTTCACATAAACATCAATCAAACATAATCACATTGTCCCTTATAATGCTCTACGAGACCTTAAAACATGCTTGAAAGAGGTTTGGGACTAAACCGATAATATTTGAAAACTTTGGGAAACTTACAAAATTCTCATGCATATAGGGATCACACGCCCTATGAACAGGCTGTGTGACCAAACACGCCCGTGTCACAAGCCGTGTGGAAACAGGGCATATATACTGACTTGTATCACACGGCCGGAGACACACCCGTGTGCCATGGCCGTGTGAAATCACTGACTTGGGTCACACGGCTAGCCACACGCCCATGTGCCAACCCGTGTGTCTAAGCCGTGTAACTCACTGACTTGTTTAACTAAGTTACAGCAGGCACACGGTCAAGTCACACGCCCGTGTGCTCAACCGTGTGGGGCGAAATTAGGCTTGATTTAAGCCATGTTTCTCGCCCATTTCAAGCATACCTAAACCACAACATTTCATACCATTTCAATATACTTATAGCAACCAAAACATGCCAATTCATATACAAATCATGCCATTTCATCTTCAACCATTTTACTACTCAAATTATAACCATAAACATACCAAAACAATATGTCATTACCAACAATTTCACCTATCTTCCCTATGCATTTTTCTCATCATTTTATCAACTAATTCATGCCACAAAATATACCAATTCATCATCCCTATATCATACCAACTCAACCATGATATATCATTGTAATTAATCAAAACAATTAACCACTTAACCATCACAACAACTATACCAAACATACCAAAACACAAGGCCATATATACATCACATATCACTTACCAAATTCATAAAATAAGCCAACCCAAGAAACCAAATACACACAAACATTTACATCATTTATGAGCCAAATTTCATGGCTAATATCATATCTCAAAACACATTACCATATCACTAGCCTATACATGCCATATACCATATTTACATAGTATCAAAAGTACCAACAAGTTTATCGATATTGTGATGGTGTTCCTGATGATCTCTGAGTCCAAGCTAGCTTCGATTATCTATAAAACAGGGAAAAAACACACAAAGTGAGATTTAAAAGCCTAGTAAGCCATATACAAATAAAATTACTACATGAACCAACATCATTTCCATCAATAGGCAAACTATGGGTAAGCACATATAAACTCACAAACCTTTCCTAATGTATACATATTCAATATCATAAGTGAATTCATCTAATACTTCCCTTTTCAATACTTGTATGAATTTTGTACGTACCTGAGTCACTTAACTCATTCACACATTCTTTCTAGACTTGACTTTGCCCGTTCAAGCTTTTTGAAATTGTTAAGGATACTCAGAAATTACATATATCTCATACAATGCCATATCCCAGATATGGTCTTACATGTTATCACATATCGATGTCGATAGCCCAGCTATGGTCTTACATGAAATCAAATAACGATGCCAATGTCCCAGACATGGTCTTACACGTAATCATATAAAGATGCCAATGTCCCAAACATGGTCTTACACATAATCACATCTCGTTAATCCTAATATCATGACATTCGTATCCTATACTATTCCTAAGGTTCGTACGAGACTTTCAGATATTGTAACCCTATCGATTCTTGCTCATATTTGATCCTTCAATATTCATAGCAGTTCGATGACAATTAAACATATATAATTCAATTTAAAGACATTTATTTGCATATGAACTTACCTCGTATTCGGGATAAACGAACGGGATCGACTATTCGATAACCTTTGATTTTCCCCGATCTAAATCCAATTTCTTTCGTTCTTAATCCATATACATTCAAAATTAACTCATTTATTCATAAAATCATTCAATTCAGTCCACAAACACATATTTGGGCATTTTTACACTTTAGCCCTTAAAGTTCCACATTTTTATAATTTAGTCCATATTTCACAAATACACAAATTACACAATTTCTTTTAAAATTCATGAGTTTTGAATTTCTATAGGATCTTTAGCATCCCTAAAATTCCATTTATTTTACATTTCAACCCCTCAATTTACACTTTTTACAATTAAATCCCTAATAGACATTTTTACTCAAAATCACTTAACAAAACTTGTGTAACTATCAACAAATATCCATTTTTCATCATAAAACATTCAAAAGCTCAAGCATTCATCAATGGCACTTCATGAAATCATTAACAAATTCAAAAATTAAGACATGGGCTAGCTAGAATACAAAGCAACGATCTCAAAAACTTTAAAATCATCAAAAACCGAGCTAAAACCGTAACTTAATCAAGCTATGCAAGTGTCGAACCCTAAATGAGCAACAATGGCTATTTTTCTTCTTCAATATTCGGCTAGATGATGAAAATTGAAAGAAAAATGGCTTTTGTTTTATTTAATTAAACTTAATTTACAATTTTACTATTATAACCTTAATGAAACCATTATAAAGTCACCTAATACATGCCCATTTATGCCCATTAACCTTTAAAATGGTATAATTACTATTTTTAGGACATCATATTAAAAATTCAAAGCAATTTGACACCTTTAACTAATAGCATGCAACTTTTACATTTTACACTATTTAGTCATTTTATCAAATTAGACATCCAATCGATAAAATTAAATCACGAAACTTTCACACATACATGCTATCATGTTGTAAACACATAAAATAATATTAAAATAATATTTGTGGTTTCAAAACCACTGTTCCAATTTAGCTAAAACCGGGTTATTACACAAGCTCTAGCAATAATGCTAATCGATAAGCAACAGGTCCGATTCTTTTCAATGATCTCATATGGCCCGATAAATCGCAGATTTAATTTGTCTTTACGACCAACCGGAGAACTTTCTTCCATGGTGAAAATTTCAAGGATATTTTATCGCTAACTTGAAACTCTATTTCTCTTCATTTAAGATTCGCATAAGATCTCTGACGATCAGAAGCTGCCTTAAAACTATCTCGAATCACTTTCACTTTTTCTTTAGTTTCACGGACCAAATCAACTCCATTTTTTTTCTCATTAAGCTCAGTCCAATACTATGGAGTTTTACATTCATAATCATATAGAACTTCGTACGGTGCTATTTTTAATATTTGACTGATAGTTATTGTTGTATGCGAATTCGACTAACAACAATTATTTCTTTTCCAATTGCCTTCAAATTCTAAATATAGCACCAAAATATATTCTCAAGAATCTGAATCACATATTCATATTGACCATCCATCTGAAAATGAAATGTGGTACTAAAATATAATCGCGTACCCAGAGCTTCTTGTAACTTATTCCAGAATCGGGATGTGAACCGTGGATCTCAATCAAAAATAATGGAAATTGGCATATCATGTACTCTGACAATCTTAGAAACAGATAATTCAGACAATCTATTAAGTGAGAAATCCATTCATGCCAGGATAAAATGTGCAGGCTTCGTCAAATGATAAACGATTACCCAAGTAGCATCTTTCTTTTTCAGAGACAGGGGTAATCCCGGTATAAAATTTATAGTAACTTTATCACATTTCTATTCTGGTATCGTCACTAGTTGTAACAGTCCTAAAGGTATCAGTACCTGATGTTTAGCTTTAGGTTACTGACATATCAAGCATTTAAATACAATTCTAGAAATACCACAATTCATTCTGGACTACCAGTACATCTGTTTTAAATCATTATGCATTTTATCATTCCCCAGATGAACAGACATGTTACCACTGTGAGCAGTCATGAAAAAGTTTTTATACCAACTCTAAATCCTTCAATACACGGGATCTGCCTCTGAATAACAGACAATTATTAGATCTATTCTGAAATTCTAAATCAGAGGTGGATTCACTCTGTATCCATTTGATTTGCAACCCATTATCATTTTTCTGAGCTTCACAGATCTGTTGTAGAAACATCAGTTTAGCTTTAAGCTCAGCTAAAAATTGAGCCATCATCAAACAATAATAATTGAATATTCAATAGCTCAAAGTATCAGCAATTACACTTGCTTTTCCCAAATGAAAATCAATTATCAAATCATAGTCTTTCAATAGCTCTAGCTATCCACTCTGTCTTAGATTCAAATCTTTTTGCGACATCAAATAATTTAAACTTTTATAATCAGTAAATATACAACATTTTTCACCAACTAATAATGTCACCAAATTTTCAGTGCAAATACAATAGTTGTCAAATCTAATTCAAGTATCAGATAATTCTTTTGATACGACTTTAATTGTCTGGAAATATAGGCTATTACTTTACCTTACTGTATCAAAACATAGTCTAACCCATTCAATGATACATCACTATAAATCACAAATTCCTTACCCGATTAAGGCTGAACCATAATTTATGTTCGATCCACAGAGCTTTCAACTGATCATAACTTTGTTGACATTTATCAGAATATTCAAATATTACTTCATTCTGTAATAATCGTGTCATTGGTATAGCTATCATAGAAAACCTTTCCACGAAAATTAAAAAGGGATCATATAATAAAGCTATTTTAATTTTTAACACGGAAGCCTTGAATTGTTCCGAGGCCACAACCATCATTCAGATTAAAAACCATAGTGCCATAATAGGAACGACGTTTCAACAGTATAGATGTAACAATACCTCAACATCAATAGTACACTCCAAATAGAAGAGAAAAGAATCGAAAGTAGTCTCAATAACAACCGGTACAGTAATACAAATTCTATAATCTGAGATCCATATTATTGAACTCCCATGATCGAGTCATGATTTATAACAGTAAAAAATGTAATTACCTCTAGACAATGAATATCTTTCATAGATAAACTATGTCTTCTAAATAAGATTAGACCATAAGGATGACAAGAAAACCGAGATAATGAAATCCAAAATGTGAAGTTATACTGAATTTCTGAGAATAAAAACCATATTGAATAATAAAAAGATCTATGATATCCCAGAGAAAATCCAAAAGAGTAATATTGCATATACGCACTAAAAACAGCTGTGATAGAGACAATATATATTGCATAGTTGTAATTCAGAGCTTCAACCAGTAGAAGTAGAAAATAGTATCATATGAATATTTTCATCAAGTCTTCTATCAAACATAATAATTTAGAAAACCAGAGGAAGATAGAGCAATATCGATCATAAATCAACTAGACTAACAATAATTCCATCTAATATCATGATTAGCCAACCTTTCTATGTGATAAGAATCACATCTAGAAATGAACAGTTACATATATCTCTGAACATCAAAGAATATATATAATACCCAGATGAAATCACTATAAAATACCTAATTATAACAACTGCATTCAGATATCTTTGCAATTTCATCGCTATTCCACTAACTAATAAAGTCATCAATAATATCACATTATTTAGTTTACTAAAGGAACCAATTCAGAAGAAATTTCTGGTTAATCCATTCTATAGATACCATATCTGAATAAGTGATTATCCATGAATAACTTCTTTCTTAACAGTGACATTGCATATCTCAAATAATCTTCAAAAAAATCTGATATCTCTTTTAAAACCATCTCTACTTACTAACCTATTCTCAGCTCCGATTGCATTATTAATCATTCAGCCATTGGACTCTTCAGGTTCACACTTGTGAACTTACTGGTGAGGGGGTGGAGGTTGTAAAGCCTCAAAATTTGACTTTCACATATACACATGTATAACATAACATTTATCATCAACATGTTCATTATAAAACATTTATTTCATACCCTTATGAGTTTCATTTCATCATAAGTAACATTTTTACTCAAACATTTGAGTATTACTTTCAGCATTATCGGAATTAGTTCGGTTGGAAAATATTTCTGTCTATTAATAAAACAATTCTCATCAGAGTCGGGAGATATCACACTATCACAGGATGACATATATAACTAATCTTGTATACACTACGTTAGTCCGAGAATCGGCTAAACCGTAGCTCTGATACCAATAAATGTAACACCCTTAACCCGTATCCGTCACTGGAACAGGGTTACAAAACATTACCAGAATATACAGGTCAAGTAAACAGATTTTTCGTTTATACAATATTTAGGTTAGAAATCAAACATAAAGTCCCTTATATGAACCCTCGAGGTCCAAAACATGCATTTGGAATGAGTCGGAACTAAACCGAGTTCACAGAGAACTTTTCACGAAATCTCAAAATTTTTCCTAGCTGCAGGGGTCACACACCTATGTGGTCAGGCCATGTGGTTCACACGGGATTTGATAATTGATCCATCGACTTCCATCTATTCAAACGGGATTTGACATTTTTTTCTAGAATTGTCGGATATGTGATCATTTCATATATTTATAACTATTATACAATTCACATAAAAACATTCAATTCAAGCATATAAATATACACAATTTAGTTACACGAACTTACCTCAACAAATGTTCGTGTATGCAAAATAGATAAATTCGACATTTTCTCTTTTCCTCATTCTAACTCCAAATTTGGTCTATCTGGATCTATATGAATAAATTTAACATTAATCCATGTTCATTTCAATTCAACTCACATCTTTGGCAAAAATTACCGTTTTGCCCCTAAATTTTTAATTAATGACGATTTCGTCCCTAGGCTCGAAAAATGAAATTCATGCAATTTTATCCGTATTCTAAGCCTAGAAAAATTTTACATGTAACATTTACAACCCATGTATTTCATAAAAATTCAGAATTTTCCATGAATTTTACAACTTTACAATTTAGTCCTAAAATCATAATTTTGTCAAAATTCACTTTACAAAAGTTGTTTATCTATCAACAACCTTTCATTTTCTACCATAAATTCCAAATTTCAGCATTTACATTGATGGAAAAATTTATATACTTTGATATCTTTACATATTAATCCCCAAAATATATAGATTAAGCTATCTCGATCTCAAAAATATAAAAATTACTAAAAACGGGACTTGAATACTTACCTATTTTGGCCAAATAAGTTTTCTCTTCCTCCTACTCTCCATATCTAGGGCTTCCATATTTTATTTGGGAAAGATGATGATAAAATGATGATATTTCTTTATTTTATTATTTATCATCTTTATTTTTTTCATATTTTCAATTGTGTCCTTTTCTTTAATTAATTTTCCATGGATGAATCATCATCCTTAACAACTAAGCATTTTTTAATGGTCTATTACCATATAAGGATCTCAAATTTTGAATTCCATAGCTATTTAATCCTTTTAGCTATTAGAACTCAACTTTTACACTTTGTGCAATTTGGTCCTTTATCAAATTAGACATGTAATCGGTAAAATTTCTTTACGAAATTTTTACACGACATTATTATTGTACTATAGGTCATAAAACAATATTAAAATAATTTTTCTTTCCAAACTCGGATCTGTGGTCCCGAAACCACTGTTTCGATTTTACCGAAAACGAGCTGTTACAGGGATTCTTGTAGGATACTAAGTCCGAGTCTACTATTTACCTAACCTGTAAATATGGGCACCGGTCCATATTAATTTGATTTCACTTATTTGAATAACCACAAATATATCTAAATCATTTAAATTACCCTCACAACTTTAATGATCTAGTTCAAGAAACATATCATATCTTCCAATGAATACATATATATATAAGTAAATATAATTCTTCCTTAGTAATATCTATAACCAACCTTTTCAATGGTTCATATAACCTTTTTGTATAGTCCAATTGATACACGACACCCAATGCCTAATGGATAAACCATGAAAGAGTTTGTGCCCAACGCTAGTCAGATAAATCGACAAATGTGTGCCCAGCACTAGTCAGATAAACTAACGGAAGTTGCGCCTAGCACTAGTCAGATAAGCCGACGAATAATTAGTAAGCCTAGCTCTAGTTGGATATACCAACGGTATTTACGCCCAGCACTAGTCGGATAAACCGACGAATAATTAGTGAGCCCAGCTCTAGTTGGATATACCAAAGGTAATTGTGCCCAACGCTAGGGATGTGCAAAATCGGATTCGATTCGAAAAAATCGATAAAATTTTCAAATTTTGAATTAAATAGTTCGAGTTATTTGAGTTAATCAAGTTATTTGGATAAACTCGAATAAAAAATTAAGTTTTTCGATTTAACTCGAATATGAATTACACAATTCAAGTTATCCGAAAATCCAAATAAGAAAAGAAAAAACTACGCCATTTTGATAAATTTTACCTTTTCTAAAGTTAAAAGTCAAAACCATTAAGTTAAAAGGCAAAACTACGTTGTTCTGATAAATGTTTACTCATTAAGTTAAAAGGCAAAACCATTATATTATTTATGTAGTTAAATAATTTTATACTTCATTTACTAGTTAAATAATCACTTCATGTAAATGCAACATTGAGTATAAATAATAGGATTCGTTAACTCGACTCGACTTGACTCAAATTTTTTTGACTCGATTCGATCCAATTCGAAAAAAATTCAAATTGAGATTGGTTGCTAAAATAGGATTCGTCAACTCGGCTAACTCAAAATTTTTTGACTCGATTTGACTCGACTCGATTGAATACTCACCCTACCCAACACTAGTCAGATAAACCGACGAATAAATAGTTATTTATTTTCACAAATTTCCTCATTCATTAATTGACATCATCATTCAAATATGAACATAAGATTGTATATCAAGTATTTAAATAACATCTAATTATCAATTAAAAATGGTTAATAAAAAGATTAAGTTCGAGACTATGAACTTATAGAATTGTGATGGCTATTAAGGTCAAGAACGGTTACTCGGCAACCTTCTCTTTTCCGCGATTACCAACCGATCCTTTTGTTTCTCAATCGAAAATTAATCACATAATTAATTTAATTAATAATCACCAAGAGACATTTACTCAAACCATTAATCTTTTAACCACATTTTACATTTTCCTCATTCAACATAAATCTTCAATTCAATTTACTCCTCCATTCTAAAACATGTTATTAATTAAAATTAAAAAGGTCTTTTGTTAACTAATTTTTCCATAGGGTCCAAGAACAACTATACTTTCAATTAAATTACAATTTAATCCTTAAATCTATTATTCTCATAATTTAATCCTTGAATCCTAATATCATCAAGAATCATTTAGCAAATATTTCTATTTATTTACTAAACTTAATATCTAATGTCATAACACTAAGAATTCAAATACTCTAAAATGGAAACTTCCACAAACTTCACTAAATTTAAAATTTTCAACATGGGTAAATTAATTCAAGATCTTATTATTCCAAAAATATTAAATTTATACTAAAAGGATCAAAGAATACCAACCAATTAAGCTTCTAAAAATGGAAAAGAAATGGCCGAAAGTCTCCCCCAACCTTCAACAATTCGGCATGCAAAAGAAGAAAGAGAAATTGTTTTTTTTTTCTTTTTCTCCCACTAATCTATTTGTTTCTCTATATATTTTATCATTTCTTTTATTTAAACATAACTTATTAAATAACTAATAATATATATTTATAACAATAATAGTATATAAGTCCCCCTCCTTATTCTAATTTCACCATGTAATTTAATATTAACCATTACTTCTATCATATATAACTTAGTTCTCATACTTTAATTTAAACCCTAATAATTGAAATTATCTAATTATCATCCAATTTTAATTCTAAGGTAACTCCAAACTTTAAATAATATAATATTTTATGAATCCGGTCCACAAAAATAAAGTCCCGATAGCATGTTTCTCGACACCCTTAACTTACGGGTCATTACAATTCTATTGGTTTTTTAAGAACTCACCTGAGACCCACTGGTCATTCACGAATAGGCCCACAACTACTTTTTTTTTTCCATACTTTGAAAAAGTGAGTGTTTCTTTCACCTTCTTTAAGCCATAATGCTTTGGATTTTGTCACCAAATAGATTCTGTTTAACGAAGCGCCTTCCATAACTCGGCTTGACATCTCCTCTTCAAATCTAACTCAGTCACGTTTAATTCTCTAGCGATACCCAAAGTGTCCAATTCATCCACCAATTTCTCTGGATTCTCAACCTTAGTACCAATATTACCAAACTCCTCCCTATTCCACATTTTAAGAAAAGCTTTTGTGGTCTTTAATTTAACTAACAATGAATACCCAACATCATCATGGCAGGGAGCATTTTGACGGACCTCCTTAAGTTTACGCATACAGTCACTACTCGAGAACCAATAATTCAAGACCTTGAAAGGCCTAGGACACCAATCGACATCTTTCGGCGAGAGCAGAATGGGAACATGGTCTGACACAGATCTTTTAAACCCACTTCATGTTAAATAAGCAAAATGCAAGAGCCACTCCGAAGACACCAAAAACCTATCAAGCCAGCTCCTCCAATTTTCGGGTCCAAACCAGGAAAAAGCTTTACCCTTAAAAGTTAAGTCCACTAACTCGGAATCATCAATGAACTTGTTAAACTCATCAATCCCCACAGTGACAACCCTACAACCTTGACGCTCCTCCACAGATCGAACCACTTTGAAATCCCCAACTATACACTAATTACCTCTATTTGAAAATACAACTTGTAGCAAATCACCCCATAAAAGCTTTTGCTCCTCCATTGAACATGGTGCATATACATAAGTAATGTAACAACAAAAATAAGCTTGAAGCCATTTCCCCTGAAGTCGCCTTACTCTCCTAAATTCCATATTCTAGAGTTTGGTTTCTTGAATTAAAATCATATCAACTTTATGAGTCGACACAAATTTTCTCTGAACTTCAAGCTCCATCCCTCTAACATTCCATGTTACAATCCTCATTAACTCAAAAAGCATCAATCGAACAAGGGAGTGTGGAAAGCAAAGATTAACACTCCTTTTCAAGATCAATTCTAACAATTAAAATACTCAAGTTTATATTCATTTTCAACCTCAAAAAGGTATATTTATTTTTATCCTCAAAAAATATATATATTTTCATCATTTTCCTCTCCAAGCCTTCCCATCATTCAACAAAAGTATATCCTTCATACCAATCACCCCGTTGATTTAAGCATCTAAGAGCATCTCGAAATTTTTATTCCTTGTTTTGTATGCTCTTTAGCTCTTCTAACCTAAATACAAACCTACAACCCAATCATCTCTTAAAAAAGATGATAAGATGATCATTTAATGAGATATTAGTATTATTGGTAAAAATTAATTCCTTAAGATTTTGAGTGCTCAAAAATCAATTTATCATATGAAAATTATGTATCAACTCATTAATTAATTGAATTAAAGTCAATTAATTTGACTTTAGTTAAATCCCTCTACTTGAATAAATTATCCTTAATTTAGCATACGAACTTGAGAAGTGTAGGATGAAGAGTCATGTGTTGGGTTGCATTACAGGCATGAATACTAAAATAAAATTATGTTTCTTTTTACACCTTATTATAAGTAATTAACAGTGGCTACTATTTCTTTCTCTTCTTTTTTAACTTTAGTAGGATAACCAAAATGATATCATATGAAACAATAGCCATTTTCAACAAAGTGTTTGAAGAAATTAATAACTCAGTATTTTCAGTTTAATTACCCATAATAAAAATTATTGAATATATTTTTTTCTGTAAAAAAATGTGTAAAAAGTTATAAGTAAATTGGGACCAACTTATCAGAGAATAAATTAAATTATCTTTTATTTTATTTTGTTTCTTTTATGATTACATTATTCTTTATCAAATAATCTAATTAATTATTTTATTTTAATAAATAAATAAAATCATTCTTCTTTTCATAAAAAACCCTAGCTGTTCAACTTTTCCAAACTAAATCTTTGCTTTGTTGATGTAGCGTCAACCTTCGGGTTGGTTGCTAATCGCGGTTTCTCCAACAATTTTTTTGTAGTTTATTTCGTTTTTTATTTCAATTCATATTTTTGTGGTTATGTTCATAGTTTTGTGGTTCTACTCCGTCCATATTTTCTTTGGTTTTTGTTTTGTCCATTATGTTTTTTTTTAAAAAAAAGGAGATGATTTTATTTTTACTTTTAATTTTTAGTCATGTTCTCACGTATATGATATATTTGCCAATATAAGGGTGCTACCAGATCTATTAGAACTGTTCTCAAAGTGTTTTAGCATGATAAATTATAGCGATTTTGATAGATTCAAGATTATGAGGAGAATGATAGGCCATCTGAGACTTGGCCTTTTGTGCATCAATGATGTGATGGGTCTTTTGAGGCTTTTGACAGTTTTTGCTTGGTTGATTGGTGGCGAGTCTAGGATGCAAATTTCAACGATTTGATCAAATTGTTATATCTTTGGTTTGTTTTTGAATTATTCCAATGTTGCAGTTGCTGCAAATTTATCCTTCGAAATTACTTTGCAGGTATATATCACATATGCATGTTATATATTTTTATTATGTTATGTGCAAAAAAAAATAAATTTATTAGGTTAAAATATGCTTTAAGTTCATGCATTCTTCATATATTTGGAATTTAGTCATTGTACTTTTATTTTTAATAAATTAGTTCTTCTACTTTTTAGATTTAAAATTTTAAGTTTAGTTGTTAGTATTGTTAATTTTTTTTTGTTAAATTCAAGTCAACTACAATATTATTTTTTTTGTCATATGTCTAAGCAAATGAATATGCTTTTTTTATTTTAATTCTAAAATGTTACATTAGCGATTTTGATAGAATAATTTAAACAGAATAAATAACTGAACTTAAAATTTTAAATTAAAAAATAAAAATTAAATTCTCAAAAATTAAAGTAAGAGACTAAGCTGTAAGCATAGGAAGTGTAAATACTTTATAAAGTAAGAAAGTGAAGCCATTAATCTGTTTTAGTTTTTTCAAAAAAAAAATTTAATCAAAGTTTTGATAGGTCGAGACAGAAAAAAAAATTGCTAATGGCGCTCTCAACAAAATATTGCTAACATTTTTTTTATATAATTTAATTAATTTGTTTTTAAATGATTTAATTAAAATTAAATCTAAATAAACGTATAATACTATTTTTATGTCTTTAAAATTTATAAAGAAATCGTTGAATGCATTTGAAATCTAAAAGAAAACAAAGGCTACTAATGACTTATTTTCCGATTCATTCAATGTTTTCTTTATCATTTAGATTACTTGTTTTAACGAATCAGATAATATATTAAATACAGATGAGCGTATAATGTTAATTTTATATTTTTAGAAATTAATGAGGTGTTATTATTTTATTGGTGCTTTAGTTTTTAGGATCATCTTAATATAAATTATTTTTTTAAAAAAATATAATATATCTTTAATTAAGTCTTAGCTCGATTGGCATGGGCATTGTTGTCAATACAGGAAGACATTATCCTCCTATTTAATTATTGGGGAGAGACTATATGTAATTCTATGTATTGTGTCAAAAAAAGTAAATATAATGAAAACCTATAATAAAATTGTTAAAAATATATGATATATCTATCTAGATCACATTATCTCTAATTTATTGTTATTTGTATGTATTTATATACTTTCAGTCGATGAAATATAAACTTATCTATTACTTTTTTAAAAAATTTAAATAAAATCTTGACTTTAAATTAAAAAATAAGATTACCAAATCCTTGGTTTGCATGGGATTCTATGCACTCTTGTGCTTTTGTCTAGTGAGTTTGTAAAGAAAAGAGGGAGAGAATTTTCATTGCAGCACAAGGTTTCTGACCCACATATTCTTCTGTTTAATGCTGTTTGGATGAAAATTTTAAAGTTTTTTTAAAATGTTAGTATTTAGATTTCATCAATTTAAAATATTAACAATATTCTCTCGAAATTACTTATAACAAATCTACACCTTAATACATATGAAATCTGTCCAAACACACCCTTAAACTTTACCTTCAAAATAAAAAAGCACTTAAAACTTCACAAGCACGCACACGTCTATATATAATGGAATAGAAATAAAATAGATAAATTGGAAAAGAGAAGAATCAAGGCAGCCAACCCAAAATGTTGTAAAGCAAGAATAAGATCTTTAAATTAAGAATATGACCATTCTACACTTCTTTGTGCTTGAGATATATATATCCTCTTGAATTTTTCTAAGAGACTATACAAAAAAATTTCCCTAAATCTACACTTAACTAATATTTTGTGGCTCTACTTCTAAACACAAGTATTGTCACTACGAATCGCCTTTTCCTTGGCAAAAACCACTAAAAGATGAGGGGAAAAGAACAAGGTATAAGGCCTATATTATGGGATTCTTCATCTACCCTAATTAACTAAGATTTTGAGATTGAACCATGTTTACCATGTCGATGGCAGCACCAATCCAAGGCAAACAAATGTAAAAATTTTGGGCATTCAAGAGAAAACCCCTTGCCCTATTCCACAAATCGATCCCATCATTTTCATCAATTTTACTGTGAACTGATCTTTTGGGCCATCTCAGTAAGCTGATATAGGTTTCAAGATCATGAACACAAGAAGGGTTTTGGACATTGAAGAAATCTAGGGCTAGTTCAACTCCAACATGAGCATAACAAGAACAACTCCATGGCAACTCATATCTTCCTCCCAAAACCCTTAAGTTTTCATTGAAGAAAACACCTGGAAGCTTTGTAATGGGATCATTGACATTCGCTATTCTCAACAATTTGACTCCCAGTTCCTCACATCTTTGCTTGAAACTCGTGTTCCCAACTCTAGGTCCCCCAAAGGAGAAGACAGTGATTGGTATTTGGTCTTGGTGATTGGAATCCGTTCTATTCAACCCAAGTTCAGCTATATCATAAGCTAAAAGAAGAGCCAAAGCACTCCCCATACTATGACCAGCCAAAGTTATACTCAATTCCTCACCTTTATACTTGTTTAATAGCCTGGAAACCTCAGATAAGAGCTGTTGTCGACAACTTTCAAGCCCGAACTTGCTATCAGCTTCTTCAGATGTGTATAAGCTCAAAAACCCAGACTCCACTTTCACTTGGGGCCTCGGGTTGTGCGGGTCGAGCCGTGCAGGCGTGAGTGAGCTCATGAAATTAGCAACCCATTCATGGTTGGTAACCGTGCCTCGGAAGGTTATCAGCAAATCCCTTCTCCCAATCCTTTTCACAGCTTCATCCGATGAAACGGCGACATATCCGATCCAACGACCGCAAGTAGCCCCGTTTTGGATGGGGATATTGACATCGGGTGTAGCGTAAATGTATTTGCTCACTTCATAGCCTGAATTTTCCATCCCAACCTCCTTCAACATATTCTTTTTCCCGTACTTGCAGTTCAAGTACCTCTTGGAGCTTGAATCCAGATCAAAGGCCTTGTAACAGGCTGCCACGAACTCTCCGTATCTGATAATCTCGTTTCTAAGAAGAGGGTCCAATGGTTCCAATAGGTTTTCCCAGTTGTTTGAACCTTGAACTTCTCTCCACAAGTGAGACAAGGTATAACTAGTGGCTGGTTTTGCTGTACTCGTCGTCATCAGAGCTGCTGGTTTTACTGCAACTGCACAGGTCCTAGTGATGACCGATTGTCTTGATGAAGAAACCCCAGTTTTTTTAGGGAATGAAACTTGCTCAAATGAATGTGATTGAGTTTTATTGTCCCCTGGAAAGGTTACATTGTTTAGGTTTAAGCTTGGCATCAACACTTTGGACGCCATTTCAGAGAGTGAAAGAGAGAGAGAGACACGGAGACTGAGGAGATGACAAGAACTCTCGATTTGTTTGAATATAAAATAGGAAGGAATTCAATATATATATATATAAATATATGAAGGATAGAGAGAGCTGAAGAAGTGACAATGGCATTTCTCTCATGGTGAAATTGAGGAAAAAATGATAAAAAAATAAATGAAAAGAAAAGAAAAAGCACGTTTGTCGTTTGGACGAGGTGTTTGACTGAAAAGGACTTTTATAATTTAATTGGTCGGTTGGGGTTCAAGGGCTTTTTTTTTTTTTTTTTTTTGAGATAAGGGCTTAATTTGTTACGGCTGGTCAATCCCTTTTATTTTTATTTTTACATATATAAATGTATAAAATATAGTTTGAAATGAATATGTTAACGTACTTATGTTTATAAAAATTATTCCAAATTTTAATTAAATCTATTTTTAATTTTTTATTTATATATGAAGGAAAAATTATCCGTCTAGTATGATAAGCTTGAATTATTAATTAACTTATTTAGGTCTCAAAATTATTATTCTAAATTTTTTTTAACTTTCTTTATATTTTTTTGAAATTTTTTTGAAATTTTTATAAATATTTTGAATTATTTTGTAATTTTTGTTGAGAGAGTGACCAATTTGTTCATTTTCAAACTTGATAGGGACCAAAAGGGTATTTACATTAATATATTATTCGAATTATAAAATTCAACTCGAAACTCGAATTACTTATTCGTGTTGACTTGAATAATTTGAATAACTCGATTCGATTAACTTAAAATTCAAAATTTTTAAACGAATTGAGTTTTGATCATCCCTAATTAGGATATGCTTCAAACATTTCCTCCTCCTCTTTATATAAAAATAAATTATTTAATAATTATAAAAATTTTATCACTTCTTATCTTATTAGTCGATACTAGATATGTTTTTCTTTCCGAAGAAGAGATGTAGGTATATTATAAGTTTTAGGAAATGAATTCAGAAAGAGAATCAGAGTTTTTTGTTTTGACGTAGCGTGTTAGTTGAAATGATAAAAAAAAATAAAAATATAAATATAAATATAAAAGAATATTTTAATACTTATTTATTGAATTGTAAAAAATTAAAATTTTAACATATTATTTATACGCGTGTGCTCGTAAACTTTTCAAAGGTGTTATTTTGTCGGGTCAAAATAACCTCTCACCTACTGAGACAGCAAAACTGCAAACTTGCCATAACTTTTAACAATTTCTGATTGGCAGAAAAATGTTTCAATTTTATTTACCATTGTCAAAGTTACGACTTATAATGGAATGTCAAATTTATTATAATATTTGACAATAATTGTATTCACATGATATGAAGAAGTTTGCAATTCAAAATTCACTTTTAAAACAAACATTTGGAAATTTAAATATATCTCTTATGTAAACTTACATTTTCTAATTCTATTTTAATTCCGACTTTATTAATAGTGTGGGTCTTTTTTGTTATATTTAAGTTTTGTTAACAATCATATAATTAGATTTTTTATATTATAATTAAATAAATAGGTTTGAATTTGCATCCCTTCTACATTCAAACTATTAAGTTGATTCATATGTAAATATATTCCACACTTGATATCTAACCAATGTAAAATTAATCTTTCCATTTTCCTCAACATAATATATAAGATTATAAAATTCTATTAGTATAAATTTTTTCTTCCTTTAATTACAATTTGGAAATTATTTGTTGTGGGTTTTTTTTAGCTTTTTCCTTAAATCATTTAATTATTTAAATAAATAAAATATATGGTCGGAAGAGATGGATAATTAGGGACAAAAAAAATAAGAACTGAAAAAGGAGAGCAAAAAGGTTTGGCCTTTAGCCGACAATTCAGCTGACGAAAAGGTTTATAAATTTGATGTGAAGTACAAACATAACCCCCTCATGGGTAACCTGGTTTGACGAACACTTTATGTTACGTGGTTCAACGCGGTGAGTGACTTTCACGTGGTATAAAATCTAGTTCGAATCCAATATAATCTGGAAAATTGACTTAAAAATAATTTATATGTCATAATTATGAAAATATCAAAATTTATATAATACAATATTAAAATTATTTAACTAAGATCATATTGAAAATATTAAATCTGAGTTATTTTTAAAATTTTGTTTGATTTATAATAAAAAAACAAAGGAAGTATATTTTTTTTATAAAAAAGTCTATAAATTGATAAGTAGATAAACAACTACTTATAACTTAATGTTGTGTTTTTAATTATTTTTATTTTATTTTAATATTATTTTATCCTTTAAAAAGTTTACGTTTATTTAAAATAAATAAATTAAAATTTACATTTATCAAATAATCAAATTATATTTATATTTAATTTTAAGTAATATTGTAAATAAATTTTATAACCTAATTTCCTTTAATTTTAAAAAATTTTCAAATAGCATCTAAATGTGATTGTAACATAATAAAATACACGAAGAATACATGAAAACATAAATTATGAATAGTTTAGGTAGGTTGGTGAATGACGTAGGCTTTATATTTACATCGAGATAAATATTAATTTTATATATAAATTTTAGTTTAATATGTAATTTGATATATGAATTTCGATTTGGTATAATTATATACATAAAACTTGAATTGCAGTTAGACCTGTTTATGGGTTGAGCTAGCATTCCAAGCCCAAAGGCCCACTCGAAATTTGGGAAGATTTGGGCAAAAATATTATGCCTAAACAATGAGATTGGGCAAAATAAAATAAAATAAAATATGGGTTGAGTTCGGGCTTGAACATTCAAGGCTTGAGCCCGACCCAACCTGGCACAATTTTTTAAAGTTTATAATACTTTATGTAATGTTATTTTTGTATATTATGAAATTTATAACACCAAAAATAAATCTATACTAAATATATAATATTACTCTAATGTAAATATTAAAAAATATTAAGATGACTATATAAAAAATTTAATAAATAAAATATATAAAATTATTAAATATTAAATTAAAACAATATATTTTAAAAAACATATTAGCGGGCCTAAAATAATTTACGATTTCGGGACCCAAAATAATATAACGACCCAAAAGTTAATGGTGTTAGAAATTATAGTTTTGGGGCTTAGTTTCTGTAAATTGAGTCCGTAAATATTAAATAGGGATATTTACAGAGTTAGCATATAGATGAGTTGAAATTCGACTAAGTAATTTAGCAAAAATTGTGGTTAATTAGGGTCCAGGGATTAAATTGTAAAGTCCAATCGCTATAGATTTTTAATTGGTATATGGCTTGGGGACTTAAATTACAATTAACCAAAGGTCCAAAATAGCAATTAGACCATATTCAAATAAGAATTAGTGGATGGCATGATGATATTATATTAAATAGGTAAAATAATCATAGTATTAGTATAATTAACTAAACTTAATTAAACAATGTATAATTAACTAAACTTAATTAAACATTAACCCATGTATAAAATGTGAATTCGTTGGAAAGAAAGAGAAAAAAAATCATCTTTATTCTTCACCTAAACAGATCACCATTATTGAACTAAGAAACCTTCAAAGATTGAAACATTCGGCCAAAAATTGGTAAGTTCATTTAGGTCATTTTCTTGTAATTTTTGTGGATTTGAGATCATGAGAGCTTGATTTAGCTAGCCCATGTACCAATTTGTAAGATCGTTAAAGTTTTAGAAAGTTTCCATAGTTGAGAATTGAATTATTTAGGTGTTAAATTGTTAGAAATTAAGCTTAATTGTTAGTTTCGTACATTAGGGGCCAAATTGAATAAAATGAAAAAATTTTGTTGAGAATTTTTGGTAGGGATAGAAAATAGAGGGTCCCTAATGGGTTTTGCTAAAATCGGATTTTAATTCGAAGCATTGAATTGAAACTTATGCTTATATCGATTTTAAGGAATCAATTGAATAAATTGAAAAATATGCATGACTTTGAAATTGAATGTGATTTGATATGGAATTTGATATTGTGTTATTATTGAATTATTATTCATAGCTAAAGATGAAGCAACACTGTTGAGAGGGAAAGGAAATGCAAGAGCCGATGACGAGTGATGCAAGCTTTCGATTTGTATTTTTATGTTTTGAGATCAATTTAATTATTACATATTCATGTTAAATTGCATGATTTAGTAATGATGTGAGTATATAATGGTTTTATGAATTAAATTGTGGTGATTGACATGATATATCGAGATAAAGGACTAAATTGAATAAATCAGAAAGTAGCATGATTTAATTGATATATGATATTTGTTATGAAATTGAGTTGAAAGGTGTTATGTGCTATATTGAAATGGTGAATTGAACATGATGGAATGTGAATTGAACCATGTAATGAAATTGGAAATTAGTTACCCTTTTAACTGTACGGGTTTATACTTCGGTGTAGCCGATGATGCGCTTACGTGCCAGTATATATAGCTTCAGTTTAACTGATGATGCACTACATGTGCTAATATATTTACTTCGGTTTATCTGATGATGCACTTATATGCTAGTGTGATCGTTTTGGTTCATCCAATGATGCACCTTATGTGCCAGTATAATTGCTTTGGCTTGCCCGATGATGCACTAAAGGTGCTAGTATATTTCCTTCAGTTCATTCGATGATGCATTGCGGTGCTAGATTAAGATGCAGATTAATTAATTCGTGTATCCGTCTTGAAAGTTAAGTCAAGTTAATAGAGGTTATAAATGGTAAATATGATATATAATGTGGAAAATGAAATTGGTAATGTTATGGAATTGATTGTATATATGTATATAATTTATAAATTGTGAAAAGCATGTAATCTAGCATGCAAAGTAGCCGAAAACGAGCCCTAGGGACCAAAATGAATACAAATGAGTCAATAGACTCCAGAAATGAGCTGAATGGTATGAAATCAAAGTAAAAGAAATGAATGCCACGAAATATGAAAGATATGATGTTATTGATAATTTGTATAGATGCAAATATGAATTTTTGGTTACTGAATGATATGGAAATTGATATGTGTTGAATAATTCTTAATTGCTAAACTAGTTGGATTTGGTCATACAAGTTACAATGTTGAATAGGTTGTTTTGGTATTGATATAAGCATGTTACATGCACAAGTCCACAACTAAAATTGCTTGACATTTTTTAACATGAATTGATTGAATATTATATGTATATATGTGATAACTCTAAATTATATAGATTTTTAGAGCAGCTTTTTACTTAGAATTTATGCAAATCCCGAGTATTTTGAGAACTAATTATGTGTTTTTAGTGCATATTGAGAATTTTGGCACAATTAAAGCAAGATTATAATTTTTGAGTAATTCGGTGCTAATTTCACATAATTCTACTTTATGTTGCTGTATTTTGAAAGTTTCATAATTTATGCTATAATTATTGTAGCTTGGTATACTGATTTGTTCGATGTTCGAAGCTAGTATGGGTGATACATGCACGTGAGCTGAATCAATCAGCATGGGATGGCAAGCTAAGGCATTGAACTCAATAAAGTTCTTTTAACCCAGCTTGAAAGTAGGTTCTAAAGAGAATAAGTCTGCCTTCTTCATTGGAGCCCAAACCGTCCATTAAGGGGAAAATAGCCCAAATTCGGCAATGACTTCATAGAGTAGCCTAATCAACTTTGGAATAATTATTTAAGGGTCCTTACATGTATAAAAAAAGTCACAAATGAACCCCAGTCAAACCCCATAGTTGCCGTCCAACCCATGCCTTAAATCAAGCAAATATTAAGCTTGAATCATGAAAACAATCAACCCTCTTCCCATGAAATATGGTCGGCCATACATGAGAGATTTCTAAGGGATGTTCATGCTATTTTTAGCAAACTTCCAAGCCTTCCCTTATGTATAAGTACCACCCTCATTCACCTCTCAACTCACCCCATAATTCATTACCACCTTCATTCACCTCTTAACTCATCCCATAATTCATTCATTCAACACACTCATTTCCCCTTTCTCCTATACTCCTAAAGCCTTCCATTTTCCTTCATTTTCCCATCCTTTCTTTGAGAGTTCCCTTAGCAAGAAGTTCTTAAGAGAAAATCTCTCTTGGTATGCCACCTCGAGGCGTAATTTGCATCGAAGCAATAATGGAAATCGGAGGAAGCCACCACAAATAGTTCTTGGGAAATCACCGATTTCATCTCAGAGTTTCTTCTTCCGTTCTTTTTTAATTGTTCTTAGTTTATAAACATGATTGTAAATTATTTGGTTGGTTTTTATTTAATAATAATGACTTAAATTGTTTCAGCGAGAATAGTTGTAATGCATTGATTCGATTCGTTCAATTCATGTTTATATTGTTTCGTGCCTCAGTTGTTTATGCTTCCAATTAAAATCATTCATGTTTTTCACGTATTAAGATATGTTTGACTACATGAGAATTAATCGCTTAATTTGGCCCAGATGGTGATTAATGGATATAATAATTGGAAGATGCATGCTTAATTTATATCCAATCAAGAATAAATTAGAGGTTCGTAATAATCCTGAAAGGACACTATTACCTTATTTAACTTCAGATTTATGTGATTAAATTGTTTCAAATCTGACCCGTCCCTGTTACTTTGCAAAAATTCTAAGGAATCATTAGTTAAATGTTGACATAGAAATATGCACATTTTTCTAAGTGATAAATCTAAGATCTCGAAAGAGCTTAAGATTTAGATCCCAAGTTCATAAATGATCGAGTTGCCATGGAATTTTTCTGGAACATTTATTAAGCATGATAATGCATGAATTAAATTAAGAGTTGTAATTGTTCTAGCTTATTCATGTTATTATTGTTAAACCTTGTGAATTTTTGCTAAACATTCATTGCATTTATTTTATCTCATTTCCATATTAATTGTTAATTTAATTTTAACATCCATCACCCTCAATTATTTTATTTTTATAACTAACTTGTTCAATATTAATTTTACAATTACTGATTATCAACACAGTCCCTGTGGAGACGATACTCTTTTTACTCACTTATTACTTGATAACAACTATGTATACTTGCACATTCCATCGCGAACCAAGTTTTTTGGCGCCATTGCTGAGGATTGTTAATTTAATCATTATTTGTGAAATTATTTCTTGCAATTTGGATTATTTTTATTTTTATTTAATTAATCTTTTATTTTTTGTGATTTCCTTTTCAGGTGTTTATGAGCATGGATCGAATCATCGATTTACTCCTTGTAGACCCCGAAATTGAACGAACATTCAAACAAAGGAGACGAGAAAGACTAGCTTAGAGACAAGCCACAAAAATGGAGGCTGAAAATCAAAATGAAGTTCAAGGGAATGGAGCTACTAATGCTCGTAATCCAATCCTTGTTGCTGATGACAGGGATTGAGCTATAAAGCAGTATGTTGTGCCACACTTTAATGAGCTTAATCCAAGAATTAGGAGAATGGAGATTGAGGCACCACAGTTTGAATTGAAGCTTGTGATGTTCCAGATGTTAAAAATAGTGGGCTAATTTAGTGGGATGCCCACAGAAGATCTGTGCCTTCACCTTCGACTGTTCCTGGAGGTGACTTGTTGCAAGATAGAGTACGAGCATGGCTTAATTCATTGCCACCCAGTTCAATTTCTACATGGCAAGAATTAGCAAAATGCTTTCTGATAAGTATTTCCCACCTTGCAAAAATGCTAAGTTATGGAATGAGATCACTACTTTTTAGCAAATGGATGATGAATCTTTATACGAGGCATGGGAAATATTTAAAGAGTTACTACGTGAATTACCTCACCACGGGATTCCGCATTGCATTAAGCTGAAGACATTTTATAATGGTCTCAATGCACGCACTAGGATGGTAGTAGATGCTTCTGCACTTTCTAAGTCTTATAATGAGACTTATGAAATTATTGAAAAAATAGCCATTAGCAACTATTAATGGCAGATCAATCAAGTAGCTCTAGGAAGACGAGTAGTAGAAGTGCATGAAGTGGATGCTTTCACTTCACTTGCAGCTCAGGTATCTTCAGTTTCTTCAATGCTTAAAAAATTTTCTACTAATGGTCTAAATAATGTTGCAACTCAACCACTGAGTCAATTTGACGTTATTTCCTACGTATACTGTGGGGATGGACATTTGTTTGAGAATTGTCCATCAAATCCCGAGTCTGTTTATTATGTAGGAAATCAAAACCAGAATAGAAGTGGACAAGGACCACAGTCCAACTTCTATAACCCTTCGTGGTGAAAACCTCCAAACTTTTCTTGGAGTAGCCAAGGAGTTAGACTGAACAACACCTGCATGCAACCTAGATCAAATCAACCTCTAAGGTTTAATAAAAAAGTTTAGAAACCACCATAAACTAAGCCTTCAAATAATTTGAAGAATTTGTTGAAGGCTTATATGGCTAAGAATGATGCCTTAATCCAAAGCCAAGCAGCAACATTGAAAAATTTGGAGAACCAAATAGGCCAGTTAGCTACGGAGCTTTGTAATATACCCCAAGGAGCCTTGCCAAGTGACATAGAAAATCCAAGGAATACTAGTAAAGAACACTGCAATGCAGTTTCTTTACGAAGCGTAAGGACTTTGGAACCTAAGGAAGTTGAGGTTCAAGATGAACCTGCCAAGAGAAAGGAAAATCAACCGACAATTGGAATTCCTGCACCACAGATGCCAGATTCTAAAAATTTTAAAGAGATAAAATCTAAACTAGTCAATTCTGATAAACTAACACCTTTTTCAAATGCAGATACAATACCTTAGAAAAGTTGTCTGATCCAAGCCATTGTTCCAATACTTTCATATCCACAAAGACTCAAGAAATAAAAACAAAAGGTGCAATTCAAGAAATTCTGTGATGTTCTTAAGCAGCTTCATATCAATATCCCATTGGTAGAAGCCTTAGAACAAATGCATAACTATGTCAAGTTCATGAAGGACATTTTGTCCAAGAAGAAGAGGCTTGGTTAGTTTTAGACTGCAGCATTAACAAAGGAGTGTAGTGCATTCCTACAGAACAAGCTACCTTCGAAAATGAAGGACCCTAAGAGCTTTACTATACCCTATAACATTGGAGAATCTTACTGTGGTAAAGCTATATGCGATTTAGGAGCGAGCATCAACTTGATGCCAATCTCTATTTTTAAGATGTTGGGTATAGGTGATGTTCGACCAATAACTATGACACTCCAACTGGCGGATTGATCTTTAGCACAGCCGAAAAGAAAGAGCGATGATGTTCTGGTACATGTAGATAAGTTTATTTTTCGTGCTGATTTTATTATTTTAGATTTTGAAGCTGATAAAGAAGTGTCAATCATCTTAAAGAGACCTTTTGTAGTAATGGGGAAAACATTAATAGATGTGTAGAAAGGTGAACTCACTATGTGAGTTCAAGAATGATTAACTAACATTTAGTGTTCTTAAATCCATGAAATTCCCTGATCCGGTGGAAGAATGCTCAACAATGAGGAGCTAGAATCCTTAGTTTCTACAGAATGATAGTGCAATTCTGTAGAAGACCCCTTGGAAAACACCTTAGGGTCTAAGCCACTAGAAGATGAACACGGTAAGGAAAATATGGCTTTAATGGAAGCCAATCCAAAAAGCTATGTTCAACTAGCACATTTTGAATCATTAGAGTTGGAATCTTAGGAATACACACAACTAAAGTTGTCAATTAAGAAACCACCCAAACTTGAATTAAAGGTACTTCCTTTTCATTTGAAATATGTTTATCTAGGTAACTATTCTCCTTTTCTTGTGATTGTTTAAGCAGAATTAACAGAATGCTAAGAGGAGTAGTTGTTTGAAGTTCTGAAGAAATTCAAAAAGGTAATCTGTTGGACTTTAGATGATATCCGAGGAATAAGCCCTTCCTTTTGTATGCACAAGATTATATTGAAGGAAGGCAAGAAAGTTAGAATCGATGGGCAAAGGAGACTCAATCCTATAATGAAAGAGGTGGTTCGAAAGGAAGTTATCAAATGGTTAGATGCAGGAATTATTTACCCTATCTCAGATAGTTCATGGGTAAATCTGGTACAATGTGTACCAAAGAAGGGTGGAATCACGATTGTAGAAAATGAGCGTAATGAATTAATCCCAACGAGAACAGTCATAGGCTGGAGAATCTGTATAGACTACAGAAAGTTGACTAAGACAATCAGGAAGGATCACTTTTTACGGCCTTTCATGGACCAAATGTTGGACCGACTGACAGGTAAAGAATATTATTGTTTCTTAGATGGGTATTCGAGGTACATCCAGATAGCTGTAGCCCTAAAAGACCAATAAAAAAAATTACTTGCCCATACGCTACGTTTGCTTTTAGACACATGCCTTTATTTTGTGTAATGTACTTGCAACATTTCAACGATGCATGATGGCAATATTTACTGATATGGTTGAAAATTTTGTTGAGGTATTCATGGATGATTTTTTGATTTTGGTGATTTGTATGATATTTTTTAAGTAGTTTGGCTAACTAATTCGCATGATGATAATATTTATTGATATGGTTAAATTATTGCAAAATAAGCGTTTTTACACAATATTTCGAGTTAGTTGACCTATTGGGCCAATACCGATCTTAAGGTAGTTTTAACGATCTAATTGAGTGTGTAGGACACCTATTTTCAGGCCTAAAAGCATCAGGAACAATAACTAAGTTGCAACACAAGCTTCTGGTGTCGTAACAAAATTGAACCAACACAAGAATTTATATTCGAAGTTGTGTGTTGCGACACGCACTAGGCTGTGTCGCTACACAAGTCTGACAGAGGGAAAAAATTAATTAAGGGTGTTTCCATCCACACAATCCATATTTAGAGTGATTAAGGCTTGTATTTGACCTAAAATGGGCTGCTAACTTTGCCTGTAAATAGGAGGCTTATGCTCAACTAGAGGGAGCTTTTGCCAAGCCGTTTTAGGGTTTTAGTTTAGTAGTTTAGGATTTTAACTTAGTTTTATTTTATTTTAAAATATTTGTATTTCTTATTATTCAACTTGGATTCGATTTGAGTCCAAGTCTTCATTATTTAGTATTTTCATATTTTTTTAATGTTTCTCTTGCGAACGACGACATCTCAACAATTATTAAAGGATTTTGCGAATCTGAGCACATCTAGTTTATCAATTTATATATTTCTCTCATATTAATTTAATTCATGTGTCTTGCATGATTAATTCAATTCTAATGAAGATGGTAATTGAAAAGATGAGTAGCTAAGTCCCTTAGGGAGATTAACAAGTGGATGTAGGAGTCGTTAACGGAAGAATGAGGGTTTCTCATGTGAGTTGGTTGGTATAAATTTATGTGTGCTTAAATCTCAGGATTGACGACCCTAGGAAGTTATCTAAGTTAAACGAGGTTGATAGATAAGTTTGTTGAGTAAATCGTGATTTATCTTGGTTAGGAAAGTGAAGTCGAGAGATAAGTGAGTATTAGTTGAGTAGTTAATTAGTAGAGCCCGAGAGGTGACCACTTCTCTCTCTCTCTCTTTGTCCTTGCGAGCGAAAAGCGATATGAAAATCAAAATTCGAGAATTAAAATAAAATATAATTATTTTGGTTTTACTGCAAGTGTGATAGATCGATCTAATATTTATAGTGTTAGAATAGAACATTGAAGTATTCCAAGAATCGAACCTAAGAGAATCATGGATTGAATAATTTCTAAATAACGTGCATGTAAAATAAAAAGTTTAACCAACTAATTGCAAAAAAGTTATATTATGACAAATCATATAGTCAAAATAAGTTAATCTACTTTATTATCTAACTAGCAATGACTAAATTGTACAACATGCAAAGTTACAAAGTTAACAATTAAATAACGAACAGTGGTTGGTTGACATTGTTGTGGTTTAGTAATCCTCGAATTAAGGGCCCAAATCGCTTAAACTCTCAAAATGGCTCCATTTGACCTCTTGGTCTCCATTTTACTAAGTTAGATAAATTAATCTGGAGTACCTCTTGATCTCACCGTTTAACCTAGGACTAATGAATTGGTGCCAAACAAGATCTCCTTTCGTCTCACTTGCCTAAATGTACCTTTAGGGTCGTCAATCCCAAGTTTTTAAGTTCATTCAAATTAGTCCAATTTATTACGATTTGGTCATTCAAAAGTTCAGATTTTTATGCAAGAAAGCTTTAAAGACATGTAAAGAGAAGAATTTAACAAGAAAATATAAAGTAATAAACATAAAAGGGACAAAATTTAACAAGTCCAAAGTAAAAGAAACTAAAATACATTAAACTAAATTTGAAAATGTCTTACAACCAGGGTACATGGACTAAAAGTGCAAATAAACTTAAGCTATAGTGAGAAGTAACTTAACTAACAATAAGAACAACTAAAATAAGAAGAAAAGTTGTTGGGAAATGTAAAATCTATAGCTACGGAAATGAAAATAAGAAACCCTAGAAAAAGAGGAAGAAAAACTAAAAGAAAATCTAGAGAAAACTAAGCCCAAATTAAGGTAATTTGGCCTCTTTTTTTCTCTCAACCAAATTTTGGCTGATATAGCAGCTATTCTGACCCAATTCTTGCGTCTAAAATACCCTTGAATAGGCCTTTAATGATTGGTGCTTCGGGTGGACAAATACTACCTTTAGTTTTCCAGTTTTGTCCCCTCATGATATTAGTATCGCGATACAAGGAAGAGGATATTGCGATACCTCAGAAAGTTTCAAACTTGGGGAACTTCTTGGAGGGTGGATATTTCGATACCCAAAGTGGATATCATGATACCACTAAAGGGCGGACTCCAATCACGGGTCTGTTGGAGGTATCGCGATTCCAAGGTTTGGATATCGCAATACCCTCTCCTTTGGTGCTGTTCTCGCTTAGTTTTAGCTCCAACACGTCCTTACTCTCTCAACCATACGTTAGGCATTAAAGTAAGGCATCAAAGTGTAGCAAATCAACATAGCTTTCCAAAGCTTATACATGAAAAAACATCATTAACACATACACCATAATACCATTTCAAATCACCAAATACATGCCATTATAAACCTTAGCCAAATTACTCAAATTACCGAATTGTCTACTGGATAGTGTGATAGGTCTCCGACGAGCTTCCAAATCGGTCGAGCTTTTGATAATCTAAAAACAAATGAAAGAAACTACGTAAGCAAAATTTGCTTAGTAAGCTCGTATAAACTTTAAACATAACTTACCATTTCATTTATACAATTCATAGAAATAGTATAAGTCATTGCCAATGCCATAGCTTGGTAAAAGCCTATCCAACATCATCACCTCACAAGTTAGTATACTTGTCCATGATTCAAATAAATTTAACCATAAGATAAGTAGATTTCCATATGTAAACATATCATTTAATTCATCAATATTTCCATGAGATCATGATTCATTCTATTTGCATACTTATCATTCCCAATAATACAATTCAGAGCTTAAACATAAACCAATACCAGTGCCATGAGTTTAATATAAGCCTATCCAAGCATCATCAAACTCACATGTTAGTAGGTTCATCAACAACACATATAAATTTATTTACATCATAAGTAAATTTCATAAGATACATTACATACGCATCAACCCCTTTCATAAAGTCATGAATCCTTCCATTAAATCACTTACCGTTCCATTCCTTTTCTTACCCGTTGAACAATCTAGAATTACATCGGATACTCGGGAAAGCTTACACAAATTGTGCCTTTACAAATAACCGTAACCTTTCCTTTACATCATTGCTCACACGAGCTGTGAAATGGGCTTGCTCACATGAGCTGTGAAATGGGCTTGCTCACACGAGCTGTGGGTCGAAATGTAAGCTACATGATGCTGCTCACACGAGCTATGGAGAATTCACAACAAATGCAGGACCTCAGCCATCGATAGGACATTCAAGACCAGCACCCAAAACATGAAATCCCTAATGACATGTCATTTGTATCCTATGAATTCTTAAGGTTTAACTAGGGCTTGATATTCGTCAATTCATCATAATATGGATACATTCATATATATATATATATATTGATTCATTTACATTACAAACAACATAGTAAAAATTTAATTTAAATAACATTATAATGATTACAGTTTATACGAACTTACCAGACTAAACTATAGCAATGACTAAGTACAGAGGCTATTTGGTAATTTTCTCTTCTCCTCGATTTTCCACTCGTTCTTGATCTAAAATAGTAATCCCATTCAATTCACTCATTCTAACAGAAAAATCAATTCATTTTATGCAATTAAGTCATTTTTGACATTTTTACAAATTTGCCTCAACATTTTTCTTTTATACAATTTAGTCCCTAAGCCCAAAACATGCACATTAACCATTTTTATTTAATTTCAAGTTTAGCCAAAATTTTTGGAACCCTATTACAGTCCATATTTGCTGTTATCTCACAGCAAGTCCTTGTACTTTTAATAATTTCACATTTTAGTCCTTAAAAATTAAAATTACTAAAAATTACTTTACAAAATAGTCCTATCTAGCAACCAAGCTTAAGATTCTACCATAAACTTCCAAGAATTTATCAAATCCATCAATGACACATTCCATAAAATTTGAAAATTTAATAAATTAACCCCCGGGTTAGCTAGATTAGGCTAATACGATGACAAAAATCATAAAAACTACTAAAAACGGGTAACAAATACATACCATGCATGAAATTTTAGCTCTGGCCAAAATCTTCTTCCCTAAAAATGGTGTTTCGGTCATCCCTTCTCCAAAATGAAAAAGATGATATATTTTTCCTTCCTTAATTTCAAGTTTAATTAGCTAATTACCATTTTACCATTAAATATTAAACCAAATTTCACCAAATGCCAAACCATAATCATCCACTAACCTTAAAATTGGTTGAATTACTACTTAAGCTCCTTATTTCATGCTTTTATATCCATTAAATACAAATAAATCTATAGCCATTAAATTTCACATCTTTACAATTTAGTCATTTCCAATTAATTAACTATCTAAACATTAAAATTTCTTAACCATATTTTAATATGACCTTAATAACACTCCGTAAATATTTAAACATTTACGGCTCGATTTATAAAAACAAGGTCCTGATACCTCATTTTCTAAAACCACTTGACTTTAGGGTCATACCACTTGAACCTAATTACTCTTTCAAATAACATAAATTGCCAATTCAAAATTTATTTTAATACTGTATTAGTCTCGTAAATATTAAATAATAACATTTACAAACTTACTCGTTGGATTTGTGGCCTCAAAACTACTATTTTTGACACTATTGAAAAATGGGCTGTTACATTTACACTTATTAACTTAAAATTTAAAAATTACGAAAAACTACAAAAAAGACACTACTTTGCTTGAGAAGAAACTCCTTACGTATATCGAGAAAGCTTAATTTTCCATATCAAATTACGATAGATTTAGAGGTAATACTGGTTAGTTAATAATTGATTCACTAATAAAACCCGGATTCAGAAGTTAATTACAACCACTGAAGCGAGTTAATATTCTATTTGTTATTCGAGAGTTTTTCATTTGTCAACTTTGTTTTCGTAGTTTAATATTTCTTTTATGACTTTAATATTTAGTTTTAATTATCGTAATAAAATTTTTAATGATTACTGTTTAGACCTACTACCGTAGACGATATATTCAGATTTACTTTAATCTCCCTTGGGTACGAACCTCAGAGTGCTTCTAGTACCCCGTTGTGTATTTACTATATTATAATTTGACCCATATACTTGTAGACATCACTGTTATATTTCTATATCTTTTTGCTACATTATTTCCAATCAAATGTTCGCACGTTTGGTGGAAGTCACCTGACATTTTGTAAACTTTACAATTTGGTCCTAATCTGACCTCTGTTTAGCATAAAAGCTTTTGTAAGCTCAATTGAGACCCGAAAATGATTTTATATCCTATTATACACATTTCATACTTGTATTTAAATGTTTCAATGTTCTCAAATTGAGTATAAATGATTGTAGTTGTTCTGGCAATGAATGTGACATCATGTAGCTAAGACCTGATGATCGGGCCAGGTATAAGGTGTTACAATATCCAATAAAATTTTATTTTGATTTAAATGTTCACATTTAAAGAAATGAATATATACATTTATTTTCATATTGGATTAATATAATTATTTGTGTATACAACATATCAACATAAAATTATACAAATTCGATAATGTTGTTAATGATTTATGAAAACCGAATCAAATCAAAGTTTGATGAATAAAATTGCCCAAAAGTCAAAATTCATATATGACATTGTACATTAGATCAAGATTCATATATAGTTATGATATTTATCCCCACTTAGATCTACCAAAAAATCAAGATACTTATATGATTTAATTATAATTAGATTGAATTTGAGACAATATTCTACTTATAAAGTAGATATAATGATACTAGACATGATAGGAATAAGACACAAAAATATATAAACCTGTCATGAAACAATTAGTCCTTTTAATATTAATATTTCAAAATTTATACATAAAATCTAGCAATAAATATTTTGATGCCTTAGAGAATATTCATATTCTAGATAGGTTTTAATCTTGACCGTCGATGTAGATATATTTTAATCTTGTAGATAGGTTTTAATCTTGACCATCAACATAATTTAAATTGTATTGTTGGATTTAAAAGAGCTCAACTATAAATAAAGATATCTCCTTCATTGATAATCATCTCACTCAATTGTAATTCTTCAAAGTAATAGAAACACTTTAAGAGCATTTACTCAAACACTTGCTGTGCTTAGTTTTTTTTTTTTTTTTTGGCTTTTCTATTCGCTTTTTGCTTCTTCACTTGAGAGATTTCTTTCACTTTATTTATCTACCTTAGAGAATCTCCATTGTGAAACCTCATCTTTCGAGAGTTAGGATTAAGGGTGAACATTCTGTTGAGACGAGTAAAATAATTTCAAGTTAGTCGAGTTGATGAATACTATTTTAGCAACCAAACTTAATTTGAAAAATTTTCAAATCGAGTAAAAAAATTTTGAGTCAAGTCGAGTCGAGTTAATGAATCCTATAATTTATACTCAATGTTGCATTTACATAGAATAATTATTTAACTAATATACGAAGTACAAGATTATTTAACTACATAAGTAAGGTTGATGGGTAAACATTTATCAAAATGGCGTAGTTTTGCCTTTTAACTTAATGGTTTTGACTTTTAATTTTAGAAAAGGTAAACATTTATCAAAATGATGTAGTTTTACCTTTTCTTATTTGGATTTTCAAATAACTCAAATTGTGTAATTCATATTTGAGTTAAATCGAAAAATTTAAGTTTTTTATTTGAGTTTATCTGAATAACTCGATTAACTCGAATAACTCAAACTATTTAATTCAAAATTTGAATTTTTTTATCGAGTTTTTCGAATTGAATCAAATTTGATCACCCCTAGTTAGGATGACTTAGGCAGATTTGAAGCTAAGTTTTTGCCTAGGGTTGCGTTGTTGGAGAGACTTAAGTTATAGCCTCGTGATAGTTGGTATTTGAGCCAATGTTTGACAAGCCGTTGGTTGAGTTGAAGGAATGAATAGATGAGAAAATTGAGCTTAAGGACACTCGTGGGAGGGCCAAGAAAACTAGTTGATTGAAAGATGTCCTGTTGACTTTGGACGATTGGGTGGCCAATTTTGAGGAATCTGTGGGTGATATGAGGAAACACTCAAGGTAGTTGAAGGATGCGCCACAGAGTTTTACTCGATGAAAGAGTCGTTCAGGGAATATGTTGTGGAGACTCTCGATTCCAATATAGAAGCGATGTAATGAGTGCTCAATTCCACTGTAAATAAGTTGATAGTGAGGGATGATGCTCTCGAGGCTATTTTTTCGATGTTGAACGAAAAAATTGAAGAGCTTAAGGGGGAGCTCGTTATCTGCAAAGTTACTTTGGGTAATGAGGTGTTGGCTACGACACCCAAGCCTACGGTGGATGTCCCCAAGCCGAAATAGTTTATAGGGACAAGGTTTGCTAGGGAAGTGGACAACTTCTTGTGGGGAAATGAGTAATACTTTTGTTCCAGAGGCATCATGGATGATGTTACTAAGGTAAATACTGTTGCTGTCTATTTTTCTGATGGTGATATGTTATGGTGGCATTGTAGGTCCATAGATGAGAAATGAGGTGGAGCTACCATTGGGACTTTGGAGGAGTTTCAGAGTGAATTTAAGGGGCAGTTTTACCCAAAGTATGTCAAGGATGAGGCTTGGGCTAAGTTGCACCAGCTTATGCAACAAGGCACAATTGGGGAGTATGTGCGGGAGTTCAATGAACTCATGCTCCAAATTTTTTATTTAGGTGAGTAGGAGGCATTTTACTCTTTTTTGGATTGGCTAAAGCCTTGGGCGAAGCAAGAGTTGCAATGTCGAGGGGTCAAAGAACTTACCAAAGCCATGACTGTAATGGATTTTTTGATTGAGCTTGTTCTAAGGAAAGACAAGTTTGAGTCTTCCAAACCTAAGGAGAAGGACAATGGTAGGGGAGATAAAGAAGGACATGTTCAAAATGACAATGGTGTAAATGGTGGTAAGAGGAAACCCCATAATGGAAGTTAAAAACCAACAACAAACCAAAAAACCAATGAAGCGCTTCTTATGTTGCAGTTCGCATAGGATGCAAGATTGCCCATAATGATTTAAGCTATTCATGATTAGTAAAGAAGATGAAGTAGAGCCTATTGAGGATAGGATATTAAAGGTTAGGCCAATAATTGTAACACCCCTTACCCGGATTCTATGCTAGAATCGGGCACGAGGCATTACCGGACTCGACTTGCTTAATCATCCCACTTTAGGCTATAAACATTTTCTCCAATTTAAAACTTTTCATTCACTATCGTGGCATCCCTATCATGGGTTAACAAGACCCTTTACACCCGCTTGGGATGTCGTAGAACCAAACTGGAACTTTTCAAACACTTAGAAAATCTTCACCTAAACAGAGGCCACACGCCCGTGGGAGAAATGACACGTCCGTGTGTCATCTCACACGCCCGTGTTCGACACCCGTGGTCGACACTGACTTGAATCACACGGCCTGGGCACACGCCCATATGGCTGGCCCGTGGTCACCTCTGATTAATCCACATGGCCTGTCGCATGCCCTTACGCTTCAACCGTGTGATGATTTAAATTCCAAATTCAAGGTGCAGACTTTACACGGCCTAGACACACGACCATGTGCCTATTCGTGTGGACAAGAATAAGGTTATTTGCTAAGCTCTTGTCACCCTCACTTGCATACATTCCTACACCATCACCTAAACTTCACATATTATCAATTATAACCCTTGAATTATCACATTAAACTATAAAATGAAGTCTTCATCCCATACACGAGGGAGTACTATTTCTGGTATAATTACAATTGACTTAAGCCATCATCTATGGCTATACACAACCGAACCATAAACTCTTTTAGGCCAACACATATGGCTATATCAACTATGACTTAATCAGCTTTAAAAATAAGATTCCTATACATGCCATAACTCATAAGGACTCAAAACCTCATACCCATATGACTGATCGATATTTCGAAAGCATCTCCGACGGTTTCCACCCTAAGCTAGTCAAGTTAACCTATAAGAGATGGGAAAGGAAGAGGAGTAAGCAATGATGCTTAGAAAGCTCATATGTATATAATAAACAATTATTGATATTCATTGATTATACATAACCACAAGGTATTATAATGAGTTTTGAGTCTTAAACTCATGGTTACCTACACAACCATTCTCGAAGCTTAGGCATTCTGTCTCTTACCACATTCTAACAATGCCACAAGCCAAATGCTCATGTTAATTGGCATACGTCCCTGCACTTGTCACCACATGATCACTTAAAACAGCACATCAAACATTTTCAATAAGCCACTCATACTACCAATCACTCGGTGGTTTCGCACTTAGCCTACCCTCAATCTTTAATAGGGTGGTATCGCACATAGCCCACCAATCATTTATAATTATGGTGGTATCACACTTAGCCCACCAATCATTCATAATTATGGTGGTATCGCACTTAGCCCACTAAATGATAATATAGGCGATGGTATCGTAAACAGCCCATCATTTAATAATTAATAATGTGGTAATGCACACAGCCCACCGTTAATATTATTATTGATGGTATCGCACACAGCCGATCACTAACAATTAATAAGGTGGTATCACACTTAGCCTACCGTTATTATGCATTCATGGATAGTTATCCACATGCAATTCTCTATTTCAATTGTTCATCTGGGAACATCGTCCCACACTACCATTCTTACTTATCTTTCTACAACAATCGTTCGCATTCACACAATGCATTAATAATTATAACTTATGCAACCAAGGTGCATCATTTACACATATCCCATTGTGGGGTCCTCATATACCAAATTCATCTCAATTCAATTCTAACACATACCTGTACCTCTCATGGTACAACCAAATTCATTCTCATTTTTAATATAGTTGTTGAATCACTCAATTTGTTAAATAACACCCTCTAGTCTCATACACATAATGTCACATTGACATCCTACCCCCAATAGGGTCTTACAAGAATTAGCATATCGATGCCATGTCCCTAACATGGTCTTACATGAAATCCCACACCGAGGCCATATTCTAATTATATCTTACGCGGAACCTTAATTACCATCGTATATGCTATTTGCATTTTTACTATTCATGGTTTAAATCAAGGCTTTCATTTCTTGACATCACATCAAAATGTATTTAACGTATACATGGAGGTAATAAAAAATTTATACAACATCGAGATATTAAAATACTTCACTTAGAGTTGTGCAATTTAACACATGAACTTACCTCGACACCGAAAAGGGTAGAACTAGACCTTTTTGCCCATATTTCTCTTTTCTCCCATTCTAAGTCCGAATCTCATTTTCTATGATCTAGAACAATAAAATCTACTCTTTAATCACCACACTAATCATAATACTTCATAATCTACACTTAGGCAAAAATGACTATTTTGCCCTTACACTTTGGCAAAATTACGATTTTGCCCTTAGGCTCGTAAATTATTTTTCATCACATTTTCTTGTTAAACAAGCATATTTGAGCGTTAAATCCTCTTACAAATACTCACAATTCCAACTATTTCATGCCTTAATGAACAAACTACAACTTTTGCATTTTAGTCCCAATTAGGGGTTTTCATGACAACACCTTTCACAAGAGTTGTTTCTCATCTCTCTAACAATCATTTTCTTCCATAAAAATGCAGCAAACAACTTAAAAGCTCACATGGAAAATCCCTAAACTTTTTACCATAATGCAAAATAGTCCCGTCCTTAGAAAGCTTAAGCTTTAGGGGTCTCAAAAGTACAATTATCTTCAAGAAATACCACCAAAGTCACTTACTTGAGTGGAGAAAAGCTTGCTGAAATTTTGAGCTTTCAAACACCCATTGTTTGCTGAAAATTTCGGTGGAGAAGAGAAGAAAATAAAAAGATGATAGCTTTTTTCTTATTTCATCTTATTTTATTCATTTAGTCAACAAAAGTCACAAAATCTTGTCAAACTTTTAATTCCTTGTTCCCTTGACCGTCCATCTCTCTTAGGTAGGTGTAATTTCACTTTAAAGACCTCCAATTTACATTTCATAGCTATTTGATACCTTTAGCCTATAGAATGGAACTTTCGCACTTTATGCGATTTAGTCATTTTTCGCGATTAAGCATGAAATCGCTAAAATTAAAGCACCAAAATTTCCATACATCCTTATAAACATGTTATAACACATAAAATAACATGAAAATAATTTTCTCAAACCTCAGATTAGTGATCCTGAGATCACTATTCCGGCTAGCCCCTAAATCGGGTTGTTACAATAATACTCAATTCTGCTAAAATGAAGAGGTATCACAAGCATAAAGAGTTAGTTTTTGTGGATATCAACATCACAGGTCGAAAGAGAGGTGCTCTTGTTGATATATGGGCATCTATTTTGTTTATATTAAAGAAAGTCATGGGTAAACTTGGTCTCTCCGTTAGCAAATCAACTAAGAAGATCAATACTGTAAATTCCAAAGAGGTCCCAACTATGGGAGTAGCATAAGCAGTTGAGCTATAGATCGATCAGTGGAAAGACAAGGAAGAATTTGAGGTAATTCATTTAGATGATTGTGACTTTTTTCTTGGCTTGAATTTCCTTGACAAGATTAATGCTATGTTGGTTCTTTTTGTTGATTACATATGCATCTCGGATACTTGTTAACGACAATGCGTTGTGCTGGTGAGTCATGATGAGAAAGGTGGATCCAAGGTATTATCAATAATGCAACTACCCAAAGAGGTTTATTGTGGTAAGAACATTGATTTGGTAAATCAGAGTGCTAAGAATACCCCCTTTGAAATGCTAGAGGTGCGACAAATCAATGTGAAACTTGTTGAGTTATCAGTGGGTTTACCACCTATGAGAGAGGTGGGTTATGTATAAAACTTTGTGGGAAAAGTGATGATGCAAACTCGGCAGTTAAATTGAGTAAATTCTATGAGCAAGGTACATCTCAAAAACATTTCTAGTGTTTTCATAATGACTTACTATTGGCTTGGTAAAGACACAAGGGCTCTTCTGGAGTTCTAAAATGGGTAAATCGAGGGCCTTACAAACCAGAGTTTGTGGCAATACTCAAGGTTAACCCAATGCTCAATGTAGGTGTGTCGAAGCCTATTTGTGAGGAAAAATGGGATCTTGATCAAGGCTAGTCCAAATGGGGGCAAGTAAGAGCAGTGGGCTCTTGTGAACGAGATGTAAAAAGGAGAGAAACAATTCGAGTTAGACAATGATAGAGACATACGCTGAGGTAAATGTTTTAAGTGGTGAAACTATCGAACAGAAAGAATGGTTAAGAATCAACAGAGGCGTTATGACAGTTTCAAGATGAGTTAGACCAATGTCATTCTGAGGATGCGACGAGGGCATCGTGAGAATGGGTGGGGGAGAATGTCACGGGCTACGGATTGAAGCATATGACAGATGCACATAGAATGCCCAATGGAGGTTAACTGATTAAATGGGGCTCATTTGACCCACTTGAACTAGCTTGATTTGTGTAACATATGGAGAAACCCATCTACTTGAAGCATTGGTGGCCTAGTGGAACACTCCAGTAAAACTAGAGTTATCATGGTTAATATTTATAATCTTAAAGGATAAGGTTGTATAGAGTTTCAATCCCTTAGGACCCTCATCTTGTAAATTGAGAACATTGACAAATAATGGTATGTTTCTTGGAATATATTATATATTTTGCATATATTTCTTGATGTAGACTTTTTTTTTTCTTTGTTTTGGTTTTTGATCTTGGGAAACAGTGATCAACTAAAAAAGAAAATGAGTAAAAGAAACAAAACAATACTAATTTTTACAATTTTGATATATATAGGCAAGCGAGGTCGTTACCCTTAAAATTGGAAAATTGTAATTCTAACTCTTTTATAAATTATCAAATTACAAATTAGTATTGAGAGAAATTATGCTTTGACCTCAAATGAAAAATATTCTGTTTAATCTTTTCAAAAATGATAAAATAAAAAAAATTAATACATGATAAAATCTGTAGTTGACATATCAAAAAATTTTCTTTGAAAATTTATGCAATATCTAATAATCTTATATTTTTGTTTTATTAAAATTTCAAAAAAAATAAGAAGAAATTAGAATATTTTTAATGTTTACATTATAAAATTATATATTATTATAGATTTAATTTTTATATGATATAAATAATTACATAATATATAAAAATGATGTAATATAATATATAGATGAAGTCTTATTTGAGCTTAAATGATGGAATCTAAACTTGATCCATATTTTAAATGAGTCTAACTTTTATTTTTTGTACAAGCTCATTTGTCAGATTTTATATTTTGTCACATTCTCCTAAATATCAAGCGAGTCTTCGAACTTAAATGGCAGCCTGGCCTTAAGGAGATTTAAATCATTTTCTCCAATTATAAATCTAAATTGGTTCTAATTTCACATACTTTGCATGTGATTTTATATGTTTACTTTTTTAATTAATTTTTAAATAATGTATTTTTAATTATTGAAATTAATTTTTAATTCGTTATTGAAATAGTTAAACATAATTAAATTATTTGTACTATTTTTAACGAACAATATAATTTTACTTCATGTAATAATTATTTAAAATAATAAGTAACAAATATTATTAAAATATATTAATTATTTTGATAATTCATATGTAGTACTGATAAAAATTCCCATTATTAAACTATTTGAGCGAACTATAAATAAAAAAAAAGAAAGAAAGATATATTGCAAAATAAACTCTTCACTATTTAACTTTTCTTTTCTTTTCTTAATAGTCAATACATTGATTATAATAATTTTTAAATAATATATAATTAATATTTAGCAAAAAAAATAATATCAAGTAAAAAATAAAATAAAAATTTGAAATTGAATTATAATTATTTTAACTAAAATCTTTTAAGTAATAAATTTAAATAAATTGTAATTATTTTTAAATGTGTAATTATCAAAACTTCTAATAACTTGTAATTATTTTTAAAGGTATGATTTTCATAAATTCTATTTTACGTTAACTTCTTTAATAATTAACTTTTTTAGATAAAATTTTTAATTATTAATAATTCTAAATTAAATATTATAATTATTTTTAAATGTCGATATAATAATATGGTAGAGAATAAATAGTATTCTCGTTGATTCAAATTTTTTCCAAACTCATGATTTTATATAGATTATATTATAGATTATATCTAAAAGAAAATTTCCAAGTAAAATAGTAGGATCTCATTTGACCCGCTCAAATCTCTGATTGACACAGTTGTGCATCAAGTAGCAGACCCTCAAGCAAACTTCGTCTTATTCCTTGCAAATTCACTGTCGATCAATCCAAGGCCTTAGGCCTTATTGACCCTAATAGAGCTGCTGATCGAATCACCAAAACTTCTTTTATCCAAGGTGGACAAGATAAAATTGTTTGGAAGGACAACTTTATAGGCTCTTTTTCGGTTAAAAGCACTTGTTCACAAATCTACAAGAGCTATCATGGTGTTACTCCTAAAAGGCCATAGCAATTCATAGGGAGACACATCTAGAGATTAAAGATACCCTTTAAGATCATCATCTTTCTGTGGAAAATTTGTAAAAACATCCTTCCAACCAAATACCTTCTTGCAAGTAGACTTTTGACTAATAATCCTATTTTCCCCTTCTACAAAATTGAAAGAGAAACTACGAAATAGTTCCTGCCAAAATCCACTGACAAAAATTCTATCTTTGTATGATATAATTGAATCAAGCTTTCCATGAAGTTTATAAATATGATCCAAGTACTCCTGTGTTACATCTTTAGCTGTATATGGGTGAGATGGGGCCAAAAAATAACCATATTTAGTCAAATGGTCCACCACAACCAGAATGGAATTTTTCCTTTTTGAGTTCGACAATCTTTCAATGAAATCTAAACTGATAATAGACCAAGCTCGATTAGGCACATGTAAGGGCTGTAAAAGTCCTAGAGATGCTACTGTCTCACTCTTGCATATCTGATAGACCAAACACTCTCTAATCCAGTGTTCGACATCTGGTGTTTGACCCTTCCAGTATAACAAACTAGCTAAACGATTCCTAGTGGCATGGATACCTGAGTGACCCCCCACTGCACTAGCATGAAAATGGTGATATAGTTCCTTTCTTAAAATCATGTTAATCCCTACTACAATTTTCCATTCCCTTCGCAAAAATCTTCCATCCTATGAATACTTTTGGTCCTGATGAATATGTTGTTTGATACCTTCTATGATCCCTTTCAATTTATCATCTAGTTCATATGATTGTTGCACTTGCTCCAAGAGACTAGAAATGACAGAACTAGTTGATAACTGAAAGAACTAACCTCGCTCTAGTTGGGGTTTTCTAGAGAAAGCATCAGCCCCTCTATTGTTGATTCTTTTCCTTTAAGAGACCTCAAATTCATAACCTAACATTTTAGCTACCCACTGTTGCTGGAATGGTGTGATAGCTACCTAGTGAGATAAGAACTGTAGACTTTGGTGATCTGTTCTAATTTTGAAATGCCTCCCTACAAGGTAGGCATGCCACTTTCTAATAGCCAATAAAACTGCTAACATCTCGTTTTCATAGATTGATAAGGCTTGGCGTCTTACACCTAAGGCCTTGCTAAAGAAGGCCACTGGTCTCCTTTGCTGTTGCAACACTGCTCCAATTCCAAAACCACTGGCATCAGTATCCACTGTAAATTTAAGCTAAAAATTTGGTAACACCAAGACTGGTGCTCCACAAAGCTTCTTTTAATGACTAGAAAGTCAATGTTGCCTATTCAAACCAACCCCAACCATTCTCTTTTAATAAATCTGTTAGAGGCTTGGCTAACAACCCGTAGTTTCTAATGAATATCCTATAGTCACGAAATAGTCCAAGAAAGCTTCTTAAATCTTTCACTAATTGAGGAATGGGTAATGAAGAAATACATTCAATCTTGGATTTATCCATGGATACTGTCCCCTCATGTAGCACATGTCCAAGGTACTCAATTTGAGAAGTACTAAAACAACATTTATTCTTTTTTTGCAAACAGTTGTTGATCCCTTAAGATGAGGAGAACTATTCCCAAATGTTGTAAATGTTTGGACCAGGACTTTGAATAGACCAGTATGTCATCAAAGAATACTAGCACAAACTTCCTCAACAATAGTTTGAACACTGAATTCACAAGAACTTGAAAACTGGAGGGTGCATTAGTGAGGCCAAAGGGCATCACTAGGAACTCATAATTCCTCTAATGTATCCTGAATATTGGTTTATGTACATCAGATTCCCACATTCAGATTTGATGATATTCAAACCTCAAATCTGGTTTGGAAAACACCCGAGCTTCCCCCAATTCATCCAGTAACTCCTTAATTATGGGAATGGGAAATTTATTCTTGATTGTATGTTGATTTAGTTGTCTGTAATAAACACACAACCTCCAGCTTCCATCCTTTTTTTTGACCATCACTATAGGGGAAACAAAAGAGCTATTGCTATCCCTAATTATCCTAGCTTGGATCATCTCTTGAATCAATTTCTCCATCTCTCCCTTTTGAATGGTAAGATACCTATATGGTCGAATTTTAACCACAACTCTTTTATCTTTCAAAGGAATTCTATGGTCTTGCAACCGAGGTGGTGTTAAACCCTTTGGCACTTGCAAAGTATCAGCAAAGTCTTCCAATAACCCTTGAAGCTGTTTCTCACTATCATTGGCTACCTTAGCAGAAAGTGTCACTTGATTAGGTGAGCTCATTACTAAGGTATAAGGCCCCAAGGTTTGTCCCATAGCCACAAAATATCTAGAATTCGAGCCACTATCTTCTACTACTATTGAGCCTGGAACAATACAATGAATAATACATGGTTCACCTTTAACTATAAATTGCATGGTTAAGGAACCAAAGCTCCAAATAATATCCCCTAAGGCCAGTAACCACTGAACCCCTAACACTATGTCACAACCCTTTAGTGGTAATACCATGAAATCTATTTCAAACTCGAAGTTTTGAACTTCTCATGGAACTCCTTTGTACACTCCCTTGTTAAACAAACAGCTCCCATTTGCTACAGTGACCTTCAACTGCCCTTGGTGCACCACTGGCAGAGATAACCTGCTCATCAGCCTAGCATCGATGAAGTTATGTGTGCTACATGAGTTAACCAAAATGATTGCCCAAATAGACCCCACTCGAGCAGCCACTCGCATGGTATTGTGACCTTGTAAACCAGTGGGGCATGTAATGAAACCACAGGGGAATTGGATGGTTCTTCTTCAGGACTACTCTCCTCAAGCCTATCAGAGCATTCCTAGAATTCCTCAGCTAGACTGTCAAATAGAGGTTCAAGCAGAAACTGGTATAACTGAGATTTGACACACTTGTGACCGGCATGGTACTTCGCTCCACACTAGAAGCACAGGCCCTTCTGTTTTTGTTCAGCCATTACTGTTGGTGAAATGGACAAGGAAGCAGATTTGCTTACTAGAGCACTGATCGAATGTTAATGTCACAGCAAAAATGTGCAAGCGTACACTGTCGATGCAAGTATAGTAGATAGATGTGAGTCTGTCGGATATCGATCCCACAAGAATGGTAGTTCTTTGTCTATTAATATTGATGCAATAGATAAAAAGCTGAATTAAATTGTGTGGGTAATTGTCGGAGCAACATCTTAAAAAAATGAAATAAAATATGGTAATGATAAAATGAGATCCCTAACATGAATCTTTAGCAGTGTACTAAGCACTCATAAGGTATAAAAGATAGGTGATTGTCGATGCAATAAAATTTAATGTATATCTTACCAAATGCTACTCTTTTATTTAATATAGGACTTAACATGCACGTTAACCTTACCTTCTGATGACGGGAATATGACACTATTAAGAACAAGGGGACTAAATTCCTTTAGTTTTTACTCAACTTTCGCTGAAATGCTTATTAGCTCCTACTGTCATTGCACCTTCTAATGTTAGTGACGGTAATAACACTTCCTGTTTAGAACATTCAAACCCCAAAGATTAAACAATAAAAACAAGATTTAATAAGTAACAATTAACAAAGCATTCATTGTACTTTCGTACAGTAGAAAACATAGAGTAATCACCAGTGTTTTCAAAGAAATAAGAAAGAATCGAGTAGAGAATACTATTCCGAGGCTTCTTGACTAGATCTCTCCATTTCCCCTTGTTCTGCACTTAGATTTCCTCGTCAGGAGTGGATCTGCATCAGTCTTCATGTTGGCTCACCCATAGGAGGCTCAAGCTGCCATGGCCATAAGCTTCAAAATAGGGTAGGAGAATAGTGGTTCAACCAAAAATCCCCTCTTCCTCCTTGCACGTCAATCTTTTATGTTCTCCTCAACTGTACAGGTACCCTTCCCTTAGGATTCTTCTGTACTTGTACGTACAGGGAAGTTATACCAGATTGGACAGCTCATGCATGGTTGGCTCTTATCAAACAGTTGTCAACTGCGGTGGTAATTCTAGATGCAATTTGGAATTAACTAATACAACGACATTAGTGCAGAAAGATAGCGAAATTAAGGATAAAATAGGCTAGGATTCACTGGGTTATAAAATGTAACTTACTAAATTGAAAATGCTAAAATGTATGCTAAAGATAACTAAATGGGAACAAATTAACTAATAAGTAGGGAAAAAACATATGTTCTTTCTACTACAATCAAGCACTAATCATAGACTGTGATGCAGAAACAGACCTCGTGGGAGTTGAAGAATAACTCGATATCACAGATGGGTTGAGCAATGATCTAGGGGGACTATTCAAAGGAACTGAGGTCTTCTTTGATGAGCAAGACAAGAGCGATTCAATCTTCCTAGCAATGATATAGGGGAACTATTCAAATGAACTACTCATGTCATGCACACAAGCCCAATATGCTTCTCAACCTTTACAGATTAGCTTTTCAGCTACCAAAGCGGAGATCACATTGGATAAATAATCTCGATTATCCCCAACCATCACAACCTCCTTATCATCACCAACCTTAAATATCACCCTTTTAGTATCACAGTCCAACCCTACCCAGTGCTCCACAAACCAAACCATACCCAAAATCAAATCAAACTCCCCAAATGGCAACTCCATTAAGTTAGCAGGAAATACATACCCCTGAACCTCAAGCGAACACCTCCTATATACTTTACCAACTCAAACGGCTTGACCCAGAAAACTAATCATAGAAATTTCATAACTAGTGTCCTCTACCACAATCCTCAAATTTCCCACTAAACTACTAGATACATAAAAATACATAAAACCACAATCAATTAAAACAAATTAAGGCAGAGTATGGATAACGAACGTACCAGTAATCACATCTGTCCCATCTCATTTATTAGTATGAAAGGAAAGGAATAAGTATGGAATAAGAGAAATTTTGGTCTTGTTGACTTCAATATGCAATCTGGAAAATGGGCCAAAATAGTTATGTCTCAATAGGTTGAGATAGTTGTGGCGTATGTTAGGTTTCGATTTGTGCTTCTGTGATGAGCATCATCCAGACAAGTGTTGGAGGGAAATGTAAAATCATGTTAAGAATTGTTCACAACATTTTATTAGTCAGGCGCAAGCTTCTGTAAAGAGGGAATTTGAGACTGGTTTGTGTAACTAGGTGTCGAGTGGATCGAGAAGCATCTGGTAGTAGTACAGGTTCATTTGTGATCTATGTCAATTGTACTCTGCATTGATTAAGTATTTGATTATCATTGGAGTTTCTCAGACTTGGGGATTTTGGAATCTTTGGTGATATTCCTATAGAAAGACTCATGAGATAATCCAAGGTAGTGAATAGAAAGTTCGTTAGAAAATTGTTTGGTTTAAGAGTGAAATATTTTTTGGATTTGCATTGAAATCAGAGTTGCGCAACAATAGTATGGTGCTCAATTTGAAATGTAAAATTTCAGATTTTATGGTTAAGTGAATGGTGTGACAGCAAGAATTTCGAGGACGAAATTATTTTAAGGAGGGGAGAGTTGTCACATTCTAAAAATTGGGTTAGAAGTAATTGGGATACTGAAACCAAGAGTGGTTACGTTTTATTTTTTAAGTTAGGATATTAAAAATTATGTAAAATGAGTGATTTGGTTCAGTGGATAGGTGTTGTACTTGTATATATGAGAGGTTCTGGGTTTGAACCCTTTCATTTTGATTTTGTTAATTTTTTACTCAATCCCTAACTTTGGACATCTGACCTAAGTTTAATTTTTGCTCAACTAATGATAGAATGAGCTTGCTGGTTCAGCAGTAAGGTGTCAACTTACCCTCTGGTCTTGTGTTCGAATCTCTGCTTTTGTTTTATTTTTCACTTTGGGGGAAAATCTGATAAGAATAAATAATTGGATTTGGTGGGAGTTAGTGGAGATATAGGTGGTTTTAAAAAAAATTATTATTATTAACAATTTCATTTCCCCTAAAATTGCTCCTCTTTAACAGTCCATGTTTTTCCACTTTTCCAAAAATTCCCATTTTGTTTTTCACGTTTATTTCTTTTCTCATCATCTTATCCTATTTCCTTCTTCTTTTCTTTTCCTTTGATTATTCTTGTGATTTTTTTTGTTCTTCTTGGTTCATTTCTTGTTCATTACCTTTTGATCGTCGTAATGCTACGTTGAAAGTCTGTTGCTATTTTGATTCATCAATAGTATAAGTTTCAACCATTATTTTTTTGCTACTTCTAGTTGTATTTTGTTTATGGTTCAAGATTAAGTTTGAGTTTTAGCCATTCTATTCTATAATTGAATGTTTCCATGATTGTTGGTTAGGCGAGGGTTTGAACGATCGGGTTTTTCCAGTGGGGTAGTGCTTGTTTGGACAATGCTTTAGAGTGGAAAGTGCACGAATCATATATTAAGGATTGAAATTTTGATGCTATAATGTGTTTTTGGTCAGGGTTTTCGATGTTTAATCAGAGTGAATTTAATGAATATTTGTAGGTTCGTGAGTTCCGGGGGTGTGGTTTAACAAAGTAGTAATCAGGTGTGTGATTCTAACCCTAAACAACGTTAAAAACTTGGGAAAACTCAAAATTAAAGATTGTATTCAAAATTGTTCTGCGTCACACGAGAGTGTGTTAGACTGTGTCCCAGGACATGTGAAGCACACGGGTTAGGCCATTTAGGTCGCGTGGGCCACACGAGCGTGTGAGTCTATTTTCTAGAAAATTTCACTTAGGCCCGTTAGATTCTGAAATTCATAATTAGACCTTTTGTGGGGTCCGTAGGCGTAAATATGATTCTAAAATATGAAATTTGATATTTTGTGAATGTACGTGATAGGGATAAGGTATGTGTTACAATTGCAAGTATGTGTAAAATGTGAAATTCGTATATGATCTATAATCTAATAATTCTATTAGTATGTTCTGATGTGAAAAACATGTATGGCATATGTGCATATGATGTTTCTTACTATTTGCATGAGCATTGAGATGGGATATGATATGTGATGGAGGAAGTGTGACTCTGGTAGTATTATTGCATCTTCTAGAGGTGTATCCGCAATATCAGTTATGGTAGGTTGACTGCAATTATAGTGGCTTGACCACATATATTTGACTTTAGCGGACTACCACAATATTTTTGTTTGGTAGCTCAGCGGCACTTATATGCATGGCCTACCACCATGACCTGATGTGATTGGATTGATGGACTCTTGTAGTCCTAACTGGTGTGATTGGTTGGACAGAGTTGGTGTAGCGGATGGGGGTAGGACTTGTATCTGCATTTATTTTGGTCTATCATGACATTCTGATTTGAAATATGTTCTGGAAATATGACATTATGATTTGATATATGTTTCTAGTAATACAACATTCTAAAATGATATTTGTATATTATAAGTAAAATTTTGTAATGGCACTTACATATGTGCTTGTTAAATAAAAATTCTGCTTGTAGGCCAAGTCACACACTGGGCTTCTAGCTCATTTATTTGTTTAATACGTTTCAACATTAACTTCCGACTTAGGATCGGACGGCGTGCGGGACCTCAAATTGGTTTTACACTTAAGTTGGTTTGATTATTTTTAATTAATTATGTTTTTTTTTCAAAATTTTGATTTCTCGACTAAGTTTTCAATTTTGATTTTGTTTTGGGGTTATGTTTTGTTCGTCGACTTTTGATATTTTAACATTAAACTGCAACATCGTATGATTTAACAAACTAAAATTTTGATTTTCAGAATTAACTCAGGAAAAATTCCGCTGCAAAGGTTAAGTAATCACTTAAGAGTTTTCTAAATAAACATGTGGTTTTAACGAATGTTTGTTTTTGTACTGGAAATGATCTGTCAATGTTGTACTTTCAAAACCAGCGACTTGAATTCGAATTATGGGTTTTAAATAACTTTTTTCGGACTTTGGTTTTTCTTTTCTAAACATGTATACGAGTTTTGTAAAAAAATTATGCTTTCGAAACATGCACTGAGTTCAGTTAAAATAACATCTTTGAACAAGTTAATGTAATCCCTCAATATCAGGTCATAAATTCTAGGTCGGGTTTGGGTGTTATATTTAGTGGTATCAAAGCCACTTGTCGTGCCTCTTGAGCGATGGTGAGGAAAACCTCAGCGAGGATGCTGAGTCCCTAAGGGGGTGAATGTAACACCCTAGGCGAATCCTATATTGGCAAAGCATGGGAGAGACATGGGATATATAAAGGGGTAGAAACACTTAAGGGGTAAGAGGCCTTTTGAGGGTGTATGGGCACTCCTAAGAATAAAGCCGTGAGGGCCATGTATGCCCAAAGCAAACAATATTCTACCGGGCTAAGTGTTGGCTATGACATTTATTGGTATCAAATAAAAAATTAACAAAATCACAAGGGAAGGGTTCGAACCTAGAACTTCTCTCACACACAAGAACAACACCTATCCACTGAACTAAATCACTCACTTTACATAATTTTCAATATCTTAACTTAAAAAATAGGATGTGACCACTATTGGTTTCACTACCCCAATTTCTTCTAACCCGATTTTTGGAATGTGACATACTCATACCATTCATCAAGCATTCATAATCTACCATTTAACCTCTAAAAGACTAATAAAAGCTCTAAAACAAACCAATTAAAGAGTCTACAATGTCTAATTACAAACCATTAATAGTTCAAAGTCTAAAATCCTCTAGATTTCCTATATCCTTGCATTGTTAAACATAAAAGAGTGTGAGCTTTTCATACTCAGTGAGTGCTCAAAGATTGCCACAAGTAGTCAAAATATCCGAAGTTAAAAGAAAGCATACTATCACAATTAATCATGGTAAGAAATCAGGCATAACACATAGTGCTCTCATTGATATGTTGGCATAATGTGATCATGAAGCATATATACAAAATATATTAGATTGGATAGCCGAATTTCCAAATATGAAAAATATAATATGTAGCATAAAGCTATCATCAACCAAAGACAACTAATTTACCTTCCAAACATAACCAATCATACCCTCCAACACCACCAAATATAGCCTCCCAACATAACCAAATATACCCTCCAAACACATCCACTTAAACATGTATACTCACAGTTTTATGCACACTTTCACATATCACATAACTCATGTTCATATCACTTATTTAAGTCTCAAATCATGCACTTACAAGTGCTCACATTATGCTCAAAAAGCCTTAACATATATATTTCGTATAGTATGCATAAAATTAGCAAGATTCGTATCATATTCAGTCATAAACAAATAACATTTTCATTGTCATCCCAATATACATTACATAACATGTCACATTTAAGCATCATTTGCAAATCACCATTAGATTAAGTAAAAATACTTACTCATGGAACTTAGTATAGGTGATTAGGCTATCTAAGATACCTTTTAATACTTTGATTTGTGCATAATTGTAGCACACCAAACCACTCACCTTGCAACCTTGACTTTAATGGAACAAGCTCAAATAAGCCTTTGTTTGCCTTTTTCCTTGCTTATAGAACCTCCTGATGGATCAAACACTTTGCATAAAGATTAAACATTATACAAACTAATTATAAACAACCTCAAACACATTGAAATCATATAAAAAATGCAGACCACAACTCATCTATCTTAACTAAAACTAGCTAATTTTGCCAAAAATGCGATTTCACTACTCAAATCTAGTTTCTAAACCTTAATTTCGATTCCAAACATCCTAAATATAATCTAATTAGATATTTAAACCATAAATTTAGGCCAATTACACAAATCTCATTTTTCTTGAAAAATCAAGATAGACATGTTCATTAAAAATGGGAAAATGTCCAAATTGTTTGAATTCCTAAAAGATCCTTAAAACTGACTTTAAAAATCTTTTAGTAGGATCAAAAGAAGCTGAAAATAGCTTTGAAACCTCAACTTACCTCAGTAAAATGAGATCCACCATTTTCAAGCTTAAAAACAACTTAAAATCAAATGATTTACTGAGATTTTGATTTAATCGATTAAAACTCAATTTGAAAAGCTAAAACCCTTAGTTTGATCATGAAAAGTCAAAATGCTACCATAATTTTGAAAAATCGACAAGCTACAAAGCTATTTCGAGCTTTGAACGTGTGAAGAACTTTAGAGAAATTGAGGTTTAAAACATGAGTATTCTTCAAAATTGAAGAGAGATTTTGCGTTAAGAGGGCTTGAAAATCAAAGAGGATGAACAAATTTCGAGAGAAAAGCTTTGACTTGGTATTTGAAAAACTTTTGAAAAGGATGATGAATAAGAGGGAAGAAGAAGACGTGGGGGTTAACTGGTTTTTTAAAAAAATTGGGTCATTGCCCATTTAACCACCTCCAGTTTTCTCCCTTTTCCAAATTGGTCCTTGTTTTTCAATTAAAGTCAATTTCAAAATTATTTTCAAATTCAATATCATTTTTAAAATCTTTTTTAAACAAATTAATTCTCGAACAGTCAATTTTAATTTTTAACCTAATTTTTTAATTCTAATTATTTTAATATTATATTTAATTATTCCTATTTAATTTAATTATCTAACCCAATTACGGGTTTTGATTCACCAAGCCCTATTTACTAACCCAATTGCACTAAACCAATTTTTGGGATGTGACAATTCTTCCCTTCTAAAAAAAATTTTGTCCTCGAAATTTCATACAATCACGTAAGTCGTGTCTCGGTCTTGCAGTTTTCTAATTGCATAAACTCGAGTTGGTCCTCTTGTCTTGGCCTGAGTAGCTACGGTATGAGCTACGATTCGTTGTCCTATCAGCCTCCCATCACTACCTCGACCTAGGCCTTCGCCTCTCGTAGGTGTAGGTGCAGAACCCTGAGTTTAAGCAACCGTAACTCTCTTGGGGTAGTCCCTCAACGGATGTCGCTTTGTTCCGAATCCAAAACATGCTCCCGACAGCCTCCAACACTCACCGAGATGTCTACGATTATAATATGCGCATGGTGGCCACTCAAATGTACCACTAGAAACAACAATTATCAAAATCTGCAGATCTGACTGGTTCGGCTAGAACTCATGTCATGCACTACTAACAAAACTCTACGGTTCTCAGCTCCTCTTATCCTGTCGCTCCGAATCACTCGACCGATCAGAGCCTCTCTTTTTAGACTCAGTTAGCACTGATCTCTATGGCTTGATCATAGCTTCTTCCATAGCTTTAGCCTTCTCAACCATTTCATCAAAGGCCTCATATCCATGTGCTACTAAATACATATGAATGTCCCGATTTAGTCTGAATTGAAACCTCTTGCATCTATCCTTCTCAAAACACACCATTTCAGGAGCATACTGGTTGAGTCATAAAAACTTTGACTTTTACTCAACCACGACATTCTACCTTGAACCAAGTCAAGGAACTCTCTGTTCCTTGCATCCAAATACTGCTCACCCATGTTTTTTTTTCCAAAATGCCTCCAGAAAGAAATCCCAAGTCAAACGATCAAGAGTAGTGCCCATCCTAACTGTACTCCACAAGAGATGTGCTTCATCATTGAGTAGAGATACGATGCAGCCCAACTTTTCTTCATCCGAGGAGGCCATCTGCTCCAGGATTCTCTTCACACTCTCCAACAAATATTTACATTTGGTCGGTTCAATTCCCATCACTCCTTTAAATTCTCTTCCATCCAGAGTTCGTAGACGCTCGAGTGGCAGTCCTAAATTCGCAAGTGCAGGATTTCCTCCGGCTATCATCTGGAAAGCCCCAATCATCGCTTGCATTAAGGGCTCAACACCCGCCTCATGTATCAGTCGTCTCAGGGAGGCACCCCTGGCACATTCACGCTAACTCTCCCTTCTCAAGGTGTTAGAAAACAAGTTTGGAAAACGCATTTGAAAATAAATTTAGGGAAAAAAAAAACTAGAGTTTTAATTTTTTTCCAAAACAAGGTCATAGTTGTGATATCAAAAGTAATAAACACTTAATCAAAATTGTACCTTTTCGATTTGTTTAGGATGAGCTCTTCGACCGAGTAGTCTTCTCCACTATCCTCAAGCTCACGTCTGTCGAGTGTGGGCATACTTTGAATTAGAAAATTTTTCACAAAAATTACCAGTGGGGTAATTTTTTAATTTCTTTAAAATTTAGGGTCAAATTGCCAATAAAAATATATATCTAGAAAATTTCTAGAATAATCTCTTTAGAGAATTTTCTCTCTACAACTTTCTCTTAAATTCAAGTGTGTGAAAATAATGAGCCAAGGCTCTCTTTATATAAGGAGAGCTTAGAAAGTTCAACTATGATTAGACTTTTTTTTTGTATTTAAAATAAACATCTACAACTTTAAGAGGGTTCTACCTTCTCTTCTTATAAATAGATTGCATCAGTAGAGCTATTTACACAATTTTTGAAAGATTGTTATTCTGCCGAAAAATAGAGAGAATTTATTCTCAACTTTTAAATACATTTTTCCAGAATAATAATTTTACTGATTTCTTTTAACGAAGAGAGATTTTTTGTTTTCACCCCAAAAGAACAAAAATTCTTGTTCTTTGTTTTGGTTCAATTGGTTTGAGCCCATACTCGAAATAGTTTGTGGTATGAGAATAACAGAGAAGATCGTTGTCGCCATCGTGTTCCTTTGATACATAAATCATCCAATACTTGGGCTAAACCCTCAGCAGTGATACTATCAGCAAACGGTGTGTATTTGTCTTGGACACCTGTAAGACCAAACTGTGCATTAATATAACTTTCATTAAAAGGAACGGAAGTGCCCCTTACGTAGATAAAAGGGGACTATGGAGAATTGACATGGGCATAAAACTCTCGAACAATTTTCCCTCAAACGTCTTCGGGGTGCAAACAGAAAATATTACACCCATGCTTTTCTACTATAAAGGACACAGATTCATCGTATCCCATGTATGGTTCATCCTTAAACAAGAACCCTTGCTCAAAACATAAAAGGTGTTTCACAATGTTAATATTTATATCTTTTGGCTGCGACACTGTTAAAAAATGTCTTTGGTTGAATAGCACCACCCCTTTATGGTTCAGCAATTTCGGAGGCAGTTTTGGCGAAAACCATTGGAAAAGACTAGAAGAAATCTTGGAGAATGTAGTGGAAGAAAAGATAAGAGAGATTGAAGAGAAAGATTAATAAAAATGAAAAACTTAGGAGAAAATTAAGAGATGTAAGCAGCAGAGAAGAGGAAAATAAGGGAGATAGTGGTCACAGTTCAGCAAAAATGAAATGTGCTAGAGAAGTTGCGTGACGTGGAGGAGAAAAGAAAGGAATAAGGAAGATTTTGGGGGGGGGATGTGAAGTGCCCTAATCCTTAAACAAAAGTTTAACTTCTCTTCCATGGGCTCGTCAAGTAACAAAATTGGCTAAGCTATAAAAAAAAACAAATTTATCCTTTTAGACTTATTTGCCCGATTATCCTCACGTTATCCATTTACCTAGTTTATCGCAATGCTACGATAAACTCCTCTTAATATCGCAACTGTTCAGTTCACATTCTTTATTATGTCTTTGGAAATCATAGAAAACTATTCAGAAATAAGAAAACAAAAATGGAAACAATATGAAATGAGTACTAAAAATAAAATTAAAGTAAAACAAGTAAGGAAAAGAGAGATAATAGAAATTGTTATCTCAAACAACTCGGAGGTTAATGAAGTGCTTGTCTTGATCCACTTAGCCACCCCAGTAGTGCTTTAAGCATTACCCATTAACCTTAAATGTGACTCCCATTTTCAAGTATTTGATATTAACAGCTCCATGAGGATACACTTGAGCTACTTCAAAACAACCTGACCAGCGAGATTTTGATCTACTAGGGTAAAATTTAAGCCTAGAGTTGAATAACAATACCAGTTGCCCTGGTTCAAATTGCCACAACATGATTTTTTTATCGTGCCAACACTTGGTCTTTTCCTTGTACAACTTATCATTCTCATATGATTGTGCTCGGAACTCCTCTATTTCATTCAATTCTAACAACCTTTTATGGCCAACAATGACCCAATCCATGTTCAGCTTCTTAATAGCCCAAAATGCTTTATGCTCAAGTTCAACAGGAAGATGACATGGCTTGACATAGACAAGCTTAAAAGGTGACATCCCAAATAGTGTTTTGTACATGGTACGATACTCCCACAAAGCTTCATCCAATCTAGTAGACCAATCCCTACGAGTAGGATTCACCACTTTTTCTAAAAAAATTTAATTTATCTGTTAGAAATTTTAGCTTGTCCGTTTGTTTGGGGTGAAATGTTGTGGCAATCTTATGTTTCACCCCATATCGATGTAAAGAATAAGCTACTAATTTGCAGTCAAAATGAGACCCCTCATCACTAATAATAGCTCTAAGTGTACCAAATCTTGTAAAAATGTTCTCATGTAAAAACTTCATTACTGACCTTGCATCATTAGTAGGAAGGCCAACAGCCTCGACCCACTTAGAGACATAGTCCACTGCTAACAGTATGTACAATTTTCCCACTGGCGGTGGAAATGGACCCATAAAGTCTATTCCCCATACATCAAACAACTCAATCTCTAGTATACTTTGCAATGGCATTTCGAGTCTTCTAGATAGATTTCCTATTCTTTAACAAAGGTCGCATGACTGATAGAATTCATGAGCATCCTTGAATAGACTTGGCCAATAAAATCTTGACTAAAGTACTTTGGCAGCAGTTTTTATCCCTTCAAAATGTCCTTCGTACGAAGCTGAATGACAATGTTGCAGAATGCTATGGACTTCGTCATCAAAGACACATTTTCTAATTATTTGACCAGCATAATGTTTAAACAAGAAAGGTTCATCCCAATAATAGTGCTTGGCATCATGAAGAAATTTCTGTCTTCTTTGACTGTTGAGATCGGGTGGCAACACACCACTCACTAAATAGTTCATTATGTCGGCACACCAAGGTAATGTCGTGGTAACTACCAGTTGTTCGTTTGGAAATTCATCTTTAATAAGCGTGTCATGATCACCTTTACTTCTAGATTCTAACCTCGACAAGTGATCAGCCACTTGATTCTCAATCCCTTTCCAATATCTAATTTCCAAGTCAAACTCCTGCAGCAAAAGTATCCACCAAATCAACCTTCGGTTAGCATCTTTCTCGCTCATTAGATACTTAATAGCAGAATGACCTATGTAGACTATGACCTTTATACCAACTAGATAAGAACAAAATTTATCGAACGCAAACAACACAGTCAACAACTCCTTTTTCGTGGTGATGTAATTAAGCTGCGCATCCGATAAAGTTCTGCTAGCATAATCGATGGCGTCAGACATGAGTTCAAAAGGTAGTGTCCATTCTGGAGCTACTACAATCAATGTTGCTATAAGTTTTTCCTTTACCTCTTCAAAGGCTACCAAACAATTTTCATCAAAATTGAAAGGTCTATATTGCTCCAACAAAGTGCACAAGGGTTTAGATATCCTCGAAAAATCCTTTATGAACCTTCTCTAAAAGCCTGTATGACCTAAAAAACTTATAATACCCTTGACACTGGTAGGAGGTGGCAACTATTCTATCACTTCAATTTTTTCTCGATCCACTTCAATTCCTCTTTGTTATGTCATATGCCCCAAGACAATTCCTTCACGAACCATAAAGTGGCACTTTATTTAAAACAAGATTTGTTTCTTCACATGGCACAGAACGAAATCCAGATTTTTCAAACAATCCTCAAAATCGTTCCTCAACATAGAAAAGTCATCCATCAAGACTTCAAGAAAGTTTTCCACCATGTCAGAGAATATAGCCATCATACAACGTTGAAAAGTTGTCGGGCATTACATAACCCGAATGGGATCCGTTTGAACGTAAAAGTACCATATGGACATGTGACAGTGCGAGTTGGTATGAGCTCATTGTTATCATTACTTACCACAGTGACACCTCATTTCTTAGGTACACATTGTATAGGACTCACCCGTGAGCTGTCTGAAATTGGTTATATAATGCGAGCATCAAGCCACTTAATAATCTCTTTCTTGACAACTTCTTTCATTCTCAGATTCAGTTTTCACTGATGTTCAATGGACTTTCTAGGGCAATCCTCCAACAAAATTTTATGCATGTAGAATGCAAGGCTAATTCCCTTTATATTAGCCAGGGTCCATCCCAATGCCTTCTTAAATAGCCGAAGAACTTCTAACAACCTTGCCTCTTAGTCGGGTGTTAGCTCCGCAAAAATTACTACAAACAAGGTATTGTTGTCACCCAAGTAAGCATATTTCAAATGCTACGACAAAGGTTTTAACCCTAGTGTATAGAGTTCCTCTATAGAAAGTTTAGGAGGATTGAAGGATCGATTTGATAAATCTAAGGATTCAAACTTCTTCCCTGATCTATACACTATATACTTGGCTTCCATAAATATACCGAATTTCCTAAAACTGATTGTATCACTCTGCTCGAGTAGGTCTTCGTCACTGTCTGAATTACTGTGGCAAAATCTGGTGAACTCCTCAATTGTTGTTTCTATCAACCCAATGGCATGGCATTCATCATTAGCATCAGCATATTTCAAAGCATTAAATACATTGAAGGTAACTTGCTGATCATTTATCCTCATGGTCAGCTCACCTTTCTACACATCAATTAACGTGTTGTCAGTTGAAAGAAAAGATCTTCTAAGAATAATTGGCACATCTTGGTCAGCTTTACATTCTAAATTAAGAAAATTTGCATGAAAGATAGATTTATCTACTCTTACCAGCACATCTTCAATTTTACCTTCTGGATGTATGTAGGATCAATCAGTCAGATCTAACGTAACCGTAGTAGGTCTTGCTTTTCCAATTCCCAGTTTCCTAAAAAATTGACATAGGCATTAGATTTATACTCACTCCTAAATCACATAACGCCTTACAAACATAATGATTTCCACTTGAGCATGGGATAGTGAAACTCCCTGGGCTCTTTAACTTTGGAGGTAATTTATTCGTCAACATTGCAATGCACCCTTTAATGAGAGCAACAGTCTCAAATTATCACAATCTGTGCTTTTTTGACAATATATCTTTCATAAATTTCACGTAATTGGGCATTTGCTCCAAAAATTTAACCATTGGAATGTTGATGTGGAGTTGCTTCAATACATCCAGAAATCTTTTGAACTGAATATTCTACTCAGAATTGTGAAATCATTGAGGAAAAGGTAGAGGCGTTCGTCCTTCATGTTGCTGATATTGTTTTTTCGTGGCCTTCTTGTTGACAACATGATTTGATTCTACCACAGCATTTTACTGCTTACCCTTTTTAGGTTCAGTATGTTTTTCATATGACTCTGGGATCTTTACATAGTTGTTATTCAAGTTATCCGCTCCTGTCGTGGCATCTTGAGCAATGTCATCAAGCTAAGTTCCAGTTCTAAGAGGGATGGCCTTGCACTATTCCTTCCCTTGTGATCTTGAATTCTGGGCTTCACTTGGCAATGCTCATTGTGGTCTCAAATTCACAGCATTCATTATTTGCCCCACTTGATTTACAAGAGCTCGAAGAGATGCAGCCTGACTCTGAATTACGACATCATTCTTGGCCATATACTCCTTCAACAAAGCTTCAATAGATGATGATGATGAAGTCGAATCTTGGTCCTGCTTTACATTTTGCCTAGGCATAGGATGATTATAACCAGACGGTGCACTGTTGACATTATGTCTTGCAGCATAGTTAAAATTCCCCACACCTTGATTATTCCAACTAAAGTTCGGATGTTGCTTCCACCCTGGATTATACGTGTTGGAATAGGGGTTATTGTTCCAATTGAAATTACCTATGTAACACATGGGTGTTGGGTTTGATGGGAATTCATTAAACACATGGTCTTCACCATAATAAACACACAAAAGCTCAGTTGATTTCATCTCCTAAACTGATTGGGTAGTGATTCATTCAAATCGGACCAAATGATTGCTTGTATATAAGTCTGGTAACGCCTCATTCCCTATTCCAATATCAAAAAATTTCACATGAGGCATATAGTGTGTAACACCCCTTACCCGTATTCAACACCGAAACCGGATACGAGGCATTACCGAACTTAACTTGCTCAAACATATAACATTGGGCCATAAAATTTTTTCCAACTTAAAACTTTTTCATTCATGTTCATAACATCCCTATTATGGGTCTACGAGACCTTAAACACTCATACGAAATGGTTCGAGACTAAACCGGAAACTTTTGCACACTTAGAAAATTTTTGCTTAAAATAAGGCCACATTACCGTGTGGAATGGAACATGCCCATGTGGGCAGGCCGTGTGGTCACACACGCCCATGTTCCCAGCCCTTGTGGAACTTATTTTTCATTTCGAACCTACAGGGGCTTTCACACGGCCAGGCACACGCCCGTGTCTGTGGCCCGTGTCTGTGGCATGTGTCCCTCACACGGCCAAGACACGCCCGTGTCCCCACCTGTGTGTGAAAACCTGGGTATTCTATTTATGACGTCACCAAACACTTAGGGGCACAAGGCCTAGTCATACGCCCATGTACTAGCCCGTGTGACGAATTGAATTCTCACAAATTTGATGCAGGAGACACACGGCCTATCAACACACCCATTGGGCTGACCGTGTGTCACACATGGCGTAGACACACGCTCTACCCATGTGGAAAATTATAAGGCTATTTGCCAAGCCAATTGCCACCCTGAAAAACAAACACATTTATACCACTATAAGCAACACATAACATAGCAATAATACACTATGAATAATCTCTTATTCATCATGCATACACTTCACATTTTACTCAATCAATTACATGAACTTGCACTTCATGAATATCGTCATCATTGGATATATATATAACTTAACAAGTATTGGCCAATTCCTAATGTCCATTTACAAAATGAATAAGTAATAATAATAACCAACACTTTGGCTAACAAATATAACATAACAAAATGACCAAGTTCCTATACATGCCATACCCAAAATAAATCAACTTTAGTATACCAAAAGAATAGTTGATAGGGTGATCCGAACTCCGCATCCTACTATCCCCGAGTTAGCTTGGCGATACTACAAGGAAAAAGGGAAAAGAGAAGGGTAAGCATAAAGTTTAGTAAGTTTGCATGAAATAAATAGCAACATTAAGACTTATAATAACATCCTTTCATCTCATGGAATAATAAATAAGTTTTCAAACACATCAACATAACTTACTCATGCATAATTTTACCATATTACATATCACATTTTGCATTCATTTCTGGTAAGTTACTCATGGGTACCTGTATCACTTCATCACATAACTTTAGCACTTTCATATTCTTAAGCATAAACTTAACTCTTGGCCATCTGTACATAACTTAGCTCTTTGCCCGTTGAACTACTCGGAATATCGGAGGATACTCAATCTCATCATACATGTATCACGATGCCAATGCCATATCCCAGATATGGTCTTACATGGGATCACATATTGATGTCGATGCCATATCCCAGATATGTTCTTACACGGGATCTCTTATCTCGATGTTGATGCCATATCCCATATATGGTCTTATACGAGATCGTATATAGATGTCGATGCCATGTCCCAGACATGGTCTTACACGAGATCTTTCTTTAGTGCCGAGGTCATGTCCCAGACATGGTCTTATACGAAACCTTCCTTATTCAGTGCCGATGCCATGTCCCAGACATGGTCTTATATAGGACCTTCCTTATCTCATGCCGTGACATTAGTATCCTCGCTATTTCGAATATTCAACCGGGACTTTAACTTAACATATTTTCATCATACTCTCATAGAGGTATCATTAATCAATTTTCACAGAAATAATATTTATTTCTCATAATATTATGCAATTAAAAATATAAAAACACTATGTATCTTTATTTCACACAAACTTACCTCGGTACTCAAAATGTGTGTAGATATTCGACTTAATCCACAACCTTGTTCTTGCCTTGGTTTCAGTCCAGGCTTCGTGTTTCTTCATCTATAATAACAATTTCACTTGTTTAATACTTAAATTAACTAAACTGACCCATGAATCATACTTTGGAAAAAATTATGATTTTGCCCCTAAACTTTTACATATTTACACTTTTGCCCCTAGGCTCATAAAATGATTTTTTTATTCAACTTCCTTGTATTTTAAGCCTAGCCGAATCATTTTCATAACTACAACAGCCCCCAATTACCACTATTTCACTCATGTATGACCATTTTCATGACTTTTACAATTTAGTCCTTTTTATGAATTTCCCATGAAAACCACTTAGAAAAAGATGTTTATCCTACATCAAACTTTCATACTCTTCCATTAATCATCAAAATACATGCATGTCATACATGGGTAAATTTTTGAACACGAACCCTAGCTCAAAATATAGCTAGAAATAGCTAAATCGAGCTACGAGGATTTCAAAAATACGAAGAACAATAAAAATGGGGCTAAGAGATACTTACAATCAAGCTTGAAAGTTGAAGAAACCCTAGCTATGGAGTCCTTGTGATTTTCAGCCAAGCTTAGAGAAGATGGACACCATTTTTGACTTGTTTTCCCTTTTAATTCATTAATTAACCAAATGACAAAAATGCCCTTAATGCCCCTTTCTTGATATTTTTCCTTCCCATGTCTATTTTTGTCCATCTTAACATATAATGGTCTAATTGCTAAATAAGGACCTCCAGTAATTTTTATAATGCTATTTCATTCTTAAATCTTCTAGAATCTCATATTTTTCAATCTTTGCAATTTAGTCCTAAAAGACAAATTGTTCACTAATTTATAAAATTTCTTCATGAAGTTTTCACACAATCATGCAAGCATGCCATAGACCTCATAAAAGCCATAAAACACATATTTCTACCTCGAATTTGTGGTCTCGTAACCACTATTCTGACTAGGCCCTAAATCGAGCTGTTACACAGTGGTTGTTTGTCAGTACATCCGGGCAGTACAAAAATGTATAATGATTTAAAGAAGTTGTATTGATGGCCGAGTATAAAAAGAGACATCTCTGAGTTTGTGACAAAGTGTTTGATCTGCCAACAAGTGAAAGCTAAGTATCAAGTACCTTCGGGCTTACTTCAGCCAGTGATGGTCCCCGAATTGAAATGGGAACTAATCATGATGGATTTTGTAACAGGGTTACCAATGACTCCAACAAAGAATAATGTTGTATGGGTTATCGTTGATAGATTAACGAAATTGGCTCGCTTTATACCCGTACGTACTAATTACTCACTTGACAAGTTGGTTAAGATGTATATTGCCGAAATTGTGAGATTACCTGAGGTGCCTATGTCCATTATTTCGAATAGAGATCCGAGGTTTACTTCGAGGTTTTGGAAAAAGTTACTAGAAGCCTTGGGTATGAAATTGAATTTTAGTACCGCGTTCCATCCGCAAACTGATGGTCAATCCAAAAGAGTGATTCAAGTTCTCGAAGACATACTCTGATGCTGGTTTTAGAGTTCGAAGGTAGTTGAGAAAAATATCTACCTTTGGTCGAATTTTCCTACAACAACAATTATCAATCGAGTAAACAGATGGTACCGTACGAAGCATTATATGGTCGCAAGTGTCGAACTCCATTATATTAGACCAAGCTTAGTGAGAAGCGAATTCACGGGGTTGATTTAGTTAGAGAAATCGAAGAGAAAGTGAAAGTAATCCGTGATAGTCTGAAAGCTGTTTCAGACCGACAAAAGTCATAAGTGGATTTGAAAAGAAAAGAAACTAAGTTTCATACGAGTGATAAAGTGTTTCTAAAAGTATGCCCGTGGAAGAAAATATTGAGATTTGGGCGAAAGGGCAAATTGAGTCTGCGTTTCATTAGGTCGTATGAGATTATTAAAAGGATTAGGCCAGTAGCTTATCGGTTAGCTTTGCTAGCGGAGTTGGAGAGAATACACAATGTGTTCCATGTGTCGATGTTGCGATGATATCATTTCGATCCTTCACATGTAATTCCTCCTACAGAAATTGTGATACGACCGGATATAACCTATGACGAGGAACCAGTTAAGATTTTGCCTCGAGAGGATAAACAATTGAGGAATAAAAGTATAACCTTAGTGAAAGTGTTATGGTAAAAACATGGTGTAGAAGAGGCTACGTGGGAACCGAAAGAAGCCATGAGAAAATAGTATCCAAACCTCTTTATCGGTAAGATTTTCGGGGACGAAAATCCCTAAAGGAGAGAGAGTTGTAACAGCCCGATTTTGGGGCTAGTCGAAACAATGGTTTCGAAACCACTAATTCGAGGCCGGAGAAATTATTTTTAATATTATCTTATGTGTTATATCATGATTATATGAGCGCATGAAAATTTTGGTGAATTAGTTGTAGTGATTACTTGCTTAATTTCGAAAAAAGGACTAAATCACATAAAAGGCAAAAACTGTGTTCTACTAATTTGAAGTGTTATATAGCTAGAGAACCTTAAATTAGAGGTCCTTAATGTGGAAATAGGCCTTTATTAGGGTGATGGTTGGCCATAGGGACAACGAAATGGATTTGGTCAAGGTTTGGTGGCATTAAGTGACTAAATGAATAAAATAAAAATAAAAATAAAGAAAAGCTATCATCTTTTCCATCTTCTTCATCTTCCACTGAGAATATCAACAAGAATAGGGGTTTGGAAGCTTGAAATTTTCAGCAACTTACACTCCTTGCAAGTAAGTGATTTTTGTGGTCATTCTTGATAATTTTTGTACTTTTGGGACCCTTGTAGCATAATCTAGCTAATGAAGGGACTATGCTGCATAATGGTTGAGAGTTTAGGGTTTTTCCATGTGAGTAATCATGTGTTTGCTGAAATTTTATGGAAAAAAATGAATCTTGATTGTTTAATAAACAACTTTTGTGAAAGGATTTTTTATGAAAACATCTAATAGGACTATTTTGTGAAAGTTATAAAATAGATAGTAAATGTGTGAAATAATTGGAATTCTAAGTTACTATAAAAGAGAATATGAATTGGCTAGGCTTGGGTGTGAGAAAAAATGAACACATTTCATTTTATGAGCCTAGGGGCAAAATCATAATTTTGTGAAAGTCTAGGGGCAAAACAGTAATTTTACCAAAATAGGAATTTTTGGAGTGATTTTATTAATGTGGTTATTTAATAAGCTAAATATGTCATTATAGATCAAGAAGAACGTGGAATCAACCTTGACTGAGGAAAATGCAAGGTTTCAGACTAAATTGCAAATTGACATATTTTGTATCGAGGTAAGTTTATATGTAAATGATACACCCTTATTACTTATGTTTTTACATATTAATGTATTATGTGAAATGTGAATTAATATTATTGACATCTATTAAAATGATAGAAAGTGAGGAAATTCCCGGACGAACCTTCAGAATAGGAAAATGATACGGATAAACACTGTGAATAAGTTATTACTGGTGGGTTGTGTGCGATACCATTGTATTTATTATTATTGGTGGGCTGTGTGCGATACCACCAGGGATATGTAATTATTGGTGGGTTGTGTGCGATACCACCGTGTTATTTATTAACGGTGGGCTGTGTGCAAAACCACCGTGTATCCTGTATTATTCTGAAGTGTTCATCGAGAAACTTTGACTAAGTGAAATTTCATGTCACTATGTGATGAAAAGTGCAGGGTATAAGTGCATGTAAATATGAGAAATGTTTATGATATGTATTTGGAATATGGTAAGATTTGAAAGGAGTAAGTACAAGTATAAGGTTCTGAATTGTTCTTGATTTGTATGTAATGTTCTTCATGGAAAGTATGTGGTACGATGTTCATTGTTTACATATAGACTTACTAAGCTTAAAGCTTACTCCCTTCTCTTTTCCCTTGTTTTATAGTGTCAAAAATCCAGCTCAAGATATGGAGACCGTTGAAGGATCACCCACGCTATCCACACATTTTGGTATATTGAGATTTACATTGAATTATGGCATGTATAGGGACTTGGTCTTTTTGGTTATATGTCATTTTGGTTTAGCCAAATGTGTTGGCTTATGATGATATTTGATTCATTTTGTATAATTCCATGAGATGTGGCTCATAATGATCATTTGGATGTAAACCTATTCAATTATGATATGGCCTATGGTTATTGATGGTTGAATGATGATATGTTGCATGTGATCATGGATGTTTGATGATGGTGAAGCACTTAGTTATGCTATATTGAATGCCTTGAATTTATATATATATATATTTGGATTGGTGTGGTTTTGATGTTATGAAGGTTGGTGCAAGTATGGGTGGCAAAAAAACTTGGTAAATAGCTTTATTTTATCCACACGGGCATGTGTCTAAGCCGTGTGTGACACACGACTGGCCCCATAGGCATGTGTTATGGCCGTGTGTCCCCTGCACCCTAATTAATGCAAAACAGAATGCCCAATAGTAAATGCACAGGCATAAGACATGGTCGTATGTCTTGGCCGTGTGAGAGACACGGCCATAAGACATGGGCATTTGCCTAGGCCGTGTGAAGTCTGCACTAGATTTTAGGAATTTAATTCACCACACGGCCTAAGGACACGGGCGTGTGTCTTGGCCATGTGACCTTATTTGGTTGATGATGTCATAACCAGAATGTCCCCTATTTTTGACACGGCCTGAAGCACAGGCATATGATATGCCACACGGGCGTGTCCCTTCACCCATACGGGCGTGTGGACCTTTTTTATGAAAATTTTATAAGTTTTCCAAGAAGTTTCTAAAGTTCTCAGATTAGTCCTGAACCACTCCTTATGTATGTTTTGGGTCTCATAGGCTCGTTTAAGGGGTGATATGAATGTTTATAAAAAGTTTTAAATTTGAGTGGAAAGTTGTGTCTCAGTTTCGTATGATTGCTTGCATATAAGTCTGGTAATGCCTCGTACCCTATTCCAGCGTCGAATACGGGTAAGGGGTGCTACAATCATTCCATGGTTTCACTGTTCCTGATGGCAAACCATTCAGCCACACTCTTGCATGATCTATTAAAGAATATGGAAATAGTTTAAGTCGCAAAGTGTCTTCAGGAACACCCTGTTGTTTAAACGAGTCACAGACCTCTAGAAAAAGTCTTAAATGCAGTCTTGGATCATCAATGTGTAATCCACTAAACAGTCTTACTATTTGTAACATTTGAAACATTACTAGTTTCATCTCAAACTGCTAAGCTTGTATTTGTGGTCGAACTATCCCTGGATTTAGGTCATTTAAAATTGGCACAACATACTCTCGGATTGGTCTGTCTCGGTCATCTATCACCCTACGAACATGAGGATTAGCGTCATGACCATTCAAATTATCATTCAGACTAGGTATCACCTCATGATCAGGAGGATTAATATCTTGACCATTTGGATTATCATTGAGACCAGGATCATTCCCGTTCCTATCCATTTTTCACAGTTCTTTCCACCTTCTTCGTAAAGTTCTTTCGACCTCTGGGTCAAAAAAATACTATTTGTTAGCAGAAATACCTCTTCTCATGCACTGATGGCAAACCTGTAGAAATTAAATTAAACTAAGTTAAATAAAAATGATGGAATTAAGTAAAATAACAACACCAAATTTCGTCAACTTGTCAATCCCCAGCAATGGTGCCAAAAACTTGTCGCGTGTGAAATGGCATGCAAATTGTGTAAGTATACACGTCGAATCAAGTAATAAAGTGATAAGTGAGATTGTCTCCATTGGGATCGGATTAGGTATAAAAGTGGTCAAGTTATTATAATGAATTATGATTAATGTTATGGCAAAACCAAGTTAAGTACGCAATGGTAAATTAAAGTAGTAAGGATATGTGCAAAATATATATTGACTAATACTAAAAACTGCAAAGGCAAAGAAAGAGTAAAAATGCAATGAAAATTACGAGAAGAATTACGTAAATAATCTACTACTCATAAGAGACCTAAAGTGACATGCTTCCTTCGAGAGCTAGATCTCAAGTTAACTAGCATGTGTCTATAGGCCTTACCACGGTACCCTACGTTGTTTTTTCTTCATTCTATACAAATGCTGCTCTATATCTAGAGTCTGCTGCAAGTATTCGGTTGAATACCTGCTTGTATCATTCAATTCCAGTCCAACTAATCTAAATTTTTAAAATTAGATTTAGTTTATAGGCATACAGCACATTTATCTATGTCAAGAGAATGTACACATACAATTGGAAAATAAAAAAATTTGAATGAAACAGTAGATTAAATCAAATATATGTTTTAACCATTAATGAAAATAAAAGTTTCATCATGTAATCCCAACCCTATGAGATTTAGCTCATGGGTTGGCAATTAAAATTCAAGTTCAAAATAACACCAACATCAGTTTTGATCAAATCAATTCACGGGAGAACTGATTAAGAAATAATGGAAGAACTTTAAAAGATGGTTGTCGCCAAGTCAATCCACAATCCAGCACACAGTGTCCTACGGTGACTGAGAAAGACTGCCTTCAATTTCCTCCTTTCGTCTTTACTCAGTTGCTACCTTTTATTGTTACCTCTGGATTTCCATACCCTTTAGGGTTTCCTCCTTGGGCTCTTTATAAACTTTTCTTCCTATGGTAACTCCAATAGCCCACAATATCTTCTCCTCTTTTTTAGGTAGATTTTTCTGGTACAAGTAGTGTAACACCCTTCACTAGATTAAGGTTACGGAGCATTACCATGCAAATCTAAACAATTAATATCAAAACATATCAATAATTTCATTAAACAAAAATGACCTAAAACTCATTATAACCTTAGCATACATGTACATTTGGGCCTTAGATCGGGCCTTCAAGGCCTTAAAATAGCTTAGAAACAAATCGGGGCTAATTTGAAACAAATCAAAAAATTTGAAAAAATGTTAGAAATTTTGAAAATATGGGTCACACGGCCGTGTCCCAACCCGTGTCTTAAACCGTGTAACTCACTGAGTCGGGTCACACGACTGTGTTGCAGGTTGTGTGCCAGACCGTGTAACCCTCTGACTTATGACACACGGCCAGGTCACAAGCCGTGTGCTCGGTCGTGTAACTCACTAACTTGATACGCAAGGTCGTGTCTTAAGCCATGTGAAAATTACACCAAAAATAACCAGTGATACATTGCCGTGTAGCCAGGCCATGTGTGTCACACGACCTTGTGATAGCCAGTGTCCCAAGTCGTGTGCTTCATAATTTGACCCTAAAATCAAGTCATTTCAAGACCAAAATATACATCTAATTTGTGCCTACATTCAATAAACATAAACATCTTTTAAACACATATAAACATACCAATTTAATAACCTATTTCACCTAACCAATATGCCATTCAAAGGCACCACATTTATACCAAAACATCATTAACCAAAACAAAGCAATATAGCCACATCTTAAGCACAAAACCTAGTTCCTTTAACTACCAAATGACATCACTTATCACCATTTACATATCATCACGAACATACTGAAAAGGACTATATATTACAAGTACCTAAAGTGACCAAAATGACTTAAACTTGCCAAGGCACTAAAGTCCATCAAACAAAACATAAACTCCAAAAGCATATACATACCAAATTGACCATTAACACATTTAAGAACTAACATTATAAAAGGTCCTATACATGCCATTTGTAACCTTAGCCAAAATAACTCAAAAACTACCTAATGGTTGCCGGATAGTGTGATAGATCTCCGACAAGCTTCCAATCGGATCAAGCTTCTGATAATCTATGAAACAAAGGAAAATAACTATGTAAGCAACTAGTGCTTAGTAAGCTCGTATAAACTCAAACATAACTTACCATTTATTAAGCATAAATTATAAAATAAGCATAACTTCATCACCAAGACCATAGGCTTAGCAAAACCCTATATAAGCACCATCAAACTCACAAGTTAGTAAGTTCATACATGATACATATAAGTTCAACCATATCATAATTAGATTTTCATATACACATCAGTTATCACTTTCACATTTTTATAACATCATAAATCAATACCCAATTATATACATATCATGCCATTACCTCTTTTCTTACCCATTGAACAATCTAGAATTACATTGGATACTTGGGAATACTCACACATAGTGTGCCTTTCCATATAACCGTAACCTTTCCTTTTCAATAGTGCTCACATGAGCTGTAAAATGGGCCTGCTCACACGAGCTGTGGGTCAGAATGTTAGCTACACGATGCTGCTCACATGAGCTATGGAGAATTTGTAATAAATGCAGGACCTCAGCCATCGGTAGGACATTCAAGACCAGCACCCGAAACATGAAACCCCTAATTACATGTCATTCGTATCCTAAGAATTCTTAAGGTTCAAACAAGATTACTTATCTGTCAATTACTCAAAACATCGTTATTCATGCATTTTCAAGTGAGTTTATAACAAACACAATGTAACCGATAATCAATCAAACTATCATTAATAAGATTATAATTTATACGAACTTATCTCGACAACTATGGTTGCAATAACCAAATTGAAGTCTAGTCCAAAGCTTTAACTTTTCCCCGATTTAAGTCCGATTATTGTTTATCTTGATCTAATTAAATAAATTCATTCAATTAAGTACTTCAAATAACTTCAAGTATTCAATTCAAACAAGAGTTCACATTATCAAGAAATTACATAATTACCCCTCCTATTTTAACTTTTTTACAATTTAGTCCTTAAGCTCGTAACTTGAAATTTAACTATTTTAACCCTCCATATAAGCTATCTAAATTTCTTAGGGACTCATATCAACCCACTTAAATCATCATTTCATAATGTTACCATGAAATTTTACTATATTCATGAACAAGTCTTTAAACCCTAAATTCACTAAAAATCATTTAACAAAACAAGTTTGTTTAGCAACCAAGTTTAATAATCTATCAAATAACTTCACAAACACATTAATCTCAACTATGGAAAGTCTCCCAACCTTTAACAGTTTTGAAAATTAACCCCTGGGCTAGCTAGACTAAGCTAAAACGAACTCAAAAACATAAAAATCACTAAAAACGGGGCTTAAATACATACCATGCATGAAGAAGAAACAAAGATGGTAGCTTTCTTCATTTGTTTACTTTATTTTTCTTTTATTTACTAATTTACCTTTTTACCCTTATTATAAATTAAAATTTTCAATTAAACCTTGTCCATAACTATCCACTAACTTAATTATGGTATAATTACCATCCAAGTTCATTAAATTTCCTTTCCATAGCCACTTGGCCCTTTTAACTAATAGAAGCTCACTTTTGCAACCTTTACGATTTAGTCCTTTTACCTAATTAACCATTTAAACTTCAAATTTTCTTAACAAAAATTTAATACGACCTTAAGTTAACCCTATAGACATTAAATAAATATTAAAATAATAACTCACTTTTTGGAGTCGTGGTCTTGAAACCACTGTTTTCGCCACCACTAAAATTGGGTTGTTACAAGTAAAGTTCACTGAAACTAGTATGTGTTGAATGTTGACTCAGTCATCTTCCTGAAATTGCCACAGCATTTGTGTTGGCACACTATCCAACCTTTTGCCCCGACAAACCTTCACTCATTCATTTTTTTTCTCCACATCTTGCACCTACCAAACCACCAAACACAACCCTTCTACATGCAATTAAAAGTACCTAACATTTAAACATAGTCCAAGCTCCTAAAGCAAAGATAAAGATACCAATGAAATGTCCTAAAATGCAACTAAATGTACCAAGTACAAGAAATTAGCTAGGTCTAAAGGTATGAAATATACTCTTCTCAAGAGTTATCAATCGTTTGATTGAAATTTGAAAAACATAAAGGATCTGCTTATCAGAAAAAACATGTGCATATTCAGTTAAGGTTTATTGATATAAATATCACAAACTGAGTTGGCTTTCAAAATTTTAATTTTTCGCTGTGCAAGAAAACCATTTTCAATTTGGATTTTTTTCCAACAATTGGTATCAAGAGCCGAGTTGTGCTTTGTTTATGGTGCAAACCGAGATCGAATCTCTCTTTATCTTGTTTGATTAATATTTGATAATATGTGACATTCTTGTACTTATTCGCATGTTTAGGGGAGTGTATGTGAATGAATGCAATATTATATATATTTTTATATAATAATTATTTTTTGCCAAGGTTGTGGTTCTTAGGAAACAGACCGTGGACTATCATCTCCAAGTAGGATTATTTTTAAATTTTTGAATTCTTGTAAGCCGAAAACGAACATAGGACTTAAATGTAATTTTTCCAAAAAGGAGTCCATGACGGGGTGAAGATGGAGCGATGGCAGTTGAAGACACAAGGAATGTCTTGTGATGAAAAACTATGTAATTTTTGTTGTTCATTTATTTTCTAGAAACAGAACCATTGAAACCTTGGCTGGAAATTTTATTTTATTTTATTTTATTTTATTACTCATCTCTTTATATATCTGTTTAATTATTTATGATATAATTGTGATATATATGTATGAGATGATCCAGGATTGATCTATTAATGATAAGAAGTATATAAAAATAAAATACATATGTTCTATTATTCCATTCACATCTTTAGGTTATTCGATTACTATGAGAAGTGTGGTAATGAGAAGGTACATGTCTAGGATTGGATCTGTCAAGGAAATGTTTGGTTTTTAAGTGGTTAAATACATCACCTCTCTTTCCTAGGGACCCACTTGATGCACGGTTCACATTCACTTCTTCGGTTTTTCCTTTAAAAAAACTGTGGAAAATCAAAATTTTTTTATTAACTCTTGTGAATGAATGAATGTGAATATTATAAAATTGCCAAAGCATGTCATGCATACATGAGATAAGCATGACATATAGTTTAGGAAAGACTGCCACATGTATTTTTCATGCATATATTAATCATACATGATTCAAACAAGCAATTAAAAACCTTGCATGTTTTTAAAATACTTAGTGGGAAAAGGTCCCTAAATAAGACCTACAACCTCCATCAATGGTCTCTTATGATGACATGACAAGTTCACTACCCCACGGTAGGATTGGTATGTGAATTTCACTGAGGATATTTCCTGAATGTAAGAAGAATTCTCTTGTGATCAAATGATAATTGGACTTGCCCTTATGATAGGCATTATCATGTGATAAGTCAAGAAATTCTATTTTCAAAAGAGGACAACTAGTCAAAGCATGGTACTCAGTGAGATTATCCCATGATGACTCATTTGTGGTGCATGATGCGATAGGTGTTGAGTTGATGGTTATACACTCAAGATCATCTAGTTAAGTATCTTCCCACAAAGCTCTACTTAAGTTAAAATGATAGGCAAACATTACACGATTATTAGTACGCGTGAATGCCTAGAGGAATTAGGTTCATGTACTAATTTGATGGAAATCCATGTTCTTATTAGTTGATCATGATCACCCCACAGTGGCTTGATTCAATAGGTGTGGGAATTATCATTGCAACGGTTTACAAATATTTTTAAGGTTTAATGTAAGACACATGCATCATCTTAATGCAGATTATAATGTTATAAAATATTTTCAAACATTTGCTTAATACAAAGATATTAATATATGAATGTTTTATTTTCAGTTCGAAAATAGCACCAACTCCCTTATTGAACATACTTGCTGAAAAAAAAATGAACGAAAATAACTATACGGAATGGAAAGGAACCTGAAAATTATCTTGAGGTGTGAGAAACTTAAAATAGTTCTTGATAATAAGTGCCCACCGACCACTCAAGCTGGGGCTAAAAAATGCTGGGAAGAGTTTGACGAGATAACCCGTTGCTATATGCTGGCAAGCGTGCCCAATACTCTATATAAGAAACTAAAGAGTTGTAAGACTACTAAAGTGATTCTAGATGCCTTGGCTCGATAGTTTGTCATAACTAGCTTGATGAATGCCCAACAAAAGCCCGACACTCCGGTCAAAAACCATATGGTCACTCTTGTAGGTTACTTTGTCAAGGCCACGTACAATGAGGCCAATTTGGACTAAAACACTCAAATTGAGATGGTGTTCAAAAGCTTGCCTAAGGATTTTGCTGGTTTTCGAGCCGCTGAGAAAAAAGCAACGTCACGACGTGTTTCCAAATTCAACCAGGTTTTCTTCTCCTAGTTAAATTCTGCTATTTATTCCCTAATTAAACTTTGATTATTCTAAAAATATTATAGTCATATTAGGACTCTAGTTTTAGCCTATTTAAAGGGGTCATCGTATTCCTAATTAAAGATGTCAATCAGTGGGGGTTTTTCTTTGAGGGCGACAAGATGTAGCCGCATATGAGTTTTGGTGAGAGTTTCGTGGTAATTATGGAGAGTATTTTATACCCCTTTTGTGAGTGACCTATGAGATTTAGGGTTTTGTTTACCTATTTGCTTTTTGGGATTTTGAGCTTTATATTCTGAGTTTTGGGAAATGTACAGGTTGTAAATTTAGGTTTATTTTCTCCATATTGTACTCTCGTTTATTTGCTCATTTAGTAAAAAGTCGATACCTCCTTTGCCCGTAGTTTTTCCCTCTTTGAAGGTTTTCCATGTAAAATATTTGTGTTTGTTCTTCTATACTTTTACTACTTTGTTGTTCATATGAGTCAATCCCCAACTTTTTTTTGTTAATCTTGCAAAAAGCTTCATGCGCAAGAATCATATCATGTTGAGGCTTAACTTCAGAATTAGCTTCAAGGTATATTATTTTTCCACTTTTAAGTGTTAAAGGTTTTTTTTTTTTTTTTCCAGAGGGTTAAAAGTGCATCTAAATTATCAATTTTTTTTATCTAAAAATGAAATCTCTAAGTAAAACATGCCGCTTATCATATTATTATTGGTTGATATCATCTTTTACGAATAAGGTAAAATGAAATTAATAGTTTAGGTATATTTTTATTAAAAAATATATATTTAAGTAAAATAATGGCATAATTTGAAGGTGAATTCTGCATTTAAAATTTATCTTGAGTAAGTTATAGTGAAATCTTTTACTTGAGAGGTACAGTAATTAATTTTACCGTTAGCGTTATTTCTAATCTTATCAAAAATAAACGCACCATCCATCTAAATGGGCTTAAATTTATTAGGTACAGAATGTTGCATGCGCATGTGATATAATGTTTTGAATAAGAGGGGCCATCTTTTTGTAGGCAAAGTTACAGCATCCAATGGGTGTAAAGTGATTAATGCTTTCAAGGCATCTCTATTTGGGGACTATAACAACTTACGAATTTCACTTGTTACCTAATAATAATTTAAATGTCCATAATTTGTATTTCTGTTTCAAACTTACGTATGTTTCAAATAATAAAGTCAGTAGATTTTGAGGGAAAAAATGATTATACGAAGGACTCGGGGCAAGGGAATATTAAAAAAAAAAAAAAAGGTTTTAAATATTCAAGTTGAATATTCTCACGTCTTTTGCTTGTTAGAAAAGTGGTTGATAACAAAGCAATTTGAGAAATATGAAATCGACAAAAACAAGTATTGTCATGTCCGCCTACAAGTCACAAAACATATTTACATCTGTCCAAAAGTCGGACCCTTGGTAAGATTTTCTTTTTAAATTCAATTTAAATAATAAATTATATAAATATGAATATAATTATTTTAATATTTTGAGGTTGATAGATGAAATCAAGCTAAGCACAATTCATATTTATACACTAAAAGCTATGTATTTCTAAAAACCATTTGGACCCATAAAATATAGTTGTATGTGTGTGAAGTGTTTCAAAAAAAAAAAGGAGAACAACCGTCCAACATCCCAGTACTGGAAATGCCGAAAAAAAAAGAATTTCTTTGAATCTTTGTGTTCTGGTCGGTAATTTAGTTCTCAAATCATTCAAGACAAGAAAAGTACACCGAAAAAGAGAAGACTGCCTAAATAAATTTTATGAAAAGAATAGTATTTTATTTTGTTTGTGAATTTTTTTTAATGATAGTAGATAAAGTTACGGGTTTTTAAAAAATTTTCTTTTCATAAAATTTTACACATAAATAGCTATTTTCTTGTAATCAGATATTTTTCATATAAATTGTATAGATTAATTTAGGTTATTAAATATATAAACATTTTAAATACAAATATGCTTTCATATTATAATTCATAATGACTACTTTTTTTCTTCTAAGTTTATGATTGTTTGTTTCATTAATATAGCATTCAAAATTGACATTGCTTGTTGTTTTGTAATGTTTTATCGGTATGGACGGCAACGTCCTTTGGTCGTGTTTCACTACAAACATCTGTTGCCAAAATATAAATTTTATTGTCTAATGTAAAATTTCTAACGTTACATTTCTTTTACTTACAATTTGATTGATTATTGTGAATGATTTTTCTCCTTACTTATTTTTAGGTAAGGGAGGACAAAAATGTGGACTATTGATTTAATGGAGTAAAAATAAAAATCAATATGATTTATCACCTGTATAGAGTAGTTGTTTGATCTATTGATCTTACTCTCTTTTCTTTTCTTTTTAATTCGTAATTTGATTTTATACTCAAAACATATAAAATATGATTTAAAAATATTTAAAAGTGACATGTTATAAAGGTTACTTATTTCATTCATGGGTGGGAAGTTTTTATTCTACTAGTAATGTTGAGATTTTGTCACGTCTTATTTCTTTTTAAAATTTTTAATTCCAATTTAATAATACATGGCAAAATCTCAACTCCGCTTAAGGAGTTAAAATTTTCTATCGCATTGGCGATGGAAAGTTTTTATTCCACAAGCGGAGTTAAGATTTTAAATTAGTCATGTGCTTTTTTTATTCCACAAGCCATCTTGGAAAATTGACAAATTTTCTTTTTTTTAAAATATTTATTTTTTAATATTTTATTATACTTTTATAGAATATTTATCAACCCTCTAACCCTTTTTTTGGAATCTAAAAATTCCACTCACAATATACTAAATGATTTCCTTTATATAAAATGATATAAGAAAATAATATCACCATAACAACTTTTATTAATGTGTAAAAATTATAATACAAACTATCAACATATCAAAATCAATATAATACGTTAAATATAATATGATAGGATAAAATACCATAAATATATTATAGATGTACGGTTATTGACTTATGACAACTTTAGTAGAGTTGTCCGTATCGTATTAACATTAATCCAACTCCTATTATTTTTTTTAAATTTTCTTTATAATTATGCTACTTTTTATTTAGTATTATATATTTTTTGTCAATATTTTCTATTAGTCATTATGTTATGCATAAGTTGTGAATTCAATCTTTATACCCTAATTATTTGATTATTTTTAGTCTGTATATTCTTTAAATTTTAAAATTTTAATCTCTAAATATACAACCATTTCATCAAAGCGATAATATTTGATGCACTGTAGTTATAATAAAATATTTCATAATGGAGAACAAATGGTGGCAAAAGGCAAATAAAAATCTTTGAGCAAAGTATAGTCATAACTAGGGATGGCAATGAAGGGAGACGGGGATGAATGTTGTCAAATTCATTACCACTTCACAGTTCGCATGCTCTACCTTATCACCCGCCTTACTCCTCTATGAATGTGCAATCTTAAAAATTATTATCAACTTTATGGATGTTGGATGCATCCATCCTAGCTCTACACCACCCAACTTTAATTTAATTTTTGCTAGTTATTTCTAATATTTTCAATTTTTTAAAGGCAAGTATATATTTAAACATAAATCTTCAAAAAAATATTTAAAAATAAAACATATGAGTTTTTTATAACACTTTCTTGTACAATTTTATCCTTTTAATAATTATAAATATATAGGGGTAGGGTACCCACTATCCCAAAAATAAATTTTATCCTTTTACAATTTCATATATTGGAGCAGGGTAGGGTACCCACTATCCCAAAAAAAAATCCACATACCTTACCTTTTCCTAAATCTACTTTTCAAAAAAAAAAAATACTTTATTCTAAATGAATCGATTCGAAATTCATCAAACGTTTGGATTTCACCATCTCTAATCACACAAGTAGAGATAGAGGGAAAAGGCAATTCAAAAAGAAAATATGTCAAATGTTCACATCAGAACCATGGCACACGGCATGAGTGAGTTAGAAACCATGGCACGAGTGGAGCTAGTGGTGACTAGCCCAAAACAACTACATTGAGCTTCCCCCTTAAAACCTATGTTTCTTTAAGTAAATCAAAAATGGAAAAATATCCCCATGACCGATAACTGGTTCATCCTGTGATTGTTGCAGATTCCTACACCATAGAAAGAAGACCCATGGTACCAGTAGTAGTTACAAATGTTAGAGTTTTGTGACCCAAATTTCTATTAAATAAAATAAGAGATTGCTTGCAAGTCAAGTTAAACAAAAATATATTTTCTTTCTAAAAGATTAGTATTTATTAAGATAATATATTTAGCATTTATTAGCATAACTTATTTTACCTACGAATTTAGCCTATAAATAGGCTCTTTTACAACCTTAGAAAATACACCATTAAAATATTAGAACTCATAACACTTTTGGAGAATTTCGTGCATACGTTTTGGTGAATCTTTGTTTTCGAGTTTCAGGGTTTAGTTTTTATCTCTATCTTTTGTACTCTTCGTTCTTTTGTCATTATAGTAAAATTATCATTGCCCTTGGTTTTTTAGCCTCTTTGGAGAGGTTTTTCCACGTTAAATTTGTGTTCAATTTCTCAATTTCTTTCGCTAATTTTACTTATTCATTGATTAATCAGGTCAATCCCCAACAAGTGGTATCAGAACTAGTTTAATTTTCGTAGATCGACCCTTTCAGAGATGGAAACAACAAGGTTTGACATTGAGAAGTTCGATGGTGTCACAAATTTCAATCTGTGGCAAGTTCGGATGATGGCAATTCTAGTTCAAACGGCTTGAAAAAGGTCATTACTGAGAAAAAAATCTGAGAATCTAGATCAGACAGAATGGGATGAGCTTGATGAAAAGGCTCTATTTGTAATCCAGTTGTGCCTCACAAATACGGTATTGCAGGAGGTATTGATAGAGAAAACCTCATCTACCTTGTGGAAAAGGTTAGAAACTCTTTATGTGACTAAGTCTCTGGTTAACCGCTTAGTGTTGAAATAACGTCTATTTACGTTTCGCATGAACAAGTGTGAGCTTCTTAGATCACAATAGTCAATTTATTACTCTTTTGAATGATTTAAAAAATGTTGAGGTTAAGATTGACGATAAAAATCAACTTATGTTATTATTGTGCTATTTACCATTTTCATACAAGTCTTTCAGGGAAACCCTGATTTATGGTAGAGACAAACTCTCATTCTAAGATGTGAAAGATCATTTGTTGAGTAAAGGCAAACTTGATAATAAGTTTGGTTTGGATAGCAAGGCAGATAGGCAAGCTTCCGTTTTGGTAGCATCAAAGAAGCGAGACAAAAGGTGTCACTATTGTAAGAAATTAGGTCACATCAAAGCAGATTGTTATAAACTACGAAATAAAAGGGCTGCTGAGTGTAACGAAGAAGATGTAGCTGGTGCTAATTTGGCCGACGAAAGCGATAATGATTTCTTTTTAGTGTCAACGAGCGATAGCTCCAAGCTTACGTCCAAATGGATCCTAGATTCGGGATATTTTTTCCAAATGTGTCACAACAGAGAATGGTTCTCCACATACAGTTCGGTTGAAGGTGGAGTTGCACGCATGGGAAACGATTCATCCAGTAAGGTAACCAGTATTGGTACTGTTATAATTAGGATGCACGATGGGACAATTAGGACACTCTTAGATGTCAGGTATATACCTGATTACAAAAGAATCTCATCTCCTTGAATATTTTAGATCTCGAAAGGTTGCAAAATGAACATCGAGTCGAGTGACATTAAGGTGTCTCGTGGAGCTCTCATTTTGTTAAAAGGTAAAAGGACCGACAGTCTTTATATTCTGGAATGTTCTATAGTGATCGGTGAAACTGAACATCCCTCGTCCGTTATAAAGTCGAAGCCAACTCGTTTGAAGCGGAGGCAACTTGGTCATATGAGGGACAAATGTATCACCGTTTCGTTGGAAAGAGGTTCTCTTTTCGATAAATGTTTTGAAAAGTTAAGGCACTATGTTCATGAAAACCATACCTGCGTTAGTTTTGATTTGGCAATACACAATTCGAAGGCTAGAAGTCTTCCAGCTTCTAAGCACAGATTCGACTCAATTAATTCCCTACATAGTTCAAGATATGCCCGTGGCGGGCTTTGGCAAAGATGGTGTTGTGAGAATTCATGTCAAGGTGGAAATTGTTAGATTTTTTTGACCCAAATTCCTATTAAATAAAATAAGAGATTATTTGCAAGTCAACTTAAACAAAATATAATTGTCACGCCCGTTTTCAGTTATGTCAGAAACAGTAGTTTCGGGACCACAATTTTGACAAGTTAATTATGATTTTATTATTTATTATAGGTCTGCGAGATTATATTAAGGTCATATTAAAGTTTTGTTAAGAAATTTTGAAGTTTACATAGTTAATTACGTAAAAAGGACTATATCATAAAAAGTGTAAAAGTTGAGTTCTATTAGTTAAATGGGTTTAATGGCTGTGAAATCTTAAAATAAAGGACTTGAATAGTAAATATACCATTTAATGAGTTATTGGATAGTTATGGACAAGGTTTTATTGAAATTTTGATAATTTTTAAAGGTTAAAATGGTAAATGAACAATGAAAAGAAAATTTAAGTAAAGAAAGATGAGACAAAGTCATCATCTTCTTCTTTTCATTTGTTTCAACCAAAAATCACCATTGTTATAGGGTTTGAGCATTCGGCTAGGCTTTTATCTTGCATGTAAGGGATTCCGAGTCCCCTTTTTAATTATTTTTATGTTTTTGACTCTGTTTTAGCTTAATCTAGTTAACCTAGGGATTAATTTGCAAAACTGTTAAAATTTGAGGGACTTTCCATGGACTTTTTTGGATGTGTTTTTATGTTAGTTGATAAATTACTAATCTTTGTTGCAAAATAATAGACCTGATCATGGGTCGGGCCACCCGGCTCGGCCCGAAGGCTCGCCCAAAATGTGAGAGGGTTTGGGCAAAAAAAAGGCTCAAAAAATGGGCTTGGACAAAAAAATAAGGCCCGTTTAAACGGGTAAGGTATTTTTGGCCTGGGCCCAAGCCCGGCACGACCCGACTCGAATTCACTAAAGGACAAAAAAATCTACTTTTTTTTAATATTATTTTCTTGTTGTTTTCTCCCTATTTTGCTACCATTTTACTATTATGTTACTACTATTTTGTTGTTATTGTTTGGATATTGTATAAAATTTATTTTATTGTTAATTTTGTTATTATTTTAAAGAAATTTGTTAATTTTGTTATTATTTTAGAGACATTTGCTTGTTAAGTTGCATCTATCTTAGTGTTATTTAAGTATATATATTTTTTAAAATTTATTTTCAATTTTTTGGGAATATTTATTTTGATGTTTTTAGTATTTTTGATGTATTATATATATTTTAAAATTATATAAAAATTAATATGGGCGGGCCGGGTCAGGCTCGGGTTTTAGCATTTTTATCTGGGTCGGGCTTGGGTAAAATTTTAGGCCCATTTTTCGGGCCGGGCCCGGGCCTAGCAAACAGGCCTAAATTTTTAGTTGAGCCCAACCCAAACCCGGCCCGGCCCATGCACACCTCTACAAAATAGACAAGTCTTATTAAATGATTTTTGATGAATTTTAGAATTAGGGATTAAATTGTTAAAGGTGTAAATCTATAGGTTTTATTGTGAATTGTTGATAAATAATAGTTGCTTTAAGGTCCCTTGTAACATGAGTTAAGTTGGAATTAAGTTGAAATGGTTAGATTCTAAGTTATGAGCTTAAGGACTAAATTGTAAAAAGTTAAAATGTTATGGGCAAATTCATAATTTTGTATAAATATGAGTATGAATTAAATTGAATTATAGAACTACTTAATTGAATGGAAATTTATTTAGATCAAGATAAACCACCATCAGACCTAAATCGAGGAAAAGCTAAAGCTTCGGATTAGTTCGATATTACTTCTACGCCCTAGTTATCGAGGTAAGTTCATATGAACTATAATCATTTTAATGTTACCTAAATTGAATGTTTACTATGTTGTTTTATTGTAAATGTATCAATGCTATAATGAATTGACGGATATCGAGTCCTGGTTGAACCTTCAGAATTCTTAGGATACAAATGACATGTCATTAGGGATTTCATGTTTCGGGTGCTAGTCTTGAATGTCCTACCGATGACTGAGGTCCTGCATTTATTGTGGATTCTCCACAACTCGTATGAGCAACATCGTGTAGCTTACATTTCGACTCACAGCTCGTGTGAGCAGGCCTATTTCACAACTCATGTGAACATTGATGTAAAGCAAAAGTTACGGTTATATGTAAAGGCACACTATGTGTGAGCTTTCCTGAGTATCTGATGTAATTCTAGATGGTTCAACAGGTAAGAAAAGGGAACGAAATGGTAAGTATGCAAATGGATTGAATCATGATATTATGAAAATGTTTACAAGCTAAATGATGCACCTACATATGGAAGTTTACTTATCTTATGATTGAATTCATTAGTATCATGAGTAAATGTAGTAACTTGTGAGTTTGATGATGTTGTATAGGCTTTTACTAAGCTTATGGCATTGGTATTGATTTATGTTTAAATCCATGAATTGTATAAATGACATGGTAAGTTATGTTTAAGTTTATACGAGCTTACTAAGCCTCGTTGCTTATGTAGTTATTTTTCTTTATTTTTTAGATCATCAGAAGCTCGTCGGAGACTTATCACGCTGTCCAGAAATCAATTCAGTAGTTTTTCAGTATTTTGGCCAAGGTTAATAATGGCATGTATAGGATCTTTTGTAGTGGTAGTTATAGACAAGTAATGGTTGATTTAGTATGTTTATGCTATTGATATTTATGTTTGGTTGATGGGCTTATAATGTTTGTTATGTTAGGTCATTTTGACCATATTTAGGTAAGTGAAATGCATGGTAATAGAACTAGGTTATAATGCTTGAAATATGGCAATGTTGACTTGTTTTGGTAAATAATGTTTTGATACAATTGTGGTGCCTTTGAATGGCATATTGGTTAGGTAAGTTAATCTGGCTGAAATAGCATGTTTAAGTGTGTTTGGATGATGTTTAAGTCCTTTGAAAGTGTGCACAAATGGATTGGTTATGAAATGGCTTAATTTTAGGTAAAATTTTGGGTTCACACGGCCTGGGACACAAGCGTGTGTCATTTGAGAGTTTCTTAGTGTTCAAATCAGTGAGTTACATGGCCTAGCACACGGCCTGGCACACGGGCGTGTGGGGCAACTTAGTGAATTACACAAGTGAGGATACGGGCTGGGATACGGCCGTGTGTCCCTTTTTTGAAAGTTACATGGCCTGGCGACACGGTCGTGTGACCCCTGTTTCTAATTTTTGCAACTTTTTCTTAAACTTTTCGTTTTGTTTCAAATTAGTCTTGAATTGCTTCAAAGCTATTTTTAAGACTTCGAAGGCTTGATTTAGGGACAGAATGCATGTGATTGAATGGATTATGATATGTTTAATTTATTTAAATATTACGATGTTAAATGTTTTCGATTGTACAGTAATGCTTCGTAACCCTAATCCAGCGACGGAGACGAGTTAGCAGTGTTACAATATTTTCTATCTAGAAGATTTAGTATTTATTAGTATAATATATTTAGTATTTATTAGCATAATTTATTTGACCTACGAATTTAGCCTATAAATAGGCTCTTTACAACCTTAGAAAACACACCCATCAAAAGATTAGAACTCATAACACTTTTAGAGAATTTTTATGTTTACGTTTTGAGGGTTTTTTGTTTTTTATCTCCATCTTTTGTATTCTTTGTTCTTTTGTCATTATAGTAAAATCATCTTTGAAGAAGTTTTTCACGTTAAATTTGTGTGTTCAATTTCTTAATTTTTTTTTACTATTTTTACTTATTTATTACTTAATTAAGTCAGATCCCAACAAGACAACAACCAACAAGGACCTTTTCCTTATGCATATCATAAAGTTAATACTGTTGTTGCCTAAGGCTTAGGAAATGACATCTGTGCCAAGTTTTTTGGATTTTCATGGGCTTTAGATTTAAGTGGTGGAGTGGTCCATATCCATATACATATGTTATTTTGAGAAAAATTTAAAAAAATGGAAAACTGTCGCTTAGATATATACATGTTTAGAAGTAGTTTTTTTCTAATCGAAATAGTGGTTCAATATTACTCCTTATTGCTGTGGCATTCGACCGATACTACTAGTCGTGCAAGTAAATCACCTATGATATGTTCATCACAAATTTGATTTAAAAGGGATTAAAAATAACTTACTAAAACTTAAATAATCCTGGTTGGTTACAAAGAGGTTGATTTCTATCCAGAGACGGGGTTGAATTCATCTCAAGCTCTTCAATTTCTTCATGAAAAATCCAATGTGTCGCCGACCATCCTCGAACTTCTTGAACGAAATTTGCAAGTCTTTTGGCCTCCCTCTCTCTGAACTCCTGGCCTACAATATCAAAACAGAACACATGTCCATGAACACAAAGTATGGGTGACGAATTTAGTGAATTTTTAATTCAAATTAAAAACTCATCAAACTTACAAAAATCATACGAAACTAGAAAATTTTTTTAGGGAGGACCTAAATTAAATTATAATTTTTACGATAGAAAAAAATGTAATTTCATTACTCTTTATAATTTTTAAATTATTAAATTAAATTTTTATATTTTTAAGGAAGGCCAAAATGTAATTTTATCTTTATTAATTTTAAGGGGTTGAAGCCCCTATCAACACTTTTTTGGCACTGCCATAAAACTAATGAAAATTTATTAGAAAGATGTAAAAATAGAAAGTTCATAAGAATAAGTAAAATTCCAATTTTGGCAACTTCTCTTATTTATAATTTGAGTAGACATATGGATAGATCTTTCTAGATGAGTCCAAAAAATTATTCACTTTTCCGAAACAAGGTCTAAAGGACCTGAAATGAATTTCCTAAAACATAGGAAAGTAAGCAATTTTTAACTGTTTTAAAAATATTCCGACAAGAAATGTTTCAAAAAAGCAAAAAAGTTTCCAAAATGAAAATTTGCCAAAATAAAAAATTTATAAAGATTAAATTACGAGAAATAAGAAGAAATAGAAAATTTCGCAAAAAATGATAAGTAACTAAAATGGAAAGTTTTCAAGAAGGATAAAATTCATCTAAACTTCCTCTTTCCATATTTGACATCACAAGCATCATGACCCAACTTAAAATTACTAGAAATAAAGCTTTGGATGAAAATATTGAGCTTCTATTTCATTTGATGCACCTTGCTTTTTTAATGATTGGTCTACGAGGTAAAGAAACTTTGTGAATCACTCATCCATTGTCTATGGTTCTCATCATCCTCCGCCCTTCTCTTTAAGAGAATTCGTCTTGAATCCAAACTTGCGTCAAAAGAAAAAGGAAGAAGCATTGTCACTAGGCAGATCAATGGGAGAAGCATTGTCATTAATCGTTTCAAGGACTTGAAATGGGTCATCACCTCTTGGGTCAAGTTTAGTTCGATGTTTTGATGGAAATTATTCTTTTCGAAAATGCACCAAAACTCAATTTGTAGGCTTAAACACGATTAACTTGTGACTTTTATTTATGCGGCGTGTATTTTATTCATTCTTTAAACATACAATGATTGTTATAAAAAGGAAATTGTATCAAACTTAAAAAAATTGATAATGGTCCATGTCCATAATGACCCAATAAAGTAACTTAAATATCATGAAGATTTATAACAAAGAAGTAAAAATGGAAAGTTCACAAATATTACCATGTAAAAACCCTAATTTAAGAAATTCTCAAATTTACTATTCGAGCAGACATGTGGATAGAACTTTTGGAGACAAGTTTGAAAAACTATTCACTTTCCAAAATGAGGCCTAATGGGCCCAGAAAAGAACCATTCATTTTATACGATCTCTACAAACTTTAGATATGACTCCCCTAGCTTTGGTAGTCCCCTCAAAGCATTCTATCTCACCAATCTTCCAATGCTCTTGAAATAGACATCGCTTAGAATTTCATTCCAAAGTTGAAGATCAAAGGAGCTTGCTCAATTACATGTCAATTTTTCAATGAGTTTGTGGTAACAAAATGTTGTTAGGCGACTCTTATGTAGGGGTGGTTGTATATAATTTATAAAATTATGATTAAATTCAACATTAACTTAATATCAACTAAGCATCATCTCAATTGATATCATTTTTTTGTAATAATTTAAAAGACAAATTTTAACAGGTTTAACATGCAACATTCTTCCCTTTAAAGATCGGGGGACCATAGCAATCGAGTTAAGACTCAATCAGCAAAAAATGTGACTCTTAATATATTTACTATTACATTTTAATTAGTTTTATTGTTACAAATATTCATTTGTTATGAATTATTGTTATTGTACATAATATAGAACCAACTTTTTTAAGAGTTTTTTTTTTTAAAAATTTGTTGGAAGTTACTTTGTAGTATTTATTTGAATTAATTATATTTTAGATGTCATGTTTATTATTAAATTTCAATAGGAGCGCCTAGAGGAGGAAGGGTTAGAAGTGTCTCATTACTGCATATCAATCCCTGAAGGCTACCACTAGTCATATTTGGTATTTTGATAATGGGTGCTCCAAGTTTTAGAATGTATTTATTGTGGATGATTTAAAAGCCAATTTGATAAATATTAATCGCCTTTGTGATTAGGGTACGTTGGTGAACTTTACAAAAGAAAACTATTTCTTTGTACCATTTTTAGTTAATTGATCTAGTTAATTTTAGTTTTAATTAATCCTTCGAATTTATCAGTTAAATAATAAAAAGACAGTAATTACTAGTAATAAATAATAGAAAGACAATAATTTCTAGTAATTTTAATCTTTTTGAAAACGATATCTTTACTCACCCTAGCTATACTATTAAGTGATTGTAATCTAGAAAATACCCCATTCAACTACGTTACTATGGAGTTCCACACACTAATATTTCATTCTACCTAATTTCCTCAATATTATTCATGCCAAGCTATTTCTTAGAAACAAAGAAAGCATTTTGTCAATACAATGAAGAAAATCCTAAAATTACCCATGAACAACTAAGAGAAAATTTTGGACTTTTTAGTTATAAATGCAATCCCCAAAACTTGGTTCAAAAGTCCAATCGGATCTAAAGCGTCACCGAGATCAATAGAGCAATCCACTCACTCAATTATTCATTTAATAACATTCAAACATAAAAAATAAAACATACACATAACAAATTGTTTAATAAATCTCAACCAATTGACCGATCTAAAATAAAATCGAAGTAATTAAATCGTCCAAATAACAAATCCTAAATACATGTCACACTATACCATTTCAAGAGGTCCCTATCAAATAAGGATTGTAGAGACTAGATGGCGATTCTACTCGATCACGTATTCACGAACTATTCGTCATCTATGCATAGAATTAAAAACCCGAGTGTTAAGCATCACAACTCAGTGGTGATCAAATACATTTTAAACTACCAATGCATATGGTTAAAATAAAAGTATTCTAATCAAATACAAACATATATAATTAGGCAATAATTCAAGGAGTGAAAGTTACATCCAATAGAAATTTCCAAAGACACAATACAATCATAAATCAATCACAAAATAACACTTTAAATAACAATTAAAGAATATCAAAACATTCAATAATTAACCATAGCATTTCAATTTAACAATTAAATTCATTTAACAATTTTTGCTCAAATAACACAAGGAAAGACATTTTGACTGTGTCCAACCGAACACCAAACAATCCATGAAAATGGCGTAAGTGCCAACAATGACAATACTCTGTTGCATGATAAACATGACTTAATCAATAACCAACCATCACACCAAATGCGCAAAGTGCAACAATGACAATACTCCTAGATGCTCAATACAGTCTAAACAATGAACAATAAGTAAATGTCCAAACATTTAATAAATTATTAAAATAGTCCCTACGGGGTACAACATGCCAACTATATCGAAATAATTTTCAATTAGCTTTCCTAGACATTTAATAGATTATTAAAATAATGGTTTTTGGTAATAGTTTAAAAAAAGAACATGTAATTAATAAAAATAACAATTTATTAAAATCAATTTTATAAACTACCACGCAAGTAAAATTTTGAATGCAAGGAATCACAACATCAAACTCACTAAGCTAATTAACATACTTTAAAACGTACGGATCACACTGACCATCACTCTAGACGATTTGCTGTCCTTTTCTCTTCAATATAGCAAAACATGTGAACTTAATAAAAATTATATCTAAGTTAACAATTCCACCATAATTAGTCTAAATTTGATCTAAATTAAACATAATGTGGATATTTCAATCTGGTAGAAATTAATTACCAAACTCATTTTCAAGCAAGCAATACATAAACAAGTACAGAAATTAGAACATTAATTAGATTCTCACAGTAACAACCAATTGAGAAAATTGCCTTCAAAGAGAGACAAGTTGATGCAATTTAGTCAAAAAGCAAGTAACTGACTTGGAAACACCTTGCATGCGATAATAAAGCAACAAACACTTAGATAAACAACAGCCATCAAGTCGACAATTGGCACCAAGAAAACAGTGCAGATTTTTCAGCCCAACGGTGAAACAATTTGAGGCAATTCCACTCCAATTTGGAAGGCAAAACAACACTAATTTAAGGATAATAATAACAGCATTTTGAGGAGCAAAAACAAGTGATAAAAATAGCAGCATTTGAATCAAAACCGGTCAAGCAAGCAGCTGAAAATTTAATAGAAACAATCGGTGCAATGGGTGGAAAAACAGCAAAATTGGAGCAATGGGTGCGGCACTTTAATGAGCAATTGAAAAACACTTTGGATAATAAAGTGGCTTAATGGACAGCTATGGTGAAAAAATAAAAGTGACCACAGCTGATCTTTAAGCAGTAGTAGCAGCAGATTTAAAAAGGCAATGCCACACCTATTACACGACAAAATAATAGATAATTTGAAGTAGAAAAATCGACAATAATTGACGGCATTAAGAGGCTTATACGGATCGATGAAGGCACCGTAAAAAAATTGAATCTAATAAATGAAGAGTCGGCCTTTGAGAAACAGTGTATGGAAACACCGAATAGACGATAGTAAGAACTTAGATGACACCTAATCGATCACAGAGCTACAACTAATTACATCAATCCATAATAAAAGAATGAATTGATACAATAACCTTATATCAAGAAATAAGAAGCGACGGATTATAAAGCATGCAGTTCGCAACAAATTAAGGACGTGTATGTTTCGGTGGAGCAAAGTACGAGAAGGTTTGGAGGCTGAAATAGCAGCAGATCAATTAAGTCTGAATCGGTGGCCAATTGAGCAACAAATCAGAGTCCGTTAATGGTAACAAACTGGCTGAAACGACAACTATTTGAGCGAGCGATCAGCAGCAATTTTAGATGCCGAACAACAGCTGTTTGTGCGCAATCAACAGGGGTTTGGACGGTGAATTTTTTAAGAAATAGCAGAGCAACAAATTGGGTGGTCGGCAAGTAGGGCTGAAGCATTTTGGAGGCAATCGGTGGGGAGTTTTGGTGAACGTGAGTAGGGAGGGAGGTGATGCCTGACGTGGGGGAGTGAAAGGTGGTTATGAGAATTTTAAGGGAAGTAGGATTTTATGAAGAAAGGACTAGTTCAGTGAAATGAGCTTTGACTTTGGTCAAAAACAAAGGATTCTAATTCAACTCAAATTCCCACCTTTATCTTTAACACTTTCAAAATTCTATTTGAATTCTAATAATAATAACATACAGTACTATCATTTCTAAAATTAAACAAAAAGGGTTAATTAATTTTAATTCTCCATTAATAGCGGAAAATTTTCAGTTTAATCCTTGAAACGAAATAAAAATTCAATTCAATCTCGGAATTTAAACTAAATTTTCAAATTAATCTATTACCCTAAAATTAAATCGGAATTCAACTTAATCACGAATTCGAATGAGTCCATAAAAATATTAAATATCTAATTAAATTTTATAACTTAATCCAAAATTTTCGAATTTTTTATTATAAGAACATTTTTATGGAAGATACTGAAATTTTTGGGTTTTACTAATGACAAGTATATTGAGGCAGCTAAGCAAGCTAAATATGTTGGAAGTGATTTGAAATGCAAGAAATTGCGGGATTGTGAACATGAATTGAAAAAATGTTTAAAATTTTGTTCATCCAAAAACTAATCAATCAAATGTTTACCGGATTGACTAAACACCTAAGGTTTGCTTCACTCAAGCAAGGGCAGACCATGTCATCTTGACAGATGCAATCATCATCAGCAAAGCTCTTGCTTTTGCAGAATCTATGGGTATTAACACTCTAGAGAATAAAAAGACTTATTTGTCTTTGGTGGGTGACCTGTGCGGTTCAAACAACGACATGACATCAAGTCTTACTGTTTTCGTGGTGAAGCTAAGAGTGCTTTCATCCGAGACATTCCTAATTTTTGCACTAATCTCCAAAAGTGGTAAAAGATTATGCACTTAGAGATGTCTTCATTGGATTTTTTTCATATGGTATCAAACAAGGCAGTTGAAAATTCAGTTAAAGTTTCTCCTCATGTTATTTAGATTGTATTTTTTGTCATCATGATCTATCGCTTGTTCAAATAGCACGAGTGGACAAATCTTTGGGCAACAATCTGCATATTTTGTTAGGACAACCTAATACAGTATAATGTTGGTATTTTTCACTTTGATATCTTCGGATTATGTTTTATTCTTTCCTAAAGTATGATGATTGATTCGACTAACCTTATCCCCAGAACGTACCACTGTCATTTAAGTTTGTGACCTAGAAGACTTTATTTGAGATAAAAACTGAAAATCTTTATCTTAGATAATATTGATAAATTATTTAAAAATTGTTAGACATAAAAAGAAAGTTGCTAGAAATATATATGATTAGATTTTCAAAAAAAAAAAAATTTGACTCTCACTAGTAATTTTATTTAATCTCTAAAAAGTTGAAGGAAAAATTAGTGTGGTCAACAAAAATAAATAGGTTAATACATTGTTTGGTATCTAAATTTGGTTTCAATATTTATTTTGGTATTTGAATTTTTTAAATTTGATACTTGAGGATTTTTTTGTCCCGATTTGGTATTTGAGTTTGACTTTAACATTCAATTTGGTACAGGAGTTTTTTTCCAATTAAGTACCTATACTTTTTTCTTGTGGCACATGAGTCAAATATTTATTGGGTCATATGATGTCATTTGGTCTAAATACCAAATTAATCTCATTAAAAAAAATCATATACAAAATTGGAGCTAAAGTCAAAGTGAAGTAGTGTCTTTTTTCTTTCCCTTTTCTTTCTCAAGTTGTTGGGAAGAGTTTTAGATTATCCAATGTCTTTTACTGTTATTGGAAAGATGCAGAAAATGGGTTCAAAAGGTAAATTAAATAAATGTTCAAAATTTTAAAGGATTTTCATATATGTTGCTGGAAAGTGCAGAAAACTCAGAAAAATAAACAAGGAAACTCAAATGAAATCAATGAAGAGAGAAAGCAAAGAATGAAGAAGCAATGGACATGAATGATGTATTCAGAAAAGCCTATCAAGCATGAAGAGCTGAGGCTATTTATACAACATTAGTCAAGAAATAACTGCTATGACCACTTGTAACAATACAACTGACTCTTGCTAACTGAACAACCAACTTTGACTGTACTCAACTAATTTCAGCAAGCAAGCTTAATCTCATAATCGTAAGTTCAAACATGTCGAATGTTAAATTAAATGAGCAGTTGGAGATCATTAGTTTGGGCCTGGGGTGATGTAAGAAATTATATAGATAGAGGACAGTTAGAGAAAACCCTAATTTGCTACATTAATCTAATATAAGATCGGTGGAATTGGTCCCTTTTGACAGCTTTTCATCAACCACTCTTTGCACTATATATGCTCATGCAGGCTTTAAAGCACCACCGCAAAGCTAAACTCAAGATCCTTTTCTAAGAAAGTCTAAACACATTGGCGGAAGGTAGTGTTCTTCGGTGATCATCCATGACGGTGTGGTGGGGAGACTTTTCGAGGTATTGATTTTGGCCCTTAAAATTTTCGTTTGAAATGATAGTTTAATGTGTAAGGTCAACCGGCCGTTATACTGTTAATGACAATTAATGGTTCTGTGACTAAAATGTTACAACACGATAATATAAGTGACTAAAACATAACTTTTCAAACATAAGTGACTAAAATGTAATTTGAAGCAAACAAAAGTGACTATTTTAATAGTTTGCCCTTTAGAAAATTAATATGTTGATAAATTAAGCTAGAAAAGAAATCTCTATTAATTAAGCTAGAAAACAAAGATTGTCTTTGTTTCTTTATGCTTGTATCTAAATTATATTTAGTATATAGTTTATTAGTTGGTAACATATATATCATTCGGGAATGGGATCAAATCATAAAGTAGAAATTTTATATTCCAATAAATCATAATACGTTTATCATAATGGCAATTAAAGTATTTGGGTTTAAACTAATGCAATACGCGATATATTTAATTTTTAGGAGTTAAGCTTTTTAACAATGGTTTTTTCGATTCCGACTAGCGCAGCTTAAAACAAAGGTGAATCGCAAATTCAGCATCACGGTTGAGGGATTTGACTATGCCAGATACGGAGCCAAGGCATGAAAGGCCAAGCTCCATGCCCATCCCAAGGGCTCGCCTTGCAACATTGCTACTAGCTTACATTGGGGCAACAAGGGTGCCCGGCTCAAGGTGAAATCAGAGGACAAGTATGAAGTGCTTAAGGCTAAGCCATTTGCTTATGCTTCAAAGACTCCATACAAGGAGGGCGAAAAGCCAAAACCTAAGCATCCTGCAGCTTATTACTGTACTTCACCACCACTGCCATCTCACCCATATAAGCCACCACCCTACTATTAAAAATCCCCACTTCTATCCTCACCAATTCCTACTTATGTATACAAATCACCATCACCTCCGACTCACTCCTACAATTCACCACCATACAATCACAAATCATTGCCTCCACCATCACCAACTTACAACTTTAAGTCTCCACCACCTCCATTGTACTACTACAATGTTTGGGAAAAAGTTTAGTTCCAAAATGATTTTCTTGCATAGCGGAAAATAATTTTTTTTGACAACCAAGTCGGTTTGTGATATTTATAATAATAAACCATTTATCAAAATCGCACATGTGCTTTCGGCTAGACGGATCCTTGTTGTTCCTAGCTTTCAACCGAACGGCCTTCTCTGTTGTTCACGTACCATGAACTACTTCGAGTGTGAGCTCGAACTATTCGAATCAAACATAGAACCAAAAATAGTTTTCTTTGCTTTCAGTGTGAAAACAAAATCTCTCTTTAATAGAAACAAGCAGAATTGTTATTCCAGAAAATAGATTTAATACTTAGAGAATAAACTCTCACTATTTTCGGGCAGAATAACAATATCTTAAAGTTTTGTATTTAGCTCTACCGGTGCCATCTATTTGTAAGGAGAAAAGGTGAAAACCTTATTCAATTGTAGAAATTTATTTCAATAGAAAAACGAACTCCTAGTCTAACTAGGAGTTCGTGGGGCAGCAACCCTAGACTAGGATTTGTCGTCCCTAGCATTAAACATGATATGTTTTTAACCTTTCCTATATCAAGTCCAATTATAAGTACGCCCTGAGCTTTTTAACCCAGTACTTTATAATTTAATTCAATCTGATATCTATTTTTCTACTTCCCAAAATAAACATATTAAATTAATTAAATTCTCAATTAAATAATTTTCTTAATTCAATTCTAATTCCGTTAAAATCATGACGGTTTTACTGTAAAAGAATATATGAGAAAATATATTTAATATTTCTATATTCAACAGGTTCACTATGACCAAATAATTTATTTTCATTTTCAAATTTCATTTAATTCAAAAATCATAAATTCATTTCTAGGTCATTTTCATTTTTGGAGAAAATCATATTCATTTCCAAATGTTTCCCATTTCTCCAACTTTACCATTTATATCCATTTTTTCTCATTTGATTCAATATGCAATTCATTTCTGGTTTCAACGAGCTAGCGGAGGAACTGATTGGACATATGCAATTAGGGCTGAAATTATTTATAATTAAATTTCAGCTTTTCGCCTATTAATTATAAACTCATTTAGTCATGAAGTTATTCCACTATAGCATCGTGATTGAGTTTTCCCCAATGGTATACCATTACGAAAGCAACTCGATCAGTGCTTGTCCAATGACCTATCATAAGTGTGTTACCCTCATAGGATATCCTTAATCTTTTTGGGATAAATCCGCTCTCTGAATATGATCATATTTTATCTCATGGTAATCATTACACCTCCTTCATGAAAAGTCAATTACTATCAAATAGTAATCAAATCATTTATTACAAAGACAAATAACTCGTGGTCACGTTTACTTTTCATCAAAGATGTAATGTCAATGAGATAATATCATTTACTCATATCTCGGGCTATGACTTCCACTATTGTGAATAACACTACATACTGCAGAAGTTGTATACCCAATGTTTTACTTACATATCACGCATACATAGTCCATCATCTACTTAGGATTAAGGTATGTTGCACTTTAAACGTCACAAGTGAATAAATCCATAAACGAATTTAGGATCTATTTTTCTTGGGTCCAATCAAATGTACTGTCAGTCCAATTAGTCACATCTATGTTTGTATCTTCTGGAGTCATCCGCTTTGATGCCCAAGACAAGGTCTCTCCCCAATTAGACCTGATAGACGGCATATTAGTCTTTCAATTAGTTTGCTCATTTTCGATTAGACTAATGACATGTTTAGGTTCGTCTACTAATATAATTTGTTTTTCTGTATTACGATCCAACCACATAATACCGCTTATTATTTGTTTAAACATTAGATAACCAGTGAGCCAATATTTGTTTTTATTTTACTTTGCAACACATGAGGACAATTATACAAAGTATATTAATGTAATCCATGAATTATTTTATTAACCAATCTGTTCGAAAAATTATAAGTGTATATAGATGAAAATACTACACTTAAGGCACCAGATCCAACAGCATCCCACTTGCCCTAGTGAAGTAGATGAGTCATATTTTGTATTCCCATACTCTCCATATGTTTCTCAAAACTCCTAGCTAGTACAGTCTCGGTAAACAAGTCTGCAAGGTTGTCCTTGGATATGACCTTGACTACATCCACGATTCCATCTACAACTACCTCCTTATAATATAATACTTCCAATCAATATGTTTTGTCCTCTTGTGGTTTCTCATCTCCTTGGTTTAGCTATTGCCACATTGTTGTCATAATACAGTGTAATAGTTTTTCCTATACCAAAAATGACTTCAATATCTGTAAGGAACTTTTGAAGACATATTGCTTCTTTGGTAACCTCAGAAGCAGCCACGTGTTTGGTAATTCAGGTTGGGTTGAGGGCATTACACAGGTATTATATACCAGTTGATGTTTTAAAGTCTTAGTAGGACAACCTATTAGAATAAATGAAAGCAATGCATGTCTAAAGCGAGGTAGATCAATTGGTTCCAAAGGTTGAATTTCTCATAAAATAAAATAAGAAATCAAAATGGTCATATAGTGGAGGCAAGTGCTTAAGAAAATATCAAAGATATAACTAATCATTAAAACTTCAGAAAAGATTCAAGCACCTGAAGATGGAAATAGTGAAAATAAAGAGATCTTAATAAGTTATGTCAAGAAAATATGAAACTAAAATAAAAGGTTGTCGACAATGCTTTTGCATGCAATACTATTTCAAATAATGAAAGGAAAAGGAGGACCTTAAATAAATTTGTCGAGAAATATTGACATAGATTAGATTGGTCAAAATGGAAAGACACAATTCAACTAGAATGCACTTTCGAATCCTGAAGTTTTTGGACCAGTAGTCCAAACATCTAAAGGTTCAAAGCCAATAGGGTACAAATGAGTAGTTTTCTGATAAAGAAATTTTCACTATGTCCTGGCATTGATATGAAAAATATAATATTTTTTATGACGAATGTAATAACCTTTAAATATCTTATTAGTCTGACAATTCATGAGAATTTGATATGCTTCTAATTGTTGTTATTATAGCCTTTTATACGAATCATTATGTAGTGAAGTTTTTATATTAAAATCCTTAAAAGATTTAGAAAGCTAGAAGCAAATAAAAATTCCCAATAAATTGTTCAATACATTTGAGTAAATTTTTATATGAACTAGAAATTTTTTGAACACATGTCTTTTTTTTATATAAAATGATCATGATCAAAGTTTGCTATAATTATTGTTGAAACTCCTGAAGAGATCAAAATATATTTTCTCAAAATTCTTATTTACTCATGAGTACTTTTAGAAAAATGATGATATGAAAATTAGCAAATCTGCTCAAGTGATCATTTGAAAAACTAGTGTTCAAGAATGAAATACGTAGAATCTAAGATATTATGTGATGTTATCATGAAGGGGAGTAAATACATTATACTATTTTTCTCTTAATTGAGGTTTTGCCCCACTAGATTTTTCGAATAAGGTTTTTAATGAAGCAACATGTTATACATGTTATAAATATGTATTCTCTTTTTTCTTCACTAAGAATTTTTTTCCCACAAGGTTTTTATCTTAATAAGATTTTAATGAGACATATTATCTTTTGATAGACATCCAATGGAGAGTGTCATAAATATTTTTTTATTATAAAGTGAATATCCATTAGAATAAGAAATTTAATATGCTTTAGGACTCCGATGTCCATTAGGAGTAAATATAAAATTTGGAGAAGCATTGTAAATATTCATAATGATAAATAAAATACTTATTTCTCTCATAATCTCCTCCTATTCCTTGTTTCTTTACTTTCTTGGGTAAAATACAAAAATGGTGTCTAAACTATTGACTTTGTTCTATTTTGGTCACTTAAGTATTAATTTTTTCAATTTCGTCACTAAACTTTTTGAAATTAAATATTTTAGTCACTCTCCCACTAGTTGTCGTTAGATGATTGATGGAAAACTGGCGTGGATTCTTTTTATTGGTTTAATAACAAATTTAACCTTTTAATGTTTACACATTCTATTAATTTGATCCTAAATTTTTTTTTTTAAAAAAAAGATCAACAATTTTAACCTCCAATATTTACAAAATTTATCTTTTAAGTTCAATATTCAGAAAAGCAAATTACTAAACAAATTTCATAAAAAAATTTGATATATAAAAATATTATTTTATTTAATATAATAATTAAAAACCCATTACCAAAATACATTTTCCCTAAATTTTGATTTAAAACATTTTAAATTAAATTATAAACTTCAATTTTGACATTTTATTTTTACTTTTGTTAAATTTATTAATCACAATTACATCTTCATTTTAAGATTTGGTATACTTTTTAACTCTGTGTTAAGAGTAAACAAAATCATATTTTTATACATCATAATTTTTTTTTCATCAAATACTAAATTAATTCCTTAGATGCAGGCCATGGCTGCAATCTCAGTTTGTTTGAAAAAGCGGCAGTGGAAATCAAAACGTCACTATTACGGGCCGAGTAAATCCGTGGAGACTTTGCACAGTTACGCAGGCTGTAATCTTTTCTACTGGTTACACTTTACAGTCAAATGGGCAACTTCTTTGTGTTGCAAGGTCGAGCCGACATCACTCTCCATCTTCGACACTCTCAGCATGACCTTTTGGGTGCTAACCTATGACAGAATTATTAGTTAATCCTTACATTTATTAGTTAAGTTTGAGGAAGCTATGGAATGCATGCATGCTTTCTGACATGGGAAGTGAGCTACGGAGAAAATATTCGTACCTAGTGGTGAAGACAGCTACACAATAACAATCTAGAAGAGCAAAGAAGGTGGGTTGTTCAGAGTAAAAATGCTAAATTTATTGATTTTTTTTTAAAATATTGTTGAATAAACTTGTTGAGTTTTTATATATATATTTAACATCCAATTGATAAAATATGTAAATATTATAGAGTTAAATTTATTATTAAACCAATAAAATAACCCACATCAACTCTCCCATCACTTATCTAACTACAATTAAGGGGAGAGTGAATCAAATATTTAATTTCAAAAAATTTAGTGACTAAATTAGAAAAATTAATAATAAAATAATTAAAATAGAACAAAATCAGTAGTTTAATGATTATTTTTGTACTTTTTGAAATTGTTTAGCAGAATTTTCATTGTTGGATTCTAAATCCAAAACATTTGGGCTTTATCTCTCATCGATTAATGCAATTTAGCCCAAAAACAATTTGGGTTTCTTCCATAAACAATCATTAAAAAAGAAAAAGAAAAGAATCTAACAATTCCAGGTTCCGTAGAAGGTATGGGAGTCGCATAAACTTTCTTAAAAAAAAAAAAAAAAAAGACCCCCGAAAAAGACTGCTTCGCTTTCTCGAATTTTCCTTCTCCCTTTATCCCTTTCTCTAAATTTTCTTCCGATAGAAATCAATTTTGTTTTCCCCTTTTTCTTTGGGGTAAAAAGAACCTTTTTCTCATATAAATCATTGATTAGCTCGAATTTTCGATTCATTATGGTCCGTTTCTCTATTACCCTTCTCTAATATTTGATCTAATGAATCAGTTGCATGATTTTTCTTCTCTTTTTGCATTTCATTTCGATGAATTATTGTTAAATACAGACAATTATAATGGAACAGAATGTTAAAAATGCTCTTTCTGAATGTTTGTTTGGATTTTTTTAGTTTGCTTGTAAACTTTTAGGTAATTCAGATTCCTGATAATCTGCTACAGAAGTTATGGATGTTATTGTCTTGGACATAATCTTGTTTCAAGTTAAAATGATCTGGTTCAACTTTTTGCTCTCTTTTAGTATCAATATGAATTTCGGTTTTTGATTTTGCAAGCGAGTAATGTAATCCGAAAGAGTAGGTCAGTTTACAGGGTGTAGTCTAGCTCAAATCATTCAAAACTCTATCTGAAATGCAAGGCTCGAAGCTCAACTTGAGTTTGATTGAATTTTGCTTTTATAGCTGAAGCAATTTGAGATAATAGTCGAACTGGATGAGCTTACTCAATTAAAGTAAAATATAAACTCAGTTTCTATACTCAAGTTTGGATTTGAATTGAAACATTTAATAGCAATTAAAAAGAAAAAGCTCGATTAAGCTCTTCAACTACTTGAGTCAAATACTCGAATTCAGCTCTTGCACTAGCTCGAGATTTGGTCAAGCTGAATTCAAGTGTTTTCAAGCTGAGGCCAAATAGCTTTTGTAATACAAGTGTTTCTTTTGCTCTCTTAGATCTACTAAGGTTGGAGCTTAGTTTTTAGTGCTCTTAAAACCCGAAACTTGAGTGGTTTTACTTCTTGTGTATGTCACTTCTTGCTTCACTGTCTCTATCTATCTTTCTTTTCTTAATTTTGATGTTATAGGGTGTAACTGTTTTTGTTTGCTATAGTTTGTCATAGGCATCAGCTTCCTCAGTTTTGGACTCTATATTCATTTCATTTTTAAGAATCCAAATGGATCCCAATTCCCAAATGAGTCTAGTTACATTAGGTTTTAAATAGGTTTAATGCTTAGTTTTCCCAAACCACCAAATCGGGCATTAAAGTGAGTTGTTGTTAGAATGATTAGGGTAGCATCATTATTCCATCAAGCTATACAAGTTCATTGCTAGTTATAGCAGTGATATTTCTTAAATTATAGGTGATGCAAGTCACGAATGTGTTCAACCTAAAAGTGATCGAAGGACAAAATAGAGGTAACAATATCTTACATTGAACCACAGACATGCAACTTTCAGTTGAAAGATTTAGTTCCAGATAAAATTAAATTCTAAACAAGGTTTTAGGAAGTTTGCAGTAAGCTTTATTGAGCTGTCTTGCGGTTCTTTCTCTGTGTTCTGGTTCTATTTAAGTGTTGTCTGGTGTCTTGATTTTAAGAAATCTGGGATTTGAAATACTGTCTTCTTGCTTGATAAAACTATTCAGGGAAGAGAGAATGTTGCAATGGATGAGTGTAAAATAGTTAAAACTTTACATTTTCTTTTTAGGCTTTTTTCCTTTGTATTGTCATTCTTCTTTGCTTATCTGTATGTCTTTAAATGTAGGCTGCGAAGATTCTTGCCAATTTAATTGTAATGGGCTCAGGTATATTGGCTCGGGCCGTTGTTCAGGCATACCGTCAAGCACTTTCAAGTTAGTTCTTTACTGCAGTGCTATTATTCCATGTACATAATGTTAACTTTGCTTGAACATTAGGAGCTTGCTTTTAAAAATGGAACAATTGTATGGTATAATCAACCAAGCAGACTCTGCTTATTGTGAAAAGGGTTTGTTTGTTATTGCTGCTTGCTTGTTGCCGTTGTATTGTGTAGTGCAAATGGACTTTCTAGTTTCTTCAACCGTAGTGCCTTTTATATTGAGGTTGCAGCAGTTGTGGCTCTTGCAATAATAGAGTTTTGAGGTCACGGTAGTGTAAAGAGACAGGGATCAACTAGTAAAATGTGCAAAATAGAAGCTTAGAAAGATAAGACGACAACCTCGCTAGGGCTTGTCAACCTCACATGGGGTTGGGCAATAACAACAGATCATACCTGGGACTCTGATTCCAAGTAAAACATCCATTGTAAAACTAATTGTCAATAGGTGAAGGGACTCTAATATGAGTCCACAGGAAACCTTATTTAACAGATGTGGGATAACACCACTTAACACTAGTGAGCTAATTGTCTTTGATGTTGATTTGCTCACGGTGATGTCTTCGTTAAAGAAGTCCCATGAGGAAAATTGGTTTAGGATCAACATTCTATTGTTAATTTTAACAAATAACAGTAAGCTTGTTTACTCTCTTGTTTGCTTTATATGCATCAATCTTCTGAATAGTAAGTTTGTTGTAGATGCCGCCAAATCTGGTGTTACCAATGAGACACTACAAAACGCAGTCCGTAGAGGTGGCAAAGTCATGACCGAGCAAGAGGCCAGGCTGATTCTTGGTGTAAGCGAGGAGACTGCTTGGGAGGAGATATTAAAGGCTAGTTTGTGTATCTCTTTTCTTAACATTTTCTGTTATGTTTGTCTCGAGCAAGTTTTGAACTTCTCCCATTACTTAAATGCAGAAGTATGAAATTTTATTTGAGAAGAATGCCAAGAATGGGAGCTTCTACCTTCAGTCAAAGGTTCATAGGGCTAAGGAGTGCTTAGAATCTGTCTATCAAGGCAAAGCAGAGGGCAGTCCTCCGACTTGAGAACTCATCAAGGTTAGCTCATTGTACATTGGGATGCCTGCCTGAATACTAATTTTAGTCTAACGCAAATACTTGCTGCAATTTTGTGTCCTCAGTTCTCAATGTTGAATTGGTTGAGTGGTTGCAAATAATAACTTAAGGTTTCTTAAACTAATCTGTTTCCTGTGGTCGTTGCCATGCTGCTTGTTAGATTAATACAGAGTAGATTACTTCAATCTTAAAATACAAAGTCTATGTTATTCAGACTCGAATATATATACGTGTTTGATATGGATATACATTAGACATGTGCTGAACACTAGTACTTCAAGAAAAATCAAGAACATGAAGAGGCAAAATATGAGAAACTACAAGTATATAAATAATAGCTGAGTTAATTCAGTTTAGTTTGAGTGAATTATTCGTGTGTTCGACTGTCCTCTATGATTTTCCAGTATCTTTCAATTGATTCTTTAAACATTTATTTCACCCTTAATTAGTCGGAATATTTATTAGTTTAAATGTGCCAAAGGTGGTTGTATTTTAATGAAACTTCAATTTTAATCCCGCACAAGACATTGAGCATTTGTACTAATTTCGATTTTGCAGTCTTAGTTCTACTGATGGAGTAATTATAAAAATGGCATAATCGAACCATCTCTTCTGACTCTTTCTTTTTCTTTGTAGAAGTGCTTGATTTTTTAAATAATAATAATAATAATAATAAAAGTTTTTCATATTTTCAATAAATAAAAATTCCAAGATTATGAAAAAAATAAAGAGTCTTTAAAACTTCAAAAATTTTAAATTAAATTCTAAAAAATGTGTATTCTGTGAATGATAATAGAGTTCTAAGTATTAGCCATTCGTATGAAACCAAATTTGAATAAATATTTTTTTTTAATTCAACTTAAATCAGTTGTATATCGAAAACGTATTTTGGAGGATCTTAACGAGGAAAGTGGAAACTAAGTTAGTGCTCCTTAAGCTATGTATCTTTTGAGAATAATCTAAACGTATTTTCTTTTATCTATACAAATAATTTATACTACTATTATTTAAGCACGTGATTGAATTAGTGTTACAAATTAACTCAATGAAGTTACTAATATAACCTTACATATTTTAAATAAGTTATATTATTATGATCTTTTTCTTAATTTTAAAAAGTTACCAATATTGAGATTTAAACTCATTCTAGGAGTTCACTTTAACCGTAACTTTGAATATCATAACACAAATTGTTTTATCCAATATCTATTTATATTATTATTTAAGTGTGTGACTAAATTAGTATTACAAGTCAATTCGACAATAACTCGATCATTGAAATTATTAAAATAACCTTACGTATTTTCAATAGGTTATATTATCACGAGAATTGATTCAAAGCTTATTTTAAAAAACCAATAAAGAAGTTAGAAATGTTGATATCATGTCCTAAAATATCTTCTTTATCATTTTAATTGAAACTTTTTTTATTATATATTTTTTACATTTCAATGTTATTACACATTGTTTCGTACGAATTAGATATATATTGATAATGTCATTGATTGAGTTGATGTTAAAAGTTAACACAATATCAACTCAAGAAAAATGAAAATACTATGATAAAAAGTTGCAGTGTGTTTAATATTCTTAATTAATGTATTTACCTATTTAAATTTCTTTTTACTTACAATTTAAATTAATTTTTTATTTTAATTTTCTACATATTTCATATATTGTTATTAGTTTCAAAATAAAGTTTTATTATTTATTATATGTTATTTTTAAATGCATACTTATATTCAAAATACATTATATTCATATACATGCACATGCGATAAAATTTTTAGTATATACTAATAAAACTTTCTCACTTGTAGTTTATAAATTAAGACTAACATTATGTTTCGTTGGGGAAATGGAATAAGGATTTCCCTTGTTCACAATTGAACAGTAAACCAACAGTGTGAGCAATTCAACGGAATACCATTTCAGTTCTATTTGTTAAAAAAACTAAATATGAATCCAGTGCCTCCCCATATAATTTCAATGTGATGGAGATAAGGAATAACTTAACTTTTTTTCTTACCAATATACGTTTCAAAAATTTATAATTTTTCAAGCATAAATATAACATTAAAAAAAAAAGGAGCAGTCATTGTTTTCTCACTTTTTCTGCAAAACTCATTCACTCTTCATCTTTCTCTGTGAAAATTTGAATTCATAAATTTAAGGAGAGTAAAGTTGAAAGCACCAAGGTTAATTTGTAGATGGTTTTCAATTTCCAAGGGGAGATGCAAAGTGTTGAGGTAGTTTTTTAGCATTGCCTTAATCAGTCCTGGACCAGTGCTAATCGGATGTGTTTGTCATGTCATTTTTTTGTTCTTTCTTTGAATATATTGGCATTCTCGTAGGAAAATATTCTCAGTTTTTCCAATTCATCAAGTTGTAACATTCGTTTTTCCCTAGCATGTTTCAGATCTAGATTGAGTTCCTTGAAAGCCCAATAAGCTCTATGCTCAAGCTCCAATGGTAGGTGGTGAGTTTCCTCTTGCTGCTCCAATCTTAACAGATGATTTGCCACCTAGTTTTCCACCCTCTTTCTATCCTGAATCTCAAGATTAAATTCTTGAAGTAAGAGTATCCATCGAATTAATTTTGGCTTTGCATCTTTTTTTGTGAGCAAATATTTAATGGTCGAGTGATCAATATAAACTGTCACCTTAACCCCTACAAAATAAAAACGAAATTTATCAAAGGCAAATACAATAGCAAGTAACTCTTTTTCTGTTACCTTATAGTTTAACTGTGCTTTTATCAAGGTTCAACTTGCATAATATATGGAATGAAAAATTTTGTTCCTTCGTTGCCCCATCACAACTCCTACTGGGAAGTCGCTTGCATCACACATCAACTCAAAAGGAGAACTCCAATCTGGTGTAATAATAATTGGTGTTGAGGTTAATCAGCTTTTCAAATCGTCAAAAGCTTTCAAACACTCATCATCAAAGTTGAATGTTGTATCTTTATCCAACAATTTGGATAGAAGTTTGGAGATTTTAGAGAGTCTTTGATGAACCTCCAATAGAACTCAGCATGTCCCGGAAAACTCCTAATGGCTTTTACACATATAGGTGGAAGGAGCTTCTTGATAACATCTATTTTTTCTTTGTCAACTTTTATTCATTGTCTTGTTATTTTATGCCACATAATGATACATTTCCTTACCATGAAATGACATTTCTTCCAGTTGAGGACAAGGTTTGTTTCTTCGCCTCGTTTCAGTACTTTGGCCAAATTATCTAAGCAATCATCATAAGAATCCCCGAACACTGACAAGTCATTCATAAAAACTTCCAAAATTCTTCAACCATGTCAGTAAATATAGCCATCATTCATATTTGAAAAGTCGCAAGTGCATTGCACAAACCAAAAGGTATCGCTGAAAAGTAAACGTACCATACGAGCAAGCGAAAGTGGTTTTGTGTTGATCTTTCTGATCTACAATTCTCTGGTTGTACCCTGAATATCCGTCTAAGAAACAATAGTAGCCTTGCCTTGCAAGTTTGTCTAACATTTGATTCAAGAATAGCAACAAAAAACGGTCCTTCCAAGTTGCTTTATTTAACTTTCTGTGATTTATACAAATTTTCCAGCCAATAATTGACATTGTCGGAATCAGCTCATTGTTTTCATTCTCCAAAACTGTAGTACCTCCTTTCTTTGGCACACTGGACTGGACTTAACCAGGAACTGTCAGAGATGAGATAAATAATCCCTACATCTAACCATTTGATCATTTGCTTCTTAACCACTTCTTTCATGATCGAGTTTAGCCTTCTTTGTCCATCAACTGTTCCCCTTTTGTCATCTTTTAATAGAATTTTATGCATGCAGAGAGAATGGCTCATGCCTCAAATATCTGCTATAGTCCACCTAGTTGCCATTTTGAATTTTTTCAAAACCTCAAGAAATTGTTCTTCTTGAGTTTCAATCAACTCGGCTAAAATGATCACAGGTAAAGTAGAAGAGTTTCCTAAATAAACATATTTAAGATATGATGGTAATACCTTTAAATCCAACTTGGGTGGTTCTTCAATCGACGTCTTTGGTTGTGTGTACTCGCGAGATGCTAACTCCAATAATTCAAATCGAGATTTGAAGTGAATCCCTTCGGCTTAGCTTCTATCACAGCCAGATCTTTATCATCTTCATCGTCACTTGGCAGGTCTGATGCTAAAATTTGTTCCAACAGGTCATTCGTAGGGACTAATGACTATATCGGTCATAGCAGAAATTTTTCACCTGCATCAGGAAATATCATGACTTTGAATACATTAAAGCTTACCTAATCGTCTTGAACTCGTATGGTGAGTTCTCCTTTCTAGACATCGATTAATGTTCTACTAGTTGCCAAGAACGACCTTCCCAAGATGATAGGTGTAAGACCCAATTATTGCCCGGGCCCAAAATAAACCAAATGGCCCAAACCTAAAACTGGGCCCGATTACAACCCTAGCCCAAAACAGATTAACTCAACACAAAAAAAAATCAAATTTTTTACCCTAGGTGCAGCCTTCTGGCGATTGTCACCAGCGCAAGAAGCGCACCTGCCCTCTGCCCACCTGCCCTCTGCACCGCCTATGACCTGCACACAGAGAAGAAGAAGCAGAAAATTGAAACAGAAGATATTGTATTTCTTTTTTCATTTGTCTATATAAGCTCGAAAACAAACAAATGTAAGGGGGGACGATTTTATTGAATAAGAACAGATTAAAAACAAAGAAGCAGGGAAATCAAACAAAACAAAATCGAAAGAAACAGTTTTTTTAATGTTCAAAAGGTTGCCTTGTTACCCCTTTTTTTTTCTTCTTTCGCTTTACTGTTCATTTGGGCTTTTATTTTACAAATCTATTTTGATACATATAAAAAAAAAACAAAGTCAAAACACAAATACTAGCAGAGATCGTTATATTTCTACTTTTTCTTAAACTCCTTTTTTTACATATGTATATATACTAATAAAAATAAAAGAGAAAGGGTCTTACCGGAGTTACCCCGTAGCCGCGTCATCGCCCCGTGGTCCATCGACGGAGGTTTCTCTCCACGATCGGATCAAGTCCTATTTCATGTTTTCTTCTTTTTTGCGATTTGGCCCTGTTATCTCTATTTCATTCTAATTTGATCCGCGCCTCAGCCAAGCGAAACGTTGCGCATTATGAACTGGGTTATTTTCCGACTTAGTCCCTCTACCTTTTAGCGCATTACAATAAGGTCCTCCCTTCTCTTTTTATTTTCAATCTGACCTCAATATTCCGTTCTGATTCAATTTTAGTCCCTTTTCTGCTACTTTCACCTATTTATTATTTAATTAATCGTTTTAACATTATTACTACATTGCACTTAGTATTATATTATGTTATATTATTATTACCTTATTATTATTATTATTAGTATTAGTATTATTATTATTTAATATCTTTATTATTGGTATTATTATATTATTTATATATGCATACATATATATTTTATTATTATTATTTATTAATTACCATTACCGTTACTATTATCATTTTATTCTTTTCGTTATTATTACTTCTTATTTCCATCATTTTATTTTTATCACTTTTTTTATTATTATTATTCTTAATATGATTGTTGTTACTATTATTATACTATCTTTTACTATTCGTTTTTTAATTTCCATTATAAATATATTATTATTATTATTTCAATTATTATAGTATTTTGCTATTTTATGCATATCTATTATTATTATTATTTATTTTACATATTATTTATTCATTTTCTCATTTCCTATTAATTTTTCTTATGTATTAAATATATTTAGCTTGCTTATTATCTTCTTTCCTTTTTTAGCTTATTCATTCTATTTATTTACTTCATTTTTGCCCTCTATGTTGTCACTCGCATTAACGCATTTCTTACTATTTTGCTACACGCATTCATTTTTTACATTTTATTACAAACTTGTGTTATATTAACTTTTACCTGATACAAAATTGATTTCTTTCATAAAAGCAATATTTCGTATTTAGAGATTCGGGAGAATTGTGCCCTAACTTACTGGGTTTCGATTTTTCTCTTTTAATCAAAATAGCGAAATATCCTTTTAAAATAAAAAAGTTTTGAATAAAAAGAAAGCTATTTCTCGAGAATTCGAGATGTGTCCTAACGTATTGGATGTGACATTTTGCTACCTCGGGAAAAGATTTCTTAAAATAAAGGCAATGTTCCGTATTTGGAATTTCGAGAAATTGAGTCCTAACTTACTGAGTTTCGGTTTTTCATCTGACAAATAACGGAATATCCTCCTCAAACTTAAATCCGAATTTTAAAGCCAAGAGACAAGCTCAGTTTCGGGAGTCCAAAATGTTGTGCCCTAACTTACTGAGTATGACATTTTATCCCTTCGAAATAGGAGGGTCTTATCATCCATTCTCGATTTGTTCAAGTTTTTTTTAAAAATAAAAGAGGATCGTATTTTTGAATCTTTTCGAATTTTCGACATTTAGACATTAGAGAATCAATTAGGTACCAATTTTGGGCGTATTGAGGGTGCTAACTCTTCCTCGTGTGTAACCGACTCTAGAACTCATTTTCTGAATTTCGTAGACCAAAATCGTCGTTTTGATAAATCAAGCTGTTTATTAAAAACAACCACTTTTCGAGGTGACCCGATCACACCTCAGCAAAAAGGATTGGTGGCGACTCCCATTTTTATTTTCGTATTCAAAACCAAAGTTGATCCCCGTTTTCAAAAAAATGGTTTCGACAATAGGGACTTCTTTATTTGCTTCAAAATCTAAAATAATAAAGTTAACTGAGAAATAAATTTATCCACACGTACCAGTACATCTTCGATCTTCCCTTTCAGATGGGCTAATGATTTGTTTGCCAATTGAAGTGTAACCGTCGTCGATCTAATCTCACCAATACCCGATCACTTAGACACAGACATGGACATCAAATTGAGATTTGTTCCCAAATCACATAATGTCATTCTACAATAAGAGTCTCTAATGTTGCCTAGAATGGTGAAACTCCCTGGATCTTTCATTTTGGGGGGCAGTTTGTTTGCAAGAATGCATTGCAGTGTTTTATCAATGCCACTGTCTCAAATTCCCCCAAACCTCTTAAAAATTATTTCCTTCATGAATTTGACATAATTCGGCATTTGCTCCAAAGCTTCCACAAGATGGATGTTGATATGTAGTTGTTTAAGCACGTCTAAAAAGTTCTTAAATTGAACATCTTGTTTCTGCTTCTGGAATCTTTGAGGATAATGAGGTGGTGGAATCTTAACTTTAACCAGATAGCTTTTTTTTGGTAATGCTTCTGCAGTTGTCGTAGGTGTTGAACTTTTAGGACTAACTTGTTGCAGCAACCTCTTATTAGAAATCGCGAAATTTGACTTTTATAAAGTGGGAATTTTAATATTCAATTAATTTTCCTCTTTTTTCTAAGCAACAACAGGCTCATATTCAACCTTAACAACTTTGGGTTCCAACGTCTTTCCACTCCTCAATGTGACAACTTTGTAATGCTCTTTGCTTTTACTTCTTGGATTTTCAGTATCACTTGGCAAAGCACCTTGGGGTTTTCTTTGAAGTTTGTTTGCCAGCTGTCCCATCCAATTCTCCAAATTTCTCAAAGCTACATCATTCTTTTCCATATATGCTTTCAATAAATTCTCCAGATTATAGGAAGATTTGGCTTGCGAAGGTTTCTAATCTTGTTGAGAAAATCATGGCGGATGATTTAGGCGAGCTTGCATATAAGAGTTTCCAGGACCAGTCTCTTGATTACTCTATGAGAAATTCGGATGATTTTGCTGTGAAGGATTGTAGAAATTTGACTGCGAACCTGGGCCACTCCTATTCTGATTTTGGTTTCCTATGCAATAGATGGATTATGGATTTGATAGGCAATTTTCGAACACATAATTATATCTATAATATACACATGAAATGTTCTTAAATTGACTCAGATGTTGTCTTATCATATTACCATTGAAACCATTAGCAGTTATGTTCTTAAGCATAGTAGATATAAAAGATACTTGAGGTGCCAAAGAAATAAGTGCATCAACTTCATGTACTCCTATCACTCTTCTTCCTATGGCTATTTGATTAGTCGGCCACTTCGTAAGCTTCATTGTACAACTTAGAAAGAAGATCTCTATTAGCTGAAACGTCCACCACCATTCTTGAATGTATATTAAGACCATTGTAGAAAGTCTCCAACTAAATGCAATGTGGAATACCATGGTGTAGGTACTTTCGCAATAACTTTTTGAACCACTCTTATGCCTCATATAGAGATTCATCATCAAGTTATTGAAATGTAGTGATCTTATTTTGAAGCTTGGCATTCTTTACTAGAAGGAAAATATTTCATCAAGAATCGTTTAGCCAATTCTTGCCATGCGGTTACCGAGTTAAACGGTAAAGAATTCAATCATGCTCGTGCTCTGTCCCTCAACGAGTATAGGAAAAACTTCAATCGTAAAGCATCTTCGGTCATCCGGCCAATTTGAAGGAGTCGTTTACTTTCATAAATAAGCGAAGATATGCAGATATGGATCTTTAGTAGGCATCCCACTAAATTGGCCCACAGTTTGCAGCATCTAGAACATTATTTGCTTTAATTCAAATTGTGGTGCCTCAATTTCGGGTCTCAAAATTCTTGGATTAAGTTCATTGAAAAGAGGCACAACATATTGGCGTATGGCATGATATCTGTTATCAGCAACAGGTCGATAAAAGTAGATGTCTGGTAGAAACAATTGAGATGTAAACTTGTTAGAGTTATGTGACTCAAATTACTATTAAATAAAATAAGATATTACTTTCAAGTCAAGTTAAACAAAATATAGTTTCTTTCTAGAAGATTTAATATTTATTAGTATAATATATATTTATCATTTATTAATATAATTTATTTGACCTACGAAATTAGCTTATAAATAGGCTATTTTACAACATTAGAAAACATACTCATTAAAAAGATTAGAACTCATAACACTTTTGGAGAATTTTGTGTTTATGTTTTGAGGGTTTTTTGTTTTTCGAGTTTCGGGGTTTAGTTTTATCTGCATCTTTTGTATTCTTCAATCTTTTTTCATTATAGTAAAATTATATTTTTTATCCTCTTTGGATGGGTTTTTCTACGTTAAATTTGTGTGTTCAATTTCTCAATTTCTTTCGCTATTTTTTACTTGTCCGTTGCTTAATTGGGTCGATCTCTAACAAAACTAGTTTATTTTTCTTCTTTACCAAAAAAATTAAACTAATTAAAAGAAATAACACGACAAAACATTAGGTATGTGAATGATTTATGCATTAACTTTCCTTTTAACAATTTGGAATGATTTATCAACTTAATAGCTCAACTTAAAATGATTTTTCAAATGCTCTTGTAGATGAATATGATATGAATTTAATTATTTAATTCACTTTATAAATGTATAAATGAATCTAGAGAATGTATAATAATTGTTGTTAAAAAAATTACGAATTGCAAAATTAGATTTTTTAGGGCTCAAAACAAGGTGATATTATTTCTTTTTTGAAAAAGTCCAAATTTACTAAACCGCCGAACTGAACCAAACCGTAATTATTGATTTTGGATATTTTGATTTTTATTCCATATGATTGAAAATCAAATAGAGTGATTCAGTTAAATTTTTAGACAAAAATTGAACTGAACCGAATACACCCCTTGCACCAACGACTAGCCAATGGACAATGTTTCCGCCGATGTGATCGAAATTAGGTAAAACAGAACTAGTGTGATTGATACGGACTAAAATTTTAGCTGATGTGAACAAGAGAGTTGATTGCACTGATTTATTACTGGAACGATACACACCAACCAAAACGACTAGAACTGGTGTAGAACCGACATTGATTTAAGTTCCTCCTCCTATGTTATGAGCTTGTTGAATCTACTCTCCAGATTTGAGAGTTTGTTTATAGAAAAATAAAACGGTAAACTATAAAAGGGTCACTCAATTATGCTTTTTGTTCTATTTTGGTCACTCAATTATTTATTATTTTTGAATTAGTCACTAAAATTTTCAAAACTAAATATTTTAGTCAATCTGAGCTGATGTGGACCTTTTTTATTGGTCTAGTAACAAAATGAGCCCATTGATTGTTACACATGTTATCAGTTTGATCTTAAATATAAAAAAATTCAACAAATTTAGCCCTTAATGTTAACAAAAATTTTCATTTTAGTTTTAATTCTAAAAAATTCATAAATTTGGCCGTCAACATTTACAAAATTATTAATTTAGTCCTAACTCTAAAAATAAAAATTATTTTTAGCCCTTTATAACCCATTGACTAACTAATGCTCCCAACAGGGCTGGACCGGGCAATTTTTTTAAAAAATGAAAGGTTTTGATACCATTTTTTTTATTAGATTTGATTTATGATTTATCTCTGAGCTTATGTACTAATGTATATTTACATACATGTTGAGATTACAATATAGAAGAAAAAAGAAGGAACAAATTTTCCTTTAATAAATTATTAAATTAAGAAGATAGAAAATTAGGGAAATAACCTTTGAGGGGTGAAAGGGAATTAGTATAGAGGCGATAGAATGGGACTAGTAGTGATAAATTTTAGAGTTTTTTTAATTTAATCAACATTAAATATGTATAGAGGGTAATTTCGTAAATAACTTGGAGCGAGGTGGGGTGATTTCATTCTAAACTCGACCTTGACCCAACCCTACTATTTTTAAAAATTAGCCCGTCCCAACCCTCGACTACAAGAAAAAAACCTGTTTAGGTAATAATGCAGTCAATTATTCCAGATAAGTTCAAAATCAATTGGTTTGGTCCAATGTGAAGCCTAAATTATAGTAAAAGAAATTGTTGCAAGTGACTTGAAAAAGGGTAATCTTTTTCTTATTTTAATACATCACATGATTTAGCCGATGGGTTATAAAAGGATAAAAATGAATGTTTTTTAATTTTTAGAGTTAGGACTAAATTGATAGAATTGTAAATGTTGAGAGCCAAATTTATTGATTTTTTTATATTTAAGATCAAATTGATAAAATATGTAAATATTAGAGGGCTACTTTTATTACTAGACCAATAAAAAAACCCATATTAGCTCAAATGATTAAAATATTTAATTTCGAAAAGTTTAGTGACTAAATTGAAAAAGTTAATAATTAGATAACTAAAATATAACAAAAAAACATAGTTGGAAGACTGTTTTATATTTACCCAAAAAATCTAAATATAACATAATAATAAATAATAATAAACTTAAATGCTATATTAATTTTATAACATAATAATAAAAAAACAAAACCCCTTAATATTCTGCGTGTAAGTTGCGCTGTCTTATTTTATTCCATTCTTTCTTTTCTCTCTAAATCTCAATTTTTTTTTTTTTAAAAAAGAGAAAATAATAAAAAGAACCAAACCGAACAAATCAAACGAAGCTAATGTATTCATAAATTTTCTCTCATTTTCTCACACTTTCTCATTTGTTTACCGCTATATTTCTTTAAGCACCAAATTTGCATTTCGTGGGAGGAAGAACCCTTCGCGCTTTTTCCTCTCTCCCATACCCCACCCCACCCATCTTCTCTCTCTCTGTCTCTCTTTTTCATTTTTCTTCTAGCACCGACGATCAATTTTGTATCAGATCTGCGGTTTCAATTTTGATTCAATCAGGTTCTGGCTTTGTTTATCTTGTTTATTATACTCGTTCTTCTTTTTTCTCACATTCGGATCTGCTTCATTTATTTATTACATTATTGATTTGGAGTTCCATTTGGTTATTATTTATTTATTAATTTTAGACGTCTATTTTTTAAACTTTCTCCGTGTTTCGCTCAATTATCATTTTGATTATGTTTTCCTCTTCTTGAAATTGATAATGGTTGTAAAGGTTTCTCGTTTCTCTTTCTGGTTGAATGATTTGAGTTTTGTTTCTAATTATTGTAAGTTACACTTAAATATATATATATTTATTTATTTTGTTTTTGCTTGCAAAGATTCTTATTGCGCGATTACAAGATTTAGGGATCTGTTAAAAATATTTTTTGAAATTTTAGAATTTTTATCCCGATTAGCTTCTTTACTTGCCTCTAAATGATCTTTATTTTTTCTTTGAATTCTTTTAATAATAAATTTTGTTCATGTGTATCTAATTTTATTCCATTGTGGTCTTGAAAATGGTTCAAGATCTGATCTTTCTTTCTGTTGTTTTTTCTCTAATGCGGCAGGGCTGCTTCATTGTGAACGCAGGCAACGATGAAGAAGGCCTTAGGCCAAACTGTTAGAGACCTGTAAGTTCGTTATTAGATACAAATTCCCCCTATCTAATTAACATTTTTGAATTGTTTGAATATTTAACAGTGTAAAGCAATCTCTTCGTAACAAAATTATACTCTGAAGAATGATCCTTGCGAGTTTTGTCTTTTGTGAATATATATATATTTATTGTAGTCGTGCGTCTTGGTATTTGCTATATAACCAGTGCTAAATGATTTATTATTCTTTGTTCCTGCAGTAAGAGAGGAGTTAATAAGAAAGTTCTTAAAGTTCCTGGAATAGAGCAGAAGGTAAGAATATTGTTAGAAAGTTCACTGTGCATACGAGTACCTAATAATCAATTGTTGCATAATTGTAAACATCTATGGTTGTTTCTTGTAGAATTAGGTTTCCCTTTGGCTAGGGGTTTAATAGACTATCTAGATATTGTTCAGTCGATCTGATATGTTTTCTGAGATATTAAACTATGAATGTGATTTTTACTTTGATTGGCATCATAGTTGCCAAAAAGTAAGGGACTTTAACTATTATCTATTAAAATGCTATTATGATTTCGTAATGTTGCATACCCTTGTATGGAAGAGAAGTAGGAAATGGGATTAAAAGTGGAATCCAGCTTTATTTTTTTGGTGAAGTTGTGGAGGTCCGGAGGGTTAATGCTCATGTCTACATTATGGTGAGGTGGCAATGAGTGGAAAAATGCTCTTGTTTTCAGAAAGAGAAACTGTAGCTTGATTTATTTTTTGTTATACGAGGGCTGATTTACTACCAGCCAGAGGCCTCTGCTTATTCCCCTTCTCAACGAAGCGCTACTAGAAATGGAGAATTCTGAAAAGTGGTTATATGATTTGGAAAACAAGCTTACTTATATTCGGTGTTGAGCTTCCTGTGGTTTGAGCCTCTTAAGTGAACGTTTGGATGGAAGGGTACTAAGAGGACAGATTCTTACATTTGTTCTAGTACCCAAATTTTCTATGTAAACTACTTCTGAAGTTAGGCTAACTTCTAATGCTGGTTGTGCTGAATCTTGATAGAATATAGTGGATCCAACTCTTCCATTTTATTTTCGTTTGGTAAGAGGAGATTGTACTTAAATGTATAAAGTAAAAATAGTTTTATTTAACAACAGCAATCACTATGCAACAACATAAGAATATCACCTGGAATATAATTAAAACTTTGTTTATCTACTTGAATTAGTAATACATTTTTAACTTGTCTTTAGGTTCTTGATGCCACCAGCAATGAGCCCTGGGGTCCTCATGGGTCACTTCTTGCAGATATTGCAATGGCTACTAGAAACTAGTAAGCTTGAGAGAAATTATGTTTGATTTTCATCTTATTTGTTACAGCTAAATTTATTTTGCAAATCTCCATGCAGTCATGAATACCAGATAATCATGGCAGTAATCTGGAAACGTATAAGTGACACTGGAAAGAATTGGCGTCATGTCTACAAGGTCAGCATTATGTTGAAGGGTTAATTGTATTAGTGTCAGTTTGTTCTCTCTACAACTGAAAAAAGTGTTCGTCTAAATACTCATGTAATTGTAAAAGTTTTATCCTTTCACTAAATCTCCTTCAATTCTGCATGGTCATTGTGTTGGGGTGTGGTACATTTTTTGTGCACTATATTTTGCTTTGTGTTTTCTGTATATATTTTACTTTTCCTCCAATTCCTCCCGACATTAAAATATATCATTGAACTAAGGTATTTTCTTTATTGAGCCTCAGGGTTTGACTGTTTTGGAGTACCTTGTTGCCCATGGATCAGAGCGTGTCATAGATGACATAAGAGAACACGCATATCAAATATCAGTAATTGCTGTTTCTTATGACATTATTTTATGCAGTGTTGATAACTCTATCTGTGGCTCACTGTGTTTAAAACTTTTGGTCTAATTAATATTCTATCTCATGTTACAGAGTTTGTCCGACTTTCAGTACATTGATTCCAGTGGAAGGGACCAGGGTAGCAATATTCGAAAAAAATCTCAGAGCCTTGTGGTTCTTGTAAATGATAAAGAAAGGATAATTGAAGTAAGACAGAAGGCTGCAGCCAACAAGGGCAAGTGAGTCTGCAAAAATGGCTTTATGTTTTAATCTCCTTGCTGTTTTCAACATATGACCAGCATGTACAAAATTGATGAGCATGCATAATTTCATGAGTACTTGTGTGTTAGAGCATAGATGCTTTCAACATGACAAGTATGTGTGAAAGAGCATGCCCATATGCATACCTTTTATTTTGCAAAATTGACTTGAGAATAATTAAAATTGTTTTTTTCTCCTAAGCTGCTGGTATATTTTCGCCATTTATGGCAGTTTCTTGAGATTTTACTTGTTCACCCATTTAGTGGTGAAAATAAAATAATTAGTCTAGTCTTGCCAAATCTACCATAATATGGACATGGTGGACTATCTCTGGTTTCCCATTAAAATTTTGAATTTATTTTCTGCAGCCATGGTCCTATATCTTTACTCTAATAGATAATATAGGTAGCATATGGTATTAAGCTTATATAAATGATATTTTGCCTTTTCTAATTGAGTTCCATTTCTCTTAAGTTCTAATGACATTTCTTGCGTACGATTACAGGTATCCGTGTGATTTAATTTCTTGTCTCGAATAATTTGCCTTGGAAATTCATTTTAGAATATGAGAATATAAATTAATGGAAATGTAGAATTCTTCCGTAACGTATAACTGTTTGTTTTTCAGGTTTCGGAGCACATCAACAGGTGGAATGAATAGGGCAGGTTCGGGGGGACAGGGGGACAGATATGATTATGATTATCAATATGGTTATAGAGATGATGATCGGTATGGTAGATATTCAGATTCAAACAGTCGTGATGGAGATCGCTACAGCAGAGATAATGAAGATCGCTATGGCAGGGATGGTTACAGGGATGATGACTACAAAGGTAGAAGTACAAGTGTTGATGGTGATCAATATGGCACCAGAAGTAGGAGCTCTGATAGAGACCGTGCTTTTGATGATGATGGTGATTCATCACGGTATGCTTTTATTTCCTTTTGATACCTTTATATGGCTATGTTCTTTTTAAGAGGCATATTAATATTGTTGATTCGATTATTTTTTTTCTTGATTATTTGTTGAAGTAAATATCTTTCTTGTTCTGGATTGCAATTTACATGGTGGAAGTTGAATATTTAATAAGTTCTTTTGCACGAGATTAGGTAATTTTCTGCATACATGGTGTGCATTAATTAGTAATTTTCTGCATAAAGTTTCTTTCTTCATGAGCTTTTGGGTGTTGGTTCAGTCATTGATGTTCTATTTAGTAATTTTCATGACCCCCCTCCTTGAATCTTAAGTATGGTGCCTTTACCTTCATGGATGCTTGGCATGAAGAATGTAATTAACTGTCGTCTTTGCAGGGGCAGCAATGCTAGAGCTGATGATTATTCTCAAGATGGAAGGTAACCCTGAGTGGGTGCATTCTTAACCTGTCTTAGTTGATCAATTTTTTTAACAACAATTATTGCTTTCTAAATTTTCTAAAATTTAAGTTTCTATAGGCGGCATGAGCAGAAGTTCTCTGACCAAAATAATGATACTCCTCCTAGTTATGAAGCAGTAAATGAATCTCATAGTCCTGTCCATAGTGAAAGGTATTATTTTGTACCTTAAATGTTTGGAGACATGTTGCTTGCTGTTGTATTTTTCTGTGCACTGAAAAGATCATTGATGATAGGGATGGAGAAACTTCAGTAGCAGCTGCTCCCAGGTCATCTTCTCCTCCTGCTAGCAATAATCCTAACCTAGCAACGTCTGATTTTGGTAATTTAGCATCTCCTTCAAATAAAAATGTGGAGGCTTTCAATGCATTTGATCCACGTGTTTCAGTTTCAGGTACTATATTTGTAATATTTACACCATCGTTTGTATGTTCCAGTGGTGTTTCCTTGATCATGGTTGTCTTTATGCTCATCCAATAAGAACTTAGTTGATGTGCTGACGTTTTGCTTGAACAATCACCGTGCAAAATGTAAATTTCTGAGTTGTTTAAGTATTTAGTTTGATATCCTATATTGGTTCACATTCCCTTCCATTTTTAATTTTTCGTCCATAAAATTTATGTTAGGATGACCCCTTGTTTTCAATTTTGACTTTCCTTTACTCATTTAAAATGAAATTGTACTGATTGGAGTCTAACATGATTGTATTTGTATGAACTAAATCTCCTTGTGTTTGAGGAACTAAATTGGATTCTTTTTTATGCTATTGCATTTATCCCCTTTAACCCGGAACTTACTTTTTATCTTCTGCTCATCTGTTCCAGCTGCCTCTGCTGGTGCTCCTGTTTCTACACCTGGCCCTTCTCCTCCCACTGCTTCAACCAGTTCTGAAATAGACTTACTCGGTGCACTGTCAGATTCATGGGCGGTTGTGCCAACTCTATCTGAAACCCCTGCTGCTGAGGCTGATGCCCATGCTAAAGGTTCTATACCCTCCTTTGCTGCTAATCCATCAGCATCTAACTCCGGAAATCAGGTAGATATGATTTGTTTGAGGACCTCTTAAACTCCTTTTTCTGTGCTTCATATAAAAGGATTTCATCCTTCCTGTCTAAAATATGCCTGTTGGTGATACCATGAATGCGGATGTGCTGTTCTATTGTAGCCTTATCTGCTGTGATTCAATTCATGTATCTTTAATTAGTCAGTATGTAAAACAGCATGAGTAGTTAATATTGAAGCTACTTTGTGAATTGTTGATATCATCTGTATATTTACCATAGAAGGGTAACATAAAATGGTTTTACGGTGAATTTAAAAAGGTATATAAAGGTGAAATCTTATTTTGAATTATATCACTTAACTGATTATGAAAATAATCATCTTCTAGATTTTGCTCTAATTCGTCCCTCTATCCTATCCATCCCCTTTATTTTGCCTCTAAACGTTGTCTTTATTCTTTGATTCCAGTGGACATCAATGTGCTCTGAATATTTGTTGTAATTCTGTTGTTAGGGAATAAGTTTTGTTCTTGATACAGGGTTTTGATGATCCATTTGGTGATGGTCCTTTTAAAGCTTTCCCTTCAGGGGATGCTGCCTCAGCTCAGCAACAAATATCGACTCCTGCGACTACTTTCCAGGCTACAATGAGCCAAAATATGGAAGCAGCTCAGCGACCTTCTGTAAAATCTGAGATTGTCACAGGCTTCGACTTCGGGGAATCATTCTCTGCCAGTGCTTACTCCACTCTCAATGCCTCAAACAGTCAAGCTCCATCAGGAAATTCACAGTTTTTGCCTCAAGAATTGTCGGATCCAAATCAGGAAGATGATATATTGGCAGAAATCCTTCCACCCTCTGGACCTGCAAATGATGTAGCTTCACATACAGTCTTTTCAGCACCATCCAGCCAATCTGCACTACCTGTAGCTACTTATGGCCAGCATGGACAATCAGGTGCTAATATGTACCAACCCGCGCAGCCAAGTGCTAATCCCTATGGCCAGCCTGCGCAGCCCAGTGCTAATCCATATGGCCAAAATGGGCAACCAAGTGCTAATCCCTATGGCCAGCCTGCGCAGCCCAGTGCTAATCCATATGGCCAAAATGGGCAACCAAGTGCTAATCCCTATGGCCAGCCTGCGCAGCCCAGTGCTAATCCATATGGCCAAAATGGGCAACCAAGTGCTAATCCCTATGGCCAGTCTGCGCAGCCCAGTGCTAACCCATATGGCCAAAATGGGCACTCAAGTGCTAATCCCTATGGCCAGCCTGTGCAGCCCAGTGCTAACCCATACAGCCAAAACGGGCAGCCAAGTGCTAATCCTTATGGTCTGCCTCCGCCACCCAGTGCAAACCCATATGGCCAGTCAAGTGCTAATCCCTATGGCCAGCCAACACAACCAAATGCTATTCCTTATGGTCAATCGGCACAACCAAATGCTAATCCGTATGGTCAACCTGAACAACCAAATGCTAATCCGTATGGTCAACCTGCACAACCAAATGCTAATCCGTATGGTCAACCTGCACAACCAAATGCTAATCCATACAGCCAACCTGTACAGGTGCATGCTAATCCATATGGCCAACCTGCTCAGCCAAATGCTAATCCATGCAACCAACCTGCTCAGCCGAATGCTAATCCATACAGCCAGCCTACACAGCCGAATGCTAATCCATACGGCCAACCTGTACAGCCAAGTGCTAACCCATATGCTCAACCCACACAGTCTGTATCTGCAGCCCCTCAAATTCCAGGATCTACTGCTCAGAGCTTAATGATAGGTTCTAATGGTCCTGTCAGTTCACAAATGGCTGCTCAACCTCCAAGTCCTGCTGCACCAGCTACTCAGTTTAACACTGGAAACTTTGTTTCACAGCAGGGTTCTGCTGTGCCAGTTGAGTCGCAGAGTGCTCCTCAAACCACAAACGATTCAGGTGCACATAATAACAGTGATGTCCTGGGAGGCTTCTTTTCACAACCAGGATCGAACGCTTCAGTGGCACCACAGACTGCTCCTCCCTCATCAACAGGAGCACTTGCTATAGTTCTGCAACCGTCAAAGGATAAATTTGAGCCCAAGTCAGCAGTTTGGGCTGATACATTGAGCAGAGGACTGGTCAATTTGAATATATCTGGACGTAAGTACTTGCCTTTCCCATCGAAAATATGCCCATTCCACAAGAATTAACTTTAATTTATTTTCTATATGCACAGCTAAAACAAACCCACTGTCTGATATTGGAGTCGACTTTGATGCTATTAATCGGAAGGAAAAGAGGTTGGAAAAGCCTGCCCCAACCGCAGTAACGTCTACTGTCACGATGGGTAAAGCTATGGGATCTGGTTCTGGAATTGGCCGTGCTGGTGCTAGTGTTCTCAGAGTTCCAGCAAATCCTATGGTGGGTTCCGGCATGGGTATGGGAATGGGTGGCGGTCCTGTTGGAGGTGTTGGCATGGGAGGCTATGGTGGTATGAATCAACAACCTATGGGCATGGGAATGGGGATGAGCATGGGCATGAACCCAGGCATGGGGATGAACAACATGGGCATGAATCCAGGCATGGGGATGAGCAATATGGGCATGAATCCAGGCATGGGGATGAGCAATATGGGCATGAATCAAGGCATGGGGATGAACATGGGCATGAATCAAGGCATGGGGATGAACATGGGCATGAATCCAGGCATGGGGATGAACATGGGCATGAATCGAGGCATGGGGATGAACAATATGGGCATGAGCGCAGGCATGGGGATGAACATGGGAATGGGGCAGGCAACCCACATGCAATCACAAAGTGGGATGCCTGGCGGTTACAACCCTCTGATGGGTTCCAATGGCTACTCTCAACAGCCACATGGTGGTGGTGGTGGTGGTTACCGGTGAGAAATCATTGTCAATTAGAGTAATGGAAGTTACATGCATGCTTGTGATGCAAGATTAAAAGAGGTTGAAATAGCAAGACCCAGATGTCGCCATCGAATTCCAGAGTGTAGTGGCAGCGGCCTGATGATGCGATCATGTTTATTCACGTCTATTATTTCTCATACCAGCATAAGCTATTGCTCTGTTTTGGCCACAAGAGTCTCGGTTCATTGCTGGTTTGAGTTTCAAGTGTTGTGAAAATTGTGTAGCAGTGAAACACAACCAGAGCAAGGGCTCTGGTTGCCTTTCTTTTCTCTCATTCTTCCATTATATATTTGTTGTATGTGGGCTACATCATAGAACAATAAATATAATCTCCTTTGTTCTTTTTGCATTCATTTTATCATAACCGACTCTTGTAACCAACATGGGTATGGTTTGTCATTTTCAAGTTTTTCCATATTTTTAAGGACTACCGGGGGGTGCTTAAGGAGCACAGATACCAGTATATTTACAGGAAGGGGAAACAATTCCCTTTCTAAAAAATCCAAGCGCCCACCTACAAGGTCAGAGTAATTCGGTAGCAGGAGAATGCTTGCTTAATCACTTCTAATGTTGGATATTGACCTAATTTTGTTCTTTTTTGTTGGGCTAAAATGTCAATCTTTTTCATATAAAACGCAACCTGAGGGGGAAAGGAAGAAGGAAAACTATCCTAAGTTGAGGCTAGCAAGAAAAAGAAAAATTATGGATTAAATTAATCAACTAAAGTAAAGAGGTGTTCGAATAGAATGTGATCTTATCTTATTTTTGTGCAAAATAAAATGTGATTCTTTGAAATTTAATTGATTAAAATGTCAATAGAATGTGATCTTATCTTATTTTTGTGCAAAATAAAATGTGATTCTTTGAAATTTAATTGATTAAAATGTCATTGCCTCGAAAGTTATTTTACAATGTTTCATATACCCCAACATATTAATATGTTTGGTACACTCAACACATTCCTAAGAATGTAAAGTTACTTTGCAAAATTACTTTTGTTAAATAAAAAACAATATTAATGTACTTCAATAATTTGTATTATTAATAAATATTTGAATAAAATATTTAATAATAATATTTTTTAATAATCTTTATTATTAAAAGAATATTTAAATTATCCACAATGTGTGAATTTATCACGTTTTGATTGAATCTATTATATGAATACATTAAAAAGAATAACTTGCATATTAATTCAAGATTGTGAAGATCTAGATTTGTAAATTTTTTCTCATTAGGTATAAATTCAAGTATATTTATATACGGTATATATGACTTGAAATTATCTTAATAAACAATTTTAAATTAGTAGTTTGATTAACTGTTAAGGTGGATCCTCTAGGTTTCAGGTAAGAGGACCCCTTTCCCCATTTCTTTTCTTGTTTGTTATGGATGTGTTGTCTAGAATGATTTTTGTTGAAACACAAGCACAACGATTGAGATGTTTTAGGTTAAATAGGTATTTTCCTATTGTGTCACATTTATTGTTTTGCATAGGATTCATCATTTTTCATTGAGGCGGAAAGTTGTTGAGCATTATCGAGGAATTTACTGACGCTTCAAGGCAACAAATGAATTTACAGAAGTTGAGCTAAGTGTTCAGTGCTAATACTGAGTTGAGTGAAAGGGAGGAGATGGGATATGCAATTGGCATTCCAGTGGTTTATATCTGTATTCTAGCTTTTTAAGAAAGATCCAAATTCAAGATTACGAGGTCTGTAAAGGATAAAATAATGAAAAGTTACAACATTGGAAACAACAAACACTGCAGTTTTAATAAAACTTGTTGCTATTGTTATTCCTATATATAGCATGACATGTGCGACCAAACTACTAAGGAAATGACTAAATTCTGGTAGGGTCAAAGGAAAGAGGAAGGAAGAATTCATGGGAAAAAGTGGGAAGTCCTAACTAGTGTAAAAGTGGACGGTGACTTGGGTTTTAAACATTTGGAGAAGTTTAATGGTGTTATGTTTAGGGGCGAGTATTCGGTCGAATTGAATAAAAAAAATTTTGAGTTAATTGAGTTGACGAATCATATTTTATCATCCTAATTTGATTTGAAAATTTCTCGAATTGAGTCGAATGAGATGAAATTCGAATAGAATATATTTGTTCCAGTTAAATTTTAAAAAAATAATTTTGGGTCCTTGTAACCACTGTCACCTACCGTAATAAAATTTTTCCACTGTAAACAAATTTTTTATTAACTTTCATCACCTCATAATTTATTTATTAATTTTTTATATACGAGTTAGCTTCTTTGCTTGCTTAGTTGTTTCAATTATCTTCAAATTCTTTATCACTATCTATTTTGGAATTAAAAAATATATTAAATGTAAAAATGTGATTTTTTTAATAAAAGTTATTTTAAAGATAAAATGTGAAATTAATACCAATATAAAATTTTAGCACGAATATTTTATGACATCATTAATAATTCAGTTTTAATATAAATATTCAATATGACTAAACAATTCAATAGTATAAATAATATAAAATGTGAAATTTAATTTAATAATTATTGTAATGACCCATTTTTGCCCGGGCTTGAAAATAAACAATAATACCAAAGTTTTTTAAAAACAGTCCATGGTACTAAACCAGACACTAGCCCAAATTACCCATTACCCATTACAGACAGAACCCAACATCTAAATTAACACCCAGACCCACACTCAAGGCCCAAAAAGCCCAACGCCTAAGCAAAGTTTCAGACTTAGGGTTTCAGAAAAAACCTTAGACGCCGCAATAGCAGAAGTGCAATCGTCGCAGTCACCAGCCTCCGATCGTGCCTAGATTCACGCTCGAATCACCATCGTCGCAAGATCTTAGCCTCTGTTGCACAAAAAAGGAAATAACAGTAGCAAATCATGACAGAAAACTAGACAGGATCTTTTGTTTCCTTTTTATTTTTATTTTCGAGGGTATAAAAACCCATTAAATCTGTAAAAGAGTGAGGGGGGAGATACATACACTGTTACACACGATATAGAGAAATACAACAAGCAGTTTTTTTTTTTTTTTTATAGAGGTGATTTATAAGTTATTTTATTCGTTTTTTATTTTTTTTCGTTTCAAACATTTTATTTTCAAAAATAATATCAAAATAAAAAAAGGCAAGAAGATTACCTTTGAAGCAAAGGTTTTAGCCTTCGGCCGCTGGCCATGAAGGCGCGTGAAGCGCGTACAATGGTGGCTCTCGAACTCGACGATCGGGTTCCGAACAGACGAGAGAGCGAAAGGATTTCTGATTCTTTCAAAGTTTTTTTTAAAAAAAGAGATTTTAGAATGTTTTTTTTATTAAAACCGATTTATATAATAAGTTTGAAACGACGTCGTTTTCCCTTACCAGATCCACGCGTCGACCCGATATCCAGATGAGGATCCGCGCATTTTTTGAAAATGGGATATTTTATATTTCGGTCCTTCCTCAATTTAATTAATTTTAATTTAGCCCGATTCACATTTTTATTTATTTTAAAATTAGCCCTAAAGTTTGTTTTGGTTCCAATTTAGTCCCTCGGTCTATTTTAAAGGTAAAATCGGAACGACACCGTTTTGAAAAGAGGTTTAATTTCCATTTTAATCCCTGATATTTAGCGCCCGTTTTTTATTTAATCTTATTAATTTGTTTTCTTTATCTTAATTTCATTTTTTTCCTTTTTATTTTATTTTATTATTTTATATTATAATAGATTGATCACATTAAAATATTCTATATTATTTTCTTATATTTATTAATTTATTTGTATTATTTATATATTTAATTATTATTTTATATATTATTTTACTTGCTTAATAATTTATATATAATTATATTTTTATATTATTTATTATATTATATTTTGTATATTATTTATTATTATGTTACATTTATATATTATTTCTAAAACTTTATAAAATTCATTTATATTATCTAATTTATTTTATTTATATTGTTTATATTATGTGTAATTAAATGTATTACATATATACATATATTTTCATTATTTATTATTTTATTTAATATTATTATTTTATTATATATATTTTATATATTGTTTAATTATTCATTCTATATATACGATTTCTTTTCTTTTATTATTTATTCACTATTTAATCTTGCATGAAAAATTCATATTTATTTAGTATTTTTAATTGTTTTATATATATTGCTTTATATATTTTGTTTATCTATGTAATGTCCTTTTGTTTATTTATGATTACTATAGTGTAGTTATTTTAGTTGTATTTTTATATCGTATGCTATTGTATTATAATTGTTTTTTAATATTTGTGTATGATAGTTTATAAATGCAATATTGTCGCATGATTATTGTTTAAAATAAAAAATACATTTTTGCCAAAATTAATATTTTTTTTTGGTTTTTTTTAAATAAGGCAATGTTTTGGTATTTAGAAATTCGGGAAAAAGTGCCCTAACGTGTTGGGTGCGATTTTCCGTCTGGCTAAATAATTAAATACCCTTTTAACAAGTTTTGTAAATCATGAGAGGACTTTAATTACGAGAGTTTAAAAAATGTCGTATCCTAACGTGTTGGATGTGATGTTTATATTCTCTCGAAATAAAGAAATCTCAAGTTTCAAATAAAAAAACTTATTCTTGAGAATTTAAAACGTTGTATCCTAACTTATTGGGTGTGATGTTTTGTGTCTTGAGGTAAGAATTTTCTAAAATAAAGATACACCTAGCTTCAAAGTTGTAAAATACTGTATCCTAACTTATTGGATGTGGTATTTTTATTTCTTTGAAATAGGTAAGTCTTGGTTTCACTTCTAATAAGGGATATTATTTTTATACTTTTAAATTTCAAACATTTGGACATGATTTTATCGATTAGGTACCAAATTTTGGGCGTTACGGGGGTGCTAACCCTTCATCGTACGTAACTGACTCCCGAACCCGTTCTTTTGTTTTTCGTAGACCAAAATTAAATGTTTTAAAATAAAATGTTTTACAAGGTGATCCAATCACACCTAAGTGAAAAGGGATTGGTGGTGACTCCCATTTTTGTTTTTAAAGTCGATCCCCATTTTTCAAGACTGATTTTAAAAATGGTTTCGACAGCTTGGCGACTCCGCTGGGGACAATAAGAGAGTCAAGCCATAAATTTCGTAATTTCATGTCCTTGTTTTCGAATTTAAATTTCTATTTTTTTTAAAAAATGATCTTTTTATTGCATGTGGTTCTAAATATATTTCTCTGCATTGCACTGCATGACCGTCGTGGTCATACCCTTAAGTGGGAGTGAGAAGCTATGCCTTCGTGAGGCTTTCATCTCCGCATGGACTAGTGGATTGCTTCCGAAATACATCCGTACCTATGTCTTCGTGAAGTTCCACTTCCACATGGCCATAGGGAAATGTATTCCCCTAAACCGAACTCGGTCCATATGAGCCTATAATGGGTGAGGATCGAGAAATCTGCTGGTTCGGGTACCTCAACTTTAAAACTAAACCGCATATAGTGAACCCTAAAAGCCCACCTTAAGTAGAACTATGTCAAACCTTAGTGGTCACTTAGATAGGTGTTTGTTTATTTTACTTGCTTTATATTCCATGGTACTAGCTTGTTGTGTTTTATTCTTTTGAGTATGTCATATTTTAAGAGGTATCGATTCACGATCAGTTTCTAAGTTAGAAAGCTGGTTATGGAGAACGGGTTCCTTGATAAAGTGGAAGACAATGCATTCGTTCGTATATAGCTAGAACATAGGCAGTTAAAAGGGTATGGATCCATTTGAGCAAGAGGAAATGGGACAGTGCTAAAATCGCAGCCACCTGTACTTCTTGAGGTTGTTCTGATCAAAGCTGAATTGGATGTGAAGAAGATTGTACGACATTTTATGGCAAGGCAGGGTTTTGGAACTAAAAGGTAGAAGGTAACTATACTCACCAATCACTTCAAAGTGAGCGTGGAGGGTGCGGATAGATACTTCTACTAGTACAATGTTTCTCTTTCATGTGAAGATGGTCACCTTGTAGACGGAAAATGTGTTAGAAGAAAAGTGATAGAGAGGGTGCAAGAGACCTATGACAATGAATTGGCTAGAAAAGACTTTGCTTATGATGGGGAGAAACGTTTATTTACTATTGGTGAAACACCCCACACCCGGCCCACGAGCCTGAACCGGATCTGGTATGTTCCTTAAGTAAACCGGTTTTCAATGTCCTGATTAACTTAGAGAAAATTTGTGTAATTAAGAAAAATTCGTTTTGGGTTGGGCTTAAATTGGAACCCATTTAATAAATTTTGAAAATCCAACTTAAATAAGGTGACAAAATAATTTTAGGGTTTATTATTTTAAAAGAAATAAATTTACTTAACTTTAATCAAAAATAAATTGTATCATAATCAAATAAAAATAAACAGAAATAAAGAAAATCCAACTGGGCCTTATGGCCTTATTACATCATTCAAACCCAAAATAAAATTTAAAGTACTAAAATTATATAAAGTCCAAATTTCTAAATAAATTCTTCAAGTGATGCATGGCCACCTTTAGCTCCTGCCACCCGGTCCATTACCGCTCATCACACGAAAAATAATTCCCCAACGGGTGAGTCCACAGACTCAATGTGTACACAAATACTAATTTTCAACAAATCGGGCATACAAGTCATATCAATTTCATGTTCATACAAAATAAAGGATGATGCAACCCAAACCCAAGCCTATTTGTCCATCCGCTACACACCACCCGTACCAACCTTGCATAATCAGTGGGGACTACTAAGTTGACCTCCATCCGCTACACACCATCGAAGCGATCATTGCGATCGGCGTGCTTATCGCCCACTTACGTTGTGTCTTTAGACACTATAGTCGAATAATGTAACCGAAGTTACCATATTCAATAATGTGACCGTAGTCACCATAATTCGTTGGTGAGACCGAAGTCAGCACCTTCGTTGGTGAGACCGTAGTCATCACCTTCACTTTCTCCCTTCACATATATCCCAAATGCCCGAATCATTGCATATCATTCATATCATACTTAAATTCACATTCATGTCACTTTTCAGAATATAACACATTCATAATCCTATCAAAAGTAGGAATACGTACCTGGGTACTTTTTGCCACATTTGTGGTACTTAGCCACATTCTCATTCTTATACACATTCATATATTAAAACAATTATTGCCATAATATATATATTGAAAGTTAGTGTGAGTACACACCTGATTTGCTTAATAGGTTCCTTGAAATCCCGAAGAACGATCTACCGATTTAGATCTCAAATCCTACATAAGTTAATCACTTTAAAAGACCATTCGGCCACTTTTCCAAATACAACTAGGATTTGTATTACTTACCTTAAAATTTCCAAATCTGAAAAGGGTTCCTTGCCTTGTATGTCTGTCGAAGTCCCTATAATTATATGTTAATTTTAATCTCACATATATTCCATAACTTTTGACCAAATATGTGTATATCTTACCTTAGATTCTTGAATCCCGGATGATCTCTCCCTTGTAGTCGATAGCACTAGAAATCCCGAAATACTCCTTATAGTTTCGGCCACAATAATAATAACATTAATCCCTATTTTTCGGTTTAAAGAAGAGAATAAATCAATAACCACAAGATTCTTACCTTAAGTGTTGAACTCGACAGATCTATCCTGACACCACTTCAGAGATTCGGCTTTGGCAGAATTTCAGCTAGGTTGGATTTGGTTTTGAAAAGGAAGAAGAAGAAGAAAAGAAAAAGAAAGATGAGGCTAGAGAATTCGGCTAGACAAAAGAAAAGAGAAACGAGCCCTAAAAATTTCGGCAGAGATGAGGAGGAAGCAAAAATTGATGAGTAGCCCTCCTGTCCTCCTTTTATAGCCGAAAATATCAACCTAGGAGAGTCCCTTACTTGGCCACCACTCCTCTTTCATCATCTATTTTATTTAAAATAAACTAGAGAAAAATCCTTATTATCTTTTCCAAATAATCCAAATTAAAAATCCCTTATTTATCATTTTTTAATCATGTATTTATGGAATTAAAACACCCCCTTTTTCCAACTCATGTGCCGTCCACCTCATAGCCTGGGGAGCGAAATTAAAACTTCATTTATTTGCTTCCCTTGTGACTCGAACCCAGGCCCATGCCTCCTACACATGGTGCCATTTCCATAGGTCCTAAGTGGCATCTTCAGGCCATATTTCCAAGCCTGTTTGTGTGTCAAATTTCTCCAACTTTTTCTTTTAAGGCCACCTTGCCTTAATTTCCTATTTTAAACTTTAAAACTTGACATTTCTAAGTCATTTCTAAGTTTCCTAAAATTTTCGATCGGCTTTGTAAACTTGCCATTTTCTTACATTTCCAAGTTTCCAGAAATGTTCACTTTCCATTTTTGAATCATTTCCTTACATTTCCTAGTTTCCATAAATGTTCACTTTCCTCTTTATTCCTTTACATTTTCAGGACATTTCCCTACATTTCCAAGACAAGACATTTCCTTACATTTCCTTGCATTTCCTTACATTTCCATACATTTCCTCACATTTCCTTACATTTCCTTACATTTCCATACATTTCCATACATTTCTATACATTTCTATACATTTCCTTACATTTTCTTACATTTCCCTACATTGCCTTACATTTCTATACATTTCCACACATTTCCACACATTTCCATACACTTCCATACATTTCCATATATTTCCATACATTTTCTTATTTCTAGAATTCACATAACACATTCATAATTCATAAAACATGCCATTTTACCACATGGTTCCTTGTGTCATGCTTCACACGGAGTTTCTTTTAAAGCCTCATTTACCTAGCTCCCCTTTTTACTTAAAAACCAATAATTTTCCAAAGCTTTCTTCTTCCATCCTAAAATTCTAAAAACCCTTAATACACTTCCAACACTGCCAAAACCTACTAACTCATGAATTAGGCACGAACGCATAACCCCTAATCTAGGATGTTACAATTGGTGCTCTTCCAAATAACAAGCATGAATTTACAGTTGTATTTGAGAATATTACATCTAACAGAAATAATGGCAATGCAAGACCTGATATCCATGATGACTTAAATGGGAAAAACAGGAAGAGAATTAAATGGCCTTATTCGTCAAAGACCTTTAAAGTGGAGATCAGCTTTGCTGCAAAGACACCCGTGCAAGCAACTCAAAATGCTCGGCGCAGACAGGAATCTGAAAACTCTCAAGAAGCATTGAGGGTGCTGGATATCATTTTAAGCTTGCATGCTGTGAAACAGGGATGTCTACTTGTTTGCCAATCTTTCAAGATAATCAGAACAACTTCAGAGACATTGGAGGAGGTGCCCTTGGCTATAGGGGTTTCTATTCAAGTTTCATAGCCACTCAAGGAGACCTTTCACTAAATATCGATATATCAACTACCATGATAATTCAACCTGGTCCAGTAGTTGATCAATTTCCCAAAGAGCTCCTCTGGTTGGAAAATTGAGGCAGATGCCTCAAGAAAGGATGAATGTTTTATCTAAGTTATGATGCTGAACCAATGTTGGAATCTTGAGGTGTTAATATCAACTCTAATCTCACCCAAGTGGGTGGACGAATTCTACCAGCACCAAGGTTAAGAAGGGGCAATGGTGGAAATTTCTTTTCAAGGAATGGGCGTTGGAATTTTAACAACAAGAAATTGGTGGAGCCATCTAGGATTAAAGGATGGGCTATTGTGTGAACTTCTCAGCTTATGTTGTGATCTAAACAACATTGCAAGGGATTTGATTCGTTGTGGAGAGATGAAAGGAATTCGTATTTATCCCTCATTTGATATACTCAATAAGATGAACCAGAATAGACGTCTTTCACCTGTGGTTAGAGTGAAATTTTTTTTGAACAGATACAATCTAAACTTCCTGGAGCTCCGCAGTTCCTTCTTTGTCTACCCTTTGATAAGGAAAATTCTGATCTTTATGGGCCATAGAAGCGGAAGAATCTGGCATGGTGACTCAGTGTATGGCACCAGCTAGGGTGTATGATCAATACTTTACAAATTTTCTTATGAAGATCAATGCTAAGCTTGGACAGTCTCTTCACTACCATCGAAGCTGTAATTGTGCAATCGAGTTGACGTCAAGTCTGAACAAGATTGAGGAAATAAAGTGTAGGATCGAAGAGTTAAATCAGCATTATACAGTTGTGAACTTCAGATCGAGCTTCTTAAAACAAGAGAGGAATGTTGGAAAGAAGAACTTCATCATTCTTATGATCATCAAGTTAAGAGTCAAGATTACCTCATGGGTGAAGTGATAGTTCAGATTCGAGAGGTAGCTGGTCATCTACAGACTTTAGCATTACAGGTGGATATGTTGAGCATAAAATATGGGCTACAGTCTGATCATAGTCAAGAGCTAGCTCCATTGCTTGGGAAAATCAAAACCTTTAGGACTTAGGACGAAAGCATATAATAGTCCGTTTTATGTAAAAGAACATGTTTTCTAATAAAGTTTTCTAAAATGAAGTTGATCAGAATCGATACCTCTTTGCATTCATGCATTTGCATTACATTGCATCATTTGCATTAGACTTATATAAAAGGACCCTAAGTAGGTAAAAATATTTTAGTTAACCTGGGAAACATGGAACAAAGGTTGGAAAGAATGGAGCAAATGCATATACAGATGCAGGGGCAATTGATCGAGATCCAACAAGAAATGCGGGAATTCCAAAGGAATATGATAGGCCAGTTAACTCAGTTACTAGCCAAAGGACTTGAAAAAAAGAGTAGCCCGGTGGACAATAGTGAGGATGATAAGGAAGACATCGTTTATTCTCCAATGGGTATCCCGACTCAACCAGACACACATCTGCATGGGGGACCCGTCATTATTGGACCCCAATGTTATACTTCGGCCCTATTCAATTCTTGAATGGGTTCAGGTTTTAATCCGAGTAATGATCAAGCCAAATTGGTTGCTCTGGTAGAAATGAAGGAAAGAGGAGAAGGGACCTCAAAAGCCTTGAAAAAGAAGGAAAAGAAAATGAATGATGCCAGTAGGTATAACAAGAGCCATTCAGAGCAGATTACAGTAAATTAGTCAAGGACGGTAGCTACCAGCAATCAGGTCTCCCCAAGGCAAAAATTTGAAAGGCTCCAATTTACGCCAATCCCCATGACGTATAAGGAGCTATATCAAAGTTTGTTGACGCACATGTGGTGTTTTATTCGAAACCGTTGCGACCTCCATTCCCAAAATGGTATAACGATAATGCCCAATGCAACTATCATGCGGGAATAAAGGGCCACTCAATCGAAAACTACAATACGTTTAAAAAGTTGGTCGAAAGGTTTATTAAAATGGGAGTTGTGAAGTTCGACGATCCATCAAAGCTTGATCACTTTAACGAGGCAGTGAATGCAGTGATTAAAGGAGCAGACAAGAAAGTTGCTACTCCTTGAAGAAATCAAAGAGAGAATTAGAGAACGAAGTTTCCCAAACCCTTGCGTACTGGGGAGTGTTTTGAATAATAAGACTGTGGAAGAAATCCCTGTACTTTTAGGGCTAATCTAGAGTAATGTTCAAAACATGCTTGTTATCTTGAGCCTAGAGGCAACAAGAACTCTTTTGTGAAATAGGCTTATGTTCAAAATTATTATAAAATGCATCTTTTTAAGCACATATTCTTTTATTCTTTCTATTTCATACTGTACATTCTTTTATTTTTTTTTTTTAGAATATTCTTTCATTCTTTATTCATGACCATACCAATAATCATCCTCAGAATCATTTATTCTTTGGATTTCTTGCCTTCATACTTAGGTACCCATATATCAACGTCATGAGTGACATTGTTACTAATTCCCTTTTTGAACAAGATATGAGTTTAGGGGATCTCAGGATTTTGAAGATGACAGAGATTGTGACATATCTTCTGACTTGTTAGGAATGGTTTAATAAGATGAAAAACAGACCTTACCTTACATAAGGTCAATGGATATTGCGAGCCTAGGAAAGGAATGAAGATTGAAGCCTAGCTCACCACAGAAATAAAATGAGATATTATTGAGATCATATCAGGACATGCCTGCACTGATAAGACGCGGGCTAAACAAGAGGATGGGGCACTGTTGGTCTACCACAAAAGAGAGATTGCATCAGTCATACAGCAAACATTGAATTGAAGGAGACAAGATTCATATGCCTACTCCAATTCTTCACAAATTTTCCATATGTGGAGCATGGATGTGATAGGGCCAATCTCGTCAAAAGCTTTTAACCAGTATCGATTCATTGTCGTGGTCGTCATTTACTTCCCTAAGAGGGTGGAAGTAACTTCATATGCCAATGTTACGAAGTCGAAGTCATAAAATTCCTCAAAAAAAAAAAAAGATGAAGGAAAAGATCAGATGCTAGCAGAATGCCATAAAAGATCACATTTAAATAACTGTACAAAGTCAAAGTTTACAGTTTGTCCAAAGATTAGGTATCATATCACAGTGCAACAACAGTTGTCAAAAAAAAAAAGAAGAAAAAGAGGTGGCTAAGACTTGTAAAGATTGGCATGAGAAGCTATCACTACTCTCTATGATTATCGAAAGTTGGCTAGGACCTTTGTTGGGGCAACACATTTCTCATAGAAACAGTTTTACTAATTGAACCTAATTAAAGAAACTGTTAAAAACTATTCGTCATGGCCAGATTGATACGAGCTTACCTTAGGGAATTCCACGAAGAAACTTGATGTTAAAAGAGATTTTTCTTCTACAAAACGATTTTAGAAGAAAACATATGCCAAACTAGGAAGGACTTATGTAGAGCCTGTTCTAGAGGAGCATTGATATTAACCGAGATGGATGGCGAAGACTTGTCCAATCCAGAGAATTCAGGTTTAGTCAAGAGATATTTTACCTGAAAGAGGAAAGACCAAGGTGAAAACCCGTAAAGGGCACCTAAAAAAAAAAAGAAAAACAAAAAAAATAAAAAAAAAAGAATAGAAAAGGAAAAGGAGAGGCCGAGGCAAAAACCCGCAAAGGGCGCTTTGAGACCAAAGGGGCTTTGAGTTGAAAACCCGAAAAGGGCGGCTCAAATTTTGATCAAAAGAGGGGCATACAGTAGTCTTGCTATATTTGAATTAACGATGAAGAAATATGTTATGTCTTGGGGCATTGAGAGAGTACTCCAGATCCCCTAAACATGTATTAAGTTTAAAATGGTCCTCAAGAAGTTGGAACAAAGAAGCTCAGGCTGCGATATCTGGTGCACCTAGTTTCTAACTACCCATTTTTAAATTTCTTATCTTTGATTGATTTATTCTTTTTGAGATACACCCTAATCAATTTTTTATTATTGCCTGGGTTATCTTTGATTAAATTATTTTTTTGAGCTATGCTCCTGACTAATTTCTTTCTCGTTCATTTTTGTGACCTTTTTCAAGCATTGAAATAATGATTAATGAACTAATAACACTTTCATAAAAGGAGTTTCGCATATTACTCTAGAAGCTTCTAAATAATATGAGGAATTTGAAACATGACTATTGTTCAGAACTCACCAAGCCTAAGGGCTGGAAACATTGGAAAATAATTATCTCTTCAAATTCTTATTGGATAAGCAATTTCGTTGGTGACACTATATCGACAAATGACGAACAAGGTCAATCCAAGTGTAAAAGAGGATTATTGTCGGGGTACCCTGCATCTATGCAGACACACACATCTGGTCATTACACCTAGGGAATGGTGTGACAGATTGAAAATGATACAAGTTCTACCTCTGAGTGGTAGCAGAAATATGGAAGAAATCAAATGTCATTCCCTTGAAGTTGCAGTGGGAGATACCAACTTCATGTCCCAAAATTCAAGTGAGGCTGACTCAGAAATTACATTGGGGCAAGCTGTTTGAGCAGAACATGATTGATAAAAAAGAATGAAGAACAAATGAGTGATAACACCTAGAGTAGAAATCATACTCATAACGTTTTTGTATCATAGCAAATTTTATTAGGTGCATCTGATTCATTCTGGTCATTGCATTCTAATCCTAATCATTTTCATGACATGTTGCATTCATGTCACTCATAACACATGAAACCGAGTCCATAGGATATGTCCTTCAGTAGATGGCGTAGCGATATCGGTGAAGAAAGAAGATCTTATCTTCCTAAAGTTGCAAGAAGCAGATCAAAAGACACTTTCAGTCTTATCTCTCTGAAGTTACAGTAGAGCAGATTGAAGAAAGCAGAAGATCTTATCTTCCTAAAGTTGTAGGGAGCAGATTGAAGATGTTTTAGTCTTATCTCCCTGAGGTTGTAGTGGAGTAGACTAAAAACAGAAGATTTTATCTCCCTGAGGTTGCAGTGGAGCAAATTGAAAGCAGAAGATCTTATCTTTCTAAAGTTGTAGGAAGCAGATCGAAGACGTTTTAGTCTTATCTCCCTGAGGTTGCAGTGAAGTAGACTAAAAACAGAAGATTTTATCTCCTTGAGGTTGCAGTGGAGCAATCGAAAGCAGAAGATCTTATCTTCCTAAAGTTGTAGGAAGCAGATCGAAGATATTTTAGTCTTATCTCTCTGAAGTTGCAGTGGAGTAGACTAAAAACAGAAGATTTTATCTCCCTGAAGTTGTAGTGGAGCAAATCGAAAACAGAAGATCTTATCTTCCTAAGGTTGTAGGAAGCAGATCGAAGACGTTTTAGTCTTATCTCCCTGAAGTTGCAGTGGAGTAGACTAAAAACAGAAGATTTTATCTCTCTGAAGTTGCAGTGGAGCAAATCGAAAACAGAAGATCTTATCTTCCTAAAGTTGTAGGAAGCAGATCGAAGACGTTTTAGTCTTATCTCCCTGAAGTTGCAGTGGAGTAGACTAAAAATGTAAGATTTTATCTCTCTGAAGTTGCAGTGGAGCAAATCGAAAACAGAAGATCTTATCTTCTTAAAATTGTAGGAAGCAGATCGAAGACGTTTTAGTCTTATCTCCCTGAAGTTGCAGTGGAGTAGACTAAAGACAGAAGATTTTATCTCCCTGAAGTTGCAGTGGAGCAAATCGAAAACAGAAGATTTTATCTTCCTGAAGTTGTAGGAAGCAGATCAAAGACATTTCAGTCTTATCTCCCTGAGGTTGCAGTGGAGTAAATTGAAGAAAGAAGATCTCATCTTCCTGAAGTTGCAGGAAGCAGATCAAAAGCACTTTCAGCTTTATCTCCCTAAAGTTGCAATGGAGTTAGAAGCCATTTGAAGAAGACCAAGAAGCTAATGTTCTGCCAAGACCGGGAAAAATTGGTCCTTTTATAGTCTTTGCTCTATTCTCATTACATGATAATGAGCAAAGAGGGGCAGCTGTAATGACCCATTTTTGCCCGGGCTTGGAAATAAATAATAATACCAAAGTTTTTTAAAAACAGTCCATGGTACGAAACCAGACACTAGCCCAAATTACCCATTACCCATTACAGCCAGAACCCAACATCTAAATTAACACCCAGACCCACACTCAAGGCCTAAAAAGCCCAACGCCTAAGCAAAGTTTCAGACTTAGGGTTTTAGAAAAAACCCTAGGCGCCGCAATAGCAGAAGCGCAATTGTCGCAGTCACCAGCCTCCGATCGTGCCTAGATTCACGGCCGAATCACCATCGTCGCAAGATCTTCGCCTCTGTTGCACAAAAAAGGAAATAAAAGTAGCAAATCATGACAGAAAACTAGACAGGATCTTTTGTTTCCTTTTTATATTTATTTTCGAGGGTATAAAAACCCATTAAATCTGTAAAAGAGTGAGGGGGGAGATACATACACTGTTACACACAATATAGAGAAATACAACAAGCAGTTTTTTTTTTACAGAGGTGATTTATAAGTTATTTTATTTTCTTTTTATTTTTTTTCGTTTCAAACATTTTATTTTCAAAAATAATATCAAAATAAAAAAGGCAAGAAGATTACCTTTGAAGCAAAGGTTTTAGCCTTAGGCCGCTGGCCATGAAGGCGCGTGAAGCGCGTACAACGGTGGCTCACGAACTCGACGATCGGGTTACGAACAGACGAGAGAGCGAGAGGATTTCTATAACACCCCTTACCCAGGTCCGTCGCCGGAACAGGATACGAGGCATTACCGGACATGATCCAAGCTATTGTACAAAATTTAAAATGTAAAATCCATATAAATTTAAAACTTTTCCCATACATAGTCGTCAATACCCATAAGCAAAATAACTCGTCAATACCCATAAGCAAAATAACCATTCGTTACATATATAACTAAACAATTAAGCCTTCTATACATGCCATAATTTCCAAAATATTGTTTTCAAAATACCAAAAGAAGGCTGATAGTGTGGATGGATCTCCGACGATCACCGTATCCCGAGCTAGCTTGATGACACTATAGAACAAGGAAAAGAAAAGAGAGTAAGCATATAGCTTAGTAAGTAAGTATATAAATAATTAATAAATGGATTTAATATGTTTACAAAACAACACAATCAACCTACAATCAAATTCATTATTTATTCAAGTTTGGAGCAAGCTATCTATTCGAGTCACAGTGACTAAATTATTTTTATCTTAAGCTACGAAACTCCAAATTAAGATCCGTAAATTTTCCCTGAAACTAGATTCACATATCTTCATACCATAAAATTTCCAGAATTTTTGACTAAGCCAATTAGTACAGTTTATTCATTAAAATTTTCTCTATTTCACTGTTCATCTATTCTGACCACTTTTTGCTACGAATCAATTTTCTCCTTGTGCAGAATTAAAATGATATTATAATTTGTTTCATTTGAAAATAGACTCATTAAGGAATCTAAATATATAAATTATGCCCCAAAATTATTTTTGTACAATTTTTAATGATTTTTCCAATTCAGAACAGGGGATCTCGAAATCACTCTGAACTAGTCTCACAAAAATCTAAATATCTCAAAATACAGAATTTCTTTGCATTCTCTATTTATTTCATATGAAAATAGACTCAATAAGCTTTAATTTAATATCTCACTCAACTACTAATTCCATTTCTACCATTTTTGGTGATTCTTCAAAGTTACTCTACTACTGCTGTCCAAAACTGTTTTATTTCTAAATTTCATTCTTTCATGTTTTCTTTACAGTAACTTATATTGGAACACTTACTCCGTATCAATCTTACCATAGTTCGATCACATATCGAGCACATTGCTTATAAGTTTACACGCATATACTTGCACTTATTCATCACATAATCATATTCAATTACACTTAGTCGTTACATAGCCACATTGTATTTTCACTTAGTCAATTTCCAATTGAACACATCTGAATATTAACGGAGACATCTGGAATATTGCACATAGAGCCACACTTGTAGTCAAAGCTACTTCAAATCACTTATCACACATAGACTCATTCTCGAGTTATACACATTCGCGGTCTGCTCACACAAGCCGCATCGGTCATACGTAACTACTCGGTCTTTTCTCTCACACAAGCCGTCGGTCATCCGCAACACATGCGAGATTACCCACCACCGGTAGAACTTATAAGACTAGCACCCGTTTCACATAATCACAATCTCGAATGCCGCTCACAAGCCGCTTCGGTCATACGTAACTACTCGGTCTTGCTCATACAAGCCGTCGAGTATCCGTAACACATGCCGGATAACTCACCACCGGTAGAACGTCTGGACCAAAGACCGGATAACTTATTTCACTTAGATTTCACATAGGTTTCTAGTGAACATGTCACTCGTATCCATTTTTATTCCTAAGGTTCAACCGGGAAATTTCTCATTTGTCTATATTTTGTCAATTACATCAAATATTCAACCACAATTCATACCATTTATCAAAATATGAAAACGTAAGTAAAAATGATGCATTTATTTACATACAAACTTACCTCTGTGCAAAATATGACGAATTTGCAATTTAGTCCGCAACCTTTTCTTTTCCCTGATCAAGGTCAATTCCTCGTCTTTCTTGATCTATAATAACATATTTAACTCATTTAATACTCACATTATTCGGTTTAGTCTAAAAAATCACGCCATGGAAAAATTACATTTTTGCCCCTAAAGTTTCACATATTTACAATTTTGCCTCAATACTCGAAAATTAAACTTCAGCCCTTATTCTTATGTTTTATAGCATGCTGATCATTTTTCCCTTCTATGGCAACATCAAATTCTTACTCTAACATACAGTTATGAACATTAGGTATTTTTACCGATTATGTCATTTTACTAGTTTTCACTTAAAATCACTTAGCAAAAGTTCTTTAACATAATTTCAAGCTTCATATACTACCATAAAACATCAAAATACATGCATTTCATTCTTGGGTAAATTTTTAAACACAAACCCTAGCTCAAAATAGTGGTAGAAATAGGTAAATCTTGTTACGAGGATTTCAAAAACGTAAAAATCTTTAAAAATCGGGCTAGAACGGACTTACAATCGAGCTTGGAAGCTTGAAAAACCCTAGATATGGCTTCCTTATGAGAATTTCGGCCAAGGGGTTGAAGATGAGCAAAAATTGGCTTTTAATTTTGTTTTTAATTCATTTTAATCACCAAATGACTAAAATGCCCTTAATTTAAAAATATTCTATTTCACCTATTTGATGTCCATTCTTTGTCCAACTAGTTAACCAATGGTCTAGTTACCATTTAAGGACCTCCAATTTAAAATTTCATAACAATTAGATACCTCTAGCTTCTAGAACTCAAGTTTTGCACTTTTTACAATTTAGTCCTTTTGACTAAATTGAGTGCCCAAACATCAAAATTTTCGAACGAAATTTTCACGAAGTCATTCCGTAAAATTGTAGATCATAAAAATATAAGAATATAATTTTTTTTTTCAGATTTGTGGTCCCGAAACCACTATTCCGACTAGGCCCAAAATTGGGCTGTTACAACTCTCCCCCCCTTTAGGGATTTTCATCCCCGAAAATCTTACCGGAAAAGAAGTTTGGGTACTGTTTTCTCATGGCTTCCTCTGGTTCCCACGTAGCTTCTTCCACTCCATGTCTTTGCCACAACACTTTCACTAAGGCTATACTTTTATTTCTCAACTGTTTAACCTCCCGAGCCAAAATCTTAATCGGTTTCTTATCATAGGTCATATCCGGTCGAATCTCAATCTCTGTCGGAGAAATCACATGTGAAGGATCAGAATGATAGCGTCGCAACATTGACAGATGAAACACATTATGAATTCTTTCAACTCTGCTGCTAAAGCTAATCGATATGCCACTGGTCCAATCATTTCGATAACCTCATACGGCCCAATGAAACGGGGACTCAACTTGCCCTTTCGGCCAAATCTCAAAATCTTTTTCCATGGAGATACTTTCAGAAACACTTGATCACCCACTTGAAACTCAATTTCTTTTCTTTTCAAATCTGCGTATGACTTTTGTCGATCTGAAGCAGCTTTCAAACAATCACGAATTACTTTCACTTTCTCTTCAGTTTCTCTAACTAAATCAACTCCGTGAATCTGTTTCTCACTAAGCTCGGTCCAATACAAAGGAGTTCGACACTTGCGACCATATAATGCTTCGTACGGTGCCATCTGTATACTCAACTGATAACTATTGTTGTAAGCAAATTCAACCAAGGGTAGATATTTCTCCCAACTACCTTCGAATTCTAAAACACAACATCGGAGCATGTCTTCAAGAACCTGAATTACTCTTTCCGATTGACCTTCAGTTTGCGGGTGAAACGCGGTACTAAAATTCAATTTCGTACCCAAGGCTTCTTGCAACTTTTTCCAAAACCTCGAAGTGAACCTCGGATCTCTATCTGAAATAATAGACATAGGCACTCCGTGTAGTCTCACAATTTCAGCAATATACAATTCAGCCAACTTATCAAGTGAGTAATCAGTATGTATCGGTATAAAGTGAGCCGATTTAGTCAATCTATCAACTACAACCCAAACGACATCTTTCTTTTTCGGAGTCAGAGGCAAACCTGTCACAAAATCCATCGTAATTCTATCCCATTTCCACTCGGGAACCATCACTGGTTGAAGTAAACCCTAAGGCACTTGATGCTCAGCTTTCACTTGTTGACAAATCAAACACTTTGATACAAACTCAGAAATATCTCTTTTCATACACGCCACCAATATAATTTCTTCAAATCACTATACAATTTTGTACTACCCGGATGAACGACAAACAACCACTTTGTGTGCTCTCATAAAAATTTTTGAATCAATTCATCATCTTTCGGCACACATACCCTATCACGGAACATTAAGTAATCATCTGATCCGATTCGAAAATTTGAATCACTACCCGATTCACATTGAACTTTTTTAACTTGCAATTCCTTGTCTTTCCTTTGAGCTTCGCAAATTTGCTGATGAAATAACGGTCTAGCCCTCAACTCGGTCAAAATCGAACCGTCGTCAGACAAAGCCAAACTCGTATTCATAGCTCTCAAAGCATACAAAGATTTTCTACTCAAGGCATCTGCGACTACATTCGCTTTTCCTGGATGATAATCAATCACTAACTCATAATCTTTCAATAATTCGAGCCACCTCCGTTGTCGCAAATTCAAGTCCTTTTGATTCATCAGATACTTCAAACTTTTATGATCAGTAAAGATTCGACATTTCTCACCATACAAATAATGACGCCAAATCTTCAAAGCAAATACGATGGCGGCCAATTCCAAATCATGCGTCGGATAGTTCTTCTCGTGCGATTTTAGCTGTCTCGAGGCATAAGCTACTACTTTGCCCTCTTGCATCAACACACAACCAAGACCATTCAATGATGCATCACTATAAATCACAAACTCTTTTCCCGACTCAGGTTGTACCAAAACCGGTGTTTTTGTCAATCGCGCTTTCAACTTCTCGAAACTTTGCTGACATTTATCGGTCCATTCAAACTTAACATTCTTTTGCAACAACTTAGTCATAGGAGAAGCAATCATCGAGAATCCCTCAACAAAACGTCTATAATACCCCTAAGCCCCAGCCCAAAAGCTTCTAACTTCGATACATTCTTTGGCGCTTTCAATCAACTATTGCCGAAATTTTACTCGGATCAACCCGAATACCATCACCCAAAACTATGTGTCCCAAAAATCCGACTTCACAAAGCCAATACTCACTTTTACTGAATTTAGCAAACAATTTCTTCTCTCTCAAAATCTGCAGCACCGTTTTCAAGTGTTCAGCATGTTCGGACACATCTCGAGAATAAATCAGGATATCATCTATGAACACAACCACAAACTTATCCAAGTATGGTTGAAAAATGCGATTCATCTTGTCCATAAAGATGGCAGGAGCATTAGTCAAACCAAAAGGCATCACAAGAAACTCATGATGTCCATATCTCGTTCTAAAAGCGGTTTTTGGCACATCTGACTCTTTAACTCTCAGCTGATAGTAACCAGACCTCAAGTCGATCTTTGAAAACACTGTCGCCCCTTTTCACCGGGTCAAATAAATCATCAATTCTCAACAACGGATACTTGTTCTTTATAGTCACTTTGTTGAGCTGTCGATAGTCAATACAAAGTCTCAGAGATCCATCCTTTTTCTTCACAAACAATACGGGAGCACCCCAAGGAGAAAAACTCAGTCTCACAAATCCCTTATCTGTCAACTCTTGCAACTTAGCTTTTAATTCTTTCAATTCAGTCGGAGCCATTCTATAAGGAGTTATCGAGATCGGTGCAGTCCCAGGCAATAGATCAATAACAAATTCCATCTCTCTAATCGGAGGTAACCCAGGCAATTCTTCTGGGAACACATCTGGAAATTCACAAACTACTGGCATTGATTCAAGCTTCGACCCGGACATCTTAGTATTCAACACATAAGCAAGATAAGCTTCACACCCTTTTCTCATGTATTTCTGAGCAGACATATGTGAAATCACCATGGGCAATTTATTTGATTCATCTGTTTCAACCCAAAGAATCTCACCATTTTCACATTTCAATTCAAGGGTTTTCTGTCTACAATTTACCTTGGTATCATGCAATGTCAACCAATCCATACCCAGAATAATGTCAAACTCATCAAATGGCAACAACATCAGATTAGCCAAAAAACAGTGACCATGAATCATCAAAGGACAATTATTGCAAACCTTATCAACTAACACATATTTGCCTAAAGGGTTTGACACTTTAATCACAAATTCAGTAAGTTCAACAGGCAAACTTTTACTAGATACTAAATTCACACAAACATAGGAATGAGTAGATCCGGGATCAATCAATGCAATAACATTAGTATCATAAAGAGAGAATGTACCAATAATCACATCGGGAGATGACGCATTCTCACGGGCACGTATGGCATAAGCTCTAGCAGGTGCTCTCACTTCTGACCTCACAGATGATTCTTTCGCTATACTTTTCTTTGCTAGCTCCAGGTTCTAGCATTTCTCGATTGGTCTACCTCTGTGGCGATACTACGGTCTAACACTTTGATATTTTCCTTCTTCAAACTTCTCAGGGCAATCTTTAATATAGTGCTCTCGAGAACCATACTTAAAACAAGCACGGCTAACCATATAACACTCGCCGAGGTGTCGTCTACCACAATGCTGACATTCAGTGTCTATTGGATCTAACATTACCCACACTTGCCATTGAAGTAGCTTGAGTTTGAGAACCCGAATATGATCTCCCCACGGTCTCGGTGCAAATACCCACCAGTAATAAATCAATCGATGATTCATATCTTTGGATTTCTTGGTCCGAGATTGGAATGACTTACTTATTGGCCTCTTTCTTGCATCTCTCGCTTCAATCACGCTTTTCTCTTTTCTTTGTTCACTTCTTGACTTTACAAGCTCGATCGACCAATACCACAAACTCTTTCAACTCTAAGATCCCAACTAGCAGTCGAATATCCTCGTTCAACCTATCTTCAAATCTCTTACACATAATGGCCTCGGTAGACACACATTCCTAGGCATATTTACTGAGTCTAACAAACTCTCTTTCATACTCTGCCACAGACATTCGGCCCTGCTTTAACTCGAGAAACTCTTTGCGTTTTTGATCAATGAACCGTTGGCTTATGTACTTTTTCTCGAATTCCTCTTGGAAGAAATCCCATGTAACCCTTTCTTTCTTTGAACCACGAGATACCAGTGTCTTCCACCAGATATGCCGAGTCCCTTAATAAAGATATAGCACACTTTAAACATTCTTCTGAGTACAAGAAAGTTCATCAAATACCCGAATAGAATTCTCAAGCCAAAACTCGCTTTCTGGGATCATCATCTATGTTAGCCACAATTCTTCACCCCTTGCTTTGGATCTTATCAACCTGGAGGCTTAGTCGATCTTATCATTTACGTACCTTGAGGAACTACGGGAACCAGTTGAGGAATAGGAGGGGGTGGAGGAGGTTGAACATTCGGATTCGCTCGAACAAATTCTCAGATACCAATTATTCATCATATGGAGGAAGGCTTCCCAGCCCCATCTCCATGACTATGTGTTTCAGTCTACTACCCATTGGCACGGTCCCTTGCATGGGAGCCGGTGCATTACTTTCTACGTCATCAGCTACAGCTCAGTCGGGATCCATTTACTATATAAAAACACAATTTAAATTGTCGAGTCGTCACACTATCACGATATTTTTATGGCATGTATAGCTAGACTTTCACATACGCTATGTTAGTCCGAGAACCGACTAAACCATAGCTCGATACCACTAAAATGTAACACCCTTTACCCAGGTCGTCGTAGGAACAGATACTGAGCATTACTGGACATGATCCAAGCTATTGTACAAAATTTAAAATGTAAAATCCATATAAATTTAAAACTTTTCCCATACATAGTCGTCAATACCCATAAGCAAAATAACTCGTCAATACCCATAAGCAAAATAACCATTCGTTGCATAAATAACTAAACAATTAAGCCTTCTATACATGCCATAATTTCCAAAATATTGTTTTCAAAATACCAAAAGAAGGTCGATAGTGTGGATGGATCTCCAGACGATCACCGTATCCCGAGCTAGCTTGATGACACTATAGAACAAGGAAAAGAAAAGAGAGTAAGCATATAGCTTAGTAAGTAAGTATATAAATAATTAATAAATGGATTTAATATGTTTACAAAACAACACAATCAACCTACAATCAAATTCATTATTTATTCAAGTTTGGAGCAAGCTGTCTATTCGAGTCACAGTGACTAAATTATTTTTATCTTAAGCTACGAAACTCCAAATTAAGATCCGTAAATTTTCCCTGAAACTAGATTCACATATCTTCATACCATAAAATTTCCAGAATTTTTGACTAAGCCAATTAGTACAGTTTATTCATTAAAATTTTCTCTATTTCACTGTTCATCTATTCTGACCACTTTTTGCTACGAATCAATTTTCTCCTTGTGCAGAATTCAAATGATGTTATAATTTGTTTCATTTGAAACTAGACTCATTAAGGAATCTAAATATATAAACTATGCCCCAAAATTATTTTTGTACAATTTTTAATGATTTTCCAATTCAGAACAGGGGATCTCGAAATCACTCTGAACTAGTCTCACAAAAATCTAAATATCTCAAAATACAGAATTTCTTTGCATTCTCTATTTATTTCATATGAAAATATACTCAATAAGCTTTAATTTAATATCTCACTCAACTACTAATTCCATTTCTACCATTTTTGGTGATTCTTCAAAGTTACTCTACTGCTGCTGTCCAAAACTGTTTTATTTCTAAATTTCATTCTTTCATGTTTTCTTTATAGTAACTTTCATTGGAACACTTACTCCGTATTAATCTTACCAAAGTTCGATCACATATCGAGCACATTGCTTATAAGTTTACACGCATATACTTGCACTTATTCATCACATAATTATATTCAATTACACTTAGTCGTTACATAGCCACATTGTATTTTCACTTAGTCAATTTCCAATTGAACACATCTGAATATTAACGGAGACATCGGAATATTGCACATAGAGCCACACTTGTAGTCAAAGCTACTTCAAATCACTTATCACACATAGACTCATTCTCGAGTTATACACATTCGCGAGTCCGCTCACACAAGGTATTCGGTCATACGTAACTACTCGGTCTTTGCTCACACAAGTCGTCGGTATCCGCAACACATGCGGGATTACCCGACCACCGATAGAACTTATAAGACTAGCACCGTTTCACATAATCACAATCTCGGTCCGCTCACACAAGTCGCTTCGGTCATACGTAACTACTCGGTCTTTGCTCACACAAGCCGCCGAGTATCCGTAACACATGCCGGATAACTCACCCACCGGTAGAACGTCACGGACCAAAGACCGGGATAACTTATTTCACTTAGATTTCACATAGGTTTCTAGTGAACATGTCACTCGTATCCATTTTTATTCCTAAGGTTCAACCGGGAAATTTCTCATTTGTCTATATTTTGTCAATTACATCAAATATTCAGCCACAATTCATACCATTTATCAAAATATGAAAACGTAAGTAAAAACAATGCATTTATTTACATACAAACTTACCTCTGTGCAAAATATGACGAATTTGCAATTTAGTCCGCAACCTTTTCTTTTCCCCGATCAAGGTCAATTCCTCGTCTTTCTTGATCTATAATAACATATTTAACTCATTTAATACTCACATTATTCTGTTTAGTCTAAAAAATCACGCCATGGAAAAATTACATTTTTGCCCCTAAAGTTTCACATATTTACAATTTTGCCCCGATACTCGAAAATTAAACTTCAGCCCTTATTCTTATGTTTTATAGCATGCTGATCATTGTTCCCTTCTATGGCAACATCAAATTCTTACTCTAACATACAGTTATGAACATTAGGTATTTTTACCGATTATGTCATTTTACTAGTTTTCACTTAAAATCACTTAGCAAAAGTTCTTTAACATAATTTCAAGCTTCATATTCTACCATAAAACATCAAAATACATGCATTTCATCCATGGGTAAATTTTTAAACACAAACCCTAGCTCAAAATAATGGTAGAAATAGGTAAATCTTGTTACGAGGATTTCAAAAACGTAAAAATCATTAAAAACGGGGCTAGAACGGACTTACAATCGAGCTTGGAAGCTTGAAAAACCTAGCTATGTCTTCCTTATGAGAATTTCGGCCAAGGGGTTGAAGATGAGCAAAAATTGGCTTTTAATTTTGTTTTTAATTCATTTTAATCACCAAATGACTAAAATGCCCTTAATTTAAAAATATTCTATTTCACCTATTTGATGTCCATTCTTTGTCCAACTAGTTAACCAATGGTCTAGTTACCATTTAAGGACCTCCAATTTAAAATTTCATAGCAATTAGATACCTCTAGCTTCTAGAACTCAAGTTTTGCACTTTTACAATTTAGTCCTTTTGACTAAATTGAGTGCCCAAACATCAAAATTTTCGAACGAAATTTTCACGAAGTTATTCCGTAAAATTTTAGATCATAAAAATATATGAATATAATTTTTTTCGGATTTGTGGTCCCGAAACCATTATTCTGACTAGGCCCAAAATCGGGCTGTTACAATTTCTGATTCTTTCAAAGTTATTTTTTTAAAACAGTTTTTAGAGTGATTTTTTTTATTAAAACCGATTTATATAATAAGTTTAAAACGGCGTCGTTTTCCCTTACCAGATTCGCGCGTCGACCCGATATCCAGATGAGGATACGCGCATTTTTTGAAAATGGGATATTTGACATTTCGGTCCTTCCGCAATTTAATTAATTTTAATTCAGCCCGATTCGCATTTTTATTTATTTTGAAATTAGGCGTAAAGTTTGTTTTGGTTCCAATTTAGTCCCTCGGTCTGTTTTAAAGGTAAAATCGGAACGGCACCGTTTTGAAAAGAGGTTTAATTTCCATTTTAATCCCTGATATTTAGCGCGCGTTTTTTATTTAATCTTATTAATTTGTTTTCTTTATCTTAATTTCATTATTTTCCTTTTTATTTTATTTTATTATTTTATATTATAATAGTTTGATCACATTAAAATATTCTATATTATTTTCTTATATTTATTAATTTATTTGTATTATTTATATTTTTAATTATTATTTTATATATTATTTTACTTGCTTAATAATTTATATATTAATATATTTTATATTATTTTTATATTATATTTTGTATATTATATATTATTATGTTACATTTATATATTATTTCTAAAACTTTATAAAATTCATTTATATTATCTAATTTATTTTATTTATATTGTTTATATTATGAGTAATTAAATGTATTACCTATATACATATATTTTCATTAGTTATTATTTTATTTAATATTATTTTTTATTATATATTTTTTATATATTGTTTAATTATTCATTTTATATATACGTTTTCTTTTCTTTTATTATTTAGTCACTATTTAATCTTGCATGAAAAATTCATATTTATTTAGTATTTTTAATTGTTTTATATATATTGCTTTATATATTTTGTTTATCTATGTAATGTCCTTTTATTTATTTATTATTACTATAGTGTAGTTATTTTAGTTGTATTTTTATATCATATGCTATTGTATTATAATTGTTTTTTAATATTTGTGTATGATGGTTTATAAATGCAATATTGTCGCATGATTATTGTTTAAAATAAAAAATACATTTTTGCCAAAATTAAATTTTTTTTTTTGGTTTTTTTTAAATAAGGCAATGTTTTGGTATTTAGAAATTCGGGAAAAAGTGCCCTAACATGTTGGGTGCGATTTTCCGTCTGGCTAAATAACTAAATACCCTTTTAACAAGTTTTGTAAATCATGAGAGGACTTTAATTACGAGAGTTTAAAAAATGTCGTGTCCTAACGTGTTGGATGTGATGTTTATATTCTCTCGAAATAAAGAAATCTCCAGTTTCAAATAAAAAAACTTATTCTTGAGAATTCAAAACGTTGTATCCTAACTTATTGGGTGTGATGTTTTGTGTCTTGAGGTAAGAAATTTCTAAAATAAAGATACACCTAGCTTCAAAGTTATAAAATACTGTATCCTAACTTATTGGATGTGGTATTTTTATTTCTTTGAAATAGGTAAGTCTTGGTTTCACTTCTAATAAGGGATCTTATTTTTATACTTTTAAATTTCAAACATTTGGACATGATTTTATCGATTAGGTACCAATTTTTGGGCGTTACAGGGGTGCTAACCCTTCCTCGTACGTAACTGACTTCCGAACCTGTTCTTTTCTTTTTCGTAGACCAAAATTAAATGTTTTAAAATAAAATATTTTACAAGGTGATCCAATCACACCTAAGTGAAAAGGGATTGGTGGCGACTCCCATTTTTGTTTTTAAAGTCGATCCCCATTTTTCAAGACTGATTTTAAAAATGGTTTCGACAATTATTACTATTTATGTTTAGGAATTTTTTGGGATAATTTTGATTTTTTATTTGGGAGTAAAGGGTGAGAAGTAAAAGTTTAGGGGGAAAATAAAAAATTTTGCGGAGTATAAGTTTGAAGGGAAGTAAATGGGGGGGAGTAAAATTTTAGAGGGAAAATATTAAAAAAAAATTGGGCGGGTGGGTTTGGGATAGATGGGAGGTGGGATGGGAAGGGAGTAAAAGTTTTAGGGGAAAAGTGGGAGGGAGTAAAAATTTTGGGGGAAAAATAGTTTTGAGGGTTTTTGGGAGTAAAATTTTGAGGAAAAGTAAAAAAAGTTTAGGAGTTGGGTGTAAAAATATAAAATATTATAGTTTGATATTCGAATTATTCAAGTTATTCGAATTTGAAAACTCCACTCGATTCGAACTCGAAATTCGAAAAAAATAGAGTTGACTTGAATAACTCGATTAACTCGATTTGTTTAATTTGAAATTTGAATTTTTTTTCGATTTTTTCGAGTCGAATCGAGTTTTGCTCACCCTTAATTATGTTGGCAAAGCAGTTTTGGAAGTTATTGAATAAGTCTGAAGCATTATGGGTTAAACTTCTAAAAATGGCTTTATTTTGTAGATTGTACAACTTTTGTGGCCAATAAAGGTGCTAGGGTTTTTTGGTGTTAGAATAGCTTATTAATGGGGATGGAGGTTATTAGATAAAAGATTTTATGGCAAGTTAGAAATGGGAAAAATATTTCAATATAGTAGGATAATTGGCTTCTAGATTTAAAAAGGAAGCTTTTGACTCATTGTTGTTTCTTGAACATATTTTCCTAAGAAGGTGGTTGAATGGATTTGTAGATAGGAAAGAAATTAGAATGTTAATGCTTTGGGTGGTTGGATTGATGAGGAAGCAAAATAAGCAATCAAGAAAATTCCTATTAGCTTGAAAGGAGGGAAAGATAAGTTGATCTGGCATTGTGAAAGGAATGTAATTTATAGTGTTAAGTGTGGATATAGAATGGTGCACAAAAGTCAGTGTCAACAGATTTGTTGCTCCTTCTTCATTTGTTTCTTTTGATGACAAGTTATGGAAAATGTTATAGGGGTTAAATTTTCCTAGTAAAATGAAACACTTTATTTGGAGATTATGTGTAACATCTCATATCTAACCCAATCGTCAGTTCCAAGATATAAGATGTCACATTTGTTACCAAATCAACTACATTTTTATTTCAATATTCAAAAGAAAAATCATGCAAACATTTGAGTTCTAAAACTTCTATTAACTTTAATTATTCAAATATGGATCATAAGTAGGCTTATAAAAGTACTTATGAAACTTTGATAACAAATGATGGACTAACATGTAAAAACAACCAATACGGGGGTGTTGTTGCAACACCAAAGAATGAGTATCGTGACATTAAGGGTAATGACTTTATGTTGTGACTTCAATAGGGTTGAGTAATGACCAAGAAGACAATAACCCGATGTTGCAACTTCAATAGGGGAATGTCGTGACATTGATGGTAAAAGGCTTAGTGTCGCAACCTCTGCAAGGGAAGAGTCGCGACCATGGAAATAGAGGCTTAATGTCGCGACACCAACAAGGGAATGTCACAACTATGAAAGCAGTTCCCTCAATTTCTTTTTATCATTTTTCTCAAACCTGCCAAGCATGAATACTAATTGGTCAAAATGCCCCCAAAGCTCAACATGTAATAGCCCGATTTCTAGTGGTGTCGAAAACAGTGATTCGAGGCCACCAAATCCGGCGAGTAAACTCATAAATTTTACTAATTAATATTTATGAGTCAGATATGGTTTTAAAAAGATTTTTGGAATTAGTAATTTATGTTTTATAATGATTTATTAGGTTTGAGGGGTAAAATTCAAGTCAAGTGGTTTTAGAAAATGAGGTATCGAGACCTCATTTCCATAAACCGAGGAGTGTCAATAAGGTGGTATTAAGTTGAAAATTTTTAACTTTTCGATGGTTAATTAATTAAAAAAGACTAAATTAAAAATAGTGCAAAACTTGCTAATTATAATAATTGAGTGATTAAATGACATGATTAATAAATAAATAAGGACTTAGGTGGTAAATATGCCTAAACTAATATAGTTAGACGGCAACTGGAATGGAAATGATAAAATAATATAAAACCAATGGCAATTTTGTAATTAAATGGAAATTAACATAAATTAAATTGAAAGTAAAACATTTTTATTTTATTTCTTCTCCAACATTCCAGCGAACGCCATAACCATGGGGAGGTTTCTGTTTTTGGCTTTATTCCTTTACATGTAAGTTAATTTTAGCCCCGTTTTCAATAATTTTTATATTTTTGAGATTATTATAATTAGGTCCAACTAAATTTTACCTTAGTTTTTGTTGTTGTTAAAGATTTTGGATGTTACCATTGATGAATCTATATGATTTTTGATGCTAAATGATGAATTTTAGATATTAGTTGTTATTTAAAAGTATTTTATTAAGTGATTTTGATAAATTTTTCGATTAAGGATTTATTTGTTAAATAAAAAAGAATATAAGGGTTTATTGTGAAATTATTGCAAAAATGAGCTATATTGAATGCCATGAATATTAAGCTAGCATGATTTTGCATTAAAAATGGTTATTTTGCATGATTTGGGTTCAGGGACTAAATTGAATAAAAGTAAAATTTTAGGGGTAATTTTGTAAAAATGTCAAAAATGACCAAATTGCATGAAATGAAATGTTTTATTATTTAAATTAATAAATTGAATGGAATTATTAATTTACATCAAGATCGGGTGGAAAATCGAGGGAAATGAAAAATTTACAAAATGCCACTGAATCTTGATATTTCTGCAATTTAGCCAGGTAAGTTCGTATGAATTGTATTCTGTATAATTTTGATTAAAGTGAATGTTAATTGGTGATGGGTATTATATATATATGTTCTATTGTTGGAATTGAATTATTATTGGAAATATACTATCGAATTTAAAACTCAGTTTGGATTGAACACGGGATTTGAGTACATTCCTAAATTGGTGTATGGTGGCATTGAAGGGAGACATCGGCATATTACCCAAGTAAACCGAGGTTCAGCATTTGTTGCGAATTCTCGTGTTTTACTTTCTGTTTGGAGTGGTTTGGGTGGATCAGCTCTCATGAGCTTCTGTTAAGCTTTTATGAGCTTCTGTTGGTGTGTTCTAGTGGACTAGCTCTATGAGCTTCTGTTGATGATATACTCTTATCCGTGATTCATTATTCGTATGAAAAATCTCGATAAGGTAAATTGTTTAATGAATTTGAAAGATTAGTTAATTATTGAATATTGACTCGAACATAAATGAAAATGAGATATGTTGTGACTAAATGAGATACATGAGTTATTTACTCATGAATTGAGTATTGAATGGCTAATGCCAATGTATAAATAATTGTGGTTTGATATGTGAATAACTATTTATATAGCAATTGTGTGAATTGGGACATTGTAAATAAAATAAAAGATGATAGCATGTGCAATTTGAGTATTTGACACTTTGTTATTGAATTGAATTTAAGTTGATTGAAATTGATATATATTGAATATATTGATTATTTGAATTGAAATGAATATTGGTTGTATTTGAAAAGTGAATTGAAACCTTATTAACTGTATCGGGCTGAGTCGGATATAGATGGCATGCCATAGGATTGGAAGAGTTTAGGGATTTCTTCGACTTAGAGTCGATGAGACACTGGGGGTTAATTTATTACTTTGTATTTATTCGATGAGACATTGGGTGCCAACTTACTTCGGTTTAACCTATGATACACTAGGTGTCAATTTACTACTTCAAATTATCCGATGAGGCACTAGGTGCCGAATTGGTGTGTTTGGTTGGATCCGTGTATCCGTCCGAGTCCGAGTCGTGTTAATAGGGGTAATTAAATAAAGCGGTACTATGATTGATATTGGATGATATTGTATGAGAATTGAAAATGGGGTAGTGCTTTGAAACATGAAAATGAGTTATATACATAAATGTACTAACTTGTGTATTGATGATGGTGATTATGTCAAGCTTGAGATTATGATTGATGTATATGCTTATGTTTAGTATTATACAAATGAAACGGTAAATTCATAATTGAAAAGTGATATGATGAAAAAGGGATTGAGGAGTTGATTAATGTACTTATATTTGAGAAATTACGTATGTTATGGTTGAACTTACCTATGTTATGAATAAATATATTAATTAGTTAATTGATATTGTTATTTAAGTTTATTTTTAATAAATAGAATGGAAAATAAGTAAAGAAAGTTATTCATAGTTTTATGAAAAGGTTAATGATGGTGTACAATGTTTATAAAATCCTATTAAGGTAGAAATGAATAAATATATGATGTTGATAGACTTACTCATTTATGAGTTGGTGGTTATGTAGTTGATAAATCTTGAGGCATTGGTATAGCTTTATATTTAATATATAAAGTTTATTATTGAATTGGAATATTATGTTTAAAGTTCGTACGAGCTTACTAAGCATTCACTGCTTACGTAGTTGTTTATCCTTTATTTCACAGATTATCGGAAGCTCTATTGGGTTGGAAGCTTGTCAGAGTTATATCACACTATTCATCGATTCTATCGGTACTTTTGAATGTTTTTTATTTTGGTTATAATGGCATGTATAGGTTATTTTGATTAAATGTTGGTCTATATGTGTTTTGTTGAGACTAGTAATATATTTGGCTTGTGTTTTGGTATTTTAGTATGTGCATAATTTGCCTTATAATGTTGATGTGTGGAATGATGAAAGACAAAATAGTAGTTGAAAATGCATATGAGGTATGTTTTATAGCTTAATGTGAATTGGTACTATGTTATAGTGATAAATCGTAAAAGTAACATATTTTAAGCCCACATTTAGTATGCTTTTGGATGATTTATCCCTTGGTTTATGTAAAAAGGTGCTCTTAATCCTTTCTTTTCATGTCTTATACCAAGGAAAGCACCCGAGGATGAAAAGAGCATAAAACGGGCCCATATCATGAATTCGACATGGCCTGGCCCGATGACCACACCGCCGTGCCACGCCAAACATCTAGAACACAACCTCTCCCCCGATTCACACTGCCGTGCCTCACGTTAGAAATTCGAACACGGCCTGGAGTCGAACCACACGGGCGTGCTACATGGCCGTGCCTCTGTCGTCAGAATGAGCAATTTCAGTCGAAAAAGGATACTTAGGGAGAAAGAATCGCATTCCAAGAGCCTATATATATATATCCCCTAAGTACCACCTTTGAAAAGGCGTCCAAGCTAGGCCAAGGAGCCAAGCCGAGAAGGTCAGAGTTAGGAAATACCGCGAGGGTAGCCAGTTGATCCATCCCAAGAAGCCGGAATTATACTCAAGACGGCGGAATTCTCCTTCAATTCCTTCAAGGGGTTTTAGGATTTTCTTATGTTTTGTTTTATCTTTTCTCTTGCGATGTTTTATTTATTCATTATGAACTAAACCCCTCAGATACCTGAAGGGGATGAAACCTAGATGAATCTTTTTATTTGATTTTTAAGTTATATGATAATTACTTAGTTTGTTCTTAATTATGTTGCTTAATCCAAATCTAATGTGCTTAGGTGGAGGAGGAATAGACCCTGCCTAAGAGTAGATCTAACATAATTAAGCGGAGTTGATCAAACGCCTAGAGATAGGGTTACGAGATTTTGCCGGATTAGGGTGAAACCTAATATAGGAGTCCATTGATCGATTTACTGCTATCCTAGGGGGTTATTATAAGGGAACTAGAGTTCCACTAATTAACCTAGGGTTAGACGTTATTCGCCTCGAAAGAGGGTTTAATATAGGTTAGGGAGTCTTACGGATCAAGCTAAGTAAAAGAAATCATATAATTTAGGGTTAATTAATAAGTGAAGTCTAGGTGAATTCTTCCTAAGGGTATCATCGTAATCAACTGAGTTTTCCTTCAAAGTTATTTTCTTATTCGTCCTTTTTGTCTTTGTGTCCTTAGTTTAGTCTTCGTCAAAAGCAACTTCACTCTATTTTTAAGGCTAAATAATAAAAAGAAAGTTAGTATTAGTACTTTTAGTTCCTTTGGGTTCGATATCCGGCCTTGCCTAAGCTATACTACTGTTCGATAGGTACACTTGCCTTTAATCATTGTCAGAGTTAGTTTTCAGGTTTTGATCATTCTTTTATAAATTTTAAAACTCTGATTTACAGCGATCAAGTTTTTGACGCCGTTGCCGGGGAACTAAAATATTAAGAAAACTCTATTTTTATTACTTTAGCCATTATTTTATTTTCAGTAAATTATTTTATTTCAAGTTTTTTTAAATTTTGCTAATTTTTTTCTTTCTTTCTTTTCTTTCCAGGTACCTCTAGTTTATGACTAGAAGGAACCCGAGAGGACCTTTAGTATACGAAAGTGATATTGAAGCTACCGCTCGAAGGAATCGTCGGGAAACCAGGCGAGCCCTAAATTACACAGAAAGAGAGGAAGAAGACAGATCCAATCCTACTGAGGGGATGGACGAAAACAACCCACCACCACACAATGTGGGAGAAAAGAATGCTCCACGTACAATGTTTGATTATGCTAAACCACAGTTAACAAGGGCAGAATCGAGTATTGTTAGGCCTGCTATAGCAGCTAATAATTTTGAATTAATGCCTAACACAATACAAATGATTCAACAGTTTGTTCAATTTGATGGTTTGTAGGACGAAGATCCAAACATGCATATAGCTAACTTTTTAGAGTTCTGTGATACCTTCAAAATAAATGGCGTTTCTGATGATGCCATATGACTTCGGTTATTCCCTTTCTCGTTGAGAAATAAAGCTAAACAGTGGTTAAACTCGTTACAACGAGGGTCGATCACTACATGGGATCAGATGACTGAAAAGTTTTTAATGAAATATTTCCCATCGGCCAAAACGGCCAAATTAAGGAATGATATCTCTTCTTTTGTGCAGATGGATTTAGAAACACTATATGATGCATGGGAGAGATTCAAAGATCTCTTGAGGAGGTGCCCACACCATGGCTTACCATTGTGGCTACAAGTCGAAACATTCTACAACGATGTCAACCCCTCAACAAGGCAACTGATTGATTCAGCCGCCAGTGGAACTCTGAATAACAAAACTCCAGAAGCAGCCTACATGTTCATTGAGGAGATGTCATTAAACAATTATCAGTGGCAAGCTTCAAGGACCAAACCGACGAAATCGGCAGGAGTCTTCAACGTCGATGCCATGAGCATGCTATGAACGCAGCTTGAGATGATGAATAAAAGGCTTGATAGTTTGTGTTCTTCGCAGGCACATCCAGTCATGAAGTGCGACACAAGTGAAACCGTGGCGAATCCTGAGTATCCACCCTACCAACCGGAAGCAGAAAATGAACAGATGAATTATATAGGTAATAATTTCCGATCCAATAATAATCCTTATAGTAACACTTACAACCCAGGTTGAAGGAACCACCCAAATTTTTCATGGGGAAGTC